>CM035836.1:212161155-213488123 GCA_020510985.1 Pholidichthys leucotaenia
ACATATATTTTATGGCTAATATAACCCCATAACTATAATGTGGCACCTGGTGATCAATTTTTGGCAGTTGATCACTTTTTGCCACAACACCAAAGGCTGGAGCAGGTACATCCCATGATGTCTCAAAAGTCTCTCCATGATTTTCACACAGATCAGAGTTATTTGTAGCACAGGAAGCTAAACGTTTCTACAGACATTCTGAAGCTCTGCAATCGCTGCGGTTTGTGAAGCTGGGGTGACATCCCACCACTGGAGACTGGTTGATCACCCAGACTGACGGTTTGAAGCGAAAATTTTGCCACAAAAGCGCCATCTGAAACACACACACACACACACACACACACACACACACACACACACACACACACACACACACAGAGCATACATATTTTAGTACCTAATAGCGATAACTTGCAGTGATTACAATGTAGGGATACAGGTCAAGTGGACCCTTGACCAACTGAGTACTCCAAGTGAACACCCCAGGTGGACCCCGCCAGGATCCAATCTGTACAAGCACATTCTCAATCCAGTGATTTCTAAATACAAAGAAGGAGAACAACAACAAGAATTTGTGTAAAACTGCTGGAAAGACTTTTCCTGGTCACCAAGAAGTGTAAAAAATATATGTAAGATGACAACTAGGCTGACCCGGAGAAGATTCTGGCTCTGTTTCTGCTTTCAAAAGACTTTTCTTGTCAAGATTGTGAGAAGGGAAAAGCTCACATGCAGGCTGCTAACACCAGAGAATGCGCACGACACAGAGGGGCAACATTAAACACAACTTTATTGAAAATAAACTCAATAGTAGAGAAAGTGTCACTCGCTAGAAGAACACACAGCCTGTGAAGAGAGGGCGATGAGAGCGGGTTAGGAATGAGGAGGGAGGGTGGGAGCAATGGATAAACAAAGGTAGATGTTACAATAGGTGAGCAGAGACCTCGGCAGAGGAACCCAGCGAAAACGGAGGAACCAGCAAGGCAGAGCTGGCGAGAAGTTGGAGAGGAGTGGAGCTAGGAGGAGAGTCAGACCGGGTGGAGAAGGCAGTCGGGAACGGAGATGATAATGGTTACAGAGTTGCAGCACGTTGCAACCCTGGAGACGCACCGCGGAGATGGCAGCAACCTGAGAAGATAGGAGGAAAAGGAGAGTGTTAGGCTGAGTTCCCAAAACTGCATACAACTCTAGTTCTCGTTTGAGGCAGCTATACCCAACAAGCCAGCACCAGAGCGTTCATGAGCAGGTCCTTTTAAGCGCTGGCAGAGAAGAGGCAGCAGGGGTGTCCACTCACGCAGGTGTGCTGATGACCTGCGGAGCCAGGAGCCTGATGGAGAACCTCCCACAGAAAGGGAGGGGTAGCACGCTCACATAATCATAACAGTGCCCCCCCCCCCAAGGGGCGCCTCCTGGCGGCCCACCGAGCTTGTTGGGATGGGCTTGGTGAAAGGCACGGACCATCCCCCTGTCATGGAAGTAGGAGCCGTGGATCCATGACCTCTGTTCTGGCCTGTAGCCCTTCCAATGGACCAGGTATTGCAAACCCCAGCCCTGATGGTGAAAGTCCAGAATCCTCTGAACGGTGTCGGTGGTCTGGCCATCGAGGATCCGAGAAGGTGGAGGCGGCTTCGGGGGGGGGGGGGGGGCGGTCAGAGAGGACTGGCAGAGAGGGGCTTGATACTGGAGACGTGGAAAGTAGGGTGGATGCGGGATGTTGGCGGCAGCTCCAGGCGGACCGTCACATCATTAATGACCCTGGAGATGGTAAAGGGACCAAGGAAACGAGGTGACAGTTTCCTGGACTCCGTCTTCAGAGGCACTTGGTCCACCGACAGCCACACGCTCTGACTGACTGCATATTTGAGCACCGGGACCTGCCTGAAGTCCACGTACTGGCGATTCCGCTCTGTAGAATGAAGAAGGGCAGCCTGGGTGGTCCTTCATAGGTGGCGGCAGCTGTGAGCGTGGGCCACCACATATGGCACAGCTACTTCCCTCTCCGCCATAGGCAGCGGGGGTGTGTTGGGGGGGGGGGACTATACCCCATTAATGCTTCAAAGGGTGTCAACCAGGTGGATGAGGAGACGGCGGAGTTGTGAGCATACTCCACCCAGGTCAGATGGCTGCTCCAGGTGGAGAGGTTGCAGGATGCTACGCATCTGAGGGCGGCCTCCAGAGATTGGTTCACATGCTCAGCCTGCCCGTTGCTCTGCAGGTGGTATCTGGAGGTGAAGCTGACCGTGGTGCCCAGGGAGCGGCAGAAGACTTCCAAACTTGGGAGGTGAATTGTGGACCCCGGTCAGACACAGTCCCGGATGTCTGTCTGCAGCGTGGGCCACCAGAACGCTCGCTGGGCCAAATTGATAGTTGGAGAAACTCCTGGGTGGCAGGCAAAGTGGCTGGTGTGCCCCCACCAAATGACATCACTGCGGAGGCCGGCCGGGACAAACAAGCAATCGGTGGGACCCCCTCGGGTTTTGGCTTAGTAGACTGGGCCTGCCGGACCCTCTGCTCGATGTCCCAGGACAGAGCACCAAGAATGCAGGAGGAGGGTACTATGGGTTCAGGGAGTGAAGAGGAGGCTGATTGGTCGGGGGTGAACTGGGGGGAGAGAGTGTCCGGCTTGATGTTGCAGGACCTGCGCTGGTAGGTGATGGTGAGATTAAACCTAAGAAAGAATAGGTTCCCAGCGAGCCTGCCTGGCAATTAATCTGCGGCCGACCTAAGATACTTTAATTTTTTATGGTCAGTCCACACTATGATGGGATGGACCGCCTCCTCCAGCCAGTGCCTCCACTCCTGAAGAGCCAATTTAATGGCCAAAAGCTCTTGGTCTCCTATGTTGTAGTTCCTCTCAGCTGGCGTGAGCCGCCGAGAGAAACATGGGTGGATATACATACGCGCATGGGTGGACCTTCTGATCGGAAGATGAGCACTGTGAAA
Source organism: Pholidichthys leucotaenia (assembly GCA_020510985.1). NCBI lineage: Eukaryota > Metazoa > Chordata > Actinopteri > Cichliformes > Pholidichthyidae > Pholidichthys > Pholidichthys leucotaenia. Next base: position 212,164,096 of record CM035836.1, read on the forward strand.
GGACAGCACGCACCCCTGATTCAGAAGCGTCCACCTCTACTATGAACTGGAGCTGAGGGTTGACCTTGGCCAAGATGGATGTGTTGGAAAACCGGGCTTTCAATGTGGAGAAAGTCCGCTCCACTGCCTCATACCAGGCAAAAGGCACCTTGACCAAGGTCAGCTGGGTCAGAGGCTGTGCAACCCTACTGTAGTTCCTGATGAACCTGTGATAAAAGTTTGCAAAGGCCAAAAAGCGCTGAAGCTCTTTGCGGTACTGTGGGGTAGGCCAATCAAGCACAGCCTTCCCCTTGGCCGGGTCAGCCCTCAGTTCCCCCTCAGCAACAATAAACCCCAGGAAGGAAGTGGAGCTGGTGAAAAACTCACACTTCTCGGTCTTAACAAAGAGTTGGTTTTCCCAACGAGCCAGCGCCGGAGCATTCACGAACAGGTCCTTTTAAGCGCTGGCAGAGAAGAGGCAGTAGGTGCGTCCACTCACGCAGGTGTGCTGATGACCTGCAGAGCCGGAAGCCTGCTGGAGAACTTCCTACAGAAAGGGAGGGGGAGCGCGTTCACCTGGTCATAACATTTCTTCTCCACTGCTGGCTGCCCCCAAATGAAAATCCACAAAATAGGTATGACTACAATGTTCTGAATGAGGCTTCAGAAAAGCTCTCAATCAGTTTGTAAATCACTGGATTGAAAATGTACTTGTATATGTACAGATTGCACCCTGGGGTCCACTTGGGGTGCTCACATGGAGTGCTCAGTTGGTCAGGGGTCCACTTGACCTGTTCCCCAATGTAGTACGGGGGACTTATTAGTGCTAGCTAGCATTAGCAATAATTAGCTTGCCTTCATATGTGATCTAGTTCGTATCCTCACGTCTTCCGCTTTATACTGCTCCATGGCTTCCTGAACTCGCCAGTACTTTTCCAGTGTTTCGTCTCACCACCTGTAGCCTTCTCTGGCTCTCCTTTTTTGCCTTTACTCTGACAAAAATCCAGCTGGCAGTAGGCTCGCTTCCATATCCATCTTGTGTTTTTCTTGTCACATACAACGATGTCATGGGAGTGTTGGGCCGCCTTGCTGTAAAGATCTCACTCACTTAAGGTGGTATTCTCAACACAGGGTCCAGGCTATTTGCGGTCCAGAATGACAGAAAAACAATGTGGCACATGACCACTGACGTCACGTGCATCCCCCCAAATATAGTTGAGTGTGTTCTCCACACTGTTGCCAGATGTACAATAATTATCGTATTTGTACGATAATTTTGCCCTCTGTACAATGTACGATCAGTAATTTCAAAATTCTCCTAATGTACGATGATTTGACCCCTTTATTGCATGGCTACATTAATACATTAGCAAACACAATCAGAATGCGGATCCTGCGCATACACACTACGTTTGTTTTTACTCATCATCTCACGTGCGCAGGCTGTGTGGAAAAGAAGACAGAAAACTCGTGTTGCAGTAGGAGAGAGGCAACCTCGGATGGAGGATAGTGATGGGATCCTATCATGGGATCCTGCACAATCTGTAATAATCTATTACTAAAACAGAGTCAGTTCAGCTTCTCGTGTGGCCCATTCCAACCAGACATGTGGATGAAGGTACTCTGCCACTGTTCTTATAATCAGAAGAGCGTTTTCACATAGAGGAAAACATGCTGCCTGCAGTGAGGTGTGCTTGTCAGTAATAATGTGCATCTCCCCAGTCACTGCACAGCTGTGCACTGCAGCTGCAGGTGTGTAGCTCTGTACAATGCAGAGCTCACACCTGGTTTGGATCAGAGCAGAGGGAAGTAAATTTCTGTAAAAGTCATCTTCATTTAGAAACGTCCAAGGTGGATCACAGACTCTTAATGATCAAAAGTCAAAAAAGCAGTCAGAGGTCAAATCAGAAGTCATTTTTGAAGCAACTCTACTGTAGCTGGTAGAGAGATAGATGGATGGACTAAAACAAATGTAGCCTAAAGGGTCACTGAGTCATTTGTGGCATTTTGCTAATGGGAAGTAGACTGTTTTGGAAAATGGCTTCATGGCCCAGCCACCTGTGAATGGCTTTGGCACAGGGACAAATATGCACAAACAAATCCGTGAATGCAGGCTGCACATTCATCTATTGCGCAAACTGACTCTGTGTGTATTTTGCATTAATACATGATGTCTGAGTCGTGGTCGGTCCTCACAGTTGTCTCCTTGGCACTTCTGTTATTCCTCATGGCACTCTCTGTATCAAGTCTTGGCACATCAGCGTCTGCATCGCCATAATGCTCCTAATCCAAAACTACACCATGTGTCTTATACTTGCTTGTCAGAACTGTCCCATTTAAGATACCATGCTGTTCCTACAGTGTTGTGGACTGGCTGTCTCAGAGATAACCTAATGTGTAATCTGAAAGTAGATGCTGGAAATGGTAACTGTGGGCTGACTACAGAGTAATACCACCACCAAAGGGATGCCCTTGGGTGATGGGGTTGGGAAAGACATCCATGGTGCAGCAAAAGCAATGCAATGGTGAAGGGAGGGGGAGAAATAATTACTTTATTTAACAGCCCAGGAAACTGCAATACAGTGGTGAGAGGTGAGAGGTGTGTGTGTGTGCGTACGTGTGTGTGAGTGTGAGACTGAATATGTGTGTGCGTGGGTGGGAAATCCTGCAGGGTTTTCTCTTCTCGTTCCTTACTAGGCCAGCAGAAATGGAGAGGGAGAGATCAGTGGCAGGTGTGCCCCCAAATCACAGAATCCCCTGATCATTTTACATTTGCTTTCTCGGGGGAATGCTGCTGCGCCGGAGGCTGGGGCATTTTTACTTTGCTGTCATTGCAATTTAATGCAAAATCTTGTATTACAAACAAGAAGGGAACAGTCATATTTTTTAAACCATTATGCACATTTTATCATCAGAAATCCCTTTGTAATTTGTCATCTGGTCATTAAGAGAACTTGAAACTGCTTACTCTAAAATTGGCTGTGGACACTTTTACTGCGTCTCAGAATCAAACTAAATTACCTCTGAGTTTTGACTTTATTATGCAGAAAGCAACTGTACTCATGATTCTGTTGCATATTTGTATTTGTCTTCTTCTTCTTCTTCTTCTTCTTCTTCTTCTTCTTCTTCTTCTTCTTCTTCTTCTTCTTCTTCTTCTTCTTCTTCTTCTTCTATCTATTTCCATGTTCTGGTGGGGTCACTCTGGCAGACATCTTCTGTTTCCACTTGACCCTGTCATAGACATCATTTGCTGATGCACCAATCTCTTCCAAGTCCCGTTTAACACAGTCTGACCATCTCAATTTTGGGCGTCCTCTTTTGCACTTTCCTGGTGGTACCATCCCTAATGTCCTTTTACACACATTGGTATCATCTCTCCTCTTGACGTGCCCAAACCATCTAAGCCTGCTCTTTCTGCTCTTCACACCAGTACTTTCAATGCCCATTCTCTTAAGGATGTCATCATTTCTAACATGGTCCTTCAACCTGTGCCCACAAGCCCATCTACACATCTTCATTTCTGCTACTCCAAATCTCCTAGCTTGTTGGCTGTTCAGCTGTTAGTATTTGGCTCTAGCTAAAAAATAGTGCTCCATCACTCTCTTCTGAGAAATGACAGACATTATGACTAAACACTACTACTGTAAAAATGACGCAAAGAGTATTCTCTGACTGCCACAGTTGGCTTTTCTTTCACCTTAATAGCCATGCTCAAAGGACAGCTTTCTGGAACTGTTTTAGTAGAACTGTTAGCCCAGGAACTCTTTCAGGAACTACATTCTTCTTGGGCTTTTCTTCTCTCCAGTCCAACTGAGAAAGATCAGTTACCAGCTGTCCCAAAAGTAACTTCCCTCAAGCCCAGACTGCAGGTAGGAGGTGAAGGGGAAACACACAGTGTGGAGATGACAGTTTTTATGGGTTGAGTTGGTGTGGAGACTTATGACCGAGAGTGACTGATGGTGCTCGTCAATCCACTTGGTTAGTGAATCCATTCCGCCTATGCACAGGGTAAATCCAACAGGGGTTGAAGAGGTAATAGAAGTGAAAAAGGGGTTGCTTACAATATTCCACGTAGGACAGGAAGGTTTGTAGCCATGTAAATTCTTCAGACGTTGTATAAAGACCTGGAGGAGCACTTCTTTTTGAGATTCAGTAGTGCATCTTAACATCTCCATGCCAGAGTGTGGACTGCTTCCTCCTTAAAAAAAGATGGTGCTGGTTGCTGCAGGTGAGGGTGATCAGGAAGCTGCACCTAATCAAGCAGTTAGCAGAAGGAGAAAACAACTCACCACAGAGCCGTAATACTACATACTTGACTCCAGCTACCCACGCCCAGGGGAGGTGGTAGCAAGGAGAGGGGAGCCACAGGGGAGGCCAACTTCCTCCCGTGCGCCAAAGACAGCCCACGTGGCCAGGAGGTACCACCCCTATCAGTCTAGCACCCACAGGGACTTTCCGTCAACAGACCCCCGGGTGGATACATACCAATGGAGGCAGCCAGAGTGGCGGTGCACACAATTTCACAGCAGCGCTTCATTCCGTGGGTTCACACCAGGAAGGAAGCATGGTTGTGACGCTCACAGCGAACAGTAATTTTGCATCCCCCGGAGAACGTCCAATGTCTCACGCCATAAAATGTCTGAGCGGCCGCCGATACGGCATTTTAGTTCCACTTTTTCGTTCGGTTAAAACAAAACATACTTATCATACGCCAGGCTGCTAGTGTTTACATACACTTCTGCCATTATCCCACGGTAGTGATGGCATCATGGCGTTGCTTGGTAATGGCAGCATGTGACGTCCTGATGCATGCCATTTAAAAAAAACACAGGAGTGTTTAAACCCGCAGCAATGATAAGAGGAATTGATAACATCAGCAACGTGAGATTCCGAGGGCTTGAAAAATGTAGAACCAGTTCCCAACAAGAACGGGTTCTCAATTCCCGTCCCTACAAGCTGCTGGACAGGACAGAGTTAAAAAAAAATAATCCAGTTGACTTGACTGAGGTTTCATATAGTATGATACAATATTTCTGTGAGTTTTCATGATAACAATAATCCTGACGAAAAAACAAAATATTTTTTCTTCTTAATTTATAAAGGACAGCTTCACAGACCAGCATTATTTGCCTCCAACATAATCAATAAAAGAAGCAAAAACTCTTATTTCTCCAGTTCATAAATAGTACAGCAGATTGTTTCTAATATTTTAATCACGTATTAAATGTAACAAGAAAATAATATAAACCAGCACATCTTAATTATACTTAGATGTGGGGTTTTTCATGCTGACCTCTCCTGATCACAGCTGCCAACACTATTATAAAAAGTATAAGCTTCATGGGGCTGATTGTCCATCTGTCTGTCCACATTTCACGGGAATTACTACCCCTCTTAGGTATTTCCCCCAAAGCTCACCAGACTCACTCATAATGATCCTCAGATGGGTCTGCATCCAAGTTGTGCTCAAGGTCAAAGGTCAGGAGATCTTGGCACTTTTGTGATTTCATAAAAATCAATGTTCCTCTTAGGCAATTGCCCTAATTCTCAATTAACTCTTGCACAATGGCCATCAGGTGGGTCTGCATCAAGGTTGTGCTTAAGGTCAGGGTCAAAGGTTAGGAGTTCTGAGCACTTACAGTGGTGTGAAAAAGTGTTTGCCCCTTCCTGATTTCTATTTTTTTTTGGTATGTTTGTCACACTTAAATGTTTCAGATCATCAAACAAATTTAAACATTGGACAAAGATAACACAAGTAAACACAAAATGCAGTTTTTAAATGAAGGTGTCTATTATAAAGGGGGAAAAAAATCCAAACCTACATGGCCTCATGTGAAAAAGTGATTGTCCCCTAAACCTAATATCTGGTTGGGCCACCCTTAGCAGCAACAACTGCAATCAAGCGTTTGTGATAATGGGCAATGAGTCTTTTACAGCGCTGTGGAGGAATTCTGGCTCACTCATCTTTGCAGAATATTTGTAATTTGGCCACATTGGAGGGTTTTCGAGCATGAACCACCTTTTTAAGGTCATGCCACAGCATCTCAATCGGATTCAGGTCAGGACTTTGACTAGGCCACTCCAAAGTCTTCATTTTGTTTTTCTTAAGCCATTCAGAGGTGGACTTGTTGGTGTGTGTTGGATCATTGTCCTGCTGTTGAACCCAAGTGCGCTTCAGCTTGAGGTCACGAACAGATGGTCGGACATTCTCCTTCAGGATTTTTTGGTAGACAGCAGAATTCATGGTTCCATTTACCACAACAAGTCTTCCAGGTCCTGAAGCACTCAAAACAGCCCCAGACCCTCACACTACCACTACCATATTTTACTGTTGATATGATGTTCCTTTTCTGAAATACTGTGTTACTTTTATGCCAGATGTAATGGGACACACACCTTCTAAAAAGTTCAACTTTTTTCTCGTCAGTCCACAGAGTATTTTCCCAAAATTCTTGGGGCTCATCAAGATGTTTTCTGGCAAAAGTGAGACAAGCCTTTATGTTCTTTTTGCTCAGCAGTGGTTTTTGTCTTGGAACTCTGGCATGCAGGCCATTTTTGCCCTGTCTCTTTCTTATGGTGGAGTCATGAACACTGACCTTAACTGAGGCAAGTGAGGCCTGCAGTTCTTTGGATGTTGTTGTGGTATCTTTTGTGACCTTTTGGATGAGTCGTTGCTGTGCTCTTGGGGTAATTTTGGTTGGTCAGCCACTCCTGGAAAGGTTCACCACTGTTTCACGTTTTCACCATTTGTGGATAATGGCTCTCACTGTGGTTCACTGGAGTCCCAAAAGCTTTAGAAATGGCTTTATAGCCTTTTCCAGACTGATAGACCTCAATTACTTTGTTTCTCATTTGTTCCTGAATTTCTTTGGGTCGCAGCATGATGTCAGAAGGGGGCAAACGCTTTTTCACACCACTGTATATGATTTTATGAAAAATGTTACTCCTCCAAGCAATTGCCCTAATTCTCAACAAACACACACACAAACACCCTCAGGCTGGTCTAAATCCAAGTTGTGATCAAGGTTATTGTCAAAAGTCAGGAGATCCGGGCATTTTTTCCACAAAATTCATTACTCCATTACTTACTAGGCAATTGCCCAGATGTTTAGCAAACTTGTGCACAATGATCCTCAAGTGGGTCTGCATTTAGCCTGTGGTCAAGGTCAACAGTCAGGAGATCTGAACACTCTTGGGGTGATTTCATCAGGCCAGAATGAGCTACTCCGTCATGGACAGTCTGGTTTGATTCATTGCTAATAATTTGACAGTAGTTTGCTAGCAGCTGTACCATATTGGCGTCTGAACTGACTGGAGTAAGTTTCCAGGTGCCTTTAAATGCTGTTTTGTGTACTTAATCAGAGTGGCTAATTAATTTACTGTATACTCTACTTGTTATCGTGGTGCCTGAACATATTTTCTACTCCACAGTAGATCATAGGCAAAGTCTGGATGCAAATACTTTTGTTTACAACCTGTCTGATCTGATGGTTTATTTTGACGGCATTGTGTTTTAGTATGATTGTAGGAGGCATGATGGGGACATAGGGTCTTTGCTGACTCTGACTGTGTCTTACCACCTATATATCCTTGTCATAACACTGACAAGCTTCTTTAATTCGTCTCTTTAAACCAGCGTCACTTCAGAAGTGGCGAAGAGAAGTTGGGGATGGGTGCCAGAGCAGAGTCCCGGTCCAGCTCAGCCTGCTCAGTAGCATAGATGAATGGTGGTGATAGGTGGGAGACACAGAAGGAGGGGACTTTCAATCTCAGACAAGGAGAGAAGCAGCTGAGTGACTGAGGGGGAGGAGAAAAGGGAGGGTTTAGTGAGATAGATTTGAGCAAAAGTGCCCGTGAAACCCACTGCCAGCATTCATTCTGTAATGCTCTGTGAACAGGGACAAGTGTGTGAGTGTGAGAGAGAGCGAGCGAGAAACTCACACATGCCTACACACACACTGCATCTGTCACACACGCTCACACCTTCACAAGGATCAACTCTCCCGCACATGAGTACGCTAAGGCTGAGCAGTGCCTTGCTCTGGAGTGAAGACAAATACTTTTTTCAGTCCTTCTTTCTCTCCCTCTCACACACATAGACAGGCACGGTACAGCTGGGCTCCCCAAAACCAGACTGGACAACTGTCACCACTGTCACCCACCACTGGAGACCGTGGCATGAGCACTGTTACGCTAACGTAAGGCACAGCTACCTGCCAGCTCACTCCTCCCTCTCCCTCCCCTCTTATTCTACTCCCCCCTCCCTCTCTGTCTCCCTCCATTCATTCATCCCTCGTTCCCCCTGCTGCGCGGTGGCGTGCGTGGTTGAAGGACACAGCGCCGTGCGCTGCCGTGGTGTAGTGCGCTGCCGAGAGAGTTGGTGAGCCTGATCCGATGGGGGGATAGATAGACTCACTGCGCTCTCTCGGTCTCTCTTAGTCCCTATGCTCTCTCTTTCATGAATGTCACCTCTGTCTCTGGGAAATGCTGGATTTACCAAGCCTCTGCCTTTTCTCCCTTCATCTTTCAGGGTGCAAGTGAACGTGAGGAGGGATGCCAGGACAGCTTGAAAGACATCAAGGAAGCAATCTGTACTCTGTCCAGCACCCTCCGCAACCCTTCATCAGTTTGCTGAGCTGATACTTCAGGTCGGACGGTCCCCTCTTGCTCCTTCACTTCTCGTGCTCTGATACTGTTGTAAATGGAAAAAAAAAAAAAAAAAATTACGGGTGAGGAATAGAAGGGGAAAGGAGCTGTAGCCAGTGTCATTTTGCCGTGGTGATGTTTCGAAATTTTCATCCCACCGAGGAACACTTGGAAATCTGATCTTCAGGACTGCACTGGTTTCAGGCAACACTTATTGCAATTTTTGTTTGGGTTTAGCTTTACAATGTGGATAAGGGTGGTGCTTGTTTTTGGAACGGGTTGAGTTGAACTTTACTGGAGCTAGGAGTACTCTGACTGGGACAGAGGCGTCAGGGGGATACTGGCTGCAGTGCACAGGATTTTGGATGGATAATATTATGACTTATCCCATCGGAGGAGCTGTGCTGTACCAAAGCTGTAAATCAAACAACCAGAAGGACAGTTAAAGGGAAAAGGTCATCAATCCAAACAGCCGCAGCTGTCAGATTTGGGTGGTTCTTTGAAGAATCCACCCTTCTCTCTTCTGTCTCCTCCTCTTGCTCCCTTTCCTTTTCCTGCTTTTCTCCCTATTGCTACAGTTACACCCACCAGAAGCCCGCCCTTTCACTCTTCACCCTCCCTCAGTGGTGCTTCATCGCCCTGGGTGAGTGGGCAGGGGGGTGGCCCACGATACCCCCCAACACCTGGGTGCCACCGAGCCACCAGAGGCTGGTGAGGTGGCGGCAGGGTCAGCGCTGGGAAGATGGCTGCGCTTGCCAGCTCCCTCATCCGCCAGCGCAGGGAGGTCAAGGACCCCCAGGCAAACCGGCAGATCGCCAGCAAGCGCAAGCCCTGCCCGAAGAGCAACAAATCGCTCTGTCAGAAGCAAATCCTCATATTAATATCGAAGGTTCGACTATGTGGCAGTCGAGGGAGAAAGATGGACAAAAGACCAGGTAAGTTTTCAGAGGCCTTCTTCATTCAAATCTCCCCTTTTGTGGGCTATCTCACCCTCTCTGTTCTCTCTTCGCTTGTGTGCTGCCTGTGTGGGATAACTGGATTTTGATGCTTGACTTGCCAGACCACAGATTAATGCTTAACGGTAAAGCTTCAATAGAGAACATCCGCAGCCTGTAATTTCAGAGTTCAGGGCTTAATCTCAATCTGGGAAACATTCCATCCCCTCTTCCTGGTAGCTGTACACGTTATGTCCCATGTTTATGGTGGTAGGGCTTGTATAGGAAATGGACAGCTAATACGCACAGCTTTGTAACAATGATCACAGGCATCAGCTCGCCTGTGTTGTGACTTTAGTAAAGGCTTTGATGAGGTGGATGTTAACACTTTTCCTATGCAGGTTCAATGCAAGCCCACAGAGGACTGGCGCTCATACATGGCATGATTTACAGTGATATAAAAACGTCAAGTGGGCCTCATTTGTGATTCTGAAATCCATTACTCTCCCTGTTCCTTCCTTCAAGGCAGGTTAATTAGAGTGTTGCCTAATCTGCAACATTTGTTTGAATGTTAGGTAAAAGTTTAAAATCGCCTATTGGAGCCCAGTATGACATGGACTCTTGGTATTGGTTTTCATGTCTGAAAGCAAGATGTGACAAGTGAATTTTGCTCTACAGATATGCTATTCAGGTGGTGTGTGCTCTGTGAGGAGATGTCTGCCCAATGTAGCTAATTAGACAGAGTACTGTGCAATAAAATTTTAAAGCTGAGTCAGTCTTTGGTCCACAAATAAAATGTGCTTCAGTGGGCCAAAGCAAGTTGGTGGTAGCGTTTGGTGTTTCATATTCTTAGTGGAATTATATATATATATATATATGCATTTTTGGCACTTTAGCCATATTTCTAGTACTTTATTGCTAATTGACATATTTCTTTACTGATCATGTATTAAAACAATACTAGCTTTTTCCCCCATTTACACGAGCAAAACAATTAGACTGAAGAAACCTTTTCATGTCAAAGTGATGCGACACAGCAAATGACCAGTAGTCATTACTGTAAATGCCGTCTATTTTACCAGTATGTCCGTATTGATCAATAAGGCCAAGGTCAGACATTGCAGATGGTTGGTTAATACTGTATCCATCCATCCATCCATGCATCCATCTTTTACTTCTTATCCGGGGGTCTGGGTCACAGGGGCAGCAGTCCAAGCTGAGTAGCCCAGACTGCTGCCTGGTTCACATAGCACCATGATCCCCATGTGGCTCGCTGGGTACTCTGGGTCCTTGTTGTAACTTCATAGGGATCTGCTGAACCGCTCTTGGTCTGGCGCTTTATCAAGGACCTGCCATGGGAGATCCTACTAGTGGCAAGCTGCTCCCAACAACACAGCTCCTGGCATCATAAAGGCACCATACACAATATTAACCCTGATCCATGGAGGAGGGTTAATACTGAATATGGTCGAAATTACACAAGTTTAGTTGTAGTTGTTTGATGTTTTTCATCCATCCATCCATCCATCCATCTTCTTCCGCTTAATCCTTTTTGGGTTGCGGGGGGGCTGGAGCCTATCCCAGCATCTTTGGGCGAGAGGCAGGGTACACCCTGGACAGATCGCCAGTCCACCGCAGGGCCAACACAGAGAGACAGACAACCATTCACTCTCACAGTCATACGTAAGGACAATTTAGATGTTTTTCATGTTGTGTATAATATCTGTTTTATGTGATGACAGCTGAACGGTAAAAACGTTATTGAAATGGTTCATTATTACATTTTTTTTAACAGTATCTAGAAAGTCTTTTCCTGTGTGGGACAAAAATTCACCTGAAAAATGAAACATTAGCTCATACGTCAGAGTGTCCTCAGAAAGTGCTTGTTCTCACCTCATCAGCGTGCATGTGAGTAAACATCCCTGTCCCTTCCTTTACTTCTCTGTATGTGGTATCCATCCTCTTCCACCCATGAATGAAAGAGTGTGTAGGTGACCTGTGATATTCATTACCTCAGCGTGCCAGGTTCATCATGATAATTACGCGTGAACCTCTAACGTGCGAAGCAGCATCTGCGGAAGAGGCGGCTATGCTCTATATTGTAATTAGGGTTGTAAAATATGTTGGACAGATCGCAGCAGTGTCAGCTCTTTGGGAAAGAGTCCATGTTGGGCGTACCAGTGCCATTGTTTGAAGCAGCTGATATTCTAATGGCTTGTCTGCTTTTCACACTTGTATGGATTTATTATGGTAATCATGGGGTTGTGGTGAAGAAGCTGTGGTTAGAGAGGAGTTAACCGGCTTCATCATGTCACATTGTCATTTACAGAGGTCTACATTAAACACATGTTCCACCATGTTTTCATCATTCTTTAGCAACTCACTTACTGTATGTGCATCTTAGCTAAGGCACTGCCAAGTAACAGTCTACAAAAGTATCACTAGCTGCCATATTCATGTGTTAATCTTTATCATCTGTGAGTTGGAGCCTCTCAGTGTTTGCCCGAGGCAACAGTTGACCCCTGACCACAAATAAACAACTAGAATGTTCTCTAGCTGTGGCCTCCACCTCCTCCTCTTTCTCCTTCTGGCAGAACTTCAGAGCAGCACGCTTACAGCTTGCCTTCACTTTGCATCCAACTCTCTCCCATTGTTTCAGCTAACTTTATTAGGGTCCTATAGGCTTAATATGCAGCCTGTGGCATAGATTCTTTTGAATAATCATGTATTTTCATTGTTACCAAAATATCTGCTAGTTTACTTGGGTTCTACTTTCTCTTTTGCAGCTTCTCTTGAATATTGCCAAGCAATAATTTACTCATTTTCTCCTGAGAACAGAGATCTTAATAACTACTCTACAGCTCTATCACATGTGAAATAATCTGCATTTTCACAGCCACCTTATTTATCATTCAAGATAAATGCATGTGTACATAAGATAAGATAAGATACGATAAGATAAGATAAGATAAGCCTTTATTAGTCCCACAATGGGGAAAATCCAGACACATACATACCTCACAGTTAAAAAATGCCAGTCTGATGGATATGCCCATTAGCATGTAAAACTACAGGTGCTGCAGCATCCCACTCAGCAAATGTTTGTTGCAGCTCTCAGGCCCACAGAGAAACACTAATCAACACCAAAGTAACACGATGAGTCAGGTTAAAGGTTACGCTGTGACTCAGCACATGCCACTGATGAGCTGGCTGCTTTCTGGGGCAGTGGTGTGACATTAGAGGAGTTGCAGTGTAGCCTGTCCTGAGTGCTTTTTATTTATTAACGATAACCTATTAAATGCCATACTAGCCTCCACGTGTGTCAAATGTTTTTTTGTTCTAGGAACTTTTTTTCCTCAAATAGCTAAAGTGATTTCTTGTCTTACTTTAAACTGATATCTAGAAAAGAAAGCACTTGTGCAGTGAAGACCTAGTCTGTCATGGCAGCTGATTTTCTCCCTCACTTTTCAATTTCTCTCAACTGTGTATTAGCTGTCAGCATAGAATGATCTCTGCTGGTGATATATATATATATATATATATATATATATATATATATATACTGTATATATACAGGGGATATAAAAAGTCTACACGCCCCTGTTCAAATGCCAGGTTTTTGTGCTGTAAAAAAATGAGCCCAAGATAAATCATTTCAAAACTTTTTTCCACCATTAATGTGACCTATAACCTGGACAACCCAATTGAAAAACAAACTGAAATCTTTTAAGGGGAAAAATATAAAATAAAAAACTTACAATAACATGTTTGCATAAATATGCACACCCTTAAACTAATACTTTGTTGCGACACCTTTGGCTTTGATTACAGCACTCAGTATTTTTTGGGTAGGATTCTATCAGGGTGGCACATCTTGATGTGGCAATATTTGCCCACTCTTCTTTGCAAAAGATTGCAAGGGCATCTCCTGTGCACAGCTCTCTTCAGATCACCCCACAGATGTTCAATTGGATTCAGGTCTGGACTCTGGCTGGGCCATTCCAAAACCTTAATCTTCTTCTGTTGAAGCCATTCTTTTGTTGATGTGGTTGTGTGCTTTGGGTCATTGTCATGCTGAAAGTTCCTCTTCATCTTCAGCTTTCTAGCAGAAGCCTGAAGGTTTTTTTGCCAACAATGACTGGCATTTGGACATGTTCATATTTCCCTCCACCTTGACTAAGCCCCAGTTCCAGATGAAGAAAAACAGCCTCAAAGCATGAAGCTGCCACCACCATGCTTCACTGTAGGTATGGTGTTATTTTGGTGATGAGCAGTATTGAGTTTGCACCAAATATACCTTTTGGAATTATGGCCAAAAAGTTCAACCTTGATTTCATCAGAGCATAACACATTTTCCCATATGCTTTTGGGAGATTTCAAATGCATTTTTGCAAAATGTAGCCGGGCTTGGATGTTTTTCTTTGTAAGATAAGGTTTCCGTCTTGCCACCCTACACGGGAGATTGTTGTCACATGTACTAAACAGCCAGTACTTGCCAGAAATCCCTGCAGCTCCTTTAATGTTGCTGTCAGCCTCTTGGCAGCCTCCCTGACCAGTTTTCTTCTCGTCTTTTCATCAATTTTGGAGGGACATCCAGTTGTTGGTAATGTCACTGTTGTGCCATATTTTCTCCACTTGATGATGACTGTCTTCACTGTGTTCCATGGTATATTTGATGCCTTGGAAATTCTTTTGTACCCTTCTCCTGACTGATACCTTTGAACAATGAGATCCCTCTCATGCTTTGGAAGCTCTCTGTGGACCATGGCTTGCGCTGTAAGATGTGACTACAAAAATGTCAGGAAAAGCCTGCTAGAACAACTGAACTTTATTTGGGATTAATCAGAGGCACTTTAAATAGTGGCAGGTGTGTGCTGACTCCCATTTAACATGAGTTTGAATATGATGGGTTAATTCTGAACACAGCCACATCCCCAGTTATAAAAGGGGGTGCATATTTATGCAACCAGGTTATTGGAAGTTTTTTATTTTTTATTTTCCCCTTTCAGTTTGTTTTTCATTTGGGTTGTACAGGTTATACGTCACATTAAATGTGGAAAAGGTTTTGAAATGATTTATCTTGGTCTCACTTTTTTGTTTTTACAAAAAACCCTGGTATTTGAACAGGGGTGTGTAGACTTTTTATAACCACTGTGTAAGAGAGCTTTCATGCCCCTTTAAAACATCTTCTGAAATCTATGACATCTATAACACAACATAACAAAAACAATTTTTTTGTAAGTTGTCTGTGTTTTTTCAACTGATTTAAAACAATTTTTCACTAAATCTGAATCAGAAAATGACATCCGTTTCTTTCGATCAGGTCAGGTTTTTATGCTAAGTTGTAAACAGTTGTACAGCAGTTGTACAGTTGTACTGTAAATTGAATAGTAGACATTGATAAAGGTAAGTACATGTAAATTGAATGTTATGTCATCATTGTTCAAAATTCAGAGAATTTCAAGAAATAAAAAAGAATTTTAGGTCAAATAAGTTCATTTTGTCTTCTCTCAATTATTTATCTTTTGTTCTTATAAAAGACAAAAATAAAAAAGAAAGGAGATGTCTTTACCTTCTTAACATGTTTCGACTGTACGCTGCAGCCTTCATCAGAAGAGTCAGCTGATTGCTGCCAGGTGACATTTATCAGCTGATTTTCGTAGGCGGGGCCAGCTCAGCATATCTGTCAGATCCACCAAGCCGGCCCCGCCTCCCGCCGTCAGATGGTCTCTGGAGAATGTGATCCCAGGTGTGGGAAAGCATAAAGGCCCCCTCATCTCGGTTCATGGTGTCTTTTCCCCGCTTCCTGATCTCTATGGCCTCCTTGATCCAGCATTTTTGTCCGTTGCTCTCCGATCCAATAATCTTTGTGTTGTCCCAGTCCATGATGTGGTTATTTCTTTTGCAGTGATCTGATATTGCTGATTTTAATGTTTCTTGTTCTGCCTTTTCTTTTTGTGATCTTGTGAGTCGTCCTTGTGTTTCCTTCTCACATTCCTTCCGGTGTTCTTTTATTCTTGTGGTGAATGGTCTTCCAGTTTCTCCAATGTAGGTTTTGTTGCATGAACTGCATGATATTTCATATATTACATTGCATTTTTTGTCTTGTTCTATTCTGTCCTTGGGGTGTACTAATAACTGTCTTAATTTTTTGTGTGGTTTGAATGCTGTGTTTATTTTGTATTTTTTCATGATCCTTTGAATTGGTTCCGTGATCCCTCGTATGTATGGTATAGTTATAGTGTCCTTGTTTTTGATTTCGGCTTTTGTTCTGTGTCTTATTTCCTGTTTATTTTCTTTGTTTTTGACTTGCTGTTTCCCTTTGTTTATAGCCCATGCTGGATATTGGCAGTGTATGAGTGCATGTTTTATGTGGTTTTCTTCCTCCTGTCTGTCTTCTTGGTCTGTGATGATGGTGGCTCGTTCATATAACGTCCTGACAACTGATTGCTTGTGTGCTGTGGGGTGTTCCGATGTCCAAAGTAGGTATTGATCTTCGTGGGTTGAGATTGAGATTGAGATTCAACTTTATTGTCATTACACATGTATGAATACAAGGTAACGAAACGTGACTTGGCATTTGGGCACGCTCTGCAGAGCGCATCCAAGGCCGGGGCAGCCGCTAGGCGCCAGTTGGTTTCCTGTAGACTGTCATTTTTATGCTGCCATCATTGTTGTGGTGGATTTTCATGTCCAGGAAGGCTATGGTGCCATTTTCCTCCTCTTCGTGTGTGAATTTTATATTTCCAGTGCTGTCTGTGCTGTTCAGATGGTCAGTGAGTTCTTGTGTGTGTCCTTTCCTTATTTTTTCTAGAATGTCATCCACGTATCTCTTCCAAAGGGTGGGTTTGCATTGTCCAGGTGCTGTGTTGATGGCTTTGTTTTCCAGATCCTCCATGAAAAAGCTCCTCATAATGGCTGATAGTGGGTCCCCCATTGCAAATCCTTCTTTTTGCCTGTAAATTTTTCCTCTGAATTGAAAATAAGTGGATTTTGCAACAAACTGCAATAATTCGGATATGTCGTGACCTGTGAGATTTGTGCGTCTTTTTAGGGTACTGTCATTATTGAGGCGTTCTTGTACTATATGTAGTGTGACGTCTACGGGTGTCTTTGTGAATAATGAAATGACATCATGTGAAATGAGGATCTCGTCTGATTCTATTTTCATATCTCTGAGTTCTTGTGCCAGTTCTTTTGAGTTGTTGCAGTGGGAATCTGATAGTCCAAGGAGAGGTTTGATGATTTCAACCAGGGCTTTTGAAAAATTGTACGTAACTGATCCAATACTGTCTATTATTGGCCGCAGTGGGATATCCTTTTTATGTATTTTTGGGGTTCCATAGATCCGGGGGGTGATGCTGGCTGTGGGTATCAGGTGATCATATGCGTCCTTTGTGATTTTTTTGCTTTCTAATAGGGGTTTGAGAAGGGCTTTTAGCATTTTTTTCTTTTCTTCTGTGGGATTTGTTTTTATGATTTCATATGTGCTTTCATCTGCCAACATGGTTTCCATCTGTTTTTCATATGTTTCCGTGTCCAATATTACTGTCGTTCTGCCTTTATCTGCTGGGAGGATTGTGATTGTTTTATCTGTCTTGAGTGAGTTTAATGCTTTTTCTTCTTCTCTTGTAACGTTGCTTTGTGGTAATTTGGCCGTTTTTAGGATTCCTGCGACTGCGTTCCGGAGTGCTGCTTTTTCTCCTTGGTCCTGGAGTTTTTCACATGCCAGTTCTGTTGCGAGGATATATTCATCATGAGGTATTCTGGCTGGTGTGATGGCAAAGTTCAGTCCTCTGCTCAGCACTGTTTTCTCCGTGTCCGTGAGTGCGCGTTTTGATAAGTTTTTGACCCACTTAGCGTTCATTTCCGTG
Organism: Pholidichthys leucotaenia; assembly: GCA_020510985.1. Classification (NCBI taxonomy): domain Eukaryota; kingdom Metazoa; phylum Chordata; class Actinopteri; order Cichliformes; family Pholidichthyidae; genus Pholidichthys; species Pholidichthys leucotaenia. The sequence goes on from CM035836.1 coordinate 212,181,530, forward strand.
TGTGTTTGTCTTCGTCCGTTCTTCCTTTCTGTAAGTTTTTTTTAGTTTTTTTCAATTGGCGTTTTTTCTTTATAATGAATTCCTGTTCGTGTGCGTGTGTCCTGTTCCAGCGCTCTGTGTTGATATCCAGGGCCTTCATGTCTCTCTTGCAGACGTCTCTAAAGCGCAGCTGTGGGCGGCCAACGTCTCTCCTGCCAGTTGCCAGTTCTCCATAGAGGACGTCTTTGGGGATTCTGCCATCCTCCATACGGTGAACGTGGCCTAGCCAGCGGAGCCTGCGCTGCCTGAGTAGAGTGAACATGGAGGGAAGGCCGGCGCGGGACAGAACTTCTGTGTTGGGCACTTTGTCCTGCCAGGATATGTCCAGGATGTGGCGAATGCAGCGCAAGTGGAAGGAGTTCAGTCTCTTTTCCTGCCGGGCGTATGTTGTCCACGTCTCACTCCCATAGAGCAGTGTGCTGATGACGCAGGCGTTGTACACTGCCATCTTCGTCTTGACAGAGAGTTTGGGATTCTCCCACACTCGTGTGGTGAGGCGAGCGAGTGTGAAGGCTGATTTTCCAATCCTCTTGTTGATCTCTGTATCAAGGGAGAGGTTGTTGCTGATCGTGGACCCCAGGTACGTGAACTGATTCACGACCTCCAGCTTGTAGTCATCAATGGTGATGGTTGGTGGTGCTTCCGTGCCTTGCGCCAAGACGTTAGTCTTCTTCAGGCTGATGGTAAGCTCGAAGTCCTTGCATGCCTGGGAGAAGCGGTCCATCAGGGTCTGAAGCTCCTGCTGTGTGTGGGTTGCGACTGCAGCGTCGTCTGCGAACAGCATGTCTCTGATTAGAGCCTCGCGTACTTTGGTTCTGGCTTTCAGGCGGGCAAGGTTGAAAAGCCTGCCGTCAGATCTTGTGTGCAGGTAGATTCCCTCTGTTGCTGTGCTGAAGGCATGCCTCAGGAGCATAGCAAAGAAAATCCCAAAGAGGGTTGGCGCAAGTACACAGCCCTGTTTCACTCCGCTGCGTATGTTGAATGGCTCTGAGACGTTGCCATCATGCTGCACTATCCCCTGCATGTTGGTGTGAAACGATTCGATGAGGCTTTGCAACTTTGGTGGGCATCCTATCTTTGGCAGGATCTTGAAAAGGCCCTCTCTGCTGACCAGATCGAACGCTTTGGTGAGGTCGATGAAGGCGACATACAGAGGCATGTTCTGTTCTCTGCATTTCTCCTGGAGTTGGCGGATGGAGAATATCATGTCTACCGTCGATCGCTCAGCGCGGAAGCCACACTGAGACTCGGGGTAGACACGTTCGGCAAGCTTCTGTAGACGAACGAGAACAACTTGTGCGTAGACTTTGCCAACAACGCTGAGGAGGGAAATGCCCCTGTAGTTGTTGCAGTCGCTTCTCTCCCCTTTGTTTTTGTAGAGGGTGATGATCTTGGCGTCCCTCATGTCCTGTGGTACGGCACCTTCCTTCCAGCACTGGCAGAGGACGTCATGCAATGGCAGCAGTAGGGTGGTCTTGCAGTGCTTGATCAGGTCAGGGGGTATGCCGTCGTTGCCGGGTGCCTTGCCAGCGGCCAAGCTATCAATGGCCTTACTGAGTTCGTCGATGGTTGGCTCGGCGTCAAGTTCGTCCATGGATGGCAGGCAGTCGATTGCATCAAGGGCTGACGGTGTCATGGTGTTCTGTCTAGAGTAGAGGTCGGAGTAGTGTTCCACCCATCTCTCCATCTGCTTGTTCTTCTCTGTGATCATCTCCCCAGTGGAAGATTTGAGGGGGGCCGTCTTGCTCTGAGCCGGACCAAGTGCTTTCTTGATGCCATCGTACATACCACGGATGTTTCCTGTTATGGCAGCGGTTTGAATGTCTTGGCTGAGCTGAGTCCAGTACTCGTTGGCACAGCGCCAAGCAGTCTGCTGAACTTTGCTTCTCGCAGCCCTGAGAATCTGGAGATTCTTCTCGTTTGGGTACTTCTTGTACTCAGCAAGTGCTGAGCGCTTGGCTTCAATGACGGGGGTCATCTCGGTCAACTTGGCATCAAACCAGTCCTGTGACTTCGAGGTCTTGCTCCCAAAGGTAGCCAAGGCTGTGCGGTAGATGGTGTTTCGCAGCTCTTCCCACTTCTGCTTTGCAGATTCTCCTCCTTGTGGTACACCAAATTCCTTCTCAAAGGTGGAGGCAAACTGCTCAACAAGTTCTGGTTGGGCCATCTTGCTGGTGTCAATCCGTGCCTTTCCAGGTTGTCTAGCACGATGGAATTTCTTCAGCTGCAGCTTGACCTTGCAACACACCAATGAATGGTCTGTGTCGCAATCTGCACTCTGGAACGAACGGGTGATTAGCACGTTCTTCAGTGAGGTGCGCCTGGTCAGGATCAAGTCTAGCTGGTGCCAGTGCTTTGAGCGCGGATGTTGCCAGGAAACCTTGTGTTGGGGCTTGGTCTTGAAGAACGAGTTTGTGATGCACAGATCGTGATATGTGCAGAACTCGAGCAGCCGCTGTCCGTTGTCGTTCATTCTGCCCACGCCAAAAGGTCCAAGACAGGAGGGCCAGGAGTCGTGGTCAGCACCCACTCTGGCATTGAAGTCTCCAAGGAGAATGAGCTGTTCAGAGTTGGGGATGATCCTGACAGTTGTTGTGAGATTCTCGTAGAACTCGTCTTTTGCCTCTGGTGTGGCTGTCTGTGTTGGGGCATACACACTGACGAGGGTGACTGGGCCTTGAGTGGTGTTCAGGCAGAGGATGAGGAGTCGTGCAGAGCCAGTGCTGCCCGGTTCCACCATCTTCAGCAAAGTGTTCTTCACTGCAAAGCCCACTCCGTGTTCCCTGTGTTCGTCACTGCCCTTTCCCTGCCAGTAGAACGTGTAGTCCTTCTCTCTCAGTGTGCCTGCATCAGCTAACCGTGTTTCCTGGAGAGTGGCGATATCCACTCCCAGTCTCTTCAGCTCATTATTGATGATGGCAGTCTTCCTGGTGTCGTTGATGTCCTTGAGGTTAGCAGTGAGTCCTGTCATCATAGTGCGGACGTTCCAAGTTCCCAGTTTTAGAGTTGGTCTCTTTTGTTTTATTGTCTTGCCTGGTGCGAAGGTTCTCAGCCTGCTGTTTGGATTTCTCCTTATCCCCATGCACCCAATGAGGAAAGCAAGCTGTGGCGGGACAACACCTTATTGGCTGGGGCTGCTCAGCTTGAGGCGGGCGGTAGCTGTCCAGTGAGATCTGATGATCCCTCCCACCGTCGGGAACAACCCCTGGCGCCACGCTCTACGCCAATTGAGCAGTGGCTTATAACCGGTAACTGTCATTCCCCATGTTTTGTCTACGCCAAAGGCGAAGCTGGAGTGTCCTCTCCAGTGATCCGGTGTTCTACCTTCCAGCGTTGGGCGTTGGTAGGATTCAAGCCTGGGCAGGAAGATATGGAGGACAAGATGTTGCCCATGCAGCATGTCCCCCCTCTCCACGTCACTGATGAATCCAAAGGAACAGCAGGGCTGCTCCAGTTTGGCACCAGCGCCGTTGCAGGAGCTGCCAGAACGATGTTGAGCACAACATAGAACTGCCTTAGGGGCTCCGACTCCGGATTTTTCCTCAGGGTTGACTCTCGAAGCCTTTCCCGTGACCGGGTATGCCGCAAGGCAGCAGAGGTTTGAAATCAGGGTTTACCTTCCCCTAGATGGGCTACCTTCCCAGGTTGACGAGCCACCATCTACCCGAAGCATCTGGTTTTAAGGCGCCAGAGATCCGCCCTCGCCCCTTCTCCTATTAGTAAAAGCAGTTCCGCCGGGCTTAGAGACTAAACCAAACGGGCAGGCTAGGAGTTGGACTTAGTTGCCAGAGGCTTTTCGAGACGCACGCCATAAGGAGCATTTTATGAGCACTGGGAGCTTAACCCCAGTGCCGCTCCTGGCTATGACAACCTTGGCCATAACTTCCACGTAATAGGTCAAATAAGTTCATTTTGTCTTCTCTCAATTATTTATCTTTTGTTCTTATAAAAGACAAAAATAAAATAGAAAGGAGATGTCTTTACCTTCTTAACATGTTTCGACTGTATGCTGCAGCCTTCGTCAGAAGAGTCAGCTGATTGCTGCCAGGTGACATTTATCAGCAAATAAACACAGCAGTCAAACCACACAAAAAATTAAGACAGTTATTAGTACACCCCAAGGACAGAATAGAACAAGACAAAAAATGCAATGTAATATATGAAATATCGTGCAGTTCATGCAACAAAACCTACATTGGAGAAACCGGAAGACCATTCACCACAAGAAAAAAAGAACACCGGAAGGAATGTGAGAAGGAAACACAAGGACGACTCACAAGATCACAAAAAGAAAAGGCAGAACAAGAAACATTAAAATCAGCAATATCAGATCACTGCAAAAGAAATAACCACATCATGGACTGGGACAACACAAAGATTATTGGATCGGAGAGCAACAGACACAAACGCTGGATCAAGGAGGCCATAGAGATCAGGAAGCGGGGAAAAGACACCATGAACCGAGATGAGGGGACCTTTATGCTTTCCCACACCTGGGATCACATTCTCCAGGGACCATCTGACGGCGGGAGGCGAGGCCGGCTCGGTGGATCTGAGAGATCTGCTGAGCGGCCCCGCCTATGAAAATCAGCTGATAAATGTCACCTGGCAGCAATCAGCTGACTCTTCTGACAAAGGCTGCAGCGTACAGTCGAAACATGTTAAGAAGGTAAAGACATCTCCTTTCTATTTTATTTTTGTCTTTTATACGAACAAAAGATAAATAAAAAAGAATTTTGCATCATATAAAGCACAAATATCTGTACATGTAAACAAAAACGTAAAAACCATGTGGCCATAGTTGAAAAAGTTGACCTGATTGAGCAAAACCAATGTGATTTTTGGATTCAGCACATCAAAATTGTCCTAAATCAGCTAAAAAAAACTTAGACAATAAATTTGGTGTTGACCAGTGTAATGAGAGATTGAGCATTTATAATTTGGAGCTGAGAAATGCAAGGCAAGCATATTTTCTGACATCACTGCTAAAAACAACAATAATGCACACACCTTGTTCACTGCTGTTGACAGGCTAACAAATCCCCCTGTGTCAGTAGCTCCTGAACTTCTATCCAACTGTGCCTGCAATGACTTGGCTTTTTCTTTACTGACAAAATTCAGAAAATTAGACAGTCAGTCAGTACTCTTATGCCAGATGCTGGACATGTGCTTCCTCTGTGTCTACATAGAGAAGACACAAACACCATGGCAAAATTTTTTTCAATCAGTCATAAAATCTTGGATGACATCATACGCCACCTTAAATCCACTACCTGCTGCCTTGATACTCTCCCAACAGGGTTTTTTAAAAAACGTTTCACATGATATGGCCTCAGATCTACTACAGATCATCAATATGTCTCTGTATTCCGGTGTCTTCCCTCAGTGTTTAAAAACAGCTGTTGTGGGCGACCCCCACAGCCTACGGGTCAAGCAGAGCGCTCAGCTGGAGCAATTAGCATAACAGTGAGATGTATGGACTGATATCAATAGGCAGCCTCTCTTTGTCTAATTCCGGCGCCGGTAATCCTGCTATTGATATGTGTGACTCTAATGCAAATGTCCATGCTTTACTGCTGTGCATGTATTGTCTGTAGCTGGGTATATAAGTCTACTGCATATCGCTTGCTCTCTCTCACTGTTTTTTGATCACTTGCATTGCCTGTTTGCTGACTAGAGACACAGGGCTTGCTCCAGCGCGCTCCCACAGCGCTGGGGTGAACCCTCGTGCTGGAGGATGAAATAAACACCCTTTTAAACTTCAGTTTGCCGTGTCCTGCCTGCACTTATTCCGTGCCTCCACACTGGGTCCCCTTATTTCATCCGCCACACTGGTGACCCCGTCCGAAGACAAGAACACGCTGACGACGAATGAACGCAGCCCCCAGCGGTGACTCCGACGACGAATGAACGCAGCAGCCTGACGCGAATGGACTGCCCTCCCTTCTGCCACAGGGAGACCTCGATGCAGAACCAACACCAGGCGAACTCCCTCGGAGATCATCCACGACCGGGAAAGCTGCAGAAAGCGTCATTGTGCGACCCTCACCTGAGATTCTAGACATCCACGCTGGGACCGGCCGAGGGACAAAGAGCGTCTGCTCCCTCTCACCGCGCCTCCGCATCCACACGAGCGCGCACGCACCTCGTCCCCTCTCCACGACGGCGACCTTCAGGGCCGGACAGAGAATGCAGCACGTGGACCAGAACGCACCGTGACCTGGCACGAGCGAACGACAGCAACAGCCCGAACAGGGAGGACCATCGGCGCCGACGACGCTGATCTCCATCAAGCTCCCTGACCCTGACTCACCTCTCAACAGCGGACCACCCACGCACCGAACCCCCGCACGCACACCGGGGAGTTACGAGGACAGCGCACCACGCACGGGACAATACCGGCTCCACAGACTGCCATTGTCCTCCGCCGCTGCACTCGCCCGAGAAACACGGCCGACCGCCTTCCTCGGAACCTTCAGGGCTGCTCACACACCTGAAGCAGACACGCAGCACACAGGACTTTGTATGGGTCTCAGCCACGGCGCACAATGGGAATTCAGCCGTCAGCTGTCCCCGAGGGCTTTAGGGCTGCGCCCACACCTAAAGCCAACACGCCAAGTCCCTCACACAGCTTCAGCTCCAACTCTTGTTTTTTTCTTCATGGCTGCTACGCGTCCTCGCAGGACTGAACCGCGAGGGGAGTCAGAGACAAATGTTTCTTCTCACAGCCGCTGTGGATCTCCACCACGTTTAACGGGACAGCCCCTCAACATCGTGGATCCACATGCAATTTTTGCGCGGCCCGGACAACTTCGCCGTCCCGGGTCGGCACTTGCTACCCCCACCCCCCTCCCTCCACCGCAGCTTGCTTCCAAAGCCGGACGATCGACGCCTCAGCCCCCTGCTGAGCCCTCTGGGGGGGAGTGGTGTGGGCGACCCCCACAGCCTACGGGTCAAGCAGAGCGCTCAGCTGGAGCAATTAGCATAACAGTGAGATGTATGGACTGATATCAATAGGCAGCCTCTCTTTGTCTAATTCCGGCGCCGGTAATCCTGCTATTGATATGTGTGACTCTAATGCAAATGTCCATGCTTTACTGCTGTGCATGTATTGTCTGTAGCTGGGTATATAAGTCTACTGCATATCGCTTGCTCTCTCTCACTGTTTTTTGATCACTTGCATTGCCTGTTTGCTGACTAGAGACACAGGGCTTGCTCCAGCGCGCTCCCACAGCGCTGGGGTGAACCCTCGTGCTGGAGGATGAAATAAACACCCTTTTAAACTTCAGTTTGCCGTGTCCTGCCTGCACTTATTCCGTGCCTCCACACTGGGTCCCCTTATTTCATCCGCCACACTGGTGACCCCGTCCGAAGACAAGAACACGCTGACGACGAATGAACGCAGCCCCCAGCGGTGACTCCGACGACGAATGAACGCAGCAGCCTGACGCGAATGGACTGCCCTCCCTTCTGCCACAGGGAGACCTCGATGCAGAACCAACACCAGGCGAACTCCCTCGGAGATCATCCACGACCGGGAAAGCTGCAGAAAGCGTCATTGTGCGACCCTCACCTGAGATTCTAGACATCCACGCTGGGACCGGCCGAGGGACAAAGAGCGTCTGCTCCCTCTCACCGCGCCTCCGCATCCACACGAGCGCGCACGCACCTCGTCCCCTCTCCACGACGGCGACCTTCAGGGCCGGACAGAGAATGCAGCACGTGGACCAGAACGCACCGTGACCTGGCACGAGCGAACGACAGCAACAGCCCGAACAGGGAGGACCATCGGCGCCGACGACGCTGATCTCCATCAAGCTCCCTGACCCTGACTCACCTCTCAACAGCGGACCACCCACGCACCGAACCCCCGCACGCACACCGGGGAGTTACGAGGACAGCGCACCACGCACGGGACAATACCGGCTCCACAGACTGCCATTGTCCTCCGCCGCTGCACTCGCCCGAGAAACACGGCCGACCGCCTTCCTCGGAACCTTCAGGGCTGCTCACACACCTGAAGCAGACACGCAGCACACAGGACTTTGTATGGGTCTCAGCCACGGCGCACAATGGGAATTCAGCCGTCAGCTGTCCCCGAGGGCTTTAGGGCTGCGCCCACACCTAAAGCCAACACGCCAAGTCCCTCACACAGCTTCAGCTCCAACTCTTGTTTTTTTCTTCATGGCTGCTACGCGTCCTCGCAGGACTGAACCGCGAGGGGAGTCAGAGACAAATGTTTCTTCTCACAGCCGCTGTGGATCTCCACCACGTTTAACGGGACAGCCCCTCAACATCGTGGATCCACATGCAATTTTTGCGCGGCCCGGACAACTTCGCCGTCCCGGGTCGGCACTTGCTACCCCCACCCCCCTCCCTCCACCGCAGCTTGCTTCCAAAGCCAGACGATCGACGCCTCAGCCCCCTGCTGAGCCCTCTGGGGGGGAGTGGTGTGGGCGACCCCCACAGCCTACGGGTCAAGCAGAGCGCTCAGCTGGAGCAATTAGCATAACAGTGAGATGTATGGACTGATATCAATAGGCAGCCTCTCTTTGTCTAATTCCGGCGCCAGTAATCCTGCTATTGATATGTGTGACTCTAATGCAGATGTCCATGATTTACTGCTGTGCATGTATTGTCTGTAGCTGGGTATGTAAGTCTACTGCATATCGCTTGCTCTCTCTTACTGCTTTTTGATCACTTGCATTGCCTGTTTGCTGACTAGAGACACAGGGCTCGCTCCAGCGCGTTCCCACAGCGCTGGGGTGAACCCTCGTGCTGGAGGATGAAATAAACACCCTTTTAAACTTCAGTTCGCCGTGTCCTGCCTGCACTTATTCCGTGCCTCCACACTGGGTCCCCTTATTTCATCCGCCACACTGTTATCAAGCCACTTCTAAAAAAAAAGAGCAACCTAGACATCTCACTCGTGAACAGCTATAGGCAGATATCAAACCACCCCTAGAAAAAGCTGTCTTTCAATAATTGTACAACTTCCTGACATTAAATAACTTTTTTGATGTCTTCCAGTCAGGTTTTTGGCCACACCACAGCACTGAGACAGCTCTAGTTAAGGTCCTTAATGACATCCACTCCAATACAGATAGTGGCAACATTTCAGTGTTGGTTCTGCTGGACCTCAGTGCTGCATTCGACAAGATCGACCATAACGTCTTACTAGACCGGCTGAAAAACTGGGGGTGACTTTCTGGTCCAGCACTTAGCTAGTTTAAAAGACAGGGACTATTTTGTGTCTATAGGTAACTACAAATCTGAGCAAACAAAAATAACCTGTGGAGTTCCCCAAGGTTCCATTTTGGGACTTTTGCTTTTCAACATCCACTATATGCTCCTACTAGCTCAAATCATAAAAATAAAACAACAAAATATATTACCATAGTTAGGCAGATAATAAACAAATCTACATAATTGTCTCACCAGGAGAGTATGGTCCAATTAAAACCCTGATCAAATGCATTGGTCAAATTAAAGAGTGGATGTGCCAGTATTTTCTTCAGTTCATCAAAGACAGAAAAAAAATAATAGTTTTCAGAGCCAAAGAAGAAAGACTCAAAGTTATCACTCAGCTTCAATCAATGATGCTAAAAACCAACAGCAAAGCCAGGAATCTGGGTGTGGTTCTGGACTCAGACCTGAATTTTAACAGCCACATTAAGACAGTAGTGAAGTCAGCCAATTATCACTTAAAGAACATGGCGAGGATTAAAGGTCGGATGTCTCAGCAGCATCTAGAAAAACTTGCCCATGCATTTATCTTCAGTAAACTGGACTACTGTAATGCTGTCTTCACAGGTCTCCCTAAAAAGTCCATCAGAAAGCTGCAGTTGGTTCAGAACACTGCTGCTCAAGTCCTCATTAAGACCAAGAAAGTAGATCATACAACTCCAGTCCTCAGATCTTTACCCTGGCTTCCTGTCTATCAAAGAATAGATTTCAATTTTCTGCTGTTGGTATATAAAGCTCTAAATGGTTTAGGGCCAAAATACATTTCAGATCTTCTGGTCCATTAGGAACCACCCAAAGCCCTCAGGTCATCAGGGTCAGGCCTACTATCTGTCACGTTCGGAGTTGTCACCCCGAGCATGACTTGTGGCTGTTGGGTTTAATTATTGCTTATTAATTCCAGCTGGCGGATTGAGCCTTGCTCTCCGCCAGCCCCACAGCCGTGCCTCCTCCTCACCAGGCATCCACCAGCGGTTTGGTTCACCACATACACACTCACACACTCATGCACGCACGCACACATACACTCACATCAAATGTGATGTGATGTACACACACACTGTTCAATCAGTCACGCACTGGGTGGCCACACAGCTGTGTCCATTTGCCTTCATTTTGGGTTTTGTGTATTTATAGGGTAGAATGTGACCAGCTGTTGTGGCAACTTTGCAATGTCAACTCTGGATATCCAGGCTCGCATCGGTTGGTTTTGCCCTGGACTAAAAGTGTGTTGTTCCCTCAGAGCCTTGCTGCTCCGACACCTTTGTAAGTCTTTCTTTTGTGCCTTTTCCCTCCGCTCCTGTTTGCTTGGAGCGCGTGAGGCATTCCCTTGACCAATCTAGCTTGTAGCCGGGTGTCTTCCCTTCAGCTGTGACTGTATTTGGACTATCTCCACACTTTCACCCATTGTAAATAAACACGTTACTTACTCTGCGTTTTGGGCTTGCTGCCATTTCATATGTTCGCTGCGCAGTTTGCACAGGGAACATGTCACTATCTGTACCCAGGGTTAGAACCAAACATGGTGAGGCAGCATTCAGTTTTTATGCTCCTCACATATGGAGCACACTCTCAGAAAGCATCAGGGCTGCCAAAACTCTCAGCTGCTTTAAATCGAGGTTATAAACTTTCCTATTTGCCGCAGCCTTTCAGTAAAACAATTGTTAGTCTCTCACAATGCACTGTAACTTTTATTTCTTGAACTTTTTCTGTCTGATTCTATTTTAGCTTGTTTTTGTTTCTCTTTAATTTACTTTTTAGTTTGTTTTTAAATTCTTATGTATTCCTTTTGCAACTTGCTGTAATGCTTTAATATTTTATGTAAAGCACTTTGAATTGTCTTGTACACGAAATGTGCTATACAAATAAACTTGCCTTGCCTTCTATGCAGTCACATGACTCTGCTCCATCAAGTCTGCAACTCAGAAACAGCACAGTTATACAGTATTACATAGTGCTGCTTGGAAGGGGAAGCAACATGGAGGAGAATACAGTGGAAAAATTAAAGTGGCTTGTACCGAAAAGAAATGCGGTGTCTGTCTAAATAGGATATGGTGACTGACTCTTTCTTTCATCTAAAGAAGCCAAGAAAAAGTGAGCAAAGTGTGCGGGAACTAGCACGGAAATACGCCATAGCTACAAACTGCTGTTAACATCTAACAGCTATCTGTGTCAGCTAGACTGTTTTACAATGGAGGAATGGATGACAAAATGGACAAGCTGAGGCTGGATTTACCATACCATTCAGGTATTCATAATCCCTATGAGGTGATAACAATCATGGCGACATAAAGGACTCCTTCGACACAACTAGCAAGCTAACTAGCAAAGGGCATGAGTCATGTGACCCACAAATCTCATATGCAAACAAACACTGACTTCTGCACAGGACAATATTTCATTTGGTTACATGTGTGTGAAATAACAATTGGCCTATAGAGAGCCTAAGTCACGCCTCCTCTACTTCTGAATATGGGACCTTAAATTGGAAAAAAAAAAAATCTCCATTGAAATAAATGGCAAGAGCGAAATTATCTTTTGATCCCGATCGAATTTTGTCACGAGTTGCACATATGTTTGTCAATTTAAAAGATAATTTCCCATGTAAATAATGATGTAGGTCGTTGTCTAACTGTTAAGGTATAAGATTATGAAGATATGTAAATTAAAAGATGACAAACAGACACGTACCTGATGTCAAGTGTTTAAAGAGTGCCCAGGGTGAAATAACTTACAGTCCTCAGGAGCAGCTCCAGCTCTCAAAATACAAAGCGATGCCTTTGTGTTGTTTTTCTCCTGTTTGGATTCTTCTTTCATTGGTCAGGAAACAGGAGGTGAGGTTTTAGTAATCTCCCACCATGGTGCTGGCAATGGAGTAGGTGTGTGCGTTGCTGGCTCCTGCTATATTTTTTTTTCTTTACTTTTTAAACCCTATTTTGCTGTAAGCTGTTAATGTTTTGGACATTTAATACGTGCAGAATCTGTTTTGAAATATGTCCAAAACAAGAAAGCAGACTGAAAAGGAGGCAGCAGGGAACAATATTAACACCAGCTTAGCTGAGGATGCTAGTATCAGCCTTAACCCTGCACTTGTTGCCTTGCTAGAGCAACACAGAATGTCCATAGCTGCTGACTTCAAAGCTTCATTTGAACTTATTAATGGTAAGCTGGACAAAATTCAAGCAGATGTGGCGAACCAGGAGCAACGCATTGGCGACCTTGAAAACAACGCGGAGGACGTCAGCCAGCGCCTAGCGGCGCTTGAAGTTACATGCGAGTCAATACAGGAGGAGAACAAACTTTTGAAAAACAAACTTTCTGACCTGGAGGGAAGAAGCAGGAGGCTGAATATTCGTCTGGTGGGTCTGCCGGAGTCCTTTGATGTGGGTCCACGGCCATCTGAATTTTTTTCTCGGCTGTTGGTGGACGTCTTTGGCGCACAAACTTTGCCATCTCCCCCAGAGCTGGATAGAGCCCACCGCAGCCTCATGTCCAAGCCGAGTCTGAATGGGAAGCCGCGCGCTGTCATTATTTGTTTCCACCGGTTTCGGACCAAAGACTTGGTGATGAGAGAAGCGCGGAGACGCCGTGGGACTTTGGAATATCGTGGGCATAAACTTCAGTTCTACGAGGATTATAACGCCGACGTTCAGAAGCAACGAGCCGAATATAAGGAGGTTATGTCCGAGTTGTACAAGAGAGGTTTTCGTCCTTCTCTTCTTTTCCCCGCCAGGCTCCGGATAACTCTTCCAGACGGCAAAAACCAGTGGCTGGCGTCCGTCTCGGAGGCCACCCGCTTCATGCAAACTATGGAGAGAAACCAGCAATTTTCGCCTTGAACTGGACATTTCTGGGTTGACCAGCTGCCGCACTGGGCTGCTTGTTACTTCATTGAAGCTGCACTGACTGGACATTGATGCATTTTCAGATGTTTAAAAACAAGGTAAAATTGGCTCCCTATACGTTGTTGTTTACTTAATTCTTTTTTTTAATTTTATCTTATTTATTTATTTATTTTTTTTTTTTAGGGTAAAACGTTCATATTATGCAGGATTGAAGCCAGTTGTATGGGAGCATACTGTTAGGATGAAAATAGAGCTGGAGATGGAGCGGTTGCTGTTTTTTTGCAACCGGCTGGAGTGTTGTTATAGGTTTGGTTGTTGGATTTTTTTATTTATTTTTTTTTTTTTTAATTTTTATTTTTTTTATTTATTTTTTTTGTTTTGTTTTTTTGTTATGGTTTTATTTACACCCCCCTTACCCCTTCCTTTTTTTTTTTTTTTTTACCCGTACCTCACTTTATTTTTCTTTGGGCTACACAACATAATATATAAATTTTACTCTTTGAATGAATAGTAATCTTACTTTGGTAAGCTGGAATGTGAAGGGGTTGAACCATCCAATTAAACGAAAGAGAGTCATGTCACGTCTAAAGCAATTTAAGCCTGGGGTATTGTTTTTGCAGGAAACCCATTTGCAGGATTCCGACCACTTGCGTTTGTCAAAATGTTGGTCAGGACAATTTTTTCATTCAAATTTTAAAGCTAAGGCCAGGGGCGCTGCTATTCTTATTGATCGAAATATCCCATTTATTCCCTCTAATGTTGTATCAGATAAAAATGGACGATTTGTAATAGTATCAGGTAAACTTGGCGATAAACATGTCACTTTGGCTAATCTGTATGCACCGAATTTTGATGATGTGCACTTTTTTCGCAACCTTTTTTCGCAACTTCTAGATTTAAATACTCATTCTCTAATTCTTGGGGGTGACTTTAATTTGTATATGGATCCGATCTTAGATCGCTCATCTTCAAAACCTGCTAGTCTTAATAAATCTGCAACTTATGTTAAGTCTTTTCTTGAGGAATATAGCCTTACAGATCCTTGGCGTTTTTTACATCCTAACGGCAGGGACTATTCTTTTTTCTCTCACGTACACCATACTTATACCAGAATAGATTATTTTTTTGTTGACAATTTATTAATTAATAACCTTTGCTCTTGCAGTTATGATAGCATCTCGGTTTCTGATCATGCCCCTCTTGTACTTAAAATGATCCTCCATGGATGTGACTCCATGAGAAAGCATTGGAGATTGGATCCATTATTACTTACAGATGAAAAATTGGTTGCGAATATTTCTTCTAAAATTAATTTTTTTTTGAAAGAAAATAAAACTCCTGGTATGTCAAATAAAACGATATGGGAGGCCATGAAGGCATTTCTTAGGGGGGAATTTATTTCATTGGCAGCATTTAAAAGACGATCCTTAATACAGGAACAGAAGGTTATTTTAGATCAAATCCTGGACATTGACAGACAATATGCTCAATCTCCATCACCCGCTCTGTACAAGGAACGTATGACATTACAAACTAAATTTAATTTACTTTCTACTCGACAAATTGAAGGTTGTTTAATAAGGAACAAGAGTGAATTTTATGAACATGGCGAAAAAACCAGTAAACTTCTAGCTAATCAACTACGTGGTATTAGAGCTAAGCAAATTATTACTGGAGTTAGGACAGATAAAGGAGAGGTGACATCTGACCAACAAGCGATTAATGATATTTTCAGGTCATTTTATTCCAAATTATATACCTCAGAATATACAACAAACTTAAAGGATTTGGAAATTTTTTTTGATTCTATTGATATTCCTTCGATTTCTTCAGAATCTCGGCAAATTTTAGAAGCTCCCATCACAAAAGAAGAAATTCAGCTGGCAATATCATCCATGCAATCAGGAAAATCTCCAGGACCTGATGGGTTTTCCGCTGATTTTTTCAAAAAATTCTCTGATGACCTCGCCCCTTTCCTTTGTCAAGTTTTTACAGAGTCGCTTGACTCTGGTACACTTCCTCCTTCATGCTATCAGGCCTGTATCACTGTGTTGCTTAAAAAGGATAAGGATCCTGTTGATTGTGCTTCTTACAGGCCTATTTCCTTGTTAAATACCGATGTTAAAATTTTGTCAAAGTTGTTAGCTTCAAGGTTGGAAAAGATTCTTCCTTTTATAATTTCACAGGACCAAACCGGTTTCATTAAAAATCGCCATTCTTTTTTTAACTTGCGGCGGTTGTTTAATATTATTTATACTCCTCACCACAACATACCTGAATGTCTTATTAGTTTGGACGCTGAAAAGGCATTCGATAGGGTTGAGTGGGAGTATTTGTTTTTTACTTTGGAGAGGTTCGGTTTTGGTCCTTCCTTCTGTTCCTGGATTAAACTTCTCTATGCTAGTCCTTTAGCTTCAGTGTTAACTAATTGTCGCTATTCTGACTATTTTAGACTTTACCGTGGTACGAGGCAAGGCTGTCCTTTGAGCCTGTTGCTCTTTGCCTTGGCAGTTGAGCCGTTAGCTATTGCAATCCGTGGGAGCCGGGACTTTCTAGGCATTCGTAGGGGTGGCATTGAGCATAGGGTTTCACTCTATGCTGATGATCTTTTATTATTTCTCTCCAACCCACTTACTTCATTACCCGCTATACTTAATATTTTGGATAGTTTTAGTAGGTTTTCTGGTTATAAAATTAATCTTAATAAGAGTGAACTGTTTCTGATTAATGAAAAGATTCAAGTTCAGGATTTTGAAAATTTTCCTTTCAAGGTTGTTATTGATCATTTTAATTATCTTGGGATATGTGTCACTAAACAATTTAATTACTTGTTTAAAAATAATTTTCTCCCCTTACTTGACCAGTGCAAGTTAATACTTTCCAAATGGTCCCCATTATCCTTGTCTTTAATTGGCAGAATCAATTCTGTAAAAATGATGTTACTTCCAAAGTTTTTATATTTATTTCAATGTCTCCCCATTTTTATTCCTAAATCCTTTTTTAAGTCTTTGGACTCTCTGATTACCTCATTTATTTGGAATGGTAAACATCCGAGATTGAGGAAAGTTTTTCTTCAAAGACCCAAATCAGTAGGTGGCATGGCTCTGCCTAACTTTCAATATTACTACTGGGCAGCAAATATCAGGTGCATGTTATATTGGAAACATTTTTATCTGGAACCCAAATCACCTATTTGGATCCTTATGGAGTCACATGTGGACAATCAAACTTCCCTACCGGCAATTTTAGGTTCACCACTTCCCCTTGCTTTGTCTACACTGGGTAATAATAAAGTAGTTCGTCAGTCTCTTAGAATTTGGTCTCAATTCAGGAAAAATTTCGGTCTTCAGTTTTTTTCCATTAGAAGTCCAATTGCCGCAAATCATTTATTTACCCCATCAACTATTGATAGTGCATTTCATATATGGCACAGAAAAGGTTTAAAATCTTTTGCGGATTTATATTTTGATGGTCAATTTGCAAGTTTTTCTCAACTTTCCACCAAATTCGACATCACTTCTACACACTTTTTCCGCTTCCTCCAGGTCAGACATTATGTGCAAACCATGACAAAACAATTCCCTCAAAAACCTTCTGATAATCCTCTAGATGATTTTTTATTAGTTAAACCAACTTTTAAGGGGGTAATGTCAGTTTTATATAATTTAATTTCAAATTTACAATCTTCTTCTCTGGCCGCTATCAAATTGAACTGGGAACAAGATCTTAATTTTACTTTTACTGATGAACTGTGGGACTCTATTCTTGGCCAGGTTCACACTGTATCAATGTGTGCTCGTCACGCTCTTATTCAATTTAAGATTGTACACCGGATGCACCTGTCCAAGGTTAAGTTAGCACGTATTTACTCGGATATAGACCCAACTTGTGAAAAGTGTGGTAGCGCTCCTGGCACTTTGCTTCACATGTATTGGTCCTGCCCTGCATTGATGAATTTTTGGCATTTTGTTTTTATCACTATGTCTGAAGTCCTGCAATATCAAATTAAACCTGATCCATTATGCGCCATTTTTGGTGTGGCTCCAGAACTTGTC
Organism: Pholidichthys leucotaenia; assembly: GCA_020510985.1. Taxonomy (NCBI): domain Eukaryota; kingdom Metazoa; phylum Chordata; class Actinopteri; order Cichliformes; family Pholidichthyidae; genus Pholidichthys; species Pholidichthys leucotaenia. The sequence goes on from CM035836.1 coordinate 212,198,712, forward strand.
TTGCCAAGTTCCAAAATAAAAGTATTCAAATTTTCATTATTATTGGCCAGACGTGCTGTATTACTGAAGTGGAAAGACTCTTCGCCCCCTTCACATTTACAGTGGATAAAAGATATAATGTCCTGTTTGGATTTAGAAAAAATCAGATATGCAGTCTGTGGCTCTGAAAACAAATTCTATAAATTATGGCGCCCGTTTCTTGATTTCTTTGAAAGACCCACGATTATAGTTTCTGAGTAGCTCATATTCCCTTTACCCCACCCCCACTTCACACACATAATTTTTCTTTGTATTTTTTTTTTTTTTTTTTTTATTGTTTATTTAAAGGTTTTTGTGCTTTGAAGCATTTACATTTGTTGGCTTTAAGTTCTAGTTTTTTACTGTTTGGTTGAAACAAAAATGAAAATTTCTAATACTTTGTATTGTATTGATACTTCAATTAATAATAATAAAAAGACCTTTGAAAGAAAAGTAATCTCCCACCATGATCGTGTTTGGTGATGTGGGATGATGGGAGATGTTGTCTGCTAATTGTTTTCACAAAAACTAAATATTACTCTGTTATTATATGACAATCAACAAATTTAACTTTGTGGAAAATTATCTTTTAAATTGACAAACATCATGTCTAACTCATGGCAAAATTTGATCGGAATCTAAATATAATTTCGCTCTTGCCATTTATTTCAATGGAGACTTTTTTCTGATTTAAGCTTCCATGTGCGGACGTAGAGGGGGCATGACTTAAGCTCTGTTGTTTTCTATGTTATGATTTACGACTGAATCACCACATTGATATAGTCACTGATACTGCACTCCCTCCCATGTAATATTGCTTAATTACAAGCCTTTTCAGTGAACTATACAGTAAGGGAGAAAAAACAAAAAACCAAAACCAAAGTGAAAGGTTCAATTAACCACAATGCTAATTTAAAGTCAAATTGCCCAGCCCGACTATAACCAGTTTCCACAGAAAAACCAATAAAACCACATCTTTGCATTGCTGATGTGTTTCAGTGTTTGTGTTGACACTATCATATATCTGACACGTGTGTCACTACACAGTGATAAGATACTTTAGGATCCATTTGCAGTCATTTAAAGGTGGATTCACATTACGCTTGAACCAATGTTTACTAATGTTTTGGTAAACGTCTGGCTCTGCTGGCAAAAGTTGGTAAAAGTTAATGATAGTTAGTGTTTGTTGGCAAATGCTGGCAAAAGTTGTGCACGTTGAAAATTTACAGCATGCTGAAAATTTGTCGATGTTTGGAAGCAAACGTTGGTGAAAGTTGTGCTCAGTTTGTAAAAGTTCCTGAGCGCTGGGCTAAGTTATGCAGCGTTAGTTACCTAGTTAATGATGGGACAGGACAAGATAAGCTTTTGGCTTCAATCCTGTTCCTTTTCAGACTGCATTTGAATTCATTCTTGTTTTTATTTTTGTCTTGTTAGAAATAAATAGTATCAAACCGAAGTCAACCTAAGTTAAAGCTGGCTTCACACTATAGTGTTTGGACTGACTTTTACAGACGTTTTGAAAAATCAGAGAAATTAGTCCTAGCATCGGTGAAATTATGTACATAGGCAGGGTTTTTTTAATCCAGTGAACACCAACTTTTACAAACTTTTACAAACTTTTACGGACTTTTGCTAGCATTTGCCAGCATTGCCTTCAGCATTGTCAAACTTCTGTCAACTTAGGCTAGCGTATGTGTAGCTGTTGCCAACTTAAGTTAACTTAAGCAAACGAACACTCAGCGCAGATCAACTGATATCAGTGTCAGGTGACGCTCATATAAAGATCAGCATTTGTGGAAGCTTCCTGCCATTCTGGACCTGCTTTTGGAGTGAACACATCTCCCTTGGGCATACATTTCAGTATTTATTTTTGTTTTATATTCCTATATAGTTACTTCTGCATGCCCCTTTCCCCTGTTCATCATTCATTCATTCATTCATTCAGTCATTCATTCCTCTAAAAATAATACAATAATGCTTATATAGACTCCAACAGTAAGTCCGCAATTAAAATGTGAATGTGAGTGGAATTAAAAAAAACAACAACTATTTATATAAATAAAATGGTGGTTGATTATATTTTGACTGTTACAACTCTCTCCATTAAAATAACATAAAATCCCATTAAATGTCATTTATTTCTGACACCACATCAGCGCTGTTTGATTTCACACAATGGAAGCCGAGTCAATAAATCCTGGAGAATGATTATGCAGGGAGCAGAAAATTGAGAACAGTAAATTTCTCAATGAGGAGATTTTTTTTTTCTTTTGGGCTGTCACATTTTTAGGAGATTATTTTTTTTTTTTCTTCTTGTAATTCCCCCTTCTCTCCATTTGTCTTTTGTCCGTGCATGTCTGAAGTGAGTTTTGGTTTAAAAACATTTGCTTCCACCGGCATTTCAGTCAGCGTTTACCAATGGAGCTTAACTTAGGCTGACTTAGGTGAACTCTGCATAACTTAGCCCAATGCTCAGGAACTTTTACAAACTGAGCACAACTTTAATCAACGTTATTTCCAAACGGGCAAATTTTCAGGATGCTGAAAATTTTCAAGGAACACAACTTCTGCCAGCATTTGCCAACAAACACCAACTATCATTAACTTGTGGAGTGTGTGAAATAAGAGGCTGATTCATGGCAGACAGTTTATTACACACTTCACATCTCTCAAGCACAGAACAGACTGACACATTTAAGCAGGCACTCTTCTTTTACCCAAATCTCTCCTCCCAAGTTTCATGGCATTTTCCCACACACATGACATTTGCATTACACTGCATTCAACCCCCTACGTCCTTGACTCCTTCCTGCTATCTCGCCCGGAACCTCCTGAGCATTGTTCTCCCATGCTTATCCACTGTCTCTTGTCTGAGATGCTAAATAATCTGGTGCTACACTCCCCCCCCCCAGCATCTTAGATAGAACAATAGAACATCAGTCCACATGCTGTTTCGGCTTCAGTCTCCTCCCATATCTGCTGTAACTGTGGTTTACTGCCTCCTTGGCGCTGCTGTGCCAGTGGGGGGCTGCTGGGAGTGTGTCTGACTGCGGGTGGGCTGTGACAAGGGGGGGGGGGCACTTCGGTCTGTCCGTGTGGCTGCTCTGGTGAATCGTTTCCCTGGGGAGCTCTCCGTGGGGGTCTTCCACGCCGACGGGCCCTAACCAACAGCACTTGCTCGTCCGCCACAACGAAAGCGGATTTGAGTCTGTCTATGCCAATTTTTTCCCGCCTACCCCCCAAGTCTAGCAAAAAATGCTTATCCCCTGTTTCCAACACTCTGAACGGTCCATCATAGGGTGGGCGCAATGGAGGGCAGTGGGTGTCGTGTCTGACGAACATGAACTCCCCACTCTTCAAAGTTTTAGGCACGAAAACACGCAGAAAACAGTGGTGGGCAGGGCCCGGCAGCGTGCCTGTGTTTGCGCTATGCTGCAAAAGCTGAGACAGGCAGCTATCCGGCTCGGGATTATCTGGCAGAAATTCCCTGGGCAACCATAGGGGCTGCGCAAAAACGAGCTCTGCCGGGGAAGCTTCCAGATCCTCTTTTGGCGCGGAGCGCAACCCCAATAAAACCCACAGCAGCCTGTCTACCCAATTTGCATCCGTCAGTGAAGCCCTGAGTGCTGCTTTCAGTGATCTATGAAAATGCTCGCATAACCCATTGGCCTGAGGGTTGTATGTGGTTGTGCGGTGAATTGAAACACCCAGGCTGCGGGCCATCACGGACCAGAGTTCGGAAACAAATTGAAGGCCCCTGTCAGACGTAATGTCCAACGGGACTCCAAAACGCACCACCCATGCTGTTAAAAAAGTGCGTGCTACATCCGCGGACGTGGTTGCCGCCAGCGGGACTGCTTCTGGCCAGCACGTGGTGCGGTCCACCACTGTCAGGAGGTGCGTGCGCCCCTGTGATGGTGGGAGGGGGCCCACGAGGTCCACGTGAACATGGTTGAACCTCTTAGCCGGTACCCGAAACGGCTCCAAGGGAGCCTTTGTGTGTCTGTGTACCTTGGCTCGTTGGCACGCCACGCAGGCTGCAGCCCAGTCTTTTACTTGTTTGTGTAGGCTCGGCCACACAAACTTCTCTCCCACCATTTTGACCGATGCGCGCACTCCTTGGTGCGCCAGAGTGTGAACCGACTCAAACACGCGGCGGCGCCACGTGACCGGGACCACCGGACGCGGGCGTCCCGTGGAGACATCGCAGATTGGGGGGGGGGGGGCGCCATCTTGCAGCACCCTGCTCTCCAGCCTTAACCCTGTTGGTCCAGACTGGAGCACGCACACGTCCACATCGCTAATCTGCTCCGCGGCCATGGCTGCATAATCTATCCCCATGCAGACCAGGGCCACCATGGCGCGCGAGAGGCAGTCCGCCACCACATTCAGTTTACCCGACACATGCTGAATATCGGTAGTAAACTTTGAGATCGCGGCCAGCTGTCTCTGCTGCCGGCCCGACCATGGTTCTGAAACCTTGGCCATCGCGAACGTTAGTGGCTTGTCATCCATGAACGCGGTGAAGCTGCGCCCTTCCAGCCAGAACTGGAAGTGGCGTATGGCCAGGTAGAGAGCCAGCAACTCCCTGTCAAACGCACTGTATTTACGTTCGCTGTCGCGCAAAGTTCTGCTGAAAAAGGCGAGTGGCTGCCAAGCCCTGGCGACGTGCTGCTCTACGACAGCCCCTATGTCCACGTCTGAAGCATCGGTGGTGAGTGCTATCCGGGCCGTCGGGTCCGGATGCGCCAGCAGTGTGGCGTTTGCCAGGGCTGCTTTAACTTCCGAGAACGCCCGCTCTTGCTCCGGGGTCCATTCGACCCTATCCGCGGGTTTCTGTTTCTTGAGCGCGGCATACAATGGTTTCATGAGCCCCGCTGCACAGGGAAGGAAACGGTTATAAAAGTTCACCATCCCCAAAAATTCCTGCAGCGCCCTGACCGTCTGAGGCCGGGGAAAATACGCCACGGCACGCACTTTGTTGGGCAGCGGGATCGCTCCTTCAGGAGAGACGCGGTGCCCCAAAAAATCAATCTCCGTCATGCCGAACTGGCATTTCGCCGGGTTGATTATTAACCCGTGCTCCTCCAACCTCCGGAAAACTGTCGTGAGGTGGGTTTCGTGTTTGTCTTCGGACTCACTGGCTACCAGGATATCATCCAGGTAGACGAACACGAACGGGAGATCGCACAGCACTGCATCCATCATGCGCTGGAATGTCTGTGCCACTCCTTTTAACCCGAATGGCATGCGCAGGAACTCGAATAGACCGAACGGAGTTATTACTGCTGTTTTGGGTATGTCCTCCACGCTCACTGGGACTTGGTGGTAACCGCGGACCAGGTCTATTTTAGAAAAAATGCGCGCTCCGGCGAGGTGAACGGAAAAATCCTGTATGTGGGGAATTGGGTAGCGGTCGTGCGCTGTGGCGTTGTTCAACCTGCGGAAATCACCGCACGGTCGCCACGATCCCTCAGCCTTTGGGACCATGTGTAGCAGGGATGCCCATGGGCTGTTTGAACGCCTGATGATGCCCAACCTTTCCAGGTTGGCGAACTCCTCGCGCGCTATGGCCAGTTTAGCTGCGTCCAAGCGCCGAGGTCTTGCAAAAACGGGCGGCCCGGTGGTGGTGATAAAGTGCTCCACCCCGTGTTTAGCGATAGCCGCCAAAAGTGTCGGGACCGTGAGTGCTGGAAACTGAGTGAGCAGTGTGTGGAATTTACCGCCTGGAGCTGTGACGTTGGCTTGTGCTGTTGGCTGGGTTACTCGAGCTATACAGAGGAGAGAGTCAAAGGACAGTGCATTAACCAGGCGTCTGTTAGCAACATCAACCAGTAAACCATGTGCACACAGAAAATCAGCCCCCAGGATATGGTAATTCAGTGCTGCTACGACAAAAGTCCACTCGTATGTACGGCTGTGTAGAGATAAGATCAGTGTCCTCTCACCAAAGGTCTTAATTTCCGAGCCGTTTGCTGCCAACATCACTGGGCCGCTAGGTCCTGCCAGCCGGTCGGCGTAGGTCAGCAGGATGAAGCTCTTCTGGGCTCCGGTGTCCACGAGGAAATGCCTCCCCAAGCGCGCTTCCGTCAGGTAGACCCTCTCTTCACCGAGGGTCGCAGCTGCTACCGACTGCCGGCCGTGACATTTTCCCGAGCGCTTGAATTGGCACGGTGGCGCACATCTGCGTGCGTTCTCTCCGAAGCAGCGGTGATAGAAACAGAGCGTGTTTCTCTGGCGCTCCTTGGCCCCCGCTGCTGCTACCGTCGGTGGCTCCTCGCCTCCTCTGGTCATCTCGCTGGGCTCCGCCGCTGCCGCGTTGACTGTGATCGCCCTGGTGGTAATGATGATCCGGTCTGCCTCCTGGGCTAGCGCACGGTAGTCACGCGCGGCCAGCAGCGGTGAATTGGCCAGAACCGCTCTCGCCACTGTTGGAAGGTTCCGGAGGAAGAGGTGGGCAAACAGAAAGTGCCCGTTGTCCGTGCCCATTAATGCCAGCATCTTCTCAATCAGGTCTACAGCCGAACCATCTCCTAACTCGGCCCGCGTCAGGAGCCTCTCCGCTCTCTCACAGTCCGAGAGCGTGTAGCGCCGGGTCAGCGCAGCCTTGAGCGCCTTGTATTTGTTGCTGGCTGGAGGCTGATTGAGCAGGCTCGCTACCTGTTGAGCTGTGCGGGCGTCCAGCACTGCAACCACATGGTAGAACCTGGTGTCGTCTGCCGTTACTCCCCGGAGGGTGAACTGGGCCTCGGTGTGGTGGAACCAAGAGCACGGGTTGTGCTGCCAGAAATCCGGTAGCTTGACCGAAACCGCACACGGGTGGCTGGGGGTTCTAGTCCGGGCTGTCTGTGGGATGGCTGCCACCTCGCTGGAGCTTCCTGACCGGGCCGGCTCCGGGGTTCTTGCCTCGTGTTCCATAATACGTCTTGGGTCACCAGTGTGGAGTGTGTGAAATAAGAGGCAGATTCATGGTAGACGGTTTATTACACACTTCACATCTCTCAAGCACAGAACAGACTGACACATTTCAGCAGGCACTCTTCTTTTACCCAAATCTCTCCTCCCAAGTTTCATGGCATTTTCCCACACACAACATGACATTTGCATTACACTGCATTCAACCCCCTACGTCCTTGACTCCTTCCTGCTATCTCGCCCAGAACCTCCTGAGCATTGTTCTCCCATGCTTATCCACTGTCTCTTGTCTGAGATGCTAAATAATCTGGTGCTACAAACTTTTATAAACTTTTGCCAGCAAAGCCAAACATTTGCCAAAACATCAGTAAAAGTTGGTACAAATGTTGTAGTGTGAATCCACCCAAAAAAGCAGGTGCAGGATCTTTATATGAGCATCACCTGACGCCCTGACGCTGATGTCAGCTGACCTGCGCTGAGTATTCATTAAGTATATTTTGCTAAAGTTAACCTAAGTTGGCAACAGTTACACATACGCTAGCTTAAGCTGGCAAAAGTTTGACAGCGCTGAATGCAAAGCTGTCAGATGCTAGCAAAAGTTTGTAAAAGTTTGTAAAAGTTGGTGTGTGCTGGATAAAAAAAAAACTTGCCCACAAATGTAGTTTCACCAATGCTTGGACTAATTTCTCTGATTCTTCAAAACGTCTGTAAAAGTCAGCCCAAACGCTACAGTGTGAACCCAGCTTAAGGAGAGAGCTGGGGCCTCATGTACAGTATAAAGGATTTTGCAGTTTTCATTCTAAAAGATGGCATACTCACAAAATCTGAAAAGTACTGTACGTGCGCACAAAAATTTTCAGATGAATAAAACTGTTAGCATGCCAGATTCTCCGCTCCTTTTCTTTATACATCCCACTTCACCATGAAAACCAGCACACATGCACAATCTCTTTACTCTGCCTCGGTTCTTCCCATTAAAGACTATGTAAATGACTAAAAATGCTCCTTCTGTCACTCTTCTGTCAAACAATGATCATCAATCCTACAGGAAAGCACAGCATAAAAAAATAACTTAATGGAGTGTGATACTGAGGTGTTGGTAACGGAGGTGGAGGTGAGAAAAAATGATTTATGTTGTTCTGACCTTCCGGAACCAGCAATAAGTGTAAGGAATGGACTGTGTTACAATGGCAGTTAATGCAGCCAGCTCAGACTGAAATAAACCAATAAATAAAATGAAATAAAATGAAATGGTCAGGCATTAAAGTTAAAGTCAATAGGCGGATCACTGCCGAGTGTTGCTTGGGTGACTGGGGGGAGCCGGTGCTGACACGGGAAAAAAAATGCTGTGAAAGAAAACACACGAGGGACAGACAGACGTGATGTTAGTAAGTAAATAAACACCACTGAATACCACTCCAATCTCACACCTGAATTTAAACAAGTTACAAGTCATATCTGTCAGTGTCACTGCGAGAATCCAAATTACATACAATAACAAGGCAGAACACATGGAGCTGCACAATATAAAAGCCTTTTTTCAACAGATTGTAATCTCCAAAACTGAGATATCTTAGACCATGGAAATGTTTCCTCACTCAGAGACAGCAACAGCTGAATGTACGTAAATATGTCTGCAGCAATATGTGCGCTGCACCCGCAGGGACCCGCCTGTTCTCTGTCTCACAGCATGTATTGCGCTGGAGCCGAGGATCGACCGGAGTGGTGCCTAGGGGTAGAGCATCTGCCCCACAACCAAAAGACTGGGGTTCAAGTCCCAGTTGGGCCATGCCAAAGACCATATAAAGTGGAACTTCCTGCCGTCAGGCTTGGTGCTCAGCAAAAATGGAACAGAGGAGGGAAATGTGGGCAGCAGTGGCTCAGGAGGTAGAGTGTGTCATCCACCAATCCACCAACCTGAGGGTTGGCGGTTTGAATCCTGCTCTCCCCTGCCATCCTGCCACTGTGTCCCTGGGCAAGACACTTTACCCACCTTGCCTCCAGTGTCCATGACACTGGGTATGAATGTGTATAAATGTTCAGAGAGGCCATTGGCGCGGATTGGCAGCCACGTTTCTATCAGTCTGCCCCAGGGCAGCTGTGGCTACAGTAGTAGCTTACCGCTACCATTGTCTGTCTGTAGAGTGAATGAATAATGGATTTTAATTGTAAAGCGCTTTGGGTTTCTTGAAAGGCACTAAACAGTATAAGTGCAAACCATTATTAATTTAAAACTGCATTTTTCTGACCAGAATTTCTCCCACAAGAGATGGATCTGTGCGTGTTGCCTCATGAGGCAACTGTATAGTCTCCAGCAAATTTTATTATCTCTATGTCACATTTACAGGAACGGGATCCAGTTTACAGTGGTGCTGGCTGTGGTTCACAAGTGGGGCAGGTTATCTGAGGGAAATTAATTATTATTCATCGGGTTTTCACTGCACTCAATAAGCTGAGTTGTGGAAATAAATTACGCAATAATAATCATGTTTTTCACAGACTAATTCATAGAAAAAAAACATTTTAACTGAAGTGGAAGCATTGTTTTAACATATTCTGTGAGTTTCAGTTGTTTTGAGTTTGACGGAGCCATCTGCAACAACTTCTCATGGCAGGTGGAAACTTTGCGTCTCGGCCTGCAGATTTTCACCTCACATTTGTTTTTATATGCGTGAAAATTAGTGTATGATGTGTTTTTGTGCATGCGCACCATTCATGCATGAGGCCCCAGAACTCTAAAACCAAATGCACGCACGTGTTTCTGTGCCTGCTTGTCATGACTCGCCGCTCATCAGCGGCGCCAGCTGTGCACACACCTGCGCCTCGTCAGCGGCGAGGTATTTAACTCACTCTGCCCTGGGCTTCGGCCTGAAGCCGTCTGTTTTCATCGGCATCTCTTGCTACAAGGAACCCCCTTCTACAAGCAAGACAATCTGGGTAAGCTCCCCTTACCTCTTTTCCTCCCAGTCTTCTCCCCTGTGCACAGGTGGATTCCCCGGCGGCGGACCTCATCTCCTCGCCGCTGCCTCCTCGCTGCTGCTGCAGGCTCTCCAGGTTGCTGTCTTCCGGGCTACGCCCTTGTCGACGCCAGCCACCTACCCAAACCAAGTAAGCCAGCAAACTGTCATTATCCTCCGTATTGGTGTGGTGCCCGTTACCCTTCTCCCTCTGCTTCCTCCCGTAGGGTTGTCCGACTGAACGGCTTCCTGCCCCCGTGCCTGACGCAGACGCTCACCACCAATACATTCTTATTCCACAGACACGCAGCCACGCATCCTTGTTGTTCAATAAAGCTGTTAAATCTACCCTGAGCCTGCGTGTGTGTCTCCTGAGCCGTGCGTTATGTCAGTACGGCTTCAGCAGAGCGGCTCGGCAGACAGTGGGCTCGCACGCCGTCTTTCCACCCTCGAGGCTCGGGTGGATCTAATAGCCCACCAACAACAAGTGATTCTTAATCAATTAACAATAATAACTAACCGATTAGACCGCCTGGACCCCCAACAGCCGTTCCCCCCGGTTCGTCTGGGTGGCGCAGCTCCCGCTGCTCCGGTAGCTGTCCAGCCTGCTCCGGGTGCGCCGGCACGACTCACACCCATTCCTACCCCTGCCCGCTTTAGCGGCAAGCTCGGTGGAGCACGGGGGTTTATCATGCAGTGTGAGTCCGTGTTCCACCGCGTTCCCGGAGACATTCCCTCAGACCACAGCCGGATTGGCTATATAGGTAACCTTCTGGAGGGTCGAGCGCTTACCTGGGCTTACGCTGTAATGGCGAAGCCCAGCTACGCCACCCTCACCTATGGCCAGTTCGTGCGACAATTTCTGGAAGTGTTCGATCACTCGCGTATGGATAGTGTCCAGGTCGATCGCCTTCTCTGCCTCCAGCAGGGGAGCCGATCGGCGGCCAATTACGCGATCGACTTCCGGGTTAACGCGGAGGAAGTCGGCTGGGAAGAGCGTTCGCTCTGCGGCATCTTCCTTCCTTTCCTTTCTTTTGGATAACAGGCTGCGCGAGCGCGCCTCGGAGCGGAAGTCCTCTTCTCGCTCGCGGGGTGCCTCAGCGCGCCTGCCCCAAGCTCGCCCCCTGGCGTTACCGCCGCTGGAGTTCTCCTAGGAGTCGGAGCCAATGGTGACGGGCCGGACAAAGCTCCCCCTAATGGAGAAACAACGTCGCCATGAGTTGGGCCTCTGCATGTATTGCGGGGGCAGCCAGCACACGGTGGAGCATTGCCCGGAGAAAACCAAACGGGGAGGTCCGCGAGTCACTGTAGGGGGCCTCGCGGACGCTAATCGGTTAACTCCCCTCACACATTTGACGCTACCCATCCGCTTCTGCCACAACCCCACAGGGCATCTCACTCACGCACTGGTGGATTCAGGCGTGGAGGGTAGCTTCATATCACAAAGCCTGGCAACCCGATTGGGCATCTGTTGCCACCCCCTCGATCCTCCTCTCGCCCAAGTCAATCTCTCCCGTGTCTCTCTGGGAAAAGTGACTCACCGGACGCCCCCCATCCCGGTTATCATCTCGGGGAACCACCGGGAGGACATCACCTTCTACGTCCTGCCTTCCTCCACTACACCTGTCATCCTTGGATACCCATGGCTCCGCCTCCACAACCCCGTCCTGGACTGGAAGACCGGTAGGGTGTCTGCCTGGGCTCCTTTTGCATGGGAACCTGTCTCCAATCCGCTGCCTGCGCCCCGTCCTCTCCTCCCACTGCTGAGGACGCCGCGCCTCCGGATCTCACCCTGGTGCCCTCGGAGTTCCACGACCTGGACGCGGTCTTCAGCAAGTCCAAGGTGATGTCTCTTCCTCCACACCGGCCCTATGACTGTGCCATTAACATCCGCCAGGGGGCACCTCTACCCTCGGGACGCCTCTACAGTCTGTCTGCGCCAGAGAAGGAGGCGATGAACACATATTTGAAGGAGTCGCTCAGCGCTGGGATTATCCGCCCATCATCATCACCATTAGGCGCAGGGTTCTTCTTCGTGGGCAAAAAGGATGGCTCCCTCCGTCCTTGTATTGATTACCGTGCCCTCAATGACATCACGGAGAAGGACTGCTACACCCTGCCCCTGATGGACATCGCCTTCCACTCCCTCCAGGGGGCGACCTGGTTTACCAAGCTGGATCTCCGCAGCGCGTACCACCTCGTCCGGATCCGGGAAGGAGATGAATGGAAGACTGCCTTCTGTACCCCAAACGGCCACTTTGAATACCTAGTCATGCCGTTTGGGCTGACCAATGCTCCAGCCATCTTTCAGCGCCTCATTAATGATGTCCTCCGGGATTTCATCGGCCTGTTCGTGTTCGTCTACCTGGACGATATTCTCATCTTCTCCAGATCCAGGGACGAGCACCGGATCCACGTGAGGCGGGTCCTTCAGAGGCTACTGGAGAACCGACTATATGTGAAAGCGGAGAAATGTGAGTTCTTCGCCAAGACAACTTCCTTCCTGGGGTTTGTCATCTCCCATGACCAGGTGCTCCCGGACCCAGCGAAGGTCAAAGCGGTGGTAGATTGGCCCACGCCAACCTCGAGGAAACAGGTGCAACAGTTCATTGGGTTTGCCAACTTCTACCGCCGCTTCGTCCCTAATTTTGGAGCCATCGTCGGCCCTCTGACCCACCTCACCTCTCCTAAAGTCCCGTTCCGGTGGACTGAAGAGGCCGCAGCGGCCTTCCAGGCGCTGAAAACGGAGTTTTCCTCCTCCCGGGTCCTCAGCCAGGTCGACCCGCGCTGCAGTGCATCGTGGCGGTGGACGCTTCGAATACGGGGGTGGGGGCGGTGCTGTCCCAGCGGTCACCAGCCAACGGAGCCAAGTGACCCTGCACCTTCTCTCGGCGCTTGTCCCTGGCTGAACGTAATTATGACGTGGGAGACAGAGAGCTATTGGCCATCAAGCTCGTGCTTCAGGAGTGGCGCCACTGGCTGGAGGGGGCCGCCTTGCCGTTCGTGGTACTCACTGACCACAAGAACTTGGAGTATTTAAGAACTGCCAAGCGTCTGAATGCCCCCCAGGCGCGTTGGTCCCTGTTCTTCGCAAGGTTCACGTTTAACATCACCTACAGGCCCGGCTCCAAGAACGGCCTGCCCGACGCCCTCTCTAGGCAATTTGCCCCTGAGGCGTCAGAAGATGCGGTCCACACCATCCTGCCCAGGTTGTGCGTCGTGGGGGCCGTCTCCTGGGACATTGAGAGCAAGATCCGGAGGACGCAGGAGTCGGAACTGGACCCTGGCAGCGGACCGGAGGGGAGGCTCTTCGTGCCATCTGCTGTCTGGGGGGAGGTTATCCACTGGCTCCATACCTCGAAGCTCACCTGCCACCCTGGGTCCTCCCGGATGATCGACCTCCTCCAACGGTCCTTTTGGTGGCCGGGACTGCGGAAGGACGCTGCCCGCTACGCCCGGGCCTGCCCCGTCTGCGCCACCAGCAAGTCGGGTAACGCTCCCCCCGCGGGTCTGCTCCAGCCCCTACCCATCCCTGGTAGGCCCTGGTCGCACATCGCCCTAGACTTCGTCACCGGTCTCCCTGTCTCCAACAACTTCGACACAGTCCTGACAATCGTTGACCGTTTCTCCAAGGCCGCCCACTTTGTGCCCCTACGGGGGCTCCCCTCTGCCTTGGAGACGGCGGACCTCCTCATCCAGCACGTGGTCAGACTGCATGGGATACCGGTTGACGTGGTCTCCGATCGGGGTCCCCAGTTCTCTTCGGACGTCTGGAGGTCTTTCTGCAATGCCCTGGGAGCCAAGGTAAGCCTCTCCTCTGGCCATCACCCCCAATCCAACGGGCAGTGTGAGGCTGTGCTCCGCTGCGTCACTACATCTAAGCCCGCGTCCTGGAGCACACATCTCGCCTGGGTGGAGTACGCCCACAACACCTCCAGCTCTTCTGCCACCGGGATGTCCCCCTTCAAGGCATCCCTGGGTTACGATCCACCTCTATTCCCCGCGCAGGAGGGCGAGTTGGCTGTTCCCTCAGTCCAGGCACACCTCAGGCGGTGCCGCTCCTTTTGGACCATGGCGCACAATGCGCTCTTACGCACGGCGGAGCGCAACAAGTCCACGGCGGACCGGCACAGGAGACCTGCCCCTGCCTACCAGGTGGACCAACAAGTCTGGGTGTCCACACAGGACGTTAATTTAAAGGGTGAGAGGAGGAAGCTGGCACAACGATTCATCGGCCCATTTCCCATTACCAAGCTCATCAACCCGGTGGCTGTGCATGTGGCTATTCCCTCCTCCCTCCGCATCCATCCCACCTTCCACGTCTCCAAGGTTAAACCGGTGGTCTCTGACCCCCTCTGCCCTCCACCTGCAGCGCAGCCCGCGCCCCGGATGATAGGTGGCCATCCGGCCTGGACAGTCTCCGCCATCCTGAACTCCCGGTGCCAGGGTCGCGGGTTGCAGTATTTGGTGGACTGGGAGGGCTATGGACCTGAATGGAGACAATGGGTGCGCTCCTCGTTCGTGTTGGATCCGTCCCTCATCGCTGAGTTCCACCGAGCGCACCCGGAGAAACCATCGCCAGGAGGTGCTGCTAGAGGGGGGAGTACTGTCATGACTCGCCGCTCATCAGCGGCGCCAGCTGTGCGCACACCTGCGCCTCGTCAGCGGCGAGGTATTTAACTCACTCTGCCCTGGGCTTCGGCCTGAAGCCGTCTGTTTTCATCGGCATCTCTTGCTACAAGGAACCCCCTTCTACAAGCAAGACAATCTGGGTAAGCTCCCCTTACCTCTTTTCCTCCCAGTCTTCTCCCCTGTGCACAGGTGGATTCCCCGGCGGCGGACCTCATCTCCTCGCCGCTGCCTCCTCGCTGCTGCTGCAGGCTCTCCAGGTTGCTGTCTCCCGGGCTACGCCCTTGTCGACGCCAGCCACCTACCCAAACCAAGTAAGCCAGCAAACTGTCATTATCCTCCGTATTGGTGTGGTGCCCGTTACCCTTCTCCCTCTGCTTCCTCCCGTAGGGTTGTCCGGCTGAACGGCTTCCTGCCCCCGTGCCTGACGCAGACGCCCACCACCAATACATTCTTATTCCACAGACACGCAGCCACGCATCCTTGTTGTTCAGTAAAGCTGTTAAATCTACCCTGAGCCTGCGTGTGTGTCTCCTGAGCCGTGCGTTATGTCACTGCTCAGCATTTGCCTGCTTCTATGTGGCAAATGGCAAAGTCAGAGTTGTTTCTGGGTGTAAAGCAGAGTATACAAATGCGATTGACTTTTTTCACTGAATTTATTACTTTTTCACATAAATTTGCAGCTTTTTTTTTGTAAATTTACGAATTTTTTTCTTGTAAATTTGCAATGCTCATATAGATGCCAATTAAATTTTATGTATTTTCCCCCATTTAAAGGTTGAAATTAAATTTGCAATGTTTTTCTTCAAATTTGTGACTTTTTCTTGTAAATTTGCAACATTCAGATGGGTGTGTGAGATTTTTGTTGTTTGTAGTGGTTAATTTTTTTTTTGTATACTCATCTAGACAATGACCCAACTTTATTTTTTTATTAACTGTTTTTGTTGGGAGGGGAGAGACATTTGAACTCTTCCTTATTACAAAAACAGCCCCTCCGCTTAACGGAGCTGTCATACAGAATCAAAACTATGTAAAAATATGCATAGGGCCCCCCAAAAGCTAGAAATGACCCTGGTACAAGGGGTCCATATTTACAGTGTGTGTCCTGGTCTGACCCATGCAGCCTATTCCATTTTGTAGCCATCCCACATCTCTCCCCACTGCCTCACCCAGCCACCTCTGCACACACACACCCTCTAACCCTCACCTAACCCATACTAATGATGCCCCAGCACTACAGCCCACTCAGCTTATAACAAGGTCATCCTGCCCCGTGCAAACACTCAAACTCAAGTACGCATAAAAAAAACCCAAAACATCCTCAACAGTCACACATAAACATAAAAAAACCCACCCACACACTTTAATACAAACTCATAAATCACACACACACACACACACACACACACACACACACACACACACCAGGACAAACAAACAAATGATGAGACTCTGTGATAATTTGGGTAAAGAGTATAGGAGAGAGATAAGTTCATCCTCGCTGTGTGTATGTTTGTGTTTGTGTGTGTGTGCACGAGGGACTGATATGATCTAATGAGGATGTTATGCTGCCTATTGGATATCAAAGCGAAGCTGAAATAACATGTTGCCCTGTGCCTGCGTGCTGGAGCTGCTGTGGAGGCCCTCCTCTTTTCTGTTAACACAATGCAATAACATTTGGAGTTGATTCAAGGGCAGAGTGTTCATATTGGTTTGTGGGTGCTCGTGTATGTGTGCACGGAAGGGGGAGGAGAACATGTGCCTTTGTATGAGAAGAAGCAACGAATGCCTGGGTAACAGCCAGGGCTTGACATTAACTTTTTTGGTCACCAGCCACTGGGGCTAGTGATTTTCCAAAGTTACTAGCCACTCAGCTTTTTCACTAGCCACAAGTTTGTGGTTGGAAAATTACATTTAATATGATCAAATTTCACCACGGTATGCTAATATTTACTTGAACAAAATTTACAACCTTTTTAAAATTTAAATGACCCTTACATAAAAAATGGCAAGAGAAACAGTTTAATTATTTATTAGTAATATATACTGTAAAACAGTGAAAAATAATATTGTCAATGTGAGAATGAAGTCTATTTGGGGTCCATCCCAATTTTCATTTGTACTCCTACTCCTGGGCTGCACTACATCATTAGTAGTTGCTGATGGATTTAACCTAAATGGACAGAACCTGTTTTCACCAGAAAAAAGCAGCAAAAGAAAACTGAGAAAAAAGTCTCATTTTAAGGAAAAAAATGTCTCAAATTTCGATGAACAATTCAAATAAGTTCAAAATTCAAAGTCAGAATTTTATTAGAAAGAAAGCTGTAAATTCAGAGAAAAATTTGAACCTCTGGCAGGACTGTTTTGGCTAGGGGTGGGAATCGCGATACTTGGGTCACAATACGATCCTATCATGATTCAACGATATTCACGATATTGCAATATCATGTATCACGATCGCATTTATTTCAAATTTTTTCAACTTATTCAACCTCAAATCATGCCCCAAAGTAAAACTGTTGACATCGCTTTGATATGAAAAAAAATATTCTGGGGGCTTCATTTTCCATGGAGACACGCCTCTGCACTCAGGGAGGATGGTGGACGGTGTTGTTTGGAATTGACTTCCACTCCAGATACGTTTAGCTGACTCTGGACTCTTAAATAGCACCTGAAAACTTTTTTTATTTAATGAGGCTTTCCGCTGAGTTTCAACTCCTTTTTAATGGTAAGTCTGATATTTTAAATTCTTTTAATCTTGTGTTTTAACATGTTTTTGTATTTTAAAATTATTTTTATCTATCAACTTTTATTTATTCCATTTTCATCTGCAGCACTTTGTGACTGTACTGTACAGTATGTCTGTCGAAAGCGCTTCATAAATAAACTTTACTTACTTGGCACTTGGAGAAAAAGCTCCATGCTGGTGTCTCTTTAGCCTAGCCATTGCTAATGCTGCTTGCTCTGAGACGTACTGTATGTGTGGCCAGCCGTGTTTTGAGTGTTTTTTTTTTTTTTTTTTTTTTCGTGCAGTGCTTCTTGAGAGTTGTGTGCCATGTCAAGGTCTTTCCTTCCACCTTTGTTATAAAATCAAAAAAGGCCCAATATTTGACAAAACTTTGAGCTAATTGCTTCCTATCTTTCAGAGCTGGCTGCAAATCTCCGAGACAAGCTACTGTATGACTTCACTTGACTGGGTACTTGCTTTGCGCCGTCTAGTGGAATAAAAACACCATTGATTAACTGACAACCTAAAAGTATATGAGTGTGTGTTTTTTTAAAATAAAAGATCAATCCTTGCATTTATGGATCAGTACATTGTCACCAGTGCCACATATCACAATCCATCACTGAGCCAATCTTTTTTCCCACCCCTAGTTTTGGCCCACAGGCCATATGTTTGACGCCCCTGGACCAGCCCATTAAAAATACACATTTAGAGGATTAACTTCCATGAAATATCTGCATATAACAACAGCATGAAAATGAATAAGATAAAATAGAAATCATAGATAAATTTAAGTTTGCCTCTGAAGAAGCTTAATTCGCTCTTTACAGTGACATATCAAAGCACAGTCATTTTTACTCTCTGTTGTAAGAAAACTTACATTTGTGCAACTATGGACAATAAATTGAGCTTCTTGCTTTAAAAATAATCATGTTTAACCACAGAGGTGGGAGCTGATGTGGGGGGAGCACAGGGATTTATTATTATTAGCTACTTACCACTGGGACAAAAGGGTATCAAGGCAGTTATCTGATATCTGATACCAGGTGTGTTCTGCCAGCTGCTGTCTGTTTGTCACTGTTTCTCTAGACTGGCTGCAAAATGAATTTGCCATTGACAAAGTTTGGCTCTGCTCTAGGTTTGAGAAGCTGTCATCCACCACAGCATTTCTTCCCACCGGGCTGCAGTGTGAATTGGGGATGGGCGGGAGAGGCCGACCAGTGGAGCAGACCATCTGCAGCTTCTCCTTTACCAGGCTGGCAGAGGAACCTGACTCCGACCAATGATCACACACTGTGTGCAGATAGTGCTTATAGGAATTGTAGTTTTGTAGTCTCACATCGTGATAGGTTTATTATTATTTTAGATGCTGTTTGAGAAAACTACAACCTGCCAAAGTGGCTAGTGGGAGTCGGTGTCTCACCAGCCACCGCTGAAATCTACCAACCACTGGTGGGTTGGCGGGTGTTAATGCCAAGCCCTGGTGACAGCAGTTAGTGTGGATCCTTTGGTCAGACTTGGAGATTATGTACGCACAGCCATTTGTGTCTGTAAAGCAGAGTACAGAAATTGAGCTGGCCCACTCAGCCCCAAAGGTGTCCTCAACCTACAAGTTCACTCTCAACTTTTTTTTTCTTTTTTTTACCCACCGGAAGGCTGAAAGGTGGGTGGCCGGAGGAGGAGGGGTCAAGGTCGGCGGCAGCGGCAGAGCCCGGCAAGGCGAGCTCAAGTGTAGCGTGTGGCTGCAGCTGGCTCTCCTCACCTGGAGCTAGGTAAAAATGCTCTATGAGGGAAAGAAGAAAGACAAAAGAGAGCACTTGCCTTAGCTCGAGCTCCACCGCTGTCCAGGATTTAGGCGATCTGGGCGATGTCCTCCTAGGTTCTGCCTCCACGGAGTGCAGCTTGGTCGCTGACACTTCTGCGGTGGCCTCCGCAGCAGGCATGATGGTCACTGCAGTCATTGTCTCAGCTGCCATAGTCCGTGCTGAGGATTCCTTAGGCATGGTGGTTGGTGTCTGAATCACCATTGCTAGGGGGAACAGATCCTCCCAGACCTCTGACTCTTTCCGCTCCTGACAGTTCGGCTCCGGAGTATCCTCGGAGGAAGCAGGAATGAGCAGAGAGAGGGCTGGTGAGCCATTCAAAACAACAGTAGGTGGGAGGAACTTAGGGAACTGCACTCCCTGAGTCTCCCTACCAGGAATCAGGCAAGACATTTCATTATGAGTTGGAGAGGAATGAAAATTAACTTGCCTGTTAGCCTGGCTATGGATGCTGCCTACTGCTGTACGGTGAGGGGTGTCACCCCTCTCCCTGGCTCCGGAGAGCTTGGACCCCATCATTGGAGGAACAGGAACCACCCCTGGCATGACAGGGACAGAGACTTCCGGAGACGGCGTGGAGAGCCTCTGAGCAGCGGAAGGAGCCATTGAGGAGACAAGCTGTGCGGCAGCTGGAGAAGAAAAACAGGACAGCGTGATAGCCGGCGAGGGTGAGCTGGAAGGAGGGGCTGCCATGGAAATGGTCTCCCTGGATGAAGGATGGGCTGCTGGTGAGGAGGAGATGGCGCTTCTTCGGCGATCCAGGACTGGAATCGAGGTGGGTTGGAGCTCCGGTGACAGGGGCGGGGCTGGAGCGGACGGGCTGACGAAGGAAGACGGCTGCTTTCGCCGTGAATGCTGCCTCTGCGTCGGGGGCTGCTCCAATGCTGACGATTCCCTCTCAGGCTCCTCCTTTGTCTGGAGCCCCTGGGTCGGTGAACACTCAGAGGGAGCAGGAGGAGATATGGAGCGGGTAAGTGGGATGACAGTAGCTGCAGCAGGTGGAGAGACCTCTGGGGACTGTACACCCAGAGACTCTCTACCAGAGAGCAGGCAAGAATTTTCAACAATTTTAGAAACAGATGGAAGGAAAACTTGCCTGTTGTCCTGGCTGATGATGTCTCCTGCTGCAGCTGGTGAGGAGTAGCTCCTCGCATTGGTCATGGCGGGGCTCCATAGACGGTGGAGAAGCCTCCTCGAACAGCGCTGGAGAGGAAATGGCGGTCACCGATCTCTCCTCCAGGCGGCGATCACTCTCCTCCAGCAAAGTCAATCTGCATTTCTCCCACACCCACGGAAAATGAGCGGAACCGAGTTCTGGAGATGCGGGCGGGGCTGGAGCAGAAGAGCTGAGGAAGGAGGAATGCTTTTCACATCCTGAACGCCTCTTCCACATCGGGAGCCGTTCCGCCGTTGGCAATTCCCTCCCAGGCTCCTCTCTTCACAGTGCGAGGATGGAATGAAGAATGTCCGCAGACTCAGGGAAAAACAACAGGTCGGGATATTCCTGTAATACCTCTGCTGCAGTATCCTGGATGACACGAACAGCCTCGGAGGAATACTGCCCCTGCGTCCGGAAAAAGGTCTCCTTCAAACGGGCCAGTCCATGCCGCTCCGCGTCGCTCCAAAAGTCCATTACGGCTCCAACAGCAGGTAGGAAAAATGCACAAAAATGAAAAAAGGCACGCTACACACTACTTGGGCTCTTTTGGCCGCAGCTTACTGTGATGTTCGCTGCGTAAACTGCAGCGAACGTATGAAATAGCGATGAGCCCAAAATGCAGTATGTAACGTGTTTATTTCCAAAAGAGTAGATATACAGCAATGTCCAAATAACAGTCACTATAACATGGATGAGACGACCGGCTACAGCTTTGTTGGGTGAAGTTAAATGCCAAGCGCTTCAGGCAGGGTAGGAGTGGAGAGGAAAGGCATAAACAAGGGGAGACTTACATATACGTTGGAGCGGAAAGGCTCTGAGGAACAACACAATTCAGTCCAGGGAAAAAGCCAACTGTCGTAAGCCAGGAAGTCCAATGTTGAAGTTTGAAGCTGCCGCAAAAACTGGTCACACTCAACTCCATTAATACACGAGCCTAAACGAGAGCAAGTGGACACAGCTCTGTGGTGACAGGTACGTGACTGATTGAAATCTGTGTGTGTGTGCATGTGGTGATTCAAGCAACTGGTGAGCGTATGGTACGAGGGGGAAAGCATGACTGTAGGACTGACAGAGAGCAAGGCTCAATCCGCCTGCTGGAATTAATAAGACATGATCAAGACCTACAGCCACAAGTCATGGACGGGGTGGTGACCCCGAACATGACAGATAGGTTGGCAAAGGAAATAGGTGGCTATAATAGAGATCTTTCAGACTATTAGTTTAGATGGATATTGTGTTGGCAGTGCTCAGCATGTGACTGCTTTAAGTTTATTGTAGGTATTGAGTAGCCTAATAGCCCGTGGAAAGAAGCTGTTTTTAGGTCTGCTGATCCTCCCCTTCTTCCAGAAGACAGTAGACTAATGATTTTCTTAATTTCCATTTTTTTCTCGAAAATTTGTTACTTTTCCAAAATGAAAGCACCGAGGTGCTGCTGCCTCGGTGCCTGTGGCATGGTAGCATGGGGGGGGGGGGGTTGTAAAAAAGACACACTGCCACTTCTAGTGGGTGGGAATAGTTATTACACTAGCTTTTTTCACAGCTGCATTGATGATAAAGGTGAGTTAAATTTGTGTTTATTTTGAAAACAAGGCCTTATCTGGAAATAGTGGCAAATTAAAAGTTGAGAAACTATATAGATAATAATAGAAAATAGTCATTCACAGCAGAAAAAAAGGTGTTTGGTGGACACACACCCTTTTGCTTCTACTTCAGAACAATGGTGTACCCAATGCAGTAGCTACATTATAGCCCACTACTTGCAGAAATGTAGCTACACATTGCGGCAAAGCAAATTACAAGAGCTGTGATTGGTCCGCTCTGCCTCCTCCTACACATTTCCTGGTTCATGCTTTAAATTTTTGTTTTAATTACATTTTTATTAGACATTTATGTATATATTCATTTCACTTATGAAAAAGCTGAATAATAAAATGAAAACTTGTGTCAGAGAAAATTCGTCACAACAATATGTAACAGAGCAAAATGTCTTTTTTCCCTTTGTTTAACGGAACTCACATTATCAAGTGATCAAGTTTATCCACACAGGCAGAAATGTTTCAGTTTACCACACACATTTAATACTCGGCGGTCTAATAAGTGACAGAAGCATAACTTATCATTCATTTTTTTGTTTGTTTTTTAATGTGTCTACATTCCCTCAGTTGTTTATTTGGAGAGCCATTTGCTCTTATTTTGAAGGGTTGCAAGACCGGATAGGAGCTCTGATTTTGAAAGTTTGTTTGCTGAGTTTATTCAATTAGTGAAGTATCACCGCCTGGATTTATGGCACACCAAAAATACTCAATAAAGACACTCCACTATGCCCCATAGTAGACAGTATCGGTTTGGTCACCTATAATTTATCAAAGGCACTAGTAGAAATCATCAAACCCATCCTTGGGCTAACAGAACATCACTGTAAAAATTCAAAAGAACTGGCACATGAACTCAACAACCTGAAAGTGGAAACAGACAAAATATCCATTTCTCATGATGTGGTGTCATTATTTACCAAAAACCCCATTGATGTCATTTTACACATTGTACTAGAATGCCTCAAGAAGGATAAAACACTGAAAAACGCACAAACCTCACAGTTAACGACATATCACAGCTCTTGCAGTTTGTTGTCAAATCCACCTACTTCCAACTCAGAAACAAAATATACAGACAAAAACAAGGATTCACAATGAAAGACCCACTTTCTGCAATAATGAACAGCTTTTTCATGGAAGACCTGGAAATCACAGCCATCAATACAGCCCTCACATCATGGAGACCCACATTCTGGAGAAGATACATGGATGACATCCTGGAAAAAACTAAACATGGACACACACAAGAACTTACAGACCACTTGAATACCATAAACAGCACTGGGAACATGAAACTCACACATGAAGAAGAAACAAACCGGACCATAAACTTTCTAGACATAAAAATATAGTGACCCTATCATACATCCGGGAAATAACTGAAACCATACAATAAAGCAATAAAACCCCACATAAAACTGCAGCAGCTTTTGGTTCACCCCAAGGACAAAATACAACCAAACAAAAAATGCAAGGTAATTTATGAAATACCATGCAAATCATGTGGAAAAACAGACAGTATATAGGAGAAATGGGGAAAATGTTTGCTACATGGAAAAAAGAATACCAAAAACAATATGAAAAAGAGACAGCAGGGCAACCCACAAGAACACACAGACAAAAGGCAGAACAGGAAAAGCTCAAATCAGTAATATCAGACCACTGCAAGATAAAAACAACCACATCATGGACTGGAACAACGCAAAAATAATTGGATCAGAGGACGACAAACACAAACACTGGATCAAAGAAGCAATTGAAATCACGAAGCAAACCCACAACACCATGAACCGAGATGATGGAGGCTTCATGCTCTCACACACTCTCTCCTACAGAGACCATCGCACGGCAGGGAGTGTGACCGACCTGGAAGATCTGTCAAATCTGTCAGGTTGGTCACGCCTACAGAAAGGATAAAACAGCTGATGTGACATGTCACAGACGTCAGACGACACTTTCTGAAGAAGACTGCAGATGACAGTTGAAACATGTCAAAGGTATGAGACATCTCTGTACTTTGTCTTAACAGAAGAACAATATCAGTTTTATAAGTGAACTCTATTTACCATTTACAACTTTCTTCTAATAAAATTTTTTGGTATATTTTCAATATTTTTATTTAAAATTTGAAACTTTTTTCATAAATTTGCTAGTTTTTCTTGTAAATTTACAACCTTTATGTCATAATTTTATAACTTTTTTCTTCTGATAAATTTTCTGAAAAAATTACAGCTTTTATCTATCTATAAATGCACTAAATCTGTGTGTGTGTGTGTGTGTGTGTGTGTGTGTGTGTTCCATGCATATCTCTTGAACCGTTCGTCAGACTGACCTAAGATTTTATACGTGTTTTGCTGAGTTTACGAGGGTGTGCATCCCAGAGTATGGAGTCGCTTAGTCAAAATATGTAATTTTTTATCAATAAAAGTTTAGCCACCGCTCTGTGTCTCTTCATGCCCTGGCTTCAAGAAGTGTGGGCGGGGTTTCAGATTGACTCCATGCTGACTGGATAATACGCAGCACCTGTCAGTCACTACAGTGTTCCCTGGACAAAACAAGGAAGTGAAAAATGACAAATTTTACTAGAAAAACATAACAGTGAAGATTTAATGCTTGAAAAAAATATAAAGTTGCCGTGATTGCGTAGGTCTAAAGGATAATTTGGCATATGTGAAGAACATGAGGTGCACGAGCAGACTGGGCGGAGCGTCAGCAGGGACCAGGTCTGACAAATCAACACAGAACATGTGGGGAGAAGCAGTGGCCAGACACAACCTGGCTCAAAGGCACACTAACTGATGGCGATTAAAAAAAGTTATTTTCAATAAAGTGAAAAAAAAGATAATGTATGGAGTATGCTTTTGCTCTGAGGCTGATTTATTATGGAAAACAGCTGAGCTCTGTGGTTTGAGTGATCAGCTGATTGGTCCACCTCCTCCAGTGTTCTGACATTTTGGCATATTTATCAGAACAGAAATGAACAGCTGATGGTACAGGCTAAGTTAAGTTATTCCCATGCCAATTGCATAGGGTGGCGCTTATCTGCATTTCATGATCCCAGGCCACACAGCTACTGTAAGTAGTGAAAGCTACAGTGGGGGGCCAGTCCTCTGGTAGCTTTGTGTGTTAACTTTCCTTTCCCCATTCTATTATGCTCAGCACCAAGCTAGAAGACAAAAAGTGTCATTTTTACCTGGTCATTAGTATGACCTGGCCGAGACTTGAACCCCAGCCTCCTGGTTGTGGGGGAGATGCTCTACCAACTTGGCCACCACTACAGTCTTGGACTGCAAAGGTAGAAAAAAAACATGGGGGGAAGGCCCCAGAACCTTTGCTCCACGAATGTGGGACGTATCAACCATACGTGGGAAAATTTTCAGCATGGGGCACATACTTTTTTCAGTTTATAAAATTTTTCACTGGGTCTGAGGCGTACAAAAAAAAAAAATGCATTTTGGTTAATGTTTAAAGGGTCAAAAATGTGATCGTTTAGGCTGAATAATAAAAATATTTTTTGTCATTATTATAATAATAATAATCTTCTTACATCAATAAAAAGCAAGCGCTTACAAAAGAGCCATGGCGCTCACATTGTTAATCTTTGCCAGTCACGCCCTGAAGGTTCAGATCATTATTTGGCCTAAGTATCGCGCAGCACGATGATATAAGCACAGCCTCAGTCTTAGCATTAAGGTTTTACAAAACCTTTTAATAACAAAATATTGCAAAACTATAGAATGATGCACAATGGGTCTCAAATATTTGTAAACATGTCCTGTTACAGAACTGCATGAGTTTATTGATGATACACAGAAGTAATTCAATATTATACTGAACTCCATCACTGAACAGTGATATAAACTATAATAATTATTGTGGAGACTGAACAACTGCCATTCCCCAAAGTGCAAGATACAGTATTATGAATATGAGTGATATAAGATCACACAAATAAGTGATCTGACAAATAAATAAACAAGGGATCTGAAACGGTGGCTAATATTGGATGTCCCATTCATTTTCAATAATTAGGCATTCTGTAATTAATATTCACACAATCAAATAAATCTTAGTGCCATTTAGTCCCTTTTATATTTGTCATGTGATTGTCTACATATAGGTTACACCTCTTTATATTCCACTTCCAAACACAGCCTAACTTTGGGTCTGTAATGCCTGATTGGGAAACCTGTTTCAGCATTCTCCAGGCAATGTGTGGATTTTTTAAATTTGTGACTTTTTCTTCTTGTATATTTGTAATTTTTGTTCTTGTAAATTTTCAATTTTTTTCCTGATAAATTTGCAACTTTTTTTTTTTTTTATAAATTTGTGACTTTTTCTTGTAAATTTCAAACTTTTTTCATAAATTTACAAAATTATTCTTCAAATTTGTGACTTTTAACATGTAAACTTGCAGCTTATTTCTGCATGAAGGTGGAACTTTTTTCCTCATAATTTTGCAATTTTTTTTTTTTTTTTTTTGAGAAGGGGGGGACACCCCACCACCACCATTTTAAAGGCTTTGAGCTCTTCTCCATTACAAAATATGGGCCCCTAAACACACTTTTGCACATGGCCCCCAAAAAGCCACGAACAACCCTGTGTGTGTGTGTGTGCGCGCGTGTGGTTTTTGTGAGGAGCCCAGCGTGTATTCGTGCACGCAAGTGTGCGCGAGGCTCATTGTTGTGTGATTCATCAGGACACATCAGCTCCTCTCATTAACACCCAGTGATTTATCAATAACGTGCGGCGGCGTTTGGAGAGCACACATTGAACCAGGGCGATTTACTGCCTCATAGACCGGACACTCTGGATGGGCCACACCGGGAGAGGACTGAATTTCTCTCTTGTTCGCTATGTTTGCCTCTCCCTTTATCTGCCTTTTCCCTCTCCCCTCTCCTCGCTCTCAATCCATCAGCTACCTCCTTCTCTGTCTCTTACCGCCTTGATCGCCCCATCCCCTCTCCACGCCGAACACACATACATGCACTGATCTTCTCAAGGACATCTGGCTTTCTTATAACCATCTGTATGTGTGTGTGTGTGTGTGTGTGTGTTCCCATTTCCGTACGCTTGTCTGCTCTTGTCTGTGGGCCAACCAGTTATGTGGTGGAAGCTACAATGGCAGAGGTGCTGTATGTATAGTGCTGCCATGTGACCCTATCTTAGTTCAGGTGTCACTGGGTCATGAATGAGAGTTATGCACCTCTAATGCCAATCCCATCTAAGATTTGATGCCTATATACAGCTAAGTTGCACCAGCAGCTTATTTTGGAGGAAATGTAATTGCAACTGATCTCATGGACTCTTGAGATTTGGTCATAGTAAGCTGTTTCTGGCTATAAAGCAAGGTCACAAATGCCATGGGCCACTAGAGGGTTCAGAGCCTATCCCAAATTCACCCTCAGCAATTTTATTTTTTTTGGGAGGGGGGGGGGGGCTTGAATTACTTTCAAGTTTTTCTCATAATTTGCAACTTTTTTCTTGTAAATTTGAATATTTTTTTTCATAAATGTAAAACTTCTTTATTCATTTGCAACTTTTTTTCCACATATTTTGATGACATTTTCACCAGAGGTAGCCCTTGGGCCTAGGATGAACCTATTAAATTTTGGTGACAGGGGCAGCCCAGTCTCACCAAAAAAAAAAAACGTGAAAATGCACGTTTTGTCACTCAGAGAAAACATACACAGACACATAAAAAAGGTTTTTCACGAGCAGTGGATACGTGGCATTTACAGCTTTAAGAAAGGTTTCTAACGGCAGCTTAACGTTTGCCAATTTGGGTTCCTTTCACTTTTATTGTTTTGCATCATCTGACAACTACCCCACATTTTAATCCCTAACCCTAACCTCACAGGAACCTTTCATTAGTGGAGTGGAAAAAAACAAACAGAAAGGTCACTCACGGATGACAGTCGAACTCGTGTGTTTTTGTATGTGTTGCTTGAATGTCCATGTAGTTAACCATCTGCCATCCCCCTGCGACCAACCGAATGAGCGATGGGAAGCCAAAGTAAAAGATGCGTTGCTCTGCGCATGTGCAGTGAGGACTATTTAGGAGTATTTTGCGCATGTGCAGTGAGTACGCTTGTAAATACGTGCCGAGGCATGTTATTTTTTGCTTTAATGTGCAAATGTACAGTTTTAGAGGACTGGAAAACATTTATTAGATATGCTTTTTTTACTGAGACCGGTTTGATTTGAGAGTGCATACCTCCACCAAGGACCTTGTTTGTATTTGTGCAGCAGGATTACACAAAGCTACTGGATGAATTTGGATGAAATTTTTACCAGAGGTGGTCTTTGGGCTAGAGAGGAACCTATTATATTTTGGTGATGATCCGAGAATGCATACCTCTGCCAAGGCTCTTATCGTCTCACAGTGTGGTAGCAAGAATCCTCCAAAACTACTGGATAGACTTTGATGCAATTTTCAGCAGAACTGGCTCGTGGCCTACACACGAACCCATTATATTTTGGAGGTGATCCATAAGAGATGAAAAGAGCCTTGGCGGAGGTATGCGCTCTCTGAGTGCTTTTCTTGTTTTACAGCTGTATTTCTTGTAAATTTCAACTTTTTATTCATAGATTTGTGACTTTTCCTTATAAATTTGCAGCCTTCATACAGATATGATTTCTTATTCTGTGTATTTTTTTCTGTTCATCGAGACAATGACACATTTTTTTTATACATGTTTTTGTTGGGAGGGGAGAATTTTTCTTTGTTCTCATTTTAAAGGGTTTGAACTCTTCCCCATTACAAAAATAGGGTCTCCAAAACACAATCTTGCATAGGGATCCAAAAAGCTAAAAAATGGCCCTGCCCCCAAAGATAGAGGTTCACATAATGACCATGAACTTACCAACTTATAATTAGGCAATATTGCACTTGAGCGAGTGACTATGTACTTCCACACTGTGGCAATGTACTGTATTAGCACAGCTGTGATTCATCACAAACATGAGGCACGAGCCTTTATATTGGCGGATTGTGGCTAACCTCCTTTGTTACAGGTAATAATTGTCAGAGATGTGGGGGAACAGGACCCAATTGCTGGACATAAATTCAAAATGATCTTATGACAGAGCTGATTGCACTGACACAGCTTGAGGGCTTAAACAGAAAATAACTTTGTAGCTCAGAAGTGCAACAAAAAGGCAAAAACAGGACAGGCACTTTACAGACTGAACAGACAGGACTGAAGCGTGTAATCATTCCGGCATGACAAAAGAGAACCCGGACCGAACAAAGTGAACACAGGGCTTAAATAATCAAATAACACAATTAGGGCAACACAGGACAGGTGGAGAGACTAATAATCACTGACAGCTGCCACATGAGGCAACTGACAGTCACAGGAGGGGCGGGGCTGTACACATACAATCACAGACAGAGGGAGTCACTTTCATGAACAGAGGATCAGGGGAGTGACAAGACCATAACAAGCAATGACAGAACTAAGAACAGAATGATAGTAGTGATGGGACAGCCTGGAAATTGTCATGAATTCCTGCGTTTTTGAGGAAAGAGAGACTAAAACCCAAATGTAGGAGAGTGTTGTGTGTATTTATTGAACAGAACAAAGAATAAACAGTCCAAACAAACAAACAAACAAGCGTACATGTGCAACGAGGAATCACTGGGATTATACGCCGGACACCCCTCAGCTCCAGGTGAGCACATACACAGGGAAACCCCAGACGCTGCAGCTGTAACTGACAGTGGAGGGAAAAACAAACGAGAGATGCTCAAAGCGCGTACAGTAGCTGGCACGTGGGGAAACAAACAGTACTCACCGAGCCAGGGACAGGGCAGTCAGTGTCACGCCGCGCCATTCATCAGCGGCGCCACCTGCTCACGCACCTGATCATCATCAGCGGCGAGGGATAAAGGCCGCCTCGCCCGGAGCCTCGGCCTGAAGCCGTCAGACTTCGTCCCTCACCGTTGTGAGTCACCTCCAAAATCTTCAGCAAACATTTGGGTAAGAAGCCCTTACCTTCTTTCTCTCCAGTCTGCTCCCCTGTGCACAGGTGGATTTCCCGGCGGCGGACGACGTCCTCCCAACGCCCATTCCTCGCTGCTGCACCGAGCTCTCCAGGTGGCTGTCTCCCAGGTCTCGCCCCTTGCTGTGCCAGCTATCCTGCCCGTCCAAGTAAGTTCCTCTCTCGCCATAATCTCCTCTGTGTTGGTGTATGCCCGTCACCCTCTCCCTGTGCTTTTTCCCATAGGGTTGCTCGGCTGTACGGTCACCTGCCTCTGTGCCTGAAGCAGACGCCACCACCACCACATTGACATCCCACAGACACGCACTTATTCACGCCTGTTGTTAATAAACTATTTGAACTACTCTGAGCCTGTGTGTGCGTCTCCTGAGCCGTGCGTTATGTCAGTCAGTGGTGATAATCCCAGAAAAAAACAACACTGAAGGAAAATGCAGATGGCAAGTAACAATAACCCGGCAGCAAGCAGTGGGGAGACAGAGCTTAAATAATACATGACATAATGACTAGAGTGATTGCCAGTGTGAGTGGGTGTGTGTGAGCTGTGTGAGTGCAGGCGTGAATGCATGTGTGTGTGCGTGTGTATGTGTGCATGTGTGTGCGTGAGAGTGAGTGTGTGGACCTGAGCAGGGAGAGGAGCAGACAATGACAAATTGTAATCACCTGACAGAACCTGACAGGAGAGGAGGGGCCCACTGGAACCAAAATGACAACAGAACATGGCTGAACAATGAAACACATTATGGAACTCAAAAGGTAACAGAAAACACAGATCATAAAGGAAAAGAAAAATGCCATGAAGCCGAACTTGGGAGAATCCCAAGCCCGATTCATAACAGGAAATATTTGGCGAAGAGCGCTTCGAGGCATGTATTGCTGACTTATGTGATGATGTCATTAGCCTTGCTGGCCAGTCATACCACGTGACTGGGTCAGGAAGCCATTCATGATTTTGCACGCAACATGAAATAAAGTGAGCAGCGATACACAATTGAAATCCCTATACCTCATGTTTTGTGTTGTCGATCTTTGACTGTGTAAGGGATTTGTCACAACCAATTTTCAGATGGAGCCAGCACCAAAAAGATGGACTTCTTCCGTTTGGGAACATTTTGAGCTCATTTCTCCCAATAAGGTATTTCTAGTTATTAATAACTGGCACAGGCGCCAAGTTACTCCATAAGCCCCTAGTGGTCAAGATTTTTTTCAAGAAAATATTCAGTTCAGATGTCAGAGATTTCCAAGGCTATAACTTAAAAGTGGTAAGAGATAATGGCTTACTGTCAATTAGAAAGATATAGAATATGATCCAAAGTTTGAGATGGGAGTAAATTTACGCATCTAATTTGCATAATGCCACAGCAGCCATATTGAATTACATAACTTTCAGTCAAAAGTGGACTTTGGACATATTTACACAAAAAATGGTTTTGCTTTGGGTTGATGTAGTTTGTGTAACTGGAGTGGTAGCCTAGAAATAGGGCATCTGCTCCACAATTAAGAGGCAGGGGTTCACGTTCCAGCTGAGTCATGCCATTCTTGTAATTTATTTTAGATTTACTTTTTTTGCAAGGTGAAGTGTCTGTTGTGTTTCAGAGAGCTTGGATACAACAAAAACACATCATTTTGCCAAGGCACTGTCATGCCCTGCATGAGAATAAGGACAGAGGTGAATATACTGGGAAAGTCAGAAACGTGTCTACCCCACACTTAGTCCAAAGACAGTTGAAAAGTTATTACTTCTTAATAATAATGGATAAGTAGCACATTCACTGTAGTCACTCTAGTTTTATTATTTCTTTTTTCCCTCATGATCATTGATAGTTCTTAAAAGACAGTATGTTTATTGAAATTAAAAAAAAAATACACATTAAACCAATAATGCCCTTGTAAAAATCTGCATGTTGTATACTTTTTGTCCAGTAGATGGCCTGGTAGAGCAAATGAAGTTTCACATGAGGCTTCGTCAATATGAATCAAAGTGATGAAAAGCTTCAAGCCTTCAAGAAAGCCTCATCTGGCCATCATTAAATCATAGATCTAATAAACAATAAAGAATGAAGAGAATACTAAACACAAGGCGAGGGCGTGGATTGAGTCTATGCTTTAAAGAAATACAAACAATGAATGAAAACGAAGACATGAGACCCAGCCCACGTCCTGACAATAATGGTTACAGATGGCCTGATTTCAGTCATCTAACACTACACCTACAGCTCGATGTTGCATTCTTCATGCCAGTTGTCTTTTAACCGTTCCACTCTTCATCTCTGCCATTGTGGCAGATGTTGCAGATGAAATGGTGCCCAGAATAAATGATTTGGAGATGCTAACATTTGGCCTGTGTAATGATCAATGTGGGCTTTCAGTGCCGCCCCTCCCAAGCAATTGATTTATGGAGCAATCCGCCATTTGTTTTGCTGCAGAGCATTTTTGGATCGGCATCAATCATCATTATCAAGCAAAATAGAATATTTCTGGTGGATGTGTTTGTGTGGGACTGTGCATTTCCTGTTGTTTTATTTTTTCACTTTGCTTCTTTCTGAACTGTGTGGGTGAGTGTTTGGTTTATGAAGGCTGCAGTGCCCTGGTAAGAATGAGGTGAACTGCTAGCACTCACTGTGGCACATTCTTGGCACGACACAGTACCGAGAGCACCAAAATGTAATTAGAGGCTGGCTGAAGAGTTTCAGATCTGTGGGGCTTGCTCTTGAAATGACCTCCAGCTGAGGCACACACACCTACAACAAAACACGTGTGTCCAAAAGTTTGCATTCATCTTCACCCAGCTATCAATGTCTTATTGCATGTCAGACACTTATTACCCTGCTGGGATTAGCCAAGTAACAAATGACTGGCACATGTGGAGTCAGCATCTTCCACCCCACCACCATCTTCGTGTTCCTCAGTGTCACAAATCCCAACAGAAAGATTGCTCCCTTTAATCAATGTCTTCACTTTTTTTAAACACAATATTAACATGGTGGAGACAATAAAGCTATCATTTGCATTTTATATGCAATCAATTTGCCGCATGGGTTGCATGCCGAGCTAAGCGGGACGTGTGCCACATGGTGATTCAAATTTAGGGATGGAGGACTGTACTCTATGCTAACACAGGGAGCACAAGTGAACAAGACATGGAACCATGCAGTGGCTCGGAAAGATTTACAAATGGACTGAACACACACATGCACACAGACAGAGTATGTCCTGGTCATGAGTGAGCAGCGGGTTCTCTCTCTAGCGCTCTCTCTCTCTTTCTCTGCTCCACCACAACGCCCCTGATCGAAGTAACACTCTCCAAAAGACAGCTCAGTAAATCATATGCCACTTTTATCTTGCTCTTTCTGTTGGAGAGAGAGAGAGAGAGAGAGAGTGTGTGTGTGTGTGTGTGTGTGTGTGTGTGTGCATTTACCCCACTCTCTTGTGCACACAAACATACTTCACCCCAAACCTGCTTTCCAGAGATATGCAAAAATAAACCGGTCCAATGGGAAAAAAATCCCTGTGTGCATGCTTTTTATTTATTTATTTTTGCTTGTGTCTGTATCTGATTAAATGTTAATTTACTTTGATCACTGAGGCTGCAGTACCCTGGGGTGGTGTAGGATTTACTGACAGGTGCTCTGGACCATAACAGATCAGCAGATAGCGCAAATCTCTCTCTGTTCCTATAAAGGAAACCGAATGACGTGCCCTTTACCGGCCGCAAAAGCTTTTTGTTTTACGTTGTATGTCATCATGGCAAAATGTTGCTGTGGAAGCATTTGGTGTAGCAAAGCTTTAAATACCCTGGCAGCTTTCTGTCTGTCCTCTGATAGTTTTCAAGCTCAATCCTTTTGCAACTATGTAACAGGCATTTCTGAAACAAATGGTGTCATAATTAACCCATAAGAACCCAGACCCCTTTCTCCTTCAAGGAAAATTATGGGGTCTGGGTTCTTATGGGTTAAAGTCAGGGTTATGACCTTTGGCTAGTTAGTAAATGTAGCTAAAAGTTAAACATCTAATTTAGTAAAACATGGTATGATTGTGTTCCATTTCCCTAAATTAGAAACAAAACAAAACAAAGCCTAACCTCCACTGTTATGTCCACAAACCTGGTAATGAAGACGGACGAGAGGGCTGTGCTGAAACTGAACTTTATTACAGAAATATCATTAACACAGTACATATGACTGAGCCCTGAGCTCCTATGTGTACCAATGTGAAAGTGCTGGCAGAAGAGAGCATAACATGGCCGGCTCCTCCCTTAAGTATGTCGGCGTGATGACGGCACCGGCCGGCTATGTCATCACGCCGCTCTCTGTTATAAAATCCTTTTATAACAGTCATCCCACCTTGGAAAAACACAGAGCACTTTATTAAGTATAACTGATGGAAAAATTCTATGTTACACTGAGTTATATTAATTTTTGTGAATATGAATATGAATTTTTCTTTATAATGCTTAATGTGTATACCTAGGAAATCCTGTTACCATATTCGGAGTTGTTGAGTAGTGGAAAAAAAACAGATTGATGGATGCTGATGTGACTGTGAATGTTCAGTTCTATCACTGACTCTTCAGCTTATCACTAGTGTTTTCTGCATGGACTAAGCAGATACAATCTTAGTCATGAATGAAATAATCAAGAGGCCCAGCAAACCTTATCACACTGAGTCATGAATGAACTTATCAAGAAGAGACCCCACTCCAACGGTCCCTTGGATATATATTAGCCAGAAACACTCTGATAGTTAAGCCAGTGCACTGCGGCAGTCTGTGAAAGCTGTACTCTGTATTGTCTTCCACTGATCAGTGCATATTAAATTTGCTGAAACTTTGATCTTGCCTGTTTCTTGACTACTGGTTGAAAAGATTTTTACAACATACTTGGCGCACCGAACAAGGGACTCCAGATACCCCTCTCCTCCTGGTTCCGGCGTTTTTGGACTGAGACAGTGTTATAATAAATAAATAGTGAAGATTAGTTAATTAGATATTACACAAAATGCTTGCATGCGCATATCTCTTTGATCCACACACATACCCACACACACACAGACATGAGTCAAATACTCTCCCAACCATTCACACATAAACAGCAGTTGCTTACACACACACACACACACACACACACACACACACACACACACACACACATACACATGCACACACACATGTAAGTTTCACAGGAAAAGTCTGTTCTTATTTCCATATATGGGCATGTGTAGGGCTAGAGAAAACATGGACGCTGAGAGGATGTCATAAAGCCATAAAGGCAGGAACCATCTGGATGCCAATTGGACAGTTTGAAACAATGGACATATATTGTTGGAAAGGAGCCGCCCACCACACTCAGAAGCTATATGTAGGAGAGAAATTCTTTGTTCGGGGTCTCTCCTCAGGAAACAGAGCTGGGGGGAGATCCATGGCCATGTGACTTCCTGCGTGGTTCAATAAAAGTTAACTGAGAAATAGTTTTTTCTTCTGTGATCATTGGTTGGTTAAATAAAAAGATTTTAAGTGTCCAGAAAATTAATTTTTACAACAGCTAGAGCACATCTGCTGAGAAGACCTCCCCCACTGAGTCGGCTTTGTGAAAGTGAGGCAAGGTCCGGAGATACTGGGAGCGGACCGGGGGGTGATGGAGCTGAACTTAAGGCAGATTGAAGTGAGAAAATTTAATTATTAATGGTTTATGGACGTCTCACACTGTTTCAAGTCCGGTCATTGTAATTACGCATAAAAGTTGAGATAAGGTAGTGCCGGTTCGAATCTGGTCGGGTAAAAGTACCACGGTTATACAGAACCGCTCGGTGAAAATGCATTTTTACTGGAATTTAGTGTGAGTCTAAATTTGGGAAATAGGCGCACAGAAGGATACAGAATACCGTGGAGCAATATTAACGGCTGGAGAAGAAGAAAAAATATATATATAATAGAAGAAAAATAGAGAAAAACAGAGGTAAAAAAGGTTATAATAAGAAATTGCTTTAAAATAAAGACAAATAACTTTAATATCGTACGGAATAATCTTAATATAATAACAATAACTAAAATGTCATAAGATATAACTTCAAATAAACTTAAAATAGAATAAAATTCTACTTGTCTGTTCTTTTCATCTTCTCTATCCCCTCACCCCCCAGCCAGTCGCAGCAGATGACTGCCCCTCCCTGAGCCTGGTTCTGCTGGAGGTTTCTTCCTGTTAAAAGGGAGTTTTTCCTCTCCACTGTTGCCAAGTGCTTGCTCACAGGGGATCGCCTGATTGCTGGGGTCTTTCTGCAACTGTGGGGGTTCCCCCTACAGTTGATAGTGCTATGAGATGACTGTTGTTGTGAAATGGCGCTATATAAATAAAGTTGAATTGAATTGAATTGAATTGGATTGAATTGAATAAAATAGCCTTTAAATTAAGATAAAAGAATAAATGAATTAAAATAAACAACTGCAGTTTGTTTGTTTGTTTTTTAAATAAATAACATCTCTAGGGTTTTACTTTGATGGAATATGGGAAAAGCTCACGGTAAGAGTGCAAGCCCTTACAGCAATTCCAATATGTAAAAATATGAGGCAAAAATATGGTGATGAAAGTGCCTGGCTGGTGCCTATCTGGTCTGAAATGGGTTTTCCAGATCAGAATCAGAATCAGAATCAGAATCAGCTTTATTGGCCAAGTATGCACAACACATACAAGAAATTTGACTTTGGCTAAAAACTTGCTCTCGTTGTTCAGGTGAAGGATTTAAATAAGGATTCAATGACAACCAGAGTATGTACAGTAAATTACAGTCTGTCCACATTTCTATAAAAGGATGCAAATATATACAGGAATATATGCAGTTATTTACTCGGACTAACCACACTTTGCAGAATATATGAAAAAATATACAATCACACAGTATTTCAATGTGGACTCAGATTCAGTGATATAATGTGAATGAAGTAAAAAGCAGTGTGAGAGTTATGTGCAATGTAATAATGGATGAAAAGTCATGAGTACAGCAAACAGGTAGGACTAGGTGAATGTTAGGAGTTCATCAGAGTGATGGCTTGAGGAAAGAAACTGTTCCTGTGACGGGTGGTTTTGACCTTCAGTGATCTGTAACGACGACCAGAAGATAGAAGTTCAAACAGTTTGTGGCTGGGGTGTGATGGGTCAGCACAGATGTTTCCCGCCCGTTTCCTGGTTATGGACCGATATAAGTTCTCAATGGAGGGTAGGTCGGTACCAATGATCCTCTCCGCAGACTTAATGATCCGCTGCAGTCTGGTCTTGTCCTGTTTAGTGGCAGATCCAAACCAGACAGTGATGGAAAAGCAGAGGACAGATTGGATGATGGCGGTGTAGAAGACAACCAGCAGCTCCTGAGGCAAATCAAACTTCTTGAGCTGACGCAGAAAAAACAACCTCTGCTGGGCCTTTTTCCGGACAGTGTCAATATGGGAGGACCACTTCAGGTTCCGGGAGATTGTGGTACCCAGAAACTTGAAGGAGTCCACAGTGGACACTGTGCTGTTGAGGATGGTGAGTGGGGGGAATGAAGGGGGGTGTCGCCTGAAATCCACAGTCATCTCCACCGTTTTGGCTGGGTTAAGTTCAAGATGGTTCTGGCTGCACCAGAGGATCAGCTGCTCCACCTCCCGCCTGTATGCAGACTCATCATCATCCCGGATCAAACCGATGACTGTGGTGTCGTCCGCAAACTTCAGGAGCTTCACCGAAGGGTCCTCTGAGGTGCAGTCGTTGGAGTAGAGGGAGAAGAGCAGTGGGGAAAGGACACATCCTTGGGGGGCGCCAGTACTAATTTTTCGGGAGCTGGATGTAAATCTCCCTAGCTTCACCTGTTGCCACCTGTCAGTCAGAAAGCTGGAGATCCACTGGCAGGTGGAGGGGGGCACCTTGAGCTGGAGGAGTTTCTGATGAAGAATGCCTGGGATGATGGTGTTGAACGCTGAGCTGAAGTCGACAAACAGGATCCTGGCGTACGTCCCTGGGGAGTCGAGGTGTTGCAGGATGTAATGTAGTCCCATATTCACTGCATCATCCACTGACCTGTTTGACCGGTAGGCAAACTGCAGTGGGTCCATCAGGGGGCCTGTGATGACCTTCAGGTGGTTCAGCACCAATCTCTCCAAGGATTTCATGACCACAGAGGTCAGGGCAACAGGTCTGTAGTTGTTTAAACCTGTAATAGAGGGTTTCTTGGGAACTGGAATGATGATGGAGCGTTTGAAGCAGGAAGGCACTTCACGCAGCTCCAGTGATCTGTTAAAG
Source organism: Pholidichthys leucotaenia (assembly GCA_020510985.1). Taxonomy (NCBI): domain Eukaryota; kingdom Metazoa; phylum Chordata; class Actinopteri; order Cichliformes; family Pholidichthyidae; genus Pholidichthys; species Pholidichthys leucotaenia. Next base: position 212,236,807 of record CM035836.1, read on the forward strand.
ATCCGGGTGAAGATGGGGGCCAACTCGTTGGAGCAGACTCTCAGGCAGGACGGAGACACACCATCAGGTCCTGCAGCCTTCTTGATCTTTTGTCTCTGAAAGACCCGGCGCACCTCCTCTTCACAGATCATTAGTGCTGGTGGGAGGTCAGAGTGGAGGAGGGATGGAGTTCCTGGGGCTGCAGATAATCCTTTTGTGTGGGTGGGAGGTGAGAACTGTAGGTTCTTTTCAAACCTGCAGTAAAAGCTGTTTAGGTCATTAGCCAGCTGGAGGTTTTCCGCAGGGTGGGGGGATGGTCTCCTGTAGTTGGTGATATTCCGTAGGCCTCTCCAGACAGAAGCAGAGTTGTTAGCTGAGAAGTTTTTTTGTAACTTCACACTGTAGCTCCTCTTAGCAAGCCTGGTCTCCTTCGTCAGCATGTTTCTGGCCCGCTTGTACAGAGTCCAGTCACCAGTCCTGTAGGCCTCCTCCTTGGTCTGACGTAGCTGCTTCAGTTTAGGAATGAACCAGGGTTTATTGTTGTTGTATATGCAGAAGGTCTTGGTCTGCACACACATGTCCTCGCAGAAACAGGTGTATGACGTCACAGTGTCAGTGAGTTCATTTAGGTTCATTTAGATGAAGGATCATTTAATCTCCATCAATTACATTATTTGAAAGAAAAGTTAGATGACAAAAATCAGTAAATAAGACTGTATGATAAATAAAAGAGAGCTCCTTCCATATAAATAAATTATGACATAATGTACATGAAAAGTAAATTAGTTTCATAGGACATTGCGTGAGAATGTATTTGTATGAAAACGTGTGAGAACATGTACACAAGAAGTTAAAAAAGTGAAAACAAAAGCCTATTTGCTAACTATATAGTTGATATTTATACCAACAGTATCTGGTTTGAATCAATTACAGGTGTGGCTATTAAAATGCTGGTATTACCCCAAGTATTACAACAAAGTCAGAAGGATTCAAAATAAATAAATAAATAAATAAATAAATATTAGAGAGAGAAAAAAACCCCTGAAAGTAGGGCCCTATGGATTTGTTTTTCTTTAAATGAAGGTGTTTTCTTCTTTTGATTTTTATTTTTCTCTTCTCTACATACCTTTGTGCCAGTTTTGAATTTTAAGTAATAATTCTGTGGCTCACATTTTACATTTTTATTTCCATTTTTTGTTCAACTTGTGACTTTAGTTAAAGTCCAAGGATGCAGAAATTCATATGGCCCTATGAATCTAAGCAGAGGACACATTTTATTCTATTTTATTTTAGTTTATTTGGTTTTATTTTAGGTTCATTGCGGTTCAAAAAGCAAACATGAAACTCCCATCACATTATTCTGCACAAGCAGCTGAATTAGTTTCTCTGACTGAGGCTTGTAAATTAGGCCATGCAAAAGCACTCACAGTATACTGTAGACCAGGGGTCGGGAACCTTTTTGGCTGAGAGAGCCATGAACACCACATATTTTAAATGTAATTCCGTGAGAGCCATACAATATGTTTAAAACTAAAAATACAAGTAAATGTGTGCATTTTATGTAATTTCAACACTTTTAAAGTACAATAAGTCTCTGAATTCTTTTTAATAACATTGTTATGCTGTTGCTAATCAATGATGAGTATTTCTTACCATTAATGCGACTTCTGGTGCTCAATATTGGCTGAGCCTGGAGTACCCGGATGTGCAGCGGCTTTTGGGATATTCAAATTTAAATTCAAACGTTTATTTCAAACTCAGGGTTCATATTAAATGCAGAACTGAAATGAGTAGAAAATAAATAAATAAATGCTTAAATTCAGCGGGCCGTCTCGTGTGATCTGAGCTCGTAAAGGCCGATGATTCTAAAACTATGCGATCTGGATCAATATTGGCTGAGCCTGGAGTACCTGGATGTGCAGCGGCTTCTGGGATATTCAAATTTAAATTCAAACGTTTATTTCAAACTCAGGGTTCATATTAAATGCAGAACTGAAACGAGTAGAAAATAAATAAATAAATGCTTAAATTCAGCGGGCCGTCTCGTGTGATCTGAGCTCGTAATGGCTGAAGATTGTAAAACTATGCGATCTGGATCAATATTGGCTGAGCCTGGAGTACCCGGATGTGCAGCGGCTTCCGGGATATTCAAATTTAAATTCAAACGTTTATTTCAAACTCAGGGTTCATATTAAATGCAGAACTGAAACGAGTAGAAAATAAATAAATAAATGCTTAAATTCAGCGGGCCGTCTCGTGTGATCTGAGCTCGTAATGGCCGATGATTCTAAAACTATGCGATCTGGATCAATATTGTCTGAGCCTGGAGTACCCGGATGTGCAGCGGCTTTTGGGATATTCAAATTCAAATTCAAACATTTATTTCAAACTCAGGGTTCATATTAAATGCAGAACTGAAATGAGTAGAAAATAAATAAATAAATGCTTAAATTCAGCGGGCCGTCTCGTGTGATCTGAGCTTGTAATGGCCGCAACACGGAAGATGATTCTAAAACTATATACAGAGCAGCAGACACTCGGCGCTCTTGTAAAAACAAAATCTTTAAAGTTTAAAGATTTGTCTGCGAGCCAGATGCAGCCATCAAAAGAGCCACATCTGGCTCGCAAGCCATAGGTTCCCGACCCCTGCTGTAGACTGACAGTCAATACATTGGTTTTTCTTGTTTTTGTTTTTTTGTTTTTTTTAGCACAAGGTCACACAGGAAATCACGCCTCATCAGCTCTTCTTTTGACATTAACAGAACAACTATCACATGACATGTTCACTAACACCCTGGATTTAAAAAAAGGTGGGGGGGGGCAACATTTGACAACATAATAGTATCATTTATCAAGGTATATATTATGACCTAATTTACCCCTTTTTGTTGTACTTAATAATCTTATAATTCTACACATTTTTAATCATTTTCAAGGAATCACATATTCTAATTGTATTAAGACAGTAACCTCACAGACTGACACCCACAACAGAGAAACAGTGGCATTTTATATAAGTCCTAGTTTTAATTCCCATGTGGATGACATATGAACAGAATATATGTCTCAGAAATCTTTTCTCCTTTGTATTTTTTTTTTTTTTTTTTTTTTAGGGGCGAACTGAACCACGCCAGTGCTATCTTTATTGTCTCATTGCTTTCCTCACCCAACATCATGACCCAGTGTCAACACCAACATCATCACCAAATCCATCCATCAACCAGCACTGCAGCATGCACACTTCCTGAATGAGCAGCTCTCTGGCACAACAGACTAAAAACTCTCTTGCTAGTCACCAGCGGGTGACTGAAGACAAAAACAGGCCAGTATTGCTTTGCTTGTGGCAATTGCCTGTAACCAAGAACTGCTGAGTGGCAAACATGACTCCACCTCTGTGTACTTTGTGGCAATCGTCTCCAAGAACTGCTGAGTAACATAACCCCACCTCTGTAAGTGGGCTATGGACATTCTCAGCTCTGTGTGTGTGTGTGTGTATGTGTGCCAAATAACTCTCTTAACAGCTGAGAGCTGAAGAATGGACAAAGACAACAATAAGATGGACATTCTCTGGGTGCCGAAGAGAGGGATGAATGGACACTATTTGCCATGGTTTACTAGCCCAACAGATAGGAAAAAAAAAAAAAAAACCTGTGGTAAAACGCACTGACACCAACATCGTTTTTGTTTTTTATTTGTTCATTTTGTTGTTTGTTTTACCCGTTAACATGATATATTTTTATACATAGGACAATAGTCAGACAAATTACATACACATTTGAGATATAGCTTACAGTTATGAGTACACGGTAAACCAGAGAGAGAAAAGTTTTTAAACCACCAGTGTTGATAAATTTTCATCAAAAGTAATGTGCAACATTATTCAAAATGGCAGCCAACGAGTTTGAGAAAATGGTTAACCTTTTAACATCTAAATATACTTCTGAAGTGTAAAAGTGTAAAAGTATATGCTTATATTCGAATTTCACAATGATAATTACTAAAAGTTTTATCTAAACCATGCATGGAATAAATATATTTTGAGATCAAAATGACAAAAATAGAAACTGAAGAGCTCTTCTATTGCTTGAAAATTAAGAATCTTACTCACACCCTTCTCAGATTTCTGCCTTCAAGGGTGACTACAAAATACATTTAGAAAAATGACTGTTTTTCTCATTACAGGATGAACTTGAGCATGAATTATAGAGGAAAATCCTGAAAAATTGGCATCCAGAGGAGGCAGTCCTGTGAACTGTATGATTAATTGATTTCATAAAATGTTGATCAACAACATAAAAACTATTAAGTCTAACAAGTAATTAGAGTATTTTGACTACATGGCCATAAATTGAAATAAGTAAATTATAATTTGGTTTGTAAAGAAAAAATGAATCTGAAATATGTGATTGCATAAAATTTTTTAAAAGAAAACAATTATTAAATGACTGTATTTCAAATTTTTAAGATAGATAAAATTACATCACAATAACAACAAGTATGACACTTCGATACAATAATAATGTTTTTCTTTTCTTTTTTCTTTTTGAGACACTGAGACCTTAGTTTTATTAGAATTCATGTCCTAAGTGACAGTGATATTCATTGTTTCACGAGATGTTTTGATACGATGTGTTATGTCTATAAAACGTAAGACAGTGATGAGGCCAGTGGTGAACTACACAGGACTTTATTAAGAACTCACTGTCAGTACAGAGATGCTCCTATCAGGCTGAGAGGTGGTCAAGAGAGACTGCCCCCCTGCTGCGCAGCCCTCTTATACTCCGGGCGACGTCACCACCCGTGTAACACGGATGTTTCTCATGTGTCCTATGAGAAACATCACACCATGATTAAGTAAAGATAATATTGACGAAGGGTCCTTTCTATCAGCATGCTTAATCAGAATGCAGGCACCCCTGACAACACACTGTCAGTGGGAAAAGGCCTCAAGACCTAACTGACCCCTGGTCCTCCTGACATTTGCGCTTCTTACGAACTCCTCTCAATCGAGCCACCCCTCTGGGCCAGACCACATCAGCGACCCCTAGAGGAGCCCGACTCAGCTTCCAGTGTTTCTGTGTGGCACATTGTTTTACTGTGCCAGATGGTCCTGCCCACTCGCATTCATTTCAGATGCTGGCGAAGCCATTGTGACCCTCTGCTTCTTGGTACCTCCCAGCCGAACTCCGGAAACAGGATAAGTCATCCACTTGGCTCCATCCACCATCACGGGCATCCCACAACACCGCCCAGTTCCCTCAGCTAGGGCAACTTGGACCCTGGCGCAGGCACCCTCCGGCGATGACCCTGGATGGGGTTGGTCCTGCTCATCTTCCAGAATACTGGAAAATACAGAAATCAATTCAAAAAGTGGTACAAATATTATTTGCTGAAAGGATATATGTTAGAAGGGTAGTATTTATATGTACGATTCACTATGCTCACTCTGGGACACTATGGGACACTATGGAATGGTGGGTGGGACAGCACTGTGTATATCTGTGTTGTCTGAGGCTGGTTTTGATGTATGGACATCAATGTATGCTAGGTTGGATGGGTGTTAATGTTGATATGTACAAAATACAGTTAATTGTTTACTTGGGGTCTTAAATGTGGTAATTTGTATATAATTCACATGGGTGTATTTATGGAAAAGAGGAGACGGAATTAATAAGTGTTCACTTCTTCCTTCTCCCTTTCGAACACTGTATACTGTTACTTTATTGCATTTGTCATTTGTTTTGTTTTTGTTATACTTTTTTGTTCGAAATAAAGTATCTATCTCTCTATCTATCTATCTATCTATCTATACTAGGCCAAGATTTGTCCCATATTGTGCCGTCCAACACTCGCGGAACCGGCCGGTCCCACAAGCCCGATCACTTCTGTCCATTACCACTGGTGATCGTGAAGCCAAGTTCATAGAAAAGGTTGCAGCCCATCACATTCGCTCCTCAGGCGGTCACCACAAACTGCAGATTGGCTACTTCTGCTGCCTTGTATCTAGCCATCAGCTCCAACGAACCCACAATGGGCAGTCTATTCCCACCATATCCACAAAACTGGCGTTGAAAGACCTCTCACTCGGTGATATGGGAAAAAACTCATCACAGTAGGCTTGTTCAGCACGGACCTTACTGTGCCCGTGTCCATCAGTACCGACACCTCCTCGCTGTCCAACTTCACCATACAGTATATACGGCCATCTGTGCTCGGGGAGACGGTGTGAATCACCGTAAGAGTTGGAGCAGGGGTATCCGCTTTGTGTCGCTGTTCTCCTCGCTCAAACCTATTACAGGCCCTGGCAAAATGATGCAGGTGTCCGCACTTGCTACAGCGTTTACCTCTCACCAGACGTTGTCCAGCCTTGTAATGGTGCTTAGTGGACCCACAACAAGAACATTTAGAATGACTTCAGATGACACATAATATGCCTTCTGCTACCTTTTCTGTTTGATGCTTGTTTGTTTTGTCTTGAATTGTTTATGTTTGTCTACCTCCCCTTGGGGTGATGTAGAGAAAAAAAAAGATAAAGGGGGGCAATATTTGGAATATAATTTAGGAACAGTTTCCTTATTTGTTGGCAAACTTTATTTTTTCTTTCCCTTCCATTTTTCACTATATATTAACTTTGAGACAATTTTATAAGTTTGGCAAATCTTATTAATTTTGAGACAAAACTGATTAAATTTTGGTTGGTTTAAGATACATTGTTATAAAAGAAGACACTTAATGTTTGAAGAATGAAAGTTATTGAGGATTAACAATCACTGATATAGGTTAAATTATTTGGCAAGCAAACAAATTAAATTATGTGACATGGATAGCTATATAAGTATATATATATATATATATATATATATATATATATATATATATAGTATATATACAGTATATATATATATATTAAAGGCAGAATGTGTGTTCTAGGATCATTTGTGGGTCCGTTTTCTGCCCTGTTTTGGACATCGGTGGGGGGATGCCTCCGAGGAAAGATTCCGGCCTCTATACCTCGACACAAATTGATCTGAGATGAGGGGGACTGATGTCCAGCAATTCAATTCAATTCAATTCAACCTTATTTATATAGCGCCATTTCACAACAACAGTCATCTCATAGCACTTTCAACTGTAGGGGGAACCCCCACAGTTGCAGAAAGACTCCAGCAATCAGGTGATCCCCTGTGAGCAAGCACTTGGCAACAGTGGAGGGGAAAAACTCCCTTCTAACAGGAAGAAACCTCCAGCAGAACCAGGCTCAGGGAGGGGCAGTCATCTGCTGCGACTGGCTGGGGGGTGAGGGGATAGAGAAGATGAAAAGAACAGACATGTAGAGAGCAAACAGCACGGTGGGGACTCAATCTATGGGAGAGAACAAACAGATGTTAACCCCTTGCGCTCTGGTCAATTTCCCTAAAAACGCCAAAAAATAATGTACCCAAAGTAAATCAAAAGCTGTTCTTCAATCCTTTGCAGCATCTTCATGGGGTTGGTCTCATTTAAAAGAAAACACTTTGAATTTTTTGGCAAAACAGTCATAATCTCTCTAAGTGCTCCTGCCACTGAGTAACAGTCATCTAAACATACTGAACTTGAAGAAAATAAATTTCGCCTGGGTGTTTTTTTGGATACAAATGCTTGCAAATAACACACAGCTTCAGATACTGGCTGGAAAATGCAACAGAAATGTAGAACCAAGTGTTATCCAGCTGAGGTCAAAATTTTGTAACAATACCACAAAAAATGAATATACTACACAGCTTTTTTCTTAGGTTGCTCCCAGGCGTTTTTGAACTGTGCCAAATTGTGCCAAATGGCACAGTTTGGAAAAACGTCTGTAACTTTTGAATGATTCAATATAGAAGCTTTATCTTGGGCTCTAATGAAAGGTGAAGGGCTGTGTGTGTGTGGGGGGGGGGGTTGTTTATTCATTCATGAATGAACAAACAAGCCCCCACACACAAAGAAGCATGCCACGTAAAAAATGTGTGGCTTTTTTTTTTACAAGAAAAAATAACCTACAGTGCACTAAAAATTATACTAGAATATCTGTAATGTAGAAGATAACAACTCCCCCCCCCCCCGCTACAGAGGATGGACATCGCCTATCGCTACATGACGGAAAGCGGTGACGGTGCGCCACGGTCTAATACGCACAGTTGCACTAAAATATCTGCAATATATCTGGGGGGCGTTCACAACATGACGGGGGGGCCGTTCGCAACATGACGGACTATCAGTCAAAAGTCATTTGGATTACAATTTTCAGGGATAAAGAATAATTTAGCTTATAACACTTACCTGTCCACAACAGCAATGTCGCTGGCGAACTTCTCTTCCTCATTGTCAGACGAACATGACGCTGGTCCGCTTGTTACGGACTCGTGGTTCTGGTCACGCGACCCGGTCAAACCATAATTCCATTATTGCAGTTTTGCGCTTCCATGATTGTGGTTTTGGTGAACAATTTTTCAAAACAAATAAGAAAAGTAGTTAGAAAAAAAGACTGGCAAACACCTGTGTGTCACCCAGCCTTACACAAAATAGCTTTCCAACTTCTGTGCTTCAATTGGCTGGCTGTATTCGCAGCCGTTGGTAGGCGGGTCCTTCTTGCTAGGTTTTCAGTCATTGGTTCTTCAAGGTTTCAGAAACCCAATTCAAGGCTCTTATTAGTCGAATGAGAGGTCAATCACATCTAAACCAATCAAAGCACTCCTTTGGCTTTCTGTTCGCGGCTGTGTCTGTAGTGGAAGAACGGAAATGCAGCTTTTTTTTTCAGTGCGCTGTAGCACGCAGTGCCCTTGTGCGCCCTCGTGCGCCCTCGTGCGCTCTAGGACGCAGAGACATGTCCGCCCGCGATACACCGGAGTGCAAGAGGTTAATGACCAGCAAAAAAAAAATAATATTTCATTGAGAGTGAAGAAAGGAGTGAGGCCCAGTGCATTAGTGTGTGTGTTTATATATTTACATATTTATTCCACCTAGCTGCAATGCGCCGTACTGTGGGTGTTTATATATTTACATATTTATTCCATCTAGCTACAATGCTCCGCACTGTGTGTTTATATATTCATATATTTATTCCATCCAGCTACAATGCTCTGCACTGTGTGTCTGTGTGTGTGTATATATATATTTTATAGTAATATGTACATATGTATATTAGCTGCTCTTGCTTGCTTGTTTTTTTTCTTGCCTTCTGATTGTTGCTCTGAGTGTTGCTATCCCTGTGCTGTTGCAATCCTGGAATTTCCCCATTGTGGGACTAATAAAGTCTTATCTTATCTTATCTTATCTTATTATTGGAGGTCCCCCGGCAGACTAAATCTATTAGCAGCATAGCTAAGAGAGGGTTCAGAAACACATGATCGCTCCCTAATTGTAGACTATATCAAAAAGGAAGGTTTTAACCCTATTCTTAAAAACAGAGATCGAGTTTGACTCCCGAATCCAGATTGGCAGCTGGTTCCACAGGAGAGGAGCTTGATAACTGAAGGCTCTGCTTCCCATTGTACTTTTGGAGATTCTAGGTATTACAAGTAATCCTGCATTTTGGGAGCATAGTGCTCTGTTAGGATAATATGGTAGTATCAGATCTTTTAAATAAAAAGGGGCCTGATTGTTTAGAGCTTTGTAAGTAAGAAGAAGGATTTTAAACTTAATTCTAAACTCTATGGGAAGCCAATGAAGGGAGGCCAGAACCGGAGAGATACGATCTCCCTTTCTAGTACCTGTTAAAACTCTTGCTGCAGCATTTTGGATCAGCTGAAGACTTTTTAAAGATGGAGGGAAGGGGAGGGGAAGATGGAAGGGAGCTGACTGTGCTATGATAACCCATCTTTGAAAATATATTTTGTATGCCTGATAAGAATGGGGATTTCTAAATTAATAAATTAGTAAGTTAAAATGGCATTTTACTGAATCCATTGATAACTTGATAGGATGAATGAGGTACTTCGTTGAATTTAAAAGAAAGTTGATGAATTTAATGACGTTTTAACAGATTGGTAAACACAGGAAAAAATGAAGCTGAAGAAACTTAAATGCTGACATAAAAGTTGAGTATGTTATAGGTAAATGAAATCTCGAAAATTACTGGTTTAAACATTCATTATAGGTCTGAGGAAAATGCAGACCAAGGGACCATCAAACAGGTAGTTAAGTGTCTATTTTACTTTGAGGTAAACTCTTACTGGTTGCATGAACACTGACATATATCAGTGCATATTAAATTTGCTGAAACTTTGATCCTGCCTGATTTTTGATAAGGAATTTTTCCAACAATAACCCTCCCCAATTTAACACAACATTTAAACTCCTGAACTAGGGTCAGCGGGTGGACCACCACTGGACCCACCACAGCTGAGTGAATTATTCTGTCACTTTGCCAGCTGTGTTTTTTTCTGACAGTCTTCCATGGAGAAGGCAGTTCTGCTGGAGGAGCCTTGTACCGGGCTCGTGGTGGACGCGCTCCAGGCGGCACCAATTTCAGCGGGCCCGGGTGCCATCCCTCTGAAGCCATGGAATGCTCATCAACACTATCCCGGCCTGGATCCCACACCAGCTGGATCGGCTCCCATGCCACATCTCAATCTGCAGCAGCTGCTCTCACCTCCCGCCGACGGCCATCCCACCATCCCAATCCTACTTCCTGCTATACCACTATTTTTATGCGTGTCAATGGTGATGATGATGTAACAGCTGACAGTGAGCTCGGTTGCTTGGTTCCGCGGGCCGGAACCCAGTTCATCATTGTGAGAGGCGCTCTGTACGGCAGCATAGCGTGTTGTGGTTGTCACGGTGTGGTACTCACATTTGCTGTGGGGCGTCCACCAAGCTGTGGTGGTTCTGCTACATCCTGTTGGGTCACGGACTCTTCACCCAATGCTACAGTGGAACTCACTGGAGGCCAATGCTGGTTGGGGATCCTGAAGACGTCCGGCTTCTCTTCTCTGTTATTTACGGTCACAAACTCTTCACCTGTCGGCTCAGCTGTGGCTCCGATAGACTGGTGCTCAGCGAGGATTCCGAAGAAGTCTGGTTCTTTTTCACTTTCTTCTGGTGCTGGTTTAGGTTGCGGTGATGTGTCGCTGTTCTTTGTGTGTGTGTGTGTGTGCTTCCTCTCCTGCAACTCCACAGCGGCTCCCGTGAACTCTTGCTTGGCGAGGAGTTCACGGCAAGGTATTCACAGCGAGGAGTTAACCCTCGGGGAAGTGTTCCTCTTGTGCACACGGGACAGTTGATTTCTCATTGCCGTCATTCCCGATAGATGCGTGCTCCCTCTCCTGCAGCTCCGCAGCGGCTCTGTGAAGCTCTGGCTGGGCGAGGATCTGAGGCGAGTCTGTTCGCTGTTCTCCCTCCGTGCCATCTTCGTTCTCTGCATCATGTTCACACTTCATGCTGTATCCACTCTCCACGCTACATTCGCTTTCTGGGCTGTGCTCTTTGGCTGCACTCACGTCCATGAAGTCTGGGTATAATGGACCTGGATTGTCGCCAGTCTGCCCGGGGACCGTGAGGGTGAAACCCAGTTCTCAGAACAAATCCCACCCCATAATGTTACCACCCTGGTGTGTCACCTGGAACCGGAACGCTGGAATTCTCCTTTTGGAGAAGGTGATGTTCCTGCCGGTCATAGAGCATTCATCGTCCGGCAGTTCCACCACATCAGGTCGCCAGGGGGTGAGCCTCCTAACCGTGGCCTTGTTTACCAGGGACCGTGAGGCAGCGGTGGCCACCAACATTGGCACACTGCTTCAAGCTTCACCACACGCTGCGGTCCTGACCAGCCTTCGGGGCCCACAATGTTGACACCATCTCCACAGGGTGTGGGGTCGATAAGCCTAGCTTTTTGTCACTGCCGGTGAGACTTCATGTGCCGCACCAACACATTATTGGGTGTAGCAAAGTAGCTGACTAACAGCTCCACAGCTTCATCAAACGAGTCTGTTGGTCCAAGCGTATGAGAAATTCTCTGACTTTCTATGCCCAGGTTGTGGTCAAGCAGTGCCCGCTTCCTTCCTTTATCTAGCTTTCCTAGGTCCAATCCTGCAACATAGGTCTCAAACCTGTCCAGCCAACGTGGCCACGAGATGGACGGTTCACCTGGGGACTCAAGGAAAGGCCTCAGCGGTCTTAGGCACACTTCCATAGCTCATTAATTCTCGTTGCCAAATGTTATGTAATGGTAATGGCAATGGACGAGGACACTGTGCAGGAACTGAACTGTATTACAAACTGTGGGTGAATACAGTACACTTATGTGAGTGCTCAGCTCCTAACTATCCTTGTGAGGGCGAGTCGGCAAAGAGGCCATAACATGTGCCTTTATAAACACCATCCGGCCGTGTCATCACGCCACTCACTGCCCTAAATCCTTTCTTAACATCCACCATCAGGCTAATGACTGTGACACTGATCTGCTCTATGCCCAGAGTTTCTCTTAGTGTTGCCAACTTAGCGACTTTGTCACTGTATTTAACATGTATTCAGACCCACCTAGTAACTCTTTTTCAAAAATGTGACTAGTGACATATCTAGCAAGTTCTTCTGGTGTTAGTGGAGACTTTTGGAGTCTCTAACATGAAACCACGTATCGTTCTTACTCTTCTTAACGAGCTGTGGACCTCTCCCCTGTCCCAAGGCACTTACAGGCAGCCCAGTCCTCAAGCAGCAGTCCCTCCCAGCTGCAATCAAAGCAGGAGATGTTCATCCCTCTGCATATAGACTGCAAATGAATAGCACATGCGTGAAGCCAGTACTGGCTGATCCTGGATGTAAATGTAAAATTTTCTTTACAAAGCCTAAGTAACTCCATCAGAGTGTCTCTTTCGGGTTACTTTTGCCAATCAAGCCTGGATAAAGATGGAGGTTTGGAATAGCGGCATGAAAAAAAAACAAGAATAGACAGAAGGAAGTTCATTTGTAGCTCTAAACATGTTTAGGGTGTTTTTTTTTACTCACTTTTTGTCTTTCCCACGACATTATTCCTCTCCCCTAAAATGCCCATTACAATTAAATGCCCAGGACCAATTATGCAAATTAGATGATGACATCATTTAGCGACTTCTAGTGACTTTTAGGACAGACAATTGCTACTTTCCTTTTTAAGAGGTATGTAACATTGGTTTCTCTAAGCCCAAGGCCTATTAGCTTCAGAGATAACAATAACAACAATTGGCTTTACAATAGAAAGTGAACATATTCTACAAAGGACAAATGGTTTGTTATCAACTTCTGCGGTTGTTTGTAGAAGCTCCCATTTCACCAGCATGAACCATAAATCATCATCCTTGTTGCCGAAGAAAAAGCTATAAATTAAGAACTTCCACTCAGACCCAGAGATCTGAGTGTAGCATGTCAGCATAATAATAATAATAATAATGGATTAGATTTATATGGAACTTTACATGTCAGCGCGCTTACAGTGAGCCTATTACTTAATCACCCTTTATTGTCATTCAACCAATCATGTACAGTAGAACGAAATTGTGTTTTATCCTATCTACAGTGTTAATCACACACACCATGTCTAGAATCAGAAGGGCCACTGCCATGGAAGGCGCCGCCACAGATTTCCCTCCTCCATTCCATTATTGCTGAGCACCAAGCTGGACGGCAGGAAGTTCCACTTTTATATGGTCTACGGCATGACCCGGCCGGGATTTAAACCCCTGCCTCCCGGGTGTGGGGCGGATGCTCTACCAACTGAGCCACCACTCTGGTTATTCATTAACTTCGGACAGACATTGATAGTGATAAGCTACTGCTACTGATAGTGATAAGCTACTGCTGTAGCCACAGCTGCCCTGGGGCAGACTGACAGAAACGTGGCTGCAAATCTGCGCCAACGGCCTCTCCAAACACTACCGAACATTTTTACACATTCATACACAGTGTCATGGACACTGGAGGCAAGGTGGGTAAAGTGTCTTGCCCAGGGACACAATGGCAGGATGACTGGGAAGAGCGGGATTTGGACCACCAACCCTCTGGTTACTGAACGACCCGCTCTAGCTCCTGAGCCACTGCCGCCCACATTTCCCTCCTCCTTTCCATTTTTGCTGAGCACCAAGCTGGATGGCAGGAAGTTCCATTTTTATATGGTCTTTGGCATGACCTTGTCGGGACTTGAACCCTGACCTCCTGGTTGAGCTAACATCAGAGCTAATGTTAGCCAATGGCTTGACTAAAACAAGGGGTGGGTTTTGCTGTGAAACAGCTATGTAAGGATCCTGATATCTCCGTACTGTTGAACCATGCTTCAGATGCACAACCAGTAAGGAAATTATTTAAATATTTTATCGCCACGGCTTAATAAGGCTTAACGCAAGACTGTTAGTGCCAAAGCTCTTAGCCTAGCATTGATGTACTGTCGAAATAAGGGAAAACATATAGGATTTGCTATCTACGATTGGTGATTTAATTTTTTTACTGTTGAAACTACTGCTGTCTTGCTTTTGGTACAGTCTTTGGTGGCGCGGTGGCGCAGTGGTTAGCACTGAGGCAGCACAGCAACTCACCCTTGGCCATGGGATCCCTGGTTCGATCCCAGTCCCTGACCAACAGTGATCTGTGTGGAGTTTGCATGTTCTCCTCGTGTCTGTGTGGGTTTACTCCGGGAGTTCTCCGGTTTCCTCCCACAAGCCAAAAACATGCAGGTTAGGTTAACTGGAGACTCTAAAAGTGGCCCAAAGTGTGAATGTGTGTGTGAATGGTTAAGGGATAGCGCCGTACTGTGGCTGCTTCATCCATCCAGGTGGATGCCCTCAATTTCCCCTCTGGGGATCAATAAAGTATACAAAAAAGTCTTTGCTTTTTGTTACAGTAACACTATAGGGGGTAAAAAGGAAGGATGTGGAGGCGAGGCACGAGCGTAGGTCGACACAGATTCTTTATTGGCCCTCTAACATAAATGTACAGCCTGTGTGCCCCAGCGGCACACAGGCTGTACATTTATGTACAGAGTACATTTATGTACAGAGTACACAGAGTGTACAGAGTACACAGAGTCTCTGTAAAGGAGCCTCCCCAGTCTCTCTGCGTTCTCTTTATATAACTTTATTGACCTCACGTAGAGACTCGGGCTGGCGCATATTGCATGGGGTTTGACAAAGGCAATGTGTGGCACAATTATCATAACACATGTTACCTTCATAACAATACATTCGCCTCCCTGCGCTGCAGCTCAGAGCAGCAGGTGGTGAAGGCGCCTTATAGTCTGGTCTAATTACCCTTGTGGGGGGGCTACCCTCCTCAGTCCATTGTTCAGCCCCTCTGTCTGCTTCTGGGTGTGAGATAATGTCCACCCGCAGTGTTTAGTGTCACCACAACGCGTTACTTTGCAAAGCGTTACTGTAACACCACTACTTTTGCAGTATTTTTTTTAATTTAATTTAATTTGTTTATTTGACAGGGACAGTGCAATAAACATAGACAATTAATCAAATGACAATCAATCTAATGTGTTGCACAAAGAGTGTTACGTAACGTGTTACGTAACGTGTTACGTAACGTGCTGTATAACGAAATTACTGTATAACGAAATTACTGTTTAAAAATTCAGTAATGCGTTATAGTTACTGAAATTTGATCAGATGCCACACGAGTAGGCTGCCTTTTGCAACAGCGGCTCGATTCCGAGTCTTTTTCCCTTCCTCTCTCTTTTGATCCGTCTTTTTTTTTCACCCCACTTATATCACGGACACACAGATCGTCCTAAATGTCTCCTGAGCCGGTGGACGGAGCCACTGTTTATAGCAGGATACGATACAGCAGAGAACAGCTGCTAGCATTCAACCGCCACCCGGTCCCATTGGAAAAACTCGACATACCGAGAGAACTGAGGCGAAAACGCCGCGGCTGCCGGGCTGGAGTAAGGCGGAGGACAAAAAATATAAGGTACAGACCCTCCCTTCCATCTGTTGTCATGGGAAATGTACGGTCGATACTGGGAAAGTTAGATGAGCTAGCGGCTATCTCCCGTTATGATAGCACATACCGGGAGTGCTCTCTCCTTTTGTTTACTGAGACGTGGCTAACTGAACTAGCAGCAGATGCTAACATTGAGCTGGAGGGTTTTCACATGATACGAGCTGACCGAACACCAGACAGTGGCAAGGCTAGGGGCGGTGGAGTGATAATGTATGTTAACAACAACTGGTGCAGACCGGGACATATCACTGTTAAACAACGACACTGCAGCAAAGACATTGAGTTGCTAGCTGTTAGCATGAGGCCTACATATCTCCCGAGAGAACACTCACACGTGATCTGCATTGTTGTTTATGCAAATCCGACGGCGAACGCTGGGACAGCACGTGACGTCATCCATTCAGTAACCAGCAGGCTGCAGACAGAACACCCAGATGCTCTTCTCCTCATCTCAGGCGATTTCAACCATGTTTCACTGTCTCCCATTCTACCCACGTTCACCCAGTATGTCACATGCCACACTAGAGACAATAAAACACTGGATTTATTCTACGCAAACACTAAGGAGGCGTACACCTCATCACAACTCCCCCCACTCGGGAGATCGGATCACAACTTGGTTCATCTCCGGCCGGTGTACAAACCCCTAGTGCACAGACAACCTCCGGCCATGCACACTGTGGAGTTATGGTCTGAGGAGACAATGGACACCCTAAAGGGCTGTTTTGAAGCCACCGCCTGGAAGCAGCTCTGCGATCCACATGGTGAGGACATCGATGGCCTCATTCACACCTTCACGGGCTACCTCAGCTTCTGTGTGGACAAATCCGTTCCCACCAAGACCATACGGCGTCACTCAAACAACAAACCCTGGATCAACCCTGAGATAAAAACACTTCTGAGAGAGAAGAAGAGGATCTTCAGGTCAGGGAACAGGGAGATGCTGAAGTCCGTACAGAGGGAGCTGAGGAGAAAGATCAGAGAAGGCAAGGACAGCTTCAGGAAGAAGATGGAGGACAAGCTGCAACAGAGCGACATCAGCGGGGTCTGGAGAAACCTCAAAACCATCTCGGGGCTCCAGAATACCTCCCCCCAGGCCACAGGGGGCAGGGAGTGGGCGAACAACCTGAATCTGTTTTTCAATAGATTTGACCAACCGCCCTCCCCCCTGACTGCACAACAACCACTGCTGCCTCTAAAGAAATCAAGTCCTGCTGCCCACTCCCCACTCCACCAACACTCCCCCACTCCCAACACACAGCCCCCCATCCTGACCCTGACCAGGACCCAGGTGAGGACGGAGCTGAGGAAGATCAAGGCGAGGAAGGCGCCGGGACCGGACGGCATCAGCGCAAAGCTCCTCAAGTCCTGTGCAGACCAGCTGTGTGGGATTGTGACGTATATCTTCAACATGAGCCTGAAACTGGGGAGGGTACCACAGCTGTGGAAAACATCTTGTGTGGTACCTGTACCAAAAACTTCCCACCCCAAAGACCTGAACAGCTACAGACCGGTGGCCTTGACGTCCCACTTGATGAAGACCCTGGAGAGACTGCTCCTTGCTCACCTCCGCCCCCTGGTGGAACCAGCGATGGATCCACTCCAGTTCGCCTACCAGCATGGCATTGGGGTGGAGGATGCGGTGATCTTCCTCCTTCACCGTTCTCTGTCCCACCTGGAGAAGCCCGGGAATATGGTGAGGATCATGTTCTTTGACTTCTCCAGTGCTTTCAACACCATCCAACCGATGATCCTGAAGGACAAGCTGCTGCGCGCAGGGGTGGACCAGCACCTGTCATCATGGATCCTGGACTACCTCACGAACCGGCCTCAGTTTGTGAGAACCCGGGACTGTGTGTCCGACATGATCATCAGTAGCACGGGGGCCCCCCAGGGAACGGTGCTGGCTCCCTTCCTGTTCACTCTTTATACTGCGGACTTCTCACACAACACAACACACTGCCATCTACAGAAGTTCTCTGATGACTCTGCGATCGTTGGCCTCATCTCCAATGGAGATGAAGCTGAGTACAGAGGGCTTATCCAGGACTTCGTGGACTGGTGCCATCGGAACTGCCTCCAGATCAACGCGAGGAAAACTAAGGAGCTGGTGGTGGACTGCCGCAGGCATGGGCAGCCCCTCACAGTACCAGTAAATATACAGGGAACAGACATCGAGATGGTGACATCCTATAAGTACCTGGGTATTCATCTGAACAATAAACTAGACTGGTCACACAATACTGATGCACTCTACAAGAAGGGACAGCGCAGGCTGTTCCTGCTGAGGAGACTCAGGTCTTTTGGTGTACAAGGGGCGCTGCTGAAGTCATTCTATGACACGGTGGTGGCATCAGCCATCACTTTTGGAGTGGTCTGCTGGGGCAGTGGCATTACTGCAGCCGATAGGAAGAGACTGAACAAACTGATTAAGAAAGCTAGCTCTGTCCTGGGGCAGCGCCTTGATCCGATGGAGGAGATAGGAGAGAGAAGGACGGTGGCTAAACTGTCATCTCTGCTGGAGTCCGAGTTCCACCCTATGCAGGACATACTGAATGCACTGAGGAGCTCATTTAGCAGCAGACTACATCATCCCAGGTGCACAACCGAGAGGTTTCGTAGGTCCTTCCTACCAACGGCTGTCAGACTGTACAACCTAAGCAGGGCTGCTCGCAGAGATAGCAAAAAGACGTAACAAACTAATAGTTTTTTGAATGCAAAAGATGCAATAGACTTACACAATGGTCCCCTCCGGCATACAACTAGGAACTTACCGGTCGCTATGGAGGGTGAGAATATGTATGGGCACATAATCATACCATGTAGGATAACTAAGTAGACGGTTATGCTGTTTCATTCCATCTAGCAACAATGCTCTGCACTGTGTGTGTTTATATATTTACATATTTATTCCATCTAGCTACAATGCTCAGCACTGGGTGTGTTTATATATTTATATATCTACATATTATTCCATCTAGCTACATTGCTCCGCACTGTGTGTGTTTATATACTTGCATATTTATTCCACCTAGCTGCAATGCTCCGTACTGTGGGTGTTTATATATTTACATATTTATTCCATCTAGCTACAATGCTCTGCACTGTGTGTTCATATATTCATATATTTATTCCATCCAGCTACAATGCTCTGCACTGTGTGTCTGTGTGTGTGTGTATATATCTATATTTTATAGTAATACGTACATATGTATATTAGCTGCTCTTGCTTGCTTGTTTTTTTCTTGCCTTCTGATTGTTGCTCTGAGTGTT
Source organism: Pholidichthys leucotaenia (assembly GCA_020510985.1). Lineage (NCBI taxonomy): Eukaryota > Metazoa > Chordata > Actinopteri > Cichliformes > Pholidichthyidae > Pholidichthys > Pholidichthys leucotaenia. The sequence continues at coordinate 212,255,992 of CM035836.1, forward strand.
GCTATCCCTGTGCTGTTGCAATCCTGGAATTTCCCCATTGTGGGACTAATAAAGGCTTATCTTATCTTAGATGCGTTACTCGTGATACTTGTTTTATTAATATGGATAGATATTTTTAACGCAAATAAATATATACCGATCCTACGTAGTTGGCAAGCCGTCAGTCTCCTCTGCTGGTCGGTTTCCTGTCCTGCCACAGTTCACACCACACCCCGGTGGGAAGAAATGCCGTGGCGGTGGCGACTTCTCATATCGAGCCCTTATCACCTGTTGGTGGTGAGTAGCCCCCAACATCAGCCCCTACCTCTGTGGTTAAACATGAGTATTTTTAGAGCAAGAAGCTCACATTTAATGTCCGCAGTTGTGTAAATGTGTAAGTTGTGTGAGTAATTGTGTAAGTTTTCTTACCGCAAGGAGAAAAAGTGACTGTGATTTGTTGCAGTAAAGAACAGCTTCTTTTAAGATGAACTTTCATTTATCTGTGCTTTCTGTTTTATTTTATCTTATTCATTTACATACGGTTGTGATCTGCAACTATTTCATGGAAGTAAATCCTCTCAATATGCATTTTTAATGGTCTGATCCAGGGGTGTCAAACATATGGCTTGTGAGCCAAAAATGGCCCACCAGGGGGTCCAAAATTTTCTCTGTGAATTTACAGCTTTAGTTCTAGTAAATTTCTGACTTTCTCCTGATTACAATAGTTTGTGTAAATCTGAGACACTTTTCCTCTGTAAGATGAAACTTTTTTCTCATAAGTTTTCTTCTTTTTCTGATGAGAACAAGGAACGCTTGATCTTGCTATGTGCACAAGATGATTTAAGTATGCATTTAAAAGTAACGTGAAAGTTACTTTTCCAAGTAACTAGTTACTTTAATCATGCAATAACTGGTAAGTAACGCAGTTACTTTTGAAAAGAAGTAACTAGTAACTAACTAGTTACTATTTTTTGTAACTTGCCCACCACTGGCGCTAACAGTTATCATAATAGTTTAGAAGTGTTTGAGTGTCTCTCATCTGGGGGTAAAAAACAAAACAACTTTGCACAGTCAGGCTCATGGTAGATACTGTAATACACGGGCAAGCCGAGTGTCACGTGTATGATAGATTAAAGTGCAGTGGAACATTTCCAGCTCTATATAAATCCTTATCAGATGTTATATAAAGTAATTGAAGATTGTTTGCCTCTGGCAGCTGTAAAATTTAATGGTTAGTTGGTTTTGATGAGTAAACCAGCCAGGCTACTTTTGTGAGTGCTGCTTGATATATTTTCTGTGATAAAATTAGATGCAATTGTAGCTGATAAAGATTCTACTTTTCATCTAACCTAGAACTAAACTACCATGAAAAATCAAAGAATGTGTTTCTGAGCTCCTCTAGTTTGTTGTTGTAATGTTTTTCATGCTAAGCAAGCAGTCTGACCAAATGGTTTATCTTGAAAAAAAAAAGAGGTGAAAAAAAAGAGGTTATTTAAAGGTGACACTGGTTTGATTTTATAAATGTAGTTCAGTTTCTCATAGGCTGTAGTGCTGGCTAACTTCTGATGCAGCTATTGATTGTAAATTTGGTTCTTGCATAATAAGCTGGATATGGGATTAGTAAGCCAGAGGCATTCAGTTCCCATGGATGACTTCACAAAAACAATATTTACGAAAGTGTTTGGAGCTTGTCAGGCCTATAAAACTCAAAGCTGCCATGTCAAAACTAGTAACACTTCTTTCTTTACATATCTTGGAAATGCAGTGCCCATTGGCACAATCGTATATTTTTGCAAATATTTGCTTCTTGTAGTTTCTTCCATCTTTGACACACCTTGACAAACTTTGTATTTTCTCTGGTTATTGTGCTTAAGTTTCTGCATATTGCTAAATTATGCAATTTGCAAAAGTGTGTAGACAGACATCAGAGGCAAGCATTTCCCCTTTAGAGACATACAGGTGCATCCCAATAAATTAGCATATTATTTGAAAGTTAATTTATTTCAGAAATTTAATTCAAAAAGTGACACTCATATAACATGATAGATTCATTACACACACAGTTACATATTTCAAGTGTTTATTTCTTTTAATTTTGATGATTATGGCTTACAACTAAAGAAAACCCAAAATTCAGTTTCTCCAAAAATAGAATATTACATGAGATCAGTTAGAAAAAGTGAATTTTTAATAGAAATGCTGGCCTACTGAAAAATATGTCCATGTATGCATTTAATAGTGCGGGCTCCTTTTGCATGAATTCATGCATCAATGCACCCTGGCATTGAAGCGATCAGCCTGTGATACTGCTGAGGTATTATGGAAGTCTAGGTTGCTTTTACAGTGGCCTTCAGCTCATCTGCCTTGTTAGGTCTGGTGTCTCTCATCTTCCTCTTGACAATACCAAATAGATTCTCTAATGGGCTTAGGTCTTGAGAGTTTGTTGGGCAATCAAGCACAGTGATGCCATGGTCATTAAATCAGGTTTTGATACTTTTGGCAGTGTGTGTGCGTGTGTGTGTGTGGGGGGGGGGGCGGTACCAAGTCCTGCTGGAAAATGAAATCACCTTCTCCATAAAGCTTGTCAGCAGAGGGAAGCATGAAGTGCTCTAAAATTCCCTGGTAGACGACTGTGCTGATAAAACACAGTGGACCAACACCAGCAGATGACATGACTCCTCAAATCATCACTGATTGTGGAAACTTCATACTGGACTCCAAGCAACTTGGATTCTGTGCCTCTCCCCTCTTCCCCCAGACTCTGGGACCTTGACAGGACTTGGCACCTGATTTGGTGAGCAATGTCATCTGCTGGTGTTGGGCCACTGTGTTTTATCAAGTCCAAAGTCAGTGTAGCAGTCTACCAGGAATTTTTAGAGCACTTCATGCCTCCCTCTGCTGACAAGCTTTACGGAGATGCTGATTTCATTTTCCAACAGGACTTTGTACCTGCTCACACTGCCAAAAGAACAAATACCCAGTTCAATGACCATGGTATCACTGTACTTGACTGGCCAGAAAACTCTCCTGACCTAAACCCCATAGAGAATCTATCGAGTATTGTCAAAAGGAAGATATGAGACACCAAACCCAACAATGCAGACAAGCTGAAGGCCGCTATCAAAGCAACTTGGGCCTCCATAACACTTCAGCAGTACCACAGACCATGCCACGCTGCATTGATGCAGTAATTCACGGAAAAGGAGCCCCGACCAAGTATTGAGAGTGTGAATTGAGATAATTTTCAGAAGGCCAACATTTCCATTAAAAATCCACTTTTTTTCAATTGAACTTATGCAATCATCTAATTTTTTTGGGAAGCTGAACTTTGGGCTTTCATTAGCTGTTTTCCATAATAATCAAAATTAAAAGAAAGAAATGCCTGAAATATATCAATCTGTATGTAATGAATCTATACTATATATGAGTTTCACTTTTTGAGTTGCGTTTCTAGAATAAACTAACTTTCCGATGATATTCTAATTTATCGAGATGCACCTGTAACTCTTCATGCTGTTGTATAGACAACCCTTTTTAGACATTCACATCATGAAGGGCTGGACAATGTGTTCACATGAAACTGCAAACACTGCTGCATTATTTTGGAAAGAAATGTGGAAACTTATATGCACAGGCTGGTAGTTTACATATTCATTTGTTCTTCCACAGGGTTGATGATAAACAAGCTGGGATCTGCTCTGTATCAACTCCCTAGGGATTCAAAAGCACACATGCAAATGTTAGATTGGGGCCGAGAGCACATATGTGTGTTTCTTGTGTAAGGCATTTTCACTGGATATGGTCTCTTTGAAAAAGACACATTAATTTTATGTGTATCGTGTGCATGCTTGTGTGTGTGTGTGGCACCTTGCTGATGGCAGCACCCCGTCTACCTATGCACTGTTCACTGTGGTACACACGCACAGGTGCGTGACGTGCCCTTCACTTTAATGTGCCATCAATCTTGAATGCTGGAGAAAAGCCAGAGTGACCCCCCCTCCCCCAGCAAGCATGCACGCACACACACACACACACACACACACACACACACACGTATATATCTACAGTGATTGCCCTCCCCTCAGGAGAGTTTTGTACTGATGAGAGGAGAGGTTTTTTTTTTTTTTTAACTTCCTTTGCTGTCAAATTATCCATCATACAATTAGACTCTCATTTTGCAGATGAGGGCAGAGACATAGAGATAGAGATTAAAAGCAGTCTTTTTTCCATTCATTAAGTCTTTCATGTTTAATTTGTATCAAATGATTTTGTGGCTAACTGCTGAAGAATATTTTGTGTTAAATTACTTTAATCAGATTTGTAATTTAAATGACCAGCATTTATGTTTACTCAAAACTGAGGGAAATTTGGGTTTTGTCATAAAATGTAGTACCACTTTGCAATAAGGCTGTTATTAAATTATTATCATCTTTCATGAACAGCTATTTAAGCAGTATGAGAGGGAATACGGTATCAATGAATATACTAACTGCAGGTGTGATACGCTAATGAGTGCATTAGAGTATCACACCTGCAGTTAGTGTATTCTTGATATCATAACCTCGAGTGTAATATTGCTTTTATACAACAGTTCCACCAAGCACAATTTATTAAATGACATCAATACTGGACAAAATATTATGATTTGTTTGTTTAACCTGTTATTATGCGCAGCTGAGAAAAATAGTCCCTTCTAAATGTAGCCAGTAACTGTTGCCAAACATCTCAATCAGCATGAAGGTGTCTGTTGTCATTTCACGCACATGTAAGCAAATTAAATATTGCCAAGTGCAAAAGTCATTCTTTATTAATACATACCGGTCACCTGTTGAGTTGGTACTTGGTACTGGAAAGGTCCAGATCAAACCGGGGCAATGCCTTGCTTGTCATGAGTTGCCATTCAGGGCAGAAAGGTGAGATCCACGTGCTGAACTGTGATTTTGGGAGCTTTATTGAAAAAACAACAAAGATAAAATCCACACAGTGCTCTAACGGAAAATACAAACAAACGGGTAACTTACTGAAACAGCGCACCAGAGCAGAGACAGGGCTCTGGTGCAAATGAAGAGAAGCTTGCTCAGTCAAGACTGCGGCAATCAGAAATGAAACTAACTCCCCTTAAATAGGGTCAAAAACAATTTACATAAGTAGTGACAGGTGTGGGTCACAATAGCAGGCAGAAGAAAGCAATGATACATAATAGGACCAGCTGGGGACAATGAGAGGAGAGCGGCTGAAGCTGACAGCTGACAGGGGCGATGCCCACATGAAGCACAAAACCCGGAAATGCCCTTGACAGCTGTCAACCCAACAGTAAAGAACTAAAGAATAAAATATCAACAAATGCAGACTGAAATATAAATGTAAATTAATACAAAATAAGTGTAACAAAACTAAAATATAAACAGGAAAATAGCAAACAGTACAAGAATTACAGAAACCCAAAAAGCACAAAATACAGCAAATATGTAAATATAAAGAAAACGCCATCAGACCGAACCTGGCCGAAACCTCCAGTGCTCGGCTCATGACAAAGCCCCCCTCTCAAGGGGTGGAGACCAGACACCCCAGGGTAACATCAAAAGAAAAAGAAACACCCCTCCCCCCCAATAGGAGCACAACAGTAAACCACCCCGGGAGGATGGGGAGAGGGACAGGCTAGGAGAGAACAAAACAAAACCCCACACAGGACCCACACCAGGGAAAACCCTCCACTCCACTAAGCCCCCTGGACTGAGGAGCTGGACAGTTCAGGCGGGCGACCAGAGTCCCAGGCTGGCTAGATGGCATGATGGAACGAGTCAGGTGGCCTCCCAGAGAACGTGGGCCACCCAGTTCTGCGGCACAGTCGGTCGGGTGGTCTGCCAGAGTTTTTCAACCACCTGAACAGAAGAGGTTGTCCAGGAGGCGGTTGCCTGATGGGAAGGGCAAATAGAGGGCACAATGGAAGAGTTGGGGGAACCAAGACAATGTCAGGTGGAGGAGAGGGAACCACAACGGCCTCGGGCAGAGAAGAGGGAACCATGACGGCATCTGGCAGAGGAGGGGGGACCACGACGGCATCAGGCAGGCCTGTAGCACCCTCGGTGGTCTCGGACTGGGACATTGCAGCACCTGCAGTGGTTCTGGGCTGGACCGGAGCTGCACCCGTGGTGGGCCCGGATTGGGCCATAGCTGCAACCATGGTGGGCCCGGATTGGGCCATAGCTACAGCCCCCGGGCTGGAGCATCTCCATTAACCTTGTCCACAGAAGGAAGCATGAAGTGCTCTAAAAATTTCCTGTTAGACTGCTGCACTGACTTTGAATTTGATAAAACACAGTGGACCAATACCAGCAGATAACATGGCTCAACAAATCATCACTGACTGTCAAAACTTCACACTGGACCACAAGTAACTTGGATTCTGTCCCTCTCCATTCTTCCTCCAGACTCCAGGACCTTGATTTCCAAATGTCAGGACTTGGCGCCTGATTTGGGGAGCTATGACATCTGCTGGTGCTGGTCCACTGTGTTTTATCAAGTCCAATGTCAGCACAGCTGTCTTCCAGGAAATTTTAGAACACTTCATGCTTCCCTCTGCTGGCAAGCTTTATGGAGATGCTGATTTCATTTTGCAGCAAGTCTTGGCTCCTTCCCACACTGCCAAAAGTACCAGTACCTGGTTTAATTAATTTATTTAGGGTATTTCCCTGTTTATTATAGTATATACCCCAGGGACCAGTCTATCAAGTAGTCAAATTTCAAATCCTTTTCTACCTTGACTATTGAAGCAAGTCAGCTGTTAGTCTGAAAATATTGCTGGCCATGTGAAAAATCACAAATCACAGATGATTAAAGAGGGAGGTTGAGTGAACTGGGACTTGTTAGCATTTAAAGCAAAATGCCACAAAGTTCCTCAGTTGGAGGAACAATGATACAGCAATATTTCAATCCTGATGATTTTTCTTAACAAAGGATGTCTCAGATATTTCATTAACACCTCTGTGAACTGTGTCTACATGTGGGAAAAAGTGCATAATATTGGGCACTTTAAACATCAGAACCTCAGAGATAATAAAGACTCTCTCCACCCCTGGTGATATTTAATCTAACATTTAAAGTCACGGATTTTGGTTTCATATCTCTCCAGTTTAACAAATTAGAAACATAAATATTTTAAAGGATTTTGTTGTTTTACTTTTACTTTTTTTAATCTCAGCTGGAAAGAGTGAAAATCGTTAATAAACCCTCATGTGGTGCTCATATTTTTTTTTTATTCAGCCAGTGTTCATGGGTTTGCTTGACCTGCTTCAATTTTTGTTTTTTAAATCAACACAATCAAACAAATTTATGTTACAATATTCAACAGATGTTTACTTCAGTCCAATTATGAGCAATATAAACAGCATTTATGATAAGCATTCACCCTTTACCTTTGTTAGATCAATCCAGCCACAGGGGGTGCAAAAGGAAGCGTACTCCTAGTGCCGGTCCCAAGCCCGGGTAAATTGGGAGGGTTGTGTCAGGAAGGGCATCCGATGTAAAACCTTTGCTATTTATGAATTAACGTGCAACTCCTATTTTGTTCTTTGATAAAATGTAATGATAAGAGAAAATCCATAATATTCAAGATATGAGTGGAAAAAATCCAACAAATTTACAAATGAAGCAATGTTTTTCATAGCTATATTTTTTATTTATTTGAACTTCATTAGAATTTAAACCCATTTAGGTCAGTTTACACAACACAAGCGGAACCATGTAAGTCTAGACAACACATAATCCATAATCAGTTCTCACTGACACAGAGCACATTTATGGGCATTTCCAAGTTCATTTCCTTATCACAGCAATGCATAAACAAATTTTCTGCCAGGCACAAGGTGCGAAGAGGCTGGTCTAATTATTCAGAGTTGTGTTTTGGATAATCCAATCCAAAGCACTCCTGCCCATCCCTTTAATGCAAAGAGGTGTATTATCTAAAGTGAACTCTGATCATGACAGCTTGTTTAAGATGGGTTTTGCACTGGCCAAAGGGCAGGCGCATGAGCGATGCATGCAATAGTAATGCTGCTTGCTCATGAAGACATCAATCACAGTTAATGCCCAGTTAGTTATTTTAGAGAGAGCAAATTGGGAAGATATAATGCTGTAGTGTGCATGGATGCAACACAGACATGAATAGGCTTGAAACTTCAGGAAAGGAGGGCAGAGTGAAGGTGCACAGGACTTATTATTTCCACACTTTTTTTAGCCCCAGGTCCAGTGAAGCCAAACATCCTGTATGAAATACAAATGTGTGTGGGGTGTGCAATGTGTGGTCATTGGAAATGTGTTCTGATATACAGTATGTTCTTCACAGAAAATGAGCCAAGGCCAGTAAATCTGTTTGAACAAATAATGTGAAAAAATAAATAATCATAACATTTTTCTTTTTCTAAAAAATGAAAAAGGATCCCATAGACCTAAATAAGGGTTAAGTGACTGCATTAACCCTGTTTTCAGAAAATAGATAAGATTTTTAGCTCATTTCGGCAAAGGCATTGGTCTTCCCATCAGTGGTTCATGAGAATCACTACTCCATCAAAGCAACTGCCTGGATGCTCAACAAACACACACGATAATCTTTGGGTGGGTCTGCATCCAGGCTGTGGTCAAGTTGAAAGATGACAAGATAAGGGTACATGTCATTTAAACTGTCAGCAGGTCTAGAATATATACAGTACATGTAAATTTAGAGACAAGTGAAGGCTGTTATTGACCAGAATGACTTACTCCTGTTCTCTTGTTGATACTCATTCATATAAGTGTGCTTGATTATTTGAAAGATGTTGACAAATATGTTGTTGTACCTTTACATTGAGGATGAGATATACTTACAGAACTCTTGTGCTGCAGTTGACAGATTGCTGGGAGTAAGTGGGAGGACAACTTAGTTGTAGAAATTCCTGTTTGGCAGTGAGTCTGTTAAAATGCCTTGTTATGCAGTATTTGTTAGTCATATGAATCAAATTATCTAAAAGGTATGAGACATACAGAGAGCGAGTGGTGTGTAACAGATTTCCAAGTTGGGATGTGATAAGCCTCTTGAGGTTGCAGCCATTCACAAATATGTATCATCATCATTTTTAAACCATTTGAGCGTCATTAGACATTTTGAAGTGCTAAGCATTGGGATATGTGGCGGCTGGGTACTGACATTCACAAAGGTCATGATACATATTCAGAGGCATGTTGCTTGCTACCATCTATCACTTCTTTAATTCAAGTTCCATGCATACATTGATAAATTAACACATGTATTCATGTGTAGTTTGCATCATGAAATCCATTTAGCGGCATACTTACATGGAGAGAAGACGCATTAATGGACTGAACAACATAACTTATTCATCCATGTTTTCATCACAAATTCACATTACACTAAATCAAGGCTCCTCCCTTCAACATGTCATGTTGCAGAAGGTTTCAGTGTAACCTGTTTATAGCAGGCTTTATATGTACAATGTCTGAGCCATTGTCTCACATAGCATGCCAGGAATGTAGAAGGTCATTTCTATAAGCTAGAAATGGACCAAACATAATGAGAAAGTACTTGGATGCTGAAACTGAATGCAGCAAAGAGCAAACTGGAGTCAGAGAGCTGAGTCACAATTAGGCATGTCTTGCATGTATCCATGATTGATTTGTGTGTTTCCCTCTTGTGTTTGTGGCGTGACACTGGACCCCCATGTGAGCTGCTTGTTCCAGACCAGTTAAAGTTTTGCCAATGTATGCCAACCCTACATGTTCACGTGAGGCACAAGTTTGTCTCTGCCATTGTTTTGGCTCCTCACTTTTGAGAATGTCAATTTGGTGGCAAGATGCCAGCTTAGCTCCCTGACATACACACACCTACACACATCAGCTCAGTCTCACAAAAATATGCATAAGTATCATGTTTACTCCCTTTATTTCCCAACATATACACGTTTTCTTAGGGTAGTTAAATTGGATATTGTGGCAGAGACAAGGAAAGTAGTGGAAACAGTACCTTCTAGTTCAGTCCCTCCAGGATTTCGCAATGTTGCGATCGCACCAATTCACACGAAATCAGCCAATCAGTGCAACTATACCACAACCTTGCAACTTTGTCCAATCACCACAACTTTCCCGCAATTTTGGCCAATCCTCATCAACTTCTGCCAGTTTCACCAATCAAATTTGTCTCTAACTGGCGCTGAAACGCTCAGTCTAACCAATCCAATCCAATCCAATCAAATCCTCTCTGCCTGTGTATAGAATATATATCAAATTTTACTTTAGAATGGTTTTAAAAACAATTCACACAAAATTACACCATTATGCTGCATTAAATTTCATTATTTAGACCACCCACAATATGACACATGACACCTTTAAAAATGAATGTGCACACACATTTTAGCTGGCCTGTCAGGCTTCAAGTGTGTTTAGCAGTGGCCCAGGAAGGGGTGTCTCACAGCTGATAGGGTGTTTTGTGTTAAAACTCAGTGCAATACCTGCTGACATAAAAGACAGCCGCATTTCTGTAAATGACGCTATCAATAAAGCTGCTGTCGTCTTGTAAGGAACGCTCCACTGTTTGTTTTTTTTTGTTTGTTTGATCATTTCTACTTCAAAACAATGATTTCTATAAACAGACATCCACACAGGCTCACTGACACAAACACTGAGTGTTTTCCTGAATGCAAAATAAAGAAGTGCTTGCATTCAAAATATCAACTTTGACTATGTAAATAATTCTACTTTTTTAAGCTAATTACAATGTGGCTAGTGAACTGAAGCATCCTATGCACCGATAAAGCTTTTTATTATCTGAGCTGAGTCAATATTTTAAAATTTGGGTATTGGCCGATACGATACAAAACCAATATGCAGCTTGGGGTCTGTATAAATTCAGGCCTTTTCTTGGTATTTTTGTATGTGTTTAGAAATGGAGATGCTAAAGTTACAAAACAACACTATCACAAATTGCCCCTTGGGGCAGGAATGGAGACCCAAACACTGGACTGTAGTTTGTGATATTTATTGACAAAACACAAAAAGTCCAAACAGAGCACAAACATAAAAATCCAAACCGTGCACAAAGAGGAATTAGAGAACTCATGTCACAAAGAAACAAAATAAAAACACTAAGCTAAAGAAACTGACCGAATAATAATAATATTAATAAGGACATGAATAAGTAACAGAAGACCCCTCCCCTTAAGGGGTGGATTCCAAACACCCCAGGGTAACACCAAAGATGAGGATGGTGGGGGAACCAGGCTAGGAGGGACCAAAAAAACAAAACCCTGCTTGGGACCCACACCCCCCAAAAAAACAAAAACAGGCACTTAGGCCCCCTGGACCGGGAAGCTGGACAGTTCAGGTGGCCAGCTAAAGTCCCAGGCCTGGCAGATGGCATGGTGGAAAGAGTCGGGTGGCCTACCGGAGAACGTAGTCCACCCAACCCAGCGGCACAGTCTGTCAGGTGGTCTGCCAGAGTTCTTTAACCACCTAAAAAGGAAGGGTGGTCCAGGGGACGGCTGCCCCACGGGGAAAACCGGCGATGAAGAGGACGGAGGAGTAGGAGAACTTATGACAATGTCAGGTGGAGGAGAGGGGAGCACAACAGCCTCAGGCAGAGAAGAGGGGACCACAACGGCCTCGGGCAGAGGAGAGGGGACCCGGACGCTTTTGGACAGCACTGAAGCACCCTCGGTGGTCCCGGACCGGAACATAGCAGCACCCGTGGTGGCCCCTGGGCTGGAGCACAGCATCCAAGTTGGTTTAAGGCTGGGGCACAGCAACCACAACTGCCCCCGACTGGGACACAACACCCACGGAGACCTGAACTGAGGAGGAGCTGCACCCACGGAGGTCCTGGGCAGGGACAGAGCATTCGTGACAACCTCAGCTGACGGGGAAGAAGCACCCTCAGAGGCCCCGGGCTGGGACGGAGCACCCACAATGACCTTAGCTGACGGGGAAGCAGCACCCTTGGAGGTCCCTTGCGGGGACGGAGCATCTGTGAAGACCTCAACCGGAGGGGGAGCAGCACCCATGGAGGTCCTGGGCTTGGATGGAGCACCCGCAATGACCTCAGCTGGAGGAGCTTGACCCACAGTGATCTCGGGCAGCGAGGCTGGACCCACAGAGACCTCTAGTGAAGTTGAACGAACCTCGGTGACCCTGGGGAAAGGTTCAGACAGGAAAGGCAGAGAAACAGGGTCAGGGACACTGGAGGCAGTGGCGCCCGGCAAGGTGAGCTCAAGTGCAGCTGATAGCTGCACTTGGCTCTCCCCACCAAGAGCCAGGCAAGATCTCTCCAAAACAGAAACAGAGAAAACAAAGAAGAGCACTTGCCTGAGTCAAGCTCCACTGCCTTCCAGGACTCCGTCGATCCACGTGGCAACGTCTCGGGCTCGGCCCTCTAGAGGTCCAGCTCCGACTCTGCTGCGGCAGCCCCTACAGCAGGTATGGTGGTGGATGCAGTCCTGGAACTCCCCCCAGCAATGTGGCTCACACAGGTGGCTCGCCCGGCGTGGACACAAGAGGTCGGATTCCCACTTGCACTGGATCCTGCTCTGCTGAGACCAGGGGTCGCTCCAACATTGGCACAGGCCTCAGCTCGTCCCCAGTGCTCTCCCTCCATCCAGACCATGGCTGTGGCACTGGAATCAAGTCCGCAGGCTCCTCCATCGGCTCAACCCTGGGACCGGCGGCCACTCGGGGAAAATAGGAGGGAACACAGAGAGAGCAGGTAAGGTGGTCTGGTCTGCAGCTGGTGGTGAAGACTCAGGGGACTGCAAAACATGAGCCCCACTACCGGGAATCAGGCAAGGCATATAATCATAAAGTCTTGGAAAATGAAAAGACACTTGCCTGAGTTCACGGGGCACAATGTTCTCTGCTGCAGCAGGTGTAGAATCAACTCTTTCTGTGACTTCAGTGGAAGAGGGCCCCCCAGAGTTACGTTGAGAAGCTGCACCTGCAGCCACGGCGACAGGCGGAGCTGGAGAGGAAACAACCGGACCCTCACAAGCGAAAGGATAGGTTGAGGAGATGGGAGTCGCAGCAGCAAAGGAGAAGGAGGAGGCTGACACAACAGCCGGTGAAGGAGAACTAGAGAAAGGAGCTACTGCCAGAATAGTTTGGCTTGGCGTGGGAAAACTGCTGCCTGAGAGGCGGAGGTGTTCCTCTGGCGGTCCGAAGCTGGGTGGCGGCGTCTTGGAACTGGCATAGCGGGAGCAGTAATGGGCAAACAGGAGGATGAGCATGACGTCTGCCGTGGAGGGTGCTTCCGTGCCGGCTTTGGTCCCACTGGAGGTGGCTTCCACATCAGCCCGGAAAAAGACTGCTGAAGGATGGAGACCGTAGCCAGCAACTCCGCGAACTGGAGAACCCTCCACAACCCAGGGTGTGCCTCAAGGTGTGCCCCCAGATCTTCTTAGAGCTGTGGGAGGCGAGAGCTTCATCCACAAAGCCCTGGATGAACTCAGCAGCCCACTGCTCCTCCACACTTGGGGACCCCGCTGCCGATCTCCCTTTGTTTGCTGGAGGTTGGCTTGCTGGGGACATGGTAACACTCTGGGGGAAAAACGGGTCATTGAAAACAAGAAAATCCACAAACTACATCAGCTGAGTCTCCAAATGGCTGGAGTCTACTGTCATGAACCCAGATGCTGAACTGTAGTTTGTGATATTTATTGACAAAACACAAAAAGTCCAAACAGTGCACAAACATAAAAATCCAAACCATGCACAAAGCCAACTTATGAACGGAGATGACAAAGGAGTAGACAGGATGCACACTGGAAATAAACGTCAGAACGGGGACAGGGTTCTGACGTGAGTATGACTCTTTAGACTACAGCAATGAGGGAGAGAAATAACAGTCCTTAAGTAGAGCCAGAAACAAATGATCACAAATGATAGCAGGTGTGGGTCACCTGAGTGGGCAGGTTGTCCTAATTACTAGACAGCTCACACCTGTGACAATTAGTGAACTGTTACAGAATAAGCAACCAATGAGGGAGGATGACAAGGTGGGAGTATCTGAAAGAGGAAGTAGAGAATTCATGTCACAAAGAAACAAAATAAAAACACTAACCTACAGAAACTGACCAAATAACAATAATAATAATAATAAGGACATGAATAACTAACAGAACAATTAACCACCAAGAACACACCAAAACCAGCACACAGGAAAATAGCACACAACACAGGAAAAATACATGTAATACTCAGATATAAATAAAGAGCCTTAGCCCGGTGACAACCCACGCTCAGCCTCATGACAGAGACTCTTACAACTGAACTTTTGAGGTTTTTTCATATATACATTTTGTCATTTATTAAGGATATACAGTGCATCCGGAAAGTATTCAGAGTGCTTCACTTTTTCCACATTTTGTTATGTTACAGCCTTATTCCAAAAGGGATTAAATTCATTTTTTTCTCTCAAAATTCTACACACAATACCCCATAATGACAATGTGAAAAAAGTTTTTGAGATTTTTGCAAATTTATTAAAAATAAAAACCTAAGAAATCACATGTACATAAGTATTCACTGCCTTTGCTCAATACTTTGTTGATGCACCTTTGGCAGCAATTACAGCCTCAAGTCTTTTTGAATATGATGCCACAGGCTTGGCACATCTATCTTTAGGCAGTTTGGCCCATTCCTCTTTGCAGCACCTCTCAAGCTCCATCAGGTTGGATGGGAAGCGTCGGTGCACAGCCATTTTCAGATCTCTCCAGAGATGTTCAATTGGATTCAAGTCTGGGCTCTGGCTGGGCCACTCAAGGACATGCACTGAGTTGTCCTGAAGTCACTTCTTTGATATTTTGGCTGTGTGCTTAGGGTCGTTGTCCTGCTGAAAGGTGAACCATCGCTCCAGTCTGAGGTCAAGAGCACTCCGGAGCAGGTTTTCACCCAGGATGTCTCTGTACACTGCTGCATTCATCTTTCCCTCTATCCTGACTAGTCTCCCAGTTCTTGCTGATTAAAATTTAGATTGATCATTAGAATAAATGCAGTTTGGACAGTAACATCAAATAACACCTAATAAACTTTACAAATTTTTAAAATCAGTCAATAAATTACAAAGAACACTTTGAACTCTGTTAAAACATCACTGGAAAAATACATTGATCAACATGTAATTATGACTGATGGAATTGTCATGAATTGCCCCCCAGGGCAGAGAGAAAGACCCAGATTCTGAACTGCTTGTTGCAAAATTTATTAAGAAACCAAAACACAAAAGTGCACCAACACAAAAATCCAAACTGTCAAACAACCCAACAAACAAAGTTACGAGTAAGCTCACCAGAACAAGGGCAGGGTTCAGGTGAGGACGAGGGGGAAGAAACTTCAACATTCTGGCAACAATAAATGAAAATGACAGCTCTTAAATAAGGCTAGAAACAAATGAAACAAGTGATAGCAGGCGTGAGTCATCTGAGCTAGCAGGAGAAAACAAAGATACAATTTAGACCAGCTGGGAGTAATGAGAGTGGGCTGACAGCTGACAGGAACCCCGCCTACAACAACAACAACCCGGAAACGTCACTGACAGCTGTCAACCCAGAGGAGGAACACAACAGAATAAAAATATAGAGATGGCAAAATAAAGACAAGTAACCTCAAAAATGTGAATAACAAACTATAATGAACGTAAACAGGAAAATAAATCATACTAAGAAACAATACAGAATATGTGACAAATCAACCAAGGATAAAATAACAGGAATTGCAACTCGAAATGACAACACTGTACAAATATGAAAAAAAAGCAAAAAGACTAAGCCCAGTATCATCCCCCCTCGCTCAGATTGTGACAAATATTTCGGGGCAGAAATGCCTGCTGGATTATGCCTGAAGACGACATTAAAAAAACGCCTTTTTTTTTTTAGAATAAGTTAATAGTCCTTCATAATTAGCAGCTCATCTCACAATCACAGCCCTTGGACAAATGGAAACTTCTTTATCCCTTAAAATGTTTTATCTTCCAGAGCTACCAGTGCAAACCAACAAAGATCTTCTCTATAGCAAGAGCATTCACTGTCAGTCTAGAAAGATTTTATGATGAGGTAAATATGCTGAAGAGATAAAATCAGTTATCTATTTGCCAGTAAGTCTTCCATTAATTTATTTATTTTAAACATTTTGTTTGCAATGATGTATTTTATTTAGTTTTCATCTATTTTTTTAATCCTAAAAAATAGTTGTTACAATATCTTGTCTCTAACGTTACATCTTTGTCATGCAGACTGTTCACAGACTGGAGCCTCACAGGCTTCAAGTACTGCAGAGCAAGTGAGAGATTTTTACAGAATGTTGGGCAGTTTTAAGTCTTTTAATGGATCGGGTTTTGTTTATTTATTGCTGTCCGATATGGTCCAGTGATTTTGCCTGGATTGAGCCTGATACCGATACAACAAATAGGTTCGGCCCATCTCTAATCCTATCCCTCCTCCACTGTCTCTGAGACTCAAAGTAAGTTGGGAGATGGCGTGATTAGAGCAGACAAGGACAGACTGAAGTCTGACCTCTAGTTGGAGATATCAGGAAAAAGGAATAGGAAGAGGAGGATGATGGAGTGATATAGAGAGGTGTAAGCAAGATGCCACAAGTCAGGAGGTCCCGGGAAGAGAAATATAGAAATGATGATAAATATGCACTCAATGAGGAAAATTCAAATGGACGGATTTGTTTTTCAGATGCACTTTTGTGTGGGTGACTTTGTTGAGCGTGATTTAGATATATCCCTGAGTCTATTTCAGCTGTGTGTCTTGATTTTGTAGGTGTTCTTTTTAACAAAGTGGGAGGCTTTTTTAGGCTATTGACTTTTTGTGAGAAAGCAGAATGTTTGGGAGGGTTTTAACTTTCAAATGTTGCGATATATCACTGTTTGTCTTGATTTGGAGATGGAGATATAAAAACCACCCTCATGCAGATGACAAGTTTGTGACACCAGATTTTATTTTTTTTTTTTTTTTACCTGAACTGCTAGAAGCGGAGCAGCTATGAAAATAATCATCATGCTTGCTCTACCACCACCCTTCCAGTACTACTGGGTCCTGCTGCTCTGTGGTTGCCTACCTGGCTTTGGGACCCTTTTGTCTGACCTGCAGGAGCAGTGCGAGTGTGCTGGCCGATCCCTCACACTTCATCCTCCCCTTGTGGATCATCTCTTGTGCCACCCATATGTGCACGTTTGGAGGAATTTCTCTTTGTCCTGGTCTGTTCTATTCTTACTTATAAATCCATCCTGGTAGGCTCATCTTCATGACATGTTTTTTTTCCCCAAGGGTGGCATATTTTCTGTAGGTAGAAGTGGGCCTTTGAATGCAAAATAGCTCCCTTCATATAGCAACCAGTTAAGTTTTGTTATACCAATCTGTGCTAATTGCTAATCAATAAAAATTACAGTTAAAAACAGTATCTGTAGTTTTAGTCATTCAACAATTTCATTGTGCAATATGGGGATTCTAGAAGTAGCTATAGTAGTTTCTGGTATGGCACTCAGCCATTTCACTGGATATACATCACACTGCTTCAGTGGCATTCAAATAATTGCTAATTACAGTAACTCTTGGTTGCTTCTTCATTCATTCATCCTCAACTGCTTAATCCTTTTTGGGTTTGGGGGTGGGGGTGGCTAGAGTTTTTCCCAGCATCTTTGGGCAAGAGGTAGGTTACACCCTGGACAGATATCACAGGACCAACACAAAGAAATAGACAACCATTCACTCTCACAATCATTCCTAAAGACAATTTAGAATCCCCAGGTGATGCCAATTAACCTATCATGCATGTTTTTGGCCTGGTTTAGGAAATCGGAGTACTCGGAGAAAACCCACACAGACACGGGAAGAACATGCAAACTCCACACAGAAGGGTCACCGATGGTTAGGGGTGGAATTGAACCCACAATTGTCAGGGGTGGGATTCAACCCATTATCACAAAGATTGCAGCAGGACTCAAATGCACGACTCAAACAGCAGGATAAGTTTGGCTCTTTTATTGGGGGATTAGGAGAGCACTGGTGAAGCCAAATGAGGTACAAATGCAGGATGGCAAAAACTAAGAAAAGCTTTACTCTAGGGATAAATAACAAAGCTTTACTCTAGGGAGAAATATCAAAAGGCTTGCTACAAAGAACAAAGACAAACTAGCAAGAAGTGAAGGGAATTCAGGGACTAAGAAAACTCTCAGTGGGAGGAGTACCTAGACACAGGTGAAGCAGATCAGCACACAGCAAGTGATCAGTTTGGAGAGAGACCAAACAGCAGGAAGCAGGGACTCTGAAAAACAAGAGAGATCAGTGTCAAAATCAAACATGATGCAAACAAGACAGGGAAGAAGTGTCTACATGGAGGCAAATATGGGAAAAATAAAGGAAAACATGACCTGAGGACTAGAGGAGGCATGCCATTACCCCCCATCAAGGGCCAGCTCTAGATGGCCCAGGCAGATCACAGTGAATATGGTGAGAGTTCCTAATGAGGGAGGGGTCAACAATGTTGCTGGCAGACACCCAGGATCTCTCCTTAGGGCCATAGCCTTTCCAGTCAACCAAGTATTGATGTCCACACCCTCTCTGGCAAACCCCCAGTAGACGCTTGACTGAATAGACAGGGTCCCCATTGGGGATCCGAGGAGGTGGGGGTTTCTTGGCAGGAGGCACAAGGGGACTGTCCTTGGCAGGTTTAACTCATGCCATGTGGAAGGTTGGACTGACCTTGAAAGTTCTGTGAAGCCGAAGATGCACAGTTACCGGATTGATCACCTTGGAGATAGGGAAAGGTCCAACAAACCGGGGAGCCAGCTTATGGGACTCTAAATGTTGGGGGAGGTCACGGGTTGACAGCCAGACCTTTTGTCCCAATTTGTAAGAGGACTGAAGGATCCTCCAGCTATCTGCAAACCTTTTGTACCTCTCAGAGCTTTTGAGAAGAGCTAAGTGGACCTGCTTTCAAATACGATGACATCTACCAACATGGGCCACAGCAGAGGGAACGCCAACCTCTTTCTCCAGGTCAGGGAAAGGAGGTGGCTGATAACCAAACACACACTGGAATGGAGAGAGGCCAGTAGAAGAACAGGGCAGAGTGTTGTGGGCAAACTCCACCCAGATGAGGTGTTTATTCCAAAAAGATGGGTTCGCCGAAACAAGGCAACGGAGACCAGTCTTCAGCTCCTGGTTGGGGCACTCAGTTTGACCATTAGTCTAAGGGTGGTGTTCAGAAGTGAGACTTGTGGGGGCACCCAGAAGAGAGCAGAAGGCTTTCCAAAACTGAAAGACAAAATAGGGACCCCTGTCTGAAACAATGTCTATGGAGAAAAACATGGAGCAACATGGCCTTAGCGGTCTCTCTAACAGAGAGTAGTTTGGGCAAGGGAATGAAATGGGCCAGTTTAGAAAATCTATCCACCACTGTAAGGATCATGGTATTGCCATCAGAAGGTGTTAGTTCAGTAATAAAATCCAGCAAAATGTCAGACCAGAGCCGAGTTGGTATGGGAAGGGGCCGAAAAAGGCCAAAGGGATGCTAGTGGGAAGCTTTGTTCCAAGCACATATGAGACAAGCAGCAA
The DNA here is from genome assembly GCA_020510985.1 of Pholidichthys leucotaenia. Taxonomy (NCBI): domain Eukaryota; kingdom Metazoa; phylum Chordata; class Actinopteri; order Cichliformes; family Pholidichthyidae; genus Pholidichthys; species Pholidichthys leucotaenia. The sequence goes on from CM035836.1 coordinate 212,275,569, forward strand.
CATAGTCCCTAATGTCCTTGCCCATGGATGGCCACCAAAACTGCTGCTTGTCTACAAAGAGAGTCCATTGCACACCAGGATGACAGAACAGACGAGAGGACTGGGCCCAATGAATCACTGTTGAAACCAGAGCAAGGGGAACGAATAGCCGATTAGCAGGGCAAGCACTAGGCAACTTGGCCTTGCCTACAGTATGCTTTACTTTTTCTTCAATAGCCCATGTTACAACCCCAGTCAAACAGGATGGAGGGAGGATGTTGGAGTTGGATGTTGGAAATCCCCAGGACAGTGAAAACAAGAAAGGGCATCTGGCTTGGAATTTTGGGAGCCAGGGCGGTAAAACAGGGAAAAAATTAAACCTATTAAAAAAACAGAGCCCACCTGGTTTGTCTGGAGTTGAGATGTTTGGCTGAACCGAGGTACTCCAGTTATTTGTGGTCTTTCCATACAAGGAAAGGGTGTTCAGCTCCCTCCGGTCAATGGTGCCACTCCGGGGCAGAGTGGGTTGACTACCACAACATGCTCTGCTCTCCCCGACCTGCAGGGCTTGCACATGATTGATTGCCATGAATCAGAATCAGAATCAGAATGAGATTTATTGCCATTGTTCATGTAGTACACAAACTAGGAATTTGTCTCGGTGCAATGCTGCAACATTAAACATGAGTAGCACTAAAGATAAAAATAAAAAACTATGCATGCAATAAAATGTAGAATATGAATGAGTAATACTAATTTATGCAGTTTTTAAATATATTAGCAAGCAGCAGATATTGTGGAGTTCCACATAGTGCACTCGGTAGTGCAAAAGAAAACAGTGATAATTATCATGAGTCCGGTTGAGCTGCTGTATGTAGTGCACGAGAGTCTAATAAGTCACTTAGTGTTCAGCAGTCTGATGGCAGAGGGGAAGAAGCTGTTCATGTAGCGGGAGGTTTTAGTCTGAATGGACCGAAGTCTTCTGCCTGAGGGGAGAGGGGTGACTCATGGTGGGTGGGCTGCTAGTCTGTTCATGATGCTAATGGATGTTAAACTTTTGCCTTTATCTTCAAAAGTAAAAAGCGAAACATTTTTCTGAAAACAGTTGAGGCGAGAAATAAATGTGTAGTTGCCAAATATGTGTTTACTTTTTACTAACAACCACTATTTTAAAAGCTCCGGGAAGCGATTGGCTCCACGCGCCTACTCCTCATTTGTGTATTATGGATCCTGACCAACAGTGATCTGTGTGGAGTTTGCATGTTCTCCCCGTGTCTGCGTAGGTTTACTCTGGGATTTCTCCGGTTTCCTCCCACATGCCAAAAACATGCAAGTTAGGTTAATTGGCATCAAAGTGGGGATTCTAAGTTGTCCTTAGGTATGACTGTGAGAGTGAATGGTTGTCTGTCTCTCTGTGTCGGCCCTGCGATGGACTGGCGATCTGTCCAGGGTGAACCCTGCCTCTCGCCCAAAGATGCTGGGATAGGCTCCAGCCCACCCGCGACCCGAAAAGGATTAAGCGGAAGAAGATGGATGGATGGATGGATGGATCTGAGCGGGGTCAGTGGTAGATAGAGGAATATTTTACAAAGTGTTGTTCGTCACTGTGAGACCCTCAGTGACAGTTTGCCAGGGCCACATTCAAGCAGCCCCCCCCCCCCCTCACTGCTTCTCCTCAGCTCCTCCCTCTTCCCCCAAGGTAGCCAAGAGTATCCGTCTGATTGCTTAATGTTATAACCAATCAGGCTAAGCAGGAATACTTATGTAGCTCAAAACGGTCTGTCCAAACTTGCCCATTTGAGGGGGACGTTTCCAAACTGGAAATTCACAGTAGAAAAACACAGACTTGGTACTGTGGTAAAATTTTGCTCTGGATATGTCTTGTAAGTCACAAAAAATATGTTACAAACACGCTGACCACAGAAAACACTTGATTTTTGCCGGAGTGTCACTTTAAAACAAAAAATTAACATAATTTAAAAAATATGAGACCATTAAAAAGCAGTTCATCTGAAACAATAGAAAGCCCGATTAAACAAATGTTTTCAGCTGCTTTTTAAAAATAAATAAATTAAATAGTTGTATACCTACACATGTAATTCAAATGTATACAGTAGCGCACATATATCTCTCTCACCCACACATTAATAGGTCTGTTAGTTTTTGGAATTAATGTTTAGTTTCAGCAGTGGTCACTTTATGATTACACATTTCTATTTATTTTATATGTGGCACAATTTCATACAAATCAGCATTGATATTCCACAGTCAACTGTAGAATAAATTAGTTTGAAAAATGAGACTTAACTGGGGCTGATAGATGGATGGGTGGAGCTCCATAACTCTTGTCTGGTTTCGCCCCACTTATGCTCCCGACAGATCCATGATGTGGAGGAAGCGTGGGAACTTTCCATTAACAGATGTCTTGGTGGACACGCAGCATGACCGTCTCTGGCAGCTGTGGAGTGACATCAGCCTATCTTGGTTCCGGTCTCTCTGCAGCTTTACTCTGTGCCCATTCATGCATCATAGCCTTGCATTAACTTTTACCCTGTCATGCTCTGCTCCTCTTTTCCGTGACAACCTCTCTGAAAAAACCTGTATCCCACTTTGTGTGGTGTGTGGCTGAACATGAAACGTGACACAAAAACACATGGCCCCACCAAATAAAAAGTGCAAACGCATGCACACACACAAACACACCTGATTTTTTTTAAACAAACTTGTTACCAATCTGTGAAGCAAAAATGGTTTAGCTGAACACCAGTCAGAACAGGTGTGGGAGGGGCTGTTATATGTTCAGAGAGAGACAAAGGAGGAAGGGGAGCAGGTGAGGGCAAAGGAGATTGTGCTGTAGGCAGGGACAGGAGCATCCCACCTGTAGTAGGTGCTACAAATAAGTTAAGCACAATAAATCTGAATCCTTTTTTTTCCTCATTCTTGTTACGCCCCCTAGAGAATGCTGTCATGGGCAACCGCCCATATGGCCCATATCTAAAACCGCTATTGGATGCAGACTTCACACTACACACACAATTAGTAGTCAGAAGTCATTTTAACAGAGAGAGTTATAAAAATTCTCTTATAATCTATTGTCACCTGTCATTTTGATAGATTTTAATTAGATCACTCTCAGTGTAATCTGTCAGAATGACAGCTTTCAAGTTTTTTTTTTGTCACTGCTGAAAAAAATTCTGTCCATGAAGGACAGCTTTCTGTTAATGCAACCTCTGCTAGTATAACAATTGGAATAATAGATTATATGTGGAAAGTCTAATCAAAAGCTATTACATACACTACCGTTCAAAAGTTTGGGGTCACCCAGACAATTATTTTGTGTTTTCCATGAAAAGTCACACTTATTTACCACCATGAGTTGTAAAATGAATAGAAAATATAGTCAAGACATTGACAAGGTTAGAAATAATGATTTGTATTTGAAATAATAATTTTTTCCAGATACTCAACCTGCTCAAAGGAAGGTTAGTTTTATAGCTTCTCTAACCAGCTAAACTGTTTTCAGCTGTGCTAACATGATTGCACAAGGGTTTTCTAATCATCCATTAGCCTTCTGACGCAATGAGCAAACACATTGTACCATAAGAACACTAGAGTGATAGTTGCTGGAAATGGGCCTCTATACACCTATGTAGATATTGCACCAAAAACCAGACATTTGCAGCTAGAATAGTCATTTACCACATTAGCAATGTATATTAGATATTAGAATGTATTTCTGATTAGTTTAAAGTTATCTTCATTGAAAAAAAACAGTGCTTTTCTTTCAAAAATAAGGAAATTTCTAAGTGACCCCAAACTTTTGAACTTTATACAAACATGCATAAATGCCCAACCCATGCACCGACTATCGTCAGCTTGGGTAAAAATCAGATTAATCAGTATTATTCTATTTAATCTACAGGGTAGGGTAAAATTAACCCTACATCACCACTATTAAAATAAACTAGTTATATCATCAAGGTGATCTGCAAAATGTGTAACATGCATTTGAAACACAACAAAGGTGACACACTGGAAATTTAGCTGGTACTGTCAAAACAAGGAGGGGACTAGGAAGTAGCAAGCACACAGATATATCTGAGGGAGCCAGTGTGAGATGAGAGGAGATAGGCAAAAAGAAGCAAGAACTAAAAGGAGCGCTCAAATGGTGAGATAGAGATGCCGTGATATAGATAAGGAGAAGAAGAGGTAGAGAGAAGGTGGGTACAAAGGATGAGGTGAAAGTGGTGAGGAGAGAGGAGTGGGAGCTGGAGTGAGAAAGGAGGATAGATTGGACAGAGTGAAAGAGTCAAACATAATTGGGGGAATACCAAATAAATGTACAGAAGCAGTATGGAAGATGAAGAGAAATGATAAAGACAGTTCTGGGAAAAAATAAAATGGATGTTAAAGAATGAACCAAAGTAGAAGTTTATCAGATGAAGACAGAAAAAAAATCTCAAATCTAATATTTGCAGAGGTGGGAGGTTTCAAGTTAAACTTACTCAAGTAACTTTTTTGCAGAAATGTACTTTTGTGAGTTCAATTCTGCATCCACTTGTGTGATTTCAGAAAAATCACTACTCTTCCTTAGGAAATTGCCTCAGTGATCGCTAAACTCACTCACCATGTGTCACGATGTGTGTAGAGACTGGACCCAATTGCTGGACATGAGTTTAACAGTTTAATTGAGAGCTGGACACCCTGACGCAGCTCGAGAGCTTAAAACGGAAAATAACACACAGCTCGGAAGCTGCAACAAAAGCTAAGGCGAAAAACAGACTACACTTGGACATAACTAAGACTAGACAGGATATAAACTAAATTGAAGTGTGTAATCACGCCAACATAGCTAAAAGAACCCGACAGCACAGAAGTGGCACAGGACTTAAATAATCAAGAGGACAATCAAGACAACATGGCACAGGTGAGGAGACCAATCATGACTGACAGCTGACACATGAGGACAGCAGAGATGACAGGATGGGCGGGGCTACACACACCATCACAGACAGGGAAGACACAGAAACATGACAATGAACCTACAGGACAACAATGCAACAATGCAGGAGTAATACAGGGCAGGCAGCAGATATGGGTACAGAAAACATGAGGAGCTGCACCAATAGGTAAACCGATATACACACAGACCCAATACCAAACGGGATGACACAGAAGACAACGACAAGGGGAACACAGAGGGCAAGTAGTACAAATAATAATCATAAGAAATCATAGAAAGCATAATAATATGAACATAAAGCATGGTCTTGATCCTGTGATCAGCCCAGACCATGACACCATGATCCTCAAGTGTGTCTACATCCAAGTTGTGCTCAAGGTCACAACACACGCCAAAAACATGCAGGTTAGGGATACGGGGCGCTTGCGCACGCAGCGACCGGCAGCTGGTGGCTTGTCACCAGACTGCAAAACAAATCTACCTACGGGTACAAATAAGTAACAAAAAAAAAAAAAAGGTCAAGCTCAAGGTCGAAGGTAGCGAGACCTGGGCAGGTGATTTCATAAAAATTGCTACTCCTTCTAGGTAATTGCCCCAGTGGTCACCAAACTCACTCATCCTGTGGTCAAGGTCAATGCCAGGCTCAAAGGTCAGGAGATCTGCACTGAGAGCTGCACTGCACTTGGCCTGCAGGTACACCTCAGCTGCTTTGGGAATCCCACAAGCCAACCAAGCTTAAAAGGATTCCTTTAGCTTGATGGCCCCCCTCACCACTGGTGTCCACCACTTGGTTCAGAGGTTGCCACCACAAGATGCACCAACAACCTTGCAGCCACAGCTCTGGGCAACTGCTTCACCAATGGAGGTGGAGAACAAAGCCTATTTAGATACCATGTCGCCAGACTCCATCAGAATGTGGTCAAAGTTCTTCCAGAGGTGGGAGTTTAAGACCTCTCGGACAGGGGCCTCAGCCAGATGTTCCCAGCACACCCTCACTGTATGTTTGGGTCTACCGGGTCTGAATGGCATCTGCCCCTGCCATCAGATCCAACTCACCACCAGGTGGTGATCAGTCAACAGCTCTGTACCTCTCTTTACCCGAGCGTCCAAGACATACAGTTGCAGGTCTGAGTACACAATAACAAAATCGATCATTGACTTGTGACCTCCCAGGTGCACATATGGACATCCTTATGCTTAAACGTGGTGTCCATTATCAACAAACTGAGTTTAGCACAGAAGTCCAATAACGGAACTGCACTCGGGATCAAATCGGGCAGGCTGCTCTTCCCAATCACACCCCTCCAGGTTTCACTGCCATTCCCTACGAGTGTACTGAGGTTTCCCAGTAGGACAACGGAGTATGGCACAGGATCACTTTCCAGCACCCCAGTCAGACGCTCCAAAAAGGGTGGGTACTTTGAATCATTATTTGGTGCATAGGCACAAATAATGGTCAGAACCCATTTCCCAACCCACAGGCGCAGGGAAACTACCCTTTTGTCCACCAGGGAGAACTCCAATATAGAGGCAGCAAAACATGGGGGTACAAGAATACCCAGACCAGCTCGCCACCTCTCGCCTGGGGCAACTCCAGAGCAGGCCAAGCTCCAGCCTCTCTCCAGGAGACTGGTTCCAGAACCAGAGCTGTGCGTTGAAGTGAGCCGAACTATGTCTAGCCGGTATCTTTCAACCTTGTGCACCATCTCAGGCTCCTTCCCCACCAGAGAGGTCACATTCCACATGCCAAAAGTCAATTTAGAAAGCCCGGGATCAAACTGCCAAGGTCTCTGCCTTCAACCGCCACAGGATTCACATAGCACTGGACCCACATGGTCCCTCCTGCAGGTGGTGAGCCCACTGGAGGACAGACCCATGTAGATCCTTTGGACTAAGCCCGGCCGGGTCCCATAGGCAGAAACCCGGCCACCAGATGCTTGCTGTTGAGCCCCTCCCCCAGGCCTGTCGCCAGGGTAGGACCCTGGTAACCCCATACCCAGTGGGGTACACTGAATCCTTCATTGTTCATTTATCATGAGAGTCTGTTGGATCAGTCTAAATCTGTTTGAAGGGGAGAGATGTTTTTTTTTTTTTTTTTTTAATTTTAAAGTGTTGCCAAAAACTGTGGCTTGCATGGGCTCCCAAAAAGATAGAAACAGCCCTGTCTATGTGCATCAGTGCGCGAGGAAGAAACCCACTTTTGAATTAAGGAACATGTGACAGTTGTTTTATGTAAATATATGCACAATGTAGATGAGTGCTGCTGCTATGTGTGTGTGTGTGTGTGTGTGTGTGTGTGTGTGTGTGTGTGTGTGTGTGTGTGTGTGTGTGTATGAGTAGTTGCTGAGATTGAAGTCTGGGGCTGGCGCTTTCAGAGGAGATAAGCAGACATAATTAAGAGTCCATTAATAAATTTGTTAATGAGCACTCCATGTAACAGAGGGAGATGGAGAGCAAGAGGGAGATCATGTGTCACTGTGCACGTGTGTGTGTGTGTGAGAAACAGAGAAGAAAAAACACTCACTCTTAGTGTGTATCTCTCTTATTCTATATTGGGCGTATCTGCAAGCATAGCTGGGTTATCATTATGAGAAATGCTCTGTCCGTGACCCCACCCCCCAACCCACTCACACTCTCTCTCTCACACACACACACACACACACACACACACACACACACACATGCAAGTGCACGTGCTGTCATCTCCACTCCATTTGCATAAAGAGGGCTTTTAGTGATGCCCTTGTACCCCCGATGACAATATCTTTGCATTAGTTAGATACACACATACACACACTTTTACCATCCCATCCATCCATCTTCTTCTGCTTAATCCTTTTCGGGTCAGAATCAGAATCAGAATCAGAATCAGCTTTATTGCCAAGTATATTTACAAGTAAACACACGAGGATGTGGGTCACGAGGGGGCTGGGGCCTGTCCCAGCATCTTTGGGTGAGAGGCAAGGTACACCCTAGACAGATCGCCAGTCCATCACAGGGCCAACACAGAGAGACAGACAACCATTCACTCTCACAGCCATACCTAAGGACAACTTAGAATCCCCAGTTTGATGCCAAAACTTGCATGTTTTTGGCATGTGGGAGGAAACCGGAGAAATCCCAGAGTAAACCCACGCAGACACGGGGAGAACATGCAAACTCCACACAGATCACTGTTGATCGGGGGCTAGGATCAAACCCAGGATCCTCCAGCCAAGGCTGAGTTGCTGTGCTGCCGCAGTGCTAACACACACACTTTTACCCTCACACAAAAATTGCATATTCATTTTGTTAAAGTATTCTCACATTTTTTAAAAGATGATAAAGACAAATCAATAGCTTTCTCAGACACTAGTCAACATCATAAAGTGTCTTACACTGATTAAAAAACAGGGAGAAGACTAAAAATAAAATTAAAATAAAAAAAAACAAATAAAACCATACATGTAAATAAAACCAGCACTTTTACATAAAATAAAAAGAACATAACATCTATAAGAAAAAAAAAATAAATTAAAGTCTGCCTGAGTAATAATGTTTCAATCTGTCTGGTAAACATGACCTCAGAGTAAAAAAAAAAAAAAATAATAATAATAATCTTGACAAAAGTCACAAACACACAAGCAAAAAATAAAGAATTTTTAATTAATTATTTATTGGATCAACAGAACTACTCAAAAGAAAAAAAGACTAACTTGTGACACTGAAGCCAGGGGGTGCTATAGCACCATCATACAGCTGCATAGCCCCTGTTAAGTCTCCCCAAATAAAGTTGTGATAGATTATTGTCAAATCATTTAGATCTTTTTTGGACCCCACGTTTTGGTCAAGTTCTCCCTTAGCACCAGGAAAAAAAAAATCCTGATACTTTGGATTAATCCCATTTTACAGGAGTAGAATTTACTAAGAGAACTTAACCAGCTAATTCAAGAAGCTATTTCAGACACATATTTCAAGAACCGTTTTACTTAGACATTGCAGCTCCATTATTATAGAAAAGGCAAGTTGTTCCACAGCAGCATCTCTCACCAGAATTGTATTCAGGCAGTCAGAGAGAGGAACATCTAATTGTGGAGAGAACAGTCCCAAATACAAGTGTTAAAGCTTAATTCTTTACATAAAACTGCTGAAGCAGCACAATAGGTAGAGGCAAATATGGATGGAGAACATCAATCTGTCTTGAACAAATAAAAAAAATAAAATCTAGGAGTTTCCCTCCTATAGCTAGAATCAAGATGACTAATAGGTTTACATAAGCTGGATCTCAGTGCATTGTCACATGAGATAAAGTCAAGAGATTATAGTACATAAGAAATAATGAAGGCATTGTGGAGTGTGTAATTGACAAGGCAGGTTTGTCTCAAGGCAGTTTATTACATGTCTCCAACATCAGCATTGTAGAAAGAGGACATCTCAGAAAAAAACTCGTCCCTTATATACCCAGGTCTCCCCACAGCTCACAAGTCACATTGCATTCACATCAAAGGTAACTTTGCATTTCCTCTTAAATCCCTTAGCATCCACCTCACAGTCTTTGGCCCACAAAGGATCCTCCAAGCAGTCTCTTGCATATAAAAAATTACACTTTCACAGCTTCCTGTTATCTCCAAGGAAACTCTGCACTTTGTTCTTATCTAAGATGTGAGGCATTATGCAAGGCATTAAGTAAGTCACATGTGTGGCTACAGCATTACCATTAGTGGGCAAAGTATAGTAAGATCATTAGCACTGTCAGTAATGTTTAACACAATTTAAAGAATTCTGATAAATTCTGATAAATTTCAACAAAAAACAAAACATAAATCAACGTAACATTCAATCAAAATCCTAGCGTTTAAATATCTGGCTAAGCTTGAGTGAATCTAAAATTATACTAAGCAGGTTACATCAGGGATTTCAAACTCATGTGAAAGAGGGCCAAGACCCTGCACGCTTCCTCTCTAATCAGCAAATGAAGCAGGTGTTTTCATTGATCAGTGGGGAGGAATTCAGCGAACTCCTCAAAACCTGCACAGTCTCTGCCCTCCACTGCATGAGTCCAACATCCCTGGGTAAAATGAAAGCCAAGTTTACTTGTTTTTGTCTTTTTAAATCCTCCAAATTGAATCTATAACTTGGCTTTCATCTGTACACCATCACAGCTCAGATGGGTTCTGAAGAACTCCTGGATCTTCTTCCATAGGTGGGCTTCAGCTGCTGCATGCAATCTGGGCTCACCTCCCAACAGGACTGGTTTGCCAATAATCCCATGGATACTGGAGGAGCAGTAGGGTCCATAAGGTAGCTCTAAGTAGTGTCCAGCTTTAGGGCAAGATACACTCTTAAAGTTCACCTTACCGTGACGCTTCAGTCTCTCAACCATCTCGTCCATATAAGCTTTGCTGTCCCAGTTTTGATCATCTTCTGCAGCCACAAAGAGGAAGCATCCCTTGGGTTGCTGAATAGGGACAAGGCTATCCATGTTCTCTTCTGCCAGGGGATTGCGCATAACATATTTGTCAATGTAAACTCCTGACTCAGTCAAGATGAGCTTCTTGGGGTTAAACATCAGTGCAGAGAGGATTTGCCTGTCTTGATAGTACAAAAGTAAAGCTACATTGGCAGAACAGCCATTGATCCACACTGTAGCTTCAACATTTGACAGGTATGATGCTACTGACAGGCCAAGGTCTCCACTCTTTGAAATGGATATTTCACCGACTCCTTCACTGCCCACTTTATCTTGGTTTTTTTTAGAAACCCTATTGCGTCTTCAAAATAATCTAAGTGGATATCTTGAACATTCTTTGGCATGTCATCGTGGCCATACAGTGCAACCGTCAGCATCACAAACCCAAAAGAAAAGAGAGAGGAACAAACAGAAAAAAACAAACAAACTGACACAACTGAAACAAACAGAAGACAAACTGTTTCTTCTTCTGAAAAGGTCTCATCACGAGTCTGGTATCTGTACCTGTAAAAGAACATACTGCATGTGTGTGCATGCACATGTATGAGAACACGCTCAAAGCAAGTGTGTGCATGTGAGTGGTTTGCCAGGAAACATACAAAGAGGGCAGAAGGTCACAGCAGCCCCCCCCCCCCACCGGAAACACAGAGTAAGCAAGACAGCGCCACCAACCCCCACAGAGCACAAATGCCCCAAAGCCAACAATCCCATGACAGCCATGCAACTGCCCTAGGAGGGATGGCCAAGGGAGGCTGGCACGGTGCGCTCCCGCCCCCACCCCAGCAGGGCCAATGCCAGCCCCCGGGCCCCAGAAGGCCAATGCTCCCCGGGCCAGAAACACACCCCTCCTTCCCCCACAGTGGGCCTGCACCCACCCAGGCGCCCACGCCCCACGGCCCAGGAGCCCCCATGTCGCCATGCCCAGGGAAGGTGGCAGAAAGGTACGGGGATCCCCACGGGGGGCCAGACCCCCTAGTCCAAGGGAACTCGCGTGGCCAGGAGGTACCAGGAGGTGCCATTCCCTCAGTCCAGGATGCCCCACCAGCACATACACTCACTCTCACGCACTCACACCCTCATGCTTTCACATGCACTCACTCACTCCCACTCACCCTCTCACTCACCCTCTCCTTCACACAATCTTACACTCGCACTCCCACACTCTGACTCATTCACTCTCACCCACTCCCATAACTGTTCAGCCTCACTCTCATGCCCACTCGCCCTCACACATGCTTCCTTTCACATCCTTCCTATTCACTCGCGGTAATGCATTGGGATTGCGACATGACAGGCCCCAGGTGGAAGACCCCCACCCCCCATGTGTGAATCGTGATGGGTGAGTGTTATTTGTGTGCTGTTATTGGTGCAGGTGTGTGAACTACCAAAGTGCAGTTACAATTGGAGAGATAGTGTGATAGGGCATGACTACCCATTGCTATTGGCAGCAGAGCTCCCATCCCCCCAAGCCCTCAGTGTCTACAGTACAATTAAAATTGAGGTGAGGGTGGCCCCACGGCGCAGTAGTAGACAGAGAGATCCTCTTCATTGACACCGTACGACAACCCCCACCCCAAAACCCTAAGTGTATCTAATAAGATGTATGATCAAAAAAAAATCCAAGATGGCGCCGCGGATGGCAGCCACTGGCTTCTGCTCTCTGATGTTTTTGATAATTTTGTGTGTTTTTTTGGACTTCTGCTCTTCTGTCCGAATCACCTATTCAAGGGAGGAACTACTTTCACTCAGACTACCTCCCAATGCAACTTCTCCGCCAGTTGCTGCTGCTGATCTGAAGTTTTTTCAGTCAATCTTAGCTGTGGGTGCAGCCGCTGTTGGCGCTGGCCGGAAACGAAGGCGGCGTGGTAAACGTGCCGGTGCGCTAGTCAGGCTGAAGAAACGAGGATTTCGCACGCCGCTCCCATCGATCCATCTGGCAAATATCCGCTGTTTGGCGAACAAAATGGATGAACTGCTGCTCCTGACTCACAAAAACCGGGATTTTAGCAGATCTGGCGCCCTTTGTTTCACGGAGTCCTGGCTGAGTGAACACATCCCGGACAGCGCGGTCCGCCTGGACGGATTCCAGCTGTTTCGCGCTGATCGCAGCCGAGAATTCTCTGGAAAGACTAAAGGTGGTGGAATCTGCTTCTACATAAACGAAGGTTGGTGTACTGATGTCACAGTGTTGAAGAAGTTTTGTAGCCCTAACCTAGAGTCACTGTTCATAAACTGTAAACCCTTTTATTCACCGCGAGAGTTCTCCTCGTTTATTCTGGTCGGAATTTATATCCCGCCTGCTGCTTCTACAACAGAGGCCCTGCAGCACCTCGCTGACCAGATAGCAGACGTGGAGGAAAAACATCCAGACTCTCTGCTTATCATTCTGGGTGATTTCAATAGAGCTAATCTCACAAATGAGCTTCCTAAATACAGACAGCATATTAAATGTCCCACCAGGGACACAAATACACTCGACCACTGTTACACAGTTTTAAGAAACGCCTATCATGCTGTCCCCCGTGCAGCTCTGGGTTTTTCTGACCACTGCCTGCTCCATCTTATTCCAACATACAGACAGAAACTAAAAACTTCCAAGTCTGTTGTAAGGACTGTGAAGAAATGGACTGAGGAATCAAAGCTGGAGTTACAAGCCTGCTTTGACTGCACAGATTGGAGTGTTTTTGAAGCTGCAGCCATTAACCTAAATGAACTCACTGACACTGTGACGTCATACATCTGTTTCTGCGAGGACATGTGTGTGCAGACCAAGACCTTCTGCACATACAACAACAATAAACCCTGGTTCATTCCTAAACTGAAGCAGCTACGTCAGACCAAGGAGGAGGCCTACAGGACTGGTGACTGGACTCTGTACAAGCGGGCCAGAAACATGCTGACGAAGGAGATCAGGCTTGCTAAGAGGAGCTACAGTGTGAAGTTACAAAAAAACTTCTCAGCCAACAACTCTGCTTCTGTCTGGAGAGGCCTGCAGAATATCACCAACTACAGGAGACCATCCCCCCACCCTGTGGAAAACCTCCAGCTGGCTAACGACCTAAACAGCTTTTACTGCAGGTTTGAAAAGAACCTACAGTTCTCACCTCCCACTCACACAAAAGGATTATCTGCAGCCCCAGGAACTCCATCCCTCCTCCACTCTGACCTCCCACCAGCACTAACGATCTGTGAAGAGGAGGTGCGCCAGGTCTTTCAGAGACAAAAGATCCAGAAGGCTGCAGGACCTGATGGTGTGTCTCCGTCCTGCCTGAGAGTCTGCTCCAACGAGTTGGCCCCCATCTTCACCCGGATCTTTAACAGATCACTGGAGCTGCGTGAAGTGCCTTCCTGCTTCAAACGCTCCATCATCATTCCAGTTCCCAAGAAACCCTCTGTTACAGGATTAAACGACTACAGACCTGTTGCCCTGACCTCTGTGGTCATGAAATCCTTGGAGAGATTGGTGCTGAACCACCTGAAGGTCATCACAGGCCCCCTGATGGACCCACTGCAGTTTGCCTACTGGTCAAACAGGTCAGTGGATGATGCAGTGAATATGGGACTACATTACATCCTGCAACACCTCGACTCCCCAGGGACGTACGCCAGGATCCTGTTTGTCGACTTCAGCTCAGCGTTCAACACCATCATCCCAGGCATTCTTCATCAGAAACTCCTCCAGCTCAAGGTGCCCCCCTCCACCTGCCAGTGGATCTCCAGCTTTCTGACTGACAGGTGGCAACAGGTGAAGCTAGGGAGATTTACATCCAGCTCCCGAAAAATTAGTACTGGCGCCCCCCAAGGATGTGTCCTTTCCCCACTGCTCTTCTCCCTCTACTCCAATGACTGCATCTCAGAGGACCCTTCGGTGAAGCTCCTGAAGTTTGCGGATGACACCACAGTCATCGGTTTGATCCGGGCTGATGATGAGTCTGCATACAGGCGGGAGGTGGAGCAGCTGATCCTCTGGTGCAGCCAGAACCATCTTGAACTTAACCCAGCCAAAACGGTGGAGATGACTGTGGATTTCAGGCGACACCCCCCTTCATTCCCCCCACTCACCATCCTCAACAGCACAGTGTCCACTGTGGACTCCTTCAAGTTTCTGGGTACCACAATCTCCCGGAACCTGAAATGGTCATCCCATATAGACACTGTCCGGAAAAAGGCCCAGCAGAGGTTGTTTTTTCTGCGTCAGCTGAAGAAGTTTGATTTGCCTCAGGAGCTGCTGGTTGTCTTCTACACCACCATCATCCAATCTGTCCTCTGCTTTTCCATCACTGTCTGGTTTGGATCTGCCACTAAACAGGACAAGACCAGACTGCAGCGGATCATTAAGTCTGCGGAGAGGATCATTGGTACCGACCTACCCTCCATTGAGAACTTATATCGGTCCATAACCAGGAAACGGGCGGGAAACATCTGTGCTGACCCATCACACCCCGGCCACAAACTGTTTGAACTTCTATCTTCTGGTCGTCGTTACAGATCACTGAAGGTTAAAACCACCCGTCACAGGAACAGTTTCTTTCCTCAAGCCATCACTCTGATGAACTCCTAACATTCACCTAGTCCTACCTGTTGCTGTACTCATGACTTTTCATCCATTATTACATTGCACATAACTCTCACACTGCTTTTTACTTCATTCACATTATATCACTGAATCTGAGTTCACATTGAAATACTGTGTGACTGTATATTTTTTCATATATTTCTGCAAAGTGTGGTTAGTCTGAGTAAATAACTGCATATATTCCTGTATATATTTGCATCCTTTTATAGAAACGTGGACAGACTGTAATTTACTGTACATACTCTGTTGTCATTGAATCCTTATTTAAATCCTCCACCTGAACAATGAGAGCAAGTTTTTAGCCAAAGTCAAATTCCTTGTATGTGTTGTGCATACTTGGCCAATAAAGCTGATTCTGATTCTGATTCTGATCCACCCAGAATTGGGGGGAGGTAAGATTGGGAGGGGATCGTCCCAGAGAGAGCCCAAGGCCCCCCCAAGAGCCAGCTCCCAAACTGGTTCTGGAAACCACCCATCGCACCCAGATCCTATCCCAGGGCGAGGGGTGCCAGGCCATGCAACCCAGGACCCACCAATGTCGTACCCCAGTGCTCTCCAGTGTCACAGGTACCATGGGGCAGCCACACTCATACTTACTCTGAAGCATCTTGTACACATGTACACAAACATATATAATAATAATATGGTGATCCACATGTCAAACGACATTCCAAAGAGCCCCCTGCGAATCCACCTACTATCCACCCCAGACAGACATTGCCGGCAGTAGTGCCACAGCCACAGCCTCCACGGGGCAAACCGACGGAAACATGGCCGCCAACCTGCACCAACTCAACCGCCACTGAGCACCCACACACACCCATACCAGGCGCAACAGACGCTGGAGGCAGTGTGGGCAAAGCACCCCGCCCCAGGACACAACAGCAGGACGGCCAGGGAGAGTGGAAACCGAACCGCTATCCCCCGGCTACCAGACGGCCCGCCCCACCCCACGAGCCCCCGCCGCCCATCAAGGTCTTCCCCTCACTTACACACCCTGCACAACCGCGCATCCACCTGCAGGTACTTGCCCCCACACGCACCCACGCCCACCCTCAAGTGTACACAAACATACATACCATCACATACAGTATGTCCACCTATACCCACACACCCTCGCATATTTACACACAACACAAATACCCACACATTCACACATACATGCACACACCTATATCCACACCCACACATATCACGCATATATACATATCACACATATATACATATCACACATATATACGCAAACCCACACACACCCACACTCGTGCACCCCTGCACATACGCTTGCGTACACACACTCACACACACCACATGCATGCATGCACACACCCGCACACGCAGGCTGTGGAGAATGGGGGGCGACCTCCTGCAACTTCCCCCCATCCCCCCACCCTGGGACATAGGCCCCAGCCCCCAGAGCGCCTGCAGGGCCTCAGGGAGGAGGTGACCCAGCCGTGCGGGGATGCAATTTGGTCGGGCCACACCACCAACGTGCACCAGACCCTGGCCCAGAGGGGTGACGGCCCCCCAGCACCAGGGGCCAACGGTCAGAGCTAGGCCCACCCAGGAGACAAGGCTGGCCAGCCTGGGGCCACTGCCCCCCCCCCCCCCCCCAGGCTAGACCCACATCCACCCCAGGACAGGTACCCAGGACACAGGCTCGAGCGGTTCACAGAAAACCCTCCGCAGTCAGGGTGCAGCCAGTCATCAGGGGCGCCAAGGAGAGCGAGCCGCCGCCTGCCACCCCTCAAGTTAGAGAATCAATAAGTGGGACCTGTTGTATTCAGCGCATTGAAATGCGCTATATGGGACATTGTCAAAAGATGGACTGAGATTGGTTAGAGGTTCACCTCCGTCATTTTTTTTTTTCAATGCAAGAAGTGAATTTCCCATAGCAACAAATATAAACTGATTTCTGATTGGCTAAATATTTTCAGAAAGTATTCTCACCTCCTTAGTTACAAAAACTAATTTCTCATTGGCTGATTAATGTTCTCACAGTAGCAAGCCCATTTTTAACTCCTGCAGATGTCTGACGGGATTCTGACTACATGTTACACAATAATATACATATAATGTCAAATACATTTATTATCAGAATGTCTGAATCGTTTCTTCTCCTTTTCTTGTATTTCTGAGGAATCTCCACCTCCTTTGCCTCCTCCCACGAGCCGCCACTGCTATTAAGTTTAATGTCAGTTAAGGATCTGGGGAGTGCTGATGTCAGAAAATGATGCGGCATACAGGTGCATCTCAATAAATTAGAATATCATCAAAAGGTTGATTTATTTCAGTAATCTGATTCAAAAATGAAACTTCTATATAGATTCATTACTCACACAGTGATATATTTCAAGTGTTTGTTTATTATTATTGTGATGGTTATGGCTTATAGCTCATGGAAACCCCATATAGAGGGGATGCACTGGAACAGAATTCTTAGCAGTTACAAGACAGTTAGCATAGTAACACAGCACTGAGTGGCAATCACATGTGACAGCTTTATTTTGTTTGCAGCCAAACATAAAATTCACACAAAATATTTAGTCACAGCAGTACACAGAGTAACTTTTATACTTTAGATGTTAATACTACACCATTTACTTGACTGGAGTGACGTGTGGGTAAAGACCAAGGAGCACATGGTAAGTGAGGAACTGATTCAGAGCCTTTAATGATTTATTTACTTATTTTTTTCCCAATTAATCAAGTTAGAATGGTAAGATTAGCTCTCCACAATGCAAGCAGGTATTCTGTGTACTGCTGTGACTGAATATTGTGTGTATTTTTTGTGTTTTACTGCATATACCCCAATGCTGCCATTCATTTTTGCTACTCAATGTTTTTTAACTGCCATGAGTTCTGTTTTGGTGACATACGCATACCCTCTATTCAGTTTCTCCAAAAATTAGAATATTACATAAACTTAATTTAAAAAATTGATTTTTAATAGAAATGTTGGCTGACTGAAAAGTATGTCTATGTACACACTCAATACTTGGTCAGGGCTCCTTTTGCATGAATTATTGCATCAATGCGCGTGGTATGGAGGCTAACAGTCTGTGGTACTGCTGAGCTATTATAGAAGCCCAGATTGCTTTGATAGCAACCTTCAGTTAGTCTGTGATTTTTGATTTGGTATCTGTCATCTTTCTCTTGACAATACTACATAGATTCTCTATGGGGCTTAGATTATAAGCGTTTGCTGGCCAATCAAGCAACTTGGATTCTGTGCCCCTCCACTCATCCTCCAGACTCTGGGACCTTGATTTACAAATGTCAGGACTTGGCAACTGATTTGGGAAGCCATGTCATCTGCTGATGTTGGTCTATTGTGTTTTATCAAGTCCAAAGTCACTGCAGCCATCTACCAGGAAATTTTAGAGCACTTCAAGCTCCCCTCTCCTGACAAGCTTTATGGAGATGATGATTTCATTTTCCAACAGGACTTGGCACCTGCCCACATTGCTTGTAGGACTGCAGGATGCTTCTTGGGAGGTGAGGGTGAGGCTGGCAAAGCTGGAGCTGGAGCACGGGATGGCTGCGAGGTTGGTGAGCGATGAGGAGAAGGAGATGCTGGAGTCAGGGGACGCTGCGTCATCGGCACAAACTCTGATGCCCCAATCAAATTCCTCACCAGCTCATGATAAATCCTGAGGAGGTTGGTGGTCAGTAGTCCAGCCAGCTCAGGGTAGCGCCGCAGACCGAGGTGCACCTCCACTATCCCAGTCACGTCGTTCAGACTCCTTAGGGCCTTTTTCGGCTTGCAGGAGGTGCAGGCTTCAGAGACAAAGTCCCGGTTGAACTCGGCTACCCACTGCTCATCCACACTCGGAACACTGGTTGCCAACCTCCCTCTGCCTGCTGAGTCCAGGTAGGGAGAGGTCATACTGTCAAATGCTGCTCTACGGGCAGCTGGGGGTTTGAGGGAGCACTCATTGTGCAGGCAGGGATGGTACAGAGATGGAATTTATTAACAAAAACATGGAAAAACTAAGGCAGCATGTGGGCTGAGAACTAAACTAAACTTGACGTGGCAAACCTAAACTAAATTTGGCAAACACTTGGCAAACTCATAGCAAAGCAAAACGTACAGGACAGGATCATAGATACAGGGAACTTGACATAGAAACAACACATGGTAGTAGATGTAATGACCTCTCAAAGAGACAAAAACAGAGACTCACATATATAGAGGAGGGAACAAGTAACCAGACACAAGACAGCTGTGAACCATCAGTAGCTAAACAGGAGCACACATGAGAAAGAGTATCTATGGGTACGGAAACATGAGGAACTGGAGACAATAGGTAAACAGGTACACACACAACCATGAACTTACAAAGGGGATGACACAATATGATCAAAGATGGCAAGGACAATAATTTTAAACAGTAAAAATAAACCAAGATCATAGAATATAACCAAATACAAAAGACAACCATAAGACAAAGACAACAGGGGATGGCATGACATGACAGATAATGATCAGGAAACACGGGGGGAAGGGGCACTTAATAAAAATGATAATGCTAATGGAAAAGCAAAAAAAAAAAAAAAACAAAGTGTAAAAAAAGGGCTGCATGGTGGCGCAGTGGTTAGCACTGCGGCAGCACAGTTTACCCTTGGCCGGGGGATCGTGGGGATCGTGGGTTCGATCCCAGCCCCCGACCAACAGTGATCTGTGTGGAGTTTGCATGTTCTCCCCGTGTATGCGTGGGTTTACCCTGGGATTTCTCCGGTTTCCTCCCACATGCCAAAAACATGCAGGTTAGGTTAATTGGAGACTCTAAAGTGGCCCTAGGTGTGAATGCGTGTGTGAATGGTTAAGGGATAGCGCCGTATCGTGGCTGCTTCATCCATCCAGGTGGTGGATGACCCTCAATTTCCCCTCTGGGGATCAATAAAGTATACTAAATCTAAAAAAAAACCCAAAAACAAAATGAGCATAAAGTGTGTGCACAGTCCCTGGCCGTGCCCCGATTATGACAATAATCATCAAAATTAAAATAAACACTTGAAATATATCAGTCTGTGTGTAATGAGTCTATATAACAGTTATATTTTTTTGAATTGAATTACTGAAATAAATCAACTTTTTGATGACATTCTAATTTATTGAAATGCAGTTGTAGTTCAAGTGAGTGTATGTATGCGCAGATCAAAGTTAATATTTAAGCATGTGTGAAGCTGGGTGAGAACCAAGCTTGTGCCTAGGTTGCGTGCAGTAATTCACCCTGGGAAACACTGACTTAGTGAAAAATAAAAAATTCGGAACAGAGTTTTGCTCTGTCCTCCACAGAGTAACCAGACTTGTGGCATGTGCACCAATAAGCTGAATCCCGTGCTGTCTTTTACTCTTTGCAGCCTTCAGTACAGCTGTCTTAAATCACAGTGTTTGAAAATGAAATTGCTGTGTCAAAAAAAATGCCTGGAGACCTTCTCAGACTTGGATGTGTGAGACAAAAATCTGCAGTTGAAAAGCACTCACACTATGGTTTGTTCAGTGAGTGACATTTCATTCAAGGATTGGCATTCAATTTAAGTTGGCTCACAGTTGTACTTATAGCCTTGGACGTTTGGGCTAACACTTTTGTGAAGCCTGAAGCTACAGTGCTCATACTGTAATCTCTAATGTCAGCATGATGTACAACCTGGAGGTTGTCCACCGACAACGACTTTGTGGACTCACACAATGTTTGTCTGAATGGATACATCCACACAAGCTTTTTGCTGTGATATTGTAATCGGTCCAAAAGCAGGAGTACTTTTCATCCCCTGCTGAACATTGCCGAGTCTGCCTGCCCAGATTCCAATGAATAAATTCACTTATAATTCTAAGTGCAGCTTGGCAACCTACAGTACCTACATAAACAATCCATTTTGTGTACAATATCCATTCATTGATTCTTGGTATTGTTTTTTTTATAAAGAATAATAAACATACATAACTTCAGTAGGGTTATATCTGTGATGGAAGTGCTTGCCCCTAGGGGGCAAGGAAGGAGAGGAGGACCCAATCGCCAGGCGAATCTGAAAAACCTTTCTTTATTAGTAAGCAGAAAATAAACACTGCAGGAGGGCAGGAGTGATATGAAATGATAATCGAGATGGCGTGGAGTGAAAAAAACAGCAACAATTCAAACAGCATGGTGTAGATAATAGTGAAATAAACATAAGGATGCAGCAAAGGATACAGGATGAGAATGCACATATATAGACAGGACAGCAATTGAGACAACACAGGACAGGTGTGCACCATCAAGGCTGATCAGGCGGCACAGGACGGGCGGGGCTGGACAAACACAGAGGGGATGCACACCAAACATGACAAATGACTCAAAAAGGAACATAAAGCATGGACAGGGGCTGCAGCACTGTCCAGAACACTACAGTACCCTCCCTTTAAGGGTCGGACCCCAAATGACCTTGGGGTAACACCCATAAGAGAAAAAAAGAAAACCCAAAACCCCCACAGACTGGGTGGTGGGGGAAAAGACCAGGAGGACTGGAAGAAGTGTATAGAAAAAAAACCCCAAAAAACTGTACCCCCCCCCCCCCACAGCAAAGTCCAAAGCCAACACTGTTAATGGGCCAAATGATGATCCACACCCCAAAACCCAAAACAAAGCAGGTCAGGTGGTCTACCCAAGTCCATGTGCCACCGGGCCGGAACAAATGGGTCAGGGGGTCTATTAAAGTCCTAAGGCCGTCAGACCGGAGAACAACGTGGCTTGGGGGGTCTGCCCCAGTCCAAGGACCCCCAGATCGTGGAGCAATATAGATCCGGTGGCCTCCCAGAGTCCCTAGGCCACCAGAACATGGAATAAGAGGGCTCAGGGGGTCTATTCTAGTCCATGGGTCCCCAAATCAGGAAACATGACGTGCTAGGCAGATGCGGACACTTGCCAACCCCAGGTGCTGATGATTTAAGCACGCTGACCTCTTGACGAGACAGCTGGGGCGCGCTGACCTCTGGACGAGATGGCTGGGGTGGATTGACCTCTGGAAGAGATTGCTGGGGTGCACTGACCAGCTGACCAGTCACTGCTGGAGCATGCACGTGAGGCAGAACAGTCACTGCTGGAGTGTGCTCATGAGGTGAAACAGTCTCTACTGGAGCATGCACGTGAGGCAGAACAGTCATTGCTGGAGCGTGCGTGTGAAGAGGAGCAGTAGCAGCGCTTGAGCTCACCTTCTCTGTTATGGACCCAACTAAGTTGGAAATGACCTCGGGGAAACGAGTAGAGGTGAGTGGTGGTGTACACATGGGAGCAACAGCGGAAACAAAATTTGAGGGCTCAGAAGCAATGCTCTTTTGAGTGACGCCAGGCGGGTGATAGCCTCTAAGCCCCACCCTTTCCAACCTTGTTTCCCAGCCCTCCCTTTGTGCAGTGCCACTATACTGGTGAGCCTATGGTTTGGGGTTGGTCTAGGTTGCCACCTGCTGAACACCAGCGCCGTCGTATCCTAGTAGGGGGACTAACGGGCAAGAAGTCCTCAAAATCCCTTGCTCGGTTTCTGTTACCCATTTGCTTTAACCACGGACACATTGAATTTGGTACTACTGCTCTCATTGACTCTGGCACAGAACAAAGCTTTATTTCGGAGAGTCTGGCAACCTGACTGAACCTCCTGTGTCAATCTCTGGAGGTTCCATTAAATTTGGTAGCTGTCTCAGGAGAGCCGCTCACTAGGGTTTTTAAGAGAACTGAACCCATTTCTATTTTAGTTTCTGGCAATCACTAGCAGTTACGTTTTTGGTGTTACCCACCTCATCTTCTTCTGTTGTTCTGGGTTACCCGTGGTTAAAACTACACAACCCTGTTATTGATTGACAGACAGGCAGGATTATTTCTTGGCGCTCTTTTTGTTTATCTGTTTGTCTGCGGTCAGCTGCATGCTCTCCAGCAGTTCCCCTTAAGCAGCTGAAGATGAATGAATGAATGAATGAAGGAAGGAATACCTATACAAACTTCAAACGTTTGTATAGGTATTATTCTTATGTAATGTTTTCTCCTGGATGTAATATCATTTCTTATTCACATGGGTTGTAAGTCTCTTATTTTCAGGCCAACATGAAAGATGACAAAATTTTAATTAGAACTGTGGCTTAATCTTGTTCAGCACCTGAATATACTGAAGTCTTTCAGCTCTTCGGTAAATGTGTTCAGTTACTGTTGGATAATGCATCACACTGCCCTAAACCCAAGAGGAGCTGTGTGCGCCCTGAGGTCCATCACACGGCAGTGTACCCTCACGGGCAGCCCCTCTCTCCTGCTGCATCATGGAGACGCATGATGGCACAGAATCACTAACAGCAAGCCACACAAGCTGACCCGCTGGCGGAAAGGAAATGGAGACGTACTAAAAGGACGACTGGGAGAAGGAAAAATGACAGATGAGCAGATGGACTGATTTAGGAGGAGATCACCGGGCGATGGAGGAGATGGGATTGCCCGGGTGGGTTGTAAAGCGGATCTCTGTCCCCGTACACATAAAGGGAATTATCCCTGTCCAGTTCAGTAGAGCAGCTTGTATAATTACAGTGCAGTTTACTAGCTGGAGAGGAAATTGAATCCCTCAGAATGGGGGTGAGAGCTGTGAGAGAAAAAGGAGGTAGATAAGCAGGTTAATAAAGGGGTAGAAAGGTAATTTGCTGCATAGCTTTGCTTTTTCTTTTATCTTTTGTGCTGTATATTGGACTCAGAGGCTCCGTAGCTACTGTACAGACTGTGTCCGTGTATACTGTATGTGTGTTTGCTCTTGTTTGCTTTGATTGAGCTGCAGCCAGTTAAAAAAGAAGTTGCCCTGCGAAGGTAGATCCATCTAGCCATTTGCATTCGAGCTGACGCACGAACAATCTCTCTTTCTCCGCCTATCCCAGGGTGTCATTCCGGGACATTACGGGTGGCTGCTTAACGCCGGGCCTTCACTGTTTGGTGTCGCCAATTAAAGAGCGATTGTACTGGACGGGAAACAGCTGCTTCAATGAGATCAGGAAATAATTAGGAGTAACATTTTGTGAACTGCCTGGCATTTTGGTTGATTGCAGAGCTGCTGAAGAGAACATGGGGGAAAGAGGATTTACTGCAAGAGTGGCTTGTATGTGAGTGTGTGTGTGTGTGTGTGTGTGTGTGTGTGTGTGCGCGCGCACGTGTGTGTGCGCGTTCTGGGATGGAGGCATGAATGAATTGAGGACAGACTGGAGGAGAGAGTCTCTGCAAATCAGTTTAATTAAAGAGTATCGATGCATGAGATTAGATTGGGAGCCTATGGTGTAAAAGATATGATTACACAGGGAGAGAGACACAGATTGGGGATAAAGAAAGAAAGAGAGCTAAAGAGGGAGAGTGAATCATGGCAAAAGATTTGGGAGCAAACAGAAATGCGGCGTTAGACTCCCGCTTTAGTCGCTGCCTGTGGCGGTGCGCAGTGTGCCAGTCCCACGTTGCTCCTTAGCTTGTTTCGGTGCCTGGGGTGTTTCCTGTCTTGACGGCGAGGCTCCACCTGAGTTGCAGAGAGTGTGCGTGTATGGCTGAAGCATCTCAGGCCTGTCTGTTGCTGTAAGCCTAATTAGTAGTGTCATACAGAATCTGGTGACAAGGTTCAGCACAACTACTGTAGGACACACACACACAGACACACACACAGACACACACACACAGACACACACTGTGCACCTCGTGTCCTTGTGCGTGAGAACACTGAATCCCATGCATACTTTCTGAGGATGGAAATCCTCAGACTCCAGGCAAGTCTTTTTAATGTCATGAAATAAAAAAAGCATTTGCTGCATGGCCAGTTTACATTCTAGTCATTCAGAGAAAATCATGTTTCCAGCCACATAGCCAGTCTTTCCAATTAGATTTGCAATTACTATGTCTGTGTTTGCTTTCACTTGTATGAAGTTAAAGGTTTGAAGTTTAGACTGTATTAAACTGGTGTTTCTTGGCTTAAATCTGTGACTTCTAACCCCTCTGATATTTTTCGCTAAGCTACAGAAAATTAAATATCGTGACTTAAGAACATTTCCCAAACATGAATTCCCTTTCTTGCCAATAGTTGTACAGAAGGAGAGTCACTTTCAGTCTGGTTTTCTGATAGCAACGTCCTGAATATTGGTTTTGGAGTTCCGAATATTAAGCAACAATCTCAAGCAATGGAAATTTCCTTTTTTAGCAGATCCATGCCTCTGTCAGGTCCTAACTTCCATAATGATCTGATGCTGCACAAATGTTTAGTGAGACAGATGACTTTTGTTACTGATTGAGAGCAGCAGCTCTGTCAGGTACACAACTGCCGTCACAGTATTTTACTAAATGATTAACAGTACAAAAGTGATATTGTGGTGATGTGATAATGACGAGACAGAGTTCTCTCTCAAAGTCAACTTTATTCACAACACCATCATCTCAAAGCAGAGAGAAAAAAGAGAATGAAACAGTAAACTCTCGTCCTTAAATATCAGGGACTTCACACTTCGTAGATCACATGTCACACAGACCACATTGCATTATAAAGACAGTCACAATGCATTTCTCTCCATGATATCACTTCCACTGTCTCCCATGCATCCTTTCCTTAATCCTTTAATTGCACCCCCACAGTCTCAGGCCTTGCATACCAAAGCTAATATTCCTGCAGCTTCCTGCCTTTGTTCTGACCTAAAATGTGAGTCACAGAATCTCCATGAGTGTGTCCGCCATACCAAGCCCCCTCAGCATTTTAGACTACAGAACAACAAGAGAATACATATCAGTCCACATGCTGTATAGGCTTCAGCCTCCTGCCGTATCTGCTGAAGTTGGGGTTCAACGTCTCTGCGGCGCTGTCACGCTGGGGGTTTGCCGTCTGGGGGCAAAAACCCTTTGTCAGTCTCTACGGGTGTTCTGGGGAAACATTCTTGTGGGAAACATTACTGTGTGAAGCCCCACGAGGTGGTCTACCTCTCCGCGGGGCCCTTGCCAACAGCACTTGCTCATCTGCCACCACAAAAGCGGGTTTAAGTCTGTTTATGCCAATTTTCTCTTTCCTACCCCCCAAATCTAGCAAAAACTGCTTGTCCCCCATTTCTAGCACTCTGAATGGTCCGTCATAAGGCGATCGCAACAGGGTTCGATGCGCATCGTGTCTAACAAAAACAAACTCTGCGTTCATCAAAGTTTTAGGCACAAAAACGCGCGGAAGACTGTGGTGCGTGGGACCGGGCAGCGTGCTTGATTCTATGTTACTCCGCAACAGCTGAGACGGGGAGGCGTCTGGCACAGGGTTATCTGGGAGAAACTCCCCAGGCAGCCGGAGTGGCTGCGCAAACACTAGCTTCGCTGGGGAGGCTTCTAGATCCTCTTTAGGCGCAGAACGCAACCCCAATAACACCCATGGTAACTTGTCAACCCAATTTGAATCCGTCAGTGACGCTCTGAGAGCCGCTTTCAATGACCTATGAAAACGTTTGCATAACCCGTTAGCCTGCGGATTGTACGCGGTTGTGCGGTGAATTGTGACACCCAGGCTGCGGGCCATTGTCGACCAAAGCTCGGACACAAATTGAGGGCCTCTGTCGGATGTAATGTCCGACGGAACGGCGAAGCGCGCCACCCAAGCTGTTAAAAATGCGCGCACCACCTCCTCGGCTGTGGTTGATGCCAGCGGGACCACTTCAGGCCAGCGCGTGGTGCGGTCCACCATTGTCAGAAGGTGTGTGCACCCCTGTGACGGTGGGAGGGGACCCACGAGGTCCACATGAACGTGATCGAACCTCTTGGCCGGAATGTGAAACAGTTCCAAAGGAGCCCTCGTATGCCTGTGTATTTTGGCTCGTTGACACGCTGTGCAGGCTGCTGCCCACTCTTTGACTTGTTTGCGGAGGCTCGGCCACACAAATTTCTCTCCCACCATTTTGACCCATGCGCGCACTCCATGGTGCGCCAAAGAATGAACCGAGTGAAAGACGCGGCGGCACCATGCGGCCGGTACTATTGGACGCGGTCGTCCAGTGGAGACATCGCAGATTAGGGGGGGCATACCGTCTTGCAGCACCCTGCTCTCCAGCCTTAACCCTGTTGGTCCAGACTGGAGCGCGCGCACGTCCGCGTCATTAGCCTGCTCCGCAGCCATGGCTGCATAATCTACCCCTACGCTGACTGGGGCCGCCACGGCGCGCAAGAGGCAATCTGCCACTACATTGAGTTTGCCCGCCACGTGCTGAATATCAGTGGTAAACTCTGATATCGCGGCCAGCTGTCTCTGCTGCCGGCCTGACCACAGTTCAGAGATCTTGGCCATCGCGAATGTTAGCGGTTTGTGGTCAACGAACGCGGTGAAAGCGCGTCCTTCCAGCCAGAACTGAAAGTGGCGGATGGCCAAATGGAGAGCGAGCAGCTCCCTGTCGAACGCGCTGTATTTATGTTCGCTATCGCGCAAGGTCCTGCTGAAAAATGCGAGGGGCTGCCAAACCCCGGCTACATGTTGCTCCACGACCGCCCCTATGGCCACCTCTGATGTGTCAGTGGTGAGCGCTATGCGGGCCGTTGGGTCTGGGTGTGCCAACAACGCAGCCTTTGCCAAGGCTGCTTTCACCTCCGAGAACGCTTGGTCCCGCTCCGGGGGCCACTCGATCTTATCCACGGGTTTCTTTTTTTTGAGTGCGGCATACAACGGCTGCATGAGTTGCGCCGCGCGGGGGAGAAAACGGTTATAAAAATTCACCATTCCCCAAAACTCCTGCAACGCCCTGACCGTCTGCGGCCAGGGAAAATCTCCCACCGCGCGCACCTTGTCAGGCAGCGGAACTGCTCCTTCGGAGGAGACGCGGTGTCCCAAAAAATCGATCTGCGCCACCCCGAACTGACACTTCGCTGGGTTGATTATTAACCCGTGATCTCCCAACCTTCGGAAAACTGTGGCCAGGTGTTTTTCGTGTTCGTCTTCGGACGCGCTGGCTACTAAAATATCATCCAGGTAGACGAACACAAAAGGGAGATCGCGAAGCACCGCGTCCATCATGCGTTGGAACGTCTGAGCAGCCCCTTTAAGTCCGAATGGCATGCGTAAAAACTCGAATAGGCCAAACGGAGTTATTACCGCTGTTTTGGGTATGTCTTCATCGCGCACTGGGACTTGTTGGTAACCGCGGACCAAGTCTATTTTAGAAAAAATGCGCGCCCCTGCCAAATGAACGGAAAAATCTTGTATATGCGGGATTGGGTAGCGGTCGTGCGCTGTAGCGTTGTTTAACCTGCGGAAATCCCCGCAAGGGCGCCATGCTCCGTCAGCTTTCGGGACCATGTGTAGGGGGGAAGCCCACGGACTGTTTGAACATCGGATAATGCCCAACCTCTCCAGGTTGGCGAACTCCTCGTGCGCTATGGCCAGCTTAACTGCGTCTAAGCGCCGAGCTTTTGCAAAAACAGGCGGTCCGGTAGTGGTAATAAAATGCTCCACCCTGTGCTTAGCGACTGTTGCCGAAAATGTGGGGACCATGAGTGCTGGGAACTGAGTGAGCAGTGTGTGGAACTTACCGCCTGCTGCTGTGATGTTGGCTTGTGCTGTTGGCGGGGCCACTCGTGCTGTACAGGGGATAGAATCAAAAGAAAGTGCATTAACCAGGCGCCTGTTAGCGAGATCAACCAACAAACCATGTGAGCACAAAAAATCAGCCCCCAACATATTGAAATTTACTGCTGCTACAACAAAAGTCCACTCAAATGTACGGCCGTGTAGAGACAGGAGCAGAGTCTTCTCACCAAAGGTCTTAATCTCTGAGCCGTTCACTGCCGTCACCCGGGGACCTCTGGAACCAGCCAGTCTGTCCGCATAGGAAGGTGTGATGAAGCTCAACTGGGAGCCTGTGTCGACGAGGAACTGCCTCCCCGAGCGTGCGTCTGACAAGTAGAGCAGCTTGTTCTCTTCCCCGAGGGCCGCGGCTGCCACTGACCCCCGGTCTTGGCGTTTCCTGAACGCCCGAACTGGCACGGCGGTGCACACTTGCCTGCCCTCTCTGCGAAGCGGCGATGGTAGAAACAAAGGCCGTCCGGTCCACGTTCTCTGGCCCTTGCCGCCGCCGTCGTCGGTGAGTCTGGCACCGCTGCCTCTGGCCCCCTGTCGTCTCCGGTCGTCGCGCCGCGTTCCGCTGCAGCAGCCGTGGCTGCGCGCCGCTTGGTGGCGTTGACAATCCGCTGCGCCTCCCGGCCCAGCGTGCGGTAGTCCCGTAGGGCCAACAGTGGCGAACTGGCCAGGGTCGCTCTCGCTGCTGACGGTAGAGTCCTGAGGAAGAGGTGGGTGAAAATGAAGTGATCATCGTCAGAGTCTTTCAACCTCAACAACTTCTCCATCAGGCTCGCGGGCATGTCGTTTTCCCCCTCCGTCAGCGCCAGGAGCGTCTCTGCTCGCTCCTCCGCCGAGGGGGTGAATTTCTGGATGAGTGCAGCTTTCAACGCGCCGTATTTGTCGCTCTCCGGTGGCTGGTCGATCAGGCTCTCCACATGCTGGGCCGTGTTGTTGTCCAGCTTTGCGACTACGTGGTAGAATTTCGTGGCATCTACCGATATCCTCCGGAGGTTGAACTGCGCCTCAACCGCGTTGAACCAGGAGCGCGGATTGTTCTGCCAGAAGTCCGGTAGCTGGACTGTAGCGGCGTTCGTTTGGCTGGGGGCTCCTGATGCGGCTGGCCCGGGGGAATTTTCTTCTTCCATGATACGTCTCGGGTCACCAGTGTGGTGATGTGATAATGACGAGACAGAGTTCTCTCTCAAAGTCAACTTTATTCACAACACCATCATCTCAAAACAGAGAGAAAAAAGAGAATGAAACAGTAAACTCTTGTCCTTAAATATCAGGGACTTCACACTTCGTAGATCACATGTCACACAGACCACATTGCATTATAAAGACAGTCACAATGCATTTCTCTCCATGATATCACTTCCACTGTCTATCATACATCCTTTCCTTAATCCTTTAATTGCACCCCCACAGTCTCAGACCTTGCATACCAAAGCTAATATTCCTGCAGTTTCCTGCCTTTGTTCTGACCTAAAATGTGAGTCACAGAATCTCCATGAGTGTGTCCGCCACAATATCACAATATCTATACAAAAACAGTAATCACCCTATCAGTTAAGTTGATCTTTAACTTTGTTTAATGGGTGTTTTTTGTTAAATATTCTATAACTGTACAACACTGTGCAAAAAAACAATAATTGCTGTTCTGAAAATTATACCATAACCAGGTTGGTGTATATAAATCTTTGGCCACTTACCGTGTCACTACTGTTTGGATAAAGTTTTGAAGATAAGAGCCATACTCATTTTTCTCAGCAGATGGCTGCTGTGGTTTACTCACTGCCCCCCCCCCCCCCATGTGCTGACAAGGGCCTGTCATGTTTCTGAGAAGGGATTTTGAATTATTTGAAAGCAGGTCTACAACTTCAACATTACTTCTTGGCATTATAGTTTAGCTTCCATTGGCAGTGTTACCAGATTTTGTGTTTTTTGCACTATTCATAAAAAATAATCTTGATATTAGGGAGTTTATAGAAAAATGTTGTGAAAAACAGGCATAACTGGCAGCTATATGGGGGTCTGTCCCTATTTTTGTTCATCTCAGCTATTCTTTTTATGTCTATGTTGGCACAAAGTAAGGAAACAGAAATAATGTAAGAGGTGATGATTGCTTGCACAACTTTATCTTAAATGTTTTATTAACATCATATCAATTATCACATCTTTAAAAATCACAGTTATTGTCAATACTGGTATATTGTTACACTCCTGGACACATAGGGGCAGATTTACTAAGGCAGTGCAAATTAGTGAGTGTGCAATTTAGACTGAGCACCTAAGGGAGTGGCCAATTTTTGCCAGTGATCTACTAACAACAAGCAAAATTATGAACACAAACATAGTCACTTCATTTCAATAATGACCACCCATCCAACAAGAGCACCGCAAGATTGCACACAGGCACACCTGATGAGGAAGCAGGTCATCAACACAGGCACAACCAGTCAGCAGGAGTATAATATAGGAGTTTTTTTAAAGCTTTTTTAAGCTTTTTTTTTTTAAGTGCAAAACTCAGTAAAATAGTTTATTTTTGGTGATCATATTTCAAAGTTTTGATTTTCATTTCACATGGCAGACTCCTTTGTTTAATATGTATAAATTTAGTATTTGTCATCGTCGTTGGCGTCCGTCGGTCTATGATGACCATGGAAGAGAATCCTAAACGTCTACTCTGCTGGAACAGCACTGCCTGTGGCTGAACAGGCCGATGCGCGAATGGCAGTCCCTGTCACACAGGTCGCACTTGTGGGTGGTCTCCGTGCTGCTGGGTCTGTGGCGGTTCTTCCTGCGGGTCCTTTTTTCATCTGCAGCAGCAGTCAGTCTCTCTTCACCCGCCTTGAGCTGTCTGGTCAGGGTGCCTCTCCATTTGGAGCGGTCCGTTGCAAGGTCATCCCAGCGCTCTGTGTTGATCTCCAGGGCCTTCATGTCTCTCTTGCAGACGTCTCTAAAACGCAGCTGTGGGCGGCCAACGTCTCTCTTGCCAGTTGCCAGTTCTCCATAGAGGACGTCTTTGGGGATTCTGCCATCCTCCATACGGTGAACGTGGCCTAGCCAGCGGAGCCTGCGCTGTCTGAGTAGAGTAAACATGGAGGGAAGGCCGGCGTGGGACAGAACTTCTGTGTTGGGCACTTTGTCCTGCCAGGATATGTCCAGGATGTGGCGAATGCAGCGCAAGTGGAAGGAGTTCAGTCTCTTTTCCTGCCGGGCGTATGTTGTCCACGTCTCACTCCCATAGAGCAGTGTGCTGATGACGCAGGCGTTGTACACTGCCATCTTCGTCTTGACAGAGAGTTTGGGATTCTCCCACACTCGTGTGGTGAGGCGAGCGAGTGTGAAGGCTGATTTTCCAATCCTCTTGTTGATCTCTGTATCAAGGGAGAGGTTGTTGCTGATCGTGGACCCCAGGTACGTGAACTGATTCACGACCTCCAGCTCGTAGTTGTCAATGGTGATGGTTGGTGGTGCTTCCGTGCCTTGCGCCAAGACGTTAGTCTTCTTCAGGCTGATGCTAAGCCCGAAGTCCTTGCATGCCTGGGAGAAGTGGTCCATAAGGGTCTGAAGCTCCTGCTGTGTGTGGGTTGCGACTGCAGCGTCGTCTGCGAACAGCATGTCTCTGATTAGAGCCTCGCGTACTTTGGTTCTGGCTTTCAGGCGGGCAAGGTTGAAAAGCCTGCCGTCAGATCTTGTGTGCAGGTAGATTCCCTCTGTTGCTGTGCTGAAGGCATGCCTCAGGAGCATAGCAAAGAAAATCCCAAAGAGGGTTGGCGCAAGTACACAGCCCTGTTTCACTCCGCTGCGTATGTTGAAAGGCTCTGAGACGTTGCCATCGTGCTGCACTATCCCCTGCATGTTGATGTGAAACGATTCAATGAGGCTTTGCAACTTTGGTGGGCATCCTATCTTTGGCAGGATCTTGAAAAGGCCCTCTCTGCTGACCAGATCGAACGCTTTGGTGAGGTCGATGAAGGCGACGTACAGGGGCATGTTCTGTTCTCTGCATTTCTCCTGGAGTTGGCGGATGGAGAATATCATGTCTACCGCCGATCGCTCAGCGCGGAAGCCACACTGAGACTCGGGGTAGACACGTTCGGCAAGCTTCTGTAGACGAACGAGAACAACTCGTGCATAGACTTTGCCAACAACGCTGAGGAGGGAGATGCCCCTGTAGTTGTTGCAGTTGCTTCTCTCCCCTTTGTTTTTGTAGAGGGTGATGATCTTGGCGTCCCTCATGTCCTGTGGTACGGCACCTTCCTTCCAACACTGGCAGAGGACGTCATGCAATGGCAGCAGTAGGGCGGTCTTGCAGTGCTTGATCAGGTCGGGGGGTATGCCGTCGTTGCCGGGTGCCTTGCCAGCAGCCAAGCTATCAATGGCCTTGCTGAGTTCGTCGATGGTTGGCTCGGCGTCAAGTTCGTCCATGGATGGCAGGCAGTCGATGGCATCAAGGGCTGACGGTGTCACGGTGTTCTGTCTGGAGTAGAGGTCGGAGTAGTGTTCCACCCATCTCTCCATCTGCTTGTTCTTTTCTGTGATCATCTCCCCAGTGGAGGATTTGAGGGGGGCCGTCTTGCTCTGAGCCGGACCAAGTGCTTTCTTGATGCCATCGTACATACCACGGATGTTCCCTGTTATGGCAGCGGTTTGAATGTCTTGGCTGAGCTGAGTCCAGTACTCGTTGGCACAGCGCCGAGCAGTCTGCTGAACTTTGCTTCTCGCAGCCCTGAGAATCTGGAGATTCTTCTCGTTTGGGTACTTCTTGTACTCAGCAAGTGCTGAGCGCTTGGCTTCAATGACGGGGGTCATCTCGGTCAACTTGGCATCAAACCAGTCCTGTGACTTCGAGGTCTTCCTCCCAAAGGTAGCCAAGGCTGTGCGGTGGATGGTGTTTCGCAGCTCTTCCCACTTCTGCTTTGCAGATTCTCCTTCTTGTGGTACACCAAGTTCCTTCTCAAAGGTGGAGGCAAACTGCTCAACAAGTTCTGGTTAAGCCATCTTGCTGGTGTCAATCCGTGCCTTTCCAGGTTGTCTAGCACGATGGAATTTCTTCAGCTGCAGCTTGACCTTGCAACACACCAATGAATGGTCTGTGTCGCAATCTGCACTCTGGAACGAACGGGTGATTAGCACGTTCTTCAGTGAGGTGCGCCTGGTCAGGATCAAGTCCAGCTGGTGCCAGTGCTTTGAGCGTGGATGTTGCCAGGAAACCTTGTGTTGGGGCTTGGTCTTGAAGAACGAGTTTGTGATGCACAGATCGTGATATGTGCAGAACTCGAGCAGCCGCTGTCCGTTGTCATTCATTCTGCCCACGCCAAAAGGTCCAAGACAGGAGGGCCAGGAGTCGTGGTCAGCACCCACTCTGGCATTGAAGTCTCCAAGGAGAATGAGTTGTTCAGAGTTGGGGACGATCCTGACAGTTGTTGCGAGATTCTCGTAGAACTCGTCGTTTGCCTCTGGTGTGGCTGTCAGTGTTGGGGCATACACACTGACAAGGGTGACTGGGCCTTGAGTGGTGTTCAGGCGGAGGGTGAGGAGTCGAGCAGAGCCAGTGCTGCTTGGTTCCACCATCTTCAGCAAGGTGTTCTTCACTGCAAAGCCCACTCCGTGTTCCCTGTGTTCGTCACTGCCCTTTCCCTGCCAGTAGAACGTGTAGTCCTTCTCTCTCAGTGTGCCTGCGTCAGCCAACCGTGTTTCCTGGAGAGTGGCGATATCCACTCCCAGTCTCTTCAGCTCATTATTGATGATGGCAGTCTTCCTGGTGTCGTTGATGTCCTTGAGGTTAGTAGCGAGTCCTGTCATCATAGTGCGGACGTTCCAAGTTCCCAGTTTTAGAGTTGGTCTCTTTTGTTTTTTTGTCTTGCCTGGTGCGAAAGTTCTCAGCCTGCTGTTCGGATTTCTCCTCATCCCCATGCACCCAATGAGGAAAGCAAGCTGTGGCGGGACATCACCTTATTGGCTGGGGGCTGCCCAGCTTGAGGTGGGCGGTAGCTGTCCAGTGAGATCCGATGATCCCTCCCACCGTCGGGAATAACCCCTGGCGCCGAGCTCTACGCCAATTGAGCGGTGGCTTATAACCGGTAACTGTCATTCCCCGTGTTTTGTCTATGCCAAAGGCGAAGCTGGAGTGTCCTCTCCAGTGATCCGGTGTTCTACCTTCCAGCGTTGGGCGTTGGTAGGATTCAAGCCTGGGCAGGAAGATATGGAGGATAAGATGTTGCCCATGCAGCATGTCCCCCCTCTCCATGTCACTGATGAATCCAAAGGAACAGCAGGGCTGCTACAGTTTGGCACCAGCGCCGTTGCAGGAGCTGCCAGAACGATGTTGAGCACAACATAGAACTGCCTTAGGGGCTCCGACTCCGGATTTTTCCTCAGGGTTGACTCCCGAAGCCTTTCCCATGACCGAGTATGCCGCAAGGCAGCGGAGGTTTGAAATCAGGGTTTACCTTCCCCTAGATGGGCTACCTTCCCAGGTTGACGAGCCACCATCTACCCGAAGCATCTGGTTTTAAGGCGCCAGAGATCCGCCCTCGCCCCTTCTCCTATTAGTAAAAGCAGTTCCGCCGGGCTTAGAGACTAAACCACACGGGCAGGCTAGGAGTTGGACTTAGTTGTCAGAGGCTTTTCGAGACGCACGTCATAAGGAGCATTTTATGAGCACTGGGAGCTTAACCCCAGTGCCGCTCCTGGCTATGACAACCTTGGAACCTTAGTATTTGTACTGTATATAATTTTAAAAAGGACTACTCATGAATAAATTGATTATTTGACCAACGTGTTTATTTTATTAACACAAGAAGCGTCAAAATGATTTGATGACTCTGGGGTTTTATTATGTGAACGACTTTGTTTTAACAAAATCTGCAGATCTCCAAGTCCATGACTTTTGATAAATATGTGTGTTTTATGTTTTCTGAAGTCTGGAATGGAATAAAGTAAAACACACTTGATTTCACTTATTCCTCGGGCAGCCACAGCAGAGACTGCTGTCATGCTATGATGTTGCAATTTCGGAGGACGTCTATGGATCTGTGCGGTTTTTTTTTGTTTTTTTTTAATAATCTCATTGGTGTTTTCCTCCTATTGTATCCTCAACTGGGAGAGAGAAGAAGGAACTGAATTACCATTTTATGCACAGCAAAAAGAAATAATTATAAAAACATGAATAAAAGGGAAAAAAAGCAAGAAAACTGACAATGTGGAAGAGCTTTTGTTTCAAAAGCAAGGGGGAGTCTGATGGAGAGGAGTGGAAACTCCGAGAATGTTTGCTTTTATTTTTGCTCTTAATCCTATTTGTGTAGCACTTTGAGATTTTGCCATGAAATGTTAAGTGCATGGTAAATTAAATAAATTATTATTATTATAGATAGATAGATAGATAGATAGATAGATAGATAGATAGATAGATAACTTTATTGTCTGCCCCAGTCAGTGACAGAAATTCTTCTTCGACACAGCTACAACAATATAACACATTCAACACTCTCAAAAACATGTTCAAACTCACAGGATAAAAACAATTTAAAAAAGTAAACACGGTTAAAAAGGAAACAGCAAATAAAATCATGTAGAGGAAAATATTAATAACTATTAAAAATTAATAGTGATTAATAGATAAATGCTGATAACTATTGATAGCTAACTGAAGTATGATAACTATTTGATCTTGTTCAGGATTGTTACTGCAGAAGGAATAAATGATTTCTTGTAAATGTTTTTATGGGCCAGTGGAACTTTATATCGTCTGCCTGATGGCAGTAACTGAAAAGAGTGATGGAGGGGGTGAGATGGGTCCTCTGTGATCAGGGTGGCTTTCCTGATCACAGAGCGCTGATACAGTTCAGACAACGGTGTCTGTGGTGAGCCAGTGATTTTGCTAGCCTGATTAACTGTACGGGAAAGCTTTGTTTTGTGCTTGATGAAGAGGGAGCTGTACCAGGATGAAATGTTAAAAGTGAGAATGGATTCAATTAATGAAGTGTAAACCAGAGTTAAAATGTGTCTACTGACAGTAAAAGTTCTCAGTTTCCTCAACAGGTGGAGGCGTTCTTGTGCTTTTTTATAAACAGAGTCAACATGGTGCGCAAAAGACAGGCTACAGTCCATCTCTATTCCCAAATATTTAAAAACTTGAACTTGCGCAGTAGCCTGACCCTGGATACTGAGGGGTGTAAAGAGAGTAGTTGAAAGTTTCTCTTTGTTCCCACAGCACAACTCCTTAGTCTTTGTGGTGTTTAACTCCAGAGAGTTTTGATTAAAAGTCTGAGCTAGATCGTTGACTGCCTGCTGATAGCGGGTCAGTGCAGTACTGTCTGTCAGATGAGCCACCAAGGCCATGTCATCTGCATATTTAAAAAGGGTCATTCCTTCACTGTCACAGGAGATGTTATTTGTGTATACAGAGAACAGAACCGGAGATAAAACACAACCTTGAGGAAGACCTGTGTTTAAAATCAACTTGCTAGATGTAAAACCATTTAAAAACACTTATTGTGGCCTGTCATATAAAAAACTGTGAATCCATAAAATCAATGTTGGGTGAACCTGCAGGTCTGTCAAGTGATGTAGCAAGGTGCCTGCGTGTACAGTGTTAAAAGCAGAAGAAAAGTCCATAAACAAAATCCGTGTGTGTGGGTGTGAAGAATCCAGTTGTTTAGTGACAGTGTCTAGAAGTGTAAGACATGCATCCTCTACACCCCGTTTTGCCTTATAAGCAAACTGGAGGGGATCCAATTTGTATGACAACATGTTAGTCAAAAAGTCACACACCACTCGCTCCATACATTTACAGAGCACAGAGGTCAGGGCCACTGGTCTGTAGTCTTTCGGGTCATTAGGGTGAGTCTTTTTGGGGATTGGAATGATGGTAGATTCCTTCCACTGATCAGGGACACATCCAGAATCCAAGAGCTGCTGAAAAAGTCTGGTGAGGACTCCACCTAGCTGAGTGGAACATTCCTTGAGGATTCTGCCTCTGAGCCTATCAGGGCCAGCGGCTTTGTGTTGGTTGACCCTATGTAAGATGGACGTCACAAGTTGCTCCTCAATGATAAGGGGTTCATGGGGGGAGACGGAAGGTGGGGAGGTCCAGGTGGTCGGTGTGCTGCTGGTATTAAAACGGGTGAAGAAGGTGTTAAACTGTTCTGCAAAGGACAGCTTATTATTATTATTATTATTATTATTATTATTATTAGTAGTAGTAGCAGTAGTAGTAGTAGTAGTAGTAGTAGGCTATATATAAACAAATGAAATTTTAAAAATCCTCTGCCGACTTATGCCCAGTTCAGCACAACGCCGATCTCTGTGAGATTGTTTCTGTTCCAACTCTGTTCAAACAATCTGTTCTGTCATGCCAAATAACGTCACGTGCTGAGAGAAGCTTCTGTCTCTTTGGCCACATGCCCTTGGTTCTCACCAGTGTCTCGGCACCAACCACTGTCATGTCAGGCGCAAATGAATTAAGACATGCTTTTTAGGGCGTTAAATCTTGGTGCATTTAGCAGGAGATTGACAACCGCAAACCTTAACTAGAAAAGCACTCGGAGAGCACAGACCTCCGCCAAGCGCCACAGTTCCCCCCATACAGTGTTTAACATCATAAATATTAATCCTACATTTATTTTGTCTAACTTTATAGATTCCTTGACCATGAAAAAAATGCCATTCGCAAGTGGCATATATTAGCTATGCTGTGATGCTTGTTTTTTGTTTTTTTTTTTTCCAGACGGTGATCCGGATCACCACCAAAATCTAATCATCTGTAGGATACCCCATTTCTGACAATCTCTGAAAATTTCATGAAAATCCGTCCATAACTTTTTGAGTTATGTTGCTAACAAACAAACAGACAGACAGACAGACAAACCAACGCTGATGAAAGCATAACCTCCTTGGCGGGGGTAATAAATCACCTTGCGCCAGTCATTTAAATACTCCCCTTCCTCAAATTTGTGCTTTGACATGACAACTCCAGCAAATACATATGAAATGAGGCCAGGCGCAAAATTAACATAGTTCGTCCATGCCTTTTCACTGCTAATTTTGCCCTGTGCCCTTTAATAAATCTCAATAGTAGTTTTTTAATGCCAAAACAGGGTTTTGTGATGGTGCAGGACATTTGTAAATCTGCCACATAGTATCCTCCCTTAATATACAGTGCAACTCAAAATATATGGACAAAATGTATGACTAGCCCCGTTTCCATTGCATGAACTAGGAACCATTTTTCAGTAACACTACCTGTGGTGTTCCATTACAGGAACTTCTCCTATGGTGTAAAATTTTCAAGAACTCATTGGGGCCAAAATGGCCCCGAAAAAGTGCTGGGTTGGGCATAGGATTGATTCAGTGCTGTCTAGATACAGCTTGGCATCATGATGTAAACAAAACAGGAGCGAACAAGAAGTGCAAAAAAACCAATGGAAAAAAGAGCATTATGGAGAAAAAAAAAATAGAATCTAATGCTTCTGCAATTGTGGTGAGCAACTGTCTGGTTGTTTATACAGCGTAGTCAAGCTCCACAGCCATACAGCACAAGCATTGAGAGTGCGTGAGCATTACACCAAAGGCAAATGATATCGACCAGGGGCTCTGGGTTGTGTATACGCATGGGCTGCAGCTACCCTGTATAATAAGTCTGTTCCTCTCTGCAATCATTTAACAACTCTGGCAAGTTGGTCCCATAGACTTGACTGGGATTTATTTCCTGTGTAATCATTTCTGTGTGATTTCAACATATTTTAAACAATGCAGCTTGTTCACATTGGCGTGCTGTGCCACCGTTAAAACTGTGAAACAATTATGTCACACACAAAATCTCTGGAGGCTGATGGGTCCAACCCCCACAATGAAGGCACAACCGATGAGTGGACCAGATACAGGAATTACCCATACCAAAGTTCTATTCCCAAAAAATTGGTTCCAAGTTCATATGGAACTACTGTGTTTGGTAGTGGTCAGAGAGGATTGGCAGCCATGTTTCTGTCAGTCTGCCCCAGAGCAGCTGTGGCTACAGTAGTAACTTACCACTACCATTGTCTGTCTGTGGCGTGAATGAATAATGGACTCATTGTAAAGCACTTTGGGTATCTTGAAAGGCGCTATATAAATGCAAACCATTATTATTATTATACAGTGAAAAGGGGGTAATGGGTTGTCTTGGCCCCAAGAAAAGGGGGCTCCATGGGGCAAACAAAAAAGTTCAAGAACGACTGCTATAAAACTTGAAAAGAAGCAACTGTTCATCTTTTATTGGTCTTCAATTTCAATTAATGAAAACAGTGGTAATGTTTTACTGCATAATCTTTTCCATCCTTATGTTAGTCCTGCATTGCCACAGGGTCCACGTGTGTGCATGCCTGTCTCCTCTAGGCTCGATCAAGGGCATCCTTGTGGGTGATGGGGGTGATGTTCACAATCCTCATGTCATCCTTGATCTGGTCGAGCCATCATTTCTTCGGCCGTCCTCATGGCCACTTTCCCCTTGGGCTGAGGTGCAGGGACCTCCTTGCCATTGAGACCTTTTCACTGCAGACAACATGTCTGCAATATTGGAGCTGTGCCTCTCGCGTCTTCCCAGTGATTGTTGCAACTGCCATGCGCTTTGCACATCCTTCTTCACGTGGTCATACAGGGTCAGGCTGATGTTGCAGCACAGCATA
Organism: Pholidichthys leucotaenia; assembly: GCA_020510985.1. Classification (NCBI taxonomy): domain Eukaryota; kingdom Metazoa; phylum Chordata; class Actinopteri; order Cichliformes; family Pholidichthyidae; genus Pholidichthys; species Pholidichthys leucotaenia. The sequence goes on from CM035836.1 coordinate 212,315,759, forward strand.
TGCATCTCCATTCTGTGCTCATGTTTGATTGAGCAGGCCAGCATTTGCTTCCCTGTAGGGTGACAGGGTGGATCATGGTCTTCTGGTCTGGCATTCGGCGGTAGCAGAGGACACCAGTCACCTGCCGTCACCTGATCCAAGCAGTGCTGACTCGAGTGCCGGCATCAGGGAGTCTTTCACTGTCACTGCTGACTACTGAGCCAAGGTATTTGAAGTGCACTCCCCTCTTTAAGTGGGCACCATTTATACTGACCATACCATCAGTTTGGTCTCCAAATTCCATATACAGTACTTGTGATATTCAGGCACAGTGTTTTATTGCCTAGTACTTAAAAAAAAATAATCGATGGGGCTAAATATATATACAAAATTCAAAAGGGCCATTTTCATTGATGTATGGTGTATGACAAGAGTTTCTAACTTACTGTAATCTTGTCTCAAAACTCATGGGTCAGTCGGCTCTGCTACTGAAAGTTATGCCCTGTGGTGAATGCCAATTTTGGGGATATTCCATACTTTTCTTTCTTCTTCATACACACAATTATATACAATCAGCCAAAGCCTGCTGAAATATGTTTGGTGTTTAAGCAGACTATGTATAGTAAGCTTCCTGCTCCACAGTTGATGTTGCGTTGCTACAAATTTGGTTATATTAGTAATTTAATGTAATTATACAAAGACCCAAAAATCAAATGTGATTTTAGTGCTCAAAAACTTAAGATTGGATTTTTAAGTATGCTTCCTAATTTTGGCACTGCTCCTTCAAACCACATTTTATGTCTTTAATCTGAGCTGTGAATTAATTTAGTTTCACAACACGGAGCGACAAGGAAATTTGGGTTATAGGGATGCTCTAAACTTTGTTAAATTCAAGAGGACTGCTGTTATTTGTTAAGCAGTGTAATCATACAGTCTGTCCCAAAATGCTTCACATTAGATTGATTGCCAATTTAGATGCATTTGTCAGAATGTGGAATAATCAAGCAATCAGCACTTTGATGAGTAAATTTATGAGATGTTAGTCAATTACCAAAGCTGCAGAGAGGCTAAACTAGTCGATGTAATTACATACACACAATGCTGTATATTTGTCTTTGAAGAGTTGATAATCAAAACTAGCTTGTGAAAAGCCCTTTAATATATCAGAGGCTGATAATCATTAAAGTAAAAGCATAGCATACAGTTTGTTTTTCCAATTATATTTGGGGAGATTAAGTGCCTTCAAAGTAGGGATGCAACATGGCAACGCGTGCATCGACGATGTGGCTACTCTCTGCCCCGATAAAATGGTGTTTTCATGTTTTTCGTCTTGTGAGTCACAGCATTTTTGTTCATCTTCATCGCGTCCATGCACATATAGCCTTGAGTTTCTCCTCAACATTGGTAGAACCATGTACATAGAATTAGACTCTGCACATGCTGAAGAGCTATGGGATCGCGGACTGCTCTGTACACCCACCCGTGCATCTTGTCCACAGTGGAGGCCACCATAAGCGGTGGAACAGAAAGCAGAAAAGGGGTAAAGGCGGAGATACCCGGACTAGGCTAGTGGCTAACCCACACAAGCCACCTATCCCCACCATCACACTGGCCAGCATACGCTCTTTAAACAACAAGCTCGACCACATCTGTTTACTACGCTTAGCATCAAGAACTGTGAGTGAGTGCGGTGTTTTTGTGTTTGTGGAAACATGGCTCAACAACAACATCCCAGACTCTGCCATCCAGCTAGACCGGCTAACATGCTACCAAGCAGACAGAGCTGTTGGTGAAGGAGGTAAGACCCACGGCGGCAGGCTCTGTGTTTACTTCAATGAAGCCTGGTGCTGTGATGCTGTTTTGGTCTGTAAACACTGCTCACCATTGTTGGAGGTTATGGTTATCAAGTGCCGTTCTATCTTCTGAGGGAATTTACGGTGAAACTGCTAGCTGCCGTTTATTTCCCTCCCAGCTCCAACAACGACAGCAGGAGTGAGGCATTGAATGAACTGTACCAGCACATCAGTGAGCAGCAGACAGCCCACCCTGATGCTTTTCTTATTTTGGCTGGAGATTTTATTATTGCATAATAATTTGCATTCCAAATTATTATGCAAGTGATATTTGTCTCTGATTTTCCAAAATAGTCGATACAAATGACAGTTAGTCAAGTTATCAACTGTTTTTTTAATTTTAATTGAACAAACCTCCTAATGAAAACTATTTTTTTGCAATAATAATAATAATAATAATAATAATAATAATAATAATAATAAAACCTCAAAATCCACTGTTCCAAATTATTATGGAAAACAGAGTTTCAAAACATTTTATTGGTTGTAAAGAACTGAATTTTTTTTTTAATTTGCAGCATTAGGAAGTCATATTTACTGAAATCAAAAGCTATTTCAATCAAAAACATCTTTACAGGCCAAGTTACAGGTTAACATAGGCCCCCTTCTTTGATATAACCTTCACAGTTCTTGCATCCATTGAACTTGTGAGTTTTAACCAGGCTAACCAGTTCTTATCTTATTTTTTATTACTGTGACTACTGCTATCCCTTTGCTGCTGCATTCCTGGAATTTCCACATTGTGGGACTAATAAAGACTTATCTTATCTTATCTTTTTGGAGAGTTTTTGCTTTAATTTCTTTGCAAGATGTCAAAATAGCCTCCCACAGTTGCTGTTTTGATGTGACCTGCCTCCCACCCTCATAGATCTTTTGCTTGAGGATGCTCCAAAGGTTCTCAGTAGGGTTGAGGTCAGGAGAGGATGAGGGCCACACCATGAGTTTCTCTCCTTTTATGCCCGTAGCAGCCAATGACACAGAGGTTGTCATGAACTAAGCCGGTGTCTCCTATAGGCTCGGTTCTGACCATTCTCTGTGGCTCGGGTATCGGGTGATTTATGTGTTGTTATCTTTTGAGTTCTGGTTGTGTTTATGTATTTGTTCCTTTTCTGTGCCCGTAGCCACCGCTCTGACCGGCGGCTGTTAGGTAGCCTCTTTGACCTACTTTCATGTGGGCGCTGTCTAACACTCGCTGGTCCGACTACGCCCCCTCTCTCTCCTGACAGCCAACTGATTCCACTCCTGTCACTGATTTTCCCGTACCTCGCCCAGGTGCACCCAATCTGTTGTCCAGCAGTGCTTGTACCTAGGTGGCTTTTGCCAGTCAAGCATTGCTGGACCATTGAGCTGTGCTATACGGACGTTAATCACTGTATGTGCCTCATTGTATTCATCAAAATTACGGATTAGCCACTTCCTCATCTAGCCGTGGATTCCCGATGTCCTCTGAGCGATGTCATCTCTGGGATGCCATTGTGGTTAATCCGTTTCTCCACCTGCGTTTGCTGGGCGATGCCGGTCCCCGAATGCCAACTGTAAGTGTGTTTTTGTGTTTTTGTAAATCTTCACCTTTTTGGAACTGTTTTGTCTTTACGTTAATAAATGTGTTGTGGTATACCCAGCACGTAAATCCATCCTTTCCCCTCACTCTCGCACATGGGGAGTCATAACAGAGGTATTCTTTGCAGCATGAGATAATGCATTGTCATGCATGAAGAAAATTTTTCTATGGAAGGCATGGCTCTTCTTTTGTACCGTGGAAGAAAGTGGTCAGTCAGAAACTATACACTTTTCCAAGGTCATTTTCACACCTTCAGGGACCCTAAAGGGACCTACCAGCTCTCTCCCCATGATTCCGGCCCAAAACATGACTCTGCCACCTCCTTGCTGATGTTGCAGCCTTGTTGGGACATGGTGACCATCCACCAACCATCCACTACTCCATCCATCTGGACCATCCACGGTTGCACGGCACTCATCAGTCAACAAGACTGTTTGAAAATTTGCCCTCATGTATTTCGGGGCCCACTGCAATCCTTTCTGCTTGTGAGCATTGGTTAGGGGTGGCTGAATAGCAGGTTTATGCACAACTGCAAGAATCTGAGGGATCCTACACCTTGAGGTTCATGGGACTCCAGAGGCACTAGCAGTTCAAATACCTGTTTGCTGCTTTGTAATGGCATTTTAGCAGCTGCTCTCTTAATTCAATGAATTTGTCTGGCAGAAACCTTCCTCGTTAGGCATTTATCTGCATAAACCCACCTGTGTTCTGAATCAGCCACAATTTTATTCACAAGATGATGATCATGCTTAAGTTTTTGTGAAATATCTAATGTTTTCATACCTCGTCCAAGGCATTGCACTATTTGACACTTTAAGGCAGCAGAGAGATCCTTTTTCTTTCCCATATTGGTTGAAACTGGTGGCATGCTTAATAATGTGGAACATCCTTCTTAAGTAGTTTTCCTTTAATTGGGCTCACCTGGCAAACTAATTATGACAGTGTTTGAGATTGATATCAGTGATCCAAAGAGCCCTGAAACACAATACCATCCATAAGTTTAATTAAAAAAAAAAAAAAAAAAAGGTTTTTGACACTAAAATCCTTTTTGCATAATAATTTGGAATGTGGTGTAGACCCAAAGACTGTTTCCCCTGAAATACACCAACACATCAGCTTTCGTTCATGCAAAAACAACACACTGGACCATGTTTTCTCCAACCAGAGAGCAACGTATAAAGCCACTCCACCTCTCCTACCTTGGTGCCTCTGACCACATCACTTTTATGCTAATTCCAGTATACAGATCACTGGTTAAAGTCACCAAACCAGTTCGGAAACAGGTACGTGTGTGGCTGGAAGGGTCTTAGAGGCACTTCAAGATAGCTTCAAGACCATTGACTGGAACATATTCAAGCAGGCTGGCACCTACAACAACACCACAGATCTGCAGGAGTACACAGACTGTTACTGCCTACATTGCACAGTGCATTGATGATGTCACGGACACCAAGACCATCACTGTTTGGGCCAATCAGAAACCATGGCTCACAGAGGAGGGCTACAAGCTCCTGAAAGCTCGCAACACTGCCTTCAGAGCTGGGGATGAAGTAGGCCTGAGGACAGCGAGGGCCAACCTGCCCCAAGGCATCACAGAGCCCAAGAGGCAGTATTCCAGGAGGATAGCCCACCATTTCAGTGACAGCAGAGACACTCGGAGTCTGTGGCGGGGGATCCAGACCATTGCAGACTACAAGCCCACACCGCAGATCTGCGATAGCTCCACCTCTCTGCTGAGTGAGCTGAACAACTTCTTTGCACTCAACAGTACCCCTGCATAGAAGTCACCACCGACTCCTGGCGAATGGCAGAATGGACCAGCTTTCCAAAAACAGTCAGTGGGTGACTGGCCTAAAAAAATCAGCTAAAGAGGTTATAGCTTATGCCAGGAAGGGCATAGACAAACTTCAGAGAAAAACTTTCACTGGCAAAAAGAAAGCTGAAAGATGAAAGAAAATTGGGTACTTCCTCTGGAGCCCTCAAAATGACTGGGAGTATGCAAACAACACCAATCTGAAGACCCCCTGCTCGAGAAATTAAATATCTTGTGAATGAGAGAAAATTCAGCACTTTAACAAAGCTGGTCAGAGTCATAGCCTAGGTGTGGAGAACAGTTACATGATGGAGGATAACGTTGGAAAACTCAGCCACTAAGAAGGCCAAGTAAGAGGAAAGGAAGAGGTAAGCTCTAGAGGAAAAAAGGCTGTTCTTTCCATTGATAAGTATGAAGATGCTCTCAGAGATGTGTTTCTGGCTGGTCAGGAGAGTGTTAACTTTAATGACAATGCTCAAAAGGCTGGTTGTGTACAAGGATGACAGGTCAGGACTACTACCGGGTAGAGCTGGACCAAAAGGAGACCCAGGAAGCTTTGAGCTTGAAGGGTATCCCTATAGAAGGTTAAGGATCATCCAGACAGATGTTGACAGGTTCTGGAAGAAGTGGAGTTCAGTTAGCTGGGCCCAATCTGTTTGTTTAAAGTAAATGGCACACATGGGAATGAAACATGGCTGTTGGAGACATTGTGTGGTTAGCTGACCAAAATGCATTGAGAGGTCAATACAAGCTTGCCAGAGTGGTCAGCATTGACACTGATAAGGGCATCATGAGAGACGTCAATGTAAAACCCTTTCCAAGCTACCCACTTCCAACCACCAAATCAGTCCATGAAAGCTGTTCAAACAAAACTGGAAAGAGAGACAAAAAGTTAACAGCAAAGATTCCTTCCACAATTCTCCACAAGATGTTTAGTTGTACTGTTTCCTGTTGAAGAACAAAATAACAGCAAAAGTTCTGATGGAAAAGAGGATGGCAGTAAATGATCTTCAACCCATTCAAAGGACAAAGCAAAGATTCTGTAGTGAGTTGGTATTGTGACCTCCCTGGGCTCAAGAGCCAGAAGTTCAAGTGGGAGGTGTCATAGCGAGCAACCAAAAAAAAAAAAAAAAGTGGAACCAAGTGGGCTGAGCTGTTTCTGTGGGGAATGGTTTGAAAGGAGCACCTCTAAGGAGTCCCTCATCAAAGTATGAGAAACACCTGCTTTCATCTCTCCAAAGAAATGTTTGTTGGCCATGCTGCACTAATGGTTTCAGCTCATGGACTTAACTAAAGACACCACTGGTATGCCTTATTTTTGTTGTAATTTAAAGTGAGTTTTACTATGGGTGTCTAATTTAAGTTGATTTTGATTGATGATTAATTAATTTGAGTTATGCAATTATTTACTTTGACTTGAAGTAGAATAGTCATTATTAGTCTACTGTCTAGTCAACTCTATCTTCAGACATCACTCATCTTCGTCTTCACTCTATATCATCACTCTATCTGGTCAGGAGCTGTAATTCTTCTATCATCATTGCTGTGTCCAATCGAACCTCAACTTGCCTATCATCCCTGTTTAGAAAAATAAAGTTAAAAAAAAAAAATAAAAAAAGTGGAAAAGAGTGAGGTGTCCTGCATGGCCTTTGGGGAAATCCAGGCCTTTTTCAATTTTGGGCAGGAGCTGGAAAGAAAATTAAAATATAACTTGACAGATGGCATGATGCAAAGCATAAAAAAACAGGCAATGCACTGACAGAAACTAACAAAACACTGGCATATGCCAGGTAGTCTGGCACAAAAGGCTTTTCTTTTCTTCTTCTTCTTCTCTACCCCCTCACCCCCAGTCAGTCACAGCAGATGACTGCCCCTTCATGAGCTTGGTTCTGCTGGAGGTTTCTTCCTGCTAAAAGGGAGTTTTTTACTCTCCACTGTCGCCAAGTGCTTGCTCATAGGGGATCACCTGACTGCTGGTGCCTTTCTGCAATTGTGGGGTTTTCCCTGACAGTTTGAAAGTGCTGAGATGACTGTTGTGAAATGGTGCTATATAAATAAAGTTGAATTGAAAAGTCCACTGATGATGACATACTAGGGCCCAATAAGTTAATTATTGTTTTTGATAAACTGAATAAAATCTGATCATCTTCCTCAATGATTTATTGTACCGTTAGCATTTTTTATGACAGACAATTGTATTTCTTGTGGTTTAAGAAATTCTGTACTGTATAGTGTGTACTATGTGCTGGTGCATCTCAGTAAATTATAATATCATTATTTATAATTTATTTTAAAAAACTAACATCATAAATTTTATTCAAAAAGGTTGAATTATTTCTCTTTGTGTAAGGAATTTGTCAAAGTTTATCTTTTTCAGTTATCTTACAAAATAACTTTCACATTCTAATTTACTGAGATGCACTAATAGACTGTTTTAACAGGAAAATAAAATGTGAGCTGCTTCATCTGTTGCATTTTAAACATTATCAGAGTACCCCAGCAATCCAGGGAAACCCAGTAAGATCCAGGGTCCCTCTGTTGTCTGATATGGTCACCGTCACCACATCACAGCACAGAGACGGAGAAGGGAAATGAATCAGACAGCTGTCATTATTCTGATTATATTCATTTTGAAGTTGCATCAGCAACTGTGTTTGCCACAGTTACACAAATAGTACAGCGGCTGAGAGTGAGCGGTTTATTTTAAGAACACTTACTCCCCCGGAGTCTGCAGTGGTTCTTTGACTGTCTCTGGCTATTCTGAACGCGATGTCAGCCTGTCCTGTTACCTCAGTGTTAACTTGGATCCGGTCTGCTTTCCTGTCTAGCAGTGGGTTGAAGGCAGTGGGGATGGGTTTTTGCGCTCATATAGTCTTTTTCCTTTTTCCGGTCTATTTCCCCTCCCAGCTGATTTGAAATAGGCGGGTGGATCTTCAAGCTCGCGTGCCATTAGAACTTGTTTTGGTTGCCCAATGTAACCTGGAAGGATGAGGTTTTTCACTGTACACAGTGTGTGCGCTCTGGTGATTAGGTTGGTATCTTCTTCTGCTCTTTTACTTTAGTTTCGGTTGAAAGGGTGCAGTGGGTGTGACCACGTGCACCCCCGCCTGGATGGCAATGCCACTACATTTCATAGAATAAACTCCCATCTAAAATGACTGCTGAGTTATCAGTTAACTGACAACTAATTTAATTTAGTCGACTAAATTCTTATTGACTTTTAATTGAAAGTCAATTCATCAACATCCCTACTTCAAAATAAATATCTTTAATTGTGCCAACTGTTAACTTACAAGTTAATATTCTTTCCAACTAGTGCATGCCCATAGAAAGCAAGTATTCTTGTCTGAAAACAAGTAGCCCAGTTAGGCTTTACAGGTCCAAATGTAAGCTGTGTTTGAAAGTGGAATACAAAGAGGTGTAGCCTATATGAAGGCAATCACACATGTTAGACTTTGACAAATATAAAAGGGACTGGACACTAAGGTTTATTTGATTGTGTGAATATTAATTACAGAATTATTGAAAATGAATGGGACATCCTACAGTATATTAGCGACTGTTTAAGAACCCTTGTTTGTTTGTCAGACGTATTTGTGTGCTCTTTTATGAGTTATATTTATAAGTATTGTATCTTGCACTTTGGGGATTGAGAGTTGTTCAGTCGTCATTATAATTGTTTTAGTTTTAGTTATACGTGTAGTTTATAGTCTATTGTCAAACTCATGCAGTACTATAACAGGACACATTTACAAATATTTGAGACCCATTGCAGTGCATCCTTTTATATTTTAACAATATAATAATAATAATTGTAATAACTATTTGTATAGCACTTTTCACAGACAAAAGTCACAAAGTGCTTTACATGAAATACAACACTGAAAATTTACAGTGATAAAATAAGACACAAGTTAAGAATAGATTACAGCAAAAAAATAAATAAAATACAACAAATAAAACCAACAAGTAATCCCCCTTTCTTCTACCTAAAGGCCTGTCTAAACAGCAGTTGTTGTGTTCACTGTGGTTAATGTTATATTTATTGCTTGGTATTATGCGCCATCTAGTGGCCGTTTTTAGTTAACTTATTTAAGATGTAGAAGAAGAACTCAGACAGAAAGTTGTGGAAAAAATGGTCCCACTGAGATACACAGCCGCTCCACTTTCCTGGTCTTCTTTATTCGTTTGTGTTTGTTAAAGCATCGTCTGTAAGTATTTTATAGTGGAAATGATTAGTCGCCTCATACGTTGTCCTTGGTTGGTGGTCTGACGTTTCTGGTACGCTATTACACATTGAAGACCGTATGTTAGTATTTATGCTAATCGCTAAGCTAACAGCTGCTACTCCATGCTTTACATATGTAAATAAGATGGTTATTGCCTGTGAGTGTTAATTAACTCCAATTGACACGTATATGTACGTTTTTTCTGTATTGTTACAGTTTCACAAATTAAAGATTCAGTAAACTACACTGAGCATCTTCTGGAGTTCGAGAAGTTTCTGGATCTGTGTTTAGCTGTTTGGATAGCTAGATCAGCTTCTAGCAAGGCCATTTACAGCAGTGTTTAAATTTGCTTCCTAAAAATAACCTCAGAGTCAGTCAAATGGACTGAAGGGGATAGAGAGTTCCACAACTTTGGTGCTACAGCTTGAAAAACTCGATCACCACACACTTTAAAATGAGTCCGAGGTACCTCTAATAAAAGCTGCTCAGAAGACCAGAGGGGCTGAGGAGGAGGAGTATGGCTGAATGAGGTCTGCAATGTAAAGAGGTGTGACACCATGCAAGGCTGTAAAAGTTAAAACCAAAATTTTAAACTGAATTCTAAAATTAACAGGGAGCCAGTGAAGATAAAAATAAAATTGGGGTGATTTGAGATCTCTTGTTAACTTTAGTTAAAAGCCTTGCAGCAACATTTTGAACCATCTGAAGCCGATTTAAGGAGGTTTTGTTAAGAACATTAAAAAGTGAATTACAATAGTCTAAAAGAGAAGAGGTAAAAGCATTAATAACATTTTCAACTCAGCCACAGACTCCATGTTTCTCAGTTTGGCAATGTTTCTCAGTTTGGCAATGTTTCTCAGGCGAAAAAAGCAGAGCAAGTCAGCTGATATACATGAGCATCTAGGGATAGATAGATAGATAGATGTACTTTATTGATCCCAAACTGGGAAATTGCAGTATAACAGCAGCATGACAGTAGACAACCAAACACAGAAACACACACATGACAGAAAGGGATTACCCATGGAAAGTAAAACTAACATGATTATAAAGATAAAGAGCAATCAAGAACTACTCCAAGATTACACACAGAAAATTTGCTTGAGGAACTAAGTGGCCCAAGGGATTCTTTAATAGTTGGGATTGCACTGTAAGGAGCAGTGTTGGGCAAGTTACTAAAAAATAGTAACTAGTTAAAGTTACTAGTTACTTCCTTTCAAAAGTAACTGAGTTACCAGTTACTGCATGATTAAAGTAACTAGTTACTTGGAAAAGTAACTTTCACTTTACTTTTAAATGCATACTTAAATTATCTTGCACACATAGCAAGATCAAGGGCCCCTTGTTCTCATCAGAAAAAAGAAAAAGGAAACTGATGAGAAAAAAGTCTCATCTTACAGAGAAAAAATGTCCCAGATTTACACAAACTATTGTAATCAGTAGAAAGTCAGAAATTTACTAGAAATAAAGCTGTAAATTCACAGAGAAAATTTTGGACCCCCTGGTGGGCCGTTTTTGACCCAGGGACCATATGTTTGACACCCCTGCACCAGCCCATTATAAATGCATATTTAGAGGATTTACTTCCATGAAATAGTTGCATATCACAACAGCATGTAAATGAATAAGATAAACTAAAACAGAAAGCACAGATAAATGAAAGTTCCCCTTAGAAGAAGCTGTTCTTTACCACATCAAATCACAATCACTTTTTCTTTGTGCGGTAATTTACACAACTGTGGACATTAAATGTGAGCTTCTTGCTCTAAAAATACTCATGTTGAACCACAGAGGTAGGAGCTGTTGGGGGCTACTCACCGCTCAGACAACAGGCGATAAGGGCTCGATATGAGAAGTTACTAATGCCACAGCATTTCTTCCCACTGGGCTGCGGTGTGAGCAGGACAGGAAACTGATCCATGGAGGAGACTGACGGCTGCGCTATTTAGGATCAGTTTATATTTATTTGCACTAAAAATATCTATCCATATTAATAAAACGAGTAACGCATCTGATCAAATTTCAGTAACTGTTAACGCTATACTGAATTTTTAAATAGTAATTCCATTACACAGCATGTTACTGCAAAAGTAGTGGTGTTACAGTAATGCGTAACTCCCAACACTGGTCGGGAGCAATGATTAAAGTCTCTCTTTTTACATCATTTAACTGTAAATAGTTTGCAAATAGCCAGTTCTTGACAGTACTTATACAATTTGTTAAAACTGAAAGTTTATGAAGTTCTTGTGGACTGAAAGAAAAAATACAGCTGAATATCGTCAGCATAAAAATGATAAGAAACATCATTAAAAATATCAATTAACTGACCAGGTAGAAGCAGGTACTGTATAAGGAAAATAAAACAGGACCCAAGACTGAGCCTTGAGGAACCCCACATGTCAAGGCTGCAGTATTGGACAGAAACTGGTTCACAGAGACAGAAAAAGACCTGTCAGTTAAGTATGAAGAGAACCAGTTCAGAGCTGTTCCACTAACACTCACCGAGTGGTGTAGTCTGTCGATAAGAATTTTATGGTTAACTGTATCAAAAGCAGAGCTAAGATCCAATAGAACCAAAACAGAATAAAAACCAACATCAGCAGCCATTAAAATGTCATTAGTAACTTTAAGGAGAGAAGTTTCAGTGGAATGCATTTTACAAAAACCAGAATGAAATTTATCTAAAAGATTATTTATATGTCTCCAAAAATGACAAATGCTGATTAGCAACTGATTAGCAAGAGGTAAGTTATGTCATCTAATGAGACTGTAAGAAATGAATCAAAAACTATATCATGGCGTGAGCCAGGAAAAGGAGGATTAGATGGAAATAAAATGCTAGAACATAGTTTACTTTATCAATGAAATAAGTAAGAAAGTTGTTGCAGTCATTTTTTGAATATACTGGAATGGTAGGAGAGGCAGGGGACACGATGGATTTTATTGAGTTGAACAAGATTTTAGGATTTCTCTTGCTTGAGGAGATAAGGGCAGCAAGATAGTTGTTACAAGCATCTTTAATCATATTGTTTATGGTAAATATGAAATCTTTTAGGTGTAACCTATGAACCTCCAATTTCGTAGCTTCCCACAGTTTTTCAGTCCTCCTGCATAAACGGCGAAAACTACAGTATGTACTGAGTCATTTATCCAGGGGGCCGAATTTATGGAAGAGACTTGTTTAGATTTAACTGGAGCCACTTTAAGTATTGAAACACAATTGTCATTAAAGGACTGAACAAAACTTTCAACATCAGTAAAACTAAGTCCAACACATGCTCTTTGTTGTGAGTTGATTGCCTGATATGTAGCACAAAGTTATAACACTCCACGATGTGTAAAAATTTTATACTCGAAATACAAAACATCAAACATTATTATATACAGCAGTGTAACAAACTGGGCGGCAAAATCTTCAATTTTCCAATTTTTATTTCAAAAACTTACAGGTAATAATTCAAATAATATCCGACATCTTCACACCGACACGACTCTTCAGCAGCAATCAACCTCATTATCAAATAACCACACCTGTTATATACTGACTGAGATAATTAACATTAATTAGGACATACCATGTCTCAGGTAAAACAATAACATTCTCATTTTCCACACATACCCACTAACATCTAAAAAGTCCATAAATAATTCCCCACCTATTTACAAAATACATATAAGTGACACAGAATAAATAAGACATCATAAATAATTCAATAAATAATTTAACCCCTATTTACAAATTTAAATCACCCCTCTAACTCACCATCACATGCTTCCTTCCTGCTGGTGTCCTTTAAAAAGGCATTCAACCCCTAACAGTGTCTTTTGCCCGGACACCCTCAGGAAGCATGTTGGCAAAGGTATGTGTATTAAATAATCACCAATTGTTTACCCATATAATTAACCAAACAGTTATCTTACAAAGGCATTTCAATTAGTCAAAGACAGATCCTAGAAATAATGTGTGCACTTCAACAAACAATCAAATTGACATTTACAATACTACACATATAACACAATCACACATACAATAAATCATAACAGTGGTGACACTCCATCGTCACATTTCCTCCCCCCTTTTCCCAAGAGTACAGTACTCTAAGAGTCATGTACTCTGGAGAGACTATCTGCCACAAGGTTAGTTTTCCCTGCCACATACCGAACAGTGAAATTGTACGGTTGAAGGGACACATACCACCCTGTGAGACGACTGTTCATGTCCTTCATCCTGTCCAGCCACTGTAGGGCCCGATGATCTGTTTCCAAAACAAAATGACGCCCTAGTAAATAGTATTTAAGAGACCCTATTGCCCATTTCTTGGCAAGACATTCCTTCTCTACTGTAGAGTATCTTGTCTCCCGGTCCAACAACTTACGGCTCAAGAACAGTACTGGGTGTCTCTCTCCCCTCTCCTCCTGGAGAAGTACTGCTCCAATGCCAACTCCTGAAGCATCTGTCTGTAAAATGAACGGGTGAGAAAAGTCTGGACAGTAGAGAACCTTCTCACCTGAAATAGCACTCTTCAGATCCTCAAAAGCTCTGTCACACTCCTCTGTCCATTTTACCCTATTAGGTGCTGAAGCCTTAGTGAGGTCAGTCAAAACTGCGGCTCTTTCAGCAAAGTGGGGGATGAACTTACTATACCATCCTACCATTCCCATGAATGATCGTACCTTCTTCTTAGTAGTGGGCACAGGATAGGTCTGGATGGCATCCACTTTACCTACTCGTGGTCTAATGACCCCCTGACCAACCACATGTCCCAAGTACTCCACCTGCTGCTGTCCAAACGCACATTTGCGGGGATTAATCGTCAGTCCTGCCCTCTTAATCAACCGAAGGACCTGCCCAAGATGTACCAAATGTTCTTCCCAAGTCTGACTATAGATGGCCACGTCATCCAAATAGGCAGCTGCAAAATTTGATACCCTTCTTAATACTTGGTCCATGAGCCGCTGAAAAGTTGCAGGTGCCCCCTGAAGGCCAAATGGCATAATCTTGAATTGGAAACTGCCATAAGGTGTTTTAAAGGCTGTAAGTTCTTTTGTTTCCGGTGCCAATGCCACCTGCCAATACCCCTTGCATAGGTCCAGTGTAGAAATAAACCTAGCCCTGCCCACTTTCTCTAACAGTTCATCAATCCGGGGCATGGGGTATGACTCAAACTTGGACACTGAATTGAGATATCTGAAGTCAATACAGAATCTCAAAGAGCCATCCTTTTTGGGGACCAGCACAATCGGGCTACACCACTCACTGACTGACTCCTCGATCACTCCCAGCTGCAACATCAAGTCAATTTCCTGCTTCATCTTTGGAACCAATTGCTCCGGGATCCTATAAGATTTCCTACGTGGAACAGCTTCCTCTTTCAAATGAACCTTATGACGCACCAATGTGGTGAAACCAGGTCTCTCCTGAAACAATTCTGGATCTAACAGTGCCTCTAATTCTCTCTGCTGATCAACCTGCAAATGAGACACTTGAAATAAACACGGCTCTGACACATTTGTGGGAAAGGACTGTTCTCTCTCCTCATCCATTTCCGTCGCACAAATGAAGAGCTGATGGGTCTCCTGAAGAACAGGTTGCTGCTGCTGATGACCAGGCTGCTGAAACTCTTTCAACAAGTTAGTATGGAAGGTCTGATGTTTTATCTTCCTGTCAGGCATATATAGTTCATATGTCACTGCACTTAGTTTTTTAGAGATTTCATACGGCCCCTGCCATTGAGCCAACAGCTTACTGTCACACGAGGGCAGCAATAACAAAACCTGCTGACCTGGGTGAAAAACCCTTTTTCTGGCCTTCTTGTCATACCAAGTTTTTTGTTTGGCCTGCACCGTCCTCATGTGCTCCTGAGCCAAAGCAGTCATTCGATCCAGTTTCTCTCTCATCTTAATAACGTATGAGACCACATTGTCCTGATCACTTGGTGGACTCTCCCAGTGCTCCTTTAATAAGTCCAGCGGGCCCCTCACCTGACGACCATACAGTAGTTCAAAAGGTGAGAACCCTGTTGAAGCCTGGGGCACCTCCCGATAAGCAAACAATAAGTATGGTACCCATTGGTCCCAATCCGAGCCCGTTTCAGAAACAAATTTCCGCAGCATGTTTTTTAGAGTCTGATTAAATCGCTCCACTAGTCCATCAGTCTGAGGGTGATATGGGGTGGTCTTAATACCCTTAATACCCAACAGCTTATATACTTGCTGCAACAGTTTGGATAAGAAATTTGTTCCACAGTCTGTTAAAATTTCTCTGGGTATGCCTACCCTTGAAAACAACTGGATAAGGCAGTTAGCAACCTGCCTAGCCTTGATAGATTTCAGGGGAAAGGCTTCTGGGTACCGAGTAGCATAGTCACAAATCACCAGAATGTATTTATTACCAGCAGAACTTCTCTCTAGGGGGGCAACTATATCCATCCCTATTCTGTCGAATGGTGTTCCAATAATTGGTAGTGGGTGTAGTTGGGCACGGGCTACTCCCCTAGGTGATGTAATCTGACATATTGGGCACGATGTGCAGAAGTCCTTTATCTGGGTATACATTCCCGGCCACACAAACCTTCTAGCAATTCTCTGTAAAGTTTTATGAAATGCTAGATGACCTGCCCAAGGGATAACATGTCCCAGTTCCATAATTTTTGGTATGAGGTCCTGTGGCAAAGCTATGGCCATAACTTCACCTTGTTGCTGGTATAAAATGCCCTTTTTAATGACATACATGGCCTCAGCCAAACAATCCGTTCTACCCTGTTTCACACCCTCAATCTCTGAGACTTTATTAAACCATGGTCCAAGTGCTGGGTCAGCTTTCTGTAATGCAGCTATGTCAGGAGGGATGTCAAACTCTACTGACTGACTTAATTGTAGTGTTTCTTCACCCAAGTTCTTTACAGAAGCTAACACCTTATCTCTTCTCCTCTGAGCCTTGGATTTAAATTGTTTACTAGGGCCTGCCTCTATCTCAGAATCATAAAATGGCAGCTCCTGAAGAACATTGGCAGCCCTCTGCGCCCTCTGCACCCTGGTTGTCACCATATTACAAATTTTTCCAACAGGTGCATCAAGCCTCTGCTCAATAGCGCCACCTGCCTGTCCCTCAGTTTGTTCATCTCTAACCTGTTGTATAATGTCCAACAAAATTGGAACATCATTGCCAAGAATAATTGAATAAGGCAAATCAGGCACAAGAGCTACAGGAAGGAGATAAGTTTGACCCCCCACTGTTAAATAGACCTCAGCGGTCGGGTACAACTTCTTATCCCCATGAACACAACTGATATTTACTGTAGTCTCACTCCATGAATCTCTCGGGACTAAACTGGGCAAAAAAACAGTCTGGAAACAACCGGAGTCTAACAAGGCCTCTTCACACTGACCATTAAGCAGAACGGTAGTTTTATATATTTCACTATGACTTGGTGCTGACAGAGTAGGTCTAGGAACTGAGCATAATAATGACGTTTTCTCATTTTTTATGGCAGGACAAGAATACTGGGTGTGACTGATTATATTACACTGATAACAGCGTAAATCTTTACTTGAAACAGAACGTGACTTTTTGCTACTATCATATCTGCTATTTGTGATCTGACTAGACCTGGAATACAGCCTGTTTTGAGCTGGACCACCCCTTTCTCCCTCATTAAACTTACTCCGTGCGGTGAAAGAGCTGTCACGGCCGAGAGTAGTTCTCCTGCTCCCTGACCTGGCCGACAGAAAAACCTCCGCCAGACGAGCAGCGCCCTCTGCAGTCTTTGGGTCCCGCTTTTGTATCCAGATTCCCAGTTCCGGGTTCACCATCCGCAGAAACTGCTCCAAAATCAGTTGTTCTGTCATATCTTTCACAGTTGAGGTCTCTGGTTTAACCCATTTACAAAACAGGTCTTTCAAACGAACATACAGTTCACGGGGGGTTTCGTCCTGATAAATGTCCAGAGACCGAAACCTTCTCCTGTACTTGTCGGGTGTTATTTCGTACTTATTAAGAATTGCTTCCTTCACTTTTTTATAATTGTCTGTGTCAGCAATTCCCATCAGTACATATGCACTTTGTGCTTTACCTGTAAGCACTTCGTGCTTACAGGTAAAGCAATCCCACCACTCAAAGGTAAAGCAATCCCAGCAGTCCGTCGTCTCAAGCAGAATGACCCATTTGGCTGCAACTGTTGCATCAGTGTTGCCCATTTGTCAGTAAATAAAAAATGATTTATTTCGTTATTTGGGCGTTTTTTGTCACGGTCGTTTTTTATTCAAATTGTGCATAAAGTGGTGTGAAAAAGTGTTTTGCATC
This sequence comes from Pholidichthys leucotaenia, assembly GCA_020510985.1. Taxonomy (NCBI): domain Eukaryota; kingdom Metazoa; phylum Chordata; class Actinopteri; order Cichliformes; family Pholidichthyidae; genus Pholidichthys; species Pholidichthys leucotaenia. Next base: position 212,333,496 of record CM035836.1, read on the forward strand.
ATGTTTTATATAATTCTATACATATACACATATATATACTATGTGTCCACATATGCTATGCAATTGATCTGGCCATTCTGCTCCAAAATTATGGTGGTATTATTATTAACTTTTAATTTTTAGATAGCCGTGCATCGGGAGGAGTGCCATGTTGAACCCGCGGTGCCACAAAGGACAGCGGTGACACATGGGTGAGGCATGGGTGAAGCAGCAGCCGAGACTCTGTTCCGTTAATCGTCCAGGCTGGGCTTTGCTCCCTCCAAGGACTGCGATAAGTCAGTCCCCCCCCCCCCCCACCCGCGCACACCCATGCACCTCATGTTCTCTAGATATCCAGATATTGATAGCCGGAATGCAAAACCTCCTATCTGAAAAATGCACTTTTTTGAAAAATTTTTGTTTTCTTGCAGAAGGCTATGCTATTTTTTTTTCATCAATTTTTTTTTTTTGTCACAATGAAAGGGAAGGAAAAGGACTGTCTTGCAGACAGATATGAGCAGCCTTCCTTGTTCTCATCATCCAAAGTGAAATCCGCAAATCAGAAAATCCTGCAGATGGGGGGTTTTGTGTTTCAGCCATCAATATGCCAAATTATCCTTTAGAGCTACGCAATGATGGCAACATTATAGTACAATTTTTTTCAGCATTAAATCGTCAGTGTTCTCTTTTTCTGGTCAAATTTATCGCTTTTCACTTCCTTGTTTTGTTTGTGGAGCGCTCTGGTGACTGGTTGTGATGCCGCCTGTTATCCAATCAGTAAGGAGTCAATCGGATGCCCCGCCCACACTTCTAGAAGCCAACACCAACTTGTTCTTAACAGTTACGACTGCATAAATTTTCTTTTGAATTTATAATTTTTCTTTATTAAATCAATGTTAACCTCTTGCATACCGGAGTACCGCGGGTGGACATGTCTCTGCGTCCTAGAGCGCACTGAAAAAAAAAGCTGCATTTCCGTTCTTCCACTACAGACACAGCTGCGAACAGAAAGCCAAAGGAGTGCTTTGATTGGTTTAGATGTGATTGACCTCTCATTCGACTAATAAGAGCCTTGAATTGGATTTCTGAAACCTTGAAGAACCAATGACTGAAAACCTAGCAAGAAGGACCCGCCTACCAACGGCTGCGAATACAGCCAGCCAATTGAAGCACAGAAGTTCGAAAGCTGTTTTGTGTAAGGCTGGGTGACACACAGGCGTTCGCCAGTCTTTTTTTCTTACTACTGTTCTTATTTGTTTTGAAAAATCGTTCGCCAAAACCGCAATCGTGGAAGCGCAAAACCGCAATAATGGAATTATGGTTTGACCGGGTCGCGTGACCAGAACCACGAGTCCGTAACAAGCGGACCAGCGTCATGTTCGTCTGACAGTGAGGAAGAGAAGTTCGCCAGCTACACTGCTGTTGTGGACAGGTAAGTGTTATAAGCTAAATTATTCTTTATCCCTGAAAATTGTAATCCAAATTACTTTTGACCGATCGGTAAATTACAACTGTGCGTTATCGCAACATGACGGACGGTCCGGGTCCGTCATGTTGCGAACGGCCCCCCCGTCATGTTGTGAACGCCCCCCCCCCCCGCTACTCTTCTGTAGCGGATTGCACATATATTGTAGATATTTCAGTACAACTGTGCGTAGTAGACCGCGGGGACTGTGCGCCACGGTCGCCACATCGCCACATGACTGTTCCGTCATATGGCGATGGGGGATGGCCGTCCTCTATAGCGGGGGTGGGGGGTGGGAGTTGTTATCTTCTACATTACAGATATTTTAGAATAATTTTTAGTGCACTGTAGGTTATTTTTTCTTGTAAAAAAAAAAAAGCCACACATTTTTTACGTGGCATGCTTCTTTGTGTGTGGGGGCTTGTTTGTTCATTCATTCATTCATGAATGAATAAACAACCCCCCCACACACACACAGCCCTTCACCTTTCATTAGAGCCCAAGATGAAGCTTCTATATTGAATCATTCAAAAGTTAGACGTTTTTCCAAACTGCCATTTGGCACAATTTGGCACAGTTCAAAAACGCCTGGGAACAACCTAAGAAAAAAGCTGTGTAATATATTCATTTTTTGTGGTATTGTTACAAAATTTTGACCTCAGCTGGATAACACTTGGTTCTACATTTCTGTTGCATTTTCCAGCCAGTATCTGAAGCTGTGTGTTATTTGCAAGCATTTGTATCCAAAAAAACACCCAGGCGAAATTTATTTTCTTCAAGTTCAGTATGTTTAGATGACTGTTACTCAGTGGCAGGAGCACTTAGATTATGACTGTTTTGCCAAAAAATTCAAAGTGTTTTCTTTTAAATGAGACCAACCCCATGAAGATGCTGCAAAGAGTTGAAGAACAGCTTTTGATTTACTTTGGGTACGTTATTTTTTGGCGTTTTTAGGGAAATTGACCAGAGTGCAAGGGGTTAAAATCATTGCCATTCAGTAGATATCATATTATGATGCAAGGAATCTGTGTGTGTGTTCTGCATGCATCTCCTGAACTGTTCGTTGGACTGGCCTCAGATTTTATACCTGCTGTGCTGAGGTTACGAGGATGTGCATCCCCAAATTTCAGCCTCCCCGGATGTGCGGAAGTTTAGGAGGGGAAATCTTTAATGAAAGTTCACAGGGAAGCTATGGGCGTTAATAGCTACAACATCATAGATAGATGTTGCCATGGTTACTGTTGCCAGGCAGACACATCATCAAAGGCAGGCATGACTGAACGAGTGGTGACGCCAATGATCAAAGGCAGGTTTCACCATGGTTAATGTTGCTATGGTAACCATGTCACATATCAAAGGCAGGCATCACCATGGTTACTGTTGCCATGGTAACGATATCTTTCTACGGGCATACAGAAATACTTGCTTACACTTGCTTTCAACAGGCATGCACTAGTATAGTGCGGTGGCGCAGTGGTTAGCACTGTGGCAGCACAGCAACTCACCCTTGGCCATGGGATCCCTGGTTCGATCCCAGCCCCTGACCAACAGTGATCTGTGTGGAGTTTGCATGTTCTCCCATATCTGCGTGGGTTTACTTCGGGATTTCTCCGGTTTCCTCCCACATGCCAAAAACATGCAGGTTAAGTTAACCCCTTGCACTCTGGTCAATTTCCCTAAAAACGCCAAAATGTAACGTACCCAAAGTAAATCAAAAGCTGTTCTTCAACCCTTTGCAGCATCTTCATGGGGTTGGTCTCATTTAAAAGAACACACTTTGAATTTTTTGGCAAAACAGTAATAATCTCTCTAAGTGCTCCTGCCACTGAGTAACAGTCATCTAAACATACTGAACTTGAAGAAAATAAATTTCGCCTGGGTGTTTTTTGGATACAAATGCTTGCAAATAACACACAACTGTCAGATCCGGGCTGGAAAATGCGACAGAAATGTAGAACCAAGTGCTATCCAGCTGAGGTCAAAATTTTGTAACAATACCACAAAAAATGAATATATTACACAGCTTTTTCCTCAGGTTGTTCCCAGGCATTTTTGAACTGTGCCAAATTGTGCCAAATGGCACAGTTTGGAAAAACGTCTAAAAACGCTTGATCTTGGGCTCTAATGAAAGGTGATACTCAGGGCTGTGTGTGTGTGGGGGGGGTTGTTTATTCATTCATGAATGAATGAATGAACAAACAAGCCCCCACACACAAAGAAGCATGCCACGTAAAAAATGTGTGGCCTTTTTTTACAAGAAAAAAATAACCTGCAGTGCACTAAAAATTATACTAAAATATCTAATGTAGAGGATAACAACTCCCCCACCACCCTGCTACAGAGGACGGACATCGTCCATCGCTACATGATGGACAGCGGTGACGGTGCGCCGCGGTCTACTACGCACAGTTGTAATAAAATATCTGCAATATATCTGCAATCCGCTACAGAAGAGTAGCGGGGGAGGGGGGGCGTTCACGGTCCAGACGTGGCGTACGGAGCGGTCCGTCAACGGTCTGTCATGTGGCGATGACGCACAGTTGTAATTTACCGATCGGTCAAAAGTCATTTTGATTACAATATTCTCTTCCTCATTGTCAGACGAACATGACGCTGGTCCGCTTGTTGCGACTGGTGGTTCTGGTCACGCGACCGGTCAAACCATGATTCCATTATTGCGGTTTTGCGCTTCCATGATTGCGGTTTTGGCGAACGATTTTCCAAAACAAATAAGAACAGTAGTAAGAAAAAAAGACTGGCGAATGTGTGTGTGTCACCCAGCGGCTTACACAAAACAAATTTTATGCACGGGACGCACGCTTTCGAACTTCTGTGCTTCAATTGGCTCGCTGTATTCGCAGCCGTTGGTAGGCGGGTCCTTCTTGCTAGGTTTTCAGTCATTGGTTCTTCAAGGTTTCAGAAACCCAATTCAAGGCTCTTATTAGTCGAATGAGAGGTCATTCACATCTAAACCAATCAAAGCACTCCTTTGGCTTTCTGTTCGCGGCTGTGTCTGTAGGGGAAGAATGGAAATGCAGCTTTTTTTTTTTTTTTTTCCAGTGTGCCCTAGGATGCAGAGACGTGACCACCCGCGGTATCCCGGAGTGCAGATAGATAGATAGATAGATAGTTTATTTCGAACACAAAAAAATAACAAAAAACAAGCAAATAGCAAATGCAATAAAGTTACAGTATACAGTACACTGTTCGAAAGGGAGAAGGAAGAAGTGAACACTTAATTCCAACTCCTCTTTTCCATCGATACACCCATGTGAATTTTATACAAATTACCACCTTTAAGACCCCAAGTAAACAATTTACTGTATTTTTTACAGATCAACATTAACACCCGTCCATTCTAACATACAATGAAGTCCATATATCAAAACCAGTCTCAAACGACACAGATACACACAGTGCTGTCCCACCCACCATTCCATAGTGTCCCATAATGTCCCAGAGTGAACATAATGAATCGTACATATAAATTCTACCCTTCTAACATATATCCTTTCAACAAATGGTGCTTATACCTCTTTTTAAATTGATTTCTGTTTGTACATAGTTTCAGTTCCGGCTCCAGACTGTTCCACAAATCCACCCCACAGACAGATATGCACATACTCTTCTTGGTTGTACGTATCTTGGGTTTTGTAAAGTTTAAGTCTCCTCTCAAATTATGATCGTTGTCTCTTTTTTTAAATATTTTTTGTATATTAGTTGGGAGTTGATTGTTAATTGCCCTGTACATTACTTGTGCTGTCTTAAATTTAACTAAATCGATGAACTTTATGACATGTGACTTCAAGAACAACGAATTGGTATGGTCTCTATATCCTGCATTGTTAATTATCCTTATAGCTCTTTTTTGTGATGTGCATATTGCTTGTAGGTTGGTCTTGTAGGTGTTTCCCCAGACTTCTACACAGTAGTTAAGATAAGGTAAAAACAGTGAATTGTACAATAAGACCAATGATTTATAGTCCAAGATGTGTCTTGTCTTCCCCAGTATGCCTATACATTTAGCTAATTTAGCCCGGATGTGACTGATGTGAGGTTTCCAGCAGATTTTACTGTCTAGCGTCACCCCCAGAAACTTATTTTCCTGTACTGTTTGTAATCTGGTATCATCTATCGTTACCATTATTTCATGATTTATTTTATAATTTCCAAACACCATAATCTTTGTTTTTTTTAGATTTAGAGGTAATTTATTTTTGTTGAACCACTGCGTTAATTTTTCCATTTCAGTTGTGACCACCTCTAAAACCTGCTGCAAATTCTCACCAGTGCAAAGGATATTTGTGTCATCCGCAAACAAAATAAATTTCAGAATTTTTGATACTTGGCATATGTCATTTATATACAAGATAAAGAGTTTGGGTCCCAAAACTGACCCCTGGGGCACACCACAAGTGATGTCCATGCAGGGTGATTTGTGCTCTCTAATTTGTACAAATTGTTGTCTGTTACTTAAATAACTTTCCACCCAACTCAGTCCTACCCCTCTTATCCCATACCTTTCCAGTTTCCTTAGTAGTATTCTGTGGTCAATGGTGTCAAAAGCTTTCTTTAAGTCTATAAATACTCCTGCAGCAACCTTTTTTTTGTCTATACAACTAGTAATTTCTTCTATAAGTTCGATCAGTGCCAAAGATGTAGATTTATCTGCTCTAAAACCATACTGGCTATCTGTAAGGAGGTTGTGTTTTTCAATGAAATCATCCAGTCTCTTAGTGAATATTTTTTCAAGTATTTTGGAGAATTGTGAGAGTAAAGAGACTGGCCTGTAATTTGTGAAGCGATGACTGTCTCCTGTTTTGTAAAGAGGTGTTACTTTTGCTATTTTCATTTTGTCTGGAAATGTACCAGTTTGAAATGACAGGTTACAGATGTGGGTGAGTGGCTTAACAATTCCCTCAATTACTTTTTTCACTATTGTCATGTCAATTTCATTCCAGTCCGTTGATTTTTTTGTTCTTAAATTTACTCACAGTCTCGATAATTTCCTTTTCAGTAACTGCACCCAAAAAGATTGTGTTTGGGTTTCTATCCTCTATTTCATTCACAGACCCACTGTGGTTTGTTTCCGGAGTCACTATTGATTTTGCTAATTCAGGACCAACGATTACAAAAAATTTATTGAAACCACTGACCACATCTTCCATATTATTAATCAAACTGTCGTTTTCGATAAAATATTCTGGATAATTTGCATACTTAGGACGATTACTAATAATCCCCTTGAGTACTTGCCATATTCCTCTTATGTTATTTTTGTTATCCTCTAGTATTCTGTTGTAATATTCTTTCTTACAGGTCCTCATTATAGTGGTAAGCTTATTTTTATATCTTTTATATTTGATCTCAGCTTCCACAGTTCTGCATTTAATGAATTGTTTATATAATGTATTCTTCTTTTTACATGCATTTATTAACCCCTTGGTGATCCAAGGAATTTTTTTTTTTGTCTGTCACTGTATTGTTTTATAGGACAGTATTTATTGTACAATGATTGAAATATTTGTAAAAATTTATCATATGCTCTATTTATGTCATTTTCATCATAAACTATCTTCCAATCTTGTATTAATAATTCCTTTGTCAGTAAATACATTGATTCTTCGGTTCTTATTCTTTTATATTTAATATTTTTGGTATACTTTTTCTTCCTATAATCACATTGATAGACAACAAAAATCGGCAGGTGGTCACTGATATCATTCAATAAAAGCCCACTCCTGATATTATTTTCCATAATGTTTGTGAATATGTTATCTATTAGTGTGGCACTGTGTGACGTGATTCTGCTAGGTCCTGTAATTGTTGGATGTAAGCCCATGCTGTACATTGTGTTGATAAATTCTTCTGTCAAACTATGTTGTTTTGAGTTCATCAGATCTATATTGAAATCCCCACAGATGAACATAACTTTGAGTTAGTTTTGCATACATTTTTTCCATCCAGTCCTTAAATAAGTCAGTGTTTGATCCAGGTGTTTTATATACACAGCTCACTACTACATTCTTCACATTGTCCAGACAGATTTCTATTGTAATACATTCAAATAAATCATCCACAGTTACCGACAGATTTTCAACAACCTTGTATTTCAAGCTCTTGTCAACATAAATTGCAGCTCCTCCTCCTTTTTTCACTTTTCTATTTATATAATTTAATTCATAGCCATCCATGGTAAAATCCACTCCTTTCTCTTCACTGAGCCACGTCTCTGATATTGCCACAATATTGAATGGCTCTTTAAACTGATTTAAATAATCTTTAATGTTATTAAAGTTTGCATAGAGACTCCTGCTGTTGAAGTGGATCATAGAAATATTGAAATCAGTTGTGTTCATTGTGTTGAACTGTTCATCTGTGTAGTAATTACAGTCATTATTGATTGAGTTAAAAATATTATTATCAGGGTCTATGTCATATTCTACGTCCTGTGGGTTGTGCTCTGTGTATTCAAAAACTTTCAGTTCCTGTTGTTCCTGTTTGTTGATTTTTTGATTCATGCTGTAGAATGTTTTGTTGCAGATGAGTAAAATCCTTCAGTGTCCTATATTTGCCTGAATTGTTGCTGTGCCTCCAGTTCATATTTGTCCAGTTCCATAATATTACGGATGTTAATGACCTTGGCTTCTTCAGGCGATCCGTTTAATTTGATGAATATTTTACAGTTTGATGTCCAGGTGTTTTGAATTTTTTTCTGCTTTTTCATGTATCTTGCTTTCCTGGCTATTTCTGCGTTCTCTTTCGTGAGGTGCTCGTTTATGTAGATGTTGGTTCCTTTCAGCTTCTTACCTTGTTTCATTAGTGCCGTCTTGTGTTTTCTGTTTACAAACCTCATGATCACAGCAGATTTGTCGCCGTTTTTCCTGGGCAGAGGGTGGCAGGACTCGCTGTTGGAGCAGTCCAGCTGTATTCCTTTTGACTGCATGAAGGCCGTCACCTGTTGCTCAGCGGATTCCTCATCCAGTTCACTTCCACTGCTGTCTGCGGCAACTGCTCTCGCGTATGATCGGGGTTTGATGTGGAGCCCCGTGATGATCACGTCGTTTGCCCGAGTGTTCTGGTCCATCTCAGCCAACCTGCTTTCCAGATACGCCAGTCTCTTGTCTTTCTCAGCGTTCTGGCTGCGCAGCGCTTTAATTTCCTCCACGAGGTCCAGTATACCTTTTTGCTGTGATTTTAGAGCAGACATTTCTTCTGCCAAGAAATCCAGTGCTTTTTTTTTTATCTCATCTTCATTTGGCAGAGCTCTCTTGGGACCCATTATTCCGGCCGATAATCGCTGATTTGGATAGTTCGAAAAAAAAAAAAAAGCACGTGGGAGTAATCCCATTGTTATCCCTGAGCGCGAGGTGCGGGGGGGCGCGGGGCCGCTTCACAAGCTTCACCAGCTACTACTGGCAAATTCCCCTTTACTCCTCATGAGCAGGTTCACTCCCCAGCGGCAGCAACAAAAAAAGCTCAAAACGCCAGCTCCAAACTGCGTTCTAACTGCGTTTAACTGCCTTTAACTGCCTTTTAAACAGTCACGAACAGGGAGCTCTTACCTGTGCGTCCTCACTCGTCCTCACCCACCGTCCTCACCCTCACCCCACGTCCTCTTCTTTTTTGAAGAAAGAGTGGCTTCTCTATGCAGCTGAGAGGATCAGTGACGAACCAGAGAAGCGCTTTAACAGTCTTCTGGCCTTCCTCAAGAGTCAAGAGAGCATCTATGAACAGCTGAATCAATTGAGGGATGAAGAGCCACCAAGGAAAGAAATCCGACCTGAGCAAAGGCAAGCCAGAACCAGAGCCTCAAACCAGTAGCCATCTCTCTGGATGCGTCATCTGTGGGGACATCAAGCATAGTAAGAAAAAGCTGTATTTCTGCAAAAAGTTCCGTGTGCTCAAGTTCGCAGAGAAGAAGGATGCAGTGCGAAAGCTGGGAGCCTGCTGGAAATGTCTGGAGGTCCACGATGATGACAATCACTGCAAAACGTCATTCCTGTGCAAAACCCTGAGTGTGAAGACAAGAGAGTCACAGATCAAGAGGTTAATTGGAGACTCTCAAGTGGCCCTAGGTGTGAATGTGTGTGTGAATGGTTAAGGGATAGCGCCGTACCGTGGCTGCTTCATCCATCCAGGTGGATGCCCTCAATTTCCCCTAAGGGGATCAATAAAGTATAAAAAATAAAAAAAATAAAAAAAGGTAAACAAGTTATTGCCATTCGGGTCTAAAAGAAGAAGAGGAGTATCATAGAGGATCCTCTGATCTGACAGCGATGCTGCTGTGGATGCAGTCTAAGGACGAATAATTTTTTCGCACATGGGGAGTTGTTCGGAGCTCCTTGTGGGAGCTCCTTGCACAAAGATATACTGTATAGAGTGATGATATAGAGTGAAGTACATGGCGGTAATGCACATGTACCTGGTTGCCAATTGCCAACCAAATCTAAAAAAAGAAGAAGACTACTCAAACTAAAAAATGGAGTATAGTTTCTCAGTCGGGGTGGGAATCTTTAGGCATCCAATGATTTGAGCTGATTATGAGTCAGGGGGCTCCGATACATCTTTTTTTTTTTTATTCAGGATTGTTTTTCCTCCCACTGTGTGACAACTTCTTACTGTTAAAGCATTTGCAATGGCCCATGAATTTACTTCCAATATTGTTTAATGTTTCCAAAAAAAAACCCCAACATGAAAAGTACAACTGTAGCAACACATTTGCTTCTATAGCAGATTTCAGTGTCCTGAATTTTAACAAATAAGACAAAACATTCTGCTATGTGCAACAAGTAACTGAGCCCTTCAGTCATAAATACTCAGAATTTGTAGCAGAAATGTTAAACTTCTAATGAAAGTTCTCCTGTTATGTTGTAAAATATGGGTCATGGTGTAATTAAAAACATAACTTCAGGTTGTTTTAAAACCAGGTGAAGAGTAACAAGTAGCAATCAAAGAGGAGACTTTAAAATGAGGATGTTCAACAAGGAATTTATTTACGATAAAATATGTACAACTGCCCACTAAAATAAAAACCTTAAAACTAGGCTAAAACAGAATACTAACTAAAAACCCTAAGCTAAAAAAACTAAACGTGGGCTTAAAAAAAAAAAAAAGTCCATAAAAGCTGAGGAGGAGAATCCACTCTTCCATGCCAGGCTCCATCTGCCGCCACAACACCGACGCCCTCAGGAAACCTGTACAGAGGAAGACACTTGCCAGCAGTAAATCCAATTTTCTCATCATCATTTTCAACATCAACGTCATCATCATGGGGTGCAGCTGTCTGGGAACCAGATACTTACAGTGAAGACAGAGCTCCTCACTCTGCCTCTTGCTGTCCTTCGCCTGCAGCACCCCAACTGTTCCTCATGGAAGTGTCCTTCCCCAGATGCCCTCCTTCAGCCATTTTCTCTGGGACCAGCAGCCTTCTCTTGTCCAGCAGAGCTCTCATCTGGCTTGCTATCCTGGCAGGACTCTTCTCCAGCCGGGGCCTGTCTTCAGGCAGGGCTCTCCTCTAAGCAGGCCCGCATCTAGCTGGGCTCTCTCCTCTGGACTGCCGGAGCACCTTTTAGATCATGTGCAGCCACAGGTGCTGCACATCCCCAACCAACACAGGTGTCACTGATCAGTAATTAGGGGAAGCACAGAGTGGAAGCAGACAACACCTCCAACTAAAAACACACAGGCTAGGTACAATGAAAGGACTAGCTGTTACAATCCCTGATGTTTGCACCACTTCTGAGTCCATGGGGAGTTCTTGAGACATGGCTACTATAAGGCTTCACCGCCAGGACACATCGTCAGTTATGTACCTCAGCATCACAAGGTGTTTTGGCCATTTATCACATGATACCCTCCACTGAGGCAGGCACACCACAGGTTGATCAAGCCTGGGTATGTGTCCCGCAGCTTAGCTGTTTGCCTTAGAAGCTCAGATGGTATCACTCCTTTTCATTCCCAGCCAGCAACTGGTCCTCGCTTCTTCTTCTAACTGGTCCTCTCGGCGGCGGTGACCAGCTTTTGATAGCCCATAGATCATAAGAAATGATCCATAGGCTATATGATGTCCTATGATGGCCTAGACATCCTATATGATGTCATAGACAGACTAATACATGCCAGGATTCTTTGATGTTGACGATTAAAAATTGTAGCTCTGGTGCTGGAATCCTTTGAATTTGACGATTCCATGAGTTGTTTTGATGCCTGAATCCTTTGATGTAACACCCTCCGCTGAGGCAGACCCACCACAGGTTGCTCAAACCTGGGTGTGTGTCCCGTGGTTTAGCTGTTTGCCCTAGAAGCCCAAATGATGTCACACCTTTTCATCGACAGCCAGTGACTGGTCCTCTCGGCAGTGTTGGCCAGCTCTTTAATTGCCCATCTGTAATCCTGTCCAAGCACGGTGGCGCAGTGGTTAGCACAGTGGCAGCACAGCAAGAAGGTCATGGGATCGATTCCACCCTTGACCATCGTGGGTTCGATCCCACCCCCAGACCATCGGTGACCCTTCTGTATGGAGTTTGCATGTTCTCCCCGTGTCTGCGTGGGTTTACTCCGGACACTCCGGTTTCCTCCCACATGCCAAAGACATGCAGGTGAGGTTAATTGGCATCAAACTGGGGATTCTAAATTGTCCTTAGGTATGAATGTGAGAGTGAATGGTTGTCTGCCTCTCTGTGTTGGCCCTGCGATGGACTGGCGATCTGTCCAGGGTGTACCCTGCCTCTCGCCCAATGATACTGGGATAGGCTCCAGCCCCCCCGCAACCCGAAAAGGATTAAGCGGTTGAAGATGGATGGATGGATGGATGGATGGTAATCCTGTCCCCTGATCCCAATTTCCAGAAGCAGTTTTACAGTTGTGGATACGAAGCTCCTGCATTCCACCTCCATCGCGCACATCTTTATCTTCCAGCCTCTGTCCTCTACCTCAGCTGCTAAGTTGGAATACCGCAGCTTCTTATGCTCATAAGCTTCCTCAACAGCATCCTCCCAGGGTACTGTCAACTCAATAATATAGGCGAGCTTAGATGAATTAGACCAGAAAACGAAATCTGGTTGCAGGGTGGTCGTTGCGATCTCCGGAGGGAAAATGAGCCTTTGCTCCAAGTCAGCTCGCATCTGCCAATCCCTGGCTGCATTCAGTGGACCCAGATCAGGGAGTAAGGGACCGGTTCTAAGCTTGGCCCCAGCTTGAACAAATGATGCTAGGTGTTGGCGCACATCCTAGTTGTTGAAGGGTTGGGAATTGATGGATACTCTCTTGCACTCAAGTTTATCGGCTAGACACCTGAGGACCTGGTTGTGTCTCCACGTGTAACTACCTTGAGTGAGGCTAGGCCTGCAACCAACCAAGATGTGCTTGAGTGTTGCTGGGGCTGTACACAGAGGTCAAGATAGATCCTTTCCAAGCCACAGCTGCAGATTTGTGGGAGGGGGCAGCACATCATATGTAGCTCGGATAATGAAGCTCAGCCTGTTGGATTCCATGCCCCAGAGTTCTCTCCATGTGATTTTCCTCTTTTCGACACCCTCCCACCTCGTCCATCAACCCTGCTTGGCTTGCGCTACGGCTCTGGCCCTTCTGGCTGCTTCTTCCTGTTGATGCACCTCCTCTACTACCATAGTTCAGCGTTTGGCTGGAGATGCCTTTTGCCAGAGAGGTGTCACTGTTCCAAAGGCTAGGCCTCCTCTACCTTGTTGGATGTGGCCTACCACATCACGATGGAGGAGCGCAGATTTGGCCTGTAGTACAGCCATGTTTGGGGTCCACTTTTTCCCTGTTGCCAGGGTAGGAGCAGCACCTGTTACTACAGGGTCCCTGGAGTTGGCGAGCGACATGTCCAGCCTCACCTTGGCACATTTGAATTCCTCAACCAGGCTAGACAATGGCAGCAACAGGGCTCCATCGTTGTAGAGTCCAGTGCTGCTGAGACATTTTGGGAGGCCAAGCCACTTCCTCACGTAAGAGCTCACTAGCCTTTCCAGACACTGAGCATGGGTTAGGGAGACTTCATACATGGTCAATGGCCACAGGAGTCTGGGCAGCAACCCAAACTGGAGGCACCAGAGTTTCAGTTTCCCTGGAAATGCGGTGTTATTAATCTTCCTTTGACCTCTAGCCGTGTCCTGCTGGAGTTGTTCAGGTTGTTGGGTGTCTCTGAGGTCTGTGTTATACCATCGTCTGAGGATCTTGATGGGCTTCTCTAAGACTATTAATATGCCTGAGGCCGTTAGCTGTGTCCTGCCAGAGTTGTTCAAGTTGTTGGGTGTCTCTGAGGTCTGTGTTATACCATCATCCGAGGCTCTTGATGGGCTTCTCGAAGACTGTGGGGATTGGTTCATCGCTGATGTGGAACCACACTCCCGTTAGTTGGCCTTTAACAATTGGCCTCCTTCTTCCGGCTTTCAGAGAGAGCAGATGCATTTCTTCCCCTCTCCTCACTCCTCTCCTCTCTTCACTGATCCCAGCTTGCTGTGTCCTGTCTGCGTCTCGCTCTTCTTCTGGCTGAATCTTGATCCAAACGGAAAATTATGGAATTGGTAAGCTGGGCTTTAAATGCAATTGACACCACTTTCTCAAATAGAAAATTGGGCCCGGGGGAGCCCAACTGTCCTGCAGGCACTACGGCTGCGGGTTATGTGAGACTCATGGACAATTGGAAACTCATGTGTCTGTGTGACCTTTCGATCGAAGATGTAGAAGACATCTACCTGTTTGGCGTCATGATCACAGGATTTCTGCTGTTTGGCTTTGGAGTTTTCCTAGTGTATCGTGAACTAAGGAAGTTGGAAAGAGCTAATCAAAATGCGGACCCGGCGAAGCTCCTTCAACAATTCGACCAGATGGCGAGGGCACTGATAGCGGCGAATGGTGAACTGAATCGGAAGATGGATAACATCTTGGAGTCGCTGGGTGCTCTCCAGGAAATGATTTTAAAGCCTGGAAATGTACATGGAAATGTATATGCAAATTGTAATGCACAGAATCACATGAGAGGTGAAATTTCTATGCTCTAAGTGAACTGTGCCTATCAGACCTTGATTCGGCGTCCTTGGCATTCATTCCTCCAGGAGAGAAGATAAGGCAGAAGGGAGTTCTGGCTTCTCCCTAACCCAAACACTGATGTGCAGCAAACTGAATTCTCTAAGGACAGCGTTATCACGTGACTAGCATGGAATTTTACCATCTGACATGAACTGAAGAGAGATGAACTCTTGTGGACATGTTATCTATGTTTTAGGACACTAAAGACATAACATCTAGCCGTTGCCGAGGAGAGAGGATTTTTGTTGTCCACCAGTAACTGATACTTCACACACTGCATTCACACTGATATCATTACCACTGACATACACACACTGGTCTCTCTCTTGCTTTGTTAATGTGTGGATCTGTATTGTCTGCTAATTGTGCAATTAGAGGGTTTTTTTCTATGTGATCACAATCTTGCTCATTCAAAGAGCTTTATTTTGATAAACTATGTTTTTTCTCTCTGCCCAATGTGTCATCCCCTCCCCCTCTTTACCCCCCACTGTATGAGGCGCCTTGTATGGCTGCCGCATCATTAGGGAGCGCTTAACATGAGCGCACCTTAGTGATAAGTGGAATTCCTTGTACACTACCGTTCAAAAGTTTGGGATCACTTAGAAATGTCCTTATTTTTGAAAGAAAAGCACTTTTGTTCAATGAAGATAACTTTAAATTAATCAGAAATACACTCTATACATTGCTAATGTGGTAAATGACTATTCTAGCTGCAAATGTCTGGTTTTTGGTGCAATATCTAGATAGTTGTATAGAGGCCCATTTCCAGCAACTATCACTCCAATGTTCTAATGGTACAATGTGTTTGCTCATTGCGTCAGAAGGCTCATGGATGATTAGAAAACCCTTGTGCAATCATGTTAGGCCTGCAATGCTGTAATTGCTGCAAATGGAGGATTCTTTGACGAAAGCAAAGTTTGAAGGAAAAAATTATTATTTCAAATACAAATCATTATTTCTAACCTTGTCAATGTCTTGACTATATTTTCTATTCATTTTACAACTCATGGTGGTAAATAAGTGTGACTTTTCATGGAAAACACAAAATAATTGTCTGGGTGACCCCAAACTTTTGAACGGTAGTGTATGTGCAAGCATACTTGGCAATAAAGTTATTTCAGATTCTGGAGATGCTGCAAGATTTGGTTAGCTTAAACCCCATTCTTGCCCACTGGATGTTCTCCTGGAGTTTCTACAGCAAGCGTCTAGTGCATGGTTTTGTTGCTGTGATGATGGTCATATCATCCATGTACGCTCTAATTGGCAGAAGACGCAGGCCACTATTGGTCCTCTCGCCACCCACTACCCAACGGGATGCCCGTATGATCACTTCCATTGCCATGATGAATGCTAGGGGGGGAAATGGTGCATCTTGCCATGATCCCCCTTTCCAGGTGCTGCCAGGCTGTGGTGTTGTTCCCAGCTGTCACACAAAACTGGAGATCCTGAAAGTAGCTCTTGACCAGCTGTGTGATGTGGTTTAAGTACTCGAAGGCCGTCCACAAGATCTTGTGCGGGACTGAGCCAAAGGCATTGGCAAGGTCTAAAAAGACTACATGCAGGTCTGTCCGTTCCTTCTTGGCAGTTTGGATTTGGTGCCAGATGATATTGGCATGCTCAAGACATCCTGAGAAACCCTGGATCCCTGCCTTCTGCACTGACGTATCAATGAAGTTGTTTCTTTGCAGGAATGTAGGGAGCCTTTGGACCAGAACACTGAAGAAGATCTTTCCCTCTACATTCAGCAGGCTGATCTGGCGAAACTGGCTGATGGATGAAGTGTTCTTCTTTTTGGGTATCAGGATGCCTCCCGCTAAAATGTAAAAACAACAAAACATGCAAACTATAAGCAAGCATGCAACATAAATTTAAAAACTATATAAACCCCCCAAAACACAATAAAATACTTTCACCCCATGACAATGTGCAACAAGTGACTGAGTCTTTCAGTCCAAAAACCCACAACATTTTGTTGTATCTAAATCACTTTTACCTTTTATACAAAATGGACAATTACTGTTATAAATGATTTGGTGGCGATGGATGTCCACACATCACATGTGATAGCAATCCTACCTGCTGTCTTCAGTGATTGCATGACTTCGGCTTTGGTCTCGTTGAGAGTGGGGATGGCTGTGTTGGAACAAGTCAAGTGGACCCCCATACCAAATGAGCACCCCAAGTGGACCCTGGGATCAATCTCTACATGTATAAGTACATTTTCAATCCAGTGATTTACAAACTGATTCATAATTTTGTAAAGCCCCATTCTGAATATTATAGTCCCACGTACCTATTCTGTGGATTTTCATTTGGGGGCAACCAGCGGTGATGAGCAGCAGTGGCAGAGAAGAAAAGAATTTTGATGGCAGCAACAAAGCCAAAACCTTCTCTGGGTCAGCTTAATTGTCATCTTACACACACACACACACACACACACACACACGCATGAGTTTTTGGTGACCGGGAAAAGTCTTTCCAACAGCTTTACACAAAATATTACGACGTTGTGCTTCTGCTTTACAGTGTGTGCATCATAGCATGAAAGCCCTGGTTCTTGACGACGAAACAGGCGTAAATCCTCCACAACAAAAGCAGCAATAGATTTTGTATTTCGCTCTGCCCTTTCCAAGTTGTGTGGAAGTTTTGGCATTACTCAATGGAACTCTGGTCGGCAGCGGCGGCCACAAATGTTCTTTTTTTTTTTCCTTCCGGCTGGAAGCGTGCAATATGGTTTTGCGTGTTTGTCATGTTTTCAAAATATTTTAATTTTGTCTGACAGAGCTTACATACGGTGAGGGTCTTGTCCAAGTCTTTTTTTCCCTTCGACCTCATAAAAATTGAAGTATTGTTATACATTTGCTTTTAATGAAAGCAAATGGGCACCATTCATATACTCTGCTCTGCTACTTTGCTTCTTTTGTGTCATGCCATAAAGAGTCCGGGCAGGAACAGGTGCCGACTTTTTCATTCTGGCCAAATTAATCACATTATTAATAATGTTTAGTTAAATTAAGTTAATTACCTTCCACAGCATGTGGGGCACCATATGGTGTATAGGGGCAGTGCCTATCTCCGTTTCTCTGAACCTAGGCCACACAACTACTATAAGTAGTGAAAGCTACAGTGGGGGTTCAGTCCTCTGGTAGCTCTGTGCGTTAAGTTTCCTTTCCCCACTCTATTATGCTGAGCACCAAGCTAGAAGGCAGAAAGTACAATTTTTTTTTTAAATCGTCTTTAGTGTGACTTGGCCAGGATTTGAACCCATGACGCCCTGGTTGGGGGGGGGGGGTGCTCCACCAACTAAGCCACCACTCCAGTCATTAGTAATATTTAATAATCAGAATTTTGACATTTGTGCATTGATTAAGACTCGTTCATATTTGCATTGAGATGCATCGGAAAAATGATTATTTCTCCCACCCTTATTTCTCAGCACTCTATAGCGTACAAATGAAAAGTCAGAACATAAAATGTGTTGTCAGTATAACTTCCAGTTTTTGTAATTGTTGTAATAAATCAGTATTATGAGTTTGTGACAAATAAAAATCAATCAATCAATGCATTAGATTTATATAGCGCTTTATCATAGACACTCAAAGACGCTTTACAGAAATTAAGGGTTATCCACCACCTGGATGGATGACGCAGCCACAATACGGCGCCATCCCTTTAACCATTCACACACACATTCACACCAAGGGCCACTTTAGAGTCTCCAATTAACCTAACCTGCATGTTTTTGGCATGTGGGAGGAAACCGGAGAAATCCCGGGGTAAACCCACGCATACACGGGGAGAACATGCAAACTCCACGCAGATCACTGTTGGTCGGGGGCTGGGATCGAACCCACGATCCCCATGATCCCCCGGCCAAGGGTAAACTGTGCTGCCGCAGTGCTAACCACTGCGCCACCGTGCAGCCCAACCACTGCGCCACCGTGCAGCCCAAAAATTAAGAATTACAAATGAAATATGATATACTGATGAATAGATTATCACAGTCATTTTAAATAAGTAAGACATGCGTATTGTGGGCTTAGCTGGTTAAAGGATGTATCCACTAAGCAGTCAGTCTTGAAGTCAGATCCCAGCCAGATCTTCACTATGGACCAGTGCAAACTTGTAAGTTCAGACGACTTCAAATTTTGAGGCAACCCTGACTAACTTTTTTTAAGCTGAAACAGCTAGTTTTTCCAGTGTACATTTGGACTCATTTCTGTAAGATAGTGAAATGTACCAACAGCTGAAAATAGTCAGTGTAACATCTTTGGTTACATGTTTTTTTTTCCATCCATCCATCTTCTACTGCTTTTCCAGAGGTCCGGGTCGCAGCAGCAGCAATTCAAGCAAAGAGGCACAGATTTCTCTCTCCCCAGCCACCTGCTCCAGCTCTTCAGAGAGGATACCAAGGTGTTCCCAGACCAACTGGGAGACATAGTCCCTCCAGCGAGTCCTGGGTCTGTCCCGGGGTCTCCTCCCTGTGGGACGTGCCCAAAACACCTCAAGTAGTAGGTGTCCAGGAGACGTCTTGATCAGATGCCCAAACCACCTCAATTGGCTCCTTTCAATGTGGAGCAGTAGCTGTTCTACTCTGAGCCACTCCCAGATGACTGAGTTCCTCACCCTATCTCTAAGGGTGAGTCCAGCAATCCTACAAAGAAAGCTCATTTCAGCCGTTTGCATCCACGATCTCATTCTTTCGGGCATTACCCAAAGCTTGTGACTATAGGTGAGGGTAGGAACGTAGATTGACTGGTAAATCGATAGCTTTGCCTTAGAGCTTAGTTCCCTCTTCACCACAATGGACCAATACAACGTACGCGTCACTGCAGATGCTGCCCCAATCCGTCTGTCAATCTCTCGCTCCATTTTCCCCTCACTCGTGAACAAGACCCCAAGATACTTAAACTCCTCCACTTGGGACAGGAGCTTGTCCCCAACCTGGAGAGGACAATCCGCCTTTTCTGGCTGAGGACTATGGACTCGGATTTGGAGGAGCTGATTCTCATCCCAGCCACTTCACACTCAGTGGCAAACCATCCCAGTAAGACCTGTAGGTCATTGCTGGATGAAGCCAACAGGACAACATCATCTGCAAACAACAGAGATGAGATCCTGTGGTCATCAAGCATGACACCCTCTGTTCCCTGGCTGCGCCTAGAAATCCTATCCCTAAAAATTGTGCAGAGGGTCGATGACAAAGGGCAGCCCTGGCGGAGTCCAACTCTTACTGGGAATGAGTCCGACCGATTGTTGGCAATACGAACCAAACTCTCACAACGGTCGTATAGAGACTGGATAGCTTGTAGCAACAAGCCCGATACCCCATACTCCCAAAGCACCCCCCACAAAAAACCACGAGGGACGCAGTCAAATGTGGAAAGGCAGCTGCTCCCCCCCTCCTGAGCCGCCGGACAGTTTGCCAGAATATCTTCGACACCGACCGAAAGTCTTGTTCCATGGCCTCATGAACTCCTCCCACACCCAAGTTTTTGCTTCAGCAACCACCCGAACTGCACTTCGCTTGGCCTGCCGGTACACCTCAGCTGCTTCGGGAGTCCCACAAGTCAACCAAGCTCAATAGGACTCCTAAGCTTAATGGCCCCCTCACCATTGGTGTCCACCACTTGGATTCGGGGTTTGCCACCACGAGATGCACTGACAATCTTCCGGCCACAGCTCTGGGCAGCCACTTCAACAATGGAGGTGGACAACATGACCCATTCAGACTCCATGTCTCCAGACTCTCTCGAAATGTGGTCGAAGTTCTTCCGGAAGTGGGAGTTGAAGTACCTCCCGGAAAGAGGCCTCAGCCAGATTGTTCCCAGCACACCCTCACTATACGCTTGGGTCTACCAGGTCTGAATGGCATCCTCCCCTGCCATCAGATCCAGCTCACCACCAGGTGGTGATCAGTATACAGCTCTGCACCTCTCTTTACCTGAGTGTCCAAGACATACAGTCTCAGGTCTGATGACACAATAACAAATCGATCATTGACCTGCGACCTAGGGTGTCTTGGTGCCATGGTGCACATATGCGACACCCTTATGCTTGAACATGGTGTTCGTTATGGACAAACTGTGGTTAGACACAGAAGTCCAAAAACTGAACATCCACTCGGGTTCAGATCGGGCATGCCGTTCCTCCCAATCACCCCCCTCTAGGTTTCACTGTCCTTGCCCACGTGCGCATTGAAGTCCTCCAGTAGGACAATTGAGTCTCCAAGAGGAGCACCCTCCAGCACCCCAGTCAGAGACTCCAAAAAGGGTGGGTACTCTGAACCATCATTTGGTGCACAGGCACAAATGATGGTCAGGACCTGTTTCCCAACCTGAAGGCGCAGGGAAACAACCCTTTCATCCACCTGGAAAACTCCAATATAGAGGCCAGCAAGGTGGGGGGATACAAGAATACCCACCCCTGCTCGTCACCTCTCACCCGGGGCAACTCTAGAATAGGCCAAGCTCCAGCCCCTCTCCAGGAGATTGATTCCAGAACTGTAGCTGTGTGTTGAGGTCGGGCCGATTATATCTAGCTGGTATCTCTCAACCTCATGCACCAGCTCAGGCTCCTTGCCCACCAGAGAGGTGACATTCCATCTCCCAAAAGCCAGTTTAGAAAGCCTGGGATCAGACTGTAAAGGTCTCTTCCTTCGACTGCCACCTAGTCCACATAGCACCGGACCCCCATGATCCCTCCTGCAGGTGGTGAGCCCACTGGAGGGTGGACCCATGAAACTCCTCCGGGCTGAGCCCGGCCGGGTCCCATGGGCAGAAACCCGGCCACCAGGCGCTAGCCATCGATCCCCTCCCCCAGGTCTGGCTCCAGGGTGGGGCCCCGGGTTAACCCACATATCGGGGCTGGCGTACACTGAATCCTTATTCGAGCATTCATCATGAGATGTCTGTTGGACTCGTTCTTAGTCTGGCCCCTCCACCCAGGACTAGTTATCTTGGGTGACCTACCAGAGGCAAATTGCCCCAGACAACATAACTCCTGGGATCACTAGAGCACACAAACCCCCCACCACGATAAGGTGACCATCCATGAGGGGATTTTTTTTTTGTCTTTTTTTTTTTTTTTTTACCTCTGCCAAGGAGGTAATGTGATGGAGTGGGTTGTCTCTGTCTGTCTGTCTGTTAGCGGGATTATGCAAAAGCTACTGAATAGATTTTGATGAAATTTTCACCAGAGGTGGCACTTGGGCTATGGATGAACCCATTACATTTTGTAAGTTAAATATGAGTGCAGACCTCCACCAAGACACTATCTTCTCATTATGTGTTAGCAAGATTATGCAAAAGCTACTGGACAGATTTTAATGAAATTTTCACCAGAAGTGGCACTTAGGCTATGGATGAACCCATTGCATTTTGGAGGTGATCAGTGAGTGCATATCTCCACCAAGGCCCTGTTGCAAAGTATTGTAATTCTCTGTCTGTCAGCAGGATTACACAAAAACAACTGGACAAATTTGAAGGTACAGATGGAGGTACAGAAGGATAGCGGTATGGACAGAAGGGCAGACGGAGGGAGGGGGAGGGACAGATGGACAGATAGAGCTTTGGTGGAGGTATGCACACCCTGAGTGCCCTGTAGTTTTGGTTTATGAAATTCTGATTTGGAAATAAAAACCTCACTAATATGAGAGACACCAACTAGGGCTGCAACTGGCAATTCTTTTGTAACCAATTAATCTGTCAGTTATTTTTTGATTACTCAAATAATCATTGTGAATATAAAATCATTAAAATAAAAGCAATCAAAATGTCTATAACAATCTCATAAATTCCAGTGTAACTTCATTAATTGCTTGTTTTTTGCACAAATAGTACAAAACCAAAAATTTATTCAACTTATAATAAAGACTGACATAAAAATCAAGAAAAGTGGCACATTTTATTTTTTTTTCTCTGGAAAGGGGTACCTAGATGATTCATTAATGATCATATTCGTTGTAGATTAATTTTCTGTTGATCAGCCAGTCAGTTAATTGACTACTCATTGCTAAATAACACCAACTTGGCTTTTTAAAACTTGAGAAATGGGGACACGGTGCACTAAATGCTGTCCTGAACTAGGCTCTGTTGTAGTACACCTATGGCTGTGGTGCAGGTATAGTGCTGCACCACTGCTGAGCAAAGGGTCAGGGGTCTGATTCCGGCTCTGTCTGCAGTCTGCATGTTGAAGTGTTCTTGAGCAAGACCCTGAACCCCCAGTTGCTCCTGGTGGGTCAGACCTGTGCATGGCAGCTCTGCTGCCATCAGTTTGTGAATGTGTGTGAATGGGGAGATAGCAGGATCTGTGAAGCGCTTTGGTCATCCAGAGATGAGAAAAAGCACTATATACTGTAACTAAGCACCATTTCTGACTGTAATGGGGATCACAGGGGAAAAAATGAATGTCATACGCTATCACACAAAGAGCTAAACTTGTGACTGAGACCTTTTCAGAAAAATATCCACAAAGGGGCATTGATCATTGCAAAAGAAGAGCTATTTAAGACATTTTAATTTGATTTCTTTTTTGCAATTGTAGCAGCTTGAAGAATTTTGCACTTGTACAAGTATAGCTTGGGACATAGTCTGCAAACACTTAAGCTCAATTTATCAGATTTCTTCTAGATAGGGGTTTAAGCATCTTTACATAATGGCAAGAAGTGCTTCTAGAAGGACTTTAGCTAAATGTGGAACTCCTGTCTTATTAATGGCCAACATTGCACCACCCCTCAAACTACTGTTGTCCACCTTGCAGATGGGTAAATTACAATCTGTATGACAAATGACTGTGAAGCATCATTAACTGTTTCTTTTTCATGACTCCTTTCTTTCTTTAAATGGGATTTCTACCTCATGTGTGTTGGTAAATGACAGTGAGGGAGGTGTTCTGGACCCTGATTAGCATTGTGCTCCATGTTCCACCGCTGCGGCCAGGGGAAGGAGAGAGAGAGAGAGAGAGAGAGAAAGGAAGAGTGAGGGAGAAAGATATGAAGGAGCAAAAGTGCTGTGTCAGCAGTATGCCAAAGGAAGAAAAGAGGAGAGAAGGAGAATAGGAAGGAGGTGAGAGGTGTTTGTTCCATATGTTCAGAGATGATTGAGAGGAGAAAACAGCAAGGTGGAAAAGAGAAGCAATTAACTCAGAGAAAGTGTTCTCTCACAGTTGCTGTCTGAGAGATTGTTTTTCTTCGCTTTCATTCTCTGGTGGTCTAACTCTGTGACTGTAGGGCATCCCAGACGAAAGACACGGCAAAATCATTGATCATCTATGGAGAAGAATGAAAAATGGGGCCTAAATCGAGTTTATAAGGATCAACACAGTAGCAATGACAGAAATGTTGTTATAGACATCCACAAACTTGCCAATCAACAATCAAGTATGCATTGCCCTAAACATACATGCCAAAAAGTTGTGAATCCTGATCTTTAGTTCTTTCCACAAATTTACAATTGGATTTAAGACAGGTGATTGCCATATTTAACAACTTGGATTTTGTTTTTGAGAACTGAGAGTTTCCTTTGGTGTGTGTTTGGGATCATTGTCCTGTTGAAAAGTCCACCTCTGTCTCATCCTTATTCTGGCAGATGCAGCAGATTATCATGAAGAATACTGCACTCAGGGGTGGACTGGGACAAAAATTGGGCCCTGGCATTTCCGGTCCAGGTGGCCCAGCATGATCGGTGAAACAACTTTCGCACAGATGGTCCATTTAAATATGTGCACGTATTGTGCTATTCCCCAGAGCAACGTTAATGCTGAGTTGTACATGCAAAAAAAGGGAATAGAATATAAAAGGGGAATAGAATAATTAATCACATGATCACATTATTTCCTGTTTGAAAGAAGGAAGGAGATCACTAGGAATGTTTTCAGAACAAAGATCCTCACCTTACAGCAGTAGCTTCCTTATTAATTCACTCTTCTCTACAACAATTACATTGTATCAGATTGTTTGATTACACTGGTCAACACCACATTTATTGTCTGTTTTTTTTTTTTTTAGCTGATTTAAGACAATTTTGATGTGCTGAATCCAAAAATCACATTGGTTTTGCTCAATCAGGTCAACTTTTTGAATTATGGCCACATGTTGTTTTATACGTTTTTGTTTACATGTACGGGTATTTTCGCTTTATATGATGCAAAATTATTTTTTATGTCTTGAAATTCTCTGAATTTTGAACAATGATGACATAACATCCAATTTACATGTACTTACCTTTATATAAAGGTAAGTACATGCACAGTACTAAGTAGCACCGGATCGAGAGAAACGGATGTCATTTTCGGATTCAGTGGTGCAAAATTGTCTTAAATCAGTTGAAAAAACACAGACAAGTTACAAAAAAAAATATTTTTGTAACCCTGTGTTATTGATACTGAAACCTTTTTATTTGGTTGCTACAGTTGTTGGGTCTGTCCGGGACGTGCACAAAAATTCTGAAAAGCTCTTGTTATAACCTAAAAACAATGGTAAAATTACAAGAAAAAAGGTGAATTTTTAAGACAAAAGTCACAAATTAATGTGAAAAGTTGTAAACTTACGCGGAAAAGAGTCATATGTACAATAACAATCATTGGAAATGTATAAGAAAACAAAATGTATAACAAAATGTGAGAACTGGTGTTAAAATAATGTTCTAAAAGGTATTTCATTGACTGTTTTCTGTTATGTAGCACAGTATCTCATAATAGTTATCCCTTACAAATTATCTATTAACTAAACCAGAACAGCTTCACGCACAGAAGTGCCCAGCTGAGGTGATCTGCTGCATCGGGGTTAAAAAAAAATTGCTCTGTACACACACAGCACCAGAGAAGGTGTGGGGAAATTATCCTATTTTTCCCTGTGGGTTTCTATACATTATTGCCAGAGAGTGGCAGAGCTGCAGCTAATGGGCACAAGTGTGAATCAGACAGCTCTTCTGGAGAGGGGACCTCTTTCTACACATCAAAAGTGTCACGAACCAAGCTGGTGTTGTCCTTCAGGCTCGGTTCTGACCATTCTCTGTGGCTCAGGTTCAATATGTTTGTGTATTTTGTTATCTTTTGAGTTCTTGTAGTTTCTATGTCTTTTGTTCTTTTCTTTTCCGTGCCTGTAGCCACCACTCTGGCCGGCAGCTGTAAGGCAGCATCCTTGATCTACATTCGTGTGGGTGTTGTCTAACACTTGCCGGTCCAACCACACCCCCTTTCTCTTGACAGCTGATTTCTCACTGGTAAATGTTTTTTCCGCGCCTCGCCCAGGTGTGTCCAATTTGAGGTGCCAGTAGTGGTTGTATTTAGGCGGCCTTTGCCAGTCAAGCATTGCTGGACCATTGTGCTTAGTCATATGGACGTTAATCGTCATATGAATGTACTGTCTGTTAAGGGAATAGGAAGCTACACTGTTGCTTCTCCCCACAGTGTAGTAATTGTTTGTGTGTGCGCTCGCTGGAAGACTTGGACAACTCGGACTGCTCCTGTTCTGTGAGTACAGACTGTTAGCGTTTCCCCGTGCAGTGTAGCTGCTACGCTTTGGCACTTAGCCCAGTTTCCTTCTCCAGCCAGTAGACTGTCCTTGAGGACTCTAAGTTAACACAAGCTATTTACGTTACTGTGTACTCTCTGTATTGTGGCCACTGTGCACCGTGGTCTGCCCCACTGCACGTCCTACGTGTGAGCCCTTTGGTGCACCCCGTTGCCTTTTTGAATGTTGTTATTTTTGGAACTGTTGTCCTTTGCGTTAATAAATGTGTTTGTGGTGTAACCAGCGTTTAAATCCATTCTTCCTTCCCCTCGCGCTGCGTAAAAGTACATGAGGAGGCTTGTGACAAAAAGTATGTAATAAATTCTCATGTTTGACAAGTATATTTTTAAAATGACAAAATGGGAAACATTTAATCAGTCATCTAAGTCAAACAACAGGCTGCAGATATACAGTATATTATAATCCTCAGCTAGAGATCAGCTGCACACACCATCGGTGTTGCGCAGCACCAGTCTCCTCCATAGCATGGTTCTTTTGCATTTAAAGTGACTTTTAAGGTTAACAGATTATAATACTTTATTATTTTCACTTCTCTTATAATGACGTCAATTCCTACTTCAGAAAAAGTCTTTTTGCCATCTTATGCTCCTTTGTGTCATAATTCTGGGGGCGAGACGTGGGTGTGGAATTCAGATGATGCTCTGATCCATCCATCAGATTTATCATTGTACGATGAGATTGACCAGATATGCGCAATTTCATAAATGCCACGTAGACCTTTTAGTATGATCATATTTACATCCAAATGTGTGCCGATTTCTATGCTCTTTTGATAAATGATTGCCAGTGTTCTTGCCTCATTTTGCCATCTATTTTGTGAAGCACCAGTCCCTCCTGCTGCAAAAAGTTACTAAAAATAGTAACTAAAGCTACTAGTTACTTCTTTTCAAAAGTAACTGAGTTACTTTACCAATTACTGCATGATTAAAGTAACCAGTTGCTTGGAAAAGAAACATTCACGTTACTTTTAAATGCATACTTAAATCATCTTGCACACATAGCAAGATAATTTAATTAATGGATTATATTAGGGGCTTATTAATGTCAGGCTGAAAACAGACTGTTTCAGACAGAACTTTTAGAACGTGTTCAGTCTGCTTTATCCTGCCTTGAGAGCTCTTATTGTGGGAAAAATCTGAAGAAAATCAACACGAAATTGCCAGTAATTTCCTCCTTTTGGAGTGAGAAATAGGGTTTGTGGAATGAGAGAGAGGGGAAAGAGTGAGAATCACTTCAAAAGAGTGAGTTGGCAATACTGCATAAAGCTGTCAACGTTTCTTACCTTTAATAGTATGGATTCAATCCGAAGTGCAGTGATCCAAAGAAAATGTACATTATCCACAGTCCAAATGTCTGCTGTGACAGAGACATGATCCAGTCCCTTAAATTCGTTTTGGAGATCAAATCCTTTTTTGAATAATCTTTATCCAGGTAGCAAGTAAATGTGTTTTAACTTCAGTGGATCATAGTCTCTGCTGCCTGATGCAAAATGACTGTTATCAGATTGTTCTGTAACGACGTATCTGGCAATCAGTCGGTTTAATTCTTGCTGGGTTACAAACTGTCCAGATGCACATGTGTGCTTGAAATCCAGCCATGGCTGTTCAGATAACGTAAATCAACTACATGGTATTAGCATAACATAGCATTGGCTTTGTTGGATCTTGTTGCTGTTGTCAGGCGCTTCTGAAGATTGCATTCGGTCTCACCCGGCACTTTAGCTTGCAACCCACCAATATCCTTTTGTCCTTAACTGTGACAAAGGAAAAAATAATCTGTCTATTTCCACAAAAACAAAGTAGCTTCCTCTTTTCCCAGCAGGAGCACGCTCCATTTGTGGCTGCTTTGTTGGCTGCAGCAGTGAAGATGCTCTTTGCAACAGATTAGGTTGCCCACCCATCAAATAAAAAAAGTTTATTCCCACCCAAACATCCTACTCACCATCCTCCTTTCCCATCCACTACACCACATACAGTATGTACACACTTTGCATTTACTGTATTCATGTGTATATACTTAACAATATGATCAGTTAAAATTAAATTGGAGTCTTTTCTTATGTCTGACAGAAATACCATGTTTACTGAGCTAACGTCTCCCCATGATGGTTAAGATATAAATGCATCCTTAATTTTCAAAGGAAAATAGTCTATTAACTTAGGTCTAATTTTTGGACCGAGGGACCTTCAGAATAATGATCTGTCCCCGTCTTTGTCCTACCTGCCACTCATTCTCCACTGCCGCCGTAGTTTTCAGGGAGCCCACAACTTCCCCGCACTGCTCATTTGAAGCAACCAGGCAGATTATGAAGGTCTTACATGTCATCTGAACTACCTATTCTTGTTTTGGCTCTGACAAAAGAAACATTCCAGTCTGCATAGCACATGTGCTTTGGGGGTTGGTGTCTTCTGCTGTTTTTCTGTTGTTATGGTGGCAAACAGCAATGAATGACAATGCACGCCCCAGCTGGACTGGAGGATTAATTGCCAGTGACTGTTCATTAAATACAATTAAAGCAGATCACTCAGACGTACTGTTCGTCTGCCTGTATGCACCGAACTGTGACATGAGTACTGTGATGGTTCTGGACGAATACGTGTACCATTACCCCTGTACTGAATAAGCATTTCTAGTGGGCTAAGAGAAAGTAACACATTTTTTAGGTGAACATTTGGTAGTTCTAGTGCATTTCATTGAGAAAATAACATTGATCTATTGAATAAAAAGTGTACAAATGAGGCCAGAGTGAAACTGGATGCCATTCAATGGAGATACAAGCCTGAATACAATGGAAGGCAGTGTCAGAATTGCCCTACTAGTGTAGCATCTAGCCATTAAGAGTGCATTTGTTGAGAACTACAGTATTTGTAACTGGGGCTGTGTGTCAGTGTGTCAAGCAGAGAAGCTGTCATAATCCGGTGCATGGGCAAGGACCGTGCCCAGTCTTCATCTTAGTTTAGTCTTTGTCTGTTTGTTTTTCCGTTCACCTTGGTTGCTGTATTTGGTTCCTGTTTTTGGTCAGTTCATTATTAGTGTCTGTACTTTCTTTAATGGCTTGTTAACTTGATCATTGAGGGTGCTGTGACAGCTCGCATGTCACTTCTGGCTGTCAGATTCTGTTCGCGGGCTGTCACAGCTGCCAATAACCATCACCACTCATGATCCCACAGGTGTTGTCAGTCCGGGGTTTCTTATTTAAGCCGTTGGTACCGCTTCCTGGCACAGCGGCGTAAAACCTCTCCAGTCGAGAATCCCCTGGACTTCAGCAGCTAAGTTATTATTCACCTGTCTTTTGCTCACGTTTCCTTGTTTATCCTGGCATTCATCGCCCCAGCCTCAGAGCTGTGTTATTCGTTTGTGTGTGTTTGGGATTTTGTGTTTCTTTTCTGTTAATAAATTTGCAAATTCACAGTCTGCGTTTGGCGCCCCTGCTTGCCCTCGGAGAGGCCACTTCATGACAGTACGCCGCTGCCAGATAGATGCCAGCGGACTGTGCACTGGATTGCCTTTTTTCCTTCCCGTGTTTTTCTTTAAAATCTGTGTTTTTCTACTGGCATGGCAGCATTTCCCGACTACAGTCTGTGTGGGTTTAGTGAGCAGGAATGCTGGACTGTTAGCATTGTACTTAACATCTTATCAGAGGCTCGTGCTTCCTGCACTCTCGAGGTGGTCCGGGAGTGTCTGGTTGGAGCAGCACAAGTGCTGGAAGCATGCCCCAGCCTGTGGGACCATCTGGAGCTCACAGACCTACTCCTCTCCATAACAAACCCATCGTCCATGTTCCATGGGCTGGGGGAAAGCTCCTCCATACCCCAGCCAGCACCAATGAGGAAGCGGCTCCAGGTGTGGAACTCCCGAGGTTTTCGCTGCTCTCCAGAAGCAGCAGCCCCACCTTTTCCTCTCAGACAGTGGCCCGCACCATCACCAGAGAAGCGGGAGGAACGGCGACAGGTTTTGGCACAGGAGGTGGAGCTACTCTTGGATTATAAGCCATGGCTATTCCCCAAACTCGCAGCCCAAGTAGGGGGTGGACGCCTGGCTCCGCTCGCCACCTTGCCTACAGGGGCAGACCAACCAGGAACTGCACTGGTGCCCTCGCCCACTACAGCCATAAAAGAGGAGCCCTCGGGGTCATCTGCAGCAGCCACAGCCGCACCGTGGGAACAAAGGC
Source organism: Pholidichthys leucotaenia (assembly GCA_020510985.1). Taxonomy (NCBI): domain Eukaryota; kingdom Metazoa; phylum Chordata; class Actinopteri; order Cichliformes; family Pholidichthyidae; genus Pholidichthys; species Pholidichthys leucotaenia. The sequence continues at coordinate 212,363,697 of CM035836.1, forward strand.
AAGTACCTTTTCATTTTACTACACCTGAAAATGAATTGTCTTGCTTTGTTCCCACCGGGGGTGGGTGGGTGGGCAGCTGCAGTCACCCACTTTGGCTGAGCCTCCCCCTGTCTGCTGCTGCAATTCTCTCCCCATGCTCATCTGCCTCATCCGTGTCCTCTCCTGTTCTTCCTGTCTGTCCGCCCGTCCTAGGAGTTAGCCGCCGGACGAGGAGGAGGTCAGTGATTCCGGAGGATCCAGTCCCCGCCGTGTCGCCGTACCCTGGACAGGAGAGGAACACCCCTGTGTCCCGAAATCTGAGCCAAAGAAGAGTCCCCTGGTTTCAGCATCGTGGGACTCGGTACCATCGGTGAGGCGAGTCCTGGCTCCTTCACGCTGCCATGGAGCTCTCCCTGCAGCAGCCATCACTTTGGAGGGTCCACTAGCATTAGCCACCATCTCTGGAGGTCCATCAGTGCCTGTCGCCTCCTCCGGGGTCCTGCCAGTTACTGCCGCCATTCCTGGAGGGTCACCAGCTTGTTCAGCCACCATGCCTGCTGCCTGGGCTGCCACAGCAGAGTTGCCAGAGTCCTGGACAGCAGTGGAGCTCGAGTCCAAGCAAGTGCTCTGTTCTGTTCTAACATCTTCAGATTCAGAGAATTCTTGTCTGGCTCAGGGTGGGGAGAATCAGTTGCAGATGTCCTCTGCTCCTGAGCTCTCCTCACTGGGCTCCACTGCTGCCAGTGATTCCTCTCCAGTGTTTGACTGTTCTCCTTTTCCCAAGGTGGCTGTTCTGGGAGGAGTGGCCCAGACGATGGAGGCCGAGACGTCTCAGCTGGTGTTGTCAGAGGTCTCCATGGGTGCTGCACCCCAGTCTGAGGCCTTCATGGGTGCTGCTCCCCCGTCCAAGGGCACTGAGGGTGCGACTGCTCCTATTCGAGACCGCCAAGGGTGCGACGCCCCTGTCTGAGGTTGTCACGGATGCTGTGCCTCCATCTGAGGCCACCACGGGTGTGACACCTCTATCCGAGGCTGCCACGGGTGCGACGCCTCTGTCTGAGGCCACCATGGGTGCGATGCCTCCGTCCAAGGCCGCCACGGGTACTGCGCCCCCTCTGCCCGAGGTCTCCGTGGGTGCTGCTCCCCTCCACTCAAGGTCTCTGTGGGTGTTGCTCCCTCTCTGCCTGAGGTCTCTGCGGGTGCTGCTCCCCCTTCATCTGACATCTCCGTGGGTGCTACTCCCCCTTCGTCTGAGATCTCCATGGGTGCTGCCCCCCCTCCGTCTGAGGTCTCTGTGGGTGCTGCTCCCCCTCCGTCTGAGGTCTCTGCAGGTGCTGCTCCCTCTCCGTCTGAGATCTCCACAGGTGTTGCGCCCTAGTCCGAGGCCTCCAAGGGTGCTGCACCCCAGTCCATGGCCTCTGAAGTTGCTGCACACCAGCCGGTGGCCACCACGGGTGCGTTACCTCAACCCAGGGCCACCATGGGTGCTACACCTTCGTCTGAGGTTGTGTTGGATCCCCTTTCCTCTTCGAAATTCCCCACCAAACAGCCGCTCCCCTCACCTGGTTTCCCTGCTGGTTGGCCGCTGCTGCCTCCGGGGGGGGGGGGGGGGTTCCCCACAGTCCGCTGGCTCATGAACTCTGGGAGGCCACCCAACGGACTGTTCCTCCTGCTGTGGTGGCTGTGGAGTTTGAGGAGGCCACCTGACTTACTCCATCACAAGCGCTGGTGGCCTTGGGACTCGGGTAGACCACCTGAACTGCCTTTTTCCACCATCTAGTTCCCCAGAGTTCGGGCCACCATATCTGTGGCAGTATTGTGGGTCATGAGTGTGGTTTTTTTTTTGGGGGGGAAGGGTTGGGTTGGGTCCCTCCGTGCCTGGTCCCCCCCCCCCCCCCGCCACTGGGGTGGGTCATGTTCTCTTGTTTTTTGGTGGGGTGGGTCTTCTGTGTGTGTTGGGGGGGGGGGGGTGTCTTTTTTTCTTTTTTGATGTTACCCTGGTGTGTCTGGGGTCCATCTCTTGAGGAGGGGTCTCTGTCATGATCGGGTGCACGGGCAGGTGTCGTGCCCAGTCTTCAGCTTAGTTTAATCTTTTTCTGTTTGTTTTTCCGTTCACCTTGGTTGCTGTATTTGGTTCCTGTTTTTGGTCAGTTCATTATTAGTGTCTGTACTTTCTTTTATGGCTTGTTGACTTGATCATTGCGGGTGCTGTGACAGCTCGCACATCACTTCTGGCTGTCAGATTCTGTTTGCGGGCTGTCACAGCTGCCAGTAATGATCATCACTCATGATCCCACAGGTGTTGTCAATCCGGGGTTTCTTATTTAAGCCGTTGGTGCCACTTCCCTGGCGCAGTGGCGTAAAACCTCTCCAGTTGGGAATTCCCCGGACTTCAGCAGCTAAGTTATTATTTACCTGTCTTTTGCACGTTTCCTTGTTTATCCTGGCTTTCATCACCCCAGCCTCAGAGCTGTGTTTTTCGTTCGTGTGTGTTTGGGATTTTGTGTTTCTTTTCTGTTAATAAATTTGCAAACTCACAGTCTGTGTATGGTGTCCCTGTTTGCCCTCGGAGAGGGCACTTCATGACAGTAGCCCAGACTTCCTTCCCCCCAGCCACCTGCTCCAGCTCTTCAGAGAGGATACCAAGATATTTCCAGGACAGCTGGGAGACATAGTCTCTTTAGGGTGTCCTGGGTCTGCCCCGGGGTCTCCTCCCAGTGGGACATGCCTGAAACCCCTCAAGTGTGCAGCAGAAAGTCTAAGCTCTCTCTCCGCGGATGCGGCGGGCCAGCTGGATGTCTTTGGGCATGATGGTGACCCTCTTGGCGTGGATGGCACACAGGTTGGTGTCCTCGAAGAGACCCACCAGGTAGGCCTCGCTGGCCTCCTGCAGAGCCATGACGGCGGAGCTCTGGAAGCGCAGGTCGGTCTTGAAGTCCTGAGCGATCTCCCTCACCAGGCGCTGGAAGGGCAGCTTACGGATGAGCAGCTCCGTGGATTTCTGGTAGCGACGGATCTCTCTCAGAGCCACGGTACCGGGCCTGTAATGGCGAGGCTTCTTCACTCCGCCGGTGGCCGGAGTGCTTTTCCGAGCAGCCTTGGTGGCTAGCTGCTTCCTGGGGGCTTTTCCTCCAGTAGATTTACGGGCGGTCTGCTTGGTTCTCGCCATTGCTCTTTATTATTCTGTCCGTGAGCAGCAGAAAAGTGGGCTGCACGGTGGCGCAGTGGTTTAGCACTGTGGCAGCACCGTTTTACCCTCGGCCGGGGGATCGCGGGGATCATGAGATCGTGGGTTCGATCCCAGCCCCCGACCAACAGTGAGCTGTGTGGAGTTTGCATGTTCTCCCCGTGTTGCGCGGGTTTACTCCGGGATTTCTCCGGTTTCCTCCCGCATACCAAAAACATGTAGGTTTAGGGCGCTTGCGCACGCAGCGACCAGCAGCCGGTGGCTTGTCACCAGACTGCAAACCAAGTCTACCTACGGGTACAAATAAGTAACAAAAAAAAAAAAAAAAAAGTGGGAGGCATCCTGATCAGATGGCCATACCACCTCAACTGGCTCCTTTCAATGTGGAGGAGCAGCGGTTCTACTCTGAGCCTCTCCCGGATGACTGAGATCCTCACCCTATCTCTGAGGGTGAGTCCAGCAATCCTGTGGAGAAAGCTCAAAAATCACAAAACCTGGAAAAAAATCAATTGCACAAATTGAATAAATGGCAGCCTGAAGATGCCATTCTGGTCTGATTTAACCTGTTTGCTTCTTTGTAAAAATATTTCATATTGGCCATGATTTGAAAATCAAAGGCACAGAACGCAATGTAGAAATACATGTGATGACTTCAACTTTATTCATTATCGCTACTTGACTAATTAAAATTATTAGAAATCAAATAAATTACATTAAGAGCCAATTTGCTCCTCCAACATGTTTTAATTTATTAAATATTTATTTTGTTTATGTGCAGCTTTCACAAACTTTTGCAGCTTTAATACATTTTTTCAAGAAAACTAAGAAACTCATTAGTAATTTAAATCAAAGAAATGATGGTCTGATACACTCTTAGCGACAACTTAGCATCGTCATTTAGCATTTGCTGTTGATTAATCAGAGTGAGATGGTGTTAACGTGACTTACCTCCAATTAAAACGGGGTTAGAAGACTATCCTGTCTGACGCAGCATGGTGGGAAACAGTCCGGCTTCCCTGACACACAGAAGCAGTGGCTATCCAAACAAACCATTAGTTTCCAGTTTGTTGCTGTGCTAGTCACCGGAATGAAGCCTGGCCACTCACCCACACAGCTGCTCTGCTGCGTGCACTGAGGAGAGAGGTGGGGCGCTGAGTAATGTGTGAGGAGTTTTGCTGAAAAAAATGGAGTATATGCATTTTAAATCTCGATATAAATGAGAGTGTTAGATGAAACGATAGACGTTTTTATTTTGTTGTGCGATATATGTTGTCATATCACACAGCCCTATTTGCAACTGCATATTGAATGAATGAATGAATTTATTTCGGATAATACAGTACAGGTTGAAGAAACTGTATAATATAACAACAAGGTCAAATTAGACAAAGACTCCTTCTACTAAACAATTCCACGTGAGTTATCCGAAATGGGTGATGGCTGAAGCCGCAGCTTATATTGCCCAATTAATGCTTGATCATAATTCTTTGTGTGTGGACTGAATCAACACAGTTTACAATGCATTTGAAAAGAAACGTGCATGTGAAACACTGAAGCTAATTACAAGAGTGATTGATAAAAATGTAACACATATGAATGGAGTACATTTGGAATCCTATCATCAGTTATCTCCTAAACTCTATACGCTGGCGTTTTAAACGCAGCTCCCGCAGAGCCGTGAAGTCTCTGTCATAATAATGTGAAAGCAAATTGATTTGTCCTCTTTCTCTCAACGACTCTGGATGCGGTCCAGGTAAAGAAGTGAGCACAGGGTCCTTCTGGGTTGTTTGAATTCGTCAAGTCATTGTCAAATCACCTTTCGCTGCAGCCCACTACCCATCTGCTTCTACACGCTACTTGAGGATGAAAAATCCACCTCCGTGTGGGTACATGCGTGTTCGCTTTAAGATGGCAATCAGGCCATTAACTAATGCACAGTGGGAGTACAGTGTCCACTGCTGCTGGCCTAGCCAAGGTGAGAGGTCAGTGGTGCAAATAAGCACACGAGTCCCTTACAGGGCAAAATTCTGAATCGTCCATCTCTGTCGGAACACAGGCAGCTGTATGTACATGTAGTCACACTGGCAGGTATTCTCAGGGCACGTATGCAAGTCTGCAGCTCTCGTGTCAGATGTGCATGCAAACATGGGAAGGATTGCAACAAGCACACACAAGCAGATGGATCGTCTTCAAAGCATCTGGCGTCACTTCCACAGGCATTTTGTTTTAGTCTCTGGTGGGAAACAATTGCAAAGAGGAGTGACAGCAGCAAGTGTCGTGACCTATTTTTGATGTATGTGTGCGCATGAGACGTTCTCATCCTCCAAACAGCTGATGAGTAACAGGATCTTCAGCTGCACATTCACATGACAAGATTCAGAAGAAGATTCATAAATACCCAGAAGACATACCCAAAGACACTGAGTTGGAGTCGGGGCAACACCTTCACCAATGCTAACTAACTAACTAACTAACCTGCACTTATATAGCGCTTTTCTAGTCACAAAGACCACTCAAAGCGCTTTCATTAATACTAACCCTCTATTCTAAGGGCCTATAGGAAACAAATATCTAGGGACAATTTAGAACAGCCAATTAACCTAACATGCATGTTTTTGGCATGTGGGAGGAAACCGGAGAAATCCCGGAGTAAACCCACGCAACACGGGGAGAACATGCAAACTCCACACAGATCACTGTTGGTCGGGGGCTGGGATCGACCCACGATCCCACGATCCCCACAATCCCCCGGCCAAGGGTAAACTGTGCTGCCGCAGTGCTAACCACTGCGCCACCGTGCAGCCCAATGCTCACTGTTAAGTTTTTAAAATATCATCATTTTTGCCCCAGTGCTGTCTTAAAGAGAGTCACTGTTAAAGAAGACTTTTCAGGGTTCCCAGAAGCTGTGCTGTGGCAAACCTATGTTATTATTTTTCACTGCTAAAAGTGCATGGAGAGAAAAAACGTAGTAATAGAAACATGAAGTTTACAGTCCATCCATCCATCTTCTACTGCTTTTCTGGAGGTCCGGGTCGCAGAGGCAGCAGTTCAAGCAGAGAAGCCCAGACTTCCTTCTCCCCAGCCACCTGCTCCAGCTCTTCAGAGAGGATACCAAGGTGTTCCCAGACCAGCTAGGAGATGTAGTCTTTCCAGCGAGTCCTAGGTCTGTCCCGGGGTCTCCTCCCAGAGGGATGTGCCTGAAACAGCCTAAGTGGGAGGCGTCCAGGAGGCATCCTGATCAGATGCCCAAACCACCTCAACTGGCTCCTTTCAATGTGGAGGAGCAACGGTTCTACTCTGAGCCTCTCCTGGATGATTGAGCTCCTTACTCTATCTCTGAGGGTGAGTCCAGCAATCCTATGGAGAAAATTCAGTTGATTCAGAAGATTCAGAAAATTCAGAAGAAAAGTCTGCCCTCCAGTGGGCTCACCACCTGCAGGAGGGATCATGGGGGTCTGGTGCTATGTGGATCAGATGCCGGTCAAAGGCGGAGACCTTGGCGGTCTGATCCCAGGCTTCCTAAACTGGAAATTTTACAGTCTGATCAGAAAATCTCCCCACTACTCAGAGACAAAAAAGTCAAGGCACTGCGTCCACAGGTGGCACCATAACTAACAGTTTTACATTTTTCAGATATCTTTAGAACAGCTGGGTATTGTCATCTGTGATTTAAGAGGAACATTCTGTTAGTGTGTGAGAAAGTCGGTACATGACCCAAAGCAGTTGTGTGGTGTAGGGTTAAAATGATTATCATGCTGGAGACTGGAGTTCAAATCCTCCAACCAGTGTTGTTCTTCTGAAGTGCAGTATACAATTTAACTTAATATGTGTAGCACATATTAAGTTTTAAATGTTGTTCTTCTGCTGCTGGGAATCCCTTTCAACCAAACATTTAGCACTTGAGAAGGTCCGAGTGTGAGCTGAAGCAGTGGTGGTTAAGGTGGTCGCTTTCTATGCTGGAGGTCCCAGGTTTGAAACTTGTCAGGAAGTCTTTTTCTTCTCAACAACAACTGTAGTACAGCATGCTTCCCATGTGCATTTTCAAGGAACACTATGCAAGATGTTCAGCTTAAAATAAGGTTTACAAAATAATTTCAACTGGTTTAAGATTTCATAAGATATAAGTAAATCCTTCATCATTTTACTTTTCATTCTCCAAAATTCTTATATATTTGGTGGTTTTTGGACATTTGTAGATTCAGTTGCTATAACTTTGAACCACTGGTGGCTGGTTAATAGAGGGCACTGCTAGGAGCTATCCCCATCTAAATGGCAGCCAAAAAAATATACAGTGTTTAAATATTTAAAAAAAAGATTATGAAAAAATAGTGGTGGGCAATAATCAGGACTAATCGTGACTAATCATGAATAATCCTGATATTTATATACAGTATGTATATACTATGTTGTGGCAAACATTCTTTTCTATATCAGACAATTAAAATGGTCTCGTATCATCTGAATATGATGCTACAGGTACATCTCAAAAAATTAGAATATCATGAAAAAGTTCAATATTTTTTGTCACTCATTTCAGAAAGTGAAACCATATATAGATTCATTACACAGGGAGTGATACATTTGAAGTGTCTATTTATTTTAATTTTGATGATTATGGCTTACAGCCCATGAAAACCCCAAATTTAGTTTCTCAAAAAAATAGAATATTACATAAAATTAATTTTAAAAAATAGTTTTTTAATAGAAATATTGACCAACTGTAAAGTATGTCCATGTACACACTCAGTACTTGGTCGGGGCTCCTTTTGGATTAATTATTGTATCAATGTGGTGTGGCACGGAGGTGATCAGCCTGCAGCATTGCTGAGGTGTTATGAAGGTCCAGGTTGCTTTGATAGTGGCCTTCAGCTCATCTGCATTGTTGGGTCTGGTGTCTCTCATCTTCCTCTTGACGATAATCCATAGATTTTCTATGGGGTTTTAGGTCAGGAGAGTTTGATGGCCAATCAATCACAGTGATGCCATGGTCATTAAACCAGGTTTTGATACTTTTGGAAGTGTGTGTGTGTGTGTGTGGGGGGGGGGGGGGGTGCCAAGTCCTGCTGGAAAATGAAATCAGCTTCTCCATAAAGCTTGTCAGCAGAGGGAAGCATGAAGTGCTCTAAAATTTCCTGGTAGACGACTGCGCTGACTTTGGTCTTGATAAAACACAGTGGACAAACACCAGCAGATGACATGGTTCCTCAAATCATCACTGACTGTGGAAACTTCACACGAAACCTCAAGCAACTTAGATTCTGTGCCTTTCCACTCTTTCTCCAGACTCTGGGACTCTGATTTCCAAATGAAATGCAAAATTTACTTTTATCTGAACAGAGGTCATCTGCTGGTGTTTGTCCACTGTGTTTTATCAAGACCAAAGTCAGCGTAGTCGTCTACCAGGAAATTTTACAGCAATTCATGCTTCCCTCTGCTGACAAGCTTTATGGAGAAGCTGACTTCACTTTCCAGCGGGACTTGCCCCCCCCCCCCACACACACACACACACACTTCCAAAAGTATCAAAACCTGGTTTAATGACCATGGCATCACTGTGTTTGATTGGCCAGCAAACTCTCCTGACCTAAACCCCATAGAAAGTCTATGGAGTATTGTCAAGAGGAAGATGAGAGACAGCAGACTCAACAATGCAGATGAGCTGAAGGTCACTATCAAAGCAACCTGGACCTTCATAACACCTCAGCAGTGCCAAAAGCTGATCACCTCCGTGCCACACCGCATTGATGTAGTAATTAATCCAAAAGGAGCCCCGACCAAGTATTGAGTGTGTACATGGACATACTTTTCAGTCGGCCAACATTTCTATTAAAAAACTATTTTTTTTAATTAATTTTATGTAATATTCTAATTTTTTGAGAAACTGAATTTGGGGTTTTCATGGGCTGTAAGCCATAATCATCAAAATTAAAATAAATAAACACTTGAAATATATCACTCTCTGTGTAATGAATCTATATAATATACGGATTTCACTTTCTGAAATGAGAGACAAAAAATATTGAACATTTTCATGATATTCTAATTTTTTGAGATGTACCTGTATATGTGCTTTAATCTGCATATAAATTCTTCTTTTAACGTATGTGGACTGCTTTTGTTTATTTACACTTCAGACTGTTTAATTTTGGGAAAAATATAATCCAAGTTTCAGGACTTATATCTCAAAATCGTGACTGGTAACCATCAAATCCATGACCAGCACAACCAAGTTGTCTTAAAACGCCTCATTACCAACTTTTAACACAAAATGCCTCAACCTTCCTTTAAATGGGCCTTTTCTGATTTTCCATCCGTCTATGACAACTGCAGTCTCAATATTATCCAACCCTTTAATTATAAGCCTCTTTAGAGCTTAGTAGATCACTTCTGCAGCAGGTCATAACAGCAAACGGGTGCTCCACTAAGCACTAAAGATGTTTATCATAAAAGGGTTGAATAATTTTGAAACTGCAGTAGTCATTAAAGTGGTATTTTGTGGTGATTTTGGAGAAACCACTTATAATATTAGTTGTGTTGAGCTACTTCAACTGTTCTTGTTTGATTTGTTTATTGCAAACAGCTGCTAGTTTGCACATTTTGCCAATAAACCTAATTTGCAGTGGGGCGTTGAATGATTTTGATTGCAGCTGTATATGCTGCATTGCTAAAGGCTGTTAATGATATGGTTTTAAGGACATTATCAACAATAGCACTTGTATTTATATCCATTACTCCAGTTTCTTCCATCTTCTGTCTGAATGTATTGCAATGACACTGATTTATCACATAGAGCGTGCAGTGAAAACACTTTGTGAACACTTTGCTTGGATCCTTTTTCCACCTCAACAGTCTTACTGCTAAGAGTAACAAACTTGGGAGAATTGGGCCAATTTGCATCTTTTTGGACTGTTTCTCTCACATTTTCATGTGCCATATTTATTTCCTCCTCTTCTGCGTTGCTCTGAGTTATGGTGTAATGCGATTTAAGTGTCATCTAGAGAGCCTCTATAGACAGGAAATTGGCTTGGATTTGTCTCTAATGGCTCTAAAGGGAATATTTCTATTTGTCTCGGTATAGGTCAGCACTTACCAAGAAGAGCAGAAATATAGCATGGTGTTAAAAGGCTGAGAGATGTAAGGTGTTGTTAAAAGAGGAGGGAGGAAGAAAGCAATAACCTGAGGAAGAGACAGGGAAAAAAAAAGGGAGGGGAAGGTCTTCCAGCGATGGAAGAGAGAGATGTTGGCAAAGACGAGAAAGAAAGTGTGTGGGTGGAAAGTTTGGTTCCTGGCCATTGACTCTTTTCAGTGTTACAACACCAGGGCCACTGGTGATTGATCTCTCCTCTCGCCTCCCAACCGGTTCTTTCCCTCTGTGACGGTTGTCTGCTCCTTTTTCTCTTGCTGATTCACTCTCTGGCTTCTATTCCCTCCCTCTGAAAATGTTTTCAGATAGTTTATCTTTATCTTTCTTCCTCCTGGTTCCTCCTAGACTTCTCCTTCCTCCCTCACTATTTACCCTCATCCCTCACCATTTACTGTTTCACTCTCTTTTGCTAATTTTATTTTTCCTTCATCACAGACCTCCATTGTCATGTTATTTCTGTGCTTGCCATTTTTCCAACACGATACAATCATCTCAACAAACTACTTTCCTCATGTGATAGTATATCTTTATTGTTCAGTACCATCCCTGTCCTCATCTCTTTGTCCTTTCCCACTCTCCTTCAGGTTGATTTAGTTACTTGCGTGGCGCCCACTCGGCGGACCATCTCCCTGCAGATCGTTACTGTAATTAACATCAGTAAAGAAGGTTCCTGAGATAGTAAAATCCTCTGCACTGGCTGATTCACATTGCTCTCTCTTTCTGATTTCCCCCTCTTTAAATCAAGCCTCCACAATGTTCTCCAACAACAGAGAATTTTAAAGTGAAGAAATAACTTTGGCCCATTGAGCATAAATTGGGAACATTTTGAAAAGAAAATGATCCCATCAATACAACGTTTGGATTTGGTTTCAAAGTGAAGGATGAAATGTTGTCTTTTTGGGTCCATTGAAAAGATTATTATTTTTTGGTTGAATATGGTTCAGCACAACAGAATTCATAATACTGTAACTACAGTGCTGTGAAAAAGTATTGTTCTTGGACTTCAGTTCAGCATTCAACACAATCATCCCCCAGCACCTAATACAAAAACTCAGACACTTGGGACTCAAAACCTCTCTCTGTAATTGGGTGCTGGAATTTCTCACAGGGAGGCCACAGAACGTGTGGGTTGGCAGCAACACCTCCCAGACCATCACACTGAGCAGAGGCCCCACAAGGATGCGTGCTCATCCCACTGCTCTTCACCCTGCTGACCCATGACTGTGTACCAACCTACAACACCAACCACATCATCAAGTTTGTGGATAACATGACGGTGGTGGGCCTCATCACCAACAATGAGGAGGCCAACTACAGAAATGAGGTGAGCCAACTGGTCCAGTGGTGTAAAGACAGTCCAACAACACCACATCACTGGCCAAGAAGGCTCAAACTCACCTCCATTTCCTCCACAAACTGAGGAGAGCACAAGTCCCACCCCCCATCATGTACTCATTCTACTGGGGCACCATTGAGGGCATCCTCACCAACTGCATCACAGTGTGGTATAGAAGCTGCACCGCCTCCTACCGGAAGACATTACAACGCGCAGTGAAAGCGGCCAGCAAGATCATCGGTGCCCCTTTGCCCCCCCCCCCCCACTCGGACATCTCAGTTTTCTCTCGGCCACCTTCAACTTGTCCAAAATGCAGCGGCCTGTCTTTTGACCAACACAACTAGGCAAGCGCACATTACTCCAATCCTTTTTTCCACTTCTTTGGCTTCCAGTCTATTTTAGAATTAATGTTAAACTTTTACTTTTTGTTTTTAAAGCTCTTAATAGCCTTGCTCTGGTTTATCTGTCTGAGATTTTGGCTGTCCGTGACCAAGGCAGGGCTTTGAGGTCATCCAATCAGCTTTTGCTGCATGTGCCCAGGTCAAGGTATAAACACTGGAGTGACCGAGTCTTTTCTGTTGTTGCCCCAGGCTCTGGAATAATCTCCCCTCTGACCTACGTGCTATCTCTGACCTGGCCCTTTTTAAATCAGAACTTAAAACATATTTGTTTAGGATGGCTTTTTATACTCAGTAGTGGTGATATTTGTCTTGACATTTGTTTTTATTTTATTCTTATTTTTATTTTCAGGTATTTATTCTTATTTCTTTGTTTATGTTATTTGTTTTTAATGCTGTGTGTGTGTTTTAATGCTGTTTAATTTTCTGTAAAGCACTTTGGTCACCTACGGGTTGTTTTAAAGGGCTATATAAATAAAATACATTACATTACATTCCTTCTACCTCACTCGCCTCACCCGCAAAGCCATCCACATTGCAGGCGACATCTCCCACCACTCACACTCCCTCTTCAGCCCCCTGCCCTCGGGGAAAAGGTACCAGAGCCTCCGGGCCCGCTCCACAAGACTACCAAACAGCTTTATTCATCATCCATCAGGACCCTGAAATCTGTCCACTTCTCCCCCACTCCCCCTCCCCGGTCCGTAACGCACTCACCCGCACAATAACTACCTCAGCTGTTGGCACAGAAGGACTGGCACACCAATATACAATTGCTGCTTTATGTCTCTGCAGTTTACTGCAACCATTTGCACAAATGCCATATCTGCTGCTGTCTATCTTTGCAATACTGATCACGTGCAGTCCTATCTGTCACTATCTGCACCTACAGTACTGCATTGAACTTGCAACTACGGGTATTACATCTCCACTTTCTGTATATTCTGTATATAGGATTGCTGGGTTTCATCATTGTTAATTGTTTATCTTTATTTGCACTATGGGAGGTCTGGGTCTATCTTTTGTCGCCATTTGCACTACGGGTAGCATCACTGTACATAGACTGTTGTTGTTTTTCCAGCCTTATTCCTTTTTCTATTTTATATTGTGCACACCACTGACGAGAGAGAGAAACACCATTTCAATTCTCCTGTATGTCCTGTATGTACAGTAGTACTGACAAATAAAATCTCTGAATCTTTGAAATATTTTCCCCCTTATGATGTCTTATATTTTAGAATGTTTGTCACACTTAAGTGTGTCAGGTCATAAAATAAATTTAAATATTGCACAAAGATAACCAGAGTAAATACAAAATGCAGTTTTTAAATGATGATTTTATGTAATAAGGGATAAAACTATCCAAACCTACATGAAAAAGTAATTGCCCCCTAAACCTAATAACTGGTTTCAACAACTTCAATCAGGTGTTTGCAATAACTGGCAATGAGTCTCGTACATCGCTGTTGAGGAATTTTGGCCCACTCGTCATGGCAGAATTGTTTTAATTCATTCATTGGATGGCTTGAGCTTGAGGTCACAAACTGATGGCTGGACATTTTCCTTCAGGATTTTCTGGTAGAGAGCAGAATCGTCCAGGTCCTGAGCAGCAAAGCAGCCACAGCCCATCACACTACCACCACTGTGTTTGACTGTTGGTATGATGTTGTTTTTTATGAAAATGCTGTGTTAGTTTTACACCAAATGTAATGATGCACGCCTTCCAGAAAGTTTAACTTTTGTCTCCTTAGTCCACAGAATATTTTCCCAAAAGTATTGGGGCCCATCAAGAGGTTTAGATAGCTTTCTATCCCTCAAAAAATAAATCATTGTTTAAAAACTGCATTTTGTATTTAATCAGGTTATCTTTTTCTAGTATTAAATTTTAAAAAAAAAATCTTAAACATTGCATATTTGTGTGACAAATATGCAAAAATATAAGAAATCTGGATGGGGCAAATACTTTTTCAAAGTACTGTCCTTTTGGTTAAAGATGCTTTAGGATTAGGGTTGAGTTAGATTAAGTTCAGAATGTGTTAAATATCCATGGAAGTTAAAAAAAAAAAAAGTCCTTCCTTAGAAAAATACAGTTAAAGTTAAAATTACTCAAGTACTCCTTGCCCAGCAGCAATGTGTATGCATGTCAGAGACACACCTTCTGGGTCTTCAGTTTCAAAGTTAAGGGATGAGTCACTTTTTTTCTTGTCTTCCTTTCCCTGATACAATAGATAGAGCAGCTCCTCCTTACTCCATTTAAGAGACCTGACTCCTGCCCAACGAACTACAGGTACACACGTGGACAAAATTGTTGGTACCACTCTGTTAATGAAAGAAAAACCCACAATGGTCACAGAAATAACTTGAATCTGACAAAAGTGATAATAAATAAAAATTCTATGAAAATTAACCAATGAAAATCAGACAATGCGTTTGAAATGTGGTTCAACAGAATTATTTTAAAAAACAAACTCATGAAACAGGCCTGGACAAAAATGATGGTACCCTTAACTTAATATTTTGTTGCACAACCTTTTGATGCAATCACTGCAATCAAACGATTTCTGTCAATGAGACTTCTGCACCTCTCAGCAGGTATTTTGGCCCACTCCTCATGAGCAAACTGCTCCAGTTGTCTCAGGTCTGAAGGGTGCCTTCTCCAGACGGCATGCTTCAGCTCCTTCCACAGATGTTCAATAGGATTTAGATCAGGGCTCATAGAAGGCCACTTTAGAATAGTCCAATGTTTTGCTCTTAACCATTTTTGGGTGTTTTTAGCTGTGTGTTTTGGGTCATTATCCTGTTGCAAGACCCATGACCTGCGACTGAGACCAAGCTGTCTGACACTGGGCAGCACATTTCTCTCTAGAATACCTTGATAGTCTTGAGATTTCATTGTACCCTGCACAGATTCAAGACACCCTGTGCCAGATGCAGCAAAGCAGCCCCAGAACATAACAGAACCTCCTCCATGTTTCACAGTAGGGACAGTGTTCTTTTCTTGGTATGCTTCATTTTTGCATCTGTGAACATAGCGCTGATGTGCCTTGCCAAAAAGTTCCAGTTTTGTCTCGTCCGTCCATAGGACATTCTCCCAGAAGCTTTGTGGCTTGTCAACATGCAATTTGGCAAATTCCAGTCTGGCTTTTTTATGATTTGTTTTCAACAGCGGTGTCCTCCTTGGTCATCTCCCATGAAGTCCACTTTGGCTCAAACAACGACGGATGGTGCAATCTGACACTGATGTACCTTGACCTTGAAATTCACCATGAATGTGTTTAGAGGTTGTTCTGGGCTCTTTTGTTACCATTCGTATTATCCGTCTCCTCCTGCAGCCACGTCCAGGGAGGTTGGCTACAGTCCCGTGGATCTTAAATTTCTGAATAATATGTGCAACTGTAGTCACAGGAACATCAAGCTGCTTGGAAATGGTCTTATAACCTTTACCTTTAGCATACTTGTCTATAATTTTCTGTACTTCCACATTCCAGTCCTCCCGCATTTCAGGCTCTGCTTCCATTATATTTTCCCATTCCGTGGTGCTTTCTCGTCAATAAATCAAATTTATCACTTTCACTTATCATTGTACATACTGGAAATGGTGTGCGAGCAGATCATTTTTTTCTTTCTAAAGTTCATGTTTCATATTTTGATCATTTTTGTAACCATACTGAGTTGTTTAACCAGTGGACTGGAATAATTTAGTGTTTCTTTAGATATGCTTCACAGTATGATGATTGATGGATAAGACATTGAAGACTGTTTGAGTCTACATGCAGTCATCAAACAAGAGTAGTTCTGGTAAGCACCTTAAAGCAAAGTGCTGAATATGCACACAATGTTACCAGACTGTGCTTAACAAGCAGTTCTAAAATGTAAAAGCAAGAGACTTCAAAAGAGCAAAGAATTGCAAGAAACAAGTGGAACTTGTGGAACTCTGATATAAACACACATGACTGCTTGAGGGTTTTCAGTAATATCGGCCCCTATTTTGACAGTCTCTACTGGGCTTTTGAACCACACTTTGTGCTTTGTGCCAGTGCTTTTGTTAGTTTCTGTCAGTGCTTTTTTATGCTTTGCATCATGCCATCTATTTACCAGTAGATAGTGCTCCTGCTTTGTGCTGCAAGGTGGGGGCTCATTTAAAAGAGGTGTGACAATCATACAATCTTGGTGCATTGGTATTCTAGTGCATTTTATGACAATGTGCTTTTGATCAGGAAAAAGGAGATCTTTTTGCAGAAGTGCATTGTTAATGCGATTTCAGCTGCGTGCTTTGAAATTCCACAGCTCCTACTGACAGGAGCACATAAGGAAACACTGCATGCACTCAGATTTTCAGTTGTTTTTTTTTTTTAACAGACAATTATAATCTAATCACCCACCATTTGATTTAAAATATGATGATACACTAAATAGTTTTTTTTCTTTCATCCAAATTTTCATTTTAATCACAGACTTACAGGTGAAGTATAGAATATAGATTGGACTGTAATCTATTTATTTTTTAGGGAAATGAATGAACGATCCTGGGTTCGATCCCAGCCCCTGACCAACAGTGATCTGTGTGGAGTTTGCATGTTCTCCCCGTGTCTACATGGGTTTACTCTGGGATTTCTCCAGTTTCCTCCCACATGCCAAAAACATACATGTTAGGTTAACTGGCATCAAGTGGGGATTCTAAATCGTCGTATGACTGTGAGAGTGAATGGTTGTCTTTCTCTCCGTGTTGGCCCTGCGACGGACTGGCAATCTGTCCAGGGTGTACCCTGCCTCTCGCCCAAAGATGCTGGGATAGGCTCCAGCCCCCCCGCGACCCGAAAAGGATTAAGCAGAAGAAGATGGATGGATGGATGGATGGATGAATGAATGAATAAGGAGTGTGTGGATGCGTTGCACAGAGGAGGCATGGTTGGATGCTTTCATTCTAAAGATTTTAAATTACAAACCTCTTATGAGACAAAGTATTCTGTCCACTTACTAATCTGTTATGTCTGTCATCATATCATATATCATATCATTTCATATCTCATGTCCTGGTTAATAAAAAACACAAACTCAGCCATTATTTTCTGTTAAATGAGGATGGTTAAATGCAAACTATTTCAAGGCACAGCAGACAGTTTTTCACTGTATAGTAGAAAAAAAAACTGTGTGAGTTTACAAAATTATTCAGCAGGTTGTCCTCTTTTCCTGGTTTCTTGTCTGTGGGTTGCATCCATGTGTGCTACAGTGCATCCGGAAAGTATTCACAGCGCTTCACTTTTTTTCCACATTTTGTTATGTTACAGCCTTATTCCAAAATCGATTAAATTCATGTTTTTTCCTCAAAATTCTACACACAATACCCCATAATGATAATGTGAAAAAAGTGTTTTTTTGTTTTTTTTTTAGAGATTTTTGCAAATTTAGTAAAAATAAAATAAGGCTGAATAAGAAATCACATGTACATAAGAATTCACAACCTTTTCCATGAAACTCAAAATCCTGTTTCCACAGATCATCCTTGAGATGTTTCTACAACAGGTACAGGAGGGTACAGAAATATTTCTGCTGCTTTGAAGGTCCCAATGAGCACAGTGGCCTCCATCATTCGTAAATGGAAGAAGTTTGGAACCGCCAGGACTCTTCCTAGAGCTGGCCGGCCGTCTAAACAGAGCGATAGGGGGAGAAGGGTGTTAGTCAGGGAGGTGACCAAGAACCCGATGGTCACTCTGTCAGAGCTCCAGCATTCCTCTGTGGAAAGAGGAGAACCTTCCAGAAGGACAACCATCTCTGCAGCAGTCCACCAATCAGACCTGTATGGTAGAGTGGCCAGATGGAAGCCACTACTTAATAAAAGGCATATGGCAGCCCATCTGGAGTTTGCCAAAAGGCACGTGAAGGACTCTCTGGTCTGAAGAGTCAAACATTGAACTCTTTGGCGTGAATGCCAAGCGTCATGTTTGGAGGAAACCAGGCACCGCTCATCACCAGGCCAATACCATCCCTACAGTGAAACATGGTGGTGGCAGCATCATGCTGTGGGGATGTTGTTCAGTGGCAGGAACTGGGAGAATTGTCGGGATAAAGGGAAAGATGAATGCAGCAATGTACAGAGACATCCCGGATGTAAGCCTGCTCCAGAGTGCTCTTTTCCTCAGACTGGGATGACGGTTCATCTTTCAGCAGGGCAACAACCCTAAGCACACAGACAAGATACCAAAGGAGTGGCTTCAGGATAACTCTGTGAATGTCCTTGAGTGGCCCAGCCAGAGCACAGACTTCAATCCAATTGAACATCTCTGGAGAGATCTGAAAATGGCTGTGTACCGACACTTCCCATCCAACCTGATGGAGCTTGAGATGTGCTGCAAAGAGGAATGGAGGAAACTGCCCAAAGATAGGTGTGTCAAGCTTGTGGCATCATACTGAAAAATACTTGAGGCTGTAATTGCTGGTAAAGGTGCATCAACAAAGTATTGAGCAAAGGCTGTGAATACTTATGTGCATGTGATTTATTAATTTTTTATTTTTAATAAATTTGTAAAAAATCTAAAACAAAAAAAAAATTATGACGCCATTATGGGGTATTGTATGTAGAATTTTGAGGAAAAAATGAATTTATTCCATTTTGGAATAAGGCTGTAACATAACAAAATGTGGAAAAAGTGAAGCGCTGTGAATACTTTCCGGATGCACTGTATGATAAAACTTGTTAATTTCAGCTTCATTGTTCAGCTCAGTGGTTCACTGATCTCTTCTTCCCAGCATCCTCCATAAGATCACTAACTGTGACTGCAGCTGTGATTACTGCCTAGCTTAATACCAAGCAGCTTTACATATTGTGCGCATTTTAACGCATGCGCACACCCTTTGGCCAGCGCAAAACCCACCTTAAGCAAGACATCATGATCAGAGTTCACCTTCTATTATGTGCCTCTGCGCATTAAAGGAATGGACAGGAGTGCTTTGGATTGGATTACCCAAAACACACCTCTGAGTAATTACACAAGCCTCTTTATACTTTTTGCTCAGTGTAAAGACCATTTTCCTTCTTCCATTATAACAAAATTGACTTGGACACACCCATAAAAATGCTCTATGGCAGAGACAGTAGTCTGTTGAATAGACCATTATAATAGGGCCCATAGTGTTTAAGTGTAGATGCGCACATTCATACATATTGTATATTTGATATA
This sequence comes from Pholidichthys leucotaenia, assembly GCA_020510985.1. NCBI lineage: Eukaryota > Metazoa > Chordata > Actinopteri > Cichliformes > Pholidichthyidae > Pholidichthys > Pholidichthys leucotaenia. The sequence continues at coordinate 212,382,919 of CM035836.1, forward strand.
TCACCCACTGCTAGTTGGGACTATGGGTCTTGTTGTAACTTGTGATGCACTAACTGTTGTTTTGTTTGGGATGGCCTTATTTCTTTTTTAATAGATAATTTCCTTCTTTTCTCTATGCACCAGTGTTTTTTCCTCTGTTTCAAGTTTGTCTTATTCCATGAACATCTCTGTTGCCTTTGCTCTCTACCTTTTTCCTGTTTTTCTAACACTTTTTTCTGCTTCTTAAGACAACTCCCTAAGGATGCTTTTTTGTTTGTTTTGCTGAAGTGCCACGGTCTCTCTTTTGCTCTCTTGCTGATTTATACCTGCCATCTTTGTCCCACTCTTCCTCGCTCTCATCCCACTTTCTATCTCATTTTTTATCCCTTTACTTTATCTTCATCTCTATATACTCTCCAATCATTTTACGAGACACCTGCTTCTGTCTCGCTCTCTGTCTCTCTCGTTCTCTCCATTTAACCATTAAGCAATTCATCTAAGCTTTAAATCATTAAGCTCTAGAGTAGTCTTAAAAAGGTTCACACTGTCTCAAAATCTGTAACTTACTGTATGTATAAATGTGTGTGTCAGGTTTCACACACACATGTCACATGTCTAAGTTTCTGGTTCCCACTCAGTGTTTTACTCAGTGTTTGATCACAGCTCAATGCTTGCATGTGCAGTTGTAGTCATTTTTGTAATTACAGAACCCAGCTTGGTATTCATACTCATTATGTTCATAATGGACAATCCTGCAGGGCACAATTTAGGTCCAGTCTGCAGTGTGAGGTGTAACTTGTTAGCTCAAAATTAAATTTATGTAACAATTACTTGTTTTCCATGAAGTGGCTATATTTTTACAGTCTCTCTCATAATCAACTTTCTTAATTGATTTTGAACCTAATCAGAATGTTGGTATTGAGAGGCAGATAGGAAACTGGTTAAATGTTTTAAAATGTAAACGTATTCTTTCTCATACTAAATGGGACCACAGAAAGTTTCTTTTTTTTTTTTTTCAACTTAAACATGTTTATAGAAAGAATGGATGCTGAAGGAAAGCAAAATATTTTATGTTGGCCTGTTTGAAATTCTAGCTATGAATATGTTTGTATGCTTCATTTTTATTTTTAGAGCATTTTTTAATATTTTCACCCACTCCATTCTAATTAGAATAGGAATGTTGTGACTGGTGAATAAGTTAGAAACTTTAATTTAACTTACTCTAAGGGAATATAATTGGCATGCTTTAATCAAAGCAGGACCCAAATGCAGACACACCGAGGAGCCCAGGGGGGTATTCGAGAGAGCAGGGTTAACATAGCCTGAAATAAACCCTGAACTCAGGTTAAGTGAATCTGCCAAAGCTTGCTATGAGTTTCTGGTTCCAGAACTCCAGTTATGAATCTGTTTGATCAACTCAGAGGTGACTGACCTAGAGACGTGCACGTTCACTGCAAACCTATTAAGTCAGCATGTGTTGAGTGCAGAAACCATGAGCATTGGGGGAAAAGAGAGAATTATTTCTCTGAGGGGGAGTTACAAGCACTCTTGGAGGCATATGAGGAATGGAAAGAAAATCATAATCAAAAAGAAAAAAATCATCCATCAACATCAACCAAAGATATAAGGAGCTGTCTGTAAAGAACTGCCGACTGCATGAAGTGAGCTTTTTGGGTTCTTCAGTGATGGACAGTCTATATGTAATGAAGTCAATCAAAGCACTTCTACTTAAATTGCTAAGTGGGTTAAGGCTCTTGGTGACACAAGTAGAATGCTGGACTCTGGTGTGGGAGGTTATGAGTTCAAATCCCAGTACTTCATTGCCTCAGCCTTCGGTCACAGATACTTTACATCAAAAACAAGTATTCATAATAATGTCATGTTATAAATCGAGTGCATTGGAAGGCAGTATTTTATAACCTTTATCATAACATTCAGACGTAATGGCTTTTCCTATAAAGAAGTTGCAGTTTTTATCACATGAATTTGAAGTTTTTTATATATTTCTAAATTTATTCAAATATTTTTTTCCCATATTGCAATTACAATAAGGCTTGTCATGTTAATTTATACGGCCCTTTTTAAGGTTTTTTTTTTTTTTTTTTTTTTTTTTTCTATTCAACCCATTTCCCTCAGAAGCCCATCATTTTTATTGAATGAATTTGGGATTTCTATTTCAACTTTTTTACAATTTTCTCACCTTCACAGTCCAAGATGGTGTCTAGTTTTCTAATCTAAACATAACCTCTCTTGAAAATGAGACCTCGTGTCTCAATGAGACTACCTATGTAATAAAGGTTAATAAAAAAAAAACAGTTTTTGTCTCCCCCCTTTTTGACAAACTATCCTTCATGAGGTCAAAGACCATAAAATGATTAATATAATTAAAAGGCTGAATAACCGGAGACTGCATCAGCTGTGACAGAAGTGGACATGGAGGGTCCAGAGGGTTCCCTACCCTATATGGACAGTATGTGCCAAGCATCCAGTGTGTGACTGTGGTGTTTGAAGACTGGAGGATTGGCAGCAGAACTTATTTTTGTTCCATAATAGACTGAACAATGCAGTGTAATGAATCCGCCTCCAAAATCTATGCAGCAATTTGACAATGTTGCTAGCAAAGGATCTGTACAAAAGCTGCCTCAATGAAAAAAACAAACAAACTAGAGGGAACTCAGAGAGTGCATACCTCCGCCAAGGCTCCGTCCCTCCCTCCCTCCCTTTGTCCTCCCCTCCGTCCCTATTGCCATCCATCTGTACATTGCGAGATAGGGCCTTGGCGGAGGTATGCACTCATGGATCACCTACAACATCTAATGAGGTCATCTTTGGGCCAAGAACCACCTCTGGTGAAAATTTCATCCAAGTCCATCCAGTAGTTTTAGAGTATTGTTGCTAACACTCTGTGAGAAGATAAGAGCCTTGATGGAGGTGTGCATTTTGAGATCATCACCAAAATCTAATCAGTGTGAAATTACACACCTTTCCTGAAAATTTGAATGAAAGGCGCTATATAAATGCAATCCATTATTATTATTATTATTGTTATTATTATTATTATTAGTAACAGACAGAGAAATGACAGCAAAAACAATATGACTACATTATAATATTATATTATAGGGCAGTGGTGGCCTAATAGTTAGGGATGTGGACTGGTGAACGAAGGGTCGAGGGTTTGATCCCTGGATCGGCAGGATTAGCTCTGGGTGGAACAGGTAACATAGCAGTGTTTTCCCCACTCTCCTTAACCCCACTTTGGTGCTCTTGAGCAAGGCACTTAACCCAAGCTGCTCAGTGGCCACAGGTCAGTCTGTGGTTGTACTGGGCAGTTTCCTGGTGTGAATGTGAACAGGGCAATTCCACCTTAAATCAACATCATGGTTTACTGAATCTTTCAGATAGGTTTTTGTTTTGTTTTGGGTTTTTTTCCTCCTCTCTTCTCCATTACAGTTTACTGACAAGGTTCATAATTATGAAGCAATATTGCACAACAGTGCAGTATCATACCATTTTTTTGCAGTTATCAACTACAAATTCATGTTGTTTGATGCATCAAAGTTCAGCCTCCACCTCCTCCACCATCACCTCCCGTTCTGGTCTTCCTGTACCGCCGTCCTATATTCCACCCTTCCTTAATTCTGATTGGCTGCTTAGAAAGGTCTGCTATTGATGAGTGCAGCTGTACAGTAGTCTGACAAGTTGAACTTTTTCAGCCCTGAGCACCGCAACAAAAAGCGGCCACCGCTCAAAGCGTTACAGCACCGAGGGTGCTCAGCGCTTTAATTGCTGGACTACATAGAGAATGAATAGAAAATAATCGCCCACAGCAGGAAAAATGAGTTTGGTGGACATGTCCCCTAATACTTTTTCTGCAGTGTTTGGCTTCTGGGTTGCCGAGGTGCATGGCCCTATGGCGTGACCACGCACGTAACTGAGTGGACAAATCTTAAAGGGGAAGTACAGGAAAAGCACCAGATTAATAAATAAAATAATATTTAAAAAATTCCTGCATTCACATCGTGATCCAAATCACCACCAAAATCTAACCATCTGTTCCCCATGCCATTTACACACCTTTCCTGAAAGTTTCATCAAAATTCGTTCATAACTTTTTGAGTTATGTTGCTAAGAGACAAACCAACCAACCAACAGACAAACCAACCAATGCCACTAAAAACATTACCTCCATCCTCCCTTGGCAGAGATAATACAGTGGGGTAAAAAAGTATTTAGTCAGCCACCAATTGTGCACGTTCTCCCACTTAAAAGATGAGAGAGGTCTCCAATTTTCATCATTGGTATACCTCAACTATGAGAGACAAAATGAGAAAAAAAAATCCAGAAAATCACATTGTCTGATTTTTAAAGAATTTATTTGCAAATTATGGTGGACAATAAGTATTTGGTCAATAACAAAAGTTCATCTCAATACTTTGTTAGCTAAAATTAGCTGCAAGATGGCGCCCACAGCGGTCGACATGGTGCTTCGCTGCGCTCTTTGTTTGTTTTTGTTTGTCAATTGTGTGTCTGCTTGCACTTATACCCGTGAAGAACTTTTAAATATCAGGACTTTGACCCCCACGGACCTCCTCCCAGTTTTTCTAGCCCCTGCCGCCGATCTGGTTTATTGTTTGGCTCGGAAAGTGAGACGGCGGAAGAGAGGAAGACGAGCGGGCGCTCTCGTGCGACTTCGCAGGAGAGGCTCGCGAACGGCGCTGCCTGGCATATTTCTGTCCAATACCAACTCTCTCTCTAACAAGGTGGATGAACTGAGACTGCTGATGCGTTTTAAGGACCTCGCCTCCTCAGCTGTCCTCTGCTTTACTGAGACCTGGCTCCGGGAAAATATACCGGACAGCGCGCTGCGCCTCGACGGCTTCCAGCTCTTCCGTGCTGATCGTGACACAGAGCTTTCCGGCAAGACCACAGGAGGCGGTGTCTGCTTCTACATCAACTGTAGCTGGTGCTCTGATGTAACGGAGATTTCCAAACACTGTTCTCCTGCCTTGGAATTTCTTGTTATCAACTGCAAGCCTTTTTATTCCCCACGGGAGTTTGCTTCTTTTATACTGATCGCTGTGTACGCCCCTCCCGACGCGGACACGCGCGAAGCTCAGCGCGTGCTCGCGGATCACATTCAACACACAGAGCGGAGTTTTCCAGACTCGCTGATTATTGTGGCTGGCGACTTTAATCAGTGCAATCTGAGCCACGATCTCCCCCGCTACAAACAGTTTATTAAATGCCCCACCAGAGGATTAAACACACTGGATCACTGTTACACCACAGTGAAAGACGCATATCGCGCTGTCCCTCGAGCTGCGCTGGGATTATCTGATCACGTGATGGTTCACCTCATTCCCACATACAGACAGAGATTGAAGCTCACTAAACCTGTTGTGAGCACTACGAAGATACGGACCAGTGATGCTGAGGAGAAGCTGGAAACGTGCATGGAAATATCTGACTGGGGCATGCTTAAAGGAGCCACGCATGATCTGGATGAGTACACGGACACTGTGAACTCATATATCCACTTTTGTGAAGAGAACATTCTTCCATCACGCACCAGGGTGAGTTACTCTAATGACAAACCCTGGTTCACAGCTAAGCTCAGACAGATCAGGAAGGAGAAGGAAGCAGCGCTGAAAAGTGGAGACAGGGACTGCTACAGGGAGGTTAAATACCGGTTTAACAGAGAGCTGAAGAGGGCTAAATCTGTGTACTCAGAGAGACTCCAGCAGCAGTTCACTGCTAATGATTCGGCTTCCGTGTGGAGAGGACTGAGGCAGATCACCAACTATCGGCCTCAGGCTCCTAAAGGTCAGGATGACAAAGCCCTTTGTCAGAGACTGTCCCAACACTATGCCCGTTTTGACACCTCGTCATCTGTGTCCAACTCCCCCCCTCCCTCCAGCTCCACAGCCTCCACATTCCCTACTTCATTTAAGGCACCCCCCCCCCACCTCCCCCCCTCCCCTTATCATCAGTGAGCAGGATGTGCTCAAGCAGTTCTCCAGACTGAACCCGCGCAAGGCCCCCGGCCCAGACGGCGTGTCTCCCTCCACCCTGAGACTCTGTGCGAAACAGCTGGCTCCTGTATTCACAGACATTTTTAACACCTCCCTTAAGTTATGCCACGTGCCGTCCTGCCTCAAATCCTCCACCATCATCCCTGTCCCCAAGAAGCCACGGATCACTGGACTTAATGACTACAGACCTGTAGCGCTCACCTCTGTAGTCATGAAGTCCTTTGAGCGCCTGGTCCTGTCCCACCTCAAGTCCATCACCACCCCTCTCCTGGACCCGCTGCAGTTTGCCTACCGAGCCAACAGGTCTGTAGACGATGCAGTCAACCTGGCCCTCCACTCCATCCTGCAGCACCTGGACTCCCCGGGAACCTACGCCAGGATCCTGTTTGTGGACTTCAGCTCCGCATTCAACACCATCCGCCCCGCTCTGCTCCGGGACAAGCTGTCCCTGCTCAACGTGCCTGACTCCCTCTGCAGGTGGATCATCGACTTCCTGACGGACCGGAGGCAGCATGTGCGGCTGGGAAAGACTGTCTCAGACTATACTAGCATCAGCACCGGATCACCCCAGGGCTGTGTACTTTCCCCCCTACTCTTCTCCCTTTACACCAACTCCTGCACCTCCAGCCACCAGTCTGTCAAGTTGATCAAGTTTGCGGACGACACCACCCTCATCGGGCTCATCTCCAACGGCGACGAGTCCGCCTACAGGAGAGAGGTGGCCCAGCTGGCGTCCTGGTGCAGCAATAACAACCTGCAGCTGAACGCTCTGAAGACAGTGGAGATGATTGTAGACTTCAGGAAAGTCACTACTCCTCTGCCCCCCCTCACCCTCTCAGGCTCTCCCATCACCACTGCTGATTCCTTCCGCTTCCTAGGCACTACCATCACCAGGGACCTCAAATGGGAGCTGACCATCAGCTCACTCATCAAAAAAGCCCAGCAGAGGATGTTCTTCCTGCGGCAGCTGAGGAAGCTCAAGCTACCCACCAAGATGTTAGTGCAGTTCTACACAGCCATCATCGAGTCCATCCTCACCACCTCCATAACCGTGTGGTACGCAGGAGCCACTGCCAGGGACAGACTAAGGCTGCAGCGCGTCGTGCGCACTGCTGAGAAGGTGATCGGCTGCAAGCTCCCATCTCTCCAGGATCTGTACATCTCCAGGACCCGGAGGCGTGCTGGCCGGATCATAGCCGATCCCTCACACCCTGGTCATGTACTGTTTGCCCCCCTCCCCTCTGGTAGAAGACTTCGGTCCATCCAGACTAAAACCTCCCGTCACATGAACAGCTTCTTCCCCTCTGCCATTAGACTGCTGAACACTAAGTGACTCTCGTGCACCATGTACAGCAGCTCAACCAGACTCATGTCAATCATCACTGTTTTCTTCCTGCATTACCGACTGCACTATATAGTTCTCCACAGTATCTGCTGCTGGCTAATATATATTTTAACTGTTGACCAGTATCACTTAATCTTATCCTACACTTTATTACATGTATAGTTTATTTCTCTTATCTTATCATGTTTAATGTTGCAGCATTGTACTGAGACAAATTCCTAGTTTGTGTACTACATGAACAATGGCAATAAACCTGATTCTGATTCTGATTCTGATTCTGATTCTGATTGTTATATACCCTTTGTTGGCAATGACAGAGGTCAAACATTTTCTGTAAGTTTTCACAATGTTTTCACACACTGTTGCTGGTATTTTGGCCCATTCCTCCATGCAGATCTCCTCTAGAGCAGTGATGTTTTGGGGCTGTCGCTGGGCAACACGGACTTTCAACTCCCTCAAAAGATTTTCTATGGGGTTGATATCTGGAGACTGGCTAGGCCACTCCAGGACTTTGAAATGCTTCTTACGAAGCCACTCCTTCGTTGCCCGGGCAGTGTGTTTGGGATCATTGTCATGCTGAAAGACCCAGCCACGTTTCATCTTCAATGCCCTTGCTGATGGAAGGAGGTTTTCATTCAAAATTTCACGATACATGGCCCCATTCATTCTTTCCTTTACACGGATCAGTCATCCTGGTCCCTTTGCAGAAAAACAACCCCAAAGTATGATGTTTCCACCCCATCCTTCACAGTAGGTATGGTGTTCTTTCTCCTCCAAACACAAGAAGTTGAGTTTTTACCAAAAAGTTCTATTTTGGTTTCATCTGTCCATATGACATTCTCCCAATCCTCTTCTGGATCATCCAAATGCTCTCTAGCAAACTTCAGACGGGCCCGGACATGTTCTGGCTTAAGCAGGGGGACACGTCTGGCACTGCAGGATTTGAGTCCCTGGCGGCGTAATGTGTTACTGATGGTAGCCTTTGTTACTTTGGTCCCAGCTCTCTGCAGGTCATTCACTAGAACCCCCTGTGTGGTTCTGGGATTTTTGCTCACCGTTCTCGTGATCATTTTGACCCCATGGGGTGAGATCTTGCGTGGAGCCCCAGATCGAGGGAGATTATCAGTGGTCTTGTATGTCTTCCATTTTCTAATAATTGCTCCCACAGTTGATTTCTTCACACCAAGCTGCTTACCTATTGCAGATTCAGTCTTCCCAGCCTGGTGCAGGTCTACAATTTTGTTTTTGGTGTCCTTTGACAGCTCTTTGGTCTTGGCCATAGTGGAGTTTGGAGTCTGACTGTTTGAGGTTGTGGACAGGTGTCTTTTATACTGATAATGAGTTCAAACAGGTGCCATTAATACAGGTGACGAGTGGAGGACAGAGGAGCCTCTTAAAGAAGAAGTTACAGGTCTGTGAGAGCCAGAAGTCTTGCTTGTTTGTGGGTGACCAAATACTTATTTTACTGAGGAATTTACCAATTAATTGATTAAAAATCCTTCAATGTGATTTTCTGGATTTTTTTTCCTCATTTTGTCTCTCATAGTTGAGGTATACCTATGATGAAAATTGGAGACCTCTCTCATCTTTTAAGTGGGAGAACTTGCACAATTGGTGGCTGACTAAATACTTTTTTTGCCCCACTGTAAACAGAAAGAGCTAGAACTTTGATTAATGGGACCTACCTGAACATATTCAAACCTCATTATATGAAGTGATTACAGCAATAAATAACATTTGAAGTGTCAACTGTAATAGCAGTCCATTTGGAAAAAAAATGTGAAAAGTATTTTTTAAAATAATTGTTCTCCCTGTGTCTGCGTGGGTTTACTCCGGGATTTCTCTGGTTTCCTCCCACATGCCAAAAACATGCAAGTTAGGTTAATTGGCATAAAACTGGGGATTCTAAATTGTCCTTACGTATTTTTTTTTTTTGTGTTACTTATTTGTACCCGTAGGTAGATTTGGTTTGCAGTCTGGTGACAAGCCACTGGCTGCCGGTCGCTGCGTGCGCGAGCGCCCTAAACCTACATGTTTTTGGTATGCGGGAGGAAACCGGAGAAATCCCGGAGTAAACCCACGCAACACGGGGAGAACATGCAAACTCCACACAGCTCACTGTTGGTCGGGGGCTGGGATCGAACCCACGATCTCACGATCCCCGCGATCCCCCAGCCGAGGGTAAACTGTGCTGCCGCAGTGCTAAACCACTGCACCACCGTACAGGTATGACTGTGAGAGTGAATGGGTGTCTGTTTCTCTGTGTTGGCCCTGCAATGGACTGGCAATCTGTCCAGGGTGTACCCTGCCTCTCGCCCAAAGATGCTGGGATGGGCTCCAGCCCCCCCCCCCTTCCCCCCGCGACCTGAAAAGGATTAAGTGAAGAAGATGAATGGATGGATGGAACTCATTTATTTTCTGTTATGATTCTCCATGCGCTTTTATGCAGTGCACGGAGGAAGAAATGAAAAACCCAATTACGGGAGTAGACCGTGCACTTAACAAAGACACAAAAATAGCAAGTCCAGCAATGACCACGCCAATAAGCAGAAGGTTGAAATGATTAGCTTGAGGCCACCAGACATACAGGGACGCCACCTGGATGTTCCGCAGCCTGAGGGAGGGAATGCCTAGCGCTGCAGAGCTGCTGTCGGCACAAGGAGAAAGGCAAACATGAACTTACGGCTGGAACGATCCGGGGCTGTCCGTGTAGTCCGGTGGAAGAAGATAAGCAGGAACAGCCACTGATGCCAAAGAGGTAAACGATCTTGTGGCGCCAGAGAAGACAATAATGTCAGGCTGAAGGTAGATGAAGGTAATGAAAACATACATGGAGGAACACGCTGCCGTGAATGAAACTCAGTGCTCCGACTATCTCTTTCTACTAACACAGCATTTAAGTAATAATACTACTAATGAGAGAAGAGACCTCCGGTGTGAGGAACTGTGGGCTGAACGTAATTAACACCATGTGTGCATGAGTGAGTGTATGAGCGTGTGAATGAAAATGATTGAAGTGTGTGTGTGTATGTGTGTGAACACTCAATAATGAGACGCAGCTGATGGCACTGACAAGAGGAGGGGGCGTGCCCGAGCTGTCAGGGAGCGAAGGACCCAAATAGCAACCTGAAGCGCCTGATGGAAAATAAATAGGGACACGGGCCAAAATAGCCACGGGTCAGAACTGGGTTTGGGGCCATCAAACCCAGGTTCATGACAATTTTCATCAAAGCTCTTTAAAATCTTTTGTTTTAAATATTGATGACTATGACTTAGCTCTTTAAATTATATTAAATTCAGTCATAATATTCAATTTTTTGAGATGTACTAGTAGAAGATATGAAAATAATCTATTGATAAATGCATAGAATATCTGTCTGTGTCTGTTCCATGCATATCTCTTGAACCATTCGACAGACTGACCTATGATTTTATACTTGTTTTGCTGAGGTTACGAGGGTGTGCATCCCCAAGTATGGAGTTGTTCAGTCAAAATATGTAATTTTTATCAATAAAAGTTTAGTCATTGCTCTCTCATGCTGTGGCTTCTAGAGGTGTGGGCGGGGTTTTGCACTGACTCCATACTGATTGGATAATATGCAACATTACAACATCAATAACCACAGTGCACCGTGAGCAAAACAAGGAAGCCAAAAGTGACAAATTTGACTAGAAAAAGATAATACTGAAGATTTAATGCTTAAAAAATTATACCATAAAGTTGCCGTGATTGCATAGGATAATTCAGCATATATGGAGAACATGAGGCACGTGAGCAGACTGGGCAAAGCCTCAGCGGGGACCTGGGTCTGACAAAGAACACCGATGTATCCAACACAGAACATGCCGGGAGAAGCAACGGCCCAACTAGGCACACCATGGTCCTTTAAGGGGAGGCACACCCAGCCTGCCCTGTCAGTGGTAGATGGGAGTCCCTGCTTCTGCTTCACCTGTGTGGTACCACTGTACTTTGCACGGCCGCGAATCCCACCTCCCGTGTGAGTATCTAAAAATTTAACTTAATAAAACTTAAAAATAATACCACCATGATTGTGAAGTTGAATGGCCAGAATGATGTACCGACCAAATGCATAACACAAAAACAGACAAATAATGACATAAATTATTTTTAGATAAGTATATACTGACAAATTGGCAACACTGATGCAACAGTTGCAGTCAAACAGGTCCTTCTGCTGTATATAATAATGTTGGGTGTTTTGTCGTCAATTCGGTTGATTGCAGTTTTAAAAAAACCTTTTAATAAAAAATATTGCTAAAATATAAAAGGATGCACTGCAATGGGTCTCAAATATTTGTAAACGTGTCCTGTTATAGTACTGCATAAGTTTATTGACGATGCACAGAATAAATTCAATATTACACTGAACTCAATAACTGAACAGTGACATAAACTAAAATAATTATAATGGGGACTGAACACCTCCCATTCCCCAACGTGCAAGATACACTATTATCTTGAATATAAGTGATAAAAGATCACACAAATAAGTGATCTGACAAACAAATAAACAACGGATCTGAAACAGTCGCTAATATTGGATGTCCCATTCATTTTCAATATTTAGGTATTCTGTAATTAATATTCACACAATAAAATAAATCTTAGTGCCATTTACTCCCTCTTATATTTGTCAAAGTCTAACATGTGATTGCCAACATATAGGCTGCACCTCTTTATATTCCACTTTCAAACACAGCCTAAATTTGGGCCTGGAAAGCCTGATTGGGATACCTGTTTCAGACAGGAATACTTGCGTTCTATGGGCAATGCACTAGTAGACAATAATAAAACACTCCACCTAAACCCAGAGGCATAAAGAGAGCTTAAAATTGTGCAAACTGTATGACACAGCATACAAGTTTCAAAATTTTACCACACAGTTCATATTGGTTAAACTGAAAGTAACGCATAACACCAAATTAAAATGAGTAAAAGTACTGCATGTCTTCATTAATATACTCAACTAATAATAAAATATACCCAGCAGTAAAACTACTCAGTTAACCAGAATTTTGTGCACAAATTTTTTGTGTTGTAGGTGGAGCTGTGGTTGACTGCCACTGGGCAAGGTGTTTCACCTACAAAAACCACACTTGTGCACCTGTGAGCATTCTCCAGAAACTCACAGTCACTGGGTCAACTGGTAACTGCCTGCTTTTTGTCTCATGCATCCAACAAACGAGAAGCAAGTTTTTCCACACAAGGCAATGTAAATGGGAATACATGTAAATTTGAACATTTGCATCCAAGGGATTTGGTAGTAATAGCTAATCAGCCTTGTGATTCTGCCATCAGTGGAGTAAAAATATCAATACTGGAGAATAAACTAGCTTGAAAATGAGACTGCCACTCATCTGCAGACATATGGACTGGGAGCTCTGCATCTGTCTATAGTTTATCCACTGATGTACTCCTGCTATGGATGTGGTAATGAGAACTAGCAGGCTAGCAGTGCAAATAACCATCATCCAGGTGCAGCTTCTGGAGGAGGCAGTGACATTTTCCCAGCCAGGTAATGTAAAAATAAAATGATGGCATTTTTGGGATTGCCACAGCAGGCACAAAGCTGCTGTAGAAGTCATGAAGGAAACCCTGCCCAGTTGCAAATTACTGTCTATTCATGTCTTTGCATTGACTTTACATGTAATCATGCCACGCAAAAATCTGCGCTTTCATGTTTGGTATGACTGCACCTTTAGGAATGTCTCACGCAATCGTGTCCCTAACCATAACTATGTAAACGTGTATTAAATATCCAAAGAAAATGAAATGCAAAAGCAAAAGTGAAGGTGAACACAGACAGGACTGGATTTGAGCTTAGGGTTATTTGCTTTTGAAATGGTAAAAGACAATTGCACAAACCCATGTAACCTCCACACATTTCAGGGAGAATCGCTGACGGTTACATGTTTTTTTTGTAGTGGACCGAAGGGCCAGTTACACACTTGGCCATGATACTTAGTAAAACTTTCAAAGTCAGAGTGGTAAATGCATGCAACACATCCCAGACCATAATTTAAACTCTGTCACAAAAATATTTAGTTTCAATGCCACTTTGTTTATATAATACCCGTTCAGAATGTAAGGCATCTTAAGGTAGTTGAAATTATAGTGTAAGACCCTACACAACAATTAGGTGTCACACTTGTCAATGGTGGTGAGACATTTACCCAGTCAAAGGTTGATGTGCCATCAAAATCAATTTAGAGACCTGATTTTAATGGCGAAAATCTTACATTGTGCATTACAGTACTTACATTGTTGTACTTCCTCAAAATGTAAGAAACTAAAGCCACTGGAGAAAACCCACGCAAGCACAGGGAGAACATGCACACTGCACATAGAAGGGCTCTGACCTCTTCTAGCATCACTGCTAACCTCTGAGTTGCCATGCTGCCCTATGTACTGTATGTGAAGTCATTCAAAAAATATTACCTCTTGGGCCTGTCTTTGGTTTTTGTCCTTGAATTCTACTGGTAATATGACTGCAGCAAATTCATATAACTGTATATGTACCATATTGTATGTGTGCATGGAGTTTTCTTTATTTGCAACCGTTTGGTTTTTCACTCAGATGTAGTGGTTGGCTGGTTTAGATCATTATCAGCAACACTTGTCAGCAGAAATCCCAATGAGCACTGCACTATTATAAAATCAGTGATGTAATTTAAATACAGAGAAGACAGTCTCAACTAAAATTTGCTCCCATTTTCAAAAATAAGTGCATTAAAGCATTACATTTCCATCGCAGTATCACTCACTCAAAATTACCTTCAGAATAAATGGTGCATGATGCAAGAAATGGCTCATTTGCAGTGGTAAGGCAGGTAGTATAGGGATCACAGACACCAGTTTTTCTGCCAGCTGAGCTTCTTGTGTCCTCAGCAGCTCTACACTCTTCTGCTGCTGCATGAGCAGGGGCACTGATCTCGTTTCTGGAAAACAGCATCTGACACATCAGAATCAGATTTTCACACGTGTTAACTCAATCTTTGCTTACGGAGCAGTTATTTTGCTCAGAGATCTATCTGTTGGTCTCTGGCTAGCTCCTCCGCCTCCTCTTCTGGCAGTGTTTTGCCATTTTAATTACAACCAAAACCATGTCTAAACTGGGAGTATGGTTAACTTTCAGCAGGATTGCACTTCATCACTTTTGTCAGTATTGATTTTCCTAAAAGCTGAAGTTAGACTGCAGTGAAAGAGGGAGCGAGAGATTGAATAAGAAAGAAGGAGAAGCAGTTTGTTTTGATGGCGACCCGCCTCTTTTCTCTCTCCCTGTCCTATGAGGGATGAGGCTGCTGGTGGTTTGTAGATGATTGATGGTCCTTGTAACTATAGCCATTACCATATAGGCTCTCCCCACCTCTTTCCCCATTATTCACTGTCAGCCGGGGCCACCGTGAACCCCTAATTTTATGCAATTTAGCTGCATGCTTAATGGAAGTAGTGAAATATGAAAATACGAGCACTTGTGGTGCTTCCTCATCTTAAATCCAGACAAGGTTTTTTCTACCTTTCTAAAGGAGTGTAAGCAATAACCCGACTTTTATTGTGATTTCAAAAAAATATCTACATATTCACTTGTTCTCATTTCAGTACAGGTCATGTTATTGCTTGTGTGGCTGCCTTCAACTGTTGGATGCAGTAAGTGCTGAGAAATGAAATACTGGCAGTTGTAAAATCCATATACCCATGGATTACTGGCTTCAGGCTCTCATGCTATTGGTGAGAAAGACAATATTAGAAGTCAGTGGGGAGTAACAAGCCTATTAAGTGTGGAGAAAGCAGAGAAGTGTTTCTGGGACCAGCGTGCAGAGACATGCCATGATAAGTAGCAGCAAACAAGGACAAAGTTGCTCACAGTGCTACTGTATATTTGATTAAGGAAATTCTACTGAAATGACCTTTGCCCACTAAAGGTTGATGTTCAGTACAAAGTATGCAACACTTTGAGTTTATGCATGCCCTTATTGTTATATAGTGGAAACAGTGTATGTACAGATGGGAAAGACTCTAATCTTTAACTGTATAAGCAGTATAAAACTGTGAATAACTGCTTCTTTGATGCTCAGCCTTAAGATGTAATTACTTGAAGAATACAATTGTTCTTTGTTTCCACCTGCCACGCAGCACAGAGAACAATCTGTCAGCCAACTGAGTAACAGTAATTGTGTCCAGTTCGATGTGACTATTCAGTACTGGTTGGCAGTTTAAAGAATGGGTATGAAAAATAAGAGCCTCTGCTAGTTTGGCTCCACAAGCCTTTTGTCTGACGCTAGGACATCAATTCCAGACTGTTGTCAAAGCTGGTGGTGTGTCTCCTTTATCAAGATGGTATTCTTCAGCTGTGTTATGATGCACTTTATGACACGGGTGCAGTAGGCCAGTCGTTCCCAATTCATCTTTGTATAATAATCAAGATTGCTGCTCTTAGATTGCATGTCCGCCAAGCATGTAAAGATGCTCTCAACCTGTTTTTTCTGGGCACTTCACAGGAAAAGAGGTCTTCTCCCTGTATCCTAGCAACCACTTGACCTGTCACTCAAAGCTTACCGTTGAGGTTTCATACATTTTGCATTGAAACTCTCTACTAACTGCACTAAACTGCATTGAACTGGTAAGAAAACATACAGAAAATGTTCACTGCTGAGAGCATTTTTGCACTGAGGGCACATCAGTAAACTCTAGACTACACAGAAAATGAACAGAAAATAGAAGCTTAGAGCAACAAAATCCATGGTTGGTGGAAATGCAGCTTTACTGTAATTTGACTGAAACTGCAGTCATTGTTCATGTCCCATCACCATGCTATTCACTGTGATAGCAATTCAGGCCATGCCCGGAGCTTCTCTGAGCCCCATGCTTTTAGCTTCAGAGCTAAAAATTGCAGCAACACTGGTTAGACCATAAAAACTGGACTTGTTCTACTTGTGACAAAATACTTATTAGTCCACCTCTGTCGAGTTATTGATAAGCACATCGGTTGTGGACACTGCAGGTCATCAGTTATCTGTGAAGAAGTTCCCGTTCTACCACCATGACCCATACATCAGCACCTACCCCTTCACTTTAACTGGAGAACCTCCACTCAGAGCCAGGGTTCCAAGTGAGGGATGTTAGCATCAAAGCTAGCATTCACTAATGGCTAAAACCCAGAAGTTTGGGTAAAATGTGACGTTAGTTTTATTGATCCAGCTACAGTACCTCCACAGTGTTAAGCCATGCTTCAGAGCTACAATCCATAATTAAATAACTTAATTAAGTGCTTTATTGGTCAGGAATAACCAGAGGTCTTTGCTAGTGGTCCGCAATTGACAGCCTGAACGACTACAGACCCATAGCACTCACGTTTGTAGTCATGAAGTGTTTCATGCAACTGGTGTCCGAGCACATCAGGGACTATCTTCCCCCCTCCATCAACCCCCACCAGTTCGCCTATAGGGAGAACTGGTCCACGGAAGACGCCATCGCCACTGCACTCCACAGAGCACTAAGCCACCTGGAGAACCCAAGGAGCTACACTACCGTTCAAAAGTTTGGGATCACCCAGACAATTATTTTGTGTTTTCCATGAAAAGTCACAGTTATTTACCACCATGAGTTGTAAAATGAATAGAAAATATAGTCAAGACATTGACAAGGTTAGAAATAATGATTTGTATTTGAAATAATAATTTTTTCCTTCAAACTTTGCTTTCGTCAAAGAATCCTCCATTTGCAGCAATTACAGCATTGCAGACCTAACATGATTGCACAAGGGTTTTCTAATCATCCATGAGCCTTCTGACGCAATGAGCAAACACATTGTACCATTAGAACACTGGAGTGATAGTTGCTGGAAATGGGCCTCTATACACCTATGTAGATATTGCACCAAAAACCAGACATTTAAAGCTATAATAGTCATTTACCACATTAGCAATGTATAGAGTGTATTTCTGATTAGTTTAAAGTTATCTTCATTGAAAAAAGTGCTTTTCTTTCAAAAATAAGGAAATTTCTAAGTGACCCCAAACTTTTGAACGGTAGTGTATGTGAGGATGCTCTTTGTGGACTACAGTTCAGCTGTCAACACCATCATCCCGGACATCCTGATTAACAAACTGCACCTCCTCCAGCTCCCCCCCACCCCCCCACAACCTGCTCCTGGATAAAAAACTTTCTCACCAGCTGCCCACAAACAGTCAGACTTGGCCCTCACCACTCCTCCACACTGTCCCTCAGCACTGGCTCCCCCCAGGGCTGTGTGCTAAGCCGTCTACTGTACTCCCTGTATACCTTTGACTGCATTCCAACCCACACAACCACCATCATCATGAAGTACGCGGACGATACCACCTTGGTTGGGCTCATCACTGGCGATGATGAGAAGGCATATAGGGTGGAGGTAGAGAATCTGCTGCTGTGGTTCCAAGCAAACAACCTGAAACTGAATGTCCACAAAACCAAAGAACTCATACTGGACTTCAGGAAAAACAGACAGGATCACACCCCCCTCCTCATAAATGGCGACCATGTGGAAACAATCCCCATCTTCAGGTTCCTGGGCACCCACATCTCCTCTGACCTTCCCTGGTCTGTCAACACCTGGTGAAGAAAGCCCAGCAGTGGCTGCACTTCCTCCGTGTCCTGAGGAAGAACAACCTGGATCAGAAGTTGCTGCTGACCTTCTACCGCTGCTCAGTGGAGAGCGTACTCACCTACTGTCTGGGTGTGTGGTACTCTGGCTCCACGGCCAAGAACAGGAAGGTTGTGCAGAGGATCATCAACACCGCCCAAAAAAATCATTGGCAGCCCCCTGCCCTCCCTGGAGGACATCTCCAGATCCTCATGTCTCAGAAAGATCAAGACCATCACAGGAGACCCCTCACATCCCGCCCACCACCTGTTTGACCTGTTTCCCTCTGGACGACGGTTCAGCTCAGTCAAGTCCCAGACCTCCAGACTGACAAACAGTTTCTTCCCCTGGGCCATCCAAACTGCAGTCAGAGGCCCCACCCCCTCCCTCTGAACGCTCACATGCACAGAACTGAGGACCTTTTTAATTATCACAATAACACACCTGTCTTTGCACTCCATACTTTCATGTATATTGACCCATCCATGAAACTACTACCATACCTGTGTATATTTTTCCATAATCCAAGGCTATTTTATTCAGTCATGTGTTCAGTTGTGTGTTCTGCGCTCCACACTTTTATGTACACTACTGTTCAAAAGTTTGGGGTCACTTAGAAATTTCCTTATTTTTGAAAGAAAAGCACTTTTTTTCAATGAAGATAACTTTAATCAGAAATACATTCTATACATTGCTAATGTGGTAAATGACTATTCTAGCTGCAAATGTCTGGTTTTTGGTGCAATATCTACATAGGTGTATAGAGGCCCATTTCCAGCAACTATCACTCCAGTGTTCTAATGGTACAATGTGTTTGCTCATTGCGTCAGAAGGCTAATGGATGATTAGAAAACCCTTGTGCAATCATGTTAGGTCTGCAATGCTGTAATTGCTGCAAATGGAGGATTCTTTGACGAAAGCAAAGTTTGAAGGAAAAAATTATTTCTAACCTTGTCAATGTCTTGACTATATTTTCTATTCATTTTATAACTCATGGTGGTAAATAAGTGTGACTTTTCATGGAAAACACAAAATAATTCTCTGGGTGACCCCAAACTTTTGAACGGTAGTGTACATAGTTTCATCTGTGAAGCCACTACCATACCTATGCATATTTCCATAAGTTGCTGGTTTTTTTATTTCAGTGCTGTGTTTAATCATGTGTTCTGTAACTGTCCAATCTAATCCTTTTTTCATACTGTCATGAATTGCCCTTCAGGGGCAGAGAGGTGAAACCCATGTGCTGAACTGTGAGATTGTGAGGTTTATTGAAAGTAACAAAACATAAGTCCAAACAGTACTCTAACACAAAATACAAACGACGACTAAACTTACGGATTGCGCACCAGAACAGGGACTGAGTTCTGGTGGAGATGAAGTGAGGGGAAATCACTCAAGACAGCTGCAATGAGAAATGAAAATAACTGCCTTTAAATAGGATTAGAAACAAATCACATAAGTACTGACAAGTGTGGGTCACATGAGCGGGCAGAAGGAAACAATGATTCATAATTAGACCAGCTGGGGGTAATGAGAGAGGAGTGACTGGAACTGACAGATGACAGGGCAATGCCCACCCAGAGCACAAGCCCAGGAAAGCCACTGACAGCTGTCAACCCAGAGAAGGAACACAACAGTAAAGCTATAAAGAATAAAATATCACCAAACAAATGCAAATTAATACAAAGTAAAAGTGTAACAGCACTAAAGCATAAACAGGAAAATAGCAACACAACAGCACAATAATTACAAAAACCCCAAAAGCACAAAATACAACAAATATCTAAATGTAGAGAAAAAGCCACGAGACTGAGCAAGGCGGAAACCTCCAGTGCTCAGCTCATGACACATACTTAATTGCGCAGTAGCCTGGTGGAGCACCCACAATTTCTTTGTACTGTACAACTGTACAATGACAATAAATATTTTACTGAAGCTACTGTTAGCCTATAATACTAATGATGCACTGCATTTAATATAGCACTTTTTATGACACCCAAAGTGTCATGATCTGGGGGCATGGGGGGTGCCGTGCCTCATCTCTAGTTTAATTTAGACCTTTTCTGTTGTTTCTTTGTGTATTTTTAGCTATGATTCTCACTTTAGGATTTTGTTGTGCTTGTATCGTTATTGTTTCTGGTTATGTTTTATTTTGACAGCCCTGTGCAGCTTCCAGCTGTCAAACTGGACGGAGCTGCACACCTGTTATTCATTCTGTTATTTTTTCCACTCATGCATCCACACCTGTTTGTAATTATGTGTAGGGTATTTAAGGGGCACGACAACCTTCCCTACTATTTCCAGCCGTGAGCCCCCGCAGCCTTCGGGAGAGCACCGGCTGGATTCCGCCCCTGGCCAGGCATTCCCTGGCTTCATGTCCCCCTGGACGTTGAGCCCCACTCTCCTCCAGCATTTATCACGTTGTCCTTGCTTGTTACGTTGGCACTGCATTGTTTAGTTTTTGTTTGTTTATGGTCTTTTTTTCTTTATGGTCTTGTCTGTTTTTACAATAATAAATGTGCAAACTCACAGAAAGCACTTGGTGTTTCTGTTTCGCCTGTGGAATGGGCAGTTCGTGACACAAAGTTGCTTTACAATGAGTCTATTGTTAGCTGAGCTTTGATATGCTGTTGAAATTAGGGAAGATTTCTCTGCTGTGCCTTCCATGAATGAAATAGTGACAGTTAGCTATTTATTGCTGGATTTGCTGTTATGCATTTTGTACAAATGCCAGCTTTGGTGAAATGGCCATTGACCATTAGTCTCAGTGGTTAGCTTAGTTGTTTAAGTCTTAACTGGACATTACTATGCTTAACCTGAAAAGAAAACTTTGCCCAATGAAATAATGGGTTCATGAATGTTAATGACCAGGAAGACAGTGAAGTTTTTGGAAGTGAGGAACACAGGAACCATGTTTAGATATCTTTAAAACAGCACAGGAATGATTTTTGGTCCTCAGATCTATATACTATAGATATGTCATTAAGGGAGTCAAAAATTCTTAAAATTAATCTCTGGAAACAGCAAAAAATGGGACTTTTAAGCTGCATCAGGCGGTTTTACACTCCACCAAAAATCTTTTTTTTTTTTCTTGTTAACATATCTAACATTTTTTTATGACTTACTAGACATATCAAGAGTAAAATCACTCAGATGTCTTGTCTTTGTTCTTTCACTTAAGCCCTACCCCCTGAAAAAAGGCAAATTTAGACAGACCGTTTTTGGTGACGCAAGATTAACGCCACACTGGTGCATCTGTAGTGTTGAGCCAATCAGGACTCTGGCCTAACTGAAGTTAGCCTCCATGGCCAGTTAGCATTTTGGGCTAGCTGCATTGAAAACTTAAGCTAAATTAAGATGGGTTTTACCATTAAACTGCTTTTAAGGACCAACGTAGTTTCAGTCATTATCCTGGGCCACCATGCATACACCCGGGCATGTCCTTCAACCGGTAAGTCTTTTTATCACAGCATTCATGCTGTTTAATCTAGCGCTAGCCACTATTAGCCTTGTGGTATGTGGGTTGGGTCTAGTCACCGATTGTGACGTTTGGGGGTAATGAAAGATTTTAACACGAAACTGTAAGACAATGAAATTTTTTATTTTTTTTTTTTAAAGGGAATAAGATACCATTTTAGACAATGAAGATTTGTTTTTGTTTTTTTTTAGGGGATTTATAGCCACCGGAGTGCATCTTTAAGTTCAACAACTGAAATAAAGCATATAAAATTGCAATGTTATTTTAGTCTTGTAACCATAGGAAAAAATGCTTCACACAAATGCCAATCTTTTATCCACTTAAACATTGCTTCAAGGCATTATTAAGAAGGCAGTGTTTAGGAACAGTCAGGACTATTTAGAGTGGCGATATTTGTGAAAGAAAGGCAGAACACTCGACTGATAAGAGACTACATTGAAGGCCAGATGTAGGTTTCCCAACAAAAAAGATTTTGGTCATGACAAATGATCGTGGATTGAATTATTTTTATTGTTTTCTGGCATTTTTAACATTAAAAAAAAACTTTTCTCTTGGTCTTATGCTTATACATTATATGTCAGTGTGTTTTTGCACATTGATGAGCATGCTTTAGTCTTTTTGTCGGGCTTGCGTTTGATGTCAGAGTTTTTACATGTACTCATCCAAGGAGTCTTGATATTTGTCTATATACCAATGTACCATGCAT
The DNA here is from genome assembly GCA_020510985.1 of Pholidichthys leucotaenia. NCBI lineage: Eukaryota > Metazoa > Chordata > Actinopteri > Cichliformes > Pholidichthyidae > Pholidichthys > Pholidichthys leucotaenia. The sequence goes on from CM035836.1 coordinate 212,405,105, forward strand.
GACATGGGAGAACTAATTTCATTTAGACTTTGGTATGCTTTGCTACCATCTTTATAACAATTTGTTGAAGTTTAATTTCCCTTTGATTATTTAATCAAGCTTGCGTTAAAATTTAACTATCCTGCAAGCAACTTGTTTTCAGACACTTCAGTTATAGCACTGTAAAAAGTATTTGTTACATCATGAATTAACTAGGATTAACCACATTTTTTTAGAAAGCTGACTTCAATTTTACTAGCCACACCCAGGCTTTATTACTGCCAGACCTGATGAATCAAGAAATCACTTAAACAGAATCTGTCAGACAAAGGGAAGTAGGCTAAACCCTCCCAGCACAAAATGGTTGAAAAAACATTGAAAAGATGGCTTTGCCAACTGTCTAAAAGATGCACGGATTTGGTTGAAAAGTGAAAGATGAAAAGCCATCTTTTAAAGGTTGTTGAAAAGGCATCATCATGTCCCTATATGGTCTAAATTTGGTTGAGAAATGAAGATGAAAAGCCGCCTTTTGAAGGTTGTTTAAAAAACATAGTCACCAGCACTTGATCCTTTTTTGAGTTGTGTGTGGTGGGACACCTACACCAGTATCTCTGGACAAGAGGCAGAGTACATCCTCGACAGATCACCAGTCCATCACAGCACCTGGTATTTCAAAGCAGTCTCCCATCCAAGTACTGTCATGAAGGGGAGCACGAGTGAAGAACCGTGCGCTTGCTTTTAGTTATTTCTATTATGTTTGTATATTCTTTGTCTCAGGTTTACTTTGTATTTGAGTCTGTATGTTATCTGGGTTTGGTTTTGTTTCTGTTTGGCAGACCCGCTATCACATCCTAGTTTTGTCATTATTATTTTGTTCATTATGTGGTTTTGGATTTTCCTGTATTCTATATTTATTTCCATGCATTTACTAATGAGCATCCTCATGCCTCTGCCTTTAGTTTTCTACTAAGTAGTGACATTGATTATTATTGTGATTCCAGCATTATGAGTTTCTATGGGGTTTTAGTTTCCTTTGGCATTATTTCTCCCGTGCTTTTATTTTGACAGCACGTTGTTATTTCTGGATGTCAAATTTCTGTCCGTGGCTGTCACACCTGTCACTAATTGTGTCCTGTCTTAGCCTGCATGTGTTCCCCGTTATTTCTCTCGCTTTTCCTCGCATCTCTTCCCCGGGTTGGCTGGCATTTCCGCTCGCCTTAGTCTTCATGCTATTCAGCCATCCTGGGTTCATCCTGCCATGTAAGTTTGTTCCACAGTTGTATTTTTGTGTTTATTATTAAATCTACAAACTCACAGCCTGCGTTTGGTGTCTTCTGCCTGCCCGTAAAAGGGTGATTTATGACAGAACAGTGCTGCCTGTGTGAGACACCAGCAGCTGTGAGATTTTTGCATTTTTTTCCTCTCTCCTTTCCCTCCCGTTATTTTGAAAAGTCCATTTTTCCTCTGCTGAAATGTCAGCCTACATGGACTGTGCTCGAGTTTGTGGATTTAGTGAGGTGGAGTGTTGGACTGTGGAAGTGCTACTGAACATCTTATAAGAGGTTTGTGCTTCTCGCACTCCTGAAGCAGCCTGGGAGTGTCTGGTTGGAGTGGCACAGGTGCTCGAAACATGACCTAGCCTGTGGAGCCACCCGGAGCTCACAGACCTACTCCTCTCCATTATCAGCCCACAACCCATGCTCCATGGGCTGGAAGAAACTTCTTCCACATCCATGTCTGTGCCGATGAGGAAGCGGCCCCGGCCATGGAAGTCCCGAGCCTCTCGCCACTCTCCAGTAGCAGCCCCGCCTTCTCCTCCTGAACTGTGGCCCGCACCATCGGCCGAAGACCTGGAGGAGCTGCTCTGAGCTCTCCTCGCTGGGCTCCACTGTTGCCGGTAATTGTCTGGTGTTTTTCTCTTCCTTCCTGTCTGAGGTTGTCGAGCCGGGGTTGGAGTGCAGATGACTGGATTTGAGACGTCCCAGCTCAAGTCACCAGACTCCTAGCCGGCGGAGGAGCTCGTCTAGATAAGTACTCGTAGTGGGGAGAGTCAGATGCAGACATCCTCTGATCCTAAGCTTTCCTCGCCAGGCTCCACTGCTGCCGGTAATGTTCCATTATTTTTCCAAGGCAAGTATTCTGTTCTGTTTCTATGGCATCAGTTCTAGAGAAACCTTGTCTTGCTCATGGTGGGGAGAATCAGCTGCAGATGCCCTCTGCTTCTGAGGTTGCCTCGCCGGACTCCACTGCTGCCGATGATTCTGATCTGGTGTCTGCCTCTGTCCTTTTGTCCGAGCCATCGCCTGAGGTCACTGAGGATTGTCAACCATCTGTGGAGGTAACCAAAGAGTCCTCCATCTTTGCCTGAGAATGCCGTGGGTCCTCCTTCTCCGCCCGAGGCTGCCGTGGGTCTTCCTTCTCAGCCCAAGGTCACCGTGGGTCCTCCTTCTCCACCCGAAATCACCGTGGGTCGTCCTTATCCTCCTGGGGTTGTCGTGGCTCCTCCTTTTCGATCCAAGATGGCGCCCACAGTGGCTGCCATGGTGTTTCGCTGCGCCCTTTGTATGTTTTTGTTTGTCAATTGTGTGTCAGCCAGCTCTTACACCCGTGAAGAGCTACTAAATATCAGGACTTTCACTCCCATGGACCTACTCCCAGTTTTTTTAGCTCCTGCCGCCGATCTAGTTCACTGTTTAGCTCAAAAAGTGAGACGGCAAAAGAGAGGAAGGCGAGCGGGCGCTCTCGTGCGGCTTCGCAGGAGAGGCACGCGCACGGCTTTGCCTGGCATATTCCTGTCCAATGCCAATTCTCTCTCTAACAAGGTAGATGAACTGAGACTGCTGATGCAATTTAAGGACCTCTCTTCCTCGTCTGCCCTCTGTTTTACTGAGACCTGGCTCAGGGAAAATACACCGGACAGCGTGCTGCTCCTCGAGGGTTTTCAGCTGTTTCGTGCTGATTGTGACACAGAGCTCTCCGGTAAGTCCTCAGGAGAAGGAGTCTGCTTTTACATTAACAGCAGCTGGTGTTCTGATGTAACGGTGCTCTCCCAACACTGTTATTCCACCCTGGAATTTCTTTTTATTAACTGCAAGCCATTTTATTCCCCGTGGGAGTTTGCTTCATTCATCCTGGCCACTGTTTACGTCCCGCCTGACGTGGACGCGCGCGAGACTCAGCGCGTGCTTGCAGATCACATTCAACATACGGAGTGGACTTTTCCAGACTCTCTGGTTATTGTGGTTGGCGACTTTAACCAGAGCAACCTAAGCCACGATCTCCCCCGATACAAACAGTTTATTAAATGCCCCACCAGTGGAAAGAACACGCTGGATCACTGTTACACTACAGTGAAGGACGCGTATCGCGCTGTTCCCCGCGCTGCGCTCGGACTATCTGATCACGTGATGGTCCACCTCATTCCCACATACAGACAGAGACTGAAGCTCACTAAACCTGTTGTGAGCACTACGAAGAAATGGACCAGTGAAGCTGGGGAGAAGCTGAACACGTGCATGGAAATAACTGACTGGGGCATGTTTAAAGGAGCCACGCATGATCTGGATGAGTACACGGACACTGTGAACTCATATATCCACTTTTGTGAGGAGAGCATTCTTCCATCGTGCACCAGGGTGAGTTACTCCAACGACAAGTCCTGGTTCACAGCTAAGCTCAGACAGATCAGGAAGGAGAAGGAAGCAGCGCTAAAAAGTGGAGACAGGGACTGCTACAGGGAGGTTAAATATCGGTTTAACAGAGAGCTGAAGAGAGCTAAATCTGTGTATTCTGAGAGACTCCAGCAGCAGTTCACGGCTAACGACTCTGCTTCTGTGTGGAGAGGACTGAGGCAAATCACCAACTATCGGCCTCAGGCTTCTAAAGGTCAGGATGACAAAGCCCTTTGTCAAAGACTGTCCCAACACTATGCCCGTTTTGACACCTCGTCAGCTGTGTCCAACTCCCCCCCTCCCCCCAGCTCCACTGCCTCCACGGTCCCTACTTCTTCAAAGGCGGCCCCCCACTCCTCCCCCCCTGCCCTTGTCATCAGTGAGCAGGACGTGCACAGACAGTTCTCCAGACTGAACCCGCGCAAGGGCCCCGGTCTGGACGGCGTGTCTCCCTCCACCCTGAGACACTTTGCGAAAGAGCTGACTCCTGTCTTCACAGACATTTTTAACATCTCCCTTAAGCTATGCCACGTGCTGACCTGCCTCAAATCCTCCACCATCATCCCTGTCCCCAAGAAGCCACGGATCACTGGACTTAACGACTACAGACCTGTAGCGCTCACCTCTGTAGTCATGAAGTCCTTTGAGCGCCTGGTCCTGCCCCACCTCAAGTTCATCACCACTCTCCTCCTGGACCCGCTGCAGTTTGCCTACCGAGCCAACAGGTCTGTGGACGACGCAGTCAACCTGGCCCTCCACACCATCCTGCAGCACCTGGACTCCCCGGGAACATACGCCAGGATCCTGTTTCTGCATTCAACACCATCCGCCCCGCTCTGCTCCGGGACAAGCTGTCCCTGCTCAACGTGCCTGACTCCCTCTGCAGGTGGATCACCGACTTCCTGACGGACCGGAGGCAGCATGTGCAGCTGGGAAAGACTGTCTCAGACTCTGTTAGCATCAGCACCAGATCACCCCAGGGCTGTGTACTTTCCCCCCCCTACTCTTCTCCCTTTATACCAACTCCTGCACCTCCAGCCACCAGTCTGTCAAGCTGATCAAGTTTGCGGACGACACCACCCTCATCGGGCTCATCTCCAACGGCGACGAGTCCATCTACAGGAGAGAGGTGGCCCAGCTAGCGTCCTGGTGCAGCCACAACAACCTGCAGCTGAATGTTCTGAAGACAGTGGAGATGATTGTGGACTTCAGGAAAGTCACAACCCCTCTGCCCCCCTCACCCTCACAGGCTCTCCCATCACCACTGCAGATTCCTTCCGCTTCCTGGGCACCACCATCACCCGGGACCTCAAGTGGGAGCCGACCATCAGCTCCCTCATCAAAAAGGCCCAGCAGAGGATGTTCTTCCTGCGGCAGCTGAGGAAGCTCAAGCTACCCACCAAGATGTTAGTGCAGTTCTACACAGCCATCATCGAGTCCATCCTCACCACCTCCATAACCGTGTGGTACGCAGGAGCCACTGCCAGGGACAGACTAAGGCTGCAGCGCGTCGTGCGCGCTGCTGAGAAGGTGATCTGCTGCAAGCTCCCATCTCTCCAGGACCTGTACATCTCCAGGACCCGGAGGCGTGCAGGCCGGATCATAGCCGATCCTTCACACCCTGGTCACGTACTGTTTGCCCCCCTTCCCTCAGGTAGAAGACTTCGGTCCATTCAGACTAAAACCTCCCGTCACATGAACAGCTTCTTCCCCTCTGCCATCAGACTGCTGAACACTAAGTGACTTATTGACTCTCGTGCACTATGTACAGCAGCTCAACCAGACTCATGTCAATCATCACTGTTTTCTTTTTGCATTACCGACTGCACTATGTGGTACTCCACAATATCTGCTGCTTGCTAATATATTTAAAAACTGCTTTGACTAGTATTACTCATTCTTATTCTACACTTTATTGCATGTATAGTTTTTTATTTATTTTATTTTATCATGTTTAATGTTGCAGCACTGCACCGAGACAAATTCCTAATTTGTGTACTACATGAACAATGGCAATAATTCTGATTCTGATTCTTTTCCATCTGGCGTTGCCAAGGGTCAGCAGTCCTCTTCGTCTGGCTTCGCCGAGGGTCAGCAGTCCTCTCCGTCTGGCTTCACCGCTAATCAGCAGTCCTCATCTGCTTACCCCGCTGATCAGTCATCTTCCTCATCTGGTTTCCCCGCTGGCCAGCCGTCTTCCTCACTTTATGTCCTCACTGGTCACCCATCCTTGTCGTCTGGTTTCCATGCCTCAGCCCCTGTGGTCCGCAAGGAGCACGAGTTCCAGCTCCTTTCTCCTAAAAGGGACGTTTTGGGCTCAACTGTCCCGCTGGCTCAGGGATACTGGGAGGCCACCCGACAGATCACGTTCTCTGATCTAGTGGTGGTGGAACTCTGGTAGACCACCTGACAGAAGAAGTCCTCTGTTTAGGTGGCTCAAAGACTCTGGGAGACCACCCGATGGACTACGCCGTTTGCTTGGGTGGCTCAAGTACTCCAGAAGACCACCCGACTCATTCCACCGCACGATCTGGTGGTCTTTGGACTCCAGCTGGCCACCTGAACTGTCTCATTTTCTAGCCCAGTGGGCCTAGGATTTTGGATTTTAGGATTATTGTGATTCCAGCATTATGAGTTTCTATGGGGTTTTAGTTTCCTTTGGCATTATTTCTCCTGTGCTTTTATTTTGACAGCATGTTGTTATTTCTGGATATCAAATTTCTGTCCGCGGCTGTTACACCTGTCACTAGTTGTGTCCTGATTATTCTTCACTCATGTACCCACACCTGTTAGTCACTTGGCTGTTAATTCCTGTGCCTATTTATGCTCTGCTGCAACTCAGTCCATTGCAGCACCGCTCACCGTGTTCAGACAGGAATCCTCTGTGTGTCTCATCCTCTTGGCCTGCGTGTGTTCCCCATTATTTCTCTCGCTTTTCCTCGCATCTCTTCCCCGGGTTGGCTGGTGTTGCTACTTGCCTTAGTCTCTGTGTTATTCAGCCATCCCGGGTTCATCCTGCCATGTAAGTTTGTTCCTCAGTTGTATTTTTGTGTTTATTAACTCTGCAAACTCACAGCCTGCGTTTTGTGTCTTCTGCCTGCCCGTAAAAGGGTGATTTATGACAAGTACTAACCAAGTACTTGGATTTACCAATTTTCATCAGCTTATTTTCTGATTAAATATGGTCTGTGGTAGATGGACTTAACACAGCTCAATTTTCAATGTCTATTTTTGGGTTAAATGTGGTCCATATTATACGAACTAAACACAACCCAATTTTCAATGTCTATTTCTGGATTAAATATTCTCCATATTACGTGGACTAACAAAGCACAATTTTCAGTATCTATTTGTGGGCTAAATTAAGACTTGGACCGACGGACCTAATTTAGCCCAAAATACAACATCTAAATTATGGCTTGTGCTGGGGGGTGGGCGGGGGAACTTACAAATCAAAAGTTGAATCTTTTGGAAGGCATGCTTCCCAGTGCATCTGGGGTAAAACTGACACTGCATTTCATAAAAAGAACATCATGCCAACAGTCAAACATGATGGTGGAGGTGTGATGATCTGGGGCTGCTTTGCTGCTTCGGGACCTGATGACTTGCCATAACTGATGGAACCATGAATTCTGCTCTCTACCAGAAAATCTTGAGCAGAATGTCCAACCATCAGTTTCTGACCTCAAACTCAAACCCTCAAATATGACTGAATTAAAACTATTCTGCAAAGAAAAGTGGGCCAAAATTCCTCAACAGCGACATGAAAGACATAAAAGACTTATTACCAGTTATTGCAAATGCTTGACTGCAGTTGTTGCCGCCAAGGGTGGCAAAACCAATTCCGTTTAGGGGCCAGTTACTTTTTCACATAGGGCCAGGTAGGTTTTGATAACTTTTATGTCTTTAATGAAATGTTAGCAAAGTTATAAAAATGTTTTGCATGCTCAAATATTTGTTTATCTTACATTATTACCTTAAAAGTTCTTTTTTCTCCACGTATTTCCTTTTTGGAATATTGACATTTCAGCATCACACAGCAAGATTCATATACTCAGTCTGAACAATATACTGTGAACTCAATTTAAGAATATGTACTTTATTTGCGGTAAGGGCCTTGTGTGTTGTGGGTTCATTTTGAGAGCTGTGATGCATGAATTTGCTGATTCTTTCTCCAGAGTTTCCAAGTTGTTAATGCTGCCAAACCATGGAAATGGTAAATGAAGTACAATGACCATAATTCATTAGCGATGTTGCACAGATGTCCCTGGGGTTTGCCTGCGCCACTGCTGACTCAGGCTGAACGGAGAGCATTTAAGAAGATGCCTCGGCAAACAGATGGAAGTGTGATCATCAGCTTTCGTCACAGTGCCATCAGCTTTGAGTGGCTTGACAGACTTCAGTGTGTGTGTGTGTGTGTGTGTGTTGGGGGATGAATTACAGCACTTGCTAAATGAAACATCAGTAGCAAGTCATCAGAGTGTCCCAGTGCTTCTGAAATGAACTGCCTACCTGTGGGAAATGCATTTAAATTCATAGTGCTACGATCACAGACACCTGACACCACTCTTGTCTATTTTCTCCTCCCTGCCTTCACCTCCTCCTTGTGAGTGACAGTCTGTCATTTAGAAGTCTGTGCTGCTAATGCCGTTCCCCCTCTTCTCACCGCCTCAGTCATTCAAGATCTTAAAAGAGCAAAAATAAGGACTTCCCCATAGATGAGACATGCATTTTTTAAGGGTGGGATAGGGAAGGTTTGGAGAGATGATGAAAGACTAGGAAAAGAGAAGGGATGCTGGCAGTGGTCCTAAATGTTAAATTGGAACAAATTCTCTGTCATTTCTAGGCTGGACTTAAAAGAATAAGAGGACACTTAAGAGGAAAGAGACACAGAGAGGGAGACAAAACTATTTCTACTGTGCGTGACAGACAGACACGGTCCTTGGCAGAAGAGCTTGGGTTTTCCAGCCAAGTCCATTCTCTTAGAGGTGTCCGACACACACACACACACACACAGACACACACTGAGAATTGTGGTACGTTATGAGTGTAAAAATAACACTTCACCGGTACCCAGTTGTCATCTGACTTGAGGCATCTGGCAGCTGGAAGGTTCAGGGTGACTTTGATGGTTGAATTTCTTAATAAGTGAAATTAATCCTACACTGTATTAAGGTCACTCCATAAGTGGTGTTGAATGTCTGTGGCATTATGAGTACAAATCCTCCTCATGCAAACACACACACTCTCGCACGCACGCTAACTTTATTTTCAAAAATGCTGTGATATTCACAGGGAACATTCTCATGTGACAGTATGACCGCTGTCCAGGCAAGCATGAACTTGTCTTAATCCCATTTATTAGAGGCATGTCCACACTGCCAAGAGTAAAACCCAAAGGAAATGACATAGTTGCAAATTTGAAAACTTAAAAGCAAATCTTTATTTCATAGCTACAATCCCAAAAGTATCTGTGAGCTTAGAAAAGGATCAATTTTCCCAAGACAAGATTTAATTGTCACTAGGAAACACTCTTGTGGTGAAAGGAATGGGAGCTGGAGCAGACTGAACAAGCATCAGGGACTTTACATATTTACGGCATTGTGTCAGAGTTGCTGTTTCATTTCACATATAAAGGTCAGCTTGTCCCACATCTAGAAGACCTGTCAGTCTGTAAAAATAGCTTCCCAGTGTCTCATTTGACTCAGCTAAAAGCTTTCAGGTGTCGTCAGGATCAACTAAATCAGGACTGAAGACTACAAATGAGAATTCTTTGTATTAAAGATGACATAAAGGAATAAAGCCTGATGCCATTTCTGGGAATCAGTTAATGCCGTTTTGTGTTGGATTTGTGTGCAAGACTTCATTTGGAAGCAATGTGAGTTCGGTCTGTCCGTCCAAGTTTGTCAAAATCCTGGGCTAGTGTTTTAATCCACACCATGTCTGTACTAATCTCTGCAATCATGTTTGTACCACAGGATTTGTGCTCTCCATTTGTACTCTCAGCGCTATTGAACAACTCTGTTTCAGATGACTTTGCTTGCAAGCTGGTAATCACTACTTAAGAGGGATGTTATGTACTGTATTTAAAAAAATCACATTCCAATTCCGATTTTTATTAGCTTTTTGAAATGTGTCCTGTTTATAACCAGTATTAATGAAACAGACTCAGAGGTTGTCCCTTTTTTAGCTCATTCCGGTGAAGCCGAAAAGAGCTACTGTGATGATGTGGCATCCGTCACCAGTCTGTCTGTCCATCCACATTTCACAGGAATCGGTACTCCTCCTAGGCATTTAGCCCCATGACCACTAAACTCACTCACAATGATTCTCAAGTGGGTCTGCATCCAGATTGTGCTTGATGTCAAGGTCAAGGTTCAGGAGATCTGGGCACTTATGTGATTTCAGCAAAATGGCTACTCCTCCTGGGCAATTGCCCCAGTGGTCACCAAACTCACAAGGATCCTCAGGAGGGTCTCCATCTAGGTTGTGCTCAAGGTCAAAGGTCAGGAGATTTCAGCACTCCCAGGGTGATTTTGTCAGGCTGGAATGAGCTGCTCCATCATTGATGGTCTCATCTTACTTTGACCAAGCAGTTTACCGTGTCACAACTTTCCAGAACTTTCATGTTGTCCATCTTTTTTTACAGTCTATGGTCACTCAGTTCACTGAATGGGATGTAGTGGTGATACTAGTCCTTGATCCTGCTGCAGACGGTTAGCTATTCATCTGCAATTCACCTATGCTGTAAACTGGAAAGCAGAGTCGGGACCCACAAGGTTCCTGTCAAGATACTAGATTACTGTCTGAATTTTAATCCCTTGTTCATGGTGAAAGTTTGGTGGTTAATTTCTTTCCAGCATGCTTTTCTTTTCCTTTTCTTTTTCATCATGCAAATATTTGATCTATCTATTGTAACCATTAGGAACTATTTCATGATGATATAATGCTGGCAGGATACAATTTTTTTTTTTCTCCATTTGCAGATACCAGACAAGAAAATAGTAGTTTGGCTGCATTATGTGTTTTCAAAAACAACTTTTAAACATAAATTTTAAGTCATACAACTGTTCTTTTCAACTAATGTCTTGATTTCGGTTAACAGAATTTTTTTCGTTGAAATCACGGCTTATTTCTCGTACTTGCATCTCAAATTGAAACGTTACAAAACTGCGATTGCAATGCATGAGAGTGTTGTTAAATGAACAAAATAACATTTTATAACGCTAAATGTTTCTTTATTGGTGAAAAATTATGTTACAATTTGCATTAATTTTGGTAGGGTACATTACCTGTCCAGGAGAAAGCAAGTGACTTTGGCGTCACTTTTAAAAGTTTTGTCCCTCATCAGCTGTTTCCATCGGGTAGCAGCTGATGGAAACAGTTGTTACCCATTAACACTGTGTGAGTCTTCTGTCTTTGCCTGTCCTGACGTCTTGGCATGTCGTCATTTTCTTTTTTTCTTTGATGAAGACAATTCACACTCATTTTTCTCTTCTTGTCGAGAATAATAAGTATGATCTGCCATTTTTACAAATGCAACCCAAGAAAGTCTAACTCCTAACAAAAATGTTTATATTATAAGCGCTCCTCTTCTGTGTGTTTCTTCATATCCTGTTTATGTCAGCCAACGGTCAACTAACGCTACAGCACCACCAAATTCTAAAGGCCAGTTCATCATTTAAACATAAACAGTTCTTCTACAGCCAGCTGTATGTCTGTTTCTTTGGAGCTACAGTAGAAATATGGCAGCGCAAAATGGCGTCCTTCATAATGGTGTGGGTCCAGTTCCATGTAGATATAAACAACTTATTCTAAGGTAACACAAATCCAACAGCTTTTTTTTTTTTTAAGACTATACACTATTAAAAACATGTCTATACATGATTATCTTAATTTTTGATAAAGGTTCTTCCAAAATTTTACATAGGGTACCTTTAAGCTTTAATCAAAAGCTGCACAGTGCTGCAAAGGGGCTTGGGGGAGCTATAGCCCCATCACACAGCTGTATAGTCTCCACTAAGCCTCCCCAAGACAAAGTTGTGTTACTGTTTTCTAATCATCCATCCATCCATCCATCCTGTATCACCTTTCTGGGGGTCCCGGTCCTGAGGGCAACAGTCTAAGCAGAGAAGCCCAGAGTTCCCTCTCCCCAGCCACCTCCTCTGGCTCTTCAGAGAGGATACCAAGGCATTTCCAGGTCAGCTGGGAGAGGTCTTTCCAGCGTGTCGTTGGTCTGTCCTGGGGTCTACTTCCAGTGGGACAAGCCCAAAACATCTCAAGTGGAAGGCGTCCAGGACACATCCTGATCAGATGCCCAAACCATTTCAGCTGGCTACCTTTGATGTGGAGAAGCAGCAAGTCTACTGTGAGCCTCTCAAGGATAGCTGAGCTCCTCACCCTATCTCTAATGGTGAGTGCAGGCACCCTATGGAGAAAGCGTATTTCAACTGCTTGTACCCATGATCTCATTCTTTCAGTCCTTATCCAAAGTTCATGGCCATAGGTGAGGGTAGGAACATAGATTGTCTGATAAACTGGCAGCTTTGCTTTAGAGCTCAGCTCCCTCTTCACCACAATGGACCAGTACAACATTCATATTACTGCAGATGCTACTCCAATCTTTCTGTCAATTGCCAAATCCATTCTCCCCTCACTTGTGAATAAGACACTGAGATACTTGAACTTCTCTACTTGGGCCAGGAGCTCATTCCTGACCTGGAGAGCACAATTCACCCTTTTCCGGCTGAGGCCCAGGGACTTGGAATTGGAGGTACTGATTCTTATCCTGGCCACTTCACACTCGGTAGCAAACCAATGACCTGTAGGTCATTGCTTGATGAAACTAATAGGACTACATCATCTTGCAAACAGCAGAAATAAGATCGTCCGTCCATCCATCCATCCATCCATCCATCCATTATCTATCACTTATCCAGGCATCTGGGTCGCGGGGGCATCAGTCCAGGAAGAACTGCCCAGACTTCCGCCCAGTTCACCATGTGCACCATGATCTCTCCTGCAGGTGGTGATCCCACTGGAGGCCGGACCCATGTGTCTCCTTTGGGTACACTGGGTCCTTGATGTAATATTTTTCATGGAGGTCTACTTGACCACTCTGAGTCTGGCTCTTCACCCAGGACCTGCTTGTCTTGGGAGTCCCTACCAGGGGCAGGTTGCCCACGACAACATAGCTCCTGGGGTCATTTGGGCACTCAAACCTGTCTCCTCCACGATAAGGTGGTGAAGAGATGAGATCCTGTGACCGCCAAACATGACACCCTCCATTCCTTGGCTGCACCTAGAAATCATGTCCATAAAAATTATAAATGGCATCACGAGATGTTTTCTAGTCATTTTAATTTTTTTAGCACCTCACTTATTTTTCAAGCTTCCTCCTAGCACATGGAGAGGAGAAAAGATCCTAGTGCCATGCCTGAACCAAAAACACTTCAAAGTCAACTGCTTAAATCATCACACAACATATAATCACTACCAAAGAAAACAGAAAACTCTAGAAAAGTTTGATATTTTTACAATTTTTTATGGAAATGGTCAATAAAGGATGCAAATTATTTTTAGAGAAAAAAAAATGTATCAGATTGATAAGTGAAAATCTGTGTGTCAACAATTTTCAAAATTGAACAAAACAGAAACACCCTGACTTTCCGAAATCACAACAAAACATCTGTCTTAAAAACAGTGTTCAATATGGAATATGGCCTCCATTTGCATTAATGCAGGCAGTAATACACCTCCGCATGGACCTCGTGAGCCACCTGTTCTGTTGCTACAGGTACTCCCTGGTGACTTGGGTGGCATGTGGACGAACATTGCCCTGCTGGAACACAGCCACATAGTGACATCGTGGAGATTTCACAACGTAGTGTTATGCACTTTTGTTCATCTTTATATAGGGAAGATGACCGCTCCTTAAAATCACCAATTTTTGACTTTTGAGTACCCAAAACAAACAGCAAGCTCAAAGAGACTATAGAGCCGGAGCTCAAAGGCAGTGAGTTGTGACAGTGAGTACAACCAATGAAAATGAGTTCCAGGCATATTTTGAGTCATACAAATACTATTATTCAGACTCAGAAAGGATGGACCCAATAATATTTATACAAAAATTGTATTGCGTTTTCATTTTCAGCGAGTATATTTTAACAAGTGGTGGAATTTTTGCCCCTTTTTCCACCTCACCATCATCAACTAAAACTATCACCACCCTTAAAAGAATGCTATCACATGATTGTATTTTGTGTCACATTATAGGCCTGTGTCTTTTTTTCTGCAATATCTCTCTGGATCTCTATCTGTCAGTAATGTGTGTAAAAACCCTGCCTGTAACTAGCACCCTACCACAGGTGTGACTTGAAGCAATTCCCTCTGCTCTTAGTGTAAGAGATGTTCCACATTTGGTCGTGTGAGAGTGTGTGGGACTTGTGTATCTTGACTCTGCACACCAGTCTTTATGTGTCCAAGTTCTGGTTCCTTGGACTTGGATTGCAGCATCGTTGCCAAACAGAGGCCACGCCACGGGTCAACATCAGCCCCCTTTGTTTATGCGTGTGTTTGCCCTGCACTGGAGCAGATGTGTTAAGCGGCAGATGGCCTGGTGTGTGGGCTGCAGCTTAATTTGGGATTAACACTCAGGATATTACAGATTTCCTCACTGCGTGTTTGACCTTCTGTGTAGTCAGCCAGCGATGGATGGATGAGCACTTATCTTTAAGTAGTTACAGCAACTCAATCTTGGTCCCGAGGCCAGCGACGACAACGGAAAGCTTTGGAAGCATGTCGTGTCACACTGTCAGCATGAAAGCAGGGATTACACAGTAGAAGTCTTTTGACCAAATCACAAATGTCATGGCTTAAAATATAATCAGTCTTAATTCAGTCCACTTTACTGAGGTTTACAGAAAGATGGACTTGCTTAACAATGACAAAAAAGAGAAGATTGACTTAAAGGTGACATAGACAACATTTTGTACTCCTGGCCAGTAGGTGTCGCACATACTCTTGCACTAACTGGTTGGTAGAGACATGTGACATCAACCCAGTCATGCTATTGGCTGTGATTGGCTGTGCTATCTTTACCAGCCATAGATATATAAACATTAAATAGAACGTGGCTAGCCACTAGGCTAGTCATGTTTCATATACATAACTTACTTATATGATTAAAATATAAACAATGAATAATTGTACCTCGGATTCAGGAGGAGCAATGTGGTTTTCGTCCTGGCCGGGGCACATCAGACCAACTCTTTACCCTCGTCAAGAATCCTCGAGGGTTTACATGTGTTTTGTGGACTTGGAGAAGGCATTCGACCGCATCCCTCGTGATTTTTTGTGGGGGGTGCTTCGGGAGTATGGGGTATCGGGCTTGATGTTTCACGCTATCCCGACTCTATATGACCGTTGTGAGAGTTTGGTTCGTATTGCCAACACTCGGTCGGACTCATTCCCAGTGAGAGTTGGACTCCACCAGGGCTGCCATTTGTCACCGATCCTGTTGATAATTTTTATGGACAGGATTTCTAGGTGCAGCCAGGGAACGGAGGGTGTCATGCTTGGTGACCACAGGATCTCATTTCTGTGGTGATCCCGAGCACGGGCCTGCTCCATGCTCGAGTCACTTATTATTTTCTCCTTTTTGTCTCTTTGTTTGGGCGTATTATGATGATGTTTATTTGTGCTTTTATTTTGACAGCGCCGCGGCAGGTCTTCCGCCTGTCAGACTGCTCGCGGGCTGTCACAGCTGCTGGAACTTAATCATCATTAACTGTCCTCACCTGTTGTTTGTTTGGTGCACTATTTAAGATCGCAGTCGAGGCTTACTCCTCGCTACAACCTCGCCCTATCTAGGCTTGAGTCCCTAACCCTGACTCCAGTTCCTTTTCAGCACACGGTTTTGCCCTCGTTATATTATATGTAAGTGACTGTTTGTTTTCTCTGTGTTTGTTCAGGTATTTTCACCCTTCAAGGTTGCATGTGTATTGTGTATGTGTTTTGCGCCTCGTGACACATTATTTTGTTACTTTTTTGTTAATAAAACAACAAACTGCTGGCTTCTGGTGCCTCATCTTTGCCCTGCAAAGGGCAGACATAACAATTTCTGTTATTTGCAGATGATGTGGTCCTGTTGGCTTCATCCATCAATTACCTACAGGTCTTACTGGGACGGTTTGCTATTGAGTGTGAAGCGGCTGGGATGAGAATGAGCACCTCCAAGTCCGAATCCATGGTCCTCAGCCGGAAAAAAGATGGATTGTCCTCTCTGGGTTGGGGACAAGCTCCTGTCCCAAGTGGAGGAGTTTAAGTATCTCAGGGTCTTATTCATGAGAGAGGGGAGAATGGAGCAAGAGATGACAGATGGATCAGAGCAGCATCTGCAGTGATGCGGATGTTGTACCGGTCTATTGTGGTGGAGAGAGAGCTAAGCTCTTAAGCAAAGCTGTCGATTTACCAGTCAGTCTACGTTCCTGCCCTCACCTATGGTCATGAGCTTTGGGTAATGACAGAAAGAATGAGATTGTGTATTTAAGCGGCTGAAATGAGCTTTCTTCATAGGATTGCTGGACTCACCGTCAGAGATAGGGTGAGGAGCTCAGTCAACTGGGAGAGGCTCAGAGTAGAACCGCTGCTCCTCCACATTGAAAGGAGCCATTTGAGGTGGTTTGGGCATCTGATAAGGATGCCTCCTGGACGCCTCCCACTTGAGGTGTTTCGGGCACATCCCACTGGGAGGAGACCCCAGGGCAGACCACTGAAGAGACTAAGGCTATGGTCACACTGCAGGGCTTGATGCTCAATTCCGATTTTTTGCTGAGATCCAATTTTTTTGGGTGGGCATTCACATTATAACTTAAATGCGACCCCCATCAGACTGGAGTATGAACGGTCTCCAGCTATGAAGTGACCCGTATGCACAGAAGAAAACACACATCAGACAGCGCTGTGTTTGAGGAAGTAAATATGAGCACCAAACGACTGAGGGAACTTCTTCACCTTTGATGCAGCGCAGCAAAATAAATGTTAAAAAAACATTCAGAAATGTTTATGCACAGAATAAATGAGACCACCTTCATTCCTCTACATGCCAGATGACCACTTTTTTTTTTTTTATAAATGTGCGGTTACTGTGTGCATGTAATGTCTATGGCTTCAGCCCCGAACACCCCCCCCCCCCCCCGCCCGCAATTTTGAAGTTATTGTGCAGTCTGAGCCGACAAAAATTACAATCTAGTGATAAAGGGAAGGAGAGTGATTAAAAAGAGCGCTCAAATCAGCTGTGTCTCCCATGCCTGGGGCATCCGCCGCTGCAGAATTGTAGCGTCTGTCTCACTTCAATGAGGAAAAAGTCGGATGAAATGCGACATGACCGTTCAGACGGAGGTCGCTTTGGAAAATATC
The DNA here is from genome assembly GCA_020510985.1 of Pholidichthys leucotaenia. Classification (NCBI taxonomy): domain Eukaryota; kingdom Metazoa; phylum Chordata; class Actinopteri; order Cichliformes; family Pholidichthyidae; genus Pholidichthys; species Pholidichthys leucotaenia. The sequence goes on from CM035836.1 coordinate 212,422,174, forward strand.
AGATACAATTCGGAATTAGGACCACATATGAAAGTGGCCTGGGTCTGGTGTGAAAAAATTTGATCTGTGTTGTTCAGGCAGTCATTAAAAAATCAGATATGGGTCACATTTGTGCAAAAAAATCGGAATTGGGCATTAAAACTTGCAGTGTGACCGTAGCCTATGTCTCCCAGTTGGCCTGGGAACACCTTGGTGTCCCCTCTGAAGAGCTGGAGCAAGTGGCTGGGGAGAGGGAAGTCTCGGCTTCTCTGCTTGAACTGCTGCCCCCGCGACCTGGACCTCCTGAAAAGCGGTAGAAGGTGGATGGATGGATAGATAATGAATAATTGTTTGTGTATCCTGTTATCATAATGCTGAAGGTGCTGCCAACCATTATAACTACCTACAGAATATGGTGCCTCCCTTTGCCATGAAAATGTTGACCATGTCCTATATATGATATCCTATGTAGGGTATCATATATCTGTGGTACCGGCCACTGGAGCATAGACTGGAGATGAGACTGGAATGTCGTCATCCAGCTGCTCAGAAATGATAATTATCCATCTATCTATCTAGATAGATAGATAGATAGATACAGTCATGTGAACAAATTAGGACACCCTGTATAAGCCTGTGTGGGTTTTTTTTTAACATATTTGGACAAATAGATATTTAATATCAGTGTTAAAAATACTGGGAGATTCATGTAATACAACTAAACAATTACAAATTAATGACTTTTTCAAATTTTCTGTAAAATGTAATTCTAAACAAATAGTGAGGAATAAATTAGGACACCCCCCATCTTTTTTAGGAATATATGTATGTGTGTGTGCGTGTAATTTAGCCAGTGTGTTCCAACACTACTTTTATGCAGACAGAGGGGGTTGTTAGTAATTTAATGTATTTATTGTCACAATTTGCATTTTCCACCTATTTCTTTTCCTTCAGCCTGAGCTGTCCCTCTGAAATACTCATTTTCAAATCCTGTTCCTCCTACACAATCCCAATGATAACCTTAGAATCTTCATCTCTGCCACTTTCAGGTCTCTCTCTTCTCTTCTTGTCAGTGCCGTCGCCTCAAAACTGTACATGAGATTTTGAGGCGGTCTCACTATTTTTTTCCCCTTTTGGCTGTTGCCTTTCAGGTGTCGTCACAGGGTATCATCACCTCATATTTAGATGATCCGCATATTGACATGGCAACGATTTTTACATCTGACGCCCTTGCTGATGCAACTCTCCCCATTTACCCGGGCATGGGACCGGCACAGGGCATACACTGGCTTGTGCTCCCCCTGTGGCTGGATGACCATAGCAGGTCTGACTCGCATCTTGCAAATCTTCCTTTTCACTCTAGCTCCTATCCTGTCAGAAATCACCCCTGACACTTATCTCCACCTACTAGACCTTGCCTGCACACTCTTCTTCACCACTCTTGTCCATTTTCAATTGGTTTGGATGGCTGACCTCAGGTATTTAAACTTCACAATGCCATACACAAACATCAAGGTCTACAGAGACTCCTGCCTGACCTGGTATGTTAGTCTGTCCATCACCATGGCAAACAAGAAGGGGCTCAGAACCGATCTCTGATTGGCTGGGTCAGGTCTAGCCTGATCAAATTTAACAATGGGGCACTGAATGAGTACCTTAGGATGTTAATATAAGCTTAATGTAGTTTATTTGATACTAGGAAGAAAACCTTATAGTAAACAAGCTTGGAACATATAGATGGAAAGAGTCAAAAGTTTATTACTTTACTGAACTGTAAAATCAGATGAGTTAAAGTTACTTAGAAAGAGCCTACTGCAAAACGTTAGATGAAATTTCTCAAATAAAGGTGATAGTTTTTTTTTTCTCATTTTAAGTAAAATCCACAAATAACCTTTAAAAAAAGACAAAATATCCCCCAAAAGAGTAAGATAATTTTGCATGTCGGATTCCTTAAAACAAATAAAAACGGTCTTCAAGCATGTGAAATTTTCTTACAGAAAACTGCACTGCAAGTTTTAATCATACTCAGTTGTAGTGCAACTGACTGCCTTGAAAAAAAATTATGTACAATTTTATTGTAGTTAGTTTTTTTTTTCTCCAAGGCAATCAGCTGGTCTGCCCCCCCCACGATTAAGTAACTGTATTTTGCAGTGTGCTGTTATTCCAACTGTATTTTTTTTTCAAAAACAAGAAATAATGGCAGATACCATGTTAACATTTAAAAAAAAAACTAACAAAAAACCCCAACAACACACTTTCAAATTAATTCAGTTTAATTTAATTCAACTTTATTTATATAGCACTCATTACATAACGCTTCCAACTAGGGCTGGAGCTAACAACTATTTCTTGAAACAATTAATCTAATGATTATTTCTTTGATTAGTCAAAAGACTATTTTCTCTTTAGTCGATTAATTCTTTGATCAAGGTCAAGTATCTCTCTTATAATAAACAGAAACTTCATATCCAAACATAAAAAACAAACTGCCAAGAATACAAAAAAAAATGGATTTTAGGGCATCAGTACATTTATTGACCATTTACTTTAAGGTCCAAGTAAAACATAAATTAAGCCCTTACCAATTGTGAAAGTGAGAGAATGGGATTTTAGGAATATTTAATACAATTCCCAACTTTCAAAACTCCCAAATAAATAAATAAAACATGCATTTTCAATATCATATTTTGTAAAATTGGTTCAGTAAAAAACAATAATAACGACAAAAACATGCAAATTACCAACTAAACTGGACAGCGTTATTCAGCAATGAAGCGCTTTGTGTGTGTGTGTGTGAGAGAGAGAGAGAGAGAGAGAGAGAGAGAGAGAGAGAGAGAGAGAGAGAGAGAGAGAGAAGCACCGTAAAATGAGTTTCACTGGTCACTGCCTCTACTGGGGGAGATTTGCATGAGCAGATGTGAAAAGAAGCAAATAATGAAATAAAGAGAAATCTATAAACTTTATGGAAAACTGTCAGTGGCATTAACAATTAGCATATGACGGGACGCAAGGGAATCTTAGGTTAACATTAAGCTACGTAGTTTTAAACCTAGCAAATAAAGGGACTTATATATAATCTTTACTGAAAGCACCCAGTGGCATTATTAAGTAGCATATGACTTGATACAAGGGAGTCTTAGTTAACATTAAGCTACAGTAATTTTAAACGCAACAAATAGTGAAATAATGGTGCTTATGTACAAACTTTATGGAAAGCAGTCGTTGTTAGCAAGTAGCATATGATCAGATACAAGGACGTATCTGGTCAAATGCTAGTTAGTTAACGTTGAGCTACAGCAGTTTTAAATCTAGCGAATAATTTAACAACAATAACTCCCAGGCACTAAGACCAAAGAACAACAATGAAAGTAAGAAATACTCACTCAACAAGTTGATTGTTTTCATATTTCTGCATGCCGGGAGGTTTGAAGATGCTATTTTGGTTACTATGGTAAACACTGCAATGTGTTGATGTATCATGCACAAGTTGACATATTTACGTAATCGATTGCATCAACACGTCATTGTAGCCCTACTTCCAGCTATGTGGTAAAGACCCTTACAATTGCAGAAAAAAAAAAAACAAAATGAGGTGATCCCCTATGAGCAGCACTTGGCATTGGTGAGAGGAAAAACTCCCTTATAACCGCAATAAACCTCCAGCAGATCCAGACTCAGGGAGGGGCAGTCATCTGCTCCAACTGCCTGGGGAGTGCGGGAATAGCGAAGAAGAAAAGAACAGACAGGTAGAGAACGAACAACACGTTGGGAATCAATCGAAGGGAGGGAGCAGACAAATGTCAATGAACAGCAAAAATCCTACAACACATATTGAGAGTGAAGAAAAGATCAAAAGCCCAGTGCATCATGGGATTTCCCATGCTGGTCCCCCAGCTGTCTAGCAGCGAAACCAAGGGAAGGTTCAGGATCACCTGATCCAACCCAAGCTTTGTCAAAATGGAAAGTTTTAACCCTATTCTTTAAACCAGAAATCGAGTCTTTCTCCCGAATCCAGATTGCTGGTTCCATAGGAGAGGAGCCTGATAACTGAAAGCTCTGCCTCCCATTGTACTCTTAGAGATTCTAGGTATTAAAGTAATCCTGCGTTTTGTTAGCACAGTGCTGTTAGGATGATAAGGTACTATAAGATCTTTTAAATAACAAGGGGCCTGATCATCTAGAGCTTTGTGAGAAGGATTTTAAAGCCAAAAGCCAACTTTATTGTCTTTCAATCCATACAGTCACAGTAGAACAAAATTCCATTTCTCTTATTCTCTTATATCAATGAAAGAAGACCAAAACATTAGATACATGGTTTCTTGTAAAAGCTCTATCTGCAGTATTTTGGATCATCTTAAGACTCTTAAGGGACATTTTAGGACAGTCCGATAAGAATTACAATAATCCAATCTAGAACTGATAAAAGCATGGACTAGTTTTTCCAGCAGATTTTTCCAATATTTGCAATATCATGCAAATGATAAAAATCAGGCAAATCAGCTGAAGTAAGCAAAGAAAATCCCTTTTTGCCTACAGCCATTTGCATTTAGTAAATCACAATAATAAAAAACATTGCTGTAACACCTAGTGTATATAAACTCTCTTGCTCCATCACTGCTGGCAATAAGCAGACATACATATTCCTTGATGAGCAAGCACAGCATGTTATAAAGTACCTACAACATTCTAATCAAGGATCTTTAAAGGATGCTTTTAAGAAGTGACTTTTAGCAAGCAGCCCCAGTTATAACAGGGTTACATAAAGCAAACACAAACTAAAATATGAATAATGCTGAAAACTCCAAAAGAAACTTTTTTTTTTAAATAAACAGATGCATTTGTATTACATCATGCTTTTACTTCAGGGACAGCTTAAATTTTAGTCTCTCTTTCTCTCACTTGCTCTCTTTCTCATGCACACGCACGCATACTGTACTCCTGTCAACCAAGGGCTAACTGCCAGCTGCCCCATACTTCTCTGTCCTCATCCATATTTGATGCGTCTCATTAAAAGTTGATTGTGGAAATGCTCAAGCATTCTGACATTCCTTCTGATCCCTGATTTGGTCTTCCTCAGCATTTCACAGTGAAAAAGTCCCCTCAGTCATGCGTGAGCTGCCTTAAGAATAGAAATGTAACTACATTCCAAGTTTTCTGTGGTCTGACAGTTGGCGCTTGAGAGCACTGTAAATATGCACTTGGAGGACATTCTTTACTGACTGTCAAATAAAAGCTTTCTTCTCAAAACAGGAAGTTTAATAACATACATTATGTCTTCCAAGCACTCTTTATAAATGAACAGTCTACCTTGAGAAGCCAGCATTGCTATAGCCTTCATCCAATGTCAAACCTGCTTGTATTGAAAAAATTACATTACACCTTTGGCCCATGCGTGCCCAACAGGGACTGTCCTGGGCTTTCCACCTCTGGCCACCAAGCCACCGAGGCTGCACCAGCTGAGAGTAGGTGTGGCATGGCGGCTGGTGAATGTGCATGGATCCTTGTATCGCCCCACTCCTTCTGAACATGAAAAGTGACACACAAAGTTCCTGTTCAATTATAATAATTTAATTTGTATACTATAGGCTATACTCCCCTTGTAAGTCTCATTAAAGTTAAAATGTGAATGAAAACAAAAGCTATTCAATCTCTTATATGAAATTAAAATGACCAGTAACAATACTTTAAAAGGCTATAACACAGAGAGACTGATGTTCCTACAGCTCAGTGAGAGAGGTAAAGGTACTGAGAGAAAAAATGAACAGAATATGATATAAAAATGACTAAACACACTAAGAAAAACACAAAAATTAAAAAAATAAATTGAGCAGCTTAAGTACAAAATTTTCCAACTAAGCAAACCTAAACAACACATTTTAAAAACCAGTGCATTATAGCTGCATGCATAGTTATTACAGCAACTTTTTCACAGCTTAGGTGAGTGTGAACTTGTGTTGTTTTTGTATTTATCATGACAACAAAGCCTTATCTCGAAATTCTGGCCAATTGCACTTTGAGGAAAATATGGCAATACATTGATACAAACCTTTAGTTTTACTTGATTTTGACCAGGGGATCTGAAAACCTGCTGACAGACAGACAGACAGATACACACACATACGTATCAACACACTGAACTAAGGCATAATAACACAGAAAACATTAAATAATAGACAAAACTTACTGTATTTTCATATATTTATAGTGAAGCAAGAGGTGGCAGATCCCACTAAAAAGGTTCTGGTCCTGAAGTGGGGTGTGCCGGAACAAGATCTGGCTGGGTTCGACAAATTAAGCCTTGCATGTGCCAGTGTCATGACAAGGGATGTGCATGTGCAGGCATTGATTAAACAGTGATTGATAATACACTACTGCCGCTAGACATGTTTTTGTTGGGCAAAAATGCAATATAAGAAAATAACAACATGCTGACTTTGCACCCTGCCACACCCCTTTAAATAAGTCCATGCCTATAAACATCAAATGCATGCACAGTCAATCATTATTTGGATGATGATAGCACAAAGTGTGAAAATAGACAATGCAGCAACAAAACTAACAAAACTATTGGGACAGTGGCAAAAGTGAAAGCACAGACGCATGCTTGAGTTCGTAACAAGGCCTTTAATGTTCAGTGTGGATGCAGTCCTCTTTTCAACTATGGGGTAGGGCCGGCTCTAGCCATTTTGGTGTCCTAGGTGAGATTAGGGTTTGATGGTTTTACGGCATCTTTCCTTAGATGTGCGCTCCCGCAAAGGGGGTGCTTTTCACACAGTCGTGCTTTTCTCAACACAAACCCGGCCCTTCAATCACGTGGTCAGTATGGACATGCGGGGTGACTGATCAATCCGGCTGAATGCCACAGTATCTCTCACACACACATACCCACACACAAGTACACTGTTTGACTGCTTCACTTGGTAAATATTAAGATCTGCCTCTTATTTTGTCAATACTTGTGCTCATCTGTAGGTGTCTGCATTAATATATGTCACCTGGCAACTGTATGTGTGTGTGTGTGTGTGTGTGTGTGTGTGCATGTGTGCTTGTGTGTGTGTTGCTTGACATTAACGCACGTTTAACATTGTGTTTGCTCTGCAGAGCCCCAACTGAAGGGCATCGTCACACGCCTCTACTGCAGACACGGCTTCTACCTCCAGATGCTGCCGGATGGCACCATGGAAGGCACAAAGGACGAAAGCAGCTCCTTCTGTAAGTGAAACAGTTTGAGCTCACGGACAGCATTTCTGCTTAGGTGCATTTTTCATGGCTGAGTCAGTATGAGTGCATCCAGGAGTTCCCCCTGTGCCCATGCCAAAGAACATCTTAAAAGGGGACTTCCTGGGAGGACATCCCGAGAGCACACAAAGGCATGACAACACTATCACGCTTACTGCTTTGATTCACACCGCAATCAATCAGGCTGAAAATGAACGTACACTTGGCGAGGTGCATGGGGATAATGCCAGATAAGTGAGATTTGTTCTCGGTGCACAATATATCTCTGATTAAGTTTTTTAAACACGTTTTCAATTGTTTTGCATGCAGTCTTTCTGACCGTTAAGTATACATGAATAACTCACACACTGTCTTCAAGTCTGAGCATGTACTCGTTTCTCTGAACATTATTCTGTGGTGATTATTTGAGCTGCAGTAATTTAACATGATGGGTAGAGTGTCCAAATGTTGTACTCCCATAAAAGGACCTTATGGAATTAATTAGTCAAGTAAAAGTAAGACTAGGCTTCCAAAACATTACTTAAGTAAAAGTAATAATGAATCTACTGAAAAAATTCCAACCCAATGCCGGTGAAGTTGGGGTGTTGTGTCAAATGTAAATAAAATACAGTGATTTAAAAATCTTTTTCAACCTATATTTGAATACACTACAAAGACCAGACATTTAATGTTGAAACTGATAAACTTTATTGTTTTGTTGCAAATATTTACTCATTTTGAATTTGATGCTTAAAACACATTTAAAAAAAAGTGGGACAGGAGCAAGAAAAAATGAGAAAGTTGAGGAATGTTCGTAAAACACCTTTTTGGATCACTGCACAAATGAACAGGTTAATTGGAAACAGGTGAGTATCATGGTTGGGTAGGAGCATCCTCGAAAGGCTCAGTCGTTCACAAGCAAGGATGGGGAGAGGTTCACCACTTTGTGAACAACTGTTTGGGCAAATAGTCCAGCAGTTTAAGAGCAATATTTCTCAACGTAGAGTTGTAAGGAGTCCGAGAATTTGGAGTAATTTCTGCATGTAATACCCCCTGTAATATCCAGGGGTAGAGATAATTGAGAGATTGTTGAGAGATCTGGCCAATTTTAGATCTGTCAATGAACTTTAGTGATCTCCACTGTCGCCATGGTCTCCTCAAAGTTTTGACTCAGTCCAAAACACACAAGGCTCTCCCAAACGATCCCAAAGATAAAAAATTGGCACAGTCTCACAATTATCTCCATGCTGTGTGAAAGGGCCCTACACGGCTTGGCCAAAAAACAACACTGAATGCCTGTGACCTTTGATCCCTCAGGCAACAATGCTGTAAAAACAGACATCCTTCTTTAGAGGATATTACCACGTGGGCTCAGGAATACTTCAGAAAACCATTGTCAGTTAACACAGTTCATCATTACATCTACAAGTGCAAGTTAAAACTCTACCATGCAAAGCAAAAGCCATATGTCAACAACACCCAGAAACTGCCACCGGTTGCTCTGGGCTTGAGCTAATCTGAGATGCTGTGGTCTGATGAGTCCACATTTCAAATTGTTTTTGGAAATCATGGACATTGTGTCCTTCGGGCTAAAGAGGAAAAGGACCATCTCAATCCGTTTTGCACAGAAAAAATTCTGTGCCACTCCAAAAATCTAAAATGTTATAAAATTGCACATTGTAGCCTATTGCTTCACATCCAATGGCAATTTAGTCTTGTAATTTGTTTATAATTAGTGGGAAACATTGCACAATTACATACAAAGTCAATGGAAAGATGTCAACACATGCACATTTGGTCCAAACGACGTAAGAGCTTGCAAATTTGCATCCACACAAGTTGTATTTTGTATAACTCAGGCCAGCAGTCCACTTGATGCATTTGGCGTTGGTGTTCAACCATTGCCGGGAGAGTGAATGAGTTTTAAAATGAGCAGCCACTTACCAGAGACATCTCTCATCAGACACGTGCTCCCACAAAGGGGATTATTTGCACAGCAGATGTGCTTTTCTCTGCTCAACACTGTCAGACTTCTGTATCCACTGCTTGTTTGGTCCTGTGGACGGCCAACGTCATGATACAGTTTCTGGGGGAGGTGGTAACATTTTCCAAGTCCCTCTGTCATAAGGAGGAAGAAGAGGAGGATGGATGGCGATTGGGCTCCCGCCCACTGACATGGAGGAGCCACTGCAGTCCCCAGTGACATGCTTTACTGATACAGACCCAAATGCAGACAGAGACTGGAGACAGACAGTAAGTCAAATGAGTTTATTTACAATGATAGTATAATTGTTAATGAGAACCTGGCAACCCAGGTAGCACTCGGGTTGAGAGCAGTGGAGGAAAACACCCAGGCTTCCAAATCTTCAGGTGAGTATTGTTGGTGATGGTTGGTGAACTTCTATGGTGAAGGGAAAAGGGTGCCCCAGCACCGAGGACTTAGTGAGGGGATATGAAGGAATATTGCACATGCAGGTGGTAATGGTGGTGCCGGTCCACCACATAAGACTGGAGATCCAACACCGATGCTGCGCACAAGAAGGGGATGAGCACACTCTACTTCCTGAGAAAGCTGAGATCCTTCAACGTGTGCAGCAGGATGCTGGAGCTTTTCTACCAGACCGTTGTCGCCAGCGCCATCTTCTTTGCTGCTGTCTGTTGGGGTAGCAGTATCAGGGCCAGAGATACCACCAGACTTGACAAGATTATCAAGAGGGCTGGCTCTGTAATTGGTCTCAGACGGGAGACCTTTGAGACAGAAGATAGACCCAAACATCCCATTGTGCAAAAAAAGATAAATGATGAAACCCAGCAATCCTATATACAGAAAAGTAGAGCAGTAATACTTGTAGTTGCAAGTTCAATGTGGTAGTGTAGGTGCAGACAATGACAGATAGGACTGCACATGATCAGTATTGCAATAACAGACACAGGCAGCAGCAGATATGGCAAATGGTTGCAGTAAAGTGCAGACATACAGCAGCAGATGTATTAGTGTTGGTATGCCAGTCTTTCTGTGCCAACAGCTCAGGTAGTTGTTGTGTGGGTGAGTGCGTTATGGTCTAGAGGGGAAGGAGGAAGTGGACAGAGGTCAGGGTCCTGGTGGCCTGATGAACAAAGCTGTTTAGCAGTCTTGTGGAGCGAGCCCAGAGGCTCCGGTACCTTTTCCCCGAGGGCAGGGGGCTGAAGAGAGAGTGTGAGGGGTGGGAGGTGTCGCCTACAATGTTGATGGCTCTGCGGGTGAGGTAGATGTCTGAGACTTCTTCAGATTTTTCCCATAATAAGAGCTCTCAAGGCGGGATAAAGCAGACTGAACAAGTTCTAAAAGCTCTGTCTGAAGCAGTATGTTTTTAGCCTGGCCACTGACTAAAATGGTAATGGATTTAAATCTAGAGCTGTAAATCAGCTATGCGTCTGTTAGTATATTACCAATTTTCGCCAAAGTTTTAGGAAAAAAATTGTTTCCTCATAATTATTGGAGTATATGGAGTCTAATAATTACTTACATCCACTCTATGGCTTCTGACCAAATCATTCAGCTGAGAGTGCTAACTCCTACTTGATTGAACAAATTAAAAACAAAAAAAGTCAATAGATCAAGGTCAGGTTGTGGGAGCTGTTTTACTGGACCTATAAAAAAACAAAAAAAAAACTTTTGATGAAGTGAATCATTACATTTTAGTTACAAAAAAATATTTAAATCAATTTTTCTAATCTGGCCAGGCAATGTTTTCGTCTTATCTATGTGACACACAACAATGTGTAATGGTGAATAATGAAAGATCTTCTTTCTTAGCCTCTTATAATTCTAGTTTAATGCTAAGGGGTTTTAAGTATGCATTTAAAAGTAACGTGAAAGTTACTTTTCCAAGTAACTAGTTAGTTTAATCATGCGGTAATTGGTAAAGTAACTCAGTTACTTTTGAAAAGAATTAACTAGTAACTGTAAATAGTTACTATTTTTTAGTAACTTGTCCAACACTGGTCATCATATAATCATCCATCATTACCTCTGCCAAGGGAAGAGGGTAATGTTTTTAGTGGCGGTTGGTTGGTTGGTTTGTCTGTCTGTTAGCAACATAATTCAAAAAGTTCTTAACAGATTTTGATGGAATTTTCAGAAAAGGTATGTAATGGCACAGGGAACAACTGATTACATTTTGGTGGTGATCCGAATCACTTTGCGCATGCAGGATTTTTTTTTTGCAGAAAATAATAATAATATGGAGCTTCCCCTTTAAGACATGTCAACCCCTTTAAGGCATATCCATGAAGTTATGTTCACCTCTGCACCCATACAAAGTATGTAAGATAAGATAAGATAAGATAAGCCTTTATTAGTCCCACAATGGGGAAATTCCAGGATTGCAACAGCACAGGGATAGCAACACTCAGAGCAACAATCAGAAGGCAAGAGAAAAAAACAAGAGCAGCGAGTATACATATGTATGTATAAATATAAATATATACACTACCGTTCAAAAGTTTGGGGTCACTTAGAAATTTCCTTTTTTGTGAAAGAAAAGCACTGTTTTTTTCAATGAAGATAACTTTAAAATAATCAGAAATACACTCTAAAATCTAATATGCATTGCTAATGTGGTAAATGACTATTCTAGCTGCAAATGTCTGGTTTTTGGTGCAAAATCTACATAGGTGTATAGAGGCCCATTTCCAGCAACTATCACTCCAGTGTTCTAATGGTACAATGTGTTTGCTCATTGCGTCAGAAGGCTCATGGATGATTAGAAAACCCTTGTGCAATCATGTTAGCACAGCTGAAAGTTTAGCTGGTTAGATAAGCTATAAGCTATTAAACTGACCTTCCTTTGAGCAGGTTGAGTATCTGGAAAAAATTATTATTTCAAATACAAATCATTATATCTAACCTTGTCAATGTCTTGACTATATTTTCTATTCATTTTACAACTCATGGTGGTAAATAAGTGTGACTTTTCATGGAAAACACAAAATAATTGTCTGGGTGACCCCAAACTTTTGAACAGTAGTGTGTATATATATATATATATAGACACACAGTGCGGAGCATTGTAGCTAGATGGAATAAATATGTAAATATATAAACACACACAGTGTGGAGCATTGTTGCTAGATGGAATAAATATATAAACACAGTGTGGAGTGTTGTAGCTAGGTGGGATAAATATATGAATATATAAACACACACAGTGCGGAGCATTGTAGCTAGATGGAATAAATATGTAAATATATAAACACACACAGTGTGGAGCATTGTTGCTAGATGGAATAAATATATAAATATATAAACACACATAGTGCGGAGCATTGTAGCTAGATGGAATGGGTAGTATGTAGCTAGTATGTGATGGTTGACATCACATACTGGGTGCGTTCACTGTGTGGGTGGATGTGTCTGTGCTTTTGCTCTGATCTGCGCATGTGTCGGTGTCTGCCGGCGTCTGTTTGAAACCTTGGTCACTCTTATACGGACTGGTTATTTTATCTGTTTTTTTATTTATTTTACCTACTCCATTTTAAATTCTTATCTCTTTTATTGATATTAACTTTATATTTAGTGATATTAACTTTTTAAACTGGAGCTACAACTTTATTGATCAGCTATATTGATCATACAGCTCCCAACGGCTGGACCGTTTATGGTTTTAGTCAAAAATGGACATGACAGTGCCTGGGGATGATACAATTCTCCTGCAGAAAGCACAAAAGAAAATTGCTGACCTGGTGGAGGATATCCGACGACTCTCTGATGAACTGCAGCAGAAACACATGCTCCTCTCCAACTTCTGCTTACGTCTTCCTCTGCTGTCACAGACGATGAGTGTTTTAGCGGCCCAGGAGTCCAAAAAAACAGCCTTGAGTGACTCAACCCTCTGAGACACAGTCGCCTGGGCCCCCTCCTCCTGTCCACAGCCCTCGTCTTGCTCAACGCCGAATCAGATGACCTGGTCTGAGGTGGTGGTCCAGGGCAGGAAAAGGGCCTCTGACACGTCAACCACCGGCCCTCCTCTGCCCATCTCCAACCACTATGAGGCTCTGGCAACGGCTGATAATCCACCTTCCACCGATGCTCCAGCTTCACCGTTTCCAGTTCGCCTGGGCTCCGCTCGGCGTGCAGCCCCCACTGACGTTGCACCCGTCCCTTCATTGGAAGACCCGACGGCCTTTCCTCCGCTGACGACTGACAGCAGTGGGGTGGGTGGCGTGGCCCCAGCCGAGCCACAGAGGCTCGGCCCCGTTCTGGAGAGTCCTGTGCCCGACGTATGATCCTGAGGGAGGCTGTTTGCTGGCACTCTGGGAAGCCACACTGCACAGAGCAGTCGGGGAATCCCTCCTCCGGTTCTGGCACCGCTTCGCTGCCCTGCTCGTCGGCTGGTGAGATAAGGGGCCCTACCTGCTCCAACGACGGGACCCTCACTCTGCCGCCACCTCACTGCACTGACTCTCCCCTAGGGACCCTGCTACTGTCCCTGACCTGTTAGAAAAGCTCCCGGATCTGCTGCAGTCACAATCTCCCTCCATCACACGGATTATTATTCATGCAGGAACTAACTACACCACTCGCAGATAGTCTGAAATAACTAAAAATGACTTCTGCAAACTTTTTAATGTTTTATCAAACAGCAGAAAGTCTGTTTTCATTTCTGGCCCCATTCCCACACTGCACCATGGATCAGACCGTTTTAGCCGCATTCTTGCCCTCTCAACTTGGCTCAAGTCCTCCTGCAGCAGCAATATTAATTTTATTGACAATTTTAACTTGTTTTGGGGCTGCCACAATCTCTGTAAATCTGACGGCATACATTTAAATGCATCAGGTAGCTGGCTTTTAGCAGCGAACCTGATGCATATCATTCAAACCACAACATGCAATTGACAGTTTACATCCCACGACCCCTCCCCTCTGGATCCACTTACATCTCTGACCCCCAGTAAGACTATCGAGCACTAGTCCCGTTTTTCTTAGCCTCCACCATCTGGTCTGGAAATTCATTCACTACCCACCTTCTCCATTAGGGCATTGATCACGGACAGACCTCCATCCATAAAACATACAGTTCACAAGAACTCACGCCCACGCTGCCTACGTTCTGTGGATCAGTCTCCAAACAATAATCCACAGAAAACAAATTACCCACCCATAAATAACTCACCACCTACCCTAAATATGGCTCTTTTAAATATACGGTCACTCGCTAACAAGACTTTTATCATCAATGATCTGATTTTAGATAATAAAATTGACTGTTTATTTTTAATGGAGACGTGGCTTGGCACAGATGCACTAGCAGTTCTCACTGAGGCCTCCCCACCAAATTTTAGTTGAGTTTTTTCCATAAGAAAGGGCAGGAAGGGTGGGGGTACTGCTTCTATTTTTTCTTCCTCACTTGCAATAAAGCAAATTTTACCTGATCAATATACCTCATTTGGGCACCACGCCTTTGTCTTTAGCAGCTCTGCAATTTTGTGTGTCACAGTTTACAGACCACCCAAATACTGCCCTGTTTTTTGTTAATGAGTTCTGAGTTTTTATCAATAATCCACTCCTCATATAATTTTATTCTCATTTCCGATAAGCAGGGCGACCATATGTCAGAAGATTTTAATGACGCGCTCACGTCTATGAATTTTACTCAACATGTCATGCAGCCGACTCACAATGGGGGACACACTCTGCATCTTGTCATTAGCCATGACCTGCCCATGAGTGTGTCCTCTGATTGTCACAGCTGGCCCTCACGAGCCAGCATAAGACGCCACAGTTCAGTAAGTTGCAATTCAGATCTTTTATTTATATTGCACAGGACTTAGGTGTACAACACAACTTGCCACGCAGGCTTCGTTACACAACACAATATAAATTCACAATAGAGGTTAGCGGCTAGGGCGAGGGGCACTCGTACGCCGCAAAGGCAGGGAATATAAAACGTGGGACAGGGAGAGAGTTATGGCAGAGACGAGGAGCTCTCGTCCGCCGTAATTAGGAAGGAACGTCAGCGAGGGAGAAGACAATTCCAAATAACAGATCACTTACATGCAGCGGGATACGTCGAGGAACCCAGGGAGCATGTGGTAAGGAGACAGGGGAAAGTCATAAGACTTTTGACGAGACAGCCGCAGAGTCCAGTTCACTCGCACTGACATTTAAAGCCAGCTGCTCATGATTGGACACGCGGCGCAGCTGCTCAGGCTCTGACAGCTGAGAGCTCCCGAGCGTCTGGCCAATCAGAGCCCGGGAAGCCCGAGTGACGACACCTGCTGTCAAAACCTGACAAGACTCGGGATATGACACTGATGTTGACTTGGCTGTATCTGACCATTACTGTGTGTTTCTTAACATCACTGGTTTTATGCAACGTGAGACCTCGGTGCGAACTGTGAGGAAGCGCCATCTGACACCTGAAGCGGCTGCTGATTTTATCAAACTCTTATGCAACACTCCTCCAGTTATTTCACCTGCATCTTGTGATTTTATTGTTGATAATTTTAACAGTATATTAAGACCAACTATTGACAGAGTTGCCCCAATAGTCACAAGGACAGTTAGGAATAAACCAAAGCCTCCATGGAGAAATAACCAAATCCAAAAACTGAAGAGAGTGCAGGATGGCTGAGAGGAAATGGAGGAAAAACAAATTACCAAGTACTACAGAATAAATTAAAAATATGCAATAATGCAGTCAAGACATCGAGAACTGAATATTTTTCGAACATAATCTCAACTCATAACAATAACCCTAAAGTCCTTTTTGCAACCATTGATCACTTAATCAACCTAGATTTTAATAAAAACACAAACCTGCCATCCGACTCTCTCTGTGAGAGTTTTGCAGACCACTTCAGGTGCAAGGTTAATTCTATAAGATACAACATTTTATCTGACCAAAAGACTGCTTTTAATGGAATCTTGGACTCACCTTTAGCTGAGGAAACGCTGGACTGTTTTGCCCTGGTTGATGCTAAGATGCTTGGTAGAGTTTTTTCCCAGGTAAACTTGACCTCCTGCCTTTTAGATCCGATTCCCACATCACTTTTTAAAACATTTTATGGATTCTTCGAACATGAGATTTTAAACATTGTAAATTGCTCTCTTCAGACTGGTGTTTTCCCTGCTGCCTTTTGAAGAAGAGTAATTTAGATCCTGATATCCTCAGTAACTATCGACCTGTATCCAACTTACCGTTTTTAAGTAAAGTTTTAGAAAAAAATGTTTTTATCCAGTTAAACAATTTTCTTATGGACCACAACATTCTTGAGAAATTTCAGTCTGGTTTTAGGACAAACCACAGTACTGAGACAGCCCTTTTAAAAATCCTTAATGATATCAGGTGTGACATGGACTCCCACAAACTGTCAGTCCTGGTGCTGCTGGATCTCAGCGCTGCCTTTGATACAGTAGATCACCACATTTTATTAAGCAGACTCAAACACCTGGTGGGCCTCTCAGGTGCTGTTTTTGAATTGTTTCATTCCTATCTCACACATCGCCGCTATTTTGTAAATATGGATACATGTTCTTTGGCAATCCATGAAATCAAGTGTGGGGTACCCCAAGGTTCAATTTTAGGGCCAATACTTTTTAATCTTTATATGTTACCACTTGGGGTCGTTATCAGGAGACAAGGCATCAATTTTCATTGCTATGCTGATGATACTCAACTGTACATTGCCACGTTTCTTGATCACACAAAACCAATTAATGCCCTTTTGAACTGTATTTTCGATATAAAGTCATGGATGGCAGAGAACTTCCTACAGCTCACCCAGGGCAAAACAGATGTATTAATCACTGGTCCCGAAGACAAGAGAGAGAAACTTCTACCAAAATTGCTAGGTCTAAAACCTACACATTGTGTCAAGAACCTGGGTGTTCTTTTAAACTTTGACTTTAATTTTATTTCACACATTAAAAATGTAACAAAAATCGGATTTTACCATCTTCAAAATATAGCCAGAGTCCGCCCTTTTCTCTCTGTTGCCAGCATGGAGGTCTTGATGCATGCTTTTATTACTAGTCGTATAAAACTATTGTAATGCCCTGCTCTCTGGTCTTCCTCAAAAAACAATATCACATCTCCAGCTGCTCCAAAATTCAGCAGCACGAATGTTAACGAGGACCAAGGGATGGGTGCATATTACACCAGTTTTAGAATTGCTGCATTGGCTCCCCGTGCATTTTAGGATCGATTTTAAGGTTCTCTTAGTAGTTTTTAAATGCCTCAGTGGTCTTGGGCCTTCTAATGTATCTGAGCTGCTCTGATCTTATGAGCCCTCACAAACCCTGAGGTCCCCTGGTAGTGGCCTTTTAATGGTTCCCAAAGTCAAGACCAAGACCTTTGGTGAAGCTTCCTTTCACTATTATGGTCCTCGTCTGTGCAACAGCCTGCCAGAGAGCCTCAGGGCCGCAGAGTCAATAGATGTTTTATGTTCTTTTTGGTGCCATTTGTTCTTAAGTTTTCCTCATCTTCTTATTGATGTGTTTAGTTCAGGTTTTTTTTTTTAAGTATGGGTTTTTAGTTCCTGTTTTTATATGTTCTTAGTTCTTTTTGTACCTTTTTAAATTTTGGCTTTTAAGAAACCATTTAACTATTATTGAAGTAGTCATTTATGTTCCATTGTTTTTACATTCTTCTTAGCTCCATTTGCTTTTAGATTTTCTTATTTGGATGTGTTCTTAGCTCAGTTTCTAAGTATGGGTCTTTAGTTCCCTTTACTATTTGTGTTCTTAGTTTTATTCTGTATTTAGATGTTTTAGCTCCAGTGTTTCCTCAGTGGCGCCCCTCATGCCGGATGCTGCCTGGCCCGTCTGCAGGAGTGTTGTTCTCGTGGGTCACTCTAGCATGAGTGGGTGGGGCTTTATACTACTGCCTACAGCTGTGGTGCGGGCCCTGGCCTGTCCTGGTTGGGGCGGCCCTTGCGACTGGCTGTGTGGTGTCCCGGCGTGGGGGGCTCTGCAGGATGGTTGCTCCTTCACGTGGTGCCTCGGTGCCGAGCAATATCTCTTTTATTTATTTATTTTTTTTTTTGGACTTATTTTGTACCCGTAGGTAGATTTGTTTTGCAGTCTGGTGACAAACCACCAGCTGCCAGTCGCTGCGTGCGCAAGCGCCCCTTAACTCCCTAACCTGCATGTTTTTGGCATGTGGGAGGAAACCGGAGAAATCCCGGAGTAAACCCACGCAAACAAGGGGAGAACATGCAAACTCCACACAGATCACTGTTGGCCGGGGGCAGGGATCAAACCCACGATCTCACGGTCCCCGCGATCCCCCGGCCAAGGGTAAAACTGTGCTGCTACAGTGCTATCCACTGCGCCACCGTGCAGCCCACGGTGTTTTATATGTGTGTAAGAGAAGTGGGGGGGGGGGGTGTATGTGCCTGTGTGTGCTGTGTTTGTGGGTATGTTTATGGAAGGGTTAGAAGGGTGGGGATGTATCATGTAAAATATGTAATTAAATGTGTCTATTGTTTTTATCTATGTAAAGCACTTTGCACAGCATCTAATGTTTTAAAAGTGCTATACAAATAAAGTTTGGTTTGATTTGATTTGACATTATTTCATCTGAAGATACCAAGAAAAAGCAAGCAAACTGCGGTTTATGAACGGATTTTGATGACATTTTCAGGAAAGGTGTGTAATAGCACGGGAAACAGAGTACTGGCAGACAAGCTAAGGATGTCTTGCGAGGCACGTTACCCACATGGTATGTAAACACAGCACTGGACAATGTTTCATTTTTATTACTTCCACCAAGAGGAGGAGGTAATGTTTTTTCCTGGTGTTGTGCCAAAATGTACACTGTAATTGTCAATTGTTGATGCATAGAATGTGTATTTATACAGTATCTACATGCATATATCCAGTAAATCTATATATTTTTTCCATGTAACCTTGTGACTGCATTATTTTAATTGCTTTTAATCCGACATCAAGTTTTTTTTCCAGTTCAAAATGCATCATCAGTGTTAAATATGTCTTATTTTACCTAACTCAGTACTGTACACCTGTTGAAATACTGTATATATTTTAAATGATGAGAAGATGGAATAAAGGCCACCAGATCCGGATTTTTAGGAAAAATCAGTACCAGCTTGGTTAAATTTTACTTTTGCTGGTGCACCAGAATTTCTGTAGCTAAGTTACCTAATACTATTTATTTGTTATTTCAATAAATCTTATAGAAGGAGACCTGAATTAGTATTTTTCATCAATATCTGTCACAAACCCCCGGGGAGAGAATGAAAAACCCAATCACAGGAGTAGAGTGCCATGTTTATTTAAGTTCACCACAAAAATAAAGGTCAGTTCAACCACGAGGTACAGAATGATGAGAAGATGGAATAAAGGCCACCAGACATACAAGGCGTGTGCCGAATGCTCTACAGCCTGGTGTATACGGAGCCTAGTGCTGCAGGGTTGCATTATGCACAAAAAAGGAAAGGCGAACAACCTAGTGCTGCAGGGCTACAAACAGCACGGGAAAGAGAGGTGAAAAAACATTTACAGGGCTGGAGCTAATCCGGGGCGAACCGTGCAGTCTGGAGGATGGGGGTGAGATGCAGGGCCAGCCGAAGCACCAACGGAATAAACAGGTTTGCAGTGACGGGCTGGAGAACAACGAAGGTAATGGATCATATACGGGGAGAACTAGCTGCCGCGTATAGAGGCGAATGCCCCAACAATCTCCCTCCTCAGAAGTGGCAAACATATACTCCTGAAGCTAACGAGGAAAGAGATTGACGGTGCGAGAATGCGTGGGCAGAACTGATTAACACCAGGTGTGTGAGACAGCGTGTGAATGAGAGTGAATGGAGCGTGTGCATGTGTGTGTGTGCGTGTGGGTGTGTGTATGCATGTGAGCACCTGTGACAGTGCAGCTGACGGTGCTTGACAGGAGGAGGGGGCGTGCCAGAGCTGTCAGGAGGAAACTAGGTGCAAATCATAACAATAAGTCAGAACTTCATGACCATATCAAATGCAGAAATGTTGCATTTAGAAAACTGTTGCATTTCTAACTAGAAAAGCACTCATAGAGCGCATACCTCTGCCAAGGCTCCTTCCGTTTCTCATGGATCACCTCCAAAATGTAATGGGCTTGTGTGTAGGCCTATCGCCACTTGTGGTGAAAATTGCATCGAAGTCTGTCCATTAGTTTTGGAGTTTTGTGGCTGACAGACTGTGAGAAGAGCCTTGGCTGAGGTATGCATTCCCAGATCATCCCCAAAATGTAATGGGTTCCTCTCTAGGCCAAGAACCACCTCTGGTGAAAATTTCATCCAAATCCATCCAGTAGTTTTTGTGTAATCCTGCTGCACAAATACAAAACAAAGCCCTTGGTGGAGGTATGCACTCTCAGATCATCACCAAAATCTAATCATCTGTTCCCTGTGCCATTACACACCTTTCCTGAAAATTTCGTCAAAATCCGTTCATAACTTTTTGAGTTATGTTGGTAACAGACAGACAGACAGACAAATAGACAAATGCCAGTAAAAGCATTACCTCCTTGGCGGAGGTAATAAACTCAAGTGTTGCTGTTGTGTCCATCTCCTCCATCTCCAAACTCCCAGGCTGCGGGCATTGCAATTCATCGCACAACCGCGTACAACCCACAGGCCAATGGGTTATGCGAGTGTTTTCATAGATCACTGAAAGCAGCACTCAGGGGTTCACTGACGGATGCAAATTGGGTAGACAGGTTGCCGTGGGTTTTATTGGGGTTGCGCTCCGCTGCAAAAGAGGATTTGGAAGCTTCCCCGGCAGAGAGCTTGTTTTTGCGCAGCCCCTATGGCTGCCCGGGGAATTTCTGCCAAATAATCCTGCGCCGGACAGCTGCCCGTCTCAGCTTTTGCAGCGTAGCGCAAACACAGGCACGCTGCCGGGCCCGGCCCGGCCCACCACTGTTTTCCGCGTGCTTTTGTGCCTAAAACTTTGAAGAACGCGGAGTTCGTGTTTGTCAGACACGACGACCAGCGCCCTCCATTGCGCCTGCACACATGTTGAAAATGGCCCTATCTCACAATGTTAAAGAATCCTTTAAAAAATTGCTGGATCCAGATGGTGATCCGGATCATCCCCAAAATTTAATCAGTTCTTCCTTGTACCATTTCCAACAACGCCTGAAAGTTTCATCGAAATCCGTCCAAAACTTTTTGAGTTATCTTGCTAACCAACAGACAGACAGACAGACAGACAAACCCCGGCAAAAACATTACCTCCTGGCCTGCGGCCTGGCAGAGGTAACAATGTCATTTGGGGGAAATGGGCTGCTTGCTGGAGGTCTGCGCTCTCTGAGTGCTTTTCTAGTTGTTTTTTGCTGCCATTTCTCTGTCTGTTAGCAGGATTACACAAAAACTCATTGATGGATTTGGATGACGTTTTCACCAGAGGTGGCCAATGGCCCAAAGATGAACTCATTACATGTTGGAGGTCATCTGTGAGTGCATACCTCCACCAAGGGCCTATCTCACAATGGATGGACAAAGGGATGGAAGGGAGGACAAAGGGAGGGAAGGAAACTTGGAGGAGGTATGCACTCTCTGAGTGCTTTCTAGTTTTAATTATATGATAATCACACACTGTTTTTATTCCATCCACACTCATTTTATTTGGAGACTTACCATTGGAGTCTATAGATTAGGCATTAATGCAGGATTATTTTTTAAGGGTAATGAATAAATGAACAGGGAGGATGTGTGCGCATGTCAGTCTGAAGATTTTTATTCCATCCACATTTTTGTTTTCATCACGGACTTATTAGGCATTAATGTGTTTATTTTTAGTGGAATAAATGAATGAACAAGGAGTGTGCAGTGTTTTACTTTTCACTGTAACTCCCCACAGAGATAGATACATCCACACGTCTGCCTCAGCCGCACGCCCCAGGTTTCCAGAGGCCGGCTGCAGCACGCCCATGTTTGTGGTTCTCCACCAGCAAGCTCCCCGGCTGCAACCCATCAGGGGCCGGCAGAAGCCACCGAAAGCGGTCTCGCTTTGTGGCTGGAGCAGCCACGGACGGGAAGCCACACCAGATCACCTTTCCTCCTGCCTGGGAGAGACTTCCATGCCATCGTTAATGAAAGTTTATGAAAGTTTGCACAGGTATCATCCTTTTTTCCTGAAGTTTCAAACCCATTTTTGTCTGTGTGTTGCAACTGTGCACACTACATTAAACCAGTCAGCTGATTTTTCAGCCTGTTTTTCACCGTTTGTTCTTTCTAACATAATTGGACATCAACTATGATTGATGTCTTCCTTATTAGAAAGCAGCATTACTATTGCTGGGTCACCTCTTGGCATCCCACCTGACATGTCAGGGGGCGCTCATTGGAATTCGTGCACCATTTTGGGGTCCATGATGAAGGCTTTCGGGATCCAGGCGTGTTCCTCAGGTCCGTTCCCCTTCCAGTCAACCAGATACTGGAGCCCTCTACCCCGCCAGCAGATGTCCATGATCTGATTCATGGCATAGGCCAATCAACCATCTTGGGAGGAGGTGGTGGTTTGAGGGGGGGCAGAGAAGACTGGTGTAAATGGGTTTGACCTAAGACATGTGTAAAGTAAGATGGATGTGAATAGATGGAAGACGGAGGCAAACAGCAGAAAGGTTAACTATTTTAGTAATTCATAATGGTCCAATGAAACAAGGAGACAGTTCATGAGAGTCAGTCTTTAAAGAAATTGAATCGATGAATTCAAAAAGGGCCCAAATCCCCATTGAAAAAGTGTGGACTTGGGCCCTTTTTGAATTCACTGATTCAATTATATTTGCCCAGTGGTGTTGGTAGAAGTCAGGACCCTCTGACCGTTGGCCACTGCCGAATTCTGATTGGCAGTGCGGAGGAGTGGTGCCCTTGTTGACCTCCAGATGCGTCTGCAGCAACTGATGTGGTGTTGGATGAAGAGGACTGTGATCTCTTCCTCAGCAGTGGAGAGCAGGGGAGGAGTAATACCCCAGAGAGGCAACCAAACAATGTGAAGGGTGAGTAACTGAGCAATCTCCTTAGCTGAGGGCAGTTTGGTCAGAGAAACAAAATAAGCAGCCTTACTGAACCTATCAACAATACTGAGGATTGCAGTGTGACCATTTGAAGGAGGAACACCAGTGATTAAGTCAATGGCAGTATTTGACCATGGGTGACTTGGTATGGGGAGGGGGTGGAGCAACCCAGCTGGCAGAGAAGAGGATGCTTTGCCCAAACAACATTGAGGGAGAGAGTGTGAACATAATTGAGCATGTCTTTCCTCATGGAAGGACACCAAAATGAACGTGCAAGATGAGTGTGTGAGCCATCCCCGGATGACAAGTAAATTTCTCTGTCTGCAACCAGTGGATCACATCACCCCTGACTGCAGATGGTACATACAGGAGTCCATCAGGCCCTCCACCTGGGTCTGCCTCCATGTCCTGTGCCCTCCTCATCTTCTCCTCGATCTTCCAGGAGAGAACTCCCATGACACAGGAGAGAAGAACAATAATTTGCTCGTTGGGGGAGGAAGTGTCGGTAGCAAGCTGTCTGGACAGAGCATCAGACTTGACGTTCTTCGTCGGCCTCCGTCGGTCTATGATGACCATGGAAGAGAATCCTAAACGTCTACTCTGCTGGAACAGCACCGCCCGTGGCTGAACAGGCCGATGCGCACCGGTGTTCTACCTTCCAGCGTTGGGCGTTGGTAGGATTCAAGCCTGGGCAGGAAGATATGGAGGACAAGATGTTACCCATGCAGCATGTCCCCCCTCTCCACATCACTGATGAATCCAAAGGAACAGCAGGGCTGCTATAGTTTTTTTTTTTTTTTTTGTTACGTATTTGTACCCGTAGGTAGACTTGGTTTGCAGTCTGGTGACAAGCCACCGGCTGCCGGTCGCTGCGTGCGCGAGCGCCCTAAACCTACATGTTTTTTGGTATGCGGGAGGAAACCGGAGAAATCCCGGACTAAACCCACGCAACACGGGGAGAACATGCAAACTCCACACAGCTCACTGTTGGTCGGGGGCTGGGATCGAACCCACGATCTCACGATCCCCGCGATCCCCCGGCCGAGTGTAAACTGTGCTGCCACAGTGCTAAACCACTGCGCCACCGTGCAGCCGTAGTTTGGCACCAGCGCCGTCGCAGGAGCTGCCAGAACGATGTTGAGCACAACAGAGAACTGCCTTAGGGGCTCCGACTCTGGATTTTTCCTCAGGGTTGACTCCCGAAGCCTTTCCCGTGACCGGGTGTGCCGCAAGGCAGCGGAGGTTTGAAATCAGGGTTTACCTTCCCCTAGATGGGCTACCTTCCCAGGTTGACGAGCCACCATCTACCCGAAGCATCTGGTTTTAAGGCGCCAGAGATCCGCGCTCGCCCCTTCTCCTACTAAACCACACGGGCAGGCTAGGAGTTGGACTTAGTTGTCAGAGGCTTTTCGAGACGCATGCCGTAAGGAGCATTTTATGAGCACTGGGAGCTTAACCCCAGTGCCGCTCCTGGCTATGACAACCTTGGAACCTGACGTTCTTAGAACCAGGTTTATAGGTCAGCATGAATTTGAAGTGGCTGAAGAAGAGAGCTCAGTGGGCCTGACAGGAGTTCAAACATTTGGCAGTCTTCAGATATCTAGGTTCTTATGGCCAGTCCACACCGGAAAGGGCTGGGGGGAACCCTCAAGCCAGTGTCACCATTTTTCCAGTGCGAGGTTGACCGCCAGCAGCTCTCGGTCACCAATATCATAATTCCTCTCGGCGGGAAACGACCACCAATAGAAATAGGTAAATGCATGGATCTTGCCATTAGTGACCGATTGCTGGGATGGCACACCTCTGACCCCTGCATCAGAGGTATCAACCTCCACAATGAACTGTTGGGAGGGCTCTACTTGGTTTAGATGGGGGCTTGAGAGAAGAGCCTCTTGAGCTTGGCAAATTCCTCATCCGCCTCCACAGTCCACTTGAATAGACAGAGGCGAGAGAAGTGAGAGGGTGAGCAACCATACTGTAATAGAGAATAAATCTTCTGTAAAAGTTAGCAAAACCCCAAAATTGGTGGAGTTGTTTGTGGGAAGTTGGTGTTGGCTATTCAATGACTGCCTTGATCTTGTTTGGGTCTGTTTTTACCTGACCATTGGCAAAAATAAAACCCAGGAAGGTAGTGGAGAAGGTGGAGAATTCACACTTCTCTGCCTTGACATAAAGCTGATTTTCCAGCAACCGTTGCAGAACAGTCCAGATGTGGATGCGATGTTCCTCTAGAGATCTTGAGAATATCCCCTACTTTGACTGACAGGCAACTTCTTTTGGCTTTGCAGGGCATGTCATGTTCACTACTAGAGCAATACAAGCAAAGTCCCACCTCATGCTGGTGGCAATGTTCCTCCGGCATGAGCCTGGAGTGACCCACCACCATGGCCTCAGAGCTGTCAGCAACACCAGTAGGAGGTAACACAGGGAACCAGAGTTATGGAGGTGAATGGCTTGGTGGCGTATGACGACTGGGGTGTCGGAACTCACGAGAGCGTTCACATATTCTGTTGTTAAGCTTACTTGTTAGTGTGGTGAGTTCATTTAGCGTGGCTGGCTCATAGCAGCTAACCAGTTTGCCTAGGATATGAGGGAACAAACTGTGGAGATAAACAATATGTAGTGTCGACTCATCCCACCCAGCCCCCCTAACTAATACCTGGAAATCAACTGAGTGCTCGCAACTGACTTGATTCCCTGACAGAGGCCCATAAGTCAGTTGGAGACATTTCTCTCAATTTTTGAGTGATCAGAAACCTCCTCAAACTCATTAGCAAAATGAGAGAATGTGTAGGAATTGTAGTTGGGGCTGTTAATGATAGTGAGGACCCAGGTGAGAGCACAACCCTGTAACAGAAATTTTACTGCGCTTCAAAGGAAAATCGTCTGGGACACGTTGGAATACCAGACAACACTGTAACAAAAAGTTGCTCCCCCAACTTACCATCATAACGTTCTGGTGTGGACATGATGACTGAGCAGTTTGCAAGGCCAGACTCTGGGGTAGCCTAAGCCAGAGAGGCTGAGGCGAAAGACACTGCGGACAAGAGGGTGGAACATGTCCTGTTAAGGTGCTCAAGACTATCAGATACTTTAGCTAGCTGGAAGACGGTAACATTTAGTTGATTTGAAATGTGATTGAGGCGCTACTCAACATTGGTAAGGTGCATGGAAAACAGGCTCTAGTCTCCGTCTGCTGGGCTCTTTGGATGGGAATGTACTGACATGTTTTACTGGTACAGACCCAAATGCAGACACAGACCGGAGACAGAAAGTAAGATACAGTAAATAAGTTTATTTACAATGATAGTATGATTGTGAATGAGGACCTGGTAATCCAGCTAGTGCTTGGGTTTAGAGCAGTGGAAGAGAAGACCCAGGCTGCCAGTGGGTGCA
Source organism: Pholidichthys leucotaenia (assembly GCA_020510985.1). NCBI lineage: Eukaryota > Metazoa > Chordata > Actinopteri > Cichliformes > Pholidichthyidae > Pholidichthys > Pholidichthys leucotaenia. The sequence continues at coordinate 212,448,768 of CM035836.1, forward strand.
ATTCAACAGACAAAGAGTCCTAGAGGAACAAAAGGTGCAAATGATGAATACAGAATATTGCTTACTTATGGAGGAGTCCAGCAATGAAAGGTGAGGAGAAGAGCACAAGGCCCACAGGCTGCACATATGAGAGGAGATCCACACCGCTCAGCTGGCCAGGGAAGTCTGACATTCCCGTGGAAAGGTGGAGTCTTCTCATCGCTTTTAAAGGTGGAGGTAACAAGAAGCAGGTGGCAAATCAAGGCAGGTGAGAAACATCAGACAGTTGGCAGTGGGAATGTGTGCACAGATCTGAAACACTACAGCCAATGGACAACAATGGCATGCTGTTTGCAATTTTTTGGACTTTTTTGGACTAGATAATTTCCTGAAGAGCCCTGGTTAAAAAACACCTTAAGACTTAAGATACAGACAACGCTTTTACTTAAGAGTGATTATATAAAACGATGAATGCAAAGTTGCAATTTCATGCCACATTAAGTTTCACAAAATCAATTTACCCCCAAAACAGTACCACTGATATAAAATCCTTCTGTCAGTTAACTGCTGAGTCTGCGGATTTACACGCACACTACTGTCACAGTAAAAACACAGACCTAATCTGGACAGCGGTCCTCCCCAGCTCATTACTGACCAAAAAACCGTAACCTATCCTATAATTCCCCACAGTCCTTGAATCGACTCCAATCTTTTCAGAAAGATCAATATTATATTATGGGATATCCCTGATGTGGCAACACAGCACTTTTCCTCCTCAAAATATCAAGTTTGCACAATTTTGAATTTACAGTCTACAGGGAGGAAAGCAGGAAATCACACTTTGACTCTCAGCTGTGGCTCCTTGAGTAAAGATTATATTTCAGCATTTTATTAGGATGTCAGTATTCCCACAACAGCAGCTGTTTTACCAGGATGGAATAACCGGTATCTAACCTTGAGTTGTTCACTGGGAGGTTTTCCCCTTGGCATTTTTTCAGGGGGAGAAAATCAAGCAGCATTATGTAACCTGTGCTGGCATGGTTATGGTAGCTGATCACAAACCTATAGCAGCGTTTGTGCAAAATGCTCGAGGAATGACATGTTTGAAGACAGTAAATCAATCTCCGGAGAAAAAATATACCAGACATACTGGGGCAAATAGTATTAAAAACCTCCTAGTGGCTCTGTTTAGTTAAACAGCTCAAAAACGCTACCTGATTAGACCAACTCTCACCTCCACCTCTTATGCAACAGCACACCTACACTGAGGCAAACATTGATACCCGCACAACGTTCTCCTGTCCTCTTTGAAATCATCACATAACACTGCAGGGCACATCAGAAAGTGAGCAGAGCTCATGTCCAGATGGATGTAAATACTGCTGTTGTGTAATGGCACTCCTTGTGTGTTGGGGGATTTAAATTCAGTCAGTGGTGGACACAATACAAAGTGTTTGTATCAGTCCATTCTGTAAAACTCTAATTCCATCAGTCCCTGAATAGAATAGGGGTCTTCAACATGTTTCTTGTTTGTCCACAACCTGTGGCTTAAAATACATGAAGAAATAGAGAAACACACAAATAAATGATAAAGTAGAAGTAACAAACACAAACTCACAAGACAAAAATAGTACATTTCTGGGGGGAAAAGGGAAAATTTCTAAGAGTAAATTCACAAATGTACAAGAATAAAGCTGCAAATGTATGGGAGAAAAAAAATACATGTTTAAAAAAAATCGCACATTTTATGTATAAGTTTGCAAAAGACCTTTCTTAGCATCCCTCCATTCATCTTCCACCACTTATCCAGGGGTCCGGGTCACAGGGGCAGCAGTCCAAACAAAACAGCCCAGACTGCCTCTTGGCTTGCACAGCACCACGATTTCCATGATTCCTCTTGCAGGTGGTGAGCCCACTGGAGTGCAGACCCATGTAGCTCCCTTGGGACCTTGATGTTACTTTTTTGACAAGCATCTATTGGACTGCTCTTGATCTGGCCCTTCTCCCAGCACCAGTTTGTCTTGGGGAATCCTACCAGGCGGAAGTTGACCCTGACAACATGGTTCCAGGATTCATTAGGGCATGCAAACCCCTCCACCATGATAAGATGGCGCCCCATGGAGGGACCTTTCTTAGCATAGATTTACAAATTTAAAGGAATAATAATGCAAATTTATTTGAGAAAATTGCTACAAATTTTCACAAAGTGTAAAATATACAAGAAAAAAGATGCATTAATGGGGAAAAATGTAATTTTATAAGAAAATAACAAATTTAGAGGGTCATATGAGGATAATTTCACTTTTTCAGTACATTTTTTAAAATAATTTGGTTATCTGGAATGGCTACTAAGGCAAAGACTTAACAAAACAGTCCTGTCACTTTGTTAGGGTCTGCCTTTTTCCTGTTACCGCTCATTATAGTTTTTCTGAATTGCTAAAACACTAAACCCCATTTTCTGAAACAAATTCTCCATGGCCTGAACTCATTTTTGAGTCAAGCATGCCATGGTCTGAGCACCGATCTCGTCCGCGCTTGGGTCATGCAGTATTTTCCTCCCATTCTGTATTAATTCCTGGTGGGCTCTCAGAGCTCTTATTCTGACAGCGTCTCTGCGGGGCTTCCGGCTGTCAGAGCTGAGCTCAGCAGTGACAGCTGGTTTTGATTCAGCTGATGACACCCTCATCAGCTGATTAATCATCTTGCCCTATTTAAGGGAGCAGCTTCTGTCACTCCGGGCTGCGACCTCGTCAAACATTTGTCAATTATTCGTCTATCCTTGGTCTAAGATTCTTGTGACGTTGTTCCCACAGTAAGTGTATTTCCTTCAGAGTCTATTTTCCTTCCTCCATAATCTTAATTATAGTTGTAGTGTGTTTTGCCCCCCGTGGCTCTTTATTTTGTCATTTGTTCTCTTGTTAATAAAACATGCATTCTCATTGGCTGGCAATCGGCGTCTTATTGATGGCTTGTGAGGGCCATCGTTGACAGTAGGTTGCAGACAAGCGAGACGCGGGTGACCGAGAGTTTGCATCATTTGGGCTTGTTTTTCCCTGTTTTCCATGTACCAGCATGCTGGAGATGGCGTCGCCGGGAGAGGGCTACTCTTTAGACTTGGGTTACAGACTGATCATATTCCTGATATATCTAGATGGCCTGCTCTCCAACGCTCGCAGCGGCATCACTCCCGATGACACATGCTGGTACTTGGACCTTGCAGAGGGGGCTATTTCCCGCAATCCTCACCACGCCAACCACGCCGAGGTAAGGAAGAGGATGGCGGAGATTACGACTCTCCGGGAGAAGACCCGTGGACTGGAAGGGAACTCCGGCAGGAAGCCGAGGGTGAGGCATATCCGTTCCTCGCCTCAGGATCCAGTTCCTGTCGCCCATCCAGCCCAGGAGTCCACGTCACCCATGGGTCGTTCCCAGCGGAGGATGACGTCAGCCGGGATTCCCTCAGAGGAGACGCAGTGGACTGCAGTGATCCTCCAGGACCGTGTGGCTGCGGCTCGCTCTGCTTCCAATCCATCTGAAATCATAAAGCATGTGACGGCAGCAGTTAGGCTGGTGGAGCTCAACCTGGAGCTCCATAATTATCCCGAATACACCGAATTGCTGGCTTCTGTCTCTGCGCAGCAGCGGCGGTTCCCTGACCTCACCTTCGCCTCACCCTCTGCCAGTAAACGTCGTCACAAAGCCCGTGGTAAGCCTCAGCGAGAACCCCGTCCGGATCCAGTTCCGGGTGGCCAAAGGAACTCTGCCTCCCAGCCAGCTGTTGCTCCTGCATCACGTCAGGAGAAAACACAGCAGCCTCCGCCTCTGGGTCATCTGTCCCTGCTGTTCCGTCAGCTCCTCGTTCCCTGATTGCCTCGGCTGTTTCTCCCTCCTCCTTGACACTCCCTCCAGCTGCTGTGAGCTTTACGAGTCCGTCTCCGGCTGCCCCCGTGCCTGATCCTTTGCGAGCGGCTCCTCTTCGTCTTCCCAGGGGGCCCTCCGTCACCATCCATCGGGGAAAGGGAAGACCCAGGCTCAGTGCAGCAGGTTCCATCAGCCCTCAGTGGATCAGGCAAGTGTCTCTTCATTCTTTTCCTTCACTGGGTGAATTGCCTTGTCTGACTCCTGGGGGTGGGGTTCGGGGTTCACAGTCCCCCAAGCTCCCTCCACCTGCTGTGGTGACTAATTATGAACCTGCTACCTTTGTGTCTCCTTCCCCTGAGCGTTCCTCAGTGCCAGGACTACGCTGTTGGACGAGGAGGGAGCCTGCTGGCCTGGAGAGCCTGGTTCCAGCCCCGCAGCCATGACACGGGCAGAGGAGGAGGGTGCACTGCAAATTGGAGCCTGCGCCAACGAGCAAGCATCCCTGGGTCTCCACTGTGGAACAGTCTGACCCGGCAGGTCACGGATCCCCTGCCACCACGCCGTGCGGGCTGTCGACGTGGACGTCAGCGTCAGGGAATCCTCAGACTGTGGACACCATCATGCCAGCTGCGGAGCCCGCTGCAGTCGAGTGGGAACCAGAACTGGACCTTCAGCGCACCGAACCTGGATTGACAGAGTCCTGGGCTGTGGTGGAGCCAGAGATCAGGAAAGTGCTCTATTTTGTCTTCCTTTCCTCTATCCTGGAGCTTTTTTGCCTGTCTCTCGGGGAGACGAGCCGGGCGCTGCCATCCGCGGCGTCCGAGCTTGTCTCGCTGGGCTCTGCCGCTGCCAGTGATTCTGATCCCAGTTTTCTTCTCTCTTCTGAGCCTTCTCCCAGGGTCACTGGTGACGAGTCCGATCCGATCGTCGCCTTGGACGTTCTGGGTTCGTGTCTGGAGGTCATCCCTGGTGCTGCGCCGGCCCAGTCGGGGCCCGTTGTGGGTATTGTTCCGGACCAGTCAGGGCCCGTCGTGGGTGCAACATCGGCCCAGTCAGGGTCCATCGTGGGTGTGGTTCCGGCCCAGTCGGGGTCCGTGGTGGGTGTTACATTGACCCAATTGGGTCAGCCGTGGGTGTTGTCCCGACCCAGTCGGGGTCCATCGTGGGTGCAACGCAGTCCTGCTTGGGATCCAACGAAAGCGCAACGCCAGTCCGTGTGGGGTTTGGAGAAGGAGCAGCAGATCCTCCGCCGATCGACGCTGGACTGGTCCCTCATCCTTTCCCCATTCCCCTTTCCCTTCCATCGGGAGCCGCTGGAATACCCCGTTATCGCAGGAAGCAGGACGCAGGAAGACCCCCCGAACTATTTGTTTTTGTGCTATTGTGCTCTGCCCGTCGTCATCCCTGTGTTTTTTTTTCCTCTTCCATCTCCTTTGAAATATTAGGGATGCGCTGGTGTTTTGTATTTGAACTATATTGAAACTGTATGTATTTCAACGCTATTTAGCATGCTTTTGGGTTTTCCTCTGTAGTCTGTGAGAGATGTTTTTTGTTGCCTATTGCCATTTAGTTGTACTGACTGTAATTGTCTGCATTTTGTTTGTCATCTGAATTATTTGAAACTGTTTGTGTTTCGCCGCTCTTTAGCGTGTGTTTTTTTTTTTTTTTCCCTTTCTCCCCCTCGGTAGTCTGTAATATGCGCTTTTGTCACCTTTGCCAGTTTTTTGGGGACTTTATCTACTGTCTGCAGTTTGCCGCTATTTAGCGTGATTTTTTTTTTCCTTCTTTTCACTTCCTGTTTGAGAAGATGCTGTGTGGTTGCTTTTTGTCTCGTTTGGCCTGGGTATTATGGTCGTTAGGCATAGTATCTGTATTATCTGCATTCATTGATCTGTTTTCTACCTGTGCATTATGGAGTATATTTGTGGATTTTGTTTCCTTGCTCTGTTGTGCACCATGTTCATATTTGTTCTTTATTTGTTCTGTATTTATTCTGTATTTGTTCTGTATTGGCCCTTGTCATTTTTTTTCCCCCCGGTTCCATTCCTTGGTGTTTTTTTTTTTCTTTGTTTTCACTCTTGCCCTCCGAGTCTTTTTTCCCCCTCCACCTGCCCTGGGTGGGATTTCGTAGCCTTCTGGGTGGGGGGTGGGGGGCTTGGATGTTACTTTTACGCCCAGAGTGCGTTCCTTCGGGAGGAGTACTGTTTTGGTCTGAGCGCCGATCTCGTCCGCACTCGGGTCATGCAGTATTTTCCTCCCATTCTGTATTAATTCCTGGTGGGCTCTCAGAGCTCTTATTCTGACAGCGTCTCTGCGGGGCTTCCGGCTGTCAGTTCCGAGCTCAGCAGTGACAGCTGGTTTTGATTCAGCTGATGACACCGTCATCAACTGATTAATCACCTTGCCCTATTTAAGGGAGCAGCTTCTGTCACTCCGGGCTGCGACCTTGTCAAGCATTCGTCAATTATTCGTCTATCCTTGGTCTAAGATTCTTGTGACATTCTTCCCACAGTAAGTGTATTTCCTTCAGAGTCTATTTTCCTTTGTCCATAATCTTAGTCATAGTTGTAGTATGTTTTGCCCCCCTGTGGCTCTTTATTTTGTCATTTGTTCTCTTGTTAATAAAACATGCAAACTCATTGGCTGGCAATCGGCATCTTATTGATGGCTTGTGAGGGCCATCGTTGACAAAGCAATCTTAATCTTAATCTGGTCCATATAAATAGACACAATTTGCACATCTGTAGCACACTTTTTTTCAAAACGCTACACACATTCTCGCTTTCTAAAACAAAATTCTCACTGTGACGCACATGAGCTACATAATGGTTAGTACAGGAGGCTTACAAATACAGCACTGTTGTCATCAGTTCGACACAAGGACTCAAAATTGAACACACTTGTTTCAAATGATGTGATCAAACCAATTACATATGATATGAGCCAGTTAAGAGAGCACAGGATCCCAACAATGGATGGAAACAATCTGAGAGGAAGAAGAAGGAGAGTACATGTCAGAGATGGTGGAAGACAAGCAGGAGTACAAGAGGAAGAGCTCCTTCTTCTTCTTTCAGATGCTCCCTTTGGGGGTCGCCACAGCGGCTCATGTGCCTCCATCTCACCCTATCCCTTGCATCTTGCTCTGTAACACCAACCCTCTCCATGTCCTCCTTCACTACATCCATGAATCTTCTCTGTGGTCTTCCTCTTTTCCTCCTGCCTTGCAGCTCCATCTTCAACATCCTTTGTCCAGTATATTCACTATTTCTCCTCTGCACATGTCTAAACTATCTCAGCCTTTCCTCTCTTACTTTGTCTCCAAACCACTCAACCTGAGCTGTCCCTCTGATATACTCATTTCTAATCTTGTCCCTCCTAGTCACTCCCAATGAATAGCTTAGCATCTTCAACTTTGCCACCTCCAGCTCCATTTCCTGTCTTTTTGTCACCATCCACAAACCATACATCATCGCACACCTCACTACCGTCTTGTAAATCTTCCCTTTCACTGTTGCTGCTACGCTTCTGTCACAAATCACCCCTGACACTCGTCTCCACACACTCCACCCTGCCTGCACTGTCTTCTTCACCTCTCTTGTGCATTTTCCATTGCTTTAGATGGTTGACCTCAGGTATTTAAACTCATCTACTCTCACCACCTCTACCCCTTCCATCTTCACCATTACACCTGCCTCCCTCTCATTCACACTCATGTATTCTGTCTTGCTTCTGCTGACTTTCATTCCTCTTCTCTCCAGAGCATACTGACAGCTCTCCTGGGGCCTCATGTACAAAGGGTACTTACACACAAAAACATGGCGTACGTCCTTTTCCATGGAAAATTTCAGATGTATCAAGAATGAAATGACCATGGAAATATGCACAGCCCCACTGCAAATTCATGGCTGGTGTACGTATGTTTCTACTGTTATTGGTCCATTGGCGACACTTAGAGGTGATGTTGGGAGACTGATAATGACGTGAAAATGATTGCACACACCGGAGACACATGATGAACAAACATCCAAGTGTGTGCAATTAGATGAGTATATATAAAAGCAAGCACAAAGAAGAGCAGAAAATGCCTCTAACAATAAAGGATTAGAGGATACTGCAAATCGTGCAGTGAGAAGAGAAAGGGTATTTAAAGACAGAAGATTTTCTGGCTCAAGATGATGACTGGCTTATCAGCCGATTTAGATTTCCACGGGCAGTCCCTGTGGAACTAAGCTGAACAGAGCTACGGCCGCTCTTGAAGTGTGACACAGCGAGAAGCTGTGCGGTGCCCGTCCCAGTGTAGGTCCTGATAACACGGGGTTTCTGGATACGGGTATTCCAAAGGGAGCTGGCAAACCCATCTGGAATTTCCCAGTCAACCCTGAGCTGAGCTATGCCAACTTTGTGGGATGGCATTATCCGACTGTCACCCAGGAACATCATATCCCCCCCCATACAATGCAGTTCAAAAGGCCAACATCAAACCGCAATTTGCATCGAGAGACGGTTTTCCTAATGACTCTAATGAACAGCATTATTGGGAACAAACTACAAACTGGCACTATGCGGATGGGTGGCTTCTTGGTGAGTAAATTTATGTAACAGTCCTAATAATAACCCACCACGTGCGCAACGCGCCTGTGCGCCCCCAAATATCACCCTGTCTTCAAGGCTTCATTGCAACTCCGTGATTTGAGTAAGTGACTTACTTTTTTTTCCTGATTAAACTATAGTTTCACAGCATTGATTAAACTACAGTTTCACAGCATTCTACCAAGCTCCAATTGCCTCTGTATGTACAGTAGTTATGTCAATGTCAGTAGTTATGCCACTTCATTCATTTACAATAATGGTGTGTGTAATCCATATAAGTTGTATATAACTATAAAGGATGAGATTTGCATTTTGGACATAAAACATGTACTTGCTGAGTCTAATATGATCCGCTTTCAACTGACAGGTGACCTTGGCTACCCACTAAATAGGTTCATATTGTCTTTTTTTCATGACCGTTTTCCTTTAATTCAACCAGCTGATCCTCCTGGCTGGTCACAAATTGATTGATTGATTGATTCATCATTTAAAATAACTCTGTATAAAAGATACAACATGCATTTAAAAACAATGCGATGACACAAGAAAGTGCACACACTTTTATTCCATTGGGGTCCCTAAAAGAGATTGCAGCTGATGTCATTCCTGCAACCTTCTGCTTTGAAATCTTGCATTTTAACCACTGAGCTATACATGGCGGCAATCACAATCAGCTGACGCTTCTGAGGACAACTGCTCCTTCTTATCCCTGTCTGAATAAAGGAAACAATAAACTAATTTTCTACGGCTGTGAGCAGGCTATTAAATTACCTGTATCCGGTGTTAATGCTGGAGGACAACGTGCCAAACAAAATGTTTTTACGTGCCTCTGCCTCATTCAAGAGCACCTCTAACTCACAGTCCATGAAATTCCATTAAATCTATTATTTTTGATCCTGGATACAGGAAAATCAAATGTGCAGCACTTGAATATATCTATTTGCATACCCAAATGGAGGTGTGTCAAGGGAGGAGTCCGGTATTTCCTCACGTACGTTCAATTTCAAGTAGATCGGTATGTACAAAGGAAATGTGCTTGGATTCCTGCGTACGGACGGTTTCATCCATCTGGATTTTTTTTTTTTCCTGCTTATGGCGTTTTCTTGATTTAAACGTATGTCATCTTTCAGTAGGAAATCCACGCAAGTCTTTGTACATGAGGCCCCAGGTTCCCTTCCACCTGCTCCCCACTCTCACTACAGATCACAGTGTCGTCTGCAAACATCATGGTCCATGGAGACTCCTGCTTGACCTCATCTGTCAGCCTGTCCATCACCATGGCAAACAAGAAGGGGCTCAGAGTCGATCCCTGATGTACCCCACACCCACCTTGAATCTGTCACTCCTATAGCACACCTCACCACCATCTCACTGTCCTCATACATGTCCTGCACCACCCTTACATACTTCTCTGTCACTCCTGATGTCCTCATACAGTACCACACTTCCTCTCTTGGCACCCTATCATATGCTTTCTCTCGATCCATAAAGACACAGTGCAACTCTTTCTGACCTTCTCTGAACTTCTCCATCAGCACTCTCTAAGCAAGCATTGCATCTGTAGTATTCTTTCTTGGCATGAAACTCTACTGCTGCTCACTGATTGTCACCTCCCCTCTTAACCTGGCTTCAGCAACTCTTTCCCATATCTTCCTAGTGTGACTGATCAACTTTATGCCTCTGTAGTTACTACAGCCCTGAGCATCATCTTTGTTCTTGAAAATTGGCACCAAAACACTTCTTTTCCACTCAGGCATCCTCTCACTCTCCAAGATTATGTTAAACAATCTGGTTAAAAAGTCCACTGCCATCTCTCCTAAACATCTCCATACCTCCACTGGTGTGTCATCTGGACCAACAGCCTTTCCATTCTTCATCCTCTTCAAAGCTGCCCTCACTTCTGCCTTGCTAATCCTCAGGACTTCCTTGTTCACCATCTTTCTTTCATCCATCCTCCTCTCTCTCTCATTTTCTTTATTCATCAGCTCTTCAAGGTACTCCTTCCACCTTCTCAACACACTCATCATTTGTTAGTACATTACTGTTTCTATTCTTAATCAACCTAACATACTGCACATCTTTTCCAGCTCAATATTTCTGTCTAGCCAGTTGAAACAAGCCCTTTTCCCCTTCCTTTATGTTTAGCCTCTCATACAACTCACTATATGTCTTTTCCTTTTCCTTTGCCACCTCTCTCTTTGCCATGCGCCTAGATTCCAAATACTCCTGTCTACTTTCTTGAGCTCCCTGATTATCCCACTTTTTCTTTGCTAACCTCTTCCTTTGAATACTTGATGAATACATGAACAAGTCTCCTTGTCCTCTAGCCAATGGATATACCACATACCTTTCTACCCATTTCCCTCAATACTTTTACTGTACTTTCCCAGTCATCTGGTAATTCTTCCCTACCACCCCGAGCCTGAATCAACTCCTTCCTGAACTCTGTGAGACCTTCTTCCTTCTGTAACCTCCCTGACTTAATTTTATGGCTCTGCCTTCACTCTCTTCCTCTTCTTGCTTCATCCTACAGACTACCATCTGATGCTGTCTAGCTACATTCTCCCCTGCCACCTCCTTGCAGTCTTTAGCAGTCATAGTCCCAACATTTAATGTCCCTACTCTCACCTCCACACTTCTACCTTACCTTTTTCTCTCTCACCCGCCTAACACGCCTTCCCTTTCTCCTCTTCCTCGATCTTCGACCAACAGTAGCCTAATTTCCATCAGCACCCTGTCAGTTAACAGCACCAACCGTTAACTCGGGCCTCGACCGATCCAGTATGAAAGTCTCTTCCGTCATGTTTGATTTGGCAAAGGTTTTATGTCGGATGTCCTTCCTGGCACAACCCTCCCCATTTACCTGGGCTTGGGACTGGCACTAGGAGTACACACTAGGAGTGCCTTTTAATTGCCCCTTGGGGATGAATGAAGTGTTTTGAATTGAAATGAATTGAATACTCTAGCTTGTGCACCCCCTGTTGCTGGGTTAAGAAAGAGGAAGAGCAAGAAATGTAATTTCTGAAGAAATTCAAGCAACTATAATTGATCATGCTCTCGTTTATGGAATGGCAATGAAAGAAGCGGGAAAAAGAGTGCAACCCAATTTGAGCTGATTCTCTGTGGCCACCAGCAAGACATTCAGAGAAGAGAACAGGTAACATCAATGTCTGTTGGTTACAGCAAGTTTACATTTGTACTTTGTCTATAGAAAGGGGACTGGAGAGAAAAATCCTACTAAGGAAAATATTGCCCGTGATGTGGATGAACCCCCAGCACAAGCCATAATTTCGATGTTGTATTTTGGGCTAAATCAGGTCCGTCGGTCCAAGCCCTTAATTTCGCCCACAAATAGAAACTGAAAATTGGGTTGTGTTTAGTATGTCTAATACGGACCTTGTTTAACCAGAAAACAGTTGTTGAAAATTGGGGTGTGCTTGACCATATTACCACCCCCCCCTCAAAAAAAAAGTCCAATAATTGGGCTGTTTAATCCACAGGATTTGGCCCAAATTTATCCTCAAAATAGTTTTTGGGACCTGGTGATGGTGGTGGGGGTCAGTCTCTCAAAAGTCAAATACACTTTCACAGTCACTGGGACTCTGTTAAAAATGCTTTATAAATATTTTTAACAGCTTTTTTAAAAGTTCAACATTTGTTACATAATATCTGGAACAATCTAAACCCAGTGCTTGTACTCTTGTGCTATACACTTAGTTTTTTTTTTTTTTCAGTTGCTTCCACACTAAAATTAAAACTGTCCCACAATTAACAAAACCTGACAGTCAAGGAGAAAAATACCAGCCCAGATATGCACAATTATAAACACATTGTCAGCTTTACACTTTTTGCATAACACTTCACACAGTGATTTGCAAAACTCTGCACACAGTTGTATACATCTGACAGAGAAATACATCGTGATGTCACTTCCTTGCGATTTCTAAGCAAAGGCTTTCAAATACACACACCCATGAAAAAAAAAATTGTTAAACACAGCCACCTGGTGTGCAAACACACTGGTGCATAATTATAGATACACCAATCAGGTTTGTTACAAGCACTATAAAAGGGCACAGGTCATATGTCTCCAACAAAAAATGGATGGAGTCAGAGGAAGACGAAGACCTGGCGGAGGGGTAGGACATACACAAAGACCAAAACAACCAAATCTGTCCAGTGAAATCCGTGTTACGCTTGTGGACCATGTACTAAACCATGGACTAAGACTGAGAGAGGCTGGACTGAGAGTACAGCCTAACTAAGCAGGTGCACAGTGGCACTGATAGTTCGGACAATTTGTCAAGAGCACAGGTGAGAAACTTATCTGTCAACAGAAAATTCATAGCTTATTGCATATACTATATATATCAACAGTTGTGGTATCAATTCCTGTATCATTTTACATTTAGCTCCATGTATTTTGTTTGGCCTGCATATTCATACAGGAGCAAGAGAGAGAGATCATAAACCTTGTTTTGGCCAATAATGAAATCAGACTTGGAGAAATTTAAACCCATATTGTCAATGATCACACAGTTTTCAACAATGTCCAACAAATCTCTCTGACAACCATAGCCCGTATCCTTAAAAAACATCAAGTTCTGGTGAAACAACTGTATAGAGTGCCATTTGAAAGAAATTCAGACAGGGTGAAAATCCTGCAGCTTGAATATGTGGAGGTAAGTTTTGTTCACTGACTGTGGCATTGTGCACTGCACACATAACCTTTTTACATAACCTTTTTACTGTACATCTAATTGTACCATATAGCAGACTTACAGTACTGTATATTGATCTACACAATGTGATCTTTTACTGTATTTCAGAGAGTTTTACAAAAGGATGCAGAGGAAGTCCGGCATGAGCTTATATACATTGGTAAAGCTGGGTTTAACCCAAGAACAGTGAGAAGAAGGGGAAGAAGCATCACTGGCCACAGGGCTATTGTCAGCTTACCAGGGTAACGTGGGGGTAACATTACGCTTTGTGCTGCCATTTCACAGAATGGAGTCCACCACCACCATGCCAACATGGGTCCTGACAACACTGACCTCATTCTTACAATTTTAGACAGATTACACAATATTATCACAGCAGCAAACAAAAGCGACCAGATGCAATACATGGCCATCTGGGACAATGTCTCTTTTCGTCGTTCTGCTCTGGTCCAAAACTTGTTTCATCAACATCTAGAATTTACAGTCCAACGCCTTCCACCATAGTCCACCTTTCATAACCCCATAGAGGAGTTCTTCTCAGCATGGCGGTGGAAGGTTTATGATCTCTGACCGTACAGTATGTCCAGATGCCCCTCATTCAAGCCATGGAGCAAGACTGTGGCCAAATTGATGCAGCATCAATACAAGGGTGGAGTCACCACTCTAGAAGATTCTTCCCATGTTGCCTTGCATATGAAAACATAGCCTGTGATGCTGATGAAGCCCTGTGGCCAGATTTATAGGCGGAGAGATGATGTTTAGTTTTTTTTTTTCCAGTACTGAACTAGATACTGTCACGACCTGAACGCTATCCTTCTCTGCGTTCAGGTTGCCCAGTGTCGCTCCTGCTCCGTGGTAGTCCGTGCCGGGTCTTCCAAGGCCCGTACTTTGACAGCGCCCAGCTGATTCCCAGCTGTCTAGTTCAGCTGCGCTGGGTCAGCTGTCTCCCATTATCAATCATCTTCCCCACTTAAGCGAGCAGCCGAGAGTTACTCGTCGCTGCGACCTCGCTATGGAAAGACGTGCCCTGTGTTTCCACGGCTGTAGCTCCTATGCCTAGCTTCAGTCCGCCGTTACCTCGGCGCTACCCCCAAAGTAAGTGCTGCGACTCGGCGTGTGTTTCCTCTCGCCGCCTCTCTAGCCATTCTTTCCGGGTTGTACGTTGTCTTGTGTTCTGTGTGTGTTTTAGCCCCACGTGGCTCTTTTCCTTTCAGTTTGTTGTCTAGTGTTTTGTGTGTTATAGCCCCACGAGGCTCTTTACTTTGTGTTCGTTCTTTGTGTGTGAATATTAATAAATTACGCAAACTCACTGGTCGCCCTCGCATCTCCTTTCTGGCTCGTGAGAGCCATGTCTTGACAGATACTTTGTTACTACTGTAAGCTTACAGTGTAATGGTACGTTCAGCAATACTCGATGAAAACTTGCAAATGTTTTATGTTTTGTTGAAATGTTTAGTATTGACTGACTTGAATACATGAAAAGAAATAAATATTTTCATTCATCTGCACAGCTGGTGTCATGTAGTGTTGGTGAATTTATTTTTGCACCTTCTCTGGGTAAATGCTCAAAATGTTTTTGGTTGGGCACAGGGGTGTTTAAACTGATTCAAAAAGAGTCAGATCATATGGTGGATGTGTTTATGTTACAACAAGAAAATAGAGGTTTTGTAAGAAATTGTATAGTTTTGACTGAAGTGTTCCATTTTGTAAACGATCTGAGGGGATGTGCTACATGGGTCTGGGATTATGTTACTTTAATTGTGTGGACTGTTTTGAAAAATGGGGCAGCAGCTCAAGCAGAGAAGCCCAGACTTCCCTCTCCCCAGCCACCTGTTCCAGCTCTTCAGAGAAGATACCAAGACGTTCCCAGGCCAGCTGGGAGACATAGTCTGTCCAGCGTGTCCTGGGTCTGCCTCGGGGTCTCTCCCCAGTGGGACATGCCTGAAACACTCCAAGTGGGACTTGTCCACAAGGCATCCTGATCAGACGCCCAAACAACCTCAGCTGGCTCCTTTTGATGTGGAGGATCAGCAGTTCTACTCTGAGCCTCTCCTGGATGACTGAGCTCCTCACTCATCTCTAAGTGTGAGTCCAGCAATGCTAAGGAGAAAGCTAATTTCAGCCGCTTGTATCCACGATCTCATTCTTTTGGTCATTACCCAAAGCTCATGACCATAGGTGAGGGTGGGAATGTAGATTGACCAGTAAATCAACAGCTTTGCTATAGAGCTCAGTTCCCTCTTCACCACGACAGATTGGTACAATGTCCGCATCACTGCAGATGCTGCTCTGATCCATCTGTCAATCTCTCCATTCTCCCCTCACTTGTGAATAAGACCCTGAGATACTTAAACTCCTCCACTTGGGGAAGGAGCTTGTCGCCCAACCCGGAGGGGACAATCCACCCTTTTCCAGCTGAGGACCATGGACTCAGACTTGGAGGTGCTGATTCTCATCACAGCCGCTTCACACTCAGTAGCAAACCATCCCAATAAGACCTTAGCTGCTCAGTCAAGCAATTGTGATTGGTTTTGAGTTATTTTTTATATAGTCTATTGACCCTACTGGACATCTGTGAGCCCATCCGGATCATGTACCAGCACTTAGCCATATATCTCATTCCTAGATTATATTTTACCATTATTTATTATACCCAGGTGGCACGGCTCCTTGACCAGCAGTCTGTTAGTGGTATTTCATTAAGACCTTTCAAAAATATATTACACCTCCATTCACTTTTTTTTTCCAACCAAAAATTGCTTAAAAATATTTCTTTTCATAGCAGAGGTTGCAGACCTCTAATCTGGTGTAAAGCTTCACAGGTACCTTACATTTTCTTTCTTTTTTTTGGTTGCGTTATTTTCTTTTCATTTTAAGGTACACATTAAAGGTGTGTGACAAGTAGAGTGAAGCATCAATTGTGCACTTTCTACTCACATCAGAGTATTTATTCATTCATGCAGCAATCATTGACAGACTGACAGCATTGGAGCTGCGTATCAGTCAAAGATACAATCATCTACCTGGCTGCACCGAGAATTGAATTGCTAAAAGTTGCTGCGTAAGCATGTAATGCTCTCCTTAAACCTCTGTGTGTGTGTGGGGGGGGTTATTCTGCAAAATACAAACTGGCTGGCAACCAGACAGCTTTCAGTTTCACTCCATTTCAACTGATGTAGCAATGCCTTTGCATGCATCATTTTTTGCTATTTGGGGCTCCATCAAAATCTTGTTCTGTATTTACTGCATCCACAAAAAATTTGTTGATATTATTTAAAAGCTTCAGTGACTATTTTAAACCTGCCCAGAGACCCGGAACTGCTATTAAACCCCTCTTCCTCATCCCCCCTGTTTAATCTGCCCATTGCTCCTGGCTCCTTCAGTGCAGGTAATTCAATTGAGTACAAATTGATTTAGGAATATCTACCTTGCAAGTAGAATATTCAAAAACAATTTTCAACACAGGGTCAGTAAAGTAGATGCAAATGTCAGTTGAAATTATGCTCATGGTGCTTTTTTGTTTTTCCCGCCTTAAAAACTATAGCTATTAATGGAATTATCACAGATAAACCCCGACTTAAAACCCAGGACATTCTTGTTCCTCTCGCTCCCACTGAGCTGCATTTTTTTTCTGTAATATAAATCTGTAAGAGAGTCGTAGTTTTTTTTGCTGTACTTTATTAATCCCAGAGGGAAATTCAAGGGCATCCACAGTGTGGTGTCAATCCCTTCACACACAGGACCACTTTAGGGTCTCCAATTAATCTAACTTGCATCCTTTAGGACTGTGGGAGGAAACTGGAGCACTCGGAACAAACCTACAGAAGCATAGGGAGAACATGCAAATTCCTCACAGATAGGTCCTGCTGGCTGACAGATTTGAACTCATGACCTTCTTACTGTGAGGCTATAGTGCTAACCATTACACCACCACACTGACCAATGTATGTGTAGAAACGATTTCTATTTGCAGTGAAAATTTGTGAAGTGACTATGACATTAAAAATAGAAGTGCTTTTGTAAACATCTTTGCACAAAGCAGAAAATTACATGTAAAACTCTGTGTTGCCTTTTTTTAAAAAAATATATTCAAGCTAAATCAGATTCATTGTTTCTTATTTGTCCTACCTTGCTTGTTGCTTTGAATTTAATTGGGTGAGTACTGGTGGAATTTTTCTAAATTTATTCCAGTTATTTTTTTTATTAATTTGTAAAGTTTTATGGATTTTTTTTTCCAAACTTTAATTAATTTGTCAAGGTTAAAACTGGCCAATGAACTGTTAGAGCACAGGTGTCAAATTCATTGTCATGCCAGGCCACGTCAGCCTCGTGGTTTCTCTCACTGGGCCGGTTGTAACTGTAAAACCACATATCCACCTCCCTTCTTTTACAATTATAAAAGTGTATTGTATTATCTAATTCGACACTTGAAATTTCTTCATTTGACAAAATGGATTTATTGTATTCTTGATACAGAAAGTCAAAAATATATACTGTACAGTGCATAATAAATTATTAATTCTCAAGTGTTGAATTACAAAAAATATGCCCTTAGGTATGACTGTGAGAGTGAATGGTTGTCTGTCTCTCTGTGTTGGCCCTGCGATGGACTGGCGATCTGTCCGGGGTGTACCCTGCCTCTCGCCCAAAGATGCTGGTATAGGCTCCAGCCCCCCCGCGACCCGAAAAGGATTAAGCGGAAGAAGATGGATGGATACATACATACAGTATATTTAAAAAAACTATGAAAAAAATAATTTAAATTTTTAAAAAATCTACCTGTTAATTACATTTCCTGCTACTTCCCTAACTTGGTGTGCAATAGCCTTTCTTCACAGCATCTTTCTTGTGCTATCCCACTGCATCTGGTTCTGTCCACCAACTCCGCTGAGTGATTCTCAGGCTGGAATGACGTGTCGAAGCTCTTAAACTTTTCGATGCTGTTTACAATGTGGGACATCGCTCTTGCGTCCAACATAATGCCTTTCTTCTTGAAGTTGCTGGATGGCATCTCACTCCTCACATGCCCCAAATAAACAACCCTGGCTGTCAACCCTGGCTGTCACCCTGGCTGTCATCATGTTTTGGCGTCATCTTGTCCCCTCCTTTTCTAGCACAGGAATCCTTCATGAGGATTTCTTCTACAGTAATTGCACCACACATTTCTGGAGCACATTCTTCCCTTATACCCTTTTATTCCACATCTAGATTCAAAAATTCAGATTCAAAGGCTTTATTATCATGTGCACAGCTAAGAAATGCAACATTTCCTGAGCAATGAAATTATTACTCTGCTGTCCGAATGAATGCCAAGGTAATAGGTACACAACATACTAATAAGGTAATAACACACCTAATACTAATGGATACTAATAACACACACTATTCACACAGTTAGGCAACTAGGACACCTTAGCACACCTTGATACTAAGTACTAATATTAATGAATACTAATAACACACATTAGGCAATTTGGACAGCTAAAGCAGTTAAAGCAGTCAAACTAGAGGAAACAAGAAGAGCAAAACTGAAAGTTCACTGGATGACTATAGTGGACAGTGGTATATTGATATCAGAGATGATATGAATCTGACATGGCATAAGCCTATGTACAGTTTGCAAATGAGCAGTATACAAATTACAAATTAGTACCCAGTGTGAGAATTTCTCTATGGTGATAATACCAGTAGACTGTACATGATAATTAGCAGCAGAGATGATATGGACATCAGACGGGGTGAGACTGTGTACACTGTACAAATGAGCAATGTGCAAATTTAGCAACCGGTATATGAATTCCTCTTTCCAAAGCTGTGTTGCGGAGTTTTGGGAGTTTGTTATTTGTTCAGGAGTCTGATGGCAGTGGGAAGGAGTTTTTCAGTCTGGTTGTCCTGCATTTCACACTTCTGTACCTCCGAACTGAGGGTAGAAGTGTGAACATTCTGTGCTGGGGGTGGGTGGGGTCCCAGAGGATGGTGTCAGCTCTCCTTTAGACTCTGTGGTGGTAGATGCTCTGTAGAGAGTGGAGTGGAGTCCTGATGATCTTCTCCGCTGTCTTCACCACTCTCTGCAGGTGTTTGCGGTCCAGGGCAGTGGTGCTGCCGTACCACGCAGTGAGGCAGTTGGTCAGGATGCTCTTGATGATGCAGCTGTAGAAATTATTGAGGATCCTGGGGGACATGGCTAACTTCTTCAGCCTTCTCAGAAAGTACAGTTGCTGTTGAGCTCCCTTAACCAGCTCTGTGGTGTTGTGTGTCCACGTAAGGTCCTTGCTGATGGGGATGCCCAGGTATTTAAAGCTGCTCACCCTCTGCACCTCAAGCTCCTGGATGAACAGAGGCTGATGGGGTCTCCTCCCCCCCTTCCTCATGTCCACTATCATCTCCTTTGTCTTTGTCTCCTTTTTCCAACCTTGAGTGTGAGGTTGCTGTCCTCACACCATGACACCAGGCTGGCCACCTCCCTCCTGTAGGATGCTTCGTCATCACCAGTGATACGTCCTATCACTGCCGTGTCAGCCGCAGACTTTAAGATGACATTGTCCTTGTGGGAGGCAACACAGTCATGGGTGAAGAGGCTGTAGAGGATTGGGCTGAGAACACAACCCTGTGGGACACCTGTGTTTGTAATGATGCTGGGTGAGGTCCTGTTACCCATCCTGACAGACTGAGGCCTGCCAGTTAGAAAGTCCAGTAGCCAGTCGCAGAGGGTGGGGTGCAGGCCAAGTGAAGACAGTTTGTCGGTGAGTTTGTGGGGGATGACTGTGTTGAAGGTGGAGCTTTACTCGACAAAGAGCATCCTAATGTATGAGTCTTTATCTTCCAGGTGGTAGAGAGAATAATGGAATGCTGCAGCAATGGCATCTGAGGTGGACCTGTTGGGCCGGTAGGCGTACTGTAGGGGGTCCAAGGTATCCAGTATGCTGTCCTGAATGAGGGGCAGCTCCACTCTCTTGAAGCTCTTCATGATGATTGGAGTGAGTGCTACCGGTCTGTAATCATTCAGGCAGGTCTGCGGGCTCCATTTGGGGAGAGGGATTATGGTTCTACTTTTGAACCAGGAGGGGACTATGTTATGGTTGAGGGAGAGGTTGAAGATGGATGTGAGAACGTCAGTCAGCTCAGCAGCACATGCTCTGAGGGCCCGCCCATGGATGTTGTCTGGTCCTGCTGCCTTGCGGGGATTGATATTCCTCAGTGCTCTGTTTACCTGGCCTGGTGAGACTTTTAGTGGAGGGGGAGGGTGCATGAGTGTGTTTCCCCTCTCTGCACTGTAGCTGGTGTTCTCAGAGCGGGTGTAAAAGATGCTGAGATTGTCCAGCAGGCTGTCTGTGTAGCTAATGGTGCTGCTGTTGGTCCTCTTGTAGTCTGTGATGTGTTGCAGGCCTTGCCACAAGCGCCCCGGGTCAGGAGTGGAGTAGAGGCTGTCCAACCTTTCCCTGTACTGCCTCTTGGCTGTTGTTATAGCCTTCCTCAGTCCATACTTTGCTTTGTAAGCACCGCCTATGTTGGAGTAAACATGGTCCAGTGTGTTTTTATTGTGGGTGGGAATGTCCACATGCTGGTAATATTTGGGGAGTACAGTCCGTAAACTGAGCTGGCTAAAGTCACCAGCAACAATAAAAACAGCATCGGGATGGGTCGTCTCTACTGCGCTGATGACATCATGGAATTTGCTTAGCGCTACTGTGTTGCTGCTTTGCGGGTAAATGCAGACAGCTGCCAAAAACACAGCGGTAAATTCCCTCGGTAGATAATAGGGATGGCATTTCAGCAGTAAAAACTCCACATCAGGCGAACAGTGCTTGTAAACAGTCTGTACATCTCCACACCACGAGTTGTTTATAAACACACACACACACACACACACACACACACACACACACACACACGCACCCTCCCCTCATCTTACCCGAGGCTTCAGTTTGCCTGTCTGCTCAATGTGTTGAGTGTGTCTGTAGCTTAATGGCACACTCCGGGACTCTGTCCGAGAGCCAGGTCTCACAGAAAATTAGGGTGCAACACTCTCTTATCTCCCGCTGGTCTTCAATCCTTATTTTTAGTTCGTCTAGCTTGTTTTCCAAAGACCGTACATTAGCCAGCAAGAGGCTGGGTAGCGGTGGTCGGCTGGTGCGAGCCCTTAGCTTAGCATGTAGCCCTCTTCTTTTACCTCGTCTCCCGCGCCGCCTCTGATGCGCTATCTTGGGGTCAGCATGCCCACACGGACTTGGTGCTTCGGGGCCTTACTGGGGGTGGTGTTGATCTCTGCGTGGATGCACAATGCATTGTAGATCGGGTGGTATGAAGCCTTTAAATTCCGTATGACTGCTCATCTTGGCGATGTCTATTAGTGTCCGTCGGTTGTATGTTAGCAGCACATGACTCTTATGCACTGCAGAAAGAGCAGCAAACATGCAAAAAAGAAGAAAAAGTCAGCATTCATGAATGGAACAGGCAAAAATGTCTGCCTCGATGGGTGCCATCTATAGGGTGCACATTAGCATTTCTATCTTTTCTGCTTCCAGTGTGGATCTCAGGAAGGCCTCTTCTTTAGTTCGAGTGAGTTTTAATCAAATTGTCTGCAGGTTCTGTGAGCTTTTTTTCACCTTCCTCAAATTCTCTGCCCTCTCTTAAAAGTCTGTAAATGTAACATTATCTTCATTTTGTGTTACATGTATGGCAAATGGCTTGAAGGAATCTGGTAGCACACCAAGTATCATGGGAATAATCAGTCCATCACTTGTTGTTTCACCTGCATCTCTCAAGGCTGTGATGATGTTCTCTCTTTGAATCAAATCGTCTGTAACACTCTCATTGCCCATCATGTGCATCTTGGTCAAGGACATATATAGACTTGTGATTCTTTGCTTGCTTCTTCCAGTATAGTCCTGCTTCAGTATTTTCAGAGTTTTTCTGCCATCATCAGTGGCTTCATGTCTTATTATTGACAGGCTTTTATCATCATTCAGTCTTGTCGGTTCGGCATAACAGTCAGTATTTTTCTCTCTGTATGCAGTTTGTTTCTCATCACTGTTTGGCTCATACAAAATAGTCTCTTTCAGCCTCAAAGTGTGTAAGTAGCTTAAGACTCTTGTCTCCCAAAGGTTATATCCATCCTCACATCTGTTGAATACAAGCTGTCACATTGTTGTGACTACTGTTGCTCACGTAGCCACCATGCTAACGGGCTTTAGCTTGCTAACAGTTCCCATATTATGCATAATGCAACTTTTTTTCCTTATCTCCACACTGGTGTATTTATAGCTTCCTCACGTAATATGCTGCATATAGAGCTTCTTCACTTCACATCCCCCGAAAAAAACGCCTTACTTAGCTCTTAGCTGTTAGAAGTGCTGCACGTTATGTGTCGTGCTCAAAGCTGATTCCTCAAGAGAGCTAATAAGTCCACTTATTCTGGGTCCTTAACCCGTAAAGCTGAGTTGGTCACAGCGGTTCTGCTTTAAGCCATGTGGAGGATAAATGAAGGCTGACTCTCTAATTGTTTAGCTGTCCGGCGTATTTACTTGATGAACATAGAACTGGAGCTAAACACAGTGTCTGTCATTGGCAGCAGCTTCTCACACAGACAGTGAACCAGAAGCAGAATAGCAGAAAAAGGTGGAGAGCAGAGTACATGGTGAGGTCACACTTTGATGCATATTGCCATGACAACACAATGTAAAGACAATGAGTAAGGAAGCCATTGTATAAATCTCAAGACATGCATTAGAGGTAAGAGTATGAATTAGGAAAAAAAAAACCAAAACTATAATGTATTTTTAAATCCATCCATCCATTTTCTTCCGCTTAATCCTTTTCGGGTCGCGGGGGGGCTGGAGCTATTTAAATCTGATTTAAAAAAAATCTGCACATAAATTGCAATTAATCATGAGTTATCTGTGAATGGAAATGTGATTAATCTTGATTTAATAGTTTAATTGCTTGACATGACTCATGTCAGTGAGTAAAAGAAGATAACTGGGAAACCTAAAGTGAGACAACATGAAAGGTTTGCAGTCGGATTTAAACTCTAGCCACCTGCACGGGAACAGAATTTTTATGCTGCATCCCAGATATTTTACACATCTGAATGAAGAGGTCAGAATGATGTCACTTATACATTAACTGTGTTCCAGCTAAACAGCCCAGAAAACCCTGACTCTTATTAGGTACTTCTTAGCAACACCAAGCCAACATTTTTTGTGTTTAAAAACACTAAAGCAACATTTTCAGACATTGAAATTGCACAATACTATGTGTACAGACAACTACAAGAGATATTAAACAGAAGTGCCAATAAACAGTAGCCTACATCTTGCACTTCCACTGATGCACGGCACATGGGTGCAGCCATCTTAAATCCTAGCTTGGGAATGGCGCAGGTTACCAAATATACTGAGCCAGAAATCTGAACGTAGAGGTTGTTCCAATTGAAACTTCAGCATGGAGACTCCTAATTTAGATAAGGCCTGGAAGCCCCATCCCTTTCTTCAGTGGATTTGACTGCCTATAAAACATGCCACATTTTTTGTCAGAAAGGAGAAAAAAAAACATGATGACAGTAAGCATATTAGTCAGAGTTTCTGCTCTGCATCGCTCTGTAGTTCCATTTAAACTTATCTTCCACGACCCCATCAACCAATGCCCCTGAACACTGACCCAACGACTTGTATTGGACAGAAGGGACCTCTGGCTCCCTCTTGTCCTCACTTTACCGAGGATACAGAGCTCCACAGTAGCCTTAACCTCCTGCTTGTCCTGGACCAAAAAGTGTCAGCAAGGCAGGACTATGAAGGGGAAGCCAAGCAGAGGATATCAAGCTGGAAAGAGGTAAAGAAGCCCTGGGGGGATTTAAGAGAACAAAAAGTAACAAAAGTGGCTCTGATATGGCCTTGGAATACTTTTTTTTTATATCACTTTTTAAACAAAACTCCCCCAGGGCATCTGTAACTTGACAGAGGAAGCTGTCACATGACCTGTATTAAAAAGGAGAGAAAGAAGGATGGAAACAAAGAAGAAAAGGAGAGGGAAGACCACAGAAAAGTGATCCAGTGAGACACATGGGTTGGCAAAGCGAGAGTGAGGAGGAGAGATGCAAGGAGGAGGAGGGGAACCTGAGGGTGACAGAGAGAGGGAGCAGGAGGAGCAGCTGGCACGCAGCTGATGGATCTTCAATCACTGTGTCTCCCCCCTCTGGTGGGAGGTCAGAGGAGCCGCCACCTCAGCTCCTCCCCCATCCACTCTCCTCTATTCTTGGCTCTTCCAGTCTGTTACAAAATAAAGTTGAAAAAGGGAAGGAAGGGAGCAAAGAGGGGTGAAGAGTAACTGTAAGACTGATCTTTTTATTGGGGAAGAAGGTGCTGTTGAAGGACTATACTGCTGATTTTGCACATCAAAGCCACTGTAATTTCCCTATTGTGGGACTAATAAAGTTTTATCTTATCTTATCTTTATGGCAAATCACTTTCTCTACACATTTGGTAAACCATAACAATAAAAATAATATGTACACTTTTAGGTTTTATAGTTTCCAGACTTATGGTTGTTATCTAACTTTTTTTTGTATAGGTGGTATATGTTAAACACACACACACAAAAAAAAAATCATGAGAGAAAGCTGAGAATGCACCCCACCTCCCCTAAAAAAAAAGAAAGAAAAAAACTCAAAAAGAGCTCCAAATTAGCTTGGAATCAAAACCAAAACTGTAAAATTCTTGCCTGTACATCCCATGGAGGTCAGCACACTATCTTAATTTGTTATTGTGTGCAAAGTTAGGGGCTCATACATTAACATTTAAGCACACAAATCCATACATACGTATAAAGATACATTTAAATTACATTATTGATGTAATGGATTAGGTTAAATAACAGTATAGGGAAAATTTAGTTTAATAGGGTCATTGCACTTTTTCCACATTTTAAAAGCTCACACATGTTGATATACAACAGTGGAGAAAGGTGCACACAGGTGGACTACAGATGCAGAAGGAGAAATCTGAAAGAGACAGGAGACTGCAAGGTGGTAGCAGGGGAGAATGTAGCTAGACAGCATCGGATGGTAGTCTGTAGGTTGATGCTGAAAAGAAAGAAGGGGAAGAGCGTGAAGGCAGATCCAAAGATTAAATGGGGGAAGTTACAGAAGGAAGGTCACACAGAATTCAGCAAGGAGTTGAGACGGGCTCTGGGTGGTATGGAAGAATTACCAGAGGACTGGGAAAGCACAGCAAAAGTATTGAGGGAAAAGGGTAGAAAGGTTATGTGGTGCATCCAGTGGACAGAGGAAAGAAGACATGGAAATAATGTGATGGAATGACAAAGTGCTGGAAAGTACATATTCAAAGGAAGAGGTTTGCAAAGAAAAAAGTGGGATAGTCAGGGAGATGGAGAAACTAGACAGGAGTACTTGGAGTGTAAGTGTAAGGCAAAAGCAAAGGAATAGTGAGTTGTATGAGAGGCTGGACACTAAAGTAGGAGAAAGGTACTTGTATCGATTGGCTAGACAAAGAGATCGAGCTGGAAAGGATGTACAGCAGGTTAGGCTGATTAAGGACAGAATGGTAATGTACTAACAAGTGATGAGAGTGGATTGAGAAAGTGGAAGGAGTACTTTGAGGAGTTGATGAATGAAGAAAATGAGAGAGAGAGACAGAGACACACAGAGAGAGAGAGAGAGAGAGAGAGAGAGAGAGAGAGAGAGAGAGAGAGAGAGAGAGGCAAGGATGGATGAAGGGAAGATGGTGAACCAGGAAGCTCTGAGGATTAGTAAGGTGGAAGTGAGGGCACCTATGAAGAGGATGAAGAGTGGAAAGGCGGATGGTCCAGATGACATGACATGTTTTGGTACTGACTGGTCCAAAAGCAAACACAAACACGAGACAGTTCAGGTGCAAATGGTGAAGTTTATTTACAGATGTGAGTGTCTGTATGTATGTGTGCATGTGCGCTTGAAGCTCTGGCAACCCTGCGGAGAGAAGAGGAGAGAAAAAATGAGTAGGGGTAGTAATATGGCTGTGTAGAGATATTGCAAATATTTATGTTTAATATATTATTTTTATTTATTTAACCAAACAAAACATTCAATACAAGCATAAAATGTTGCACTTCAATGAAAAGGAGCAAAAAGAAGAAAATCTTATATGATCTGCCCCTTTCTCACAAAACATTAATTAACCAAACATAAAAAAAATGAACTAAAAACAGCCGACTTCATAATTTGCTGTTCATTTAATATCTACACAAAACAATACAACAGAACAGTAAAACAATAAAACAGAGCAAAATTCAGGTTAATCTTTCATTATATTTTCTTATCATAGTGGCTTTGATCATTGTTTTAAACATAGTTTTTGATTTTGCTTCTTTAGTTTCTTTATCCAGATTGGTCCATAAGCTGACTGTCAGTTTGTTTTGAATGTCATTTTTTTTTTTTTAAATATCTCACATCCCTTCAATTCATAGTGGCTTTATCTTTTTTCACATCTTCTTTTGACATTGATTGGTAAGCATTTACTGTGCACTTTAGACGTTACCTGCAGAACACTGGAATCAGCTTGTTCATTTAATTTTAACAACTTTAACTGAAGAAATAAAGAGCTTGATGGATCTCTATGTCTGCTTCTACTTATAATCCTTATTGCTCTTTTTTGTAAAGTAAAAACTGGGTTATTGTACATGTTTGTATGCAGTTCCCCAAATTTCAATGCAATTAAATCAAGATATGGAGCAATCAGAGAATTAGATAATAAAAACAGTGCTCTGTTTTCCAATGAATCCTTTACTTTGTGTAACATTGCAATCTTTTTTTTTCCGTTTTCATTTTGATACCACTTATATGTGACTTCCATGATAGACTTTCATCAATAATAGCACCCAAAAACTTAATTACTTTTACTCTATTGATTTTAATACCTTCTATATCCAATGAAATATCAGTGCTTTTCCTGCTATTACAAAATATCATGAAAAGTTTTATCAAGATTTAAAGAATTTCTTTACAGTAAACTACCATTTCATTTTTTCTAGTTCTTTCGGGAGCACCTCTTTCAGATACTCTACATTGTCTCCTGCATAGAAAAACATTGTATCATCAGCAAACAGAATACATTTTAACAGTTTAGATATGCTAACAATATCATTAATATACAAAATAAATAATTTAGTTCTTAGGACTGACCCTTGAGGTACCCCTCATATTATATTGCATATCTCTGATTTCATATTATTTATTTGATCATACTGTTTTCTGTTTTGTAGATAACTTGTTATCCAGTGAAGTGACACCCCTCTAATAATGTATTAACGATTATTATTATTTATTTTTTTTAAGTAGAATGTCATGATCTATGGTGTCAAATGCTTTTTCTGAGGTCAACAAAAAGGTAATTTTTCTTATCTATTGCAGTGGATAGAATAGACTGAGACTTTCTTACAGGTGCTGAACAATGTGGAGAACAGTCAGTATTTACAATGATGGTTGCCAGTTGTATTCTGGTAGGTTGAGCTCTGGTGTGGTGACAAAGGTGAGATGAGCTTTCTGCAGATGGGGAGATGAATGCCCCAGCACCGGGGACTTTAATAATTAGTTTGATTTTGCAACTGCACATATAATTTATAGAACAGGTTCCAGATCCACCAGTGAGAGAGTCCACTTTGCTGGGAAAGGGATAAGGTTGTGGAATGAACTGAGGGAGAGGATAAAGTTAGAGAGGAATTAAGGCTTTCTATGATTCTCACATAGGAGGAAGGCACGAGAGCATTCAGGTGCACATGGGTGGAGAGCTCAAGCAGAACTGTGAAGAAGAGGAATCCACAGGAGTCTTATAAAGGCTAACTCACCACGACACAGATGGTGTAATCAGAGCAGGTGAAGTGGATTAAGGCAATCAGAGATGGAAGTGAGAGCACAAACCTGAAACACTATGACATACCAGTGGAGGTATGGAGATGTTTAGGAGAGATGGCAGAGGACTTTTTAACCAGATTGTTTAACACAGTCTTGGAGAGTTATAAGATTCCTGAGCAGTGGAGAAGTGTTGTGGTACCAACTTTCAAGAACAAGGGTGATGCTCAGAGCTGTAGTAACTACTAGGGTATAAAGTTGATCAGCCGCACTATGATGATATGGGAAAGAGTTGTTAAAGTCAGGTTAAAAAGAGAGGTTACAATCAACAAGCAGCAATAGAGTTTCATACCAAAAAAGAGTACTATAGATGCAATGTTTGCTTAAAGACTGTTGATGGAGAAGTATAGAGAAGGTCAGAAGGAGTTGCACTGTGTCTTTGTGGATTGAGAGAAAGCATATGATAGGGTGCCAAGAGAGGAAGTGTGGCACTGGATGAGGAGGTCAGGAGTGGCAGAGAAGTATATCAGGGTGGTGCAAGACATGCATGAGGAGAGTGAGACAACGGTGAGGTGTGCTGCAGGAGTGACAGATGGATTCAAGGTGGAGGTGGGATGACACCAGACATTGGCTCTGAGCCCCTTCTTGTTTGCCATGGTGATGGACAGGCTGACAGGCGAGGTCAGGCAGGAGTCTCTGTGGACTATGATGTTTGCAGACTATGTTGATCTGCAGTGAGAGTAGAGAGCAGGTAGAAGAAAACCTGTGGAGGTGGAGGTATGCACTGGAGAGAAATGGCAAATGGTATTCACTTATATAGTGCTTTTTCTCATCTCTAGATGATGAAAGCGCTTCACAGATCCTGCTATCCACCCATTCATACACATTCACACACTGATGGTGGCGGAGCTGCCATACACAGGCACTGGCCCAACCCACCAGGAGCAACTGGGGGTTCAGTGTCTTGCTCAAGGACACTTCGACATGCAGACTGCAGACAGAGTGGGAATCAAACCCCTGACCCTCCGATCAGTAGTTGGCAACACTATACCTGCCACTACACCAGCCTCACTGGCTGTGGCGCAGGAGGAATGAAAGTCAGTAGAAGCAAGAGAGAATACATGTATGTGAATGAGAGGGAGGCAGGTGTAACAGTGAAGATCCAAGGAGTAGAGGCAGTGAAGGCAGATGAGTTTAAATACCTGGGGCCACCCATCCATTGCAATGGAAAATGCACAAGAGAGGGGAAGAAGAGGGTGCAGGCAAGGTAGAGTGGGTAATACAAATTTCAGGGGTGATTTGTGACAGAAGGATAGCAGCAAGAGTGAAAGGGAAGATTTACAAGATGATAGTGAGACCTGTTATGATGTATGGCTTGGAGATGGTGGCACAGACAAAAAGACAGGAGGCAGAGTTGTAGCTGATGATGCTAAGATTCTGACAGGGTTAGCTGGCTTAGACCCAAAAGCAACAAGGAAGGAGACAGTAAGTACAGAGACAATAATCTTTATTACAGTAATTGTGCAATAATAGTGATATTATTATATATTATATATTAATATGTGACGAGGATCTGGAAACCCTGTAAGGGAGAGCAGAGACAGGGGTAAGTAACACTGAACAGGTGATGATGAGATTATAATACTGTGTTATGTTTACAGGGTCTTCCGAGGAGAACAGGTGGAACAGGGTGAAGATTCTCCAGGCTGGGGAGCTGGTTGTCAGTGGTGGTCAAAGGTGCTGTGGGGAATACTATGGGGGAAGTGCTGGAGACAGGCTGGCCAGGCCTGAGTGCAGAGGAGATGTGTCACGAGCTGGGTCCGATGTTTTGCCGGACCCAGTCTCGTGACTCTTGTTATATTCATCTACTGTATTTTGGTACCCTTTCTGATTTATCACTGCCTTTTATGTTTCTATTCATGTTTCAGCATTTGCCTCATTTGTAATTATGTTCTGTATTCTGGTTTGTTTATATTCATGCATGGGAGTACAGCTGGCTGGCAGTGTTCCCGGGTTCATGTTTGTACTGCATGTCAAGCTGTCTGCCGCTCCTCCCTCATCCCTCATTACTACTCTCAGCTGAGTCCAATTATTAGTTGTTGCTCTCCTGCTCAGGTGTCATCACTCGTGTTATTATGTCACCCACTATTTAGGTTTTTCCTGCTCACTTATTCCTCGCCGTGTCGTAGTGTGTTATCCTCCTGTTCACCTTTCATTCCATGAAGTGCTGCTTTTTCCTCCAGAGCCTGGCTCTGAGGCACTACCTGTAAGTCTTCCTCCTGTTCACTGTGCATTTCATTGTAGAGCTGGTTTTCCCCTCCAGAGCTGTTTCCTAGCTCTGAGGCTCTACATGTGATATCTCCTCATTTGACATTTTGTATTTGACACATTTTGAACTGTTTGTCTTTTGTTAATAAACACACGGCACCATCCAGTGCTTGGGCTCATTTCTCTCTGCGCCTCGTAGAGTCGCACATGACAGTACGATGTGGCCAAGTAACAGAGCCCAGCTGTGGTGCTTTGTGTGTCTTTTTTCTTTCACCGTTTTTGTGCTTTTTCACTCACCTGTTTTTGGAGCACCATGTCCAACCTAGGAGATATGGAGCAGCGGTCGGTCTGCCTCGTGGAGGGCATTTTTTCGCAGACCCAGGCCTCCCTTTCTCTCAAGAAGGTCTGGGAGGGTCAGGACAGCACAGTGCGCATAATGGAGGCATTCCCCAGCTTATGGAATCATCCGGAGGCAACAGACTCCTCTCCATCTACTCCTTGCCATACACGGGTGAAGAGCTCGGGAGAGAAGTGCCAATGCCTGAGCCTTCTCCTATGAAGAGTAAGCGCTCATGCGGAAAGAAGCCACCAGCCTCCTCCAGCTTCCCTGTAGCAGCTCCGCCTCCTGTTCTTGAATCCTGGCCCGCTCCATTAGCCGAGGAGCTGGAAGAGCGAAGACAGGTTTTGTGGGCTGAGACTGACCTCCTGGAGGTGAAGCCATGGCTCCTCCTGGAATTGGCCCTGGAATTGGAGGAGTGTTCTCTGAGGGAGTTTGAGCTTATGCCAAGAATAGAGCTTACTCTGACCTCGGAGCCTCCTCACCTCCACGACTAGCCCACGCCTTCGTCTCCTGCTCGTCGCTGCTGCTCACAGAGGTCTCGATAGAAAAACCTCACCATCTCTTTGTCAGCAACCCCTCTTTCACAGAGGGAGGAGAATTCGGCAGCGGCACCTTTTCAACAATTTCCCTTTCTAGCTGCCTCACCAGCATCTACTTCCTCCGCAGCTGCTGCCTCGTACTCCTCCTCTGTACACACATCCACTGTTGTGGGTTTGGCCGCTACTTCCCCGGCTCTGCCTACCTCCGTGCTGTCTGATGCGGCTCCTCTACAATCCACAAAGGAGCCCAGGGCCGCCATGGACACAGAGAGGGATGATTATGCACCAAACGCAGCAGACTACACCACGTACCAGGAAAACAGGCAAATTCCATTCCATTCCATTTTCATTGTTGAAGAATTGTCTTGCCTGATCCCTGGTCAAGAGACTTAGGTTTAGCAGTCCCCTGAGTTCTCTTCACCGGCTGCGAATAACAATTCCTCACCTGCCCTCTCCATGTCCCTTCCTCTTGCCTTTGAGTGTCCGTCGGCCCTGGAACCTAACCACTAGATGATGGAGGAGCTCGCGGTGCTGGAGGATGCCAATCCAGCCCCACAGACACCTTTTGGACTGAGGGAAGGCACTGAGCCAACG
Organism: Pholidichthys leucotaenia; assembly: GCA_020510985.1. Lineage (NCBI taxonomy): Eukaryota > Metazoa > Chordata > Actinopteri > Cichliformes > Pholidichthyidae > Pholidichthys > Pholidichthys leucotaenia. Next base: position 212,480,502 of record CM035836.1, read on the forward strand.
CTCACCACAGCACCAACAGTGAGCTGGACCCCAGCCGCCACGCTGGATGAACCTCTCGCATGGACAGCTTTGCCTGGGGCCTCTCAGACTGCTACAACTATCCTGCCTGCTGCGGAGGCTGCCACAGTAGAGAGGGAGCCTGAGCTTGGTCTCCTGTGGGCTGAGCCCGAAGAACCATCATCACCTGGATCATCGGAGTCCTGGATGGCAGTGGAGCTTGAGCTCAGGTAAGTGCTCTCTTTTGTTTTTCTCCTTTCAGTCCTTGAGCAATCTTGCCTGGCTCTTGGCGAGGAGAGCCAGGTGGCAGCTATCCGCTGCACCTGGGCTCACCTCGCCGGGCTCCACTGCTGCCGCCGACCCTGACCGCCTTTTCTCTTTGTGCTGTATTTGAGCTCTCTCCCAGGGTCGCCGGAGAGGATCCTACAGTGCCAGATGTCTCCGAAGATCCAGGTTCACCACTGGAGGTTGACTAGGGTCCAACTCCTCCCGTTGAGGTTGTCGCAGGTGTTCCGTCCCAGCCCGGGACCTCTGTGGGTGCAGCTGTGGCCCAGGCCAGGTCCTCCGAGGGTGCAGCATTGGCCCAGCCCTGGCCCACCATGGGTGCGATGTTGGCCCAGCTGGGACCCACCATGGGTGCAATGTTGGTCCAGCTGGGGCCCACCGTGGGTGCTGCAGTGCACCAGCCCGGAGCCACCAAAGGTGCTGCAGTGCTCCAGCCTGGAGCCACTGAGGGTGCCGCAGTGCTCCAGCCGGGAGCCACTGAGGGTGCCGCAGTGCTCCAGCCGGGAGCCACTGAGGGTGCTGCAATGCTCCAGCCTAGAGCCAACGCGGGTGCAACTCAACTCCAACCCGAGACCACTAAGGACGTCATGGCCCTCTCCCCTTCCCTGCCAGACACTGTCATGGTCCCTTCTCATTCCCTGCCAGACACCATGGTGGCCCCTCTCCTCCCTCAGCCAGACGCCGTTGTGGTTTCCCCTCCTCCTCAGCCTGATGCCATCGGGGTCCCCCTTGACCTGATGCCATCCTTAACCTGATGACGTCGTGGTGCCCTCTCTTTCACTGCCAGATGCTGTCATGGTTCCCCCTCCTTCACTGCCGGATGCCATCATAGTTCCCTCTCTTTCGCTGCTAGGCGACATCGGGGCTCCCCCTCCTCGGCTCTCCTCTCCAGTTGTGGGTCTCCCTGTGGGGGAGCCGCCTCCCAGGCCGCCTCTCCTGAGCTGGTGGCTGAAGAACTTAGGCCGGCCGCCCGATAGACTGTGCCGTTGGGTTGGGTGGCCAGTTTTCCCTGGCAGGCCACCTGACTCATTCTGCCTGTCCGTCTGGCTGGTCTGGGACTTCGGCAGGTCACCAGGCTGGGTGCACCATGCTTCTGGACTTGGGGGGGGGGGGGGGGGGGGGGGGTCTAACTGTGTTTTTTCTGGTGTGGGTCCTGGGCAGGCTTTATTGTGCCCTCCTAGCCTGTTCCCTCTACCACCCACCCTGGGTGTGTTATTGTGTGTTCTGTGGGGGGGGGGGGATTTCTTCTTTTTTTTTGTTTTGGTGTTACCGTGGGTGTCTGGAATCCACCCCTTAGAGGGGTTGGGGAGGCTCTGTCACGAGCTGGGTCCGATGTTCTGCCGGACCCAGTCTCGTGACTCTTGTTATATTCATATATATTCATCTACTGTAATTTGGTACCTTTTTTGAGTTGTCGCTGCCTTTTATGTTTTGATTTATGTTTCAGTGTTTGCCTCATTTGCAATTATGTTCTGTATTCTGGTTTGTTTATATTCATGCCGTGGGTGGAGAGCTGGCTGGCAGTGTTCCCGGGTTCAGGTTTGTACTGCCTGTCAAGCTGTCCACCACTCCTCCCTCATTACTACTCTCAGCTGAGTCCAGTTATTAGTTGCTGCTCTTCTGCTCAGGTGCCATCACTCACGTCATTATGTCACCCTCTGTTTAAGTTTTTTCTGCTCACTTATTCCTCGCCGTGTCATAGTGTGTTATCCTCCTGTTCACCTTTCATTCCATGAAGTGCTGCTTTTTCCTCCAGAGCCTGGCTCTGAGTCACTACCTGTAAGTCTTCCTCCTTTTCACTGTGCATTTCACTGTAGAGCTGTTTTTTTTTGTTTTGTTTTTTTTTCCCCTCCAGAGCCGTTTCCCAGCTCTGAGGGTCTACCTGTGATATCTCCTCATTTGGCATTTTGTATTTGACACATTTTGAACTGTTTGTCCTTTGTTAATAAACACACAGCACCATCCATCACTTGGGCTCGTTGCTCTCTGCGCCTCATAGAGGCGCACATGACAAGATGGTGCAGGGAGCAGTAATATAGAAATGGTGGTAAGTCGACTTACTTGTGGGGAGTGATGATGTGCACAAATCCAGGAATATCCAAATCCAAATCCGTGATGCGAAGTCCAAAGTCCAAGAGCAGATGGAGGGTCAAAACAGGGCAGTAGTAAACAGACGAGCAGAGGCACAAGGCGGAAGGCAGGTAGTGGGTCTAGGGCAGGGGTTGGCAACCTTTGCCAGCCGAAGAGCCGTTTTGCCCGTTTCCAAGTAAAATAGAAGTGGCTGAGGGCCACAACAGCAATTTGACCTTTAAAATAAAGATTATGCTGCTTATAAAGTTTTTTGTACATACAGTAGCTCTGAATATTATGTGGAATTAATGAATTCCTACTACAACAGCGGAAAAAAACTTACAAGCTTTATACATAGCTTCATTTATGAAATAAAAGTATTAGAAATATATTACAAATTTTGTGCTGAAAAATAAACTTCTGAATATCTGACCATAATATTTGCATAGTTTTTAATTATCAGCACATTCATAAATTGTTTAAATCTGAAAAGTATCCATCTCTTACTTTCAACAGTGATGACACAGCTTTAGTTCTGTCATGAACTGGGTTTGGATGTTTTCCAAACCCACCTTCATGGCTTGGTGGCTGTATTTATTTCTCTTGTCTTATTCTGGCGCTTTTTATTTGTCTGTTCATGTTTTGGGTTGCCCTGTCTCCTGTCAGCTGGCAGTCACGCCTCCCTCTCCTGTTATTGCTTGATAGCTGTATTCAATTACTCTTTGGTCCTACCTCTCAACTCAGCCCCCCCCCCCACACACACACACTCACACACACACGCACACTCACACACACTCTCACTCACACCTGTGCCCACTCAGCTCTGCACACACACACACACACACACACACACACACACACACACACACACACACACACTCTCACACACACTCTCACCCACACCTGTGCCCACTCAGCTCTGCACACACACATGTACATTCACACATGCACACACCCAGTCACACTTGTGCTCATTCAACTCGTTATGTCTTGTATTATTTAAACTTTGCTCGTTCACTTTGTGCTCGCCGGTTCATTGGATTGTCAACCTCCAACCAGAACTCTTGTAAGTACTGTTTTCCACCGTTCCCCAGTTTCGTCTGGGAATGCTTTGGGTTTTTTCCTGTTTTTTCTTCCCCCACTCTGCAATCTCGCCTGCGAGCGCTTTGGGTCCAATTCCTTTTTATTTACTCTCTAATGAACCACAGAACGTTAGTGTTTTTACTTTGTTTAATGCTCAGTTCACTCCTTGGAGCTTTCTCATTCTTATGTTCAATAAATATGCACAACTCTATCCTGCATTTGGGCTGTTGTCTCTTCTGCCCTGGAGGGGCAGCAATTCATGACAAGTTCCTGATATTTTAATAAATTAGAGACGCAAGTTTTATTTAGAAGAAGCTACTTTTCCTCTTTTTTTTGTTTCTTCATAATGCTCCTTATTCAGATCTATCAATATAATATAAATCTGTACCCTTCACCTGTTCTCCAGACTCTCTCCAGTGGATTGGTTGTCTGATATTCTTCTTTATTCTGGAATAAAACAAAAATAATTCAAAACAACTTTCTAAATAATATACTATATTTGTCACTGTCTTAGCTTTGGATCAGATTTTTATCTCTGCCAAGGAGGTCATATTTTCAAGGTGGTTTGTCTGTTTTTATTTGATTGTTAGCAGGATTATGCAAAAACTAATGTACATATTTTGATGAAATTTTCACCAGAGGTAGCACTTGGGCCAAGGACAAAACCATTAAATTTTGGTGATGATCTGAGAGTGCATACCTCCACCAAGGACCTTGTTTTTATTTGTGCAGCAGGATTACACAAAAACTACTGGATGGATTTGGATGAAATTTTCACCAGAGGTTATGCTTGGGATAGAGAGGAACCCGTTACATTTTGGTGATGATCTGAGAATGCATACCTCTGCTAAGGCTCTTAAATTCTCACAGTGTTTTAGTAAGAATCCTCCAAAAGTGTTGGATAGACTTTGATTCAATTTTCACCAGAACTGGCTCATGGCCTACACACAAACCCATTACATTTTGGAGGTGATCCATGAGGGATGAAAGGAGCCTTGGCGGAGGTATGCACTCTCTGAATGCTTTTCTAGTTGAAGTCTGCATTTTGCTTGTTCCTCCTGATTCTGCTGGCCATACTGGACTGACTCCCTGTGTGTGGAGTTCAAGATCTCTGCATTTAATAATTTTGGAACTTGGATTCTTGAACTTTACCTACTGTGTCTTTGTCATTACCTTAGCTCTTTAGTCAGTTCCTTTGTTCCTTTGGGCCTGTTTAAGGAGTTTCTGCCACACTCTTTCCCCATGCATTTGAGCTCATGGATTATTAAATGTTTGAGTTGCAGTCTTCATTGGTAGCATTTTGCACTCGGTTCAACTTATTTGTCTTAAGTGTTACACAAAACAGTGAAAAGACTACATAGGATAGAAAAGAGATAAAAGCTAACATATGGCTGAGTCCAACTGCATGGGTTAGAAACACATAAGACAGAATAAGGGTATCTGGTTTTGAATGAGCTGAAGAAAGATGTAGAAATGTGAGAAGAGGGAAAATAAATGTAAATGATGAGGGAAGAGGTCACTAGTGTGACTGCTGCTGAATCTGGGGTGCATGTAAGAAGAAAGGAAATCCTACAATCAGTCAAAAAGAGACTTTGATGGACAAACAAAGAATGGAGGAAAGTGGAGTAGAGAGATGAGAGCTATCGACTCTCAGCATTTTCATCGAAAGCCATATGGATGAACTTGATTCACAGACTTTTAGCCAATGTAATTACCATGTCCTGCTATTGGAGGGAAGTTTTTACTTGTCTTTCTCTGTTCTCTGGATTTAGTGTGTTCTTTTTCTCCATCTAACTTTTTCTTCCAGTCCTCCATAGAGCATCTTCATAATAGGGAGGAGGGGGACTTTACTTAGAAGAAGAAACCTTTGTTTGAGAGCTGAAACACTGAAGGAGGAAAAGATGTGAACATCGAAAGCAAAAAGCTTTGTCTGCCAGATGGTGAGAAAGGAAAAAGAGCAGCAGAACAAGTTTGTGAGGATGAGAAGGAAAACAAGAAGGATACTAAGAGATGAGAAGAGACGTGACAAGGCAAAGACGAGAATCGCGAGCGATGAAAAGACAGATGGGGGGAGGCTGCAGGGTAAAATAGGACAAAGATGAATGGACCTGGAAGGGAGAGTATTGGTTTCGGAGGGCAGCTAGAATGACAGCAAGCAACAGGGGAACTGAAAGGGAACAAATAAGAAAGAAAAAAACTGATACATATGAAAAACTCCAAGCAAGATAACAAAAAGGATGTTAATTCATGACCGGTGCGTGGGGGGGGGGGGGGAGAGATAGAAAGCACCGGGGAACGAGAAGAGGGACGAAGAAAGGGAAAGACAGATGGAAGCGAAAGGAAGACTGATAAAGGCTCAGAGAAATCACTTACAGAGATGAAGGCCCAGGGGGAGAGGTGGAAGTTAAATAACAGCAACGTGAATGTAGTTGTCTTGTCATCGGAGTCATCGACCACGAGGGAAATCAGGCGTGAAGCTCAGCTGCAAGTCATTTAATTTACTACTGAGCCATTAAAGCTCATTTCTTTACAATGCAAACTCTGTGTGTGTGTGTGTCGGCGGGGGGGGGGGGGGCTTCTATTTGTTGCCAATGCAAATCCATTTGTTTTCTGCAGTTTTATTAAAACGTTATGGGGTACCCCCCCACAGCAGCCACGGACAAACACAGCGCTCGACTAGAGCAATTAACAGGACAGTGAGATGTGTGTGTTGAGATCAATAGGCAGCCTTCCTGTGCTTAGTTCAGGCACCAGCATCCTGTGGATATGTATGACGCAAATGCAAACATTCATGCTTCCTGCTCGCATTGTGGTACAAATGTCACATGTCTGAATGCATTTCCTTTGATGATAAAATGCCTTTGATGTATTGTCCGTTGCTGGGTATTTAAGTGGCTGAATTCATATGTTCACTTTCTGTTCTTCTTCTGACTGCTTCTGACTACAGCTCATGAGAGCCTGAGAGCGATCCCCAGCATGCTTATACAGCAGCTGGGGTGAGCTCCGTGATGGCGATGATTTGATCAATAAACTTCATTAAAACTCCAGACGCCGTGTCTTATTTTAACATCGCCACACTGGTGACCCCGACGTGATGGGGGGGGAGTGTATGGGGTACCCCCCCACAGCAGCCACGGACAAACACAGCGCTCGACTAGAGCAATTAACAGGACAGTGAGATGTGTGTGTTGAGATCAATAGGCAGCCTTCCTGTGCTTAGTTCAGGCACCAGCATCCTGTGGATATGAATGTTTGCATTTGCGTCATACATATCCACAGGATGCTGGTGCCTGAACTAAGCACAGGAAGGCTGCCTATTGATCTCAACACACACATCTCACTGTCCTGTTAATTGCTCTAGTCGAGCGCTGTGTTTGTCCGTGGCTGCTGTGGGGGGGTACCCCATACACTCCCCCCCCAGAGGGCTTAGCGGGGAGCTGAGACCTCGGTAGTCCCGCTTTGGTGGCGAACCGACGCTGAAAAAAACGAGCGGCCAGCGAACGCAACACCCGGGCATGAATGCTCCGTCGCCTGAGATCTGCACAACCACGCTGGACCGGCCGCTCTCACTGAGAGCGCACGCACCTCGTCCTCTCTCCACGACGGCAACCTCCAGGGCCGACGGGGAGTGCAGCGCGTGGAACTGAACGCACCATGGCCGCACGAGCGACAACGATCGTCCACTTCCTCACACCGCGCCAACGCAGCTGCATGAGCCTGAGGAACAAAAGATCGTCTATTCCCTCCCGCCGCTCCAACGCCTCTGCACGGGCCTGAGGGACTAAAGATCGTCTATTTCCTCTCAACGCTCCAACGCACCAGAGACAAGCTGGCTCTACAGACTTATACATCATCCTCCGCCGCTGCACACGGCTCTTCAGGACTGCTCACACACCTGAAGCACACACGCAGCCCGCACACAGGATTTGGTGTAAGTCTCAGCCACGGCGCACGACGGGAATCCAGCCGTCAGCTGTCCCCGAGGGCTTTAGGGCCGCGAACGCACCTAAAGCCTAAACGCCAAGTCCCTCACATAGCTTCAGCTCCTGTTTTTTTTTCATTGCCGGACTGAATCGCGAGAGGAATCAGAGACTAACTTTTCTTCCCACAGCCATGGACATCCCCCGCCACTTGCTACCCCCACCCTCCTCCCTTCCCCGGCACAGACTTTCCCCGCAGCTCGCCACCAAAGCGGGACTACCGAGGTCTCAGCTCCCCGCTAAGCCCTCTGGGGGGGGGAGTGTATGGGGTACCCCCCCACAGCAGCCACGGACAAACACAGCGCTCGACTAGAGCAATTAACAGGACAGTGAGATGTGTGTGTTGAGATCAATAGGCAGCCTTCCTGTGCTTAGTTCAGGCACCAGCATCCTGTGGATATGTATGACGCAAATGCAAACATTCATGCTTCCTGCTCGCATTGTGGTACAAATGTCACATGTCTGAATGCATTTCCTTTGATGATAAAATGCCTTTGATGTATTGTCCGTTGCTGGGTATTTAAGTGGCTGAATTCATATGTTCACTTTCTGTTCTTCTTCTGACTGCTTCTGACTACAGCTCATGAGAGCCTGAGAGCGATCCCCAGCATGCTTATACAGCAGCTGGGGTGAGCTCCGTGATGGCGATGATTTGATCAATAAACTTCATTAAAACTCCAGACGCCGTGTCTTATTTTAACATCGCCACAACGTGTCATTTTAATGATCTCAGTGCAATGAACTATCAGGTTGACTTTCTTCTATATTCTCCCAATTACATTTGGGTTATGATGATTTAAAAGTTACATTTAGGTAATCAAGAGTAGATATTATGATTGGGCAATGAAAATATGAAGCAGATATGGTAAAAAAGCTAACAGTAGCTCATCACTTAATTAACAATGACAAGCAGTTTTGATCCCAGCCCCCAACCAACAGTGATCTGTGTTGAGTTTGCATGTTCTCCCCGTGCCTGCGTGGGTTTACTCTGGGATTTCTCCGGTTTCCTCCCACATGCCAAAAACATGCAGGTTAAGTTAATTGGCATAAAACTGGGGATTCTAAATTGTCCTTAGGTATGACTGTGAGAGTGAATGGTTGTCTCTCTGTGTTGACCCTGCGATGGACTGGCGATCTGTCCAGGGTGTACCCTGCCTCTCGCCTAAAGATGCTGGGATAGGCTCTAGCCCCCCCGTGACCCGAAAAGGATTAAGCGGAAGAAGATGGATGGATGGAAGCAGTTTTGAGCAAAATATACATTTTTGATGTATTTCAAAGACCAGCATTAAATGAACTTTATACTGTGGTGATTCGCTCTGCCTGCCTGTTGACTCATTCTCCACAGCTACGCGCACACCTGCTCTCCTCATCAGCTGAACTATTTAAGCCGTGCTGCCCTCAGGTCTGCACGAAGTCGTCTTTCTCCCTGGTCTGATGAGACCGTCTCACCACTTCATCAATCGCCGAGATTACCCTCTACCTCATTGTTCTCCGGAGGCTACTCCTCTCCTTCCTCGTCTTCCAAGAGAACCACCTCCATCTCGCCATCCTCCCGGGAGTTTCACTCCCCGACGCCAAGTAAGCTTCTCTCTTCGCTATCATCTCTCCACACTTGCTCCCCTGTGCACAGGTGGAAATCCGTGGCGGCGGACCTCCTCCACCTGGCGGTGGACTGAGTACTCCCTGCACCTCATCACTCCTTCTACCATTCCCTCTGCAACCGGGGCTGAAGACGCTGTCTTCCTGGCCGGAGCCTTCGGGACCAAACCCGAACTGATCTCCAACTCGCCAACAGTAAGGCTAACAGTACAGCACAGTTCCACCAGTGTGTGGTTATTAATTCCCCTGTCTCTGCTTCTCCATAGGGTTGCCAGGCTGTACGGTGCTCTTCTCGCCCCGGCTGCTATAATTCATACACACATACGTACATACACCCAAACACACATTACACAATAAAGATAATTGAGTTGATTTCTGGGTCTGCGTCTGCTTTCTGGGTCTCAAAACATGTCAGTACGACTCAGTCGGAACGACCCAGCAGACAGTGCACTCGCGCACAAGGTAAACATCTTAGAGGCTCGAATTGACCAATTATCACACCAACAACAAGTTATACTTACCCAGCTGGTTCAGATAAACTCTTGCTTGGATTGTCCGTCAGGTTCCCAGCCCTTTCCTCCGGTTTCAGGTAGCCCAGCTGCCCCAGCTAGCTCCATTCTCGCTACGTCTCCACCATCCCGGCTGACACCAGTCCCCACGCCCACACGCTTCAACGGTAAGCTAGGGGAGGCTAGGGGGTTTCTGTTGCAATGTGGGATAGTTTTCCAGCGGGTCCCAGGGTATTTCCCGACCAGTCACAGCTGCATAGGCTATGTAGCTAATCTCCTGGAGGGGCGGGCGTTAGCTTGGGCGTAGGTGGTTATGGCTAGGGCTGACTATGCAACATTAACTTACGACCAGTTTGTGAATGAATTTAACGAGGTCTTCGACCACTCCTACCGTGATAGCGCACTGACCTCACGGCTACTTAACTTAAGGCAGGGTAGCAAATCTGTAGCCGATTACGCTGTCGACTTCCGGGTGGTAGCCACGGAGGTGGGGTGGGAGGATGCCTCTCTGTGCAGCATTTTTATTTGTAGCCTTAGCCCTAGCCTGCGGGACGAGCTAGCCCATTTGGAAAAGCCCAATAAATTAACCGAGCTCATTTCCCTGGCCATCAGCCTAGACAACGACTGAGGGAATGGGCCACCGAGCGTAAGACTACCGGTTGCTCCGGTACCCAGTTTCATCATTCCCCACTGCGCCCCCTGTTGGCCCTACCTCCCTCTGATTTATTAGGCTCCCCTGAGCCCATATTAGTAGGTCAATCTAGGTTACCTCCAGCGGAGAAACAGCGCCACCGGGAGTTAGGGCTATGTCTATACTGTGGCAGTGAGGAACATGAACTTGCTACTTGTCCCATACGGCCAAAAGAGGGAGTCTGTGCGTCGCAATAGGGGGACTCACGGACTCACGCCAGGACAATCCCCTCACTAAATTCATGTTACCCATCCTTTTTGTTCATGTGGAGGTAGCCACACATGCACTCATCGATTCAGAGGCCGAGCAGAGCTTCATCTCTGGGGAACTGACAACCCATTTGGGGCTTCCGTGCCACCAATTGAAGACACCTCTCCAACTTATCGCTCTGTCCAAAGACCCACTGGCCATGATATCTAAGCAAACTGCCCCGGTATCAGTGATTGTGTCTGGAAATCACCGGGAGCAACTCAGGCTGCTTGTGCTTCCGGTCTCTACCTCTCCGGTCATCTTAGGTTACCCCTGGCTCCGGTTGCACAATGCCACTATTGACTGGCGCTCCAGGAATTTAGTCTCGTGGAGTTCGTTTTGCCTCAGTGTGTGCCTTCAGTCCGCTGCTTGCTCGCCATCCGTGCCTCTCGGTGCCCCTAACGCACCTCCGCCTGACCTGTCCAAAGTTCCCCCAGAATACCACGACCTGGGGGCCGCCTTTAGTAAGACCCAAGCCTTCTCTTCCCGCCAACCGCCCATATGGCTGTGCCATCAATCTCCGGTCCGAAGCTCCACTACCATCTAGCCGGCTGTACAGCCTGTCAATTTCGGAGCGGGAGGATATGGAAACATATATCAAGGAGTCCTTGAACTCGGGTATAATTCGGCCTTCGTCTTCGGCGGTGGGGGCAGGATTTTTTTTCGTGGGCAAAAAGGACGGCTCGCTAAGACCGTGCATTGATTTCCATGAGCTCAACAACATTACCATCAAGGATAAATACACTCTCCCTCTCATCAATGCAACGTTTGATTCCCTCCGGGGGGCCTCCTGGTTTACCAAATTAGACCTTCGCAACACCTACCATCTGGTGCGGATTCGGGAGGGTGATGAATGGAAGATAGGGTTCCAGACCCCTAGCAGGCACTTTGAGTACCTTGTCATGCCGTTTGGGCTGACCAACTCTCCCGCTGTATTCCAACAGCTGATCAACGATGTGTTGAGGGATTTTTTTGGACTCATTTGTCTTTGTATACCTTGATGATATCCTGATTTTTTCCCAGTCCCTTGATGAACACCAGGTGCACGTGAGGCGAGTCCTCGAGCGGCTGCTGGAGAACAAGCTGTTTGTGAAGGTGGAAAAGTGCGAATTCCACACTTCAGCTACGTCATTCCTGGGTTTCATCATCTCACATAACAAGATCATCGCGGACCCGGGCAAGGTAAAAGCGGTGGTAGAGTGGCCGACTCGCTCTTCCTGGAAGCCGCTTCAACAGTTTCTGGGATTCGCTAACTTCTACCGCCACTTCATTAAAAATTACAGCCTTATTGCCCTTCCTCTTACTCGTCTCACCTCCTCCAAGGTGCCCTTCTGGTGGACGGAGGAGGCAGAGGCGGCTTTTTTGAATTTAAAATCTCAATTCTCCTCTCCTCCGATCTTGGCAAAGGTGGACCCCGTGCTGCAGTGCCTGGTTGAAGTGGATGCATCGGATTCTGGTGTTGGAGCTGTATTATCTCAACGCTCCCCAGTTTACAACAAGATTCGTCCCTGTGCATTCTTCTCCCGCTGTCTCTCCCTGGCGGAGAGGAACTATGACATCGGGGACAGGGAGCTCCTGGAGGTCAAGCTGGCACTGGAGGAGTGGAGCCATTGGCTGGAGGGGGCCTCCCAGCCGTTCATTGTCTGGACAGACCACAAGAACTTTGAATACCTCAGGACGGCCAAATGTCTGAGCGTGCACCAGGCCCGTTGGTCCCTGTTTTTTGGCTGTTTTGACTCCGCCATCACCTATCGCCCAAGAACACCAAGCCCAACGCCTTATCTAGGCAATTCTCCTCTGATGCTGCGGAGGTATCGGCACACCCCATCATCCCCCCATCGTGCATCATGGGCACCCTTTCGTGGTGTATCAAGGAGATGGTCCTGAGAGCACAGGAGACCGAGGCAGACCCAGGTAGGGGACCGCCAGGGAGGTTGTATGTTCCATCTGCCATTCGGGGTGAGGTGATTAATTGGGTCTACTCCTCCAAACCTCTCTGTCCCACTGAGATGGCTTGCACTGTGGCTCTCCTACAAAGGACCTTTTGGTGGCCATCACTCCGGAAGGATGTCGGGGAGTACATCTGCGCCTATTTCCATGTGCGCCACCGGCAAGATGTCCTCCTCTCCTCCGGCTGGCCTGCTGCATCCTCTCCCTAACCCTGGCAGGCCCTGGTCCCACGTAGCCTTGGACTTTATCACCGGCCTCCCATCCTCCAACAACCACACCGTCATCCTCACCATTGTGGACAGGTTCTCTAAGGAAGCCCATTTCATCCCCCTGCTGGGTCTGCCCACGGCGAAGGAGACCGCGGATCTGCTCACCCTCCATGAAGTGAAGCTACATGGCATCCCTCTGGACATTGTGTCTGAACGTGGGCCCCAGTTCGTGCCACAGGTGTGGAAGGCCTTCTTCAATGCCGTGGGGGCTATGGTGAGCCTGTCATCGGGGTATCACCCACAGAGCAACAGCCAATGTGAGCGTGCCAATCAAGAACTGGAGGCACCACTACGGTGCATCACCACCGCCAACCCAGCTTCCTGGAGTACCTACCTGCCATGGATTGAGTACGCTCACAACACCACCGTGTCATCAGCCATAAGCATGTCCCCTTTCGAGGCCTCTCTGGGCTACAATCCCCCGCTGTTTCCTGAGGAGGAGGGAGACATCGCCGTACCCTCTGTCCGAACCCACCTGAGACGCTGCCGCCGGTTGTGGAAGGCTACTCGGACTGCGCTGCACTGCACGGCGGAGCGCAACACCACCATCGTCAATCGTTGCAGGACGTCGGCTCCACCCTACCGGGTTGGTCAACAGGTATGGCTTTCCACAAAAAATATCAATCTCAAGGCTGAGTCGAAAAAGCTCTCTCAGCGTTTTATTGGGCCATTCGCCATCACCCGTATAGTGAATCCTGTGGCTGTGTGCCTAGCTCTCCCCCCACTCCCTCCGCATCTGTCCCACCTTTCATGTTTCTCAGGTGAAGCCGTTCTGCTCCAGCCCTCTGTGTCCTCCTCCCAAGACACCACCTCCACCAGTTGTGGTCAACGCCATCCTGGACGTCCGTCTCCAGGGTCACGGCCTACAGTACCTGGTGGACTGGGAGAGCTACAGCCCTGAATGGAGGTCATGGGTGCGTCCCTCCTTTGTGTTGGATCCTCAGCTCATCAGGGACTTCCACCAGACGCACCCGGGTAGGTTAGATTAGGTTGGTAGGAGGGGAGTACTGTGGTGATTTGCTCTGCCTGCCTGTTGACTCAATCTCCACAGCTGCGCGCACACCTGCTCTCCTCATCAGCTGAACTATTTAAGCCGTGCTGCCCTCAGGTCTGCATGGAGTCATCTTTCTCTCTGGTCTGATGAGACCGTCTCACCACTTCGTCAGTCGCCGAGATTACCCTCTACCTTATCGTTCTCCGGAGGCTACTCCTCTCCTTCCTCATCTTCCAAGAGAACCACCTCCATCTCGTCGTCCTCCCGGGAGTTCCACTCCCCGACGCCAAGTAAGCTTCTCTCATTGCTATCATCTCTTCACACTTGCTCCTTTGTGCACAGGTGGAAATCCGTGGTGGCGGACCTCCTCCACCTGGCAGTGGACCGAGTACTCCCTGCACCTCACCACTCCTTCTACCATTCCCTCTGCAACTGGGGCTGAAGACGCTGTCTTCCTGGCCGAAGCCTTCGGGACCAAACCCGAGCTGATCTCCAACTCGCCAACAGTAAGGCTAACAGTACAGCACAGTTCCACCAGTGTGTGGTTATTAATTCCCCTATCTCTGCTTCTCCATAGGGTTGCCAGGCTGTACGGTGCTCTGCTCGCCTCGGCTGCTATATTCATACACACATACATACACCCAAACACACATTACACAATAAAGATAATTGAGTTGATTTCTGGGTCTGTGTCTGCTTTCTGGATCTCAAAACATATCATATACAAATTAATACTGCTATTCTGGATGCATTCTAATGGCCACATTACACATTTTTGGCTTTTCTCTTGTGCAGTGGAAGATATCTGGTCTATTTTGAACTTGAACAAGTGCACGGAAGTCAGGCTGAATGTCTAAAGGGGATATACAGAGGACAGGTGATGTGATTGTCAGTGAGAAGATCTGAATCTTGACTTGCTGAATTTCATCACTGACAATATTGGTTCACATCTGTAGGCAGATCCAAAGAGAAATAACATAAGAAAGAAAATCATTGAAAAAAAGTCTCAAATTTATGAGAAAAAAGTTTCAAATTTACATGAAAGAAGTCTAATATACAGTATAAGTGTAAAAAGTCAGAAATTTATAAGAGCGTACAATGCTCAGGTCTGGTGTAGAAAGACCAAGACTTTACAGGGTCAAGACTAAGTCAAGGGATGAGGCATAAAGACCTGTACTTACTATATAGGGCTTTTTCTAGTCTCAAAGACCATTCAGAGCACTTCACTAGTAGGTACCCTAAGCCTCTATTCAAAGGGCATATCAGATAGCTAGTGATAATTTAGAATCACCAATTAACCCTACATGTATATCTTAAGATTGTGGAAGGAAGCCAGGGGTAAACCCACACAGCACAGGGAGAACTGGCAAACTTAACACAGAAAAGTTCTCACACCTGCCAGCCTGAAGATTCAAACCTAAAACCTACTAGCTGTGAGGCAGTGCCAACCACTATACCACCATGCTGCTGGAGCTGGGCAGAGACCAAGTTGAGATGTCTTGACCCCTTGGTCTTGTAGAATCTGCTCTTGATGAGGTTTTGACTACAACACAACAGGTACATCTCAGAACATTAGAATATCATGAAAAAGTTCAATATTTTTTGTGTCTCATTTCAGAAAGTGAAACCCATATATTATATAGATTCATTACACATAGAGTGAAATATTTCAAGCCTTTATTTTTTGAAATGTTGACGATTATGGCTTACAGATAATGAAAACCCAAAATTCAGTGTCTCAGAAAATTAGAATATAACATAGGATCAATTAAAAACGGATATTTTAAACAGAAGTGTCAGGCTTCTGAACAATATGTTCATTTCTATGTACTCAGTACTTGGTTGGGCCTCTTTTTAAGATAAGATAAGATAAGCCTTTATTAGTCCCACAGTGGGGAAATTCCAGGATTGCAACAGCACAGGGATAGCAACACTCAGAGCAACAATCAGAAGGCAAGAAAAAACAAGAGCAGCTAGTATATATATGTACATATTACTATAAATATATATATATATATAGACACACAGTGCGGAGCATTGTGGTTGGTGGATGTGCAGCAGAAAGTCTAAGCTCTCTCTCCGCAGATGCGGCGGGACAGCTGGATGTCTTTGGGCATCATGGTGACCCTCTTGGCGTGGATGGCGCACAGGTTGGTGTCCTCGAAGAGACCCACCAGGTAGGCCTCGCTGGCCTCCTGCAGAGCCATGACGGCGGAGCTCTGGAAGCGCAGGTCGGTCTTGAAGTCCTGAGTGATCTCCCTCACCAGGCGCTGGAAGGGCAGCTTACGGATGAGCAGCTCCGTGGATTTCTGGTAGCGATGGATCTCTCTCAGAGCCATGGTACCGGGCCTGTAACGGTGAGGCTTCTTCACTCCGCCGGTGGCCGGAGCGCTTTTCCGAGCAACCTTGGTGGCCAGCTGCTTCTGGGGGCTTTTCCTCCAGTAGATTTACGGGCGGTCTGCTTGGTTCTTGCCATCGTTCTTTATTATTCTGTCTTATATTTCTTGCACGCCGCCTAAACTCCAGCCCGGCACCCGCGTCGTTTTCACTTCAGTTCCCCGGTATGTCGAGTTTCTCCGTTAGTACCGGGTGGCGGTTGAGTGCTAGCTAGCTCTTCCCTGCTGTATCGTCTCCTGCTGTAGACAGTGGCTCCGTCCGCCGACTCGGGAGACCTTTGGGGCAATCTGTGTGTCCGTGATATATATAGAGTGAAAGGTGTGCCGGATCAGAAAGTTATCACCGGATCAGAAAGAAGAAGGAAGATAAAAAGACTCAGAATTGAGCCGCTGTTGCAAAAGGCAGCCAACTCATGTGGCACCGGAACCAGAAGGTTCCGGCGTGACTTTTTTTTGCATGAATTACTGCGTCAGTGTGGCGTGGCATGGGGGCCATCAGCCTGTGACACTGCTCAGGTGTGATGGAAGCCCAGGTTGCTTTGATAGCGGCTTTCAGGTCATCTGCATTGTTGTGTCTGGTGTCTCTCATCTTCATCTTGACAATACCCCATAGATTCTGTATGTAGTTCAGGTCAGGCGAGTTTGCTGGCCAATCAAGCACAGTAACACCATGGTCATTGAACCAGCTTTTGGTACCTTTGACAGTGTGGGCAGGTGCCAAGTCCTGATGGAAAATGAAATCAGCTTCTCCATAAAGCTTGTAAGCAGAAGGAAGCTTGAAGTGCTCTAAAATTTCCTGGTAGATGGCTGCGTTGACTGTGGACTTTAGAAAACACAGTGGACCAACACCAGCAAATGGCATGGCAGCCCAAATCATCACTGACTGTGGAAACTTCACACTGGACTTCAAGCAACATGGATTCTGTGCCTCTCCCCTCTTCTTCCAGACTCTGGGACCTTGATTTCCAAATGACATGAGCAACAGTCCAGTTCTTTTTCCCCACAGCCCAGGTAAGACACTTCTGACGTTGTCTCTGGTTCAGGAGTGGCTTGACATGAGGAATGCAACATTTGTAGCCTATGTCTAGGATTTGTCTGTGCATAGTGGCTCTTGATGCACTGACTCCAGCCTCAGTCCACTCTTTGTGAAGCTCCCCCAAATTCTTGAATGGATTTTGCTTGACAATCCTCTCAAGGCTGCGGTTATTCCTTTTGCTGGTGCACCTTTTCCTACCACAGTTTTTCCTTCCACTCAACTTTCTGCGGATATGCTTGGATACAGCACTCTGTGAACAACCAGCTTCTCTAGCAATGACCTTTAGTGGCTTACCCTCCTTGTGGAGGGTGTCAATGACTGTCTTCTGGACATCTGTCAAGTCAGCAGTCTTCCCCATGATTGTGTATCCTACTGACCCAGACTAAGAGACAAATTAAAGGCTCAGGAAACATTTGCAGGTGTTCTGAGTTGATAAGCTGATTAGGGTGTGATACCATGACTTTCCAATATTGAACTTTTTCACAATATTCTAATTTTTTGAGACAGTGAATTTTGGGTTTTCATTATTCTGTAAACCATAATCATCAAAATTTCAAGAACTAAAGTCTTGAAATATTTCACTCTGTGTAATGAATCTATATAATATATGGGTTTTGCTTTCTGAAATGAGTGACAAAAAATATTGAACCTTTTCATGATATTCTAATTTTTAGAGATGTACCTGTAGTTTAAACCTACCAACCAATAGTGCTACTACGGAGTTAGCTCAGAGCTTTGACCAAACTTATTATGGGTCTTCTGTGTAAAATTTAGTCATCTGACTAGATCTGTGTTCCCCACTGGCTGATTAAGTCACAGTCCATATTATATCTTGCGTAATTCTACTTTCTTCTATTTTTTTCTCTTTTTTTGATGGGATGGCCATGGAAAGTGTGTCACTTTTGGAGTTCATACATTTAGCTCTGCACCGCAAGTCAGTGGGATGGCAGAAGTTTTCTACCTGACAAGCAACCCAGTACCTACTGAAATTTTCTATATTATTAGCTTCCATTAGTAGCACTAGCCACCCAGTTATCCAGGGTTCTTTCTGTGCTTATATTACACCTCATGGCTCAATCATATGCTATCAACCCTTCAACCAGTCACCTCTGTCTCTAATAATGCTTTATTTGGGCATTTACATACAATCAATATGTTAGCTCGCTCAGGCCCATAATGGCATTGTCAGCCACAGAGATCAGCAATGACTAACTGGGGCTCATTAGCATTTAGGGCAAAATCAACAAAAAAAGACCCGTTGTGAGGAGTGCTCTTTTAATTGGTTGTAAAATGGTAAAGCAACAATTAAATCCTTCAGTTCTGAAGCAAAACATGCACAGACAGTTCATTGGCATATCTGGCAACTGTGTGAACAAGTTTGGAATATTGCCTTTTAATATACGATACACTGTGGTGCTTCAGCATGAGCAACAGTGTGTTATGACCCGAGCGTCGGTTCTGATCGCGCTCGGGTTAAAGTTATGTCTCGCTGCCGGCCTTGACAGCTGCGGGCGGTATTTTGGCCTCTCCGGGCTCTTATTGTGAAAGTGCTCGGTGGGGCTTCCGCCTGTCAACGGTCGGCCAGCTGTGTGTCATCATTGTCATTAGTACCTTGTCTATTTAAGCTGAGCACTGGCGTCGTTAGGACGCAGCAGTGTCTGATCGCTAATCTGATCACCAACCTGGTCATTTAACTGTTCACCCACCGTCACGTTGCGGATGCCTGGACTGTATTCACACCTCGGCTGCCTTGGGCTTGACCGTCTTTCACCGGTGCCAGTAAGTGTGCTACATTAGCCTTATTCCTCCCGGCGTATAATGATCTGTAAGTTCCTGCCTTAGCAGCCAGTGTATTATTATTATTACCAAGCCTGACTGTGTGTGACTGTCTCCTGCTCTGGACCTATAGTGTGCTGTATAGCCCTAAGCTTCCTGTTCTGTGAAGACTCCTGTCATTATCTCAGCAGCTTGTGTTAACACCTTTTTCACCGTAAATAAACTCACTGAAAAACTCACTGGTGACTCTGTGTGCGTCTTATGCTGGCTCGCGAGGGCCAGCGCATGACAGTACACTGCTGCCCAAACAGCGTTTACGGTGACGCCAACCTGAGACACTATTCACCAGTGAGTTTGAGTTTTGGACGTTGCTTTTCCCTGTCTGGGTCCTTTGTATGTGAGGAATGCCGTCACCGAAGAGCCACCTGCTGACAAGTGTTTTGGAAGCCGTGGATGAGCTGCTCATCTCCGCTTCCCTGTTGGACTATGACCACGGCATACATTGGTACCTGGATGCCGCCGAAGATGTTCTCTGTAATCTCTCTCCCCGCTACGCCAACCACCCAGAAGTCGACGTGAGGAGGGAGGACATCACCGCACAACGCAAATTATTCCTGATGATGGAGGAGGAACGCGGCATGAAGCAGGTGAAGAGGCACTCCTGCTCTTCGCCTATGGATCCTGATCCTGTCTTCGATCCATTTCGGGAGTTCGCACCATCTGGGGGCCGGCGAAGGCGTCGGCGTCACGGCCGGGCGCATCTTCGGCAAGCTCCTGCTCCGGATCCAGTTCCGGGCCGCCAGGATGACCCCCTCAACCAGCCAGCTGCTGAGAGTGAGCTGAGTCCTGTGCCGGTGGGCTCCGTTCTTGGATCCTTTACCATCCAGCGAGCGAGGGAAGGAGCAACGTCCGCTACAGCTGATAACATCCTCCCCCCGGGAGACAGGCAAGTCCAAGTTCACTTTCCTAGTAATAATAGTGATCTGTCTTGTCTGACTCCTGGGGGTGAAGCTCAGGGTTCGCAGCTCCCTGAGTTTCTTTCCCCAGCTGTAGCCATTTGTATTAAACCTGCTGCCTCTGTGTCTCCTCCTGCGGAGCGGTCCTCGGCGTCAGTCCCACGCCGTCGAACGAGGGGGAGGCCTGCAGCTCTGGGAGATATCCCGGTCCTGCAGCCTTGCTTTGGACAGAGCAGAACGGACTGCAGTGAGGAGCCAGAGCCGACGAGAGAGCGTCCCCAGGGTTCCTCAGGGATGCAGCCCGAGTCAGCAGGTCCAGGGTCCTCTGCCCCCACACCATACGGGTTATTGGCGTGGACGCCAGCGCGTGAGGATCCAGCTGCAGAGACCATCAGGCCGGCTGTGGAACCCGACACAGCCGAGTGGGAGCCCGACGACGAGTTTCTTCTTGAACCTGGATCGGCGGAGTCCTGGACGGCTCCAGAGCCCGAGTGCAGGCAAGTGCTCTTTCTTGTTTTCCTGAATGGTGTGTTAGAGCATTTTTGCCTGCCTCATGGGGAGGCGAGTGAGGGGCAGCCGGCTGCTGCACCCGAGCTCGTCTTGCTGGGCTCTGGCGCTGCCGATGGAACTGATCCCGGTCCTCTCTTGTGTTCTGAGCACCTACACAGCGTTACCGGTCCGGAACCAGTCAAGGTCACGGGACTGGGGGTTCCAGGTTCGGAGATGGAGGTCGTCGCCGGAGCAGTCCTGACTCGGTCGGGGTCCGACGTGTGGGCCGAGGTGACCCGGTCGGGGTCCGACGTGTGGGCCGAGGAGACCCGGTCGGGGTCCTACGTGTGGGCCGAGGAGACCCGGACGGTGTCCGACGCGTGGGCCGAGGTGACCCGGTCGGGGTCCGACGCATGGGCCGAGGTGACCCAGTCGGGGTCCGACGCGTGGGCCGAGGTGACCCGGTCGGGGTCCGACGCGTGGGCCGAGGTGACCCGGTCGGGGTCCGACGCATGGGCCGAGGTGACCCAGTCGGGGTCCAACGTGGGTGCAGCGGTGACCCAATCGGGGCCCGTCCTGACCCAGTCGGGGTCCGACGCATGGGCTGAGGTGACCCAGTCGGGGTCCAACGTGGGTGCAGCGATTACCCAATCGGGGTCCGACGAGGTTCAGTTGGGTTCCGACTCAGGTGTGGCTGTAACCCAATCGGGGTCCGACGAGGTCCAGTGGGGGTCCAGCGCAGGTGCGGCTGCGACCCAATCAGGATTTGAGGGGGTCCAGGTTTTTGGTTGTCCCTCTCTCAGGAGCCACCAGCTGGGGGCCATTAGTGGGTTTTGTTTGGCAGATCGGCGCTCTCCTGTTTTGTCGTTTTCAGGTGAGCGGCTGCATGCAATCCCTCCACGGTCCTGTTGGTTGTGGGATGCGGGTCGGCCACCCGAGGAACTGCTTGGAGCGTTCGGCATCTTGGGTTGGCCACCCAATAAACTGTGTGTGTTACGGGGTGACCTGGTTCGGCCACCAGAGGACTTATTTCTGGGGGCATGGGACTGGGGCAGGCCACCTGACTGATCATGTACTGTGGGATTTTTCTGTGGGCCCATATGGTGCCAAATCATGTTTTGTACGTCTAGCATTTTTTTTTGTTGTTTATCAAAGTCATAGTCTTAGTCTAGTCCGAGCAATTTTTGATTGCCTCTTGTTTCCTTGTAAGTCATAGTCTTAGTCAAGTTCGAGCAATTTTTAGATTGCCTCTTGTTTTTTTTTTTTTTCCTTGTAAGCCAAAGTCTTAGTCATAGTCAAGTTTGAGCAATTTTAGATTGTCTCTTGTTTCTTTTTTCTTGGGAGCCACAGTCATTGTCTTAGTCGAGTCAGAGCAATTTTTTTTGATTGCCTCTTGTTTTTTTTTTGTTTTTTTTGAGGGCCATAGTTTAGTTTTAGCCAAGTCAGAGCAATTCTGGATTGCCTCATGTTTTTTGTTTTTTTTCTTTTCTGGGAGAGCCACAGTCTTGTCATAGCCAAGTTGGGTCATTTTGTCCTTGTTTTGTTCTCCACTCCTTCTTGAGGAGGCTATAGTATGGAGGTTTTTGTTCATAGTTTCCAGGGGTTTACTTGTATTTTTGGTCTTGTGTGTTTGTTTTTTTCATAGTCGTCGTGTTTAGCACGTTTTTCTTTTGTGTCCATAGTTGCAGTCATGTATTCTTTTTATAGTCATGTTTTTCCACAGTTGGTCATGTATTTCTTTCCTTTGTTTTTTTTTTTTTTTTCCCAGAGTCATGTGTTTGTATTTATTTCTTGTATGGTTTTCTTGTCTGGTCTTTGTCTTGTTCTTGGGTTGGTTTCTCTCCCTCCGCACCTGTCCCCCAACCTCCCACCCTGGGCGGGCGGGGGGGGGCAGGTTGGTTCCTTGGGGCATTCGGAGTCCGCCCGTGGAGGGAGGGTACTGTTATGACCCGAGCGTCGGTTCTGATCGCGCTCGGGTTAAAGTTATGTCTCGCTGCCGGCCTTGACAGCTGCGGACGGTATTCTGGCCTCTCCGGGCTCTTATTGTGAAAGTGCTTGGTGGGGCTTCCGCCTGTCAATGGTCGGCCAGCTGTGTGTCATCATTGTCATTAGTACCTTGTCTATTTAAGCTGAGCACTGGCGTCGTTAGGACGCAGCAGTGTCTGATCGCTAATCTGATCGCCAACCTGGTCGTTTAACTGTTCACCCACCATCACGTTGCGGATGCCTGGACTGTATTCACACCTCGGCTGCCTTGGGCTTGACCGTCTTTCACCGGTGCCAGTAAGTGTGCTACATTAGCCTTATTCCTCCCGGCGTATAATGATCTGTAAGTCCCTGCCTTAGCAGCCAGTGTATTATTATTATTACCAAGCCTGACTGTGTGTGACTGTCTCCTGCTCTGGACCTATAGTGTGCTGTATAGCCCTATGCTTCCTGTTCTGTGAAGACTCCTGTCATTATCTCAGCAGCTTGTGTTAACACCTTTTTCACTAAAAATAAACTCACTGAAAAACTCACTGGTGACTCTGTGTGCGTCTTATGCAGGCTCGCGAGGGCCAGCGCATGACACAGTGGTGGCTAAGTTTTGTACCACTGTCCAGGGAATGAAACACGGCAGCAACCACTCTGTCTCCTCATATGAGTACAGATTCTTGTTCTGTGCATATGTTGCTGTTGTATAAATCACACACAAATAAAAGAAAACCTCTTTCAAAGTTACATACAGTGGATATAAAGTCTACACACCTATGTTCAAATGCCTGGTTTTTGTAAAAAAAAAAAAATGAGACCAAGATAAATCATTTCAAAACTTTTTCCACCATTAATGTGACCTATAACCTGTACAACCCAATTGAAAAACAAACTGAAATCTTTTCAGGGGAAAAATAAAAAACTAAAAAACTTACAAAACCTGGTTGCATAAACATGCACACCCTTACCGGAGTGGTGGCTCAGTTGGTAGAGCATCCGCCCCACACCCGGGAGGCAGGGGTTCAAATCCCAGCCGGGTCATGCCAGAGACCATGTAAAAGTGGAACTTCCTGCCGTCCAGCTTGGTGCTCAGCAATAACGGAATGGAGGAGGGAAATCTGTGGCGGCGCCTTGCATGGCAGCGGCCCTCTGATTCTGTACTGGGGTGTGTGTGATTGACACTGTAGATAGGTAAAGCACAATCTCGTTCTACTGGACATGATTGGTTGTACGGTTGAATGACAATAATGGTGATTTAGTTTAATAAACTAATACTTTGTTGCAGCAGCTTTAGCTTTTATTACAGCACTCAGTCTTTTTGGATAGGAGTTTATTAGCGTGGCACATCTTGATGTGGCACTATTTGCCCACTCTTCTTTGCAAAAACACACCAAATCTGTCAGATTGTGAGGGCATCTCCTGTGCACAGCCCTCTTCACATCACCCCACAGATGTTTGATTGGATTCTGGTCTAGACTCTGGCTGGACCATTCCAAAACCTTAATTTTCTTCTGGTGAAGCCATTCTTTTGTTGATTCGGATGTGTGCTTTGGGTCACTGTCGTGCTGAAAAGTGAAGTTCCTCTTTATCTTCAGCTTTCTAGCAGAAGCCTGAAGGTTTTGTGTCAACACTGACTGGTATTTGGAACTGTTCATAATTCCCTCCACCTTGCCTAAGGCCCCAGTTCCAGCTGAAGAAAAACAACCCCAAAGAATGACGGTGCCACCACCATGCTTCACTGTAGGTATGGTGCTCTTTTGGTGATGAGCAGTGTTGTGTTTATGCCAAATGATAAGCACCAGCTTCATGCTGAATTTGGAATTATGGCCAAAAAGTTCAACCTTGATTTCATCAGACCATAGCACATTTTCCTGCATGTGTTTGGGAGATTTCAAATGTGTTTTTGCAAAATGTAGCCTGGCTTGGATGTTTTTCTTCATAGGATAAGGCTTCCGTCTTGCCACCCTACCCCATAGCCCAAACATATGAAGAAGACGGGAGATTGCTGTCACATGTACCAAACAGCCAGTACTTGCCAGAAATTCCTGCAGCTCCTTCAGTGTTGCTGTCGGCCTCTTGGCAGCCTCCCTGACCAGTTATCTTCTTGTCTTTTCATCAATTTTTTATGGGCGTCCAGTTCTTGTTAATATCACTGTTATGTCATATTTTCTACACTTCATGATGACTGTCTTCACTGTGTTCCATGGTATATTTAATGCCTTGGAAATTCTTTTGTACCCTTCTCCTTACTGATACCTTTGAACAATGAGATCCCTCTGATGCTTTGGAAGCTCTCTGTGGGCCATGGCTTGTGCTGTAAGATGTGACTACAAAAATGTCAGGAAAAGCCTATTAGAACAGCTGAACTTTATTTGGGGTAAATCAGAGGCACTTTAAATGGTGGCAGGTGTGTGCTGACTCCCATTTAACATGAGTTTGAATGTGATTGGTTAATTCTGAACATAGCCACATCCCCAGTTATAACAGGGTGTGCATATTTATGCAATCGGGTTATTGTAAGTTTTTCAATTTTTATTTTCCCCCTTCTAGATTTCAGTTTGTTTTTTAATTGGGTTGTACAGGTTATAGGTCACATTAATGGTGGAAAAAGCTTTGAAATGATTTATCTTGGTCTCATTTTTTACATCACAAAAACCTGGCATTTGAACAGGGGTGTGTAGACTTTATATCCACTCTATGTCTTTCGGTCTCCTGCAAGGAAATCCCCAGTACAGATGGACTTAGCTCAATTTTAGGATCACTCTGTTAATGTGAGTATCTAACAGTCACTTTCAGAGAGAGAACATTATCTCATTTAGAACAGTTACTGTGTATTTGTGTTTATATAGCTTTTTTCAAATCACTGCAAAATACTGATAATCCCTCCTAAGCAACTTCACCATAATGTTAGCCAACTAAGAAACAAAAATAGCAGCTGTCCATAAGTTAAACTCTGTGTGACTTCTCACAGATGACAATAATCCTCTTCTCATTTCAGTAGAGAGCATCTGCGCTGCACGATGCAATACTGCAGAGCTGGGGCAAAGCGTGCTGGCCAGCAGATGCCCTCTGAGCAGCTTAACTCTGTCCTGCTCCTGCACTCCTCCTTTCCTCCATCCTGTCTTCACTTTCTCCTTGCTTATTTATTGTGCAGATGATCTCAAGCCTCAAATTGACTGTTTGATTGATTTGGCAACACCCTTCCTCTCTTATTCCTTTCCCTCCTTCAAAAGACTTTAGATTAATGTAGCAGTCTCCTCTGGGCTACTAGGGAGACCAAAAAAAGCAAATTGATTCAAATTTTAAGATGGGTGACTGAGGGATGAAAGGGGATGCGAGAATTGGGACACTTCATGCAAACTGCTATATGATCCATGTGATAAGGAAGGCTGTTGTTCTGGACAAGAGAAGCATGAAACTTCTCTTGTATAAATATTAAAGTAGCTGAAGATAAAGACAGTAAAAGAAAGTGTTTGAGAAGTAGTTGGTCATTATTCTGAGACCCTTACATGAACATCTCAGAATAGACTTCACAACATCATTACATTCAAAAAGGCTTTTATTTGTAAGTGAAGTAGTATAAATCTGTTATAGACCGAGGGAAATAAAGCAGTTTGATAATTTTCATCAGTTACATTTGTTACTCAGGTAATCTTGGCTACGTGTTGCTGCTGTTTTGGACATTTTATAAGATAAGATAAGATAAGCCTTTATTAGTCCCACAATGGGGAAATTTCAGGATTGCAACAGCACAGGGATAGCAACACTCAGAGCAACAATCAGAAGGCAAGAAAAAACAACATCTAGTAAACATATGTCCATATTACTATAAATGTATATATATAGACACACAGTGCAGAGCATTATGGTTGGTTGGTGAATGTGCAGCAGAAAGTCTAAGCTCTCTCTCCGCGGATGCGGTGGGCCAGCTGGAAGTCTTTGGGCATGATGGTGACCCCCTTAGCGAAGAAGAGACCACCAGGTGGGCCTCGCTGGTCTCCTGCAGAGCCATGACGGCGAAGCTCAGGAGACGCAGGACGGTCTTGAAGTCCTGAGCGATCTGCCTCACCAGGCGCTGGACGGGCAGCTTACGGATGAGCAGCTCCGTGGATTTCTGGTAGCGACGGATCTCTCTCAGAGCCACGGGCTTGTGATGTTATGCCACTGAAATAAAATATTGAACATTGCTGGGGGTACAGTGGGTGCTGGTCTCAACTGCTGATTAACATTTACACTGACAACAGTTGTAATCACACAGGCACTTTTTGGTTGCTACCTATCAGGGGTCACCACAGTGGATCATGGGTCTTCATGTTCGATTTGGCAGAGATTTTACAGCCAATGCCCTTCTTTATGCTGGGTTCACACTATAGCATTTGGACCAATTTTTACAGACGTTTTGAAAAATCAGAGAAATTAGTGCAAACGTTGGTGAAATTACGTTTGTGAGCAGGTTTTTGTTTTTTAATCAAGCACACATCAACTTTTATGAACTTTTACAAACTTTTGCTAGCATTTGCCAGTGTTGCATTCAGCATTGGCAAACTTTTGCCAACTTAGGCTAGCGTATGTGTAGCTGTTGTCAACTTAGGTTAACTTGAGCAAATGAATACTCAGCGCAGGTCAGCTGACATCAGCGTCAGGCGACGTTCATATAAAGTTTGTGGAGGCTTCCTGCCATTCTGGACCTGCTTTTTTGGGTGGATTCACACTACAACATTTTGACCAACTTATACTGACGTTTTGGCAAACGTCTGGCTCTGCTGGCAAAAGTTGATAAAAGTTAATGATGGTTGCTTTTTTTTGGCAAACGCTGGTAAAAGTTGTATTTCTTGAAAATTTTGAGCGTGCTGAAAATTTGCTGACGTTTGGGAATATACGTTGATGAAAGTTGTGCTCAGTTTGTAAAAGTTCCTGAGCGTTGGGCTAAGTTATGCAGCGTTCGCCTAGGTCAGCCTAAGTTAAGCTCCACTGGCAAACGTTGACTGAAATGCTGGTGAAAGCAGATGTTTTTAGATTAAAACTCACTTCAGACATGCACGAACTTAAGAGAAATAGAGAGAAGGAGGAATTTAAAAAAAGAAAATATATATGTAACAAGACAATGTACAGTATTTGTTTGGTGATAACATGGTGTGCATGACATGTTTTTTTTTATTTTTTTTTAATCTACGGGAGATAAAAGGGGCATTTGTTCTGTATATGAGCGTCCCCTAACACTGATGTCAGCTAACCTGCACTGAGTACTTCTCCAATTTTTCAAAACATCTGTAAAAGTCGGTCCACACTATAGTGTAAACCCAGCTTTAACTTAGGCTGATTTAGGTAAACTCTACATAACTTAGCCCAGCGCTGAAGAACTTTTACAAACTGAGCACAACTTTCACCAACGTTTATTTCCAAATGTTGACAAATTTTCAGCAGGCGGAAATTCTCAAAGAACACAACTTTTACCAGTGTTTGCCAACAAACACCAGCAATCATTAACTTTTGCTAGCAGAGCCAGATGTTTGCCAAAACATCAGTAAAAGTTGGTCCAAATGTTGTAGTATGAATCCACCTTTAAAAGATTCAAAAATTCAAAGATTTTTATTTGTCAATACTCTATATGTACAGGACATACAGGAGAATTGAAATGCTGTTTCGCTCTCTCTCAGTAGTGTGCGTAATATATAAGAAAAGAAGGAATAAGGATGAAAACACAACAGCAGTCTATGTACAATAGTGATACATGCAGTTTAAACAAAGACAAAAAAAACCCAGCAACTCTATGCACAGTAATCCCGCAATGCAAGTTCAGTGCAGTAGAGGAGGTGCAAACAGTGACAGTTTGGAATACACATGATCAGTAGTGCAATAACAGACAGCAGCAGGTGTGGCATTAGTGCAAATGGTTGCAGTAAGGTGCAAAGACATACAGCAACAGATGTATTACTGTTGGTGTGCCAAGTCTTTCTGTGCAAACAGCTGAGGTAGAGTTATTGTGTGGATGAGTGTGTTACAGTCCAGGGTCAGGGAGCGGGGAAGGGGTGGGGGGAGTGGGCAGAGTTCAGAGTCCTGATGGCCTGGTGAACAAAGCTGTTTAGCAGTCTTGTGGAGCGGGCTTGGGGGCTCTGGTACCTTCTCCCTGAGGGCAGGAGACTGAAGAGGCAGTATGAGGGGTGGGAGGTGTCACCTGCAATGATGATGGCTCTACGGGTGAGGCAGGTGTGGTTGATGTCCGAGAGGGAGGGCAGAGGGGCACCAGTGTACTTGCTGGGTGCGTTCACTGTGCATTGTAGAGTCTTCCAGCAGGAGATGGTGCAACTTTCATACTACACAGTGATGCAGCTAGTGAGGATGGTCTCAATGGTGCCCTGGTAGAATGAGCACATGATGGGGGTGGGACTCATGCACTCCTCAGTTTGTGGAGGAAATAGAGACAAGTTTGAGCCTTCTTGGCCAGTGATGTAGAGTTGTTGGACCAGGAGAGGTCCTCAGAGATGTGCACCCCCAGGAACTTGGTGCTGCTGACCCTCTCCGAAGCTGCTCCATCAATGATCAGATGGAGATGCTTCTTTACACAATCCTCCTCATTTACACTGACTTGCAACCAGTACTAGGAGTACACTAGTTTTTGTACTTCCCCCATTGGTTGGGTAACCAACTTTCTCTTCCCCATTCTATTTATGCTGAGCGCCAAACTCAAAGGCAAAAAGTACTATTTTTATGGTCTTTGACCCAGCTGGGGCTTAAACTCACAACCTCCCAACCAGCAGTAGGTCAGATGTGCTTTTATATAGCAGATTTACCCCTAGGCCACCACCACAGTAGTGAACGTATATGGCTAGGCAACTCAAACCAGTGTCATTTTAGCTTGCCAGCATCAAGAGCAACAATAGCTTATTTCCCTTATATTTAAGTGTTTGAGGAGCAGTGACTTATGGATAATATCATCTTTTACTATTAGGTACTTCCAGCTATGATTTTTTTCTTCACTCACTCATCTTCTCCACTCATAGTGGTAAAAGCATGATTGCTTTACACATTTATGTAGTATCCATAATCTGCTGTACATTCACAAGAACTTGTGAGTAGGAGTAAATGTATTCATGGAGGAAGGCTCAGAATCAGTGCTTCCCCATCATTTGCTAGGAAGTTTGGGTGAGATTGGCTTAAACAATCATCTACTATGCTCCAGTCTCACATGTGTTTTTTAGCTGAGTTGGGCATCTGTGTTTGGTTTCAGCTTCTTATTATTAGGGTTGGACACTAAATCCACATGGTGAAGGTTAGGAAAAACTGGTAAATGGTGTTCACTTATATAGTGCTTTTTTTCCTCATCTCTAGATGACCAAAGTGCTTTACAGATCCTGCTATCCACCCATTCACACACACATGGCGGCAGAGCTGCCATGAACAGGCCCTTCGCCTGACCCACCAGGAGCAGCTGGGGGTTCAATATCTTGCTCAAGGACACTTCGACATGCAGACTGCAGATAAAGTGGGAATCGAACCCCTGACCCTCCAATCAGTAGTCAGCCACAGTACACCTGCACCAGAGCCACCCCACACCCTGTGCTTTCACTTAAAACTCTGTTGTCACATGACACCTCTCTAATGGTTTCTTCCACATCTGTCCTTAGATGCAGATAGGCTCAGGAAAGCAGCAGCATACCACACTCTGGCATGAGACCAGACTCCTCTATATGATCCAAGCTAGTTAGCCTGACATGCAGTTTTGTCATTGGGATTGTAATATTGGATTGAAGAGATAGAAATAACCTATTAAGCATGTCATGTAAGGATCTCTAGCATACTAATGTCCCATTTGTTTCAACTTTGTGGACAGGTTACATCGGGTCATCAATAACACAGCAGTGCACCAACATAAAAGAACAAAAAGAAAGCGTAGGAGAGAAAGAGGACGCAAGAAGGTGGGAGGCAATGCGTGGGCCAGGCTCTATTTGTCATCTCCGCTGTGCTCTTTGGTGACACCTTGTTCATTTACGAAACCTACTGCTTGAGATGCAGTAATCGATTGAGCAAATAGAAGCAAGGGCCCTGAAGACAGAGAGGGGAGGAGGGAAAGGGTGGGCTATATGTGCAGATTTCATTCCTGACATTTGCACCGTCAACTGGACCCACACTGCTCTGGACTGACATTATTCCTGCTTGGGATATCTACTAAAGTGTGTTAAAAAAAAAAACGTAAGAAGAAAGACTTAAGTAATTTCCAACATTTAACTAAATCTTCATCACAATAATACTGACAGCTTGTTAGTTTCTAATCACGGCCCACATTGGCTTTCTGACATCATCTGATAACTCAACTGCCATCCATTACGTTGGCAGAACTTTGGATTTAAAATTGATTTGTCAGTTAATGGCTAATGACTCCATGAATCTAAAATGTGCTCCTGAGACTTGATTTTCCATCATTCACTTTGACAACCAGGCTCCAACTTCATAGTACACACTTAATTTGCAAAAACAAACAAACAAACAAACAAACAAACAAAAACAGTGATGCTTAAGCCACTTTCAAACTACAATTTGCGATTGGCAGTTGCAGGTACCATTAGCATAATTTAATACCTCAACAACCCTCAATGGCGTTTTCAAACTTCAAGGAGATGCAGGTCTGATCGCCCACAGATAATCGAGCATTTCTTTTGTGTGTTAAGTTTCATGTCCTCACATCACAGATGTCACACAAAAGTGCTGGTCAGACTGGAAGTTGGTGATGCCGGCCACTACAGATTAGTTGAGAGTCACTGGCATTTTTACAGATCTTTTAATTTTGTCACACTATGTCAAACTTGCACTTATTTGGTGGGATTGTGTGTTTTTGTTTTGCTTTTTGTGTCAGGGCCACACAAAGAAAGAGAAGGGTTTTTTTTTTTTTTTGTTTTTTTTTTTTCAGAGGGGGCTATCACAGAAAAAGAGAGGAGCAGATGGTCACAGGATGCACATCACTGTGTGGTGAACCGGGATGTACAAATTGAGTCCACCGAACTGATGTGTCTCTCACAGCTTTTGTTTCGGGCTGGTCTTGGCTCCACAGCAGCCAAAGACAGTCAGAGCTGGTGCAGACTCGATGGTAGTGACTGAAAAAATGCTCTTAAAAGAAACTTAGCACTCTCCGCTGCTGTGATATTTGTGTAATTGTGGCACACAGTTGTCTGCTGCAGTTTTGAAATTAATATATCTGTCAGAACAATGATGGCCTTCTGATTCATTTCCACTTTGTTGCCGTGTTGTGACATGTTGATGGTGACACCTACTTCATCGTACATTTATCCACATTGTCCTATTCAAATGTGAGCCGAGCAGAGGTGAGGTGGGCAATGACCTATGTCACTTGCATGGTCATTTAGTCCACATCAAGTAGCATGGGTAACCCTATTCAGATAACAGAGTGAATCTGAATTGTGCCAAGTTTCCCTCGATTGCTGAGGTAGTTTGAAAGGGGCTTTAGTTTTGACTTTATCTCTGGTTCATTATGTTTGTTAATTGCACATGTATAAATAAACTTGGGGAGAAAATGGAAATGTATCTTTAAGAGAATGCTCTCCTGCTGTCTCTTAATGATATTGTCAGATCAAATGAGAAGTCCATTGTTGTGTGATGTGATTACCATCACATTGAGTTACAAAACCAAATAGACTTGTGATTGTCCTGGGTATTTGTTCAAAGTTACATCAATCATCTTGATCTCAGACAGCAAAACTTGCTGATCTGTGTCCTTTATTGTCATTCAACTGTACAACCAATCATGTACAGTAGAACGAGATTGTGCTTTACCTATCTACAGTGTTAATCACACACACCCCAAGTGTAGAATCAGAGGGCCGCTGCCATGCAAGGCGCCGCCACAGATTTCCCTCCTCCATTCCATTATTGCTGAGCACCAAGCTGGACGGCAGGAAGTTCCACTTTTATATGGTCTTCGGCATGACCCGGCCGGGATTTGAACCCCTGCCTCCCGGGTGTGGGGCGGATGCTCTACCAACTGAGCTATATAGTATATATTCTATAGTATACTGTAAATGGTAGGGTTCTATAGCATTTATTATAGAATGCTACAATAAATATGGTAGGATTCTACTGTAATTGCTGCAGCATTCATCGCTGCAGCATTCATTCGGCTGCACGGTGGCGCAGTGGTTTAGCACTGCGGCAGCACAGTTTACCCTCGGCCGGGGGATCGTGGGGATCATGAGATCGTGGGTTCGATCCCAGCCCCCGACCAACAGTGAGCTGTGTGGAGTTTGCATGTTCTCCCCGTGTTGCGTGGGTTTACTCCGGGATTTCTCCGGTTTCCTCCCGCATACCAAAAACATGTAGGTTTAGGGCGCTCGCGCACGCAGCGACCGGCATCCGGTGGCTTGTCACCAGACTGCAAACCAAATCTACCTACGGGTACAAATAAGTAACAAAAAAAAACAAATAAAAAAAATTCTATAGTATACACTGTAGGATTTCTGTAGTACGTGTTTACTATGGAGAATTCTACATTCAGTATTGTAGGATTCTACAGTAAATGCTGCAGCTATATGATAAACTGTAGTATTTACCATAAAAATGCTACAGAATTTTCTTGAGAATACTGGAGGATTTTCCAGACAAGGTTTTGTTCACACTAGAATCTTCCTCGTAATCCCTGAATATTCTGCAATATACTGTAGGTGCAGCAAGAACTCTCGGTATATTAAAGATTCCTACCAAATATCTATATGGAAAGAGCAGTACTTGTGAAATTGCATATTACAGAAGATTTTCTATCCATAAAAAAGTATTTATTCAAGAACACATTTACATACAGTACCTACAACAACTGTTTTCAGTAACGACACGTAGTTGAATGATACGAATGATGGCTACATACCAGCTACACTTTACCTACGTATCACTATGTCATAAATGTTGCTATTTTTCTAGCAGTAGAAGGAATCATGCAAATATCTGTCTCTACATACAAAATAATGAAGCAGCCTATTACATGCGACCTGAAAATATCACAGGCTCCAAGTTCAATGGCAAAGTAACACCCACGTAATGTCCTCACTCAAAGCTGGCTAAATATAACCCAAACATTCACTTATGGAGTATACAGTATACTGCACTCTAATGTACATGAAGTTGTACGTATAAACTAATGACATACAAATATATCACATACCATAGTTATAGTAATGCATAAACCATAGCTATACTAATGTATAAATGAAACAGAAACGTTCTAAATTTAGCCAATAAGTACCTATTATGCTAACAACATAAAACAATGCACCCTCCCTTTACTCGCATAGTGTAATTAATCTCAGTTTGTTGGTAAACATTATATGGACAGAACAATAGATGCTTGCTTGAGCCAATATAACATACATTAGATTTACACTCTGTTGATGTAGTCCGTTGTTGCGGATGCAGTGCGGACGGAGCCTTGCGTCCATCCCTACCAGCTATGTTTGTGTTTTGAAGTGGCATGGATAAGAACAGGGTTCGAAATACAAGATTGTGCGAGAGTTATATACGTAAAATAACGCAAGATCTCAAGAAAGACCTGAACGAGACCGAGGAGGACCGATTGTGATCATGTGATAACACCAAGGAAGTGTGCAGTACCCGCTCTCCACCTTGATTTTTGTGCTCTAATATGCTACTTGATTCCTTTAGTGTGCTGCAGAATACTTGCTGCATGATCCTCTAGCAATTGTTAAAGACTGTTACAGTGTACTGTAATTGAATTTAATGTATTTTAAATTGTATAGAATGTGAACCGGAGTGGTGACCTACAGGTAGAGCATCTGCCCCACAACTGGGAGGCCAGGGTTCAAATCCTGGCTGGGTCATGTGAAAGACCATGTAAAAGTGGAACTTCCTGCCATCCAGCTTGGTGCTCAGCAATAATGGAACGGAGGAGGGAAAATGCTGGCTACCCAGCCATAGAGGGTGCACAAGCCAATGTACTCCCTGCGCCGGTCCCAAGCCCCGATAAAATGGGCAGGGTTGCATCAGGAAGGGCATCTGGCATAAAAAGTCAAGTTTCAACTGTAAGGATATGGCAGAAATGTCGATGTCTGCCATAACAACCTATCTAACCCATTAGTAGTGGAAAAAACGGACATTAAAAGAATTTGAAAAAAAATTCTTAGTATTGTACAGTTTACTGCAAGATCCTGTAGCAGTTACTGCAGTATACTGCAGAGTGTTACAGTATACTGTGTTTTACTGTTAACACCTGAAGGATTTCACAATAAACTACAGTTTACCACAAGATACTGTAGCAATTACTGCATTATATTGCAGAATGTAGCCTACTGTAGAATGTTGCAATATACTGTGGTATACTGTTAAATTCTATATGATTTCACAGTAAACTACAGTATACTGCAAGATACTGTAGCAATTACTGCATTATATTACAGAATGTAGCAGTATTCTGTAGTTTACTGTGAAATCCTAAAGAATGCTATATAATACTGTAGAATACTAGAGAATCTTAAATGATTTTTTTCATCAGGGTGACTGATGAGAGGTAGATAAATCCACCTACCTGCATTTCAGAAGCTCACAGGGGGACAAACTATGTTGCTGATGTGAGTTGTTCTCAGCATGATTTTAGAGTGACGTGACTGCTGACATGTGTTCAAAGGTTGAATTAATTTCTGTCAAATGCTGAAAGGGTACCTACTGATTCACTTAGCAGTTGTTAATTTGAGGTCATCTGAATACTGTTGGAGCAGACTGTAGTAACAAACCTTTGAACAGAGGACACCAGCAGTTGTAACTAACAGAAAAAGGTGAATTAAGCAATATTACACAAGATGAAGTATGGTATCAATGGATATACATAGTAACTGCGTGTGTGATATGTCTATGCCCTCCACATAGCAGAGGGCATTAGAGTATCACACCTGTAGTTAGTATATTCATGAAACCATAACGATGTCAAATGTAATATTGCTTTTATACAACAGTTCTGCAAGCAAAATGTATTAAATGACAACAATACTGGGCAAAATATTATGATTTGTTTGTTTAACCAGTTATTTTGCACAGCTGAGGAAAAAATAGTCCCTTCTAAATGTAACCAGTAGTTTCTGGCTACATTGCTAAATGTAGTAATGTAATGTAATGGTTGCTAAACATTTCAATCAGCATGAAGATGTCTATTGTCATTTCACACACATGTAAACAAACTAAATATTGTCAAGTGCAAAAGTAATAAGTGTTTATAAAACATACCTGTTGAGTCTGTACTGCAGAAGACCAGATATCAAAGCATAGCACATGCTGGTAGCTAGCCAGTGGCTTGTAGTTAACATGTACAGTACACTTTGGCTTGCTTCGTTCACTTTTCTTTGCATTTTCAGATGAAACAAAGAGTCCATTACCACAAAGGTATTGTGGTTTGTTAATCTTCTTCTTCTTCTTCTTCTTGCATCTTCCTCTGTAACACCAGCCCTCTCCATGTCCTCCTTCACAACATCCATGAATCTTTTCTGTGGTCTTCCTCTTTTCCTCCTGCCTGGCAACTCTATCTTCAACATCCTTTGTCCAATATATCCACTATCCCTATCACTATTGACTCTCTTACTTTGTCTCCAAACCGCTCAACCTGAGCTGTCCCTCTGATATACTCATTTCAATCAAAACTCAATCAAAACCTCTTTACACAACATGGGTATATTCTGGCTTGGAGGGATATAGTCTGACCTAGGCTCTTTTACACCCTCGGGTATAATTTGGCCTAGGCTGGTTTATCCCCCAGGCTATGCTCTGGCCTGGACCAGACTATACCCCGGTTTATTCTGGGCAGAGGTTAATTTGGCCTGTTACACCAGCATTGGCTATGTTTTGATCTCGGGTCTTCTGCAGTACTGACTCAACAGATATGTTTTATAAACACCTATTACTTTTGTACTTGACAATTGTCATGTTTGTGCACTTTGCGCAGCAAACAGGTGAAAAGGATTTGAGAACAATCGCAGGTGAAGTTAATGTGTTTATTAAACAGAAAATCAACATACAAGTGTCCCACAAATACAGTCTAAAAATGAGAAAAGGTACCAACGAACAGGCTACAAACCTCATTGGTTAGAGGAGGAGAAATGAGCCCCACACGCTCCCAGATGGAACTGGGCAGCGGAGAAAGACAGGCAAATAATAATAAGGAAAAAGGCCCTGGCAGAACAGTGGGCAAAGTACTTACAATAGGTGAAGCCAATTAAGAGGAGCCTGGACATCAAAGCTTGACTAACGTCGCTACAACAAGTGCTCACACTGTCACCTAGAAATACCCTGATTACTAATGAGTGACAAATGGATGCAGGTGTGCGGCGGCAGCTGGTGCGTGAGTGGGGCACGAGTGTGTGTGTGCTTGCATGTGTGTGAATGTGTACTGAATGCTGCATGTATGTGTGGGTGCAGGCATGTGTGCTTGTAAGTGGGTGAAAGTGTGGAGGGGAAAACACAAATGACAATCACCTGGCAGGTGCTGGCAGGAGAGGGATGTGTGGCTTTAGGCTGGCAGGGAGCCAAGGATCCAAGGATCTTAAAGTGCTGCCAGCTGAAAATTAAGGAAATAACGCTCACGGAAAAAATACAGCCACAACGCATGGAACTGGGTTGGACACATCAAACCTGGTTCATGACAGACAATATTTAATTTGTTTACATGTGTGTGAAATGACAATAGACATCTTCATGCTGATTGAGATGTTTGGCAACAGTTACTGGCTACATTTAGAAGAGACTATTTTTTATCAGCTGCACACAATAACAAGTTAAACAAAGAAATCATAATATTTTGCCCAGTATTGTTGTTATTTAATAAATTGTGCTTGCAGAACTGTTGTATAAAAGCAATATTACACTCAAGGTTGTACGGTATCAATGACTATACAAACTACGGGTGTGAAACGTCTAATGCCTGACACATATCACACCCACAGTTACTATAGTCATGGATACCGTACTCCCTCTCCTGCAATATTATTAAATTAATACAATTCAATCAAAAATAAATGATTTTATTTACTGAAGATTGTCACAATTTCATAGTTCTTTAATTATGCTTCTTTTTTCTGTCTAATTTGGCAACACTATTTCAAGCATGCAAGTAAGGGTAGCTACTTTCATGTTGTCCATCTTTATGCTAAGAAAAGCAATTTTAAAATTACTTTTAAACCAAAAAAAGAGAATCTCAATGACAATGTGCCTGAAGACTTCTTCCTGAACTAGCTCACATATGTATGTCACTGTAGATAATTCTTTTTTGGTAGGGATTTAGCTAAAATCACAATTCGTGTCTTTAATCTTGTGAGGATGATGTGTTTTGGTTGTCCTTCTCTTCTCTGCTCCAATCCAAGTGCTTCGGGGCCTTTAATCATCTTGGTAGCATTTGGTCACCATGACATTGTGACAGCAGCTGGCTCCCAGAGGCTTTGTCACTATCACTCATGCTACCCTGCCAAAGCCTACAAGCAACTGCTTTAGACACTCAAGAAGAAATAAACATGCAAATACAGCTAAGTGCATGCATACGATTTGACAACATATTACAGGATTTGAACATATTTGTAACTACACACATAAATACACATGTGAACGGTGTAGTTGCCAGGCTGAAGAGAGTTTATGATGGAGAGGGAAACACATTATGAGGGGATTTTTGCTCAGAGCATTACAGTGTTGTTTAGTGTGTCAGAATGGAGGCAATTCAAAGCAGGCTCAGTTGATGTCACTTTTCTAATGTACTGGGTTCCTAAAGCTCTCTGCTGAGCTACTCTCTCTCCAGCGTGGGTATTCTCCACACTGGTTTGTGTGACCTCTGGTGTACCAGTTTTCCTCCTAAATCTCCCCATCCCAATTCTACCCATCCTCACTGCATTACTTTTTTTTTCAGTTTCTCACACTCTCTTTTGCAGTCGTTGACAGATAAACTGTACAGCTGGGCATATGAGAAGAGCGACAGCTGGAAAGCAATTGCTTTTTGATGCCACAGGAATGCACTGGGAGCATTTTAGAGAAAGAGTGATTGCTATAACATTACTCCCCCCCCCCCCTCTGCTCTCTGTCTTGCAGTGCAGTTCAACTTGATTCCTGTGGGACTCAGGATAGTGGCCATCCAGAGCACCAAGACAGGGCTCTACATTGCCATGAACAGCGAGGGCTACCTCTACACTTCGGTACAGTAAGCTCACGCTTTGCAGTAACAACCACAAGCCTTTAGAGACCTCACATGTGATTTTATTACAGCTGCCCGGTGGAAAAACTGCCACACCACTGCTGACTTTGTGGCTGCTGTGCGGTTTGATTAAACACAGTGTATGCAGTGTCTGAGAGCAACACATGCGTTCAGAAAAAGGATGTTTCTGCTGTTGAACCACTTGTTCAAATCAGAGCTTGATGGTGGCACTAAGGAATTTGCAAGTCTGCTGGTATGGACACCATACTGTAAAAGTTAAAAAGAAAATTAACCTGTTATTTATTCTTATATTGCAGCCAAATCTCTTTATCAGTATATCACACCCTGTTGGACACAGCAAATGTAAAATGTTTAGAATCATGTGTATATTTATCCAAATTTAAACTTTTTTTGTGCATTGCAAATACCTAACAAATAATTTCCATCCATGTTGAATTACATAATTACATAATATAATAATGTTATCTATGACATCTCCCTCCTGGGTCATTCTCTTAAAGTGATTGGTGGAAACATGCACTTCTTTATGTGAATTGTTAGACATTTGCATTAAAAGAAAAATAAGTTGAATGGAAACCCTGAATTTCATGCTACACAACCCTTTTAAAAATATCCAGTCAGTTCTGAAAATTAATGAAGATTTCCCAGTATTCTTTACTTCTTGAAATCTCTCGTATTACCATGTCTTAATGGGGGTTGCCTGTTCAAACAATACATATTAGCTCCTAAATACTCTTAAATACTCGTACTTTGAAAGAATGAATTGACTCATGAAAATGTCCCCTCTTGTCATGAACTGAGCTAGGTTTTTTGGGCTTGGTTCTGACTTACGGTGGCTCAGGTTACTTGTGTATTATGTCATCCTTTGTGTTTTGATGGTTTTTATGATCTTTTAGTTATTTTGCTGTACCTGCAGCCACTGCTGTGGTCGGCAGCTGCCAGGCAGCCTCTTGACCTACTTTCGGGCAGCATGCTCTGACAGCTTGTTGATCCGGCCACGCCCCCTCTCTCCTGACAGCCAGCTGGTGCCGATTACCTTGTCACGTTCGCCCAGGTGTACCTAACTGTTCCGGCCAGCAATGCTTGTACTTAAGCGGCCTGCTGCCAGTCAAGCATTGCTGGACCATTGTATTGTCTACTGTGTTGTAAGCCTGCTGTTATCAGCATTTTCACGACGTGTTAGCCACTCTGCGTTTGCCATGGTTCCATGCGCCCTTGTAGCGATGTCGGCTCTGGGGCGCAATCGTGGCTAACACGTTTCTCTTCATTCATTTGCTGGGCGATGCAGGCCCCCAAACGCCACCAGTAAGTGTTTTCTGTGTTTTTGTACGTCCTCACCTTTTTTGGGAATAATCTGTTTTTACTTTAATAAATGTGTTGTGGTGTAACCTGGCGCGTAAATCCATTCCTACACCTCACTCCTCGGTGCGCTGCGTAAAAGCGCCCGAGGAGCCATGACACCTCTCACCTTAAATTACCATTGAAACACAAGCGTTAATGCAATAATAAGAGTCAACACAATAATAAAAGCACAAAATTTACCCTTTCACTGTTTAGGTATTTCCTCTCTTCTGGTTAAGATTAAGGATGGACCATATCTTGACTGGCCGGATTTCTGGCTTTATTACTTCCTCCCATACTCTCAAACTGGTATTGGACAGTACCCCATAAGGAAGCACAATGTGAAGAGTTCTACAGTCCATATACTTATAGCCTTTGACTGGCGAATAGAGCAGTGATGGAAAAATGTCAGAAGTTGAGAAGTAATTTAGAACTGCTGATGACAAGCAAAAAACACAATGTATACCGAGCTGAGAAATCTAACCATGCAAGGCCTTGGGCTACTGTCCTGGTAAGTCCATGCTACAGTCTGACCCATCCAAGACTCTCTATACCGAAAAACTGAATCGTAGGCAAGATTTTGGTATATTTTCTTCCACAGAAAAGAGAGAGAGGGAGAGAGAAGACTGATATACAGTAGATGCCAGCTGTTTTAGTTGTAATGTAATGCATCACTCCACTTTAATTATTAATCTTATTACAGTTACTAATCTAAGGATTATTCTGTCACTTATAGTCACTAAGGTTCTTCAGTTGTCTGTCGAATGGACGATTGAAAGAAGGATCAAAGGTACTTCATGCATTGCTGATTCAGCTAACCTCAACTTATGCTGGCGCTAACACACAGATAGCAGAGATCAACACTTTTTCAGGACTGGAAAGATGAATAAAACAGTAATTTTTAAAAATCGAGGGATAAGAACCTCCTAATTACAACAGGCATGTCAATTAATAAGTAGGGATAAAGATTAACTTGTAAATGGCCAACACTGGGTGATGATTAATAATTTTCTTTTCTAAAGTAGGTAAATGAGTTTGATTTTTAAATCATTTTTCTTTATTAAAAAATTCAGAGTTTTGGAAATCTGCTTTTATATTTGGGTTTGAAGCAACACAGCTGTCGGACAATTCTTCTTCTTCTTCTTCTTCTTCTTCTTCTTCTTCTTCTTCTTCTTCTTCTTCTTCTTCTTCTTCTTCTTCTTTACCAGTAAAAGTGCATGAGTACCAAAAACCCGTAAGATGCAGAAACAAAATTTCACGTTCTGGTAAGAAATTCTCCCCACTACTCAGAGACACAAAATCAAGGTACTGGTGGCTCTGTAATAATCAGTTTTACATTTTTGCAAACATCTCAAAAATGGCTTGGCCTACACTTAAAATTATTTCATTATTCTTCTGCAACTTTGCTCCATTGGCCTTTTATGATAAAAGTAAAAGAAAATTTTGCATCATATTTTCAAAAATGTACAAATGAAAGTAAAATGAATGTTTCAAAGGTCATTTACCTAAATTGCTTGAAATTAAACACAAATCATCTGCAGATATTAGTAATGAAAAATTGTTTAAATTATCAATAAATAACTTTTGAGTTTGCAAACCTATGAATTTGTAGTTTGTCTTTGACCTGTATTTTCTTATTTATCTTCTGATGCAGAGACCCAAACCTAATGAAACTTCATAATCATAATCTCAACAGTGGGAGGAAACCAGAGTACTCAGAGTAAACCCACGCAGGCGCTGGGTGAACACACCAACTTCACACAGATAGGGCCCTATTGCCTGGTTGATTTGAACTCACAACCTTCTTAATGGGAGGCAACAGTGCTAAACACTACACCACCATGCTTCAATTTTCAACTACAACCCCAATTGTGGTGAAGTTGGAACATTGTGTAAAATGTAAATTTAAAAAATCCAGTGATTTAAATATTTTGCAAATATTCACTCATTTTGAATTTGATGCCTGCAATACATTCCAAAAAAAGTTGGGACAAGGGCACGTTACATGTGTTATATCACCTTTGCTTTTAACAGCTCAGAGGCACAGTGGTTAGCACTGTGGCAGCACAGTAAGAAGGTCGTGGGTTCGATCCCGCCCCCTGACCATCAGTGACCCTTCTGTGTGGAGTTTGCATGTTCTCCACGTGTCTGCATGGTTTTACTCCGGGTACTCTGGTTTCCTCCCACAGGCCAACAACATGCAAATTAGGTTAATAGGAGACTCTGAAGTCGCCCTAGGTGTGAGTGTGTGTGAATGGAGAAGGGATTGGCGCCGTACAGTGGCTGCCTCATCCAGGTGGATGCCCTGTAATTTCCCAATTGTGGGACTAATCAAAGGATTATTAAAAAAAAAAAAGAACATTCAGTAAGTGTTTTGGAACTGAGGACACTAATTAGTGATGCTTTGGAATTCTTTCTCATTCTTGCTTGATGTACGACTTCAGTTTCTCAACAGTCCATGGTTTCCATTGTCATATTTTGTGTTTTATAATATGCCACACATTTTCAATGGGAAACATGTTTGGATTGCAGGCAGGTCATTCTAGCACCTGCACACTTTTACTACAAAGCCACGCTGTTGTAACACATTCAGAATTTGGCTTGGCGTTGTCTTGCTGAAATGAGCAGGGACATCCCTGGGTGTTGGACGCTTCCTGTGGTAACACATCGTCACTTCCTGTGTTGCTGGCTGTCGTTGTGGTTTGCTCTGTGGTTCGCTCTCCTGAGGATTATTGCCTTTAACTGTATTTTAATAGCTTTTTAATCGCTTTTTTCTATCTACCGTCAACTCTCACTTCTGCTTAACAAGCCTCTTGCACCTGTGTGTGCACTCAGTGTCACCTAATTACCTTCTTTTGCCTTCTGTTCACCTTTCATCGGTGTTTGTGTTAGCTTTGGGTTAGCTACTAGCTATGGCTACTAGCTGTCCTTCTCCTCTGGTGTGCTCTCTCTGTCAGATGTTTAGCTACACCTCTGAATCTAAATGTAAATAAATTTGTCTAAATTTATTTAGACAAATAAATGTTGTCTTTTTGAGGCATTCGAGGCGAGGTTGTGTGATTTGGAATCCCGGCTCCGCTGCATTGAAACATTGTGTGCACCAGTTAATAATGACGGACACCCCTTAGCTGCAGCGGAGCATCCTAGCATA
Source organism: Pholidichthys leucotaenia (assembly GCA_020510985.1). Lineage (NCBI taxonomy): Eukaryota > Metazoa > Chordata > Actinopteri > Cichliformes > Pholidichthyidae > Pholidichthys > Pholidichthys leucotaenia. The sequence continues at coordinate 212,523,495 of CM035836.1, forward strand.
GGGCGGCCTTCAAGCCGTCCCCTGGTTATGACCTTTCCTCAGCAGACAGGAGAAAATGGGTGGGTGATGGTGAGAAGGAAGCATAGCCGCAAGCCCCTGGTTCACAACCAACCTGTTCATGTTTCTAATCGCTTTTCCCCTCTCAGCGACACACTCGCTGAGGAAAAAACTGATCATTGGCGACTCTGTAGAAATGTGAACCTAGAGACTCCAGCAGCCATAGTGAAATGCATTCGTGGGGCCAGAGCAGGCAACATCGAGTGAAATTTTGAAAATTCTGTCTAAAAGTAACTGGAAATACTCCACAATTGTTATCCACGCCAGCATTAACGACATCCGACTCCGGCAGTCGGAAGTCAAAACTTAATGTGGAATCGGTGTGTGACTTTGCAAAAGTGTGACTTTGTCTGCCTCTGTAGTATTCTCTGGGCCCCTCCCCAATCTGACCAGTGATGACATGTTTAGCCACTTGTTATCCTTCAACCGCTGTCTGTCCGTGTGGTATCCTGCAAACTATGTGGGCTACATAGACAATAAGAACTCATTTTGGGGGAAACCTGGTCTTATTAGATGAGACGGCATCCATCCCACTTTGGATGGTGCTTCTCATTTATCTAACAATCTGGCATCATTTTTATCCAAATTTCCAAAACCTTGACAACTCAGAGTTGGGACCACGAAGCAGAGTCGCAGTCTTACACGCCTCTCTGCAGCTCCTCTTCATCCGCCACCCCTCAACTGAGCCCATGTTTTCCCCATCAGAGAATCATTGTCTGCTCCTTCCAAAGTAAATATAAATATATAAGCATCCCAAAGTGATTAAACATTAGGTCTCTAACTCCCAAGTCTCTGCTAGTCCATGATCTGTTAATTGATCATCAGATTGATTTACAGTAATATCCCTTACAGAGACTTGGTTAGGACAAGAAGATTATGTTGGTTTAAATTAATCAACTCCCTCTGGTTATTTAAGCTGTCAAAATCCCAGAAGTTCTGGTCGTGGAGGAGGAGTAACAAAGATTTACCATTCTGAATTACTAGTTAATGTAAAACAAAAAAACATGTTATAATTCCTTTGAGGGCCTGGTCCTCGGTATTGGGCATGTTAGTAATTTTAGGTTAAACCCAATTTTATTTGCAATAGTTTATCGTCTTCCCTCAGCCTACTCAGAGTTTGTATCCGAATTTGCCAAATTCTTAGCAAATTTAGTGCTGAACTCAGATAGAATAATTATAGTAGGGGACTTTAATATACATGTAGATGTAGATAGTGATTGCCTTAATATGACATTTAATTTAATATTAGACTCGACAGGGTTTTCTCAGAAAGTAGGAAATTCTACCCATTACCTCCACCACACGGTGGACCTTGTTCTGACATATGGCATAAAAACAGAAAATCTGGTTGTGTCTCCGCATAACCCTGTACTGTCAGACCATTGTCTGTTAACCTTTGATTTTACTATTTCTGACAATCTGGCTCCTAAAGAAAAATATTGCTACAGTAGATGCCTCTCAGATGATGTTGTTACTAAATTTATGCAGATTGTTTCCTCTATGCCATGTGTCAACACAAAGGAGATACGCTATAGAGAGCTTGCTCCTTCTGTAATTAATGTATGGTAGATAGTGTTACAGATTCTCTGCATCACACTCTAGACATGTTGGCCCCTTTAAAAAAGAAAAAAGTCTAATCAGAGATTTTTAACTCCTTGGTTCAAAACTGCTTGGTTTTAACTCCTTGGTTCAAAACAGAAACTGGTAGCATAAAACAGAAGACTTGTCAATTAGAAAGAAAATGGTGCTCCACTAAATTAGATGAAATCTATTTAGCTTCGAGAAATCATCTTTTAATTTAAAAAAAAATATCTGTCCAGGGTGTACCCTGCCTCTCGCCCAAAGATGCTGGGATAGGCTCCAGCCCCCCCGCGACCCGAAAGGATTAAGCGGTAGAAGATGGATGGATGGATGGATCTTAGAAAAGCTAGAACAAGTTATTATTCTGCATTAATAGAAGAGAACAAAAATAATCCCAGGTTTCTTCTTAGCACTGTAGCCAGACTCAGAAAGAGTCAGGACTCTGTCAATCCTAGCATTCCCTTAGAGCTTACTGTCATATCCGGCTCTAGGGAGCCAGGCAATCAGAGCCGGGGACAAGCCAGTGAGTCGAGATGTTTTATTCTGGGTAAGGGATAAGGGATGAGGAGAGCACAGACACTCATACAGATGTACATTCTCAGGCTGCACAGCGCAGGGGTAGGTAGCTCATACCGGACATGGGGGTAACAAGACGTGCATACTCACAGCGGGATACAAACACCGGAATGCTGCAAGGGGAGTTGAGGCTGACACCAGACGAAGGGGCTTCAGCCTAGCAGTGCTTATGTTGCAGCCCCGAATGATCGAAGCTGCTCCTCTTTATACTCATTAACAGCGCCCCAGCTGATGAGGATTAATTGGCCCCAGCCGTCTCGTGACACTGACAGCTGGGAACCAGCTGAGGCACTGCCCAATGAGAGGCAGGGATAAAAGGAGCATGGGCTGAGCGCCGAGCCGGCGTCTCACCCCATGGTGACAGAGCCTCCCCCTCACGGTCGGGCTCCCGAACGACCAGGAACATCCCAGCCCCCCCCCCCCTCCCCACCTAGGGTGGGCGGAAGGGAGGCAGGACCGGAGGGGAAGATGCAAAGGGAAGGACAAAAAAAACAATAGACCAATGTAGGGCAGCAGGGCAGAGAAAAAAAAACCCAAATACAATACCCTACAACACAGGGAAAAGGATTAACCCAGAGCACAGTTAGGGAAAAAACTGAGTTAGGACACAGGTAGGGAAAAATACCAAATATGACTACAGACAGCATACAAATAACGTATAGATCGGGGCAAGAAAAGAAAACCAAAAACCCACCAAAAAGGTGGCAGGAATGAATAAAGCAATCACAGAGTATAGTTAAGGGGAACAAAACACACTACTCCATAATGCACCAACAAGATAAAGGTCAGGACAAAAAATGATGAAAAACGCTGTGCATGGATACTAAAGAAAACAAAACACACAGCACTGAATATATAAAAGATCACCTAAAGAAACAGAGGTGACAAGGACAAATGGGTAATAATGAAGTACGGTTAAGTGGGAATGAAACACATTACTTCAAACAATAACAAACACAGTCAATGTTAAAGTCGGGGCCAGGGAAGGCCCCCCACGAGGATAATAAGACAGAATGGGGTGATCACAGAGTATGGTTGAACAGGAAACCACACGCATACTCCATGATGCACCGACGAGGCCAAGGCTAAGGTAAGAAAACGCTGAGTAAAGATAAGAAAATGCAATACACAGCGCGATACATAAGGTGAGTCACCAAGAGGAAAAAAAGGTGACAGGGTAACAGGATAACAATAAGATAAAAATGCTGAGTATGGTTAATAAAAAAAACAACACACAGCACAAAAACATACATTCCCCTAATGGACAAAGAAACTACACCCGAGTGACCTCAATAATAATAAAAGAAGTAAAGGACACCCGAGGAGACGGCAGGCAGAGTCCAAAACGGCCAGAATTGTTCTGGTAATCTCCCCGCCCATTGTCCAGTTGGCAACCCGGGGAAGAGAAATGTTCGGACGGCGAACTCTGGGCCCAGATCCCAGGAATCCAGTCCAACGGCTGCCGAACCAGGCCGCCCAAAGGCAAACACAGACCAGTGGGGGGAAACCAGATCGCCGAACCGAAAGTTTTGCGGGTCGGGTCGTCGACCCGCATCACTCAACCACCAGGACCGTTGAGACGGACGAAGGGTCAGAGCGGATCCCGGTGGAAGAGGCTCAGGGGAGAGCCGATGACGAGGGCGGCGGGCCTCAGGGAAACGGCCACCTCACCGGACCTGGACAACACTGGGGCAGCACCCACGTCGGACCCCGATCGGGCCTCAGGCGAACCCACGTTGGACACTGCACCAGAACCGACCTCCAACGTTGAACCCGGACCCTCCAGCACCACGAGGAACAGCAACTCCTCGCCGGTGACCCTGGAAGAAGGCTCAGAAGAGAAAACAGAACCGGGATCAGGATCACCGGCAGCGCCAGAACCCGGCGAGACGAGCTCAGACGCAGCGGGCGGCTGCACCCGGCTCGTCTCCCCTGGAGATAGGCTGAAGTGCTCAAAGATAAAAAGAGAGAAAAGAAAGGAGAGCACTCGCCTGATCTCGGGTTCTGACGCCGTCCAGGACTGCGAAGATCCAGGATCCGTCGTCAGGAGGTTGTTGTCAGGCTCCCATCTAGCCGCGTCGGGCCCCGCAGCCAGCACGATGGTCAGCGCAGCTTGAGATCCCTCCAGCGCAGGTAACCCCGCCGACGACCCACTCGGCGTGAAGCCAGAAGAATCTCGTCCCGCTGGACCGAACCGCTCCTCCGTGGAGACCCAGGGACGCTCAGTCGTCAGCGTAGACTCCACGCAGCAGTCAGTCCCCCTCCTCCGTCCGCAATGTAGCTGCGGAACCACAGGCCCTCTCCATATCCCACCACGTTGACCCGGAGCCGGGGACCGCTCGGCGGAGAGAGACACAGAGGATGCGGGATTAGGAATACAGGTTACAGCAGGTGGGGAGAGTTCAGGGAGCTGCGAACCCTGAACTTCTCCTCCAGGGATGTGACAGAACAAATCATTAAGCAGGTGTGAAAAAACAATGACTTGCCTGCCCCCTGGAGGTTGAGTATCGCCTGCTGTAGTGGATTCTGCTTCTTCCTCTCCCCGCCCGGCGATAACGGAGGACCCCCCGGGAATTCGTCTGAGGATCGCTCGCGTTGTCTCCAGCAGAGAGCTCACCAGGCCGGGATTCCAGGCGCACACAGCGGTCAGGAAGCGCGTCGAGGAGGAGGGGGAAACAGCCAGGGTGAGCCAGCCCGAATGTCCAGGAATGACAGCGGGGGAACGAGGCTCAGGGGACGAGGCTGTAGAATCTCCACACTGACGAGGCGAAGGGATGACAGCTGCGTGGGAGGAACGGTCCTGACGATGACCCAGAACTGGATCCGGACGAGGTTCGTGCAGAGGTGACTCGGCGATGTGATGACGACTACTCCCAGGGGACGAAGCGAGGGGGAAACCCAGGATTCGCCGCTCCAGATCGGAGATCGAGACGAGGAAGGCGTCGAGCACGGGAAAGCTTCGTAGCCCTGAAGTCCTCACCATCAATCTCACTGCCGCCGCCACATGCCTGAAGGTGGTGACAGGAAACACAGTAGAGCTCGCGACAGCCACTCGACCCCGGACATAACTGCTGTCAGCTGCGGCTCCTTGAAGGGAATCCCGAGTGACGTGGCGCAGGTCGGGGGAAGTCCTCTGGTTGGCGCGAACTCCCGGACTGGAATCGCGGCAGGAACGGGACTCCGAAGCGGGGAAAGACGTCGCCCACTTCGACTCCCTGCCGGGATTTCCATCCACCCCGTGGAGCTTCTCTCGCTGTGTACCTGCAGCGTCTATCCTGGCACTGTCCTCCAGATGGTACAGAGAGTGAGGGTGACAGTCCAGGAGTTCCTCAGCACGGCCCGGATGCCAGCGTCTCGCGTTGGAGGCGTCGTGCAGGGTGAAGAACGTCCCGTCGACAGCCTCCGAGATGGACCTCAGCTCGTCGCCCTGGCGCCGGAAGTGACTCCTGGGAAACGGCATGCTAGCAGCGCTGACACCCGGACAGAAAGGTACATTTCCACGGCGACTCACGGCCGCCGGCAACTCTTCTGGCTGCGACATACTGTCATATCCGGCTCTAGGGAGCCAGGCAATCAGAGCCGGGGACAAGCCAGTGAGTCGAGATGTTTTATTCTGGGTAAGGGATAAGGGATGAGGAGAGCACAGACACTCATACAGATGTACATTCTCAGGCTGCACAGCGCAGGGGTAGGTAGCTCGTACCGGACATGGGGGTAACAAGACGTGCATACTCACAGCGGGATACAAACACCGGAATGCTGCAAGGGGAGTTGAGGCTGACACCAGACGAAGGGGCTTCAGCCTAGCAGTGCTTATGTCGCAGCCCCGAATGATCGAAGCTGCTCCTCTTTATACTCATTAACAGCGCCCCAGCTGATGAGGATTAATTGGCCCCAGCCGTCTCGTGACACTGACAGCTGGGAACCAGCTGAGGCACTGCCCAATGAGAGGCAGGGATAAAAGGAGCATGGGCTGAGCGCCGAGCCGGCGTCTCACCCCATGGTGACACTTACTAGTCAGGACTTTATAAACTTTTTCAATAAAATAATTTCATCTCTCAGAGATAAAATCAGTCAGATTCTTCCCAAAGTAAACTTAAATACAGTAACTGTTACAACTCCTTCAGTTGATATCTGTTTGGTAAAGTTGGTAAAGTTGGTAAAGTTTGGTAAGATAAAATAATTTCCTAATCCAATCCTTCAACTTGTCTTTTAGACCCTATTCCTACCAGGTTATTTAAAGTAGTCTTCCCATTTATTGGTAGCTCTATTCTTCAAATAATCAATTCTTCATTAACATTAGGCTATGTACTGCAGGCTTTTAAAACTGCTGTAATTAAACCCTTACTCAAAAAGCCAATGCTGGATCCAGGAGTTTTAGCTAACTATAGACCATTCTCTAATCTGCCTTTCATTTCAAAAATCAGTAAGAGTTGTTGCTATGCAATTATTTGACCACTTACAGGGAAATGGTTTATTTGAAGAGTTTCAATCTGGGTTTAGAATCCATCATAGTCCAGAAACAGCCTTAGTGAAGGTCACTAATGACCTCCTTATTGCATCTGATAATGGACTTGTTTCTGTACTTGTCCTTTTAGACCTTAGTGCAGCTTTTGATACTATCGATCATAATATTTTACTTGATAGATTAGAACACTATGCTGGACTTAATGGAACTCCGTTGCAGTGGTTTAGATCTTATTTATCTGATAGGTTCCAGTTTGTTCATATCAGTAATGAGTTTTCTTCCAACTCAAAGCTCAGTCATGGAGTTCCACAGGGATCTGTGCTAGGCCCTATTCTTTTTCGTTTATATATGCTTCCGCTAGGCAACATTATTAGAAAGCACTGTATACATTTTCATTGTTATGCAGATTACACACAATTATATCTGTCAATGAAGCCAGATGATAGTATTCAATTAGCCAAGTTAGAGACCTGTCTTAAGGAAATCAAAGCTTGGATGACTTGTAATTTCCTGCTATTAAATTCAGATAAGACTGAAATCATTGTAGCTGGTCCAAAAAAACTTTGAAATACATTTTCAAATCAAACTTTTAATTTGGATGCGGTAACTCTTTCTCTTAATAGTTCTGTGAGGAACCTTGGAGTTATTTTTGCTCAAGATCTGTTTTTCAATTCACATATTAAGTTTGTTTCTAAGACTGTCTTCTATCATTTATGAAATATTGCCTAGATTAGGAGCATCTTGTCTCAGAGTGATGCTGAGAAACTGATGCACACTTTTTTTTTTAGCTCTAGAATAGATTATTGTAACTCTTTATTATCAGGTTGTCCTAAAACATCTTTAAAAAATCTTCAGCTGATCCAAAATGCTGCAGCAAGAGTTTTAGCAGGTACTACAAAGAGAGACCATATCGCTCCAGTTCTTGCCTCCCTTCATTGGCTTCCTATAGAAGCCTTCCTATAGTATTAAGTTTAAAATCCTTCTTCTCACTTACAAAGCTCTAAACAATCAGGCCCCTTTTTATTTAAAAGATCTGATACTATCCTATTATCCTAACAGAGCACTACGCTCCCAAAATGAAGGATTACTTGTAATACCTAGAATCTCTAAAAGTACAATGGGAGGCAGAGCCTTCAGTTATAAAGCTCCTCTCCTGTGGAACCAGCTGCCAATATGGATTCGGGAGTCAGACTCAATCTCTGTTTTTAAGAATAGGGTTAAAACCTTCATTTTTGATATAGCCTACAATTAGGGAGGGATCATGTGCCCTGAACCCTCCCTTAGTTATGCTGCTAATAGGTTTAGACAGCCGGGGGACCTCCAACAATCAGAATCAGAATCAGAATCAGAATCAGCTTTATTGGCCAAGTATGCACAACACATACAAGGAATTTGACTTTGGCTAAAAACTTGCTCTCGTTGTTCAGGTGAAGGATTTAAATAAGGATTCAATGACAACCAGAGTATGTACAGTAAATTACAGTCTGTCCACGTTTCTATAAAAGAATGCAAATATATACAGGAATATATGCAGTTATTTACTCGGACTAACCACACTTTGCAGAAATATATGAAAAAATATACAATCACACAGTATTTCAATGTGGACTCAGATTCAGTGATATAATGTGAATGAAGTAAAAAGCAGTGTGAGAGTTATGTGCAATGTAATAATGGATGAAAAGTCATGAGTACAGCAACAGGTAGGACTAGGTGAATGTTAGGAGGTCATCAGAGTGATGGCTTGAGGAAAGAAACTGTTCCTGTGACGGGTGGTTTTGACCTTCAGTGATCTGTAACAACGACCAGAAGATAGAAGTTCAAACAGTTTGTGGCCGGGGTGTGATGGGTCAGCACAGATGTTTCCCGCCCGTTTCCTGGTTATGGACCGATATAAGTTCTCAATGGAGGGTAGGTCGGTACCAATGATCCTCTCCGCAGACTTAATGATCCGCTGCAGTCTGGTCTTGTCCTGTTTAGTGGCAGATCCAAACCAGACAGTGATGGAAAAGCAGAGGACAGATTGGATGATGGCGGTGTAGAAGACAACCAGCAGCTCCTGAGGCAAATCAAACTTCTTGAGCTGACGCAGAAAAAACAACCTCTCCTGGGCCTTTTTCCGGACAGTGTCAATATGGGAGGACCATTTCAGGTTCCAGGAGATTGTGGTACCCAGAAACTTGAAGGAGTCCACAGTGGACACTGTGCTGTTGAGGATGGTGAGTGGGGGGAATGAAGGGGGGTGTCGCCTGAAATCCACAGTCATCTCCACCATTTTGGCTGGGTTAAGTTCAAGATGGTTCTGGCTGCACCAGAGGATCAGCTGCTCCACCTCCCGCCTGTATGCAGACTCATCATCATCCCGGATCAAACCGATGACTGTGGTGTCGTCCGCAAACTTCAGGAGCTTCACCGAAGGGTCCTCTGAGGTGCAGTCGTTGGAGTAGAGGGAGAAGAGCAGTGGGGAAAGGACACATCCTTGGGGGGCGCCAGTACTAATTTTTCGGGAGCTGGATGTAAATCTCCCTAGCTTCACCTGTTGCCACCTGTCAGTCAGAAAGCTGGAGATCCACTGGCAGGTGGAGGGGGGCACCTTGAGCTGGAGGAGTTTCTGATGAAGAATGCCTGGGATGATGGTGTTGAACGCTGAGCTGAAGTCGACAAACAGGATCCTGGCGTACGTCCCTGGGGAGTCGAGGTGTTGCAGGATGTAATGTAGTCCCATATTCACTGCATCATCCACTGACCTGTTTGACCGGTAGGCAAACTGCAGTGGGTCCATCAGGGGGCCTGTGATGACCTTCAGGTGGCTCAGCACCAATCTCTCCAAGGATTTCATGACCACAGAGGTCAGGGCAACAGGTCTGTAGTCGTTTAATCCTGTAATAGAGGGTTTCTTGGGAACTGGAATGATGATGGAGCGTTTGAAGCAGGAAGGCACTTCACGCAGCTCCAGTGATCTGTTAAAGATCCGGGTGAAGATGGGGGCCAACTCGTTGGAGCAGACTCTCAGGCAGGACGGAGACACACCATCAGGTCCTGCAGCCTTCTTGATCTTTTGTCTCTGAAAGACCCGGCGCACCTCCTCTTCACAGATCATTAGTGCTGGTGGGAGGTCAGAGTGGAGGAGGGATGGAGTTCCTGGGGCTGCAGATAATCCTTTTGTGTGGGTGGGAGGTGAGAACTGTAGGTTCTTTTCAAACCTGCAGTAAAAGCTGTTTAGGTCATTAGCCAGCTGGAGGTTTTCCGCAGGGTGGGGGGATGGTCTCCTGTAGTTGGTGATATTCCGTAGGCCTCTCCAGACAGAAGCAGAGTTGTTAGCTGAGAAGTTTTTTTGTAACTTCACACTGTAGCTCCTCTTAGCAAGCCTGGTCTCCTTCGTCAGCATGTCTCTGGCCCGCTTGTACAGAGTCCAGTCACCAGTCCTGTAGGCCTCCTCCTTGGTCTGACGTAGCTGCTTCAGTTTAGGAATGAACCAGGGTTTATTGTTGTTGTATATGCAGAAGGTCTTGGTCTGCACACACATGTCCTCGCAGAAACAGGTGTATGATGTCACAGTGTCAGTGAGTTCATTTAAGTTAATGGCTGCAGCTTCAAAAACACTCCAATCTGTGCAGTCAAAGCAGGCTTGTAACTTCAGCTTTGATTCCTCAGTCCATTTCTTCACAGTCCTTACAACAGGCTTGGAAGTTTTTAGTTTCTGTCTGTATGTTGGAATAAGATGGAGCAGGCAGTGGTCAGAAAAACCCAGAGCTGCACGGGGGACGGCATGATAGGCATTTCTTAAAACTGTGTAACAGTGGTCAAGTGTATTTGTGTCCCTGGTGGGACATTTAATATGCTGTCTGTATTTAGGAAGCTCATTTGTGAGATTAGCTCTATTGAAATCACCCAGAATGATAAGCAGAGAGTCTGGATGTTTTTCCTCCACCTCTGCTATCTGGTCAGCGAGGTGCTGCAGTGCCTCCGTTGTACAAGCAGCAGGCGAGATATAAATTCCGACCAGAATAAATGAGGAGAACTCTCGCGGTGAATAAAAGGGTTTACAGTTTATGAACAGTGACTCTAGGTTAGGACTACAAAACTTCTTCAACACTGTGACATCAGTACACCAACCTTCGTTTATGTAGAAGCAGATTCCACCACCCTTAGTCTTTCCAGAAAATTCTCGGCTGCGATCAGCGCGAAACAGTTGAAATCCGTCCAGACGCACCGCGCTGTCCGGGATGTGTTCACTCAGCCAGGACTCCGTGAAACAAAGGGCGCCAGATCTGCTAAAATCCCGGTTTTTGTGAGTCAGGAGCAGCAGTTCATCCATTTTGTTCGCCAAACTGCGGATATTTGCCAGATGGATCGATGGGAGCGGCGTGCGAAATCCTCGTTTCTTCAGCCTGACTAACGCACCAGCACGTTTACCACGCCGCCTTCGTTTCCGGCCAGCGCCAATAGCCGCTGCTCCCACAGCTAAGATGGACTGAAAAAACTTCAGATCAGCAGCAGTAACTGGCGGAGAAGTTGCATTGGGAGGTAGTCTGAGTGAAAGTAGTTCCTCCCTTGAATAGGTGATTCGGACAGAAGAGCAGAAGTCCAAAAAAACACACAAAATTATCAAAAACATCAGAGAGCAGAAGCCAGTGGCTGCCATCCGCGGCGCCATCTTGGATTTTGCACTGGGCTTCACTCTTTTCTTCACTCAATGAAATATTTTTGGTGGTCATTAACATCTGTTTGTTCCCTCCCATAGATTGAATCCCCATCGTGCTGTTTGCTCTCTACATGTCCTTTTCGTCTTCTCTATCCCCTCACCCCCCAGCCAGTCACAGCAGGTGACTGCCCCTCTCTAAGCCTGGTTCTGCTGGAGGTTTCTTCCTGTTAAAAGGGAGTTTTTCCTCTCCACCGTCGCCAAGCGCTTTCTCACAGGGGATTGCCTGATTGCTGGGGTCTTTCTGCAATTTTGGGGGTTTCCCCTACAGTTGAAAGTGCTATGAGATGACTGTTGTTGTGAAATGGCGCTATATAAATAAAGTTGTATTGAATTGAATTGAATTGAAAAAGGCATTGCTTGGATGGCAGCAGATGTTGCTCCAAAATACTGTTTAGCATTAATGGTACCTTCACAGATGTGCAAGTTACCTATGCCATAGGCACTAACACACCCCCATACCATCACAGATGTTAAGTTTTGAACTTAACATTTATGACAATCTGTATGGTCCTTTTCCTCATTAGCCCAGAGGACAACACGTCCATGGTTTCCAAAAACAATTTGGCCTCGTCAGACCACAGCACACTTTTGTACTTTGCATCAGTTCTGTTCAGACGAGCTCAACTTCAGAGCAACTATTAGCATTTCTGGGTGTTATTGATATATTGTTTTCGCTTTGCATGGCAGCGTTTTAACTTGCACTTGTAGATGTATCAACAAACTGTGTTAACCAACAATTGTTTTCCAAAGTGTTCCTGACCACATGATAAAATCCTTTACAGAATGATGTAGGTTTTTAAAGCAGTGTAGCCTGAGGGATTAAAGTTCATATCAAATGTTGGTTCTCCACCTTGCTACTTACACTACCGTTCAAAAGTTTGGGGTCACCCAGACAATTATTTTGTGTTTTCCATGAAAAGTCACACTTATTTACCACCATGAGTTGTAAAATGAATAGAAAATATAGTCAAGACATTGACAAGGTTAGAAATAATGATTTGTGTTTGAAATAATAATTTTTTTCTTTCAAACTTTGCTTTCGTCAAAGAATCCTCCATTTGCAGCAATTACAGCATTGCAGACCTAACATGATTGCACAAGGGTTTTCTAATCATCCATTAGCCTTCTGACACAATGAGCAAACACATTGTACCATTAGAACACTGGAGTGATAGTTGCTGGAAATGGGCTTCTATACACCTATCTAGATATTGCACCAAAAACCAGACATTTGCAGCTAGAATAGTCATTTACCACATTAGCAATGTATAGAGTGTATTTCTGATTAGTTTAAAGTTATCTTCACTGAAAAAAAGTGCTTTTCTTTCAAAAATAAGGACATTTCTAAGTGACCCCAAACTTTTGAACGGTAGTGTACATGCAGATATTTCTCCAGATTTTCTTAATGTTTTGATGATATTATGGACTGTAGATGATGAAATCCCTAAATTCCTTGCAACTGTGCATTGAGAAATGTTGTTCTTAAATTGTTGGACTATTTGCCCCTTGCACCTGTACACCAAAAAAGTGTTTGATTTTTTTTTTTTTTTGTCCTGTCCAGCAATTTGGCAAGCAGAACAGCCTTATTGTGCCAAACACATTTACTTTTCCAGAGGCAGCTCTGCTCATATTTAATATATGCTGTATACAGTATAAATATTATTTATAGGCTTCTCTTGTAATAACTTTGATACTTTATTTAAATTGTCTTTCTTATGCTGGACCTGATGGGGGAATGGGGGAGGGAACTGAAAGGATATGAAGTGGTCAGAAGGGGTGGTTAAAAAAATGATCAATGGGATTCATTTATATAGTGCTGTTTCTCCTCTCTGGATGACCAAAGCGCTTTACAGATCCTGCTATTCACCCATACATTCACACGCTGATGGTGGCGGAGCCACCCTGCAAGGTGCTGGCTGGACCCACCAAGAGCAACTCAGGGTTCAATGTCTTGCTCTAGGACACTTTAACATGCAGGCTGGAGAGAGAGTGGGAATCGAACCGCTGACCCTCCAATCTGAGGTCAACCACACCGGCACCACAGCCACCACAGTTGGGTGGGAACACAAGAAACAATTGTTTCTTCTGAGAAGATCTCACCATGAGCCTGGTATCAGCACCTGAAGGAGAACAGGTGTGTGTGTGTGTGTGTGTGTGTGTGTGTCTATGTGCAAGCGTGTACGTGTACTGTATGTGTGCACACACGAGAGATTGTGTGTGTGTGTGTGGTTTGCCATTAAACATACCAAAAAAATTAGTGTTGGAGGCTGGAGCAATGCCTACCTGGGACCATGAACAAGCAAGGCAACGTTTCCAATTGCCTGGTCAACCTGCAGCCCCCACAGAGTATGAATGCCTCAAGGCCAGTCCCAATACAGTATGTCTCCATCCCCAAGACAGCCAGGCACCTGCTCCAGGAGGAAGGGCAAAAGGATGGCTCCGTGTGGAGTGGCCACAGCCATGGGGCAAGGGCCTATTAGACCCCAATCAGTGAGCCACGATCCCCAGCTCATAACCTACCACCCCAGTACAGGTGCCATATGACGCATCCACGTAGCATGGCACCAAGAACCACCCAAATCCCTGGCTAGGGTCCCGCCCACTCCGAAAGCCACGGGCCACCCCGGACATCCCCCAGCAGGAGTTGCACCCCCCCCCCCCCCCCCTGCCCAACAGTGTCCTCAACACACACGTCAGGAGCAACTAGGCAGAGGAGGCTAGTAGTGGGGAGCTGTAGGCGAAAGCCACCCCCCCATGTCAGAGGTGGCCCACAAGGGAAGGAGGTACCACACCTTTCTGTCTGCCACCACCTCCTGACTAATCGCACTCACTCACTCACCAACCAATGTCTCCCTCACCAACCCATCACGCATCCATTCATACAACCACACAGACATACCCCAAGTCACCGCCGACCAGACCAGTAGCATCCTCGGGATAACACCAACACCACATCCCATGTCACTGACAAGGCTCCAAACCCATAACGGAAGGAGTGCAGCAGGAGTGTTTTTTGAACATTCCTCAACTTTCCCAGTTTCTAAAATTTACTAGATATGCAGTCAGTTTTTACTACACTATAAACAGGCACATAATCTGACCAGCTTTAAAATCACTCTAACTGTGATGATTCGCTCTGCCTGCTTATTATCCTCAGCTGTGCGCACACCTGCTCTTCATCATCACCGGAGCTATTTAGACTGCGCTGCCCTCAGATTGGCGTGGAGTCGTCTTTCTCCATGGTCAGATGAGACCAGCACATGCCTTCGTCTTCTTCACAGTTCTCCTCTTCACAGCCTACACTCTCCTAGAACCTCGCTTCTCTTTGTTGGTCGTCAGGAAGGATTCTCACCTCCACGACAAGTAAGCCATCTCTGCACTCATCATTGTCTACGCTCATCACCTGTGCGCAGGCGGAGATCCATGGCAGCAGACCTCTCTCTCCTGGTGGCGGACTGAGCTACTCTCCCCTCTACACGAGCACTTCCATCCTCTCCAGCAGCTACCAGGACAGCAGGCGCTGTGTTCCTGGCCGGAGCCTTTGGATCGAACCTGAGCACTACACCATCTCATCACACAGTAAGCACTGGACATTCCTGTACGTCCCCTCTGGGGTTAAACACTAATCCTCCCTGTCTCTGCTTGTCCATAGGGTTGCCAGGCTGCATGGTGCTCTGCTCACCCCCAGCTGCCACATCTACACACACACGCACGCACGCACACACTCAGTACATAATAAAGATAATTGAATCTGCTTTTGAGTCTGTGTCTGCTCACTGGGTCCTAAAACCATGTCACTAATTAAGTCACTCAAACAGTATCACCATGTGTACTTGTATAAAACTATAGGATTTTCTTTAAATATTTACTCAGGTAAGAGTGAAAAGTATCCTTCAAAAAAGCTAGTAACAAAAGTATAATTTTGTGAAAAAGCTACTTGAGTAAATGAAACTAGTTACTATTCACTGGTTCAGTCCACACACCTCAGCATCTTCTGAGTATCACACATAACATCACATGAAACAAGACTGTTTTCAGAGAATCATAAAACAATTTTCCACTTTAACCTGCTTTATTTTGTAGTCTCTCAATTACAGGTTGTGGTGACACCATCTCAGGCTTTGTGTAGCATCTGTGTGCAGCTGTGCATCAAACAGTTTGCGGCTCTCGGTCACAGTGGTAGTTGAATGCTGCAGCTTGTGTAGCAGCTCAAACAGTGCTTCCACCGAACTTTTCTGCATTGATGTACATGAAGGAGCGGCAGAGCCGAGCCACAGATTTGAGGAACAGGGAACAGATGATCAGAGTGCACTCTATCAGGATGCACAGAAAAGTGCTTTTTCAGCCCTTTTCTCCCCTCTTGGCACACTAATAAAGCATGTGAGCTCATGTTTGAAATGCATTGGTGTGCTCACTTCAAAGTCTATTCAAATCCTGCCTGTGTTGATGTTAACAGAGACTGTAAGAGTGCCGAGTTCTGTCTGGTGTAACAATGGGGGGAAAAAGGCCTTGAATGAACACATTTACACTGAGTTCTGTGTTGGGCTGCCACATATGCAATACAGGAACATCTATCAAAGTGCTGACTGAATTGCCATCCCATCTACTGTAGGAGCTTTTCACTTTGCTAACAGAAAAACAGTACAATATATGATTTTTTTGTGCAATATACAATTTTTTTTAAAAGCCACATAAATAGAATAACTTATTAATGGTATCATATACAGGTACAGTGGTGTGATAAAGTGTTTGTCCCCTTCCTGATTTGTCTTTTTTTTTGTATATTTGTCACACTTAAATGTTTCAGATCATCAAACAAATTTAAATATTAGACAAACATAACACAAGTAAACACAAAATGCTGTTTTTAAATAAAGGTGTTTATTATTAATGGTTAAAAAAATCTAAACCTACATGGCTCTGTGTGAAAAAGTGACCCCCCCCCCCCCCAAGTTAAAACATAAATTAACTGTGGCTTATCACATCTTTGGAAAGCTGAGTTCAATTTCTCTAGCCACACCCAGGCCTGATTACTGCCACACCTGTTCTCAATCAAAAAATCACTTAAATAGGACATGTCTGGCAAAGTGAAGTAAAACAAAAGATCCTCAACAGCTAGACATCATGCTGTGATCCAAAGAAATTCAGGAACAAATAAGAAACAAAGTAATTCAGTTCAATTCAACTTTATTTATATAGCGGCATTTCACAACAACAGTCATCTCATAGCACTTTCAACTGTAGGGGAAACCCCCACAATTACAGAAGGACCCCAGCAATCAGGTGATCCCCTGTAAGCAAGCACTTGGCAATGGTGGAGAGTAAAAACTCTCTTTTAGCAGGAAGAAACCTCCAGCAGAACGAGGCTCAGGGAGGAGCAGTCATCTAATGCGACTGGCTGGGGGGTGAGGGGATAGAGAAGAAGAAGAACAGACATGTAGACAGCAAACAACAAGATGGGGACTCAATCTATGTGAGAGAACAAACAGATGTTAATGACCACCAAAAATATTTAATTGAGAGTGAAGAAAGGTGTGAAGCCCAGTGCATTGTTGGAGGTCCCCTGGCTGTCTAAACCTATTAGCAGCATAACTAAGGGAGGGTTCAGGGGCACATGATCCCGCCCTAATTAAAGGCTATATCAAAAAGGAAGGTTTTAACCCTATTCATAAAATCAGAGATCAAGTCTGACTCCCGAATCCAGATTGACAGCTGGTTCCACAGGAGAGGAGCTTTATAACTGAAGGCTCTGCCTCCCATTGTACTGGAGATTCTAGGTATTACAAGTAATCCTTCATTTTGGGAGCGTAGTGCTCTGTTAGGATAATAGAGTAGTATCAGATTTTTTAAATATAAAGGGGCCGGAATATTTAGAGCTTTGTAAGTGAGAAGAAGGATTTTAAACTTAATTCTAAACTCTATGGGAAGCCAGTGAATTCAGGCCAGAACTGGAAAGCTATGATCTCTCTTTCTAGGACCTGTTAAAATTCTTGCTGCAGCATTTTGGATCAGCTGAAGACTTTTTAAAGATGTTTTAGGACAACGTGATACTGAATAGTTACAATAATCTAATCTAGAGCTAACAAAAGTGTGGATTAGTTTCTCAGCATCACTCCGAGACAAGATGCTTCTAATCTTGGCAATATTACACAAATGATAGAAGGCAGTCTGAAAAACAAGTTTAATATGTGAATTAAAAAACAGATCTTGATCAAAAATAACCCAACGGTTCCTCACGGAACTATTAAGAGAAAGAGTTACTGCATCCAAACTAAGAGTTTGATTTGAAGTTTTTTTGGACCAGCTAGAATGACTTCAGTCTTATCTGAATTTAATAGCAGAAAATTGCAAGTCATCCAAGCTTTGATTTCCTTAAGACAGGCCTCTAACTTGGCTAGCTGATTACTATCATCTGGCTTCATTGACAGGTATAATTGTGTGTCATCTGCATAACAATGAAAATGTATACAGTGCTTTCTAATAATGTTGCCTAGTGGAAGCATATATAAACGAAAAAGAATCGGGCCTAGCACAGATCCCTGTGGAACTCTGTGACTGAGCTTTGAGTTGGAAGAAAACTAATTATTGACATGAACAAACTGGAACCTATCAGATAAATAAGATCTAAACCACTGCAACAAAGTTCCATTAAGTCCAATATAGTGTTCTAATCTATCAAGTAAAATATTATGATCGATAGTATCAAAAGGTGCACTAAGGTCTAAAAGGACAAGTACAGATACAAGTCCATTATCAGATGTGATAAGGAGGTCATTCATGAACTTCACTAAAGCTGTTTCAGTACTATGATGGATTCTAAACCCAGATTGAAACTCTTCAAATAATTCAGTTCCCTGTAAGTGGTCAAATAATTGTGTAGCAACAACTCTTTCTGATTTCTGAAATGAAAGGAAGATTATAGAGATTGGTCTATAGTTAGCTAAAACTCCTAGATCCAGCATTGGCTTTTTAAGTAAGGGTTTAATTACAGCAGTTTTTAAAGCCTGCAGTACATGACCTAATGTTAATGAAGAATTAATTATTTGAAGAATAGAGCTACCAATAAATGGGAAGACTTCTTTAAATAACCTGGTACGAATAGGGTCTAAAAGACAAGTTGAAGGGTTGGATGAGGAAATTATTTTATCTAACTCTAAATTCAATTGGAGTAAACTCACCCAAACAGATGTCAGTTGAAGAAGTTGTAGTAGTTACTGTATTTAAGTTAATGGTGGGAAGAATCTGACTGATTTTATCTCTGATAGAGGAAATTTTATTATTGAAAAAGTCCTGACTAGTAAGCTCTAATGGATTGCTAGCACTGACAAGAGTCCTGACTCTTTCTGAGCCTGGCTACAGTGCTGAAAAGAAAACTGGGATTATTCTTGTTCTCTTCTATTAATGCAGAATAATAACTCGTTCTAGCTTTTCTAAGGTATTTTTTTTTTAATTAAAAGACGATTTCTTGAAGCTAAATAGATTTCATCTAATTTAGTGGAGTGCCATTTTCTTTCTAATTGACAAGTCTTCTGTTTTAAGCTACCAGTTTCTGTTTTGAACCAAGGAGTTAAAACCAAGGAGTTTTGAACCAAGAAGTTAAAAATCTCTGATTAGACTTTTTTTCTTTTTTTAAAGGGGCCAACATGTCTAGAGTGTGATGCAGAGAAGCTCTAACACTATCTACCATACTATCAATTACAGAAGGCGTAAGCTCTAATAATGCATTAGATTTTTATATAGCGCTTTATCATAGACACTCAAAGACGCTTTACAAGTAGATACATTATTCATTCACTCCAGACAGACAATGGTAGTGGCAAGCTACTACTGTAGCCACAGCTGCACTGGGGCAGGCTGACGGAAACGTGGCTGCCAATCTGCGCCAACGGCCTCTCCGGCCACCACCGAACATTTGTGCACATTCATACCCAGTGTTATGGGCACTGGAGGCAATGCGGGTGAAGTGTCTTGTCCAGGGACACAACGGCAGAATATCTGGGGAGAGCGGGATTCGAACCGCCAACCATCGGGTTATTAGACGACCTGCTCTACCTCCTGAGCCACTGCTGCCCCAAGCAGTCAAGCCCCGGGTCAAGCTCTCCATAGTTTATCTCCGTTGTGTGGACACATGGCATAGAGAAAACAATCTGCTTCAATTTGGAAACAGCATCATCTGAGAGGCATCTACTGTAGTAATATTTTTTCTTTAGGAGCCAAATAGAAATAGTAAAGTCAAAGGTTAACAGACAATGGTCTGACAGTACAGGGTTATGAGGAGACACTACCAGATTTTCTATTTCTATGCCATATGTCAGAACAAGGTGGATAACAATTGTGGAGTATTTCCAGTTACTTTTAGCCAGCATTTTCAAATTTGACTCTATGTCGCCTGCTCTGGCCCCTGGAATGCATTTGACTTGATTTTTGGAGGTTCACATCTCTGGCTATAAAGTCGCCAGTGATCAGAGTTTTTCCTCAGCGGGTATATCGTTTAATGAGGAAAAGCGATTAGAAATATGAACAGGTTGGTTGTGAACCAGGGGCTTGCGACTATGCTTCCTTCTCATCGTCACCCATCCATTCTCTCCTGGCTGCTCAGGAGAGGTGGAAGCCGGGGGACGGCTAACAGGCCCTATGCTATGGTGCGCTGGTGCAGCTAAGGGGAGTCTGTCATTATTAACTGGTGCTGACGGTGTTTCAATGCAGCAGAGCGGGGATTCCAAATCGCACAACCTCGCCTCGAGCACTTCAAAAAGACATTTATTACATTTACCATTATCACTAAAAGAGGGAGAGGTGTAGCTAAACGTCTGACACAAAGAGCACACCAGAGGAGAAGGGGAAGGAGAGCTAGTAACCATACCTAGTGGTTAACCCGAAGCTATCACAAACACCAATGAAAAGTGAGCAGAAGGCTAAAGAGGGTGATTAGGTGACACTGAATGCGCACACAGCTGCAAGAGGCTTGTTAAACAGAAGTGAGAGGTGACGGTAGATGGAAAAACAAAGTGATTAAAATACAATTAAAGGCAAAAATCCTCAGGAGAGTGAGGAGAGCTAAGCACTGAGCAAACCACACTGGCAGTCAGCAACACAGGAAGTGATGATATGCTACCACAGAAAGCAGCAGGAAGCAGCAGAGATTGAGATCTATCAGTCTGAAAAAGGTAATAAAGCCATTTCTAATACTTTGGGACTCCAGCGAACCACAGTGAGAGCCATTATCCACAAATGGCGAAAACATGGAACAGTGGTGAACCTTCCCAGGAGTGGCCTGCCGACCAAAATTAGATTTAGATTGCTTTATTAGTCCCACAGTGGGGAAATTACAGGGCATCCACATGAGTGGATGAGGCAGCCACTAGTGCGGCGCCCAACCCTTTCACCATTGTCACACACCTTCACACCTGGGGCCACTTTAGAGTCTCCAGTTAACCTAACTTCAGGGATGGCAATTTTCCGCCGAGCCGCGGATTTCCGCCGATTTATTTTCAAATTGATCATTTCTGTGAATCGTCTAAATCCGTTGAGAAAATTTTAGGGGGGGGGGGGGTGTAAAGTACCTTATTGTTACTGATTTTAGCAAAAATCAACATGATTACATAAGCGCTCGGCGCTTCCCCGGGTCAAGTCTCCCGCGATAACCCGGATGTGCTGTGTTCAAGCTACTGCTGTATTGTAAACAGCCCTGCAATTGGATAGTTGCAAACAATTGGACCAATCAAATGGCTCGTTGTATGCTTTGTCAAAAATTCATGGCGGCGTGTTCTCAGGGATGTGATTTTCTGCTAATTCGCCGAATTCCGCTTTATTTTATCTTCCAGGAAGATAAAGTACGTTAAGTACGTTAGCGGCTTGTGGTCCACGAACGCAGTGAAGGTGCGCCCTTTCAGGCAGAACTGGAAGTGGCGTATGGCCAGGTGGAGAGCCATCAACTCTCTGTTACTGGCGGTGTACAACGGCTGTATGAGCTGGGCTGCGTGGGGGAGGAAACGGTAATAAAAGTTAACCATCCCCAAAAACTCCCGCAGCGCCCTGACATTGATGTTGAGGAGAAAAAAATAGCAAAACAATTTAGTTAGATTACTTTTTTGATTCCAAACAGTTTGAAATTGACAGTGCACAGTGGACATTGACTCATAACTTTTGAATATTTCTAAGACTTGGCTACATCAGTGATTGTGCAAAATGAACTGCTCAAGACTCAATGGAGATTGAAACTGGTGATCTGAAATGAATGCTGAAATTATAAAAAGTAATGGTATGTTGGAATTTTATTTCTATTATGGAATAGATAAAATTAATTGATTTTGATTTGATCAAGTGTTAAAGCATGTGATGGATAATGCTTGTTGGAATATTTTAGGAATGCTATCTTCTTGAACATAAGTCAATATTATACAGTAATAAGTGGCATTCAGCTGTTTGTTTTATGTCATTTAAGCACAGTTCTGGTACTTAAAAATCATAAAAACCCAGGAGCTTCGGGGGGCTTTGCCCCCCTTGACCCCCCACCGGGGCCCTGCCCCGGACCCCGCTGGGGGACTGCGTCCCACAGACTCCCTGCTGAATTTTCAGATAATTTCTCCAACCCAAAATCACATCCCTGGTTCATGTTGGAATTCTGAGCTTTCAGTATTGTTTTCACCGGAATTATGAGATTTTTATCGAAGGATCAGGAGTCATCAGTGCTAGAAATAGACAAAAGTGTCAAAAATAAGTTCCGATGGAATTGGCTTGAGAGAAAAGTGATGGTAAAGGTGAAAATTGGCTCAAAGTTCGACGAGGTAACAGAAACACTCGGACAGTTTCTGAAGAAACCAGAAAAGGAGATGAAGTTCAAAGTTCAGAGACTGACACGGCTTGCTGCCAAAAGGAAGAAAGTTTCACATTAGAAGTGACTTGGTGACCAGTGTAAATAGTGTAATAAACTCTTATAGAACTGTTAAATATGTTGGACTAAAGACAGTGAGACAACATTGAAGAAAAAGTAAGTTAACTTCTCATTAAATTTAATGATTTATCTAAATCTAGTATTTCATTTTTTTTTATCATTTTTTTCAGTCTAAATTACTTCTGTTTTACTGAAAACCTCCCAGCTTCAGGGGGCTGCGCCCCCCCCCCCCATAAATCAATCGACCAAATTAGATTTCAGCTGAAATCAGAATTTCCTGTTGCCATCCCTGTAACTTGCATGGTTTTTTTGCATGTGGGAGGAAACCAGAGAAATCCTGGAGTAAGCCCACGCAGACACGGGGAGAACATGCAAACTCGACACAGATCACTGTTGGTTGTGTGCTGGGATCGAACCCAGGCTCCCCCGGGTTCAATCAAGGGTGAGTTGCTGTGCTGCCGCAGTGCTAACCATTCTGCCACCACGCTGCCCAAATTACACCAAGAGCGCAGCGATGACTCATCCAAAAGGTCACAAAAGACCCCACAACAACATCCAAAGAACTGCAGGCCTCAGTTAAGGTCAGTGCTCATGACTCCACCATGAATAAGAGACTGGGCAAAAATGGCCTGCATGGCAGAGTTCCAAGACAAAAACCACTGCTGAGCAAAAATAACATAAAGGCTCATCTCAATTTTGCCAGAATACATCTTGATGATCCCCAAGACTTTTGGGAAAATACTCTGTGGACTGAAGAGACAAAAGTTGAACTTTTTTGAAGGTGTGTGTCCCATTACATCCGGCGTAAAAGTAAAACAGCATTTCAGAAAAGGTACATCATACTAACAGTAAAATATGGTGGTGGTAGTGTGATGGTCTGAGGCTGTTTTGTTGCTTCAGGACCTGGAAGACTTGCTGTGGTAAATGGAACCATGAATTCTTTTGTCTACCAAAAAATCCTGAAGGAGAATGTCTGGCCATCTGTTCGTGACCTCAAGCTGAAGTGCACTTGGGTTCTGCAGCAGGACAATAATCCAAAACACACCAGCAAGTCCACCTCTGAATGGTTTAAGAAAAACAAAATGAAGACTTTGGAGTGGCTTAGTCAAAGTCCTGACCTGAATCTGACTGAGATGCTGTGGCATGACATTAAAAAGGTGGTTCATGCTCGAGAATCTGTCAATGTGGCTGAATTACAACAATTCTGCAAAGATGAGTGGCCAAAATTCCTCCACAGTGCTGTAAAAGACTCATTGCCAGTTATCGCAAATGCTTGATTGCAGTTGTTGCTGCTAAGGGTGGCCCAACCAGTTATTAGGTTTAGGGGGAATCACTTTTCACACAGGGTCATGTAGATTTGGATTTTTTTTTCCCATTAATAATAAACACCTTCATTTAAAAACTACATTTTGTGTTTACTTGTGTTATCTTTGTCTAATATTTAAATTTGTTTGATGATCTGAAACATCTTTTTCACACCACTGTACATCTCAAAAATTAAAATATCAAAAAGTTTATCTATTTCAGTAATTCAATTCAAAAAGTTCAATGAATATATAGATTCATTACACACAGTGTGCCATATTTCAAGTGCTTGTTTCTTTTAATTTTGATGACTATGGCTATAGCTGATGAAAACCTAAAATTCAGTATCTAAGAAAATTAGAGTATTACAAAAGGCAAATAGGAAAAAAAATGGCTTTTTAATAGAAATGCTAGTCTACTGAA
The DNA here is from genome assembly GCA_020510985.1 of Pholidichthys leucotaenia. Taxonomy (NCBI): domain Eukaryota; kingdom Metazoa; phylum Chordata; class Actinopteri; order Cichliformes; family Pholidichthyidae; genus Pholidichthys; species Pholidichthys leucotaenia. Next base: position 212,547,504 of record CM035836.1, read on the forward strand.
AAGTATGTTCCTGTACACATTCAATATTGGTACACACTCAATACCTTTTGCATGAATTACTGCATCAGTGTGGCGTGGCTTTGAAGTGACCAGCCTGTGGTACTGCTGAGGTGTTATTAAGGCCCAGGTTGCTTTGATACCAGTTCATCCCAGGTGCACAACCGAGAGGTTTCGCAGGTCCTTCCTACCAACGGCGGTCAGACTGTACAACCTAAGCAGGGCTGCTCGCAGCGATAGCAAAAAGACGTAACAACCTAATAGTTTTTGAATGCAAAAGATGCAATAGACTTACACAATGGTCCCCTCCGGCATACAACTAGGAAAATACCGGTCGCTATGGAGGGTGAGAATATGTATGGGCACATAATCATACCATGTAGGATAACTAAGTAGATGGTTGTGCTGTTTCATCCCATCTAGCAACAATGCTCTGCACTGTGTGTGTTTATATATTTACATATTTATTCCATCTTGGCAATATAAGCTGCGGCTTCAGCCATCACCCATTTCGGATAACTCACGTGGAATTGTATAGTAGAAGGAGTCTTTGTCTAATTTGACCTTGTTGTTATATTATACAGTTTCTTTTAACCTGTAATGTACTATCCGAAATAAATAAATTCATTCATTCATTCATTCATCTTCCTATTGACAATACCCCATAGTTTCTCGATGAGGGGTGATGTATGTGCCTGTGTGTGTGTGTGTGTGTGTGGTGGGGGTTGGGGGGGGGGGGGTTGGGTATGTTTATGGGAGGGTTGGGAGGGGTGGGGATGTATCGTGTACAATATGTAACTAAATGTGTCTACTGTTTTTTATCTATGTAAAGCAGTTTGCGCAGCATCTAATGTTTAAAAAGTGCTATACAAATAAAGTTTGATTGATTGATTGATTGATTGATTGATTGATTGAGGTTTAGGTCAGGAGAGTTTGCTGGCCAATCAAGTACAGTGATACCATGGTCAATAAACCAGGTATTGGTACTTTTGGCAGTGTGGGAAGGTGCCAAGTCCTGCTGGAAAATGAAATCAGTATCTCTATAAAACTTGTCAGCATGAAGTGCTCTAAAACTTCCTGGTTGACGGCTGCACTGACTTTGGACTTGTTAAAACACAGTGGACCAATACCAACAGATAACAGGGCTCCCAAAATCAGGTCCCAAGTCTTGTCATGTGGAAATCATGGATCAAGAGTCTGAAGGAAGAGTTGAGAGGCACAGAATCCAACTTGCTTGAGCTCCAGTCTGAAGTTTCCACAGTCAGTTTCCATAACACCTCAACAGTACCACAGGCTGATCAACTTCATGCTGTCAGGTTTGTGAAAGGACTGGACCCAATTGCTGGACGTAAGTTCAAAAAATGATTTTATTACTGAGCGTAGGTCACACTGACACTGCTCGGGGGCTTTAACAGAAAATAAATCAGCTGCTCGGAGGCACAGCAAAAAAAGCAAAACTGACAGACAAGATACAGGCTGAACTGGACAGGACTAGACAATGGCAGAAGTGTGTAATCACACCCATATGACAAAAAGAACCCAAACTAACAGAAGTTAACCCAGACCTTAAATACACTGACAATCACGACAACATGGGACAGGTGCAGAGACTAATCACTAACAGCTGACACATGAGGCAGCTGGCAATGAAGGGAGGGCAGGGCTGTACACACACAGAGGAAGACACAGACAGGGAATCAGGAGAGCCATGACCATAGCAACAATGACAGGACTGAACTATAATCATAATAATAATCAGAACTGAAAACAGAATCATGAATCCAACAAATATGATGCAGTATTTATGATACATACAGAAAATGCAAAATAACTCAAGGCGAGGACATGGATTGAGTCTATGCTTAAAAGAAATACAAACTATGAATGAAAATGAAGACAAGAGACTCAACCCATGACCTAACAGTACCCTCCCTCTTAAGGGGTGGATTCCAGATGACCCTCAAAATTACATCAGTACAACCAAAACAGAAAACCACCCTGGGAGGGTGCTTTTCTGAGTCCCTGAGCCGCCAGATCATGGGACATCATAATTCAGGGGGTCTACCTGAGTCACCTGGCCTCCACATCAGAGCACCAGATGGGTCGGTGGCCGGCCAAAATCCCAGGGCCACTGAACCAGAAAGCAAGGCAGTTCAGGTGGTCTTCCAGAGTCCCTGGATCCCCCAGACCAGAGCACAGAGCGGGTCCAGAGATAATTGTCGGGGCACTTTAAACTCAGGAGAAAAGGACATTGAATCTTTAAACAAAGGAGCTGACAACACAGAACCCACAAACTCAGGAGATGACAACATAAAAACTTCAAATTCAGGAGATGATAATATGGATAACACAGAAGCTCTTTGCTCAGAAGATAACTCAAGAGCCCATTGCTCTGAAGCTAACACAGGAGCACTTTGCTCTGAAGCTAACACAGGAGCTTCTCATAGAGAGGATAACAAAGATTTCAATACTGAATTCTCTCATTCTCAAGATATCAACATAGGATTTTCTAGATCAACAGATAACATGGGAACCTTAAACTCAGGAGATGATAACATGGACATTTTAACCTCAGGGGGTGACACAGGAGCCTCAGGCTTTGGGGAACATAACATGAGAGCCTTTTGCTCCAAAACTGATGACTGAGGCGTGCTAACCATAGTAGCAGATGACAGGTGAGTGCTAGCCTCAGGAACACATGATGGAGGTTCTCCAGCCACAGGAACATAAGACGGACAATCCTTGGCCTCCGGGACAACAGAGGTGAGCCGACCCTCGGCAAAGCCAGACGATAAGTGCTGAAGATCCTCAGGTCTTGATGTCTCGGAATCTATCCCCAAAACAGCCACCTCATATGGAAAGGAGAAAAAAAACAGGCTGCTACAACAGGAAGCAGTGGAACTCGGTGGAGGAGGCCCAGAAGCAGATGGCAGCTGCAACCGGGTCCCCCTGCTAAGAGCTAGGCAAGATCTCTCTAAAACTGATGTTAAAGATACAAAGAAGAGGACTTTCCTGAGCTCTTGCTCCACTGCAGACGAAGATCCCGGCAACTCTGCTGCAGCTGTCCAACCAGCAAGCATGATGGCAGATGAGGCAGGGGTGATGACAGGCTGAACAGGGACAGGAACGTGCACCTCGGATTCAGGCTGAGCAGGGACAGGAGCCTGCATCTCCGGCTGAGCAGGAGCATGCTCCTCAGGAACAGCTGGAGCTGGGGTGTGCACCTCAGGGACAGTGAGGGCCATTGTGTACACCTCAGAGACAGCAAGGGCCATTGTATGTGCCTCAGGGACAGCAAGAACTGTAGTGTGCACCTTGGGGATGGCTGGAGCTGTTGTGTGCACTTCAGGGATGGCTGAAGCTGTAATGTGCACATCACGAGCAGCCGAGCAGCTGGAGGTGGTACTGGAGCAGGAACAGGAATTAGAGAGTGATGTGGTGCAGGTACTGGAGCGAGGAAATGACGTTTGGCAGGTACAGGATAATCCTTACATAGTCCAGACATAGCAACAGGGGCAGTCGGCTCATCCCAGACCAGAAGTTTGCCTCCCAGCACGGCCAGTTCCTCAGAAAAAACAGAACAGGAAACCGACGAAGCAGGAAGGATGGATGAAAACGTCAGCAGAAATAATAGCAGAGATGTGCGGAGAGAGCTCAGTGGTGGAATGTGGCTGATGTTGAACCCCCTCACCAGAAAGAGGACAAGGCCTTTCATTTAATGGTGTCAAATAATGATCGGGTACTTACCTCTGTTTCTGCTCTGCCGCCGATGGACAGTCAGACAATCCCTCCTGGGATTTGATGGGATTTGCCTGACGAGGAGCCATTGCGCGATGGTATGACGCTGCATCGAGGGAGGAGAAAGTTGAGATCTGGTACGCCTCTGCGGGAGAAGAAGGGCCGGGCCACTGCTTGTCGGTGCCGGCGTGAGCCACGTCTCCTGTCGGCTTGCTGTGTCTTCACCTCCTTCTGCTCCTCCAGCAGCCCACTGACCAACAGGTACAGGAACAGAACTGACTGCAGAAGTCCGGTGAGGTGGGGGTGACGCTGCAGCGTGGGAAAAGCCCCAATCACCTTGACAGTGCTTCCGAGGAGACTGAGAGCTTTTTCCAGTGTTTCGGCATTATGGGCATCTTCGACTAGGGCCTCGATTCGAGAAGCAGCCCAAACTTCCTCCTGGTCGAGACCCATAAGACAAAACTTACGGTCGGCTGGGTCCATTCTGTTGGGTTCTTTCTGGCAGGTTTGTGGAAGGACTGGACCCAATTGCTGGGCATAAGTTTAAAAAATGTTTTTATTACTGAGCGTAGGTCACACTGGCACTGCTTGAGGGCTTTAACAGAAAATAACTCAGCTGCTCGGAAGCGCAACAAAAAGGTAAAACTGACAGACAGAATACAGGCTGAACTGGACAGGACTAGACAATGACAGAACTGTGTAATCACACTAACATGACAAAAAGAACCCAAACTGAACAGAAGTGAACCAGACCTTAAATACACACAATTAGAACAACACAGGACAAGTGGAGAGACCAATCACTGACAGCTGACACATGAGGCAGCTGGCAGTGACAGGAGGGCGGGGCTGTACGCATACACAGAGGAAGACACAGACAGGGAATCAGGGGAGACATGACCATAACAACAATGACAGGACTGAACTGTAATCATAATAATCAGAAATGAAAACAAAATCATGAATCAAATAATAATAAATGAAGAAAATACAAAATAACTCAAGGTGAGGATGTAGATTGAGTCTATGCTTAAAAGAAATACAAACTATGAATGAAAATGAAGACAAGAGACTCAACCCACGCCTTGACACATGTCATGCCGCACTGATGCAGTAATTCATGTAAAAGAAGCCCTGACCAAGTATTGCAGGTGTGTATGGACATACGTTTCAGTAGGTCAACATTTCTATTAAAAATCTTTTTTTTTTTCTTTTTGGCCTTATGTAATATTCTAATTTTCTGAGATACTGAATTTTGGGTTTTTTATCACTCTGGTAGCCAAAAGTTCAATAAGTCTATTACACCTCACAGATTTTTTTTTTTTTTTTTTTTGCCTTCCCCTAAGTCTTATACACCAGTGACGTAGAATGGAGTGAGCAATCCACTGATTGTCATTCCATTGTGTAAAATATCAATAAACTGTGGGTAGCATCAGAAAGAATTAGATCTCAAATACAAGGCGCTCCAGTGGGTGGCACGCTCAACCTAGCCTGTTGAGGAGTGCTGTCACCTGGAAGGGGGTTTAGTGGAGAGTTGCTGCTCAACTGCATTAAAAGAAACCAGTTGGAGAGGTTTGGGTGTCAGACTTGATCTTTCTAAAGGTGTGTTCAGACCAAATTTGTGCGGCGAAATTACATGTTAACTCAATGTAAACACATGAATAGACATGAATTCACTGTCTGAGCAAGTTGCAGATGGACAGAGTTGCCTTTATAACTTCTATAGCTGTGTTCTACCTGCGGTGGAAATCTCTCAAACACTGTCATGTTTAGGTTTATATGATCCAACGAGGCTCTCACCTGGAAAAAAATGCCCCTGCCTCCAAAATTTCACCTGGATGACAGTTGTTTACTAGCCTGCTAGCCGTTGTTAGCATATCCATGCAAACGTCTGTGGGTGAATAACTCCGATTCAGCTGCAGAGCTCCAGTCCATCTGTCTGCAGGTGAGTGGCAGTCTCATTTTCAAACTAGTTTATTCTCCAGTTTTGATACTTTGACTCCAGTGACGGCAGAATCTCAAGGCTGATTACTAGCTAGTGCTACCAAATTGCTAACAAATCGAAAGACGCGCAAATGCCCGAATTCATGCATCTTCCACATGTTTACATTGACTTTACATGTATATATGCTGCACGTTGACATTTCTGAACGCACCTTAAGGTGAGAAGTTTAGGGCATGTTCAGCTGCAAGGACACCCCAGCGCAGACTTAGAACATTAGACCCTGGAAAGACCTCAGTGCTAGGAGCAATGACTGAGTAGAACAGTTCTTTACATCTGGGCTTCAATTAATAAAATAAACATTTGCATCATTCAGGTGTGGTCAAAGACAATAGTACATTACAGAGAAATACGGTAGGTTAAAGTGTAGGGTAAGTGAAAGACAAATCTGTTATTTAAGACTCAGGTCTTAGTCTTATAATTGTAGAAATTTTGGCTGTGTTCATGCTAACTTTCCTCTTCCCTGCAGAAAAGAACAAGTTATGCCAATTGTAAATTACTATTTTTAAGGACAGTGCAGGTTGATGAACATTGATATCAATCAATGTAAACTTGCCAGATTATAACTTCTATCTGTTGTCCATGAGTTACAACTTTTCCTTCCCCCATTCTATTATACTGAGCACCAAGCTAGAAGGTGGGAAGTACCATTTTTATATGGTCTTTGGGATGACCCAGCTGGGGCTTGAACCCATGACCTTCCGGCTGAGGGGCAGATGCTCTACCACTAGGCCACCACTCCGGTGGTGTCCTAAAAATGTCCTAAAAATGTTCCAAATATATAAGAACAACAAAATTATGAACGGTTACTTTCAAAATGTCACCAAAATTAAACTATTGCTTTTTATATAAATGCATGAGGCTTAACACTTTATTTGTCAATCATGAGCTGAAAAATCACAAAAGGTCTTGAGTAGAACTGTAATTTCCCAATTTGGGATCAATGAAGTGCATCTATCTATCTAGCTATCTATCTATCTAGTGTCTTTTTAATTGACACTGCAATATAGCCTGAATCCATACTTTGACCCTTTCTTAAGTCCAACCAAAAAACCCCCCAAAAAATAACCTTCTTTTTCCTTAATGAGACCTCAAAATGGTCCTTCCATGACATTCCCAAATGGCTTGGAACACCCCACCTCCTCTATACGATAAAAAACCTTACATGCATATGAACACACAGACAGAGAGGTTACTCTTACTGAAACATTCTCCTGACAAAAAGAAAGGTGACCTATTTTCACTAAGGGAAATAACCACGGGGAAAGACAGCCGAAAGAAAATCCCTCTGAGATGAGCACAGATGGAGGACAAAGGAATGGAGGATTTTTTTTTTCTTTCTCACCTTAAACTTCCAGCACTGCTATATTGTTCTTCGAAAACATGAGCACCAGAGAAAATCATGGAAAATAAGTTTAAGAGCTTGTTGCTCTCAGGGTTTTGAGTGAGGCCTTGCAGAATTTTGATTCCCCATTACCCAACTGTTAGCACATGCTAACAGCAAGATACTACTGTTACATCCTGAAGGATGCCCAAAATTTTATTGAGTGGACTTAATTTGAAATTATAATATGAACGTGGAAAAATAAAGAATGTGCCATTTTTTAAAATGATTGGTTCAAATGACATCTTGTTTTCTGTGGTGGAATCTTTACTGGGAGATGATAGAAAATGTATTAGTCTGTTGGTGGCTTGGCATTATCTGTTCTCCTTGTGGGGTATCTGTTTACACCTAGTGCAGCCTGCATTTCTTCATATACTAACTGTCCATTATTGATGCTGTTTGACACTGAACGCACAGCAATAAGTAAGTGAAATCTTACACTGGGCACATGACAACCTATATACGAATTGGTAATAAAAGACTGATCAGTCTCCATTGTTCATTCACGCAAAACAAGATTGAGACAGTTGGGATAAATATTGTTGATTCTTTCACAAACCCAGCCATGGGGGGGCACAAGGCAGTTAACTCCTAGTATGGAGAGTTGCATCAGGAAGGACATCCAGCATACAAGCATGGCCAAATCAAACATTATGATCATGACAAATGAGAGTTCCATACTGGATCAATTGAGGCCCTGGTTAAAAATGACCACCACCAGTGCTGTGTAGGACACCTCAGGTTTGTCAAAGATCTAGGAGAAGAAGAGGGGGAAGGCATGTTTGGAGGCAGAGAGAGAAAAGGAAAGGGTGAAGTGTGGAAGTGAGAGTAGGAATGTTAAATGTATGGACTGTGACTGGAAAAAGGAAAGGGTTTGCTGATATGATGGAGAGAAGTACTGTAGAAGTAGACTGTGTGTACAAGAAACCGGATGGAAGAGAAGCAAGGCAAGGAGTAATGGAAGTAGATTTAAACTATTCTACCATGGTGTAGATAGGAAGAGAAATGAAGTAGGTATAATCTTGAAGAAAGCGTATGTGAAGAGTGTTCAGGAAGATCTGGGTGGGACAGATAACTAAGCAGTGTTTTCCCCATCCTCCTTAACCCCACTGTGGTGCCCTTGAGCAAGGCCCTTAACCCCAACTGCTCCAGTGGAGCTGCTCAGTAGCCACACGTCAGTCTGTGGTTGTAATGGGCGGCTTCCTCATCTGAATGTGTAACTGTGTGAATGAACAGGGCGTCCTTGAAAAAGAGAGGTTGCTTCTCAATGGAACTCTTCTTCTTCTTCTGTAACACCAACCCTCTCCATGTCATCCTTCACAACATCCATGAATTTTCTCTGTGGTCTTCCTCTTTTCCTCCTGCCTTGCAGCTCCATTTTCATCATCCTTTGCCCAATATATCCACTATTCCTCCTCTGTACATGTCCAAACAATCTAAGCCTTGCCTCTCTTTGTCTCCAAACCGCTCAACCTGAGCTGTCCCTCTGATATACTCATTTCTAATCCTGTCCCTACTAGTCTCTCCCAATGAAAATCTTAACATCTTCAGTGCTGCCATCTTCAACGCCACCTCCTGTCTTTTTGTCAGCACCACCGTTTCCAAACCATACATCATAGTAGGTCTGACTACCGTCTTGTAAATCTTCCCTTTCACTCTAGCTGCTATCCTTCTGTCACAATTCACCCGATACTCGTCTCCACCCACTCCACCCTGCCTGCACTCTCTTCTTCACCTCTCTTGTGCATTTTCCATTGCTTTGGATGGCTAACCCCAGGTATTTAAACTCATCTAATTTCACTACCTCTGCTCCTTCCATCTTCACCATTACACCTGCCTCCCTCTCATTCACACTCATGTATTCTGTCTTGCTTCTACTGACTTTCATTCCTCTTCTCTCCACCTCTCCAGGTTCTCTTCCACCTGCACCCTATTCTCACTACAGATCACAGTATCATCTGCAAACATCATGGTCCACAGAGACTCCTGCCTGACCTCATCTGTCAGCTTGTCCATCACCATGCAAACAAGAAGGGGCTCAGAGCCGATCCCTGATGTAATCCAACCCCCACCTTGAATCCATCTATCACTGCTACAGCGCACCTCACCACTGTCTTGCTGTCCTCATACATGTCTTGAACCACCCTCAAAGAGTTCTCTGCTACTCCTGACTTCCTCATAGAGTACCACACTTCATGTCTTGACACTCTATCATATGCTTTCTCTAGATCCACAAAGACACAGTGCAACTCCTTCTGACCTTCTCTATACATCTCCATCAACGCTCTTAAAGCAAACATTGCATCTGTAGCACTCTTTCTTGGCATGAAACTCTACTGCTGCTCACTGATTGTCACCTCTCCTCTTAACCTGGCTTCAACAATTCTTTCACATATCTTCATAGTGTGGCTGATCAACTTTATGCCTCTGTAGTTACTACAGCTCTGAGCATCACCTTTGTTCTTGAAAATTGGTACCAAAACCCTTCTTCTCCACTCCTCAGGCATCCTCTCACTCTCCAAAATTGTGTTAAACAGTCTGGTTAAAAATCCACTGCCATCACTCCTAAAGATCTCCATACCTCTTCAGGCATGTCATTGGGACCAGTCGCCTTTCCATTCTTCATCCTCTTCAAACCTGTCATCACCTCTGCCTTGCTAATCCTCGGGACTTCCTTGTTCACCATCTTTCCTTCATCCATGCTGCTCTCTCTCATTTTCTTTATTCATCAGCTCTCCAAAGTACTCCTTCCACCTTTTCAACACACTCTCGTCATTTGTTAGTACATTACCATTTCTATCCTTAATCAATCTATCCTGCTGCAAATCCTTTCCAGCTCGATCTCTCTGTCTAGTTGATTGATACAAGTCCTTTTCTTCTTCCATTAGTGTCCAGCCTCTCACACAACTCACTAAATGCCTTTTCCTTTGCCTTTGCCACCACTCTCTTTACCATGTGCTTAGATTACAAATACTCCTGTCTGCTTTCTCTAATGGAACTACCCTGTATAAATAAAGATTAAATAAAAAACTAAAATACTGTAAAACAGTTGAGAAAAACATTTGCATTATGAGAGTGAAGTACAGGTAGATTTGAGATCTGTCCCAATTTTCATTTGTATCTCTTCCCCTTTGCCTACCCCCACCCCTTGGCCCTTGAAATCAAAGGCCAAGGGGTAGCGGTTGAAAATTACCCCAATGAATTGGGACACCCCTTCAGGGCTGCACAGCGTCATTAGTAATTGCTGATGGATTTAATCAAAATTGATACTACCTGTTTTTACCAGGAAAAAAAAAAAGAAGAAAAACAAAACTAGAAAAGCACTCGGAGAGCGCAGACCTCCGCCAAGCGCCACAGTTCCCCCCATACAGTGTTTGTGTGTACGTTGTCAGATTCCTTGACCATGAAAACATCTGAGTAGCAATTGGATTCACAATGACAGGATTAGTGGTTCAGTAGTAAAAGCATTACCTCCTTGGCGGAGGTAATAAACTGAAGTGTTGGTGTTGTGTCCATGTCCTGCATCTGCAAACTCCCAGGCTGGGGGCGTTGCAATTGAATGAATGAATGAATTAGTCTTTATTTCGAATAGATTAAGAGTACAGGTTAAAAGAAAGTGAATAATATAACAAAGGGGGTAATAAAATCCAACAAGGTCAAATTAGACAATAGCTCCTCTGATTATACAATTAAACATAAGTTATCCGAAATATGTGATGGCTGAATCCGCAGCTTATATTGGCCACCCATGTTCCATCCAAGAATTCAAAAGAAAAAACAAAAGAAGTCATGACACAACTGCGTACAACCCACAGGCCAATGGGTTATGTGAGCGTTTTAGATCACTGAAAGCAGCACTGAGGGCTTCACTGACGGATGCCAATTAGGTAGACGGGTTGGCGTGGGTTTTATTCAAAATTCAAACGTTTATTTCAAACTCAGGGTTCATATTAAATGCAGAACTAAAAGGAGTAGAAAATAAATAAATAAATAAAAGTATATACAGATCAGCAGACAGTCGGCGGTCTTGTAACAACAATAACATACTGTGACGTTTGCAGGGGTTCACACAAAGACAATGGAGCAGATGGCTGTGATCAACCTGATTTATTTTTCACACACCCCGACCCCCAACCTGCTTCTGAGCACACAGAGGAGTGGAGGTCATTCCCCCAGACCTCCGTTTCAATCATGGTTACACACACAGATACATCTTGCCCTAATCCTGCTAAACACTGCTGGGTCATTATAATGCAGTTATAATGACACAGCAGTGTAACTCAGAAATAACACATTTAACACACACAGTAACGTTTCAAACTGGCAAAGCATGCTGGGAAATCCCTGCCCCCTTAAAATGGCCCCGACGTTACACTGCCCCCCCCTGGACTGGTTTCTGTCCCCAGAAAATTCAAAGTCCACTTTCAGAAATCCAACGCGAGTCAGCCCGGTGCCAGGGCGGCATGCACGGGCCATCTGAGTCTCGGTCAGAGCATCTGGTTGGGGTAGGGTTCCGGTTTGGCCATCAGCGGGCGGATGGACACATCTGACAGCCTCTGTAGGACCACGCACAGTCCCTTCCCTGGCAGCGGGAGTCCCAGGCCCGCTCCGGCCGACTCCCACCGCTGCCAGTTCTCCCAGGCGGCCGCTGGCCCGCGTCCATGCGTCCAGCCCTTGCCGCGCCTGGAAAATGGCCGCATCTTCGTCCTGCTCGCTCCGCTGCGTCGCTCCTGCGCCGAGGGCCTCCGTGACGTCACCGAAAGGAAAAGCATCGGGTGGCGGTAGGACACGCACAGTTCCTCCTCTGGCAGCGGGAGTCCCATGACTCCCACCGCTGCCAGGACCTCCCAGTCGGCCGCTGGCCCGCGTCCAGGCGCCCAGCCCCTGCCGATCCCGAGAAAATACCGGATCTGTCCTGCTCGCTCCACTGCTGCTGCACTCCAAAGGCCTCTGTGACGTCACCTGCCGGGGGAAGCATCTGCAGGAGGCGGCTTTTTCCCCGTCCATGCCACCTCGCTCTAATTTAACGTCGGCGAGGGGCCAGTTTGTCGTGCGCTGTGTGCGGGGCAGTACCATGCCATGTACCCTGGCTCTGTGCAGCGGAAGCCGTCCTTCCTCGCATCGCCACGGCTGTTTCCTTCGGGCACGCGCTGCTGTGATCTGCCGTAGCTCCTCCTCCACTCGCTCTCAGCACGGTGGTTTCCTCTGATGATCAGCGCGGCAGCCAACTCGACCTGGGCCAGGCGGTCATTCAACAGGTTCTCGCCGTTGTAGCGGGGAATCTTGGCCCGCTGCTGGATGGATGGGACCGTCATCTCCCGGTCGATTGCCGCTCCTAATTGCTCTGGAATCGGCAGCCCGTCCTGCCCTGAAAAGGGCGGGAAACGGGGCTGGTTTGCTCTGCTCCGTCCATTGCGGCGAAGCTCTCCAGGGGCCGGCGTCTCAGCTCTACACTCCGTTCCCGGCTGAGCGATGAATCGCTCCGGCCGCTGTACCTCCGCCTGGATCCTCATCTTGCTCCATATCCCACTCCTGACACCAGTGTGACGTTTGCAGGGGTTCACACAAAGACAATGGAGCAGATGGCTGTGATCAACCTGATTTATTTTTCACACACCCCGACCCCCAACCTGCTTCTGAGCACACAGAGGAGTGGAGGTCATTCCCCCAGACCTCCGTTTCAATCATGGTTACACACACAGATACATCTTGCCCTAATCCTGCTAAACACTGCTGGGTCATTATAATGCAGTTATAATGACACAGCAGTGTAACTCAGAAATAACACATTTAACACACACAGTAACGTTTCAAACTGGCAAAGCATGCTGGGAAATCCCTGCCCCCTTAAAATGGCCCCGACGTTACAATACAATATTGGACTCAGTATAAAATGGAACGCCACCACTTCCAAATGCTGAAGTGTGAGTGACGAGTTGACAACTGCTGATATAAGATGATTGTTACATGGCAGCAACCTTCTCATCAAACTGTAAACATCGTTACGTATCAACTCGCCAAAAGACGGAATGTTCACAGACACAAACATCTTGCTTGCACTCGACCTTCATGGTACATCTAATCTTTATCTTTATTGGGGTTGCGCTCCGCGGCCAAAGATGATTTGGAAACTTCCCCGGCCGAGAGCTTCTTTTTGCGGAGCTACTATGGCTGACCGGGGAATTTCTGCCAAATAATCCAGCGGCGGACAGCTGGCCGTCTGAGCTTTTGCAGCGTTGCGCAAACACAGGCACACAGCACGCTGCCGAGCAGCTTGTTTTTGCGCAGCGCCTATGGCTGCCCGGGGAATTTCTGCCAAATAATCCGGCGGCGGACAGCTGCCCGTCTCAGCTTTTGCAGCGTCGCGCAAACACAGTTTTCCGCGTGCTTTTGTGCCTAAAACGTTGAAGAAGGCGGAGTTTATGTTGGTCAGACACGATAACCAGCGCCCTCCATTGCGCCTGCGCACATGTTGAAAATAGCCGTATGTCAGAGTGTTAAAGAATGCTTTAAAAAATTCCTGTATCCAGACGGTGATCCGGATCATCCCCAAAATTTAATCAGTTCTTCCTTGTACCATTTCCAACAACGCCTGAAAGTTTCATGGAAATCCGTCCAAGACCTTTTGAGTTATCTTGCTAACCAACAGACAAACAGACAGACAGACAGACAGACAAACAGACAAACACACAGACAAACACACAGACAAACCCCGGCAAAAACATAACCTCCTCCTGGCCTTTTCGGCCTGGCGGAGGTAACTAATGAAAAAAAGTCTCATCTTAAGGAGAAAAATGTCTCAAATTTACATGAACAATTCTAATCAGTAGAAAGTCAGAACTAGAAAGAAAAATGTAAATTCCGAGAAAAACTTGGACCCCCTGGCGGCCGTTTTTGGCCCGTGGGCCAAAATGTTTGACACCCCTGGACCAGCACATTAAAAATACATACAGTGCAGTGAAAAAGCGTTTGCCCCCTTCCGGATTTCTCATTTTTTTGTATGTTTGTCACACTTAAATGTTTCAGTGTCATGTCCGCTGCGTAACTTCGCAGTGAACAATTGAATTAGTTCGAGCCCAAAATGCAGGTGAAGATGACATGTTTATTAACAGAAAAGGGTAACACAAAATTACACAAAATACAAGAAAATGTTCAGTAGAAAGACAATCTGTCACACAAGCAATGGATGTCTGAGCTCAGTTGGCAGGGGAGGAAGCCCCACTCGCTCCCAGGGCGGAACTGGGCAACGGGAAAGAAGGGAAATTAATAACAGAGAAAGACTTACATAGGGCATCGGAGCTCAGCGGGCTCTGGGAAAAAACAACACTGTAGCAGTCCAAAAGGAAAGGGAACCCAACGGCTCCAGGACATCAACAAAGGCAGGTGACTACAGGCTGACTGAGTATGCTGACTTACGCCGCGACACTGAATGCCCCACTGTCACCCAATAAATACCAGGCAGACTAATGAGTGACAAGTGGACGCAGGTGTACGGCGGGAGTCTGTGTATGAGTGCGTGTCAGAATAAGTGTGTGTGTGTGTGTGTGTGTGTGTGTGTGTGTGTGTGTGTGTGTGTGTGTGTGTGTGTGTGTGTGTGTGTGTGTGTGTGTGTGTGTGTGTGAATAATGACAAGCAGCTGGTGAGTGTCTGGCAAGGGGAGAGAGATAGGTGAGACTGTAGGCTGGCAGGGAGCCCAGCTCAGGCTCTAATAACCTGCCAGGTGGGACTAATTAACAACAAATCAAGAAACTACAGCCACCAATCATGGGCGGGGCTGAACATCAACCCCACATATGACATTCAGGTCATCAAACAAATTTAAATATTAGACAAAGATAACACAAGTAAACACAAAATGCAGTTTTTAAATAAAGGTGTTTTTTTTATTAAGGATAAAAGAAAAATCCAAACCTACATGGCCCTGTATGAAAAAGTGATTGACCTCCCCTGTTAAAACATAAATTAACTGAGGTTTATCACATATTTGGAAAGCCGAGTTCAATTTCTCTAGCCACACCCAGGCCTGATTACTGCTACACCTGTTCTTAATCAAGAAATCACTCAAATAGGACCTGCCTGATGAAGTGAAGTAGACCAAAAGATCCTCAAAAGCTAGACACCTTGCTGCGATCGAAAGAAATTCAGGAACAAATGAGAAACAAAGTAATTGCAGTCTATCAGTCTGGAAAAGGTTATAAAGCCATTTCTAAAGCTTTGGGTCTCCAGTAAACCACAGTGAGAGCCATTATCCACAAATGGCAAAAACATGGAACTGTCATGATTCAGTGCAAGTGAGGCTCAAATGCAGAGCTGCCAGAACAGACACTCAGACTCTGTTTTAAAAGTTCACCAGTTTATTGTAAAAATAAAACTAACACACAACTCTAAATAAATAAGCACAACTGAGGAAACTGCAACACAAAAACACACACATAAATAGACATAAAACTGGGTCCTGCTGGAGCACACATAGCCTATGGGAAAAGAGCAGATAGCGATAATTAAGGACAGAATCTCCTGAAGGGGAGAATAATAATGAGAGAGCAGTCTTACTCGGTGAGCAGAGGAGTCCGGCAGGGAACTCCTGCGTGGACCAGGGGAACAGGGAGAAGATGGTGACCTGGGTGGATGTCCGGCGTTCTTCTTGGTCAGGTGAGCGTGATCAGCTCCGGAGTACACCCCTAGGGGTGGCAGCAAACTTGAGAGACAGAAGGACAGGGGAGTAAGACACTGATCAACAAAAGGATTATGTGAACAAGGCTTAGATGTCTTTGTGGTTGCAAACCTAACGATCCAGCGATGGTTTCTCCACACACAGGCTCTTAAATATGCTGGGTCTTCAGGATGCAGCAGGTGTGTAATCACACAGGTGTGTCTGATCCTCCGGAGCCGAGAAGAAAGGAACAGGAGGGGAGGAGGTTGCACAATCGCCTGATCATCACAGTGCCCCCTCCTCAATGGGTGCCTCCTGGTGTCCCACTGGGCTTCCAAGGATGGGCCCGATGGAATGCCTGCACCATCCGTTTGTCCAGGCTGTAGGACCCCGGAATCCAGGACCTCTCCTCCGGACCGTACCCCTTCCAGTTGACGAGGTACTGGCACCCACGACCCTGTCGACAGACATCCAGGATCTCAGACCCAGAGAAGATTTATTGCCAAGTACATTAACAGGGACTGATAACATACGAGGGATTTGACTTGACACAGAAAACGACCTGCATTTCCGGTGACACGGCAGCGTCTGAGAACGCGCCTGTCATCAGATGGGTACAGGATGCATAGGGAGGAAAAGGATAACACAATAGGAAAGAGCAAAAAACCATTGATTGTCAGAATACCGGTCATATATGATCAATATTATGATTACAAGAAAAAAAGCCCTCAATGCACAGTTAGCAGACAAGAATGTACACAAGGACACAAAGAGAGCAGTGAGTGAATGATCTTTTTCATCAGTTTTTGAGTCAGTGTGGGTGTAGTGTTGAGTGTAGGTGTTGTATCAGTTAAGAACAACAAAGTCTCTTTGGCAGGAGATGTTTTGTCTTAGCTGCTGGCATTTGTCCTTGGGCCATGCAGCTGGCTGTCCATGGAGTCAATGCAGCTCAAATGTTTTGAAAACAAAAAACTGCAGATAATCTGGAGGACTTGTGTGTGAGGGGGTCAGATTAGTCGAATAGTACTGATCCAGAGAAAGAAACTTTATATCCTCTTACAGATTCAGTACTTAATCCTTCAGTGCTGGACGTTGAATCCTTCATGGACGGCTCTCAGCATGATCATGATGTAATCCATTTTCCTAGACAGTTCTCCATTTGCCGCTGTCAGAGTCCTCTCCATTTTTTCAATTTGATGGTTAAGCCTCACCTGGCCTGCATTTTGATAGGCTATGTCCATCTTCATCAATTTACGGTACACCAGGACAATCCCAGATCCAATCAGAACGATCCCGAAGACCATTACTACGAAGACATACAAATCTTTGACATCTTCGATGGAAAGATCAGACAGGCACAAGAGTTTCCAATTACTTGTGTCCCTCAAATAGCCCGCAGCAGCCGTTCCTGCGGGGCAAACAACCTCCCCCGGGGCACTTTTCCTCGTTGAAAAAATAGTGTCAATTGCGTTCAAAGCCCAGCTTATTAAATCCATAATTTCGTTCAGTAATCAGCAGTAGAGACACGCAGACAGACGGTAGCAAGCTGGGATCCAGTTAGTTAGAGGAGGAAGGAGATAAGTCAGAGCAGGAGAGAAGAAAAAAGCGTCTGCTCTCTTTGGGAGGCGGAAGTGAAAGTGATCTTCTCCACTGTGTATGTGGTCTGCCCCTTGATGACCCGGGGGGGACAGTGGGGGATCCGGAAGAGGGCAGAGAGGACTGGTGGAGAGGGGCTTCACACGGGAGACATGAAACGTCGGGTGGACCCGCGTTGAAACTGGCAGGTCCAACTGAACAGTGACGTCGTTGATCAGGTGCTTGATGGTGAACGGGCCCAGATAGCGGGGGTAGAGCCTCCGCGTCTCCGTTTTGAGTGTGATCTGTTCGGTGGACAACCAAACCTTCTGTCCCACCGTGTACTTTGACGCCGGTGTGTGTCTGCGATTAGTGTATTGTTGGTTGCGCTCCAAAGAGCGGAGGAGGGCAGCTCTTGTGGCCCTCCATGGATGGTGGCACCAGCACACGTGGGCCTCCACGGATGGGACGCTGAGGCCCCTCTCCACCATGGGCAGCAGAGGCAGTGTGTAACTCATTGAGGCCTCAAACGGTGTGGGCCCAGTAGAGGAGGAGACAGCTGAATTGTGTGAATACTTCACCCAGGTCAGGTGGGAACTCCAGGTAGAAGGATTACGGGATGCTACGCACCTTAAGGTGGCCGCCATGCTCGGCCTGACCACTGCTCTGCGGATCATATCCAGATGTCAGGCTGGCAGTAGCACCCAAAAAGTGGCAGAATGCCTTCTACGCCTGGGATGTAAATTGTGGACCCCGGTCTGAGACAATTCCCAATGGAATCCC
The DNA here is from genome assembly GCA_020510985.1 of Pholidichthys leucotaenia. Lineage (NCBI taxonomy): Eukaryota > Metazoa > Chordata > Actinopteri > Cichliformes > Pholidichthyidae > Pholidichthys > Pholidichthys leucotaenia. The sequence continues at coordinate 212,565,636 of CM035836.1, forward strand.
AGGTTCAGATTCAGGTTACTTTATTTGTACCCGTAGGTAGATTTGTTTTGCAGTCAGGTGACATCCATATTTACAAACCACAATTACATTCAACATGAACACAAACACAGGCACACATGTAGCTGACTATAAACATGATACAAGTACTCAAGGCTCCACCAATCAGGACATAGGACAAAGAGATAAGAGAAAAAAAAATAAGAGATAAGAAAGAAGGGTCATATTAAAAAGTTAAAGACTAGTCAAAGAGGTTAAAAACTCAAAAGTCTAAAACCCAATAAAAGATTTAGAACCCAAATAAAAAACCTACAAAAATAAGTAAATATAAAATAAAATTAATAAATAGGTAACTATATTATGTGCAATATATTGTTACATCTTGTTCAACTCTTTAACAGCAGCAGGAACAAAGCTGTTTTTGTAGTGCTGGGTTTTACTTTTTGGGACAGGAAACCTCCATCTGGAGGGAAGAAGCTGAAAGTGGCAGTGCAAAGGGTGGGAGTCATCATTTAAAATGGAGGTAGCAATCCTCTGTACCTGTCTGGTGTACAGGGATGTCAGGCTCAGCTGTGACTCACCAAGCAAACGACTGGACCATCTAACTACCTATGCAGCAAAAATGACATGCTACATCACCAGGTTGGGCGTCTCCGTGGCAGATGGAAGTTTGCGGAGTGGCCTTGGACATTTGGTCGGCAATGGTGAGGATCACCGTGTTGTCTTGGGATGGAGGGAGGCCCGTAACGAAGCCCAAAGTGATGTGTGACCATGGACGACTTGGCACCGGGAGGGGATGGAGGAGGCCAGCGGGTGGGGAAGAGTCAGATTTGTTAGTGGCGCAGGTGTGACAGGCCTTGACATACTCCCGCACATCCCTCCCGAGTGTTGGCCACCAAAATGCTCTCCCGAGCAGTTCAATCATGCGGGAGATGCCAGGATGGCAGGCGAAGAAGCTGGTGTGCCCCCACTTAATCACCTTGCTGCGTAGCGTGGAGGGCACATATAGCCGGTCAGGCAGGCCTCCCTCCGGGATGGGTTCCGATGACTGGGCCTGCCGGACCATTTGCTCAATCTCCCATGAGAGTGCCCTGAGAAAGCAAGAGGAGGGGAGAATAGTCTCCGTGGGAGATGCAGCCGCTGCGGAGGAGGAGATGGAGGAAGAGGAGACGGAGGGAAACTGGCATGAGAGAACATCAGCCTTGGTATTACGGGACCCTGGTCGGTACGAGATGGAAAGATTGAACCTATTAAAGAACAGGGCCCACTGAGCTGCCAAGAATTCAACCGTCTGGCCAATCGTAGATATTCTAAATTTTTATGATTGGTCCAGACAGTGACCAGTTGGCTAGCTCCCACCAACCATTGTCTCCACTCCTCTAGCACCAACTTAATGGCCAACAGTTTGCGGTCCCCAACATCGTAATTCCTCTCGGCTAGCGTTAGCTACCGGAAGAAATACACGCACGGGCAGAGCTTCTGGTCAGCGCTGGAGCGCTGGGAGAGGACAGCACCCACCCTCAATTCGGAAGCATCCAACTCGACCACGAACTGTGCTGAAGGATCCACCTGTGCCAGGATGCGTGCATTGGTGAAGAGGCCTTTCAGGGTCACAAAAGCTCGTTCAGCGGCCTCGAACCTGAACAGGCTTTTGGGTGACGTCAACTGCGTAAGCGGTTGTGCCACCTTACTATAGTCATGGATAAATTGGCGGTAGAAGTTGGCAAAGCCCAGGAAGCGTTCGCGGTCCTTCCTGGGCTGGGGGCTTGGCCAGTTTACTATCGCCTTGATTTTCACCGGATCGGCCTTTAATGCGCCCTCGGCAATGATGAACCCCAGGAATGAAGTTGAGCAAGTGGAAAATTCTCACTTCTCTTCTTTCACAAAAAGCTGATTCTCCAGCAAGCGCTGCATGACAGAACGAACGTGGGGTATGTGCTCCTCCAGCATGTGGAAAAAAATCGAAATATTGTCCATATACATAAAAATAAACTGGTTCACCATGTCCGGTAGGATGTCACTAATTAACTGCTGGAAGACGGCAGTGTCATTATTAAGCCCAAATGGCATGACCAAATTTTCAAAAATGGCCCAGAGGTGTTTTAAATGCTGCCTTCCACTCCTCTCTGTCAAAGATGCCCCTTGGAGCAGAGATATGAGACTCACGCACCAACTGTGAGTTTGGGCAATTTATTGCAAAAAGCAACAAACATACAGTTCAACAGAGCGTTCAAAACTCAAAATACAAATGAAGGAGAAAAACTTACAGAGATTGTGCTCCAGAGCGAGGCAGGGCTCTGGTGGAGATAAGATGAGGATAACCATTAAGACACCAGCAAATTAGCAAAGGAAATGCTGTTCTTAAATAGGGATGGAATGGATAGCACAAATGATGACAGATGTGGACTCACATGAGCGGGCAAAAGGGAACAATGAATGGTGATTGCAATCAGCTGAAAGAGATGGGGGGGCTGGGCTTGACAACTGACAGGGTGACGCCCACGCAGAGCACAAAACTGGAAATGCAGTCTGACAGCTGTCAGCCAAGAGAAGGACACCACAGTGAAAATATAAAGAATATTTAATAAGAATATTTAATAAGAATCAAATGCAGACTAATAAATAATTACAAATTGAAATGAAACAAAACTGAAGCCTAAACAGAAAAATAGAAAGTAGAACAAAAACTCAAAGGCACAAAATACAACAAATATATACAGTATATGTAAATACAAAGAAAACGCCACAAGACTGAGTCTGGCAGAACTACCAGAGCTCAGCTCGTGACAGAGCCCCCCTCTCAATTGGTGGAACCCAGACACTGCAGGGTAACACCAAAAGAAAAAGAAAAAGCCTGTCCCACCCCAACAGGGCACAACAATAACCAACCTGGGGTGGGTGGTGGGAGAACAGGCTAGGAGGGAACAAAACAAAACCCGCTCAGGACCCACACCAGTCAAACCCTCAACCTCCCTAAGTCCCCTGGAGCGAGGAGCTGAAGAGTTCAGGCGGGCGTCCAGAGTCCCAGGCTCACCAGATAGTATGACAGTACGAGTTGGGTGGCCTCCTAGAGAACATGGGCCACCCAGCTCTGCAGCACTGTCTGTCGGGTGGCATGCCAGAGTTCTTCAGCGACCCGAACAGAAGAGGTGAACCAGGAGGCAGCCGCCCAATGGGAAGGGCAAACAGTGAGCAGGAGAAGGGAGTTGAGGGAACCACAACGGCATCAGGCAGCGGAAGAGGAACCACGACGGTGTCTGGCAGCAAAGGAGGAATCGTGACGGCATCTGGCAGCAGAAGAGGAACCACAACAACGTCAGGCAGTGGAGATGGAATCATGACGCCCTTGGTGGTCCCAGGCTGGAGCGGATCTGCACCCTCAGTGGCTCCAGGCTGGAGTGGAGCTGCACCCGCGGTGGCTCTGGGCTGGAGTATTGCTGCACCTGCGGTGGCTCCGGGCTGGAGCAATGCTTCACCTGCGGTGGCTCCGGGTTGGAGCAATGCTGCACCTGTGGTGGCTCAGGGCTGGAGCAACGCTGCACCCGCGGTGGTCCCGGACTGGGAGTGGATGAAGGCTGCACCCTCGGTAGGTTTGGACTGGACCAAGGCTGCACCCACGATGGCCCCTGGGCTGGGGCATAATGCCCATGGTGGGCCCACACTGGAGCGCAGCACCTTAGTAGGTCTCAAGCTGAGACGCAGCACCCATGACGGACCCCGGCTGGGACACAGTACCCACGGACACTAGGACTGAGAAAGAGCTGCACCCATGGAGATCCCTGGCTGGGACAGAGCACCCATGACGACCTCAGCAGGAGGGGAAGCAGCACCCACGGAAGACCTGGACTGGGCCGAAGCTGCACCCACGGAGGTCCCGGGCTGGGATGGAGCACCCGCGATGACCCCAGCAGGGGGAGCTGGATCTACCGCCATCTCAGACAGCGAGCCTGGACCCACAGAGATGTCTGGCAGATCAGGAAATACCTCAGTGACCCTGGGAGAAAGCTCTGCCGGCTCAGCCGGAGGGGAGGAGATCGGGGGCAAGGGCGAGCATACGGCCGATTGGAGACACGATGACAGACAGAAAGGGCTCCAGGACGAAATGGAGCCCTGACTCCAGTTTATAATTAGGTTGTGAATGCGGAGCCACGGATACCCCAGAATCATGGCAGTGGTGGATTGAGGCAGGACAAAAAACTGAACAGTCTCGTGGTGATTACCGGAAAAAATGACTGAAATGGGCTCAGTTTGTTTGGCGACCACCGCGATGCTGCTGCCTGAAACCGTCAAGACACTTCAGGGTGTTGGAACATTCCTGGTGGGTATTTGAAATTTTCTGACTAAAATTGAACTTTTTGGAAGGCATGTGTCCTAATACATCCTGCGTTAAAGTAACACAGCATTTCAGAAAAGGAACATCACACCAGCAGTAAAATATGGTGGTGGTGGTGTGATGGTCTGAGGCTGTTTTGTTGCTTCAGGACCTGGAAGCCTTGCTGTGGTAAATGGAACCATGAATTCTGCTGTCAACCACAAAATCCTGAAGGAGAATGTCCGGCCATCTGTTCATGACCTCAAGCTGAAGCGCACTTGGATTCTGCAGTAGGACAATGATCCAATACACACCAGCGAGTCCACCTCTGAATGGCTTAGGAAAAACAAAATGAAGACTTTGGAGTGGCCTAGTCAAAGTCCTGACCTGAATCCAACTGAGATGCTGTGGCATGACCTTTAAAAGGCTGTTCATGCTCAAAAACCCTCCAATGTGGCTGAATTACAACAATTCTGCAAAGATGAGTGGGCCAAAATTCCTCCACAGTGCTGTAAAAGACTCATTGCCAGTTATCGCAAACACTTGATAACTGGCAAACGCTTGCAGTTGTTGCTGCTGCGGGTGGCCCAACCAGTTATTACGTTTACTTTTTCACACAGGGCCATGCAGGTTTGGATTTTTTTCCCTTAATAATAAACACCTTCATTTAAAAACCACATTTTGTGCTTACTTGTGTTATCTTTGTCTAATATTTAATTTTGTTTGATGATCTGAAACATTTAAGCGTAACAAACATACAAAACAATGAGAAATCAGGAAGAGGGCAAATACTTTTTCACACCACTGTAATTAGATGTTTTACTTCCATGAAATAGCTGCAAATCACAGATATACATGCTTACAGATAAACAAATGTTCACCTCAGAAGAAGCTTCATTTCCTTTTTACAGCAACATAAAGTTAAGTCACTTTTTCTCTCTATCATACAAAAACTTAAATTCGCACGACTAACGGGAGCTTCTTGCTCTAAAATAATAATATTTATCCACAGAGGAAGGAGTTAATGTGGGGGGAGAGAGCAGAGGTTATTCTCACCGCTGGACAGGGGATCAGGGGCAGACAGCGGCTGCTGTCCGTTCATCGCCGTTTCTCCAGACTGGCTATAAAATAAACCGAACCATGGAGCAGACTGTCTGCACCTTCCCTTGTACTCAGCACGCTGAGCATGGATTCTGTCCGCATCTTCTCCTGTGCTGCCGACAGTGGACCAATGAGAAAACACTCTTTGTGTGCAGATGGTGCTTATGGGAGTTTTAGTTTGTAGTCTCACACTACGATAGGCTTATTATTTAGATGTCCCTTGAGAAAACTACACCCGCCAAAGTGGTTAGTAGAGTGACTGTCTTTCCCGCCATCAGTGAAGTCCACCTGCCAGTGGCGGGTTGGCGTATATTAATGTCAAACCCTGGAAAATACTAACTGAAACTGGATTTGATGACAGGAAGATTTATCCAGATCCATGTAAAGACATGGTAACCAGTGAGTTAAAATCAGTTTCTCCCCTGAATGCTGTTTTATTTTCAGCTCTTTAAATGGTTGTGGGAAATATGTTTCATTGGTGCTCTTGACTAACGGGACCGGTAATGAATGAAATAATTTTTTTATGGATACCACAAGCCCACCAAGCGCTCCCCCCAAAAAAATCAAGTAATTTTTATCTTAATAGTTAACAACAAATAGCCATTCTTGAAGTAACTAATGAGACACACAACTCCTAAATAACACATTAAATCATATCGAACAGGACCAAGTACCATCAAGTGAACAAACAGGACACTTTTACGAACACTTGCAATGTATTCTATTTATTTAATTTGACGTCATTATTTTGGCTTTTTTGTGTCCCATTTGATCTTGTTAGTTGTTGGTGCTGGGGTAAGGATGTGTGGTCATCTTTCCTTGGTCAGATTTTATCATGCTGAATGAGGCTGGTGTTGTGTTGTCTTGAATAGCATGTTGGTGATGTTTTCTTGGGGCTTTGCAAGAGCTGCATTTAATATCTGTGGAGCTAAAGACTCGGGGTCCTTGCAAGTATAGGTGTGTGTCTGTTCATAATTAATTTGCCTCCTCGGTGGGATCACCCACGAGCCACTACTGCTACAGACACAATGTTTGCTTTAAGAGTGCTGATGGAGAAGTATAGAGAAGGTCAAAAGGAGTTGCACTGTGTCTTTGTGGATCTAGAGAAAGCATATGATAGGGTGGCAAGAGAGGAAGTGTGGTACAGTATGAGGAAGTCAGGAGTGGCAGAGAAGTATGCAAGGGTGGTGCAGGACATGTATGGGGACAGTGAGACAGTGGTGAGGTGTGAGGTAGGAGTGGCAGATGGATTCAAGGTGGGGATGGGATTACATCAGACATCGGCTCTGAGCCCATTCTTGTTTTCCATGGTGGTGAACAGGCTGGCAGACAAGGTCAGGAAGGATTCCCCATGAACCATGATGTTTGCAGATGACATTGTGATCTGTTGTGAGAGTATGGAGCAGGTGGAGGTATGCATTGGAGAGAAGAGGAATGAAAGTCAGTAGAAGCAGGAAAGACCACATATATGTAAGTGAGAGGGAGGCAGGTACAATGGTAAAGAGGCAAGGAGTAGTGGTTGTGAAAGTAGATGAGTTTTAATACCTGGGGTCAACCATCCAAAGCAATAGTCTGTACAAGAGAGGTGACGAAGAAGGTGCAGGCAGGGTGAAGTAGATGGAGATGGTAATGAGACCTGCTGGTTGGAGATGGTGGCACTGACAAAAAGACAGGAGGCGGAGCTGGAGGTGGCATAGTTGAAGATGCTAAGATGCTTATTGGGATTGACTATGAGGGACATGATTAGAAATAAGCATATCAGAGGGACAGCTCAGGTTAAGCTGTTTGGAGACATAGTAAGAAAGGCGAGGCTGAGATGGCTTGGACATGTGCAGAGGAGGGATAGTGGCTAAACTGGAGAAAAAAATGTTGAAGATTTAGCTGCCAGGCAGGAGTTAAAGAGGAAGACCACAGAAGATTCATGGATGTTGTGAAGGAAGACATGGAGAGAGTTGGTGAGTTACAGCAAGAGGAGCTGAACCAGAGGCAGAAAGAACTGCTTGAATAAAGATTTTTTTTTTTAAAGAAAAGGTCAGAGAAGCCATTTATTGATATTAGCTTGAAGTTTTTTGTTTTGTAAAACATCCCAATCCAAGGGTCACAATACAGGGATCATCTGCCTCCATCTGAGGTGGTGACCCCTAAAGGGAGCAGCTGAACGAAGAAGAAACATGTTGTGTTGTTGATATTTTCATGTTTAAATTGTTTGCACTTGCTGTATATAATTGCTTCCTTTGTATGTGCTTGATTAGTATATAATAGTGTATTTTTTTAAACTCAACACACTAATATATTTCATATTTGATTAAAGTATTTTTCATTTGGAACATAAAGAAACACCTCCTCATGTTGTCACCAATGTAAGGAGCAGTTTGTGTTCTTTTCATAGAAATAATAAAGACTCACATCAGCCGTGGCACTGTTCCAGTGACTATTCAGCATTACTCTTTCATGGGCTGCTCTACTAGATGTGTTGGCCCTTACAACCACATACACAAGCACGTAATTACAACACTTATTTGACAGAACTGAAAATGAAGCTCCCCTCCCCAGCTGTGCATTTGCCAGTAATGGCTCAGAGAAACGAGAAAAGCAGTTTTCTTGCTTGGGCTTCCCCAGCACAATCATTTATCTTTATTCATCCATTGCATTATCCTCATTCAAAACTCCTTTCTTGTAATTTTCTTCAGCATTTTCTGTTTGGCATACTCTCACTTTTTAGTATTAGCATCCCTTGCTGCCACAGCCTATTTTCCCCATGAGGATCATTGAATTTAATTTAATCGCCTAATCTAATTAAACGATAACACCTTTTTAATGCTCCAAGCCTTTGTTAGAGCCTCAGTGGAACTGTTCTCAAACACAGTCTTTGATTATATAACATGCTTAATCACAATTAGGTAAAGGGGACATCTGATAAAAATGTCACTTTTTCAGTACTTTTGTGCATCTCTTTGGGTACCTGGAGTGGTTATCAATGACTAAACAACAATGTCATTTTGTAAGGACAGTCTTTGTCTTATTACCTGTCTCTTAATGAACAGTTTTGATTTTGCTCTGTCTGTAAATAAAGAAATAAATAGATAAGCCTGTCTGGTGTGAGATAACCATTCACTCATTTAAGATTGCCTCAATGCTTTTTTTTTCTTCCAGGGACTGGAGGAAAAAAAAAAGCATCCTGGCTTCCTGCCATTCTGGACCTGCTTTTTTGGGTGGATTTACACTACAATGTTTGGACCAATTTTTACTGACGTTTTGGCAAACGTCTGTCTCTGCTGGCAAAAGTTGATAAAAGTTAATGATGGTTGGTGTTTGTTTGGCAAATGTTGGCAAAAGTTATGTTTCTTGAAAATTTTCGGCATGCTGAAAATTTGCCAACATTTGGAAATAAACGTTGGTGAAAGTTGTGCTCAGTTTGTAAAAGTTCTTGAATGCTGGGCTAAATTATGCAGAGTTCACCTAAGTCGGCCTAAGTTAAGCTCTACTGGCAAACGTTAACTGAAATGCTGGTGGAAGCAGATGTTTTTAGATTGAAGTTAACTTCAGAGAGACACGAACAAAAGAGAAATAGAGAGAAGTGGGAATTAAATATATATATATATATATATATATATATATATATATATATATAATTTTCCAAAAATGTGACAGCCCAGAAGACAAAAACAGTCTCCTTACTGAGAAATTTACTGTTCTTAATTTTCTGCTCCATGCGTAATCATTCTCCAGGATTTATTGATTCAGCTTCCATTGTGGAGAATCAAAAAGCATTGATGTGGTGTCAAAAAGTAAATGACATTTAACAAGATTTATGTTATTTTAATCTAGAGAGTTTTAACAGTCAAAATACAATCACCCGTCATTTTATTTATATGATGATACACTAAAAAATTTTTATTCCATCCACGTTCACATTTTAATTGCAGACTTACTATTGAGTCTATAGATAGGTATTTTTTTTTTTTTTGAGGAATGAATGAATGAATGAATAGGGGAAAAAGATATGCAGAAGTAACTACATAGGAATATAAAATGAAAATAAATATTGAAATGTATGCCCAAGGAAGATGTGTTCACTCCAAAAGCAGGTTCAGAATGGCAGGAAGCTTCCACAAATGTTGATCTTTATATGAGCGTTGCCTGACGCTGATGTCAGCTGACCTGGGCTGAGTATTTCTCTGATTTTTCAAAACGTTTGTAAAAGTCGGTCCAAACACTATAGTGTGAACCCAGCTTTAACTTAGGCTGACTTAGGTAAACTCTGCATAACTTAGCCCAGTGCTCAGGAACTTTTACAAGCTGAGCACAACTTTCACCACCGTGTATTTCCAGATGTCGGCAAATTTTCATGCTGAAAATTTTCAAAGGACACAACTTTTGCCAGTGTTTGCCAACAAACACCAACAATCATTATCTTTTGCAAGCAGAGCCAGACGTTTGCCAAAACGTCAGTAAAAGTCGGTCCAAACATTTTACTGTGAATCCACCTTTAGCTACCTATGTAAGTTAACTTATTCCATCTTCATCATCCAGACCTAACAGCTAACCATCAAAACTTCGCTTCAAAATGGCACCTCTCCCACCTCAACCAAACTTTAAGTGTTGATGTAAAAGGAAGGGAGGGTGAACTAAAGCTCATAAACATTTAAATAAACACATTGAAAGAAGTCATTGTGACTAAGCCTGCTTAAATGGGGAAAATGGTGCTGAAATAATTCAAACTTGATGTGTTTTGGTCAAATCATGTCACAGACATTTCATTATAACCTCTGGGAAATATATCATAATGTGAAAAAAAAATGCACCAAACCTGCCGAGCTTAAAGGCAGTTCGGTGGAACAGTGGTTAGCACTCTGGAAACACAGCAAGAAGGTTGTGGGTTTGATTCCACCCCCTGACCATCGGTGAACCTTCTGTGTGGAGTTTGCATGTTCTCCTCATGTCTCTGTGTGTTTTGTTCAGGTACTATGGCTTCCTCCCACAGGCCAAAGGCATGCAGGTTAAGTTAATTGGCATTAACTGAGGATTCTAAATTGTCCTTAGGTATGAATGTGAGAGTGAATGGTTGTCTGTCTCTCTGTGTTAGCCCTGCGATGGACTGGCAATCTGTCCAGGGTGTACCGTGCCTCTCATCTAAAGATGCTGGGCTAGGCTCTAGCCCCCCGCGACTTGAAAAGGATTAAGTGGTTGAAGATAAATGAATGAAAGAATGTCCCTTTAAATCACATATTCTTAAGCCTAAGTTATATATTTTGTTATGTATGCTCTTGGCCGCAACAAATGAAGAGGATTCATGCAGTTGGTGTAAAAGAAAATGGTTTGTTTAGAAAAAATGCAAAGTAGTGCAGTTAACTGTACAAAACAACAAGAAGTACAGTGTGCCCAGGAGAGGAGAGCAGCAACAACAGAGCAGACAGCTCGTCTTTTATTAAGCCGGCCAACCACACGTACCGTCAATCAGTCATTATCAATCAGCTGATCTCCTGAAAGATAATGGAATACAGGCCTGAAAACCCCATTCCAGGGGGCAGCTGGCAATGGTCACACCCCCTCCAACAACACAGTGTCTCATATGGAAACTCTGGCACTACAATAGAAATAAATATTAAACAAAAATTACAAAATGCAATTAAAGCAAAATGCAAATTAAAGTTACTTTTAATTCAAATATCATACTGCTTTATTCTCCATACAAACCCTGCAGGTTCACTTTTTACAACCTCAGGAACTGGATCCTTGAAGCATTTAAGAGGTAGGTGAGTGACCTCAGAAGACAATGCAGTACAGCAGAAGAAAATAAATATCTGTAGAACTTATTAGCAGGGGGCTCGAGACCATGTGTCTGGCACTACATTGTCTCGGCCTTTAATGTGATGAATATCCAAACTGTAGGATTGGAGAAACAACGCTCACTGAATCAGTCGCTGGGTTGGGGACTGCAAAGGTCAAAGGATTGTGGTGTGGAGGAATAAGATCAGGCGAGATGAGACAAGCCGGAAGGTTGCAGAGTTTTATTTCCTCCATCAAAATGAGACACACATCGTAGCTCTGAGCTACTGTGGTCTACTGTGTTATTGAGACATGTCACACAAGCTCTTTTATGCAGTGATACAGGAAGAGAGAATGCATGGCACATTACCATCACAGTCAATACACATGATTAGCATGACATTGGTTGGCTTGAGGACACATGCATACAGTCCCGTCTGACTGCCTCCTGTGGCTCTTTGTCCATCTGTGCATTGTCTTCTGTATGCTAACTGTCTTCCGTTTCCTCCAGCCCTGCTGAGTGTGAATAACAGTCAATCTGCGTTGTGCTGGGTCACCACAGGGCTCCCCCCAGAATGCTCGGAAGGGGCTGTGACCCCCCCCCCCCCCTCCGTCGTTTGGGCTCCAGCTCCTGTTCCAGCACGTTGAACGGCCGTGGATCGTGGGCACACGGGACCGGTGCGCTTTGTGTGTAATGGAACAAGACGGCGATCGGCCGGCTTTAGGGAGTGAGGTGTGGGAAGAGCGCTGTGGAGGAGGAGGGGAGGGGGGGTGGGAGTAAATGAGTGCCAGCCCGGGACGTCAAAGGTGTCTGGGCCTCACAAAAATTGCGTGTGGATCTGCGACGGTGAGGGACTTTCATGGTAAACCTGGCAGTGATCTACAGCGGCTGTGAAAAAGAAAAATTAAGTCTCTGACTCCTCTCGCAGCTCGGTCCCACGAGGATGTGGGGAGAGCGAACGGCCAAATACCCCGAGGATGCGTAGTAGCTGTGAAACAACTGCAGCTGTGTGAGGGACTTGGCGGTCTGGCTTTAGGAGCAGACACAGCCCTAAAGCAATCGGGGACAGCAATCGGCTAGACTCCTGTTGTGCACCGTGGCTGAGAAACCCATACAAAGTCCTGTGTGTGGGCTGCACGTCTGCTTCAGGTATGTGAGCAGCTCTGAAGGTTTCGAGGAAGGCGATCGGCCGTGTTTCTCGGACATGTGCAGCGGCGGCGCTGTATCAGTCTGTGGAGCCGGTTCGTCCCTGCGCATGGTGCGTGCTTGGCGCAGTGACCACATAGCTGGCAGTTGTGCTGTCCTCATAATCCTGCGGTGTGCATGCGGGGCTTCTGTGTGCGGGAGGTCCGCTGTCGGGAGTTTAGTCAGAGTCGGGGAGCTCGGTGGAAATCAACGCAGTTGGCGCCGATGTCCTTCCCCGTTCAGGCTGCTTCCTTCGGCTCGCTTGTGTCGCCGTTCATGGTGTGTGTCAGTCCCAGCGCTGCCCGCTCCGGAGGGCGCGCCCCGGTGTGGATGAAGAGGTTGCAGGCATTCTCTGGTCCTCTGGGGTCCACACGAGGTGAGATGAGACGAGCTGGAAGATTGTGGAGTTTTATTTCCTCCATCAAAATGAGACACACATCGTAGCTCTGAGCTACTGTGGTCTACTGTGTTATTGAGACATGTCACACAAGCTCTTTTATGCAGTGATACAGGAAGAGAGAATGCATGGCACATTACCATCACAGTCAATACACATGATTAGCATGACATTGGTTGGCTCAAGGACACATGCATACAGTCCCGTCTGACTGCCTCCTGTGGCTCTTTGTCCGTCTGTGCATTGTCCTCTGTATGCTAATTGTCTTCCGTTTCCTCCATCCCCGCTGAGTGTGAATAAGAGTCAATCTGCATTGTGCTTGGTCACCACAGGGGTCTGTAAAAACCACCACTGGACAAGAACTTACATAGACACTGAAATGTAAAGCCAATATTAAAACTAGTGTTTCCTTTTCAATAGCCGAATAGTTTAACTGATGTTTACTAAATTTCTTTGAAAAGAAGCACGCTGATTTATCGATGTTTAGTTGATCTGACTGCAGCAACACTGCACCTGCCCCCACATAGCTGGCATCCAGCTCCAGTTTAAAAGGTTTATCCCACTGTAGAGCAGATAGAACTGGAGCATCACAGATCAAAACTTTTAACATTCTTAAGAGCTTTTTGTCAGTTAAACGACCAGATGTGCTTAACCTTAGCTTTCAACAAGTGAGGGGAGCAACCACTGTGGAAAAATTTCAGAAAAAGCTGCAGTAATAGCAAACTAATCCCAAAAACTTCATTGGGTCATTTTTAGTGAACGGCACTGAGTAGTCCCTGATGACCTGAACTATTGCCTACATTGGACAGACACAGCCCTGCCCTACCGCCCGACCTAACTGTGGCCTTCGCAAACTCACTGTTATGGTTCGAGCGCCGATCTTGTCCGCACTCGAGCCATGCACCATTCCCGGCCATCTGGCGGCTGTGTGCCCCTTTTGCTCTCTGAGCTTTTATTGTGACAGCGCTCGGAAGGGCTTCTGGCTGTCAAAGCTGTCAGCTGTGTCACATTTCGTCTCATCAGCGGCTCCTTACTTAAGAGGGCAGTTGGGAGTGAAATGTGCGTCAGTCTCGTCAAAAACCTGTTCATTGTTGGACGTTAGCGAGCACTCCTTTGTTCGGACGCTGACCATTATTCCTCTGTATTCATAAGTGTGTTTACTTGAGTATTCATTTTCCATTGTCTTTGTCTGTATTCTGTTGTAGTGTGTTTTAGCCCCCCGTGGCTGGTTATTTTGTTCCTTTTCTGTTCTTTTAATAAACCGTGCAAACTCACTGGTGACTTGTGGCGTCTTATGATGGCTCGCAAGGGCCATCCATGACACTCACACCTTGCAAGATTAACAGTCATATCTGCATGCCCAGGTGGTCAAACATGTTTTAATGTGAGTTAGATGTTCTTCCCAAGTGTTGAAGTAGATTTCCCTGTCATCTAAATGCACTGAACAATGATCACCAACCACCATGTTCATTAGTCTGAAAAGTTGCATGTGCATTACACAGCCCAAATGGCATAATACAGTATGAAAACAACCCACTAGGAGTTACAAATGCAGCAATGTCCTGAGCAATTTTAGAAAGTGGAACCTGCCAATATCCTTTCAGAAGATGAAATTTACTGACAAATTTAGCAGATCCTACCTGGTCAATACAGTCGCCCATACGTGGAAGTGGAAATAAATCAGGTTTTCTGACACTATTGACCTTTCTGAAATCAGTACAAAATCTTTGTCTATTGTCTGATTTTAGGTCAAGCAAAAAAGGAGATGCCCCTCTTGATGTTGATGGTACTGCAATGCCATAATCAACCATGCATTTATCCTCAGAGTCCAGATGTTATCTCGGGATTAACGCAATAGAACCTCAGTCTAACAGGCTTAGCTTCTCCAACATCAATGTCATATTCTAGACTTGTGCATGTAGGTGTTTCCCCAAAAAGGCAACGGTCACTTTAATCAAAGCAGTGAGCTGCCTGCACTGAGAGTCATCCAAATGACTGAACAAACCACTCATATTCTGCAGAGTCTCAGAGTTTTTAAGATGACTCTGAAGCACAGCATCATCTGGGCCCAAGTGACCATCCTCACACTCAGTGACACCATCAGGGGGAATTACTGAAACAGATAATCCTACTGAATGCACACAGTGTGATGGTAAACCCACATTCCCCTGAGCTGGTAAAGAAGCACAGGGATAATAGGGTTTCAGCAAGTTGACATGACACAATTGTGTGGGAGCTCTACCATCAGGGGTCTTTATTAAGTAGTTTTGCTCAGACACTTTTTCCACCACAGAATATGTATCTGCAAATTTGGCATGAAAGGGAGAGGTTACAGTTGTTAACAATGCAAGAACCTGGCAACCAGGGGAAAAAAGAATGCTTTGCAACCTTACAGTCATAAAGCAAATTCATTTTACTTTTGGACACTGCAAATTTTTTCTTGGGTAGCTCCTATGCTTTATACAGACAATATCAAAAACCACTAACAATCAATCAGGTTTTAAGGAGGTTGATCCTCTCTGATGATATTGTGCAAGAGTGCCCAATTACCCCAACGTTAAACAGAGCCACAGTGAGACCCAAAGTGGGCAATGCCACTATGCCTGCAAGGGAAACCCAACAATTAACTGAGTGCACAGGTGAGACACTCACCTGTCATGTGTCAGCGGACTGCGAACTGGCATATATGGTAAAGTGAAAAAAACTCTCAACATGGGAAAACATGTTTTAAATAAAACTTAACACTTACGCACATCCGCAGAACCTTAACGATTAAGGTAAAACAAGTCGCTGAAAAGAAAAAAAGGGAATCCCCTAATGGCGACACCATTTTACACAGTGGATATACCACAAAACTAGCAATTTACGCATACGGAAAGACAACCAGGCAGCCAAAGCCAAAATTTTTGCACTAATTGCTGCAAAAAGACAATGTCTATTAATTAAAAATTTGTTAAAAATGCACGTTTAATTTGTGACCAAGGCCCCAATTTGTTATGACCCAGCTCTGGGCCACAAAAAATAAAGAGGATGCACGCAGCTCTTCCAAATGAAAACTGTGTTTATTTACAAAAATTGCAAAATAGTGCAGTTTACTAAAAAACACTGTTAAAACACTGTTAACACACTGTGTTAAACACAGTTAACTAAAAAAACAAGCCTGGCGTGCCCAGGAGAGGAGAGCAGCAGCAACTGCCCACAGCGGACTCTGACAGCTTGTATTTTATGAAGCCGGTCACGTGCCGTCAATCAGTCATTATCAATCAGCTGATCATCTGAAAGATAATGGAATACAGGCCCTATTCCAGGGGCTGCTGGCAACTGTCACAATTTCCATTCATCCTATCTGGAACCAATGGTGTAGCCTACTAAAGTGCCTATGCCGTTGTCAGCAATTATACTTCTGTGCTGCTCTGAATGTGTTGCCGCACTGCCAAAACAGATGAGCAGACTGATTTCATTTGTGCACTTGTAGATTGTGATTGGAGCTAATAAATGTTGAACAACATCAGCTTTTACTATGGTTACTGCAATGAAGAGAAATGTGAAGATGACTGTTTTGCTGTTATTAATCGTTGTAGTGAGGGTGACTTATACAAATGTTCATATTTGATAACTTCTTTGGATAATCCCTCTTGGATTCAGTCCCTTGTTTATCCAGCTCACCTTGGAAGGGCACTGTGGTGAATGAGCAGGGACACAAAACAGGAAATGTGCAGAAGTGGACCAAGCACACCTGTTGGGGTCTGTATTGCTGAAACATTTTTGGAAAGGTGCGTGTCAGGCTACACAATAGGATACACCGCAGAGTACGCCGTAAGCATGGCATTGGGTCTGCAGCCACACCACAGCTACAGTGTTGTTTTAACATGGAAGTAGAGATCAGGCTTTAAGTTCTTGCTTGGTTTAATCTCTCTTTTATGTGGTCAATATAACCAAATGATTTTTCTCAGCATTAATAATGTAAAATTTTCTTGTGTGCTTCTTTTGAGATTTCTTTCCCGGAAATATTTTATGCTTTTGTGGATCCACCCTCCATCTTTACTTCTAATATTCTTTACCTTTGTAACCTGACATTCTCTACCTGTCTGAGACATTGACACACCAGAAGCAAAAGCAGCAACAAGGTAGATAAATACAGTGGAATTACTGTAATAGGAGGAGGACATTCTTCGCTCATGAGTGTTGATTTACCTGCCTCAGCAAAGGAAGTAGGCAGCCCGGGGAGATATTTAAAGATCGGCCAAACACCACTTCTTTGGTGCCTCTTTTAGCAGGCAGCAGAGAAAAAAGCAATAAAGATGTGTGTGTGTGTGTGTGTGGGGGGGGGGGGGTTACCATAAAGTAATCTGCTTTTTGAGAAAAATAACACTCTTCTAATACCTTAATCTGTAGATTTGGGAGATGCTGCTCTTACAATGAGCGATGTCATGAGCATGGGAGTAATGGGCTAAACGATGGAGAAAATGTCCTTTTGTCCTTATACATGAGTCGTTTGTTCCTGTAGGATAAAACAATATGATAATAGAGGTGAGCAAGAGAGGAGAGCAGTGAGTCACTGAAGAGCATCAATGTTCTGGATTTCCATAAATATGAGCGGGGAGGAAATGTTTTAAAAGGAGGCACAGACGGATATGAGCTGAGAAAGTGACTTGCTGACATGTGCAATGCCCAAAAAAGGAAAGGAAAAGAAAGAAAAAAGTGCAAACTCCTTGAAAATTAAGTGACCAGTGGGTCCATTTGATTGACTGGACAGCCTGAGTCTTACCACCCATAATAACAAAACACGGCTGATAGTTGTCCCTGTCTTCAAAGAAGAAGGAAGACAAGAAGATTGGAGGTTACTGTGGTGTGTGTGTGTGTGTGTGTGTGTGTGTGTGTGTGTGTGTGTGTGTGTGTGTGTGTGTGTGTGTGAGAGAGAGAGAGAGAGAGAGAGAGAGAGAGAGAGAGAGAGAGAGAGAAGGATGGCCTGACAGGACCAGACTTGGAGTGAACATAACGTCTCCTCTGGGAGCAGCAACCACTGCCATGCTCATCTTTCTTCTCCCCTCCCTCCTCTGTCCCTTTCCTCTGCCTCACATGTACGGCTTTTACTCGCCTGTCAGTCTGTCTTGCTTCTCGTTTGTCTGTTGGCATCTCTTGCGGTTTGTCTTTTTCTCTCTCTCCCCCTCTCTCCGCCTTCACTGCTTTGCTCTTCTCTTGCTTTCCATCACCCTATAAACCCCCTTTGTTCAGAACATATATCCCTGTCTTGACGTGTCCTTTATCTGCAGTTCATGTCCTAGCTCTGTCCTCCTCTCTCCTTTTGTCCTCTGCAGCCTGGTCCAGAAATCTTTTGCTTTTGTTCAGTCTTCGTCAAATTCTAAAACCACAATTCTGGTGAAGTTGGGTTGTTGTGTAAAATGTAAATAAAACAAAATACAATGATTAAAAAAAATCTTTTTCAACCTATATTCGATTGAAAACACTACAAAGACATATTTATTGAAAAAACTGAAACTATATTTTTTTGTTGCAAATATTCACTCGTTTTGAATATAACACCTGCAACACATTCCAAAAAAAAGCTGTGATAGGGGTCAGAAAAGACTGGGAAAGTTGACAAATACTAAAAAACACCTTTTTGGAATGTTCCACAGGTGAACAGTTTAATTGGAAAAAGGTGAGTGTCATGACTGGGTAGGAGCATCCCCAAAAAGTTCAGCCTTTCACAACCAAGGATGGGGTGAGGTTCATCCCTGTGTGAACAACTGCATGGGCAAATAGTCCAACAGTTTAAGAACAACATTTCTCAATGTACAAGTGAAAGAAATGTAGAGATTTGATCATCTACCGTCCAAAATATCATGAAAAGATTCAGAGAATCTGGAGTAATTTCTGCATGTAAGGAGCAAGGCCAAAAATAACATTGAATGCCCGTGACCTTTGATCCCTCAGGCAGCACTGCTTTAAAAACCAACATCATTCTGTATAGGATATTATCATGTGCACTCAAGAACACTTCAGAAAACCATTGTCAATTAACACAGTTTGTCATCACATCTACAGTATAAGTGAAAGTTAAAACTCTATCATACAAAATGAAAGCCTATATCAACATCACCCAGAAACGCCGCTGGTTGCTGTGGGCAGAAAGCTCATCTGAGATGGACTGACACAAAGTGGAGATGTGTGTTGTGGTCTGACAAGTCCACATTCAAATTGTTTCTGGAAATCATAGACGTGTCCTCTGGGCTAAAGACGAAAAGAACAATCCAGATTGTTATCAGCATTAAGTTCAAAAGCCAGCATCTGTGATGGTATGGGGGTGTGTTAGTGCCCATGGCATGGGTTAACTTGCACATCTGTGAAGGCACCATTAATGCTGAAGGGTACATACAGGTTTTGGAGCAACATATGCTGCCATCCAAGCAAGATCTTTTTCAGGGACGTCCCTGCTTATTTCAACAAGACAATACCCAGCCACATTCTGCATGTGTTACAATAGCGTGACTTTGTAGTAAAAGAGTGCAGGTAGTAGACGGACCTGCCTAGAGTACAGACATGTCTCCCATTGAAGACTGGGAAAGAATGGGAAACAGTTCCACCTACAAAACTTCAACATTTAGTGCCCTCAGTTCCTAAATGCTTACTGAGTGTTGTTTAACCTGTTGCACTCCGGGATACCGCGGGTGGTCACGTCTCTGTGTCCTAGTGCGTCTCAGTGCGCACTGAAAGCTGCATTTCCGTTCTTCCAGTACAGACACAGCCGCAAACAGAAAGCCAAAGGAGAGTTTTGATTGGTTTAGATTTGATTGACCTCTCATTTGACTAATAAGAGACTTGAATTGGGTTTCTGAAACCTTGAAGTACCAATGACTGAAAACCTAACAAGAAGGACCTGCCTACCAACGACTGCAAATACAACGAGCCAGTTGAAGCAGAGAAGTTCGACGATTGAAACGCGTGCGTCCCGTGCATAAAATCTGTTTTGTCAAAGCCACTAGGTGACACACATTGAGACCTGTGTGTAACGGTAGCGTTAGCCAGTCTTTTTTTATTACTCCTGTTCTCATTTGTTTTGAAAAATCGTTCGCCAAAACCACAATCATGGAAGCGCAAAACCGCAATAATGGAATCATGGTTTGACCGGGTCGGGTGACCAGAACCACGAGTCGTAACAAGCAGACCAGCTTCATGTTCATCTGACAATGAGGAACAGATGTTCGCCAACGACACTGCTGTTGTGGACAGGTAAGTGTTATAAGCTAAATTATTCTTTATCAATGAAAATAGTAATAAAAATGACTTTTGACCCATCGGTAATTACAACGGTGCGTCATGGCCACATGACAGACCATTGACGGACCATTTTTTGCGCACCGAGCTTCTTTGTAGTGGGGGGGGGGAGGAGTTGTTATCCTCTACATTGCAGATATTTTAGTATAATTTTTATTGCACTGTAGGTTATTTTTTCTTGTAAAAAGAGGCCACACATTTTTTACGTGGCATGCTTCTTTGTGTGTGGGGGGCTTGTTTGTTCATTCATTCATTCATGAATGAACAAACAACCCCCCCCCCACACACACACACAGCCCTGAGTGTCACCTTTCATTAGAGCCCAAGATGAAGCTTCTATGTTTCACCATTCTAAAGTTACAGACGTTTTTCCAAACTGTGCCATTTGGCACAATTTGGCAGAGTTCAAAAACGCCTGGGAACAACCTGAGAAAAAAGCTGTGTAATATATTCATTTTTTGTGGTATTGTTACAAAATTTTGACCTCAGCTTGATAACACTTGGTTCTACATTTCTGTTGCATTTTCCAGCCAGTATCTGACAGCTGTGTGTTATTTGCAAGCATTTATATCTAAAAAAACACCCAGGCGAACTTTATTTTCTTCAGATTCAGTATGTTTAGATGACTGTTACTCAGTGGCAGGAGCACTTAGAGAGATTATGCCTGTTTTGCTAAAAAATTCAAAGTATTTTCTTTTAAATGAGACCAACCCCATGAAGATGCTGCAAAGGGTTTAAGAACAGCTTTTGATTTACTTTGGGTATGCTATTTTTAGGTGTTTTTAGGGAAATTGACCAGAGTGCAAGGGGTTAAAGGAAAGGTGATGTAACACAGAGGTAAACATGCTCCTGTCCCTGCTTTTTTAAAAATGTTGTAGGCATCAAATACAAAATAAGTGAATTTTTGCAAAAACAAAGTTTATCAGTTTGAACATTAAATATCTTGTCTTTGTAGTGTATTCAATTGAATATAGGTTGAAAAGAATTTTATGTCATTGTATTTGTTTTTACATTTTACACAATGTCCCAGCTTCACTGCAATATGGATTATATATGGAATGTGACTTTTGTTATAATAATTACCCGTTTTCTTGCTCATCAATCAAGTGACATTAGTCAATTTCTTCCATATAAGTGCTGAGTCAGCAATATGTCATGCTACCAAGAAAAGGTTATCCCAGGTGAATAAACATCCAGCACGTTTAAGCAATATTACATGAGAGGGAGTGTGGTATCAATGAATATAATTGATTCATTGTAGGCCCGACATGAAGCAGAGGGACAATGACATCACTGCAGTTACTATATTCATTGACACTGCACAACCTTGAGTGTAGCATTGGTTCTATACAATTCCTCAAATATAGTTTATTAAATGACAGCAATAGAGGACAAATATTATGATTTGTTTGTTTAACCAGTTATTTTGCTCCACCATTAAAAATAGTCCCTTCTAAATGCACCAAGTTAACTGTTGCCAAGCATCTCAAGTCAGCATCATATTGAAAAAAACAAAAAAACAAAAAACACTTATTGTCATTTCATACACATGTAAACAAATTAGATACTGGCCAGTACAAAGGTCAGTGTTTATAATACATACATACCAGTCACTCCTTGAGAAGGGTGTGTTGGTCCCTTAAGGACTAGCCACCTGCACAATGTCATTGGGACCGTCCCTATGGGTGGCTAGTTAGCATGCTAGCATTTTGGCTTTGGCATACTTTGCTCACTTTTTCTTGGCATTTTCAGATGAACTAAAGAGTCCATCAACAGAAAGGTACTGTGGTTTGCTACTTGATACAATAAATCCAAATCCAACAATAAATCCGAGGGCAGTGGTGACCTAATGGTTAGGAATGTGGACTGGTGAGCAGAAGGGTGGCTGGTTCAATCCCTGGACTGGTAGGATCAGATCTACAGTACTCACAAAAAGTTAGGGATATTTAGCTTTCAGGTGAAATTTCAGTATGCACTATAACCTTAACAGGTGAAATTAATTTGACTTTCTCTAACTTTTTCAATGCACATGTCCAACTGTTCAATGTTTGTGTACTTTTTGCATAACTTGCTGTTCTCTAACAAGGTGCTTAATGGGAAAATTCGCAACAGGTGTTTGATCCATGAATCGACCAATAAATTTTCTGGTTCAATTAGAATTGGTATTTAAACAGTCGTCTTCAACATGCTGTTCACATTTTGACATCATGAGACCAAGACGACACCTAACAATTGATCAACAGTACCTTGCCATTGTGAGGCTTCAAACAGGATGTTCTCAGAAGGAAGTGGCCACTAAGCTTAGAGTGTCACAGAGTGTCATCAGCAGGTTGCAACAGACATACAGAGGGGCTGGAAGAGTCATAGAAAGGTATAGAAGTGGATGTC
Source organism: Pholidichthys leucotaenia (assembly GCA_020510985.1). Classification (NCBI taxonomy): domain Eukaryota; kingdom Metazoa; phylum Chordata; class Actinopteri; order Cichliformes; family Pholidichthyidae; genus Pholidichthys; species Pholidichthys leucotaenia. Next base: position 212,588,064 of record CM035836.1, read on the forward strand.
CTTTGGCCACATCCCATGCTGATGACCACTTTACTGTAAACAGCACCCTGTGAAACTGGATGATGAAAGCCACTCAACTCCAGGCACATTTAAGGGAGGTGAGAGGCACCCAAGTGTCACATCAGACCATGTGAAACCGTTTACATCAGCATGGTCTGCGTGCTAGACAACTTGCAAGGGTATTTGACCACACCACCAGGCACAGGTGTCACGTCTTGCATGGGCCAGGTGTCATGTTCGCTGCGTAACTTCGCAACGGACAAATTAATTTGTTCAAGCCCAAAAAGCAGGTGAAGAGGACATGTTTATTAACAGAAAAGGGAAACTCAAAAATACACAAAATACAAGAAAATGTTCAGTAGGAATACAGTCTGGCACACAAGTGTTGGCTGTCCGAGCTTAGTTGGTAGAAGGAGGAGCCCCCACTCACTCCCAGGATGGAACCGGGTAGCGGATAAAGAAGGACAATTAATGGTGGAGAAAGACTTACATTCGGTGTCGGAGTTCAACGGGCTCTGGGAAAAAATAATGCCGTAGTAGTCCAAAGGGAAGGGGAACCAACAGCTTCAGGACATCAACATAGGCTGGTACTACAGACTGAACTGTGTAGTGTTGACTTACGCCGCAACCCTGAATGCCCCCACTGTCACCCGTAAATACCAAGCAGGCTAATGAGTGACAAGTGGATGCAGGTGTGCGGCGGGAGTCTGTGTATGAGTGTGTGTCAGGATGAGTGTGTGTGTGTGTGTGTGTGTGTGTGTGTGTGTGTGTGTGTGTGTGTGTGTGTGTGTGTGTGTGTGTGAGAAACCCCAGGTGATGGCAATAAGTTGATAGGTGCCTGGCAGAGAGAGGTGAGAGGAGGGCTGTGGCTGAGGACTGGCAGAGGAACCAATAATCTGCCAGCTGGGAAAGAAAACAGCAATCAGAGGCCATAGCCACAGGTCATGAACGGGGCAGGAAACAACAACCCCATACATGACACCAGGGAACATTTACACTGGACAAGGGAACAGTGGGCCTCAGTGTTGTTCTCTGATGAAAGTCAATTCACACTGAGCAGAAATGATGGCTGCCAGCAATGTTGGAGATGTCAAGGAGTGCGCTATGCATCAGTCACTGTTGTCACCAGACAAGTCTTTGGTGGTGTTGGTGTTACAGTCTGGACAAGTGTGTCTAGTCAATACAGAACTGCCCTACACCTTGTGAATGGTACAGTGACAAGCCAATAACATTATTAATCCAGTCATTGTGCCCCTGCATGAGCAATACAGGCCTAATTTCATCTTCATGAATGACAATGCTCCAGTTCATTGAGGTCGCATCATTAGGGAACAGCTGCTGGAGGCTGGGGTACCTCAAATGGAGTGGCCTGCACTTTCTCCAGACCTGAATCCCATAGAAAACCTATGGGATCAGCTGAGTTACCGTGTAGAGGCCCGTAACACTGCACCCCACAACCTCAATGACCTGAGGGCCACCCTTTAAGAAGAGTGGAATGTTACTGAACCCCAACTGCTCCAGTGGAGCTGCTCAGTGGCCATAGGTCAGTCTGTGGTTAAACTGGGCTGCTTCCAGGTGTAAATGTGTGAGTGTGAACAGGGTGTCCTTGAAAAAGAGAGGTTGCCTCTCAGTGGAACTTCCGTGTATAAATAAAGGTAAAAAAAAAAAAAAAAAAAAAAAAAAAAAAACAACCTCTGGCTTGCCTTCTTTTAACTAGACATGAAATAGCTTGAGAATGTTTACAAGGGTAGGACTTTGTAAACCAAGTCAATCCAGATCATGGAGATGGTTTCTTGTCAAACAGCGCCTCACTGTTTAAATTAAGGTATCCAACACAGTATTACAATTCTTATCTACCTGTATAAGAAGTAACAGATAGAACTGACAAACTTGACACTAAATAACTATTAGTAATTAACGGTTAACACCTCTGAATTGAAGGGATACATATACATACAGTGAAACATCGGGGTGTGATTATCGTGAACTATAGTAACTCCTGGAATCCCTATTGTCCACTCAAATTGTTCGGTTGGAACTAACTATTGGATAAACAAGTGACATGCAGGTGTCACGTTACACCAAATAATTTTTACCAAACTTATGACTCACACTAATTAGAGATAAAAGAACATAGGGTCATTAAGCGACACAGTCCCCAGTCAATTGTTTGAGGCACGGGGCATGTTTATGGGCAATTCCAGGTTCATTTCACTATTACAGTAGCACAAACATGAATTTTAAATTGGGCACAAAGTGCAAAAAGACTAATTTAAGCAAACAAATACTCTGCACAGGTCAGCTGACATCAGCATCAGGAGATGCTCATATAAAGATCAGTATTTGTGGAGGCTTCCTGCCATTCTGGACCTGCTTTTTTGGGTGGATTCACACTACAATGTTTGGATCAACTTTTACTGACTTTTGGCAAATGTTTGGCTCTGCTGGCAAAAGTTCATCATTCATTCATTCATTCATTCATCTTCTTCCGCTTAATCCTTTTTGGGTTGCAGGGGGGCTGGAGCCTATCCCAGCATCTTTGGGCGAGAGGCAGGGTACACTCTGGACAGATCGCCAGTCCATCGCAGGGCCAACACAGAGAAACAGACAACCATTCACTCTCACAGTCATACCTAAGGACAATTTAGAATCCCCAGCTTGATGCCAGTTAACCTAACCTGCATGTTTTTGGCACGTGGGAGGAAACCGGAGAAATCCCGGAGTAAACCCACGCAGACACGGGGAGTACATACAAACTCCACACAGATCACTGTTGGTCGGGGGCTGGGATCGAACCCAGGATCCCCTGGCCAAGGGTGAGTTGCTCTGCTGCCGCAGTGCTAACCACTCCGCCACCGCGCCGCCCCAAGTTGATAAAAGTTAATGATAGTTGGTGTTTGTTGGCAAACAATGGTGAAAGTTGTGTTCCTTGAAAATTTTAAGCATGCTGAAAATTTGCTGATGTTTGGAAATAAACGTTGGTGAAAGTTGTACTCAGTTTGTAAAAGTTCCTGAGCGCTGGGCTAAGTTATGCAAAGTTCGCCTAAGTCGGCCTAAGTTAAGCTCCGTTGGCAAACGTTGACTGAAATGCTGATGGAAGCAGATGTTTTTAGACCGAAACTCACTTCAGACATGCACGGACGAAAGAGAAATGGAGAGAAGGGTGAATTTAAAAAAGAAAAAAAAATATATACAGTATATAATCTCCCAAAAATGTGACAGCTCCAAAAGAAAAAAAAAATCTCCTTACGGAGAAATTTACTCTTAATTTTCTGCTCCGTGCATAATCATTATCCAGGATTTATTGGTTCGGCTTCTATTGTGGGGAATCAAACAGCGCTGATGTGGTGTCAAAAAGTAAATGACATTTAATGGGATTTTATGTTATTTTGATGGAAAGAATTGTAACAGTCAAAATATAATCACCCGTCATTTTATTTATATGATGATACACTAAATAGTTTTTTTTTTTTTTAATTCCATCAACGTTTACATTTTTTTTTTTTGATTTTGTGTACTTTATTGATCCCCAGAGGGGAAATTGAGGGTATCCACCTGGAGCAGCCACGGTACGGCGCTATCCCTTAACCATTCACACACACATTCATACCTAGGGCCACTTTAGAGTCTCCAATTAACCTAACCTGCATGTTTTTGGCCTTTTAATTGTAATTGTTTTAATTGTAATTGTAATTGTTCTTTTAATTTTAATTGTAGACTTACTGTTGGAGTCTATAGATAGGAATTATTGTATTTTTTTAGAGGAATGAATGAATGAACAGGGGAAAAGGGCATGCAAAAGTAACTGCATGTTAATATAAGACGAAAATAAATACTGAAATGTATGCCCAAGGGAGATGTGTTCGCTCCAAAAGCAGGTCCAGAATGGAAGGAAGCCTAACGCTGCTCTTTATGAGTGTCACCTGACGCTGATGTCAGCTGACCTGTGTTGAGTATTCTTTTGCTTAAGTTAACCTAAGTTGGCAACAGCTTCACATACACTAGGCTAAGGCTGTGTGTCCACCAAATGCGTTTTTTTTCTGCTGTGGGCGGCTATTTTCTATTCATTCTCTATGTAGTTCAGCGTCTACAGCGCTGAGCGGCCTCGGTGCTGAAACGCTCTCAGCGGTGGCCGCTTTTTGTCGTGGCACTCAGGGCACTCAGAGTTGAAAAAATTTCAACTTTTCAGACTACAGCTGAGCTCGTCAATGTCAAACCTTTCTAAGCAGCCAATCAGGATAAGGAAGGGCGGGACATAGGATGCTGGTACAGTCTGTACTCAGACTCCTGTTTTCGGTGTCATCATATTTTGCATCAAGAGCTGCTACCAATGCTAGAATATGTTTCCTGTCCACTGTTATTTAGAGACTGCTATTAAAAAAAAAGTAGAAAGTCTGACTATAGTCTTCATATAGTTCAGATTTAACAGAAAACAATAGCTGAGTGTGTGTTTTTCATAGTGCTGAGCTGTGAGTGACAAGCTGTAGCTGGGATACAGGGCAGAGACTTTTTTTTTCCAGTGCGCAGGTCACATGTGCTGAAAAACAGACGTTCAGGGCGGTCGGGCAACAAAAAACGCATTTGATGGACACGCAGCTTAAGTTGGCCAAAGTTTGCTAACACTGAATGCAACGCTGGCAAATGCTAGCAAAAGTTTGTAAAATTTCATAAAAGTTGGTGTGCACTGGATTAAAAAAACCTGCTCACGAATGTAATTTCACCGACGTTTGGACAGATTCTCTGATTTTTCAAAACATCTGCAAAAGTCATTCCAAACGCTATAGAGTGAATCTGTAGAAGAGCTTGGAAGAACGAGGCGGTATGATATATAAACCAAAGTTTATTATCAGCTCCTCTAACAAGTCTCATCTAAGTGCAGAAGCAGAAGCAAGAAAAGAGACCAAATACCTCTGGCTCTGTGAACTTATACTTGCACATAACAAAAGACATGCATATCAAAGGCTGACATCCCTCATTATCTTAATCCCCCCATTGTCTCCGTACTCCCCCTCCTCGCCCTGGGGGGTGAGGGTAGCTCCTCCAGTCTCCACCGCAGTGTCTGGGAAACTCTTTGATCTTCACTGGCGGTTGAGATCCCTTTGTCCTGTTCTGAGGTGTGAAGTCGCCATATGTAATCACCAAACATTCTCACATGCTTCAACATATGTAGGTTATGGAATATATGATAAATATAGACCACAGAATCCAGCTTTAACTTAGGCCGACTTAGGTAAACTCTGCATAACTTAGCCCAGCACTCAAGAACTTTTACAAACTGAGCACAACTGTCACCAACGTGTATTTCCAAACGTCGGCAAATTTTCAGCATGCTGAAAGTTTTCAAAAAACACAACTTTTGCCAGTGTTTGCCAACAAGCACCAACTATCATTAACTTTTACCAACTTTTGCTAGCAGAACCAGACGTTTGCCAAAACATCAGTAAAATGTAGTCCAAACATTGTAGTGTGATTCCACCCTTAAACGAGAGTGAGCCTTTCATCTCTTCTGAGATGTGGTAATCTCTTCTGAAAACAAAATTGTTGTATTAACTCAAAACAACTGTCGGGATACTTTCATTTTGAATCACTATCATAATTAGATAATGATGGCCATCGGCTTTGTGGACACCTGCCAGCTCTTCTCCATGGCTGTGGTGACAGCACTTTTCCCGGTATAGAGTAGCCATTTTTTTTTACTGTGCAGTGAAAAACTCTGTCTGCTGTGTCTTCATATAGTTTAGATTTAACAGAAAACAATAGCTGAGTGTGTGTTTTTCATTAACCGGGACACAAGTGCACGAACAGATATGAGATATGAGGATGTGATATGACAGCCCAGTTCCACTTAAAAAACATACAAATGCACATTTTTTGAGGGGTTGAAAAACGTGCATTAGTACAGTTTTAACTGAGATTGGGTTGGCTATTATGACAGACAGAATAGATGAGTATATGGACAGAATGCTTCGTCACAGAAGAGAGGTTTGTCATTTAAAATCTTCAGACTGACAGTATCCCACCACAGCTCCCCTGTGTACCACATCCACATCAGAATGCGCACACACACTCTCTGTTCATTCATTCATTCATTCCCCTAAAAAATTATACATTAATGCCTAAGCTACAGACCATACTCCAAAGGTAAGTCTGCAATTTAAATGAAAATGTGGATGGAATTAAAAAAAAAAAAAACTGTTGTGTATCATCATATTATAAATGATGGGTGATTACATTACAATTGTTATAACTCTCTCCATTAAAATAACATAAAATTTCAGCACATGCTGTGTTTTCTCATACAGTATGCTCCTGTCAGTAGGAGCTGCACGATTTCAAAACACACCACATAGCATTAACAATGCACTTCTGATGGCAGACCTCCCTTTTCCTGATGAAAAGAGCACTGTCATAAAATGTTCCAAAATACCTACAGTATGTACTGTACATGAGATTGCATGCTGCCGCACCTCTTTGAAATGAAATGAGCCCACTCCTCCCAGCGCAAAGCCACGATCTGCTGGTAATTAGATGGTGTGACGCAAAGTGTAACAAACAGACAATGTGCTGACAGAAAATAACAAAAGCACTGGCACAAGACAGGAAGTGTGGTGCAAAAGCCCGCTGTTGATTGTCATAATACGGCCCATAGTATTAATAAGTAATAGTTCATCATTAATAATAGTATTAGGTGTGTGATATACTGACATAACAGCTTATCAATAGCTGATTATGAAAAAAAAAAATCCCATTTACAGATTCATGTTAGAATTTCTGCTCATTTCGGGTATGTTCGTTCAGAACAGCTCTGCTTTTACATCTTACACCCGAGATGAGCTTTTGAATATTGGTTTACAAAACAACGATAACGACCTTTTTATCAGCAACCTACGTCTGAATCTACATCTCATCCCGGAGCTCTGGAGAACTCCCGACGCTCGGCAGGCTTCCCGGCCGACCGGAAGTGCTCGGAGGCGGCGTAAGGATCGTAAACAAAGGAGGGGTAAACGCGGTGGGCTAAGAGCTAAGCTAAAGCTAACACCGCACCGGCTATCGCTACCCAGTATTTTCCTTGCTAATGTACGGTCTCTGGCGAGCAAAATGAATGAACTACGGCTTCGGATCACCAACAATAAGAAACTTATGAACTGCAATATCATGATTTTTACGGAAACATGGCTTCACAGTGGAATACCCGACAATGCTATCGAGCTAGCCGGCCTACACACGCTCCGGGCAGACAGAGCAGCAGTTGACTCCGGTAAGACAAGAGGGGGGGGATTGTGCATTTATATTAACAAGGCTTGGTGCACGAACTCTGTCACTGTTGAGAGACACTGCTCAGCTAACCTGGAGTTTCTCATGGTTAAATGTAGACCTTTCTATCTGCCACGCGAGTTCACTTGTACCATCATAACAGCCGCTTACATTTCTCCGGATGCTAATGCTAAGCTTGCTATGAAAGAACTGCATGCAGCTATTAGCAAACAACAAACTGCACACCCAGAGGCAGCATTTATTGTGGCGGGTGATTTTAACCACTCTAACCTCAAGACAGTGCTTCCTAAATTCTACCAGCATGTCTCCTGTCACACAAGAGGGGACAAAACATTGGACCATGTTTACACCAATATTGTGGGAGCCTACACAGCAACTCCCCTCCCCCACCTAGGCCAGTCTGATCATTTATCCTTGTTCCTTACCCCCAAGTATGTACCGTTCATCAACCGGGTGAAGCCATCAGTGAGGACCATCAAAGTGTGGCCAGAGGGGGTTGACTCTGTACTCCAGGAGAAGTTTAGGAACACAGACTGGAGTATGTTCACCTCTCAGGCTACCTGTGGCTCCCACATAAACATCAACTCTTACACCCACTCAGTCCTGGACCATATCAACACCACTATTGACAGTGTCACCACGGAAAGACAGATCACCACGTACCCAAATCAGAAGCCGTGGATGAACAGAGAAGTGCGACTTCTGCTAAAAGCACGTAACAATGCCTTTAGATCTGGTGATGCACAGGCCTACAATTCATCCAAGGCAGATCTGAAGAGGGGCATCAACAAGGCCAAGCACAGCTACAAGCTGAAGGTGGAGGAACATTTTGGGGACTCTGATCCCCGACGTATGTGGCAGGGCATTCAAGCTATCTCTGATTATAAGCCCAGCAACTCCATACCTATAGCCATGACTGTGCCCTTTCTCAATGAGCTAAATAACTTCTATGCTCGTTTTGACAAGGACAACAATGAAAAGAACATCAATTTCCCACCCTCTGATGACCTCCACCACCTCACACTCACCCACACCGACGTCCGTAATGCACTGAGTCATGTCAACGTACGTAAGGCTGCTGGCCCTGATGGCATTCCTGGGCGTGTGCTGAGGGCATGCGCTGAGCAGCTGGCAGGGGTCTTCACAGACATCTTCAATCTGTCCCTGGCCCAGGCCGTGGTACCAGCGTGCTTCAAGACCACTTCAATAGTACCAGTGCCGAAACATTCAACACCATCGTGCCTAAATGACTATCGCCCTGTGGCACTGACGCCCATAGTCATGAAGTGCTTTGAGCGACTGGTCTTGGCACAGCTCAAAAAAGGCCTGCCCCCAACACTGGACCCTCATCAGTTCGCCTACCGGAGCAACAGGAGTACAGAGGATGCGGTTTCTACAGCGCTGCACTATGTACTCTCACACCTGGATGACAAGAACACCTACGCAAGAATGCTGTTTATTGACTTCAGCTCAGCATTCAACACAGTTATCCCCTCCAAGTTGCTCACCAAACTTGGGGACCTGGGAATCAGTACCTCCACCTGCAACTGGATCATGGATTTTCTGACCAACAGACCCCAGCATGTTAGGTCAGGCCCCAACCGTTCTTCCGTCATCACACTCAACACTGGTGTACCACAGGGCTGTGTGCTCAGCCCATTCCTCTACTCCCTCTACACCCATGACTGCAGGCCTATGTATGGATCCAATTCCATCATAAAGTTCGCAGATGACACCACGGTGATTGGACTCATCAGGGACAACGACGAGTCAGATTACAGGGCAGAGGTTGAGCACTTGGCTACTTGGTGCGCTGACAATAACCTGCTCCTTAACACCAGCAAAACCAAGGAGCTCATAGTGGACTACAGGAAGGAGAGGGAAGAGACACATGACCCCATCCATATCAATGGCATAGCTGTTGAACGTGTCCCCAGCTTCAAATTCCTGGGGACCCACATCTTGGAGGACCTGTCCTGGTCAGTTAACACCACCAGCCTGATCAAGAAGGCCCATCAGCGCCTCTTCTTCTTGAGGACATTGAAGAAGAACCATCTGTCAACTGACATCCTGGGCAACTTCTACTGCTGCGTGATAGAGAGCACCCTGACCAACTGTATCACACTCTGGTATGGGAGCTGCTCTGTAGCTGACCGCAAGGCGCTGCAGCGGGTGGTGAAAACCGCCCAACGCATCACAGGGACTCCACTTCCAGCTATAGAGGACGTCTACAGGAAAAGATGTCTGCGCCGGGCATGCAGCATTCTTAGGGACTCCAACCATCCTGCTCATGGACTGTTCCAGCTTCTCCCCTCCAGAAGACGTTTCAGAAGCCTTCGGACTAGAACCAGCAGGTTTAGGAACAGTTTCTTTCCAACAGCTGTCACGTTATTGAACTTAGTTCCCCGCTGACTCTCTTACAATCATCTTTTACCATCCTCACCTGTACATAACTGCATAACTACATAACTACATCTAACTTATTGCACATTATTTGCACATAACAGTACTTTTAACTTTCTGCACTGCTGCATATATTTGCATATATTTGCTTAAATTGCACATACTGTTAATTACCGTATATACTGCCCTGCTGTCCTTTGCACTTCTGATTGGATGCTAAACTGTGTTTCATTACCTTGTATTCATACATGTGTAATGACAATAAAGTTGAATCTAATCTAATCTAATCTAATTACCTTCACAACAGCCAGTTTTCAAAAGATCAGTAGAGGAAAAGTGTCATTTGTCAGATTTTTTGCTTTGCACTTAAATGCAGTCTATACAATTCCTATTTTGACTAATAACACCTGTGAGTCACCACTAATGTGTCAAAATGACCACTGTGCTTTGTATTACTTAAGTATGTATGTTAACACATAGTTTTCTGTTGTTTATCAAAGCCAAGCTAAATTATATTGTCATGCTACCATTTGTTTTGATGTATAACTAAGAAAAATAAAGTATGTGATAATCATCAATTGTACAAATAAAAGAACACAATTGCCATTATTGAGTCAGTACATTTTTTCTTACTACTTAAATCTGTTTGTTTAAATATACTGCAACCTTTCTACTGCCACTCAATGAAGAAATAATTTGATTTACTTTGTGTATGCTATTTTTAGCCATTTTGAGGAAAGTTGCCCCCCCCCCCCAAATAAAAACAAACAAAAAAAAACAAACAAAAAACCCCCAAAACGCCAGAATCAGTGACTAGACTCAGCCCACATCCTACAAAGCTAATAGCGGCCAGCGCTACGTTAAACAGCATGAATGCTGTGATAAAAAAGACTTACTGGTTGAAGGACATGCCCAGTTGTATGCATGGTGGCCCATGATAATGACTGAAACTGCATTGGTCCATAAAAGAAGTTTAATGGTAAAAGCCATCTTAATTTGGGTCAAGTTTTCCAAGCAGCTAGCCCAAAAAATGCTAACTGGCCATGGAGGTTAACTTCTGTTAGGCCAGAGAGTCCTGATTGTTTCATAAGCTGAGTGCTGGAGGTTTCCCTCATGCTCAGTCTCATGGCTTTTTCTCTACATTTATATATTTGTTGTATTTTGTGCTTTTTGGGTTCTGTTATTTTCACACTGTTTTCTGTTTTGTTGTTTATGTTTTTGTTTTGTTACGCTCATATTTTGTATTAATTTGTAATTATTTATTAGTCTGCATTTGGGGATGTTTTATCCTTTATATTCTTACTGTGGTGTTCTTTCTCGGGGTTTACAGTTGTCAAGTGGTGTTTCCGGTTTTGTGCTCAGTGTGGGCATCACCCTGTCAGCTGTCAAGTCCAGTCACTCCTCTCTCATTGCTTCCAGCTGATCCAGATTGTTAATCATTGTTTTCTCCTGCCCGCTCTAGTACCCACGCCTGTGTTCTATTGTTTGATGCCTTATTTAAGACCGCTGCCTTTTGTATTCCTCGCGGTGGTCTTGACGGATGTCAGAACTCTCTAAAGTACGCTCTGCACCTTCTCCTTGTCTTCGGGTTTATCTCTCTCTGGCTTTTGTGTTATGTTATTCACTTTATGTTCGTAATAAATTATCACAAACTCACAGTCCAGCGCGTGGATCTTTCTCTCTGCCCCGAGGGGGCGATTCATGACAGATTGGCTCAACACTATAGACATCCCACCATGGTGTTAGTCTTACATCACCAAAAACGGTCTGTCTAAATTTGCCTTTTTTTGGGGGGTGGGGCTTAAGTGAAACTTTAAATCCAAAAAACAGAGACATGTTACATTTGAGTGATTTTGCTCTTGATATGTCTTATAAGTCATAAAAACTTGTTACAAACATGTTAACAAGAAAAACAAACTTGATTTTTAACCGAGTGTCACTTTAATTTTAACTGCAGACAAACAACATATGTTTCCAGATTGCGAAGAAGCTGCACTATAATTATGGTATTAATCTGGTGATCGCTTGGAAACATGTTGATATAAAAAGGAGCTACTGCTTGCCACAATAAAAGCAAACAAGTAAAAGCATCATATGTGATCTTCCCATCAAACTTGAAGCACCTTGTAACATCGCTGTGGACCTCATTCATGAAACATAAATGAACTAGCACAGCTCCACTGTCGTTCAAAAAAATTTCCTGAAGCAGTTCAATTGAAATGAAAATTGGACTCTGTACGCCAGAAGTTTTGCACCGGAGTGGTGTGAATAGTTGATATGTGGAAAAAATTTGTGGGCGGATTTTCAGCACCACCCCAATACATTTTTTGCAGTGCAGCAGAGTGAAACACCCTTAAAAGTCCCACATTCAATAGGTTTAGCTGTTTCGGTTTGGCAGAAAGCAAACAGACATCTCTAAAGACTTAAGCAGCAGAAACTTTTATCTTCCAGAGCCAAATACAGCTGTATGAGAAAGAGGCCAGATGGGCTGTGTGTACCCATCTGTCTTTACACATCTCCAGCAATGCACAGTTCCTCTTCATCATTCCCTCATCGCCTTCACCTCTGCAGTGCCTTTATTCATCAGGCCACCATACATCTCTCTTTATTTCCCCACACAGTGCCTCTCTGCCTCCCCAGCAATCCTAAATCATGCATGTCAAGGAAGAACTTTAGAGCCAATGAGCATTCTGCAGTTATCCACCATTTTTTTCATCAGGAAGTCAGGAGGAATGCACGTTTCTGCCGAGATGTTAATATTAATGGAGGGACAAGTTGCAGGCGCTGTGGAGGACTGTTCAGTGGTTGTGCAGAGAACTGGAGCAGGTGGGACTAACACAGTAGAGGTTAATGACAGGGGGGGAAACTCCTTGTCATGGTCCCATTGTCTGGGGTGGCTGGGACCCTCTTACCTGTGGGCACCTCCTGAAAATTGCTTTCTGATAAAAATAGTGCTCAGCCACGGACCTGGCCCACTTTATTAGTCGTGTACTCTGGAAAAGCCTCCCGGGTAGGGAGATGGTGGAGAGGGAGAAGAGAGGGGGGTGAGATGTAGTCAAAGGCACAGATAGAGTACAAAAAAATGAAATTGCCCCCCCCCCCACACACACACACACATACTGTATTCCCTTGTGCAATTTTGCCACCCTTCACATCCCCACAAACGCACATGTGCAGCCAGGTATAAACAATCTGACAGAGGCAGGCAGACATAATTGGGCCGGACTCTGATACCCAGGACCAGCTCTGGCCAAGTTCTCAGCAGCTAACAGGGGAAAGTTGGATGAAGTAAAACTTTATCCGGATGACATTGTGGATGAACACACATGGGAATAAACTAACACAGCTCCACTTTTGACCCAATACTGATAAAGCCCTTTAATAAACCTAGTTCTGCCTGTTTTCACATAAAAAGCCACGCTGCCTGATGTGTGCTGACTATTTCATGTGTAACTGTAGATATCACACATGTCTACCTTTCCTGCTGTCACTAGAGGTTACTCAGTTAGACATAACTGTAAATATTCATGTTGGTTTTATGTGTTGATTGCCATATTATTAAAATGTCTACCTAAGTAGTTATAATCATGAAAACTGAAGTTCAAATTTAGACATAGACGTCATGCTGGAATCCAGACCAACCTGCTTCTACGTATGAACAGATTTGCTACCCTTCAGCAGGGGTCTGCAACCGGTGGGTCCAGAGCCATGTGCAGCTCTTTTCCCATATCCGTCCCAAATCCTTTACTCTGATTATGAGCTGTTTCCTTCAGGGAGACGCTACAGAGCAATCAGACACACAACTAACCACTCTAAGCTTTTTGTCCCAACATCAATAGCTCTGTTAAACAAGGAACCTGCTCAGCTGAACAGGACATGAGCCCCATTTTAGCTGCTCTTAATGGTTACATCTGTTCTTACAATCATTATTTCTAATCTTGGTCTTTAGTTTTCTAGGTTTTTATTGTTCAAATTATTTATTTAATCTGAGGCTATTTTATAGTTTTTATTGTGGATTATGATTGATTATTATTTTTTAAATGTTAATTCTTGTCTATAAACATTGCTGACTGTGTGTTGTTTTAAGCTGTGACTAAAGGTGAATGCAGCATCATGCAGCACCGTCATCCAAGACAAATCTCCCGTGAGGGACAGTAAAGTTTATTCTGATTTTCTCCATATTCAAAGGCTTTCTGTTCCAGCCAACCAAAAAACAAACAAACAAGCAAAAGCCCCAAAGGAAATAAATGGACAAAATGAAATGAAATAAATAAGTTGCAATTCTACAGGAAAATATTACAAGACAGAAAAATGTGCCCAATTTATTAGGAAAACGTTTCTGATTCTGGATGAGCCCATGCAGTGATTTCCATGACAGAATCATGTCAATCAGTTTAATGCACTGCCTGCTGCCCAAGGGCCCAGTGTTGATTTCTGGCCTGTGTAGACATATCCTTTGTGCGCAAAGATGTCTCCAGATTCTCTGACTCTTTGGATGAGATTATGTACTCTACATGATGCAATACTCTGAAACTGGTCGTCATTTTTTTTTTTCATATTGCTGAACTTCTGCCCATCTTAGTTCCAAGAGATGCTGTCTCTCTAATGCTCATTTTACACCCAGCCATGTTGTCCTCTTGCCCACTAACTTAATAAGTTGCTGTTCGGTGCTTTTGTTTCCCCCGTCCTAACTGTTTTGAGATATGTTGCTGCAACCAAATTCAATATGAGCCAATATCTTTCATGAAATATAATATGTGTATAATTAGCAAACACACATGTGCATAGGCTTTGGACTTTAGTTGATTTTTTTTAAGATCTTGTTGCTCTTTGAGGGGTAAATTCATGCAACACTAAAGAATGATGATCAACCATTTTATTTGTTTATATATTAATTTTTTATATAGCCTTTTAACTGCACCGCTTTTCGTTTGAGCTCATTTGTTACAGTGTTTTCCAGGCTTATTACATTGTGTGCCACTTGGAATTAGACATGAAGACTGCAAGGTTTTAATTGCAGTCCGTGTTAAACTACACCATGTGTAGGGAAGTGAAGATGCGTGGCAGGGCGCTACATCCACATAAAAATGCTGCAGCTACTTCAGGAGCCAACACCATATCCTTTGGACAAAAGTTACAGCCGCCTGTCTGAGAGGAGAGGGTAAATCCAAGCTCTGCATTCTGATCAGTGCTAACAACCCATAAACATGCACAGACGCACACAGACACACACACACACACACACACACACACACACACACACACACACACGCAAGGAGACAGGTATGCTGTAGATACAGATTTTATGATAATTTATAGGATGCTAACACAGTCGGGGAAAGGTTCAAGTACACAAGCCCTTTACTGTAAATTAATTCCTATGAGCGGGCTGTTCTTTTTAAATTTCATGCTGTGGCATTTTGCTACTATGTCTCACAAAACCGGTTAATTGGGATGGATGGTGTTAGGTGATACAGGGAGTTACCACATCCATCATTGCATTGTACTCTGTAGCAGCGAGCACTTCCTTTCTCTGTGGAGACTGGCTCAGAGACAGTGGCTGTGAATGGTCCCTTCAAGATATTTAGTTCCCTTGGTTTTCCGGCAGAGGTATTGTGAAGAGGAGTAGGTCACTCCATTCCTGGAGTGATGAGGATGCAAAAATAACCACCCTGCTGAACTCTGGAGGACTTCGTGTAAAATTTATGCAAACCATATACATTTTTTCAGGAATTATCAGGTGCAGTGTTCCTTAATTTTAATTTTTGCTCTCAAACTGATAGACCTTACTGTGTCATGTACTTTTTCAACTGGGCAAATATTTATAATAATGTGTAGAAAGTTGCTGGTTGCTTTCAGTTACTCAGCTATAGCGCCCTGGATAGCTCCTCATGTTTCAGTGGGATCAGCATCTTGGAAAGCTTCCTAATACGCAGTTTCTCACAAAAAAGTCAGCATTAAATATAATGTATATCTGAGGCTTAAGTAGTGTGATAGACAATGCACCTTACTTTTAATAGCACCTTGTAATTATGTCTTTGTTTTCATGGATAAAAGTGTCAGCAGATAGCTTTGTCTCTACCATACTAGGATTTAAGTTTAAGATTTTAGAATTTTAGAGCTATTTATTTGGAGTCAAAAACACGTTTAGTGTTCCCCTGTGTTATTATGATTAAATTATTATGTTCTATTTGAAACTGAGCAAAGAATTTATTTGATTTTTTTTGTTTTAAAAAAATAACAGAACTAAAAGCAGCTAAAACATCTGCTTAATAAAATAATGTGTAAAAGCAAATGATATTGGCCTGCTGGAGACAGCTGTGGTCTTAAGAATGCCCATGAAAAGATGACAGTTCTTAAAAGCATGGTTTCAGATAAATTTGTCCATGTCACTTGTCACATTTCTCTTCAATTTCTTTTATTAAAAGATTTTTGAAGCAAATTCATGCGCCACTGTAAACACTTGGCTTTAAAAGTACCAAGCTGTCACACAGTGAGAGGAATAACATTCTAAAAAAAAAAAAAAAAAAAACTGCATCAAGAATCATTTTAAAATCAAATTGGAGACCCTGAATCATAATTGTATCGTGAGGTGCCTAAAGATCCCCAGCCCTAATTAGAACCTCAGCTGGGGAGGAGGACTGACTTACCGGCCCTCTTGCACTTTTAGTTGGTGACCCCTGATGTAGACAAACAGGAAGAGGATACCTGTAGTGAGCTTACATGAGGAAGCAGGAGCTGTTCTATGCATAGCTTCAGTGAGAGGAAGACAAACATTATCCATGTGTGAATCTTGATGCTGCTGTCCTCCAAGGTACAGTATGTGTTCTGTTAGTGTTAAACCTTCTTGTTTGACAGCAAGGTGTAATGATGGGATTCATTGCAATGTGCGGCGTGATGACGCAGCCGGCTGGTGACGTCAATATGCCACCATATATAGGGGAGAGTCGGCCATCTCGTGGCTCTCTTAGCTACGACTTGTCCTCAGGGATATAACTGAGTGTTAAGTGTGCAGTGTACTTCTTAAATGTTGTCTAATAAAGTTCAGTTCGAGCACAGCATCCTCATCCGTCTTCATTCCAGGTGTGTAGACATAATATTTGGTGACGAGAATTTACGAATCATGGAAGCGTGCCTAAGACCGCTGAGGCCTTTCCTCAAGTCCCCAGGTGAACCAGACATCCCGTGGCCACACTGGCTGGACGCGTTCGAGACCTACGTTGCAGCATTGGACCTGGGAAAGCTGGATAAAGTAAGGAAGCGGCCACTACTTGTCCACAACCTGGGCATAGAAGGTCAGAGGATTTTTCACATGCTTGGTCCGACGGACTCGTATGTGGATGCTGTTGAGCTACTAGCTAGCTACTTTGTTACACCGTCAACTTGATAGCATGATGAATTCGATTCCACCAGAGGCGGCAGGGAATTGGTGAGTCCACCCCACAATTCATCACCAATTTAAGACACCTGGCTAGCATGTGCCGCTTTGGACTGTTAGCGGACGAGATGGTGCGGGACCAGTTAGCTGAGCACAAGAGTAACCCAAGGCTAAGGGCTAAGATGCTAATGCACCAAACGACAAGACGCTACTTAGCACGATAGAGCTAGTGTTCCAGCTTGAGTCAGCAGAGAAGTTAGCATCGGGAGCTAGGTGGGCATCAGCAACAGAGGCTACCAGGACAGATGACGTTAGCCAATGCGGTGGGCATGGAGAAATATGAAGACACGGCAGACGAGTGCAAGGCAAACACCATTAACCAAAGGACCATTCTGAGAGGCCCTGCGTGTGGTAGCTGTGGTTCCCCAACGCACCATGAGAGAGCATGTTTTATCCCGGCAAGAGGACAATGTTGTAACAAGTGTGGACGTTATAACCATTTGGCTAAAGTGTGCCGGTCACCGGCACCATGGAGCCCACCAAGCAGGCAAAGCCGCCTGTCAGCAACCACCATCCACGCAGTAAGCCCTGAAATCAATGCTTTTGCGTACAGCATGGTTGAGTTAGACAGCCTGGCTGTACCGCTACTGCTCGACACGGTAACGGTTAGGTCAATGTTAAACTGGGCCACGGTGAAGAAATTTTTCCCCAACCACAAAATAAGAAAGAACCCAGGGGTGCTGTATGGATACGGCGGTCACAGACTCAGTAATGTAGGGACAGTCAAGCTAACTGTCTACTACAAGTCGAAGATTGTGTATGACTTCACGTTCCAAGTGTCTATGCATGGTGACAGCATTATGGGATGTGACCTCTTCTACAGACTGGGCTTCACTATCCGCGACAGCACCGGGTTCACATGGTCCGGTTAAGGCAACTGGGACACGGCGGACGTTTACATGGTATGGGACGAGAAAATTCAGGGCGACACCAACACCAAACCAACGACCCCATGCGCACAGGAGGAGAGCTGCCCAGGAGAGGGGCAGCAGCAGGACTCGCCTCAGATCCTCGCCCATCCGGAGACCGCTGTGGAATCGCAGGAGAGGGAGCCTGTGTACACAGAGAATCTTGAGGCACAATGACCGGGCACAGACACTATCTATGATCGGTCCTGGCCCCGGGAGCCTGGCAACTCCCGGGGCTACATCTACTCGGGCCCGCTACAAGGCCCCTCTGGCAGAACCGCCTTCCCCATGGGAGACTGTGAAGAAGGACAGTGACTGTTTAGGTAGGAATGTGGCTAAGAGGAGGTGGAAGAATAATCCACCCAGCGGCATGGGGTCCAGCAGTGGTCCACCCGCTGACCCTAGTTTGTAGTTCAGAATGTTCAATTGCATAAGTGTACTGAATTGGGGATGGCTGATTTGAATATGTTCTGTGTTTTGCGGGGGGGGTGGGGGGGTGGGGGTGATGGGATTCATTACAATGTGCGGTGTGACGTTGCAGCCGGCTGGTGACGTCAACACAACACCATATATAGGGGAGAGTCGGCCATCTCATGGCTGTCTTAGCTACGGCTCATCCTCAGGGATATACAGTAACTGAGTGTTAAGTGTGCAGTGTACTTCTTAAACATTGTGTAATAAGGTTCAGTTCCAGTACATCATCCTCGTCCGTCTTCATTCCAGGTTTGTGGACATAACACGAGGGAAGCAAATGCACATATTTTAGTATTGCTTAAGGGGCAGTGGACCATCAAATGTTCTCCGAAGGTGTATATGATGTGAAAAATGCTTGATCAGTATCATCAGCTCACAGGTAATAGTGCCCTTCATAAAAGCACCCCAAGAAGGTAGTCTCACTCAGTCATCAGGCAGCTGAGCTCTGTGAATGTCCAACAGGGTGGCACCATTAGGATACAATAATGTTTTGTACATTCAAACATTAAAGCTGTGTGCCTTATTTGCTTCAAAGAAGTTCTGTTATGGTGGGTGCCTGGGCTGGGTAGAAAACTGGACTCAGGTGTGTAGCGAGTGAATGGCATTTTATTAAAGAACATTAAATAATGCAGCTCATGGGCTGAAAACAAAAAACAAGGCATGGCAGGAAAAACTCACAAGGACAAGACTTAAGGCAAGGCAAGGCTATTCAAAACAGGCTAGACCAAAGTGTGTACACGCCAGAATAATCCAAGGATGTTCTGCCCAGGTAAGAGGCGGCATTCCTTAAATAGGACAAGACTGATCACTACATCACAGACATGGACAATTAACAAATGAGAATCAAGCAATGGAACTAAACTAAGACACTGCCTAAACAAAAGCCAGACTAGAACTAAAGAAAATGACAGGAACAATAATAATACAAAAACATAAAACCCAAGTTACTAATAATACTAAACACAAAGAATCACAAAAATAAACTCAAGGCGAGGACATGGCCTGAGCCCATGTCCCGGTGACAAGAAAATACAAACTAGAAATCAAGGCGAGAAAATAGGCCCAACCCACATCTTGGCAAGTTGTTGTTGGAGAGAGAAGCATGTAAAAATACACCTCTGTTTAGACCGCCAATAGTGGTGTTTGTCAATCAGCTGTTTTCATGCATAAATTCCCTCGTATACAATATGAAGGTATGAAGGAAGGTGCGATGGTTTGAAAGCATGCAGCAGCCCACTGTGTTTAATTACACTCAGACATTAAATGGGTCTTTAAGTCCGATGGATCATCGAATAAGCACAACTAGCAGAGATGTTTTTTGCATACATTTTTCAGTGGGCTGCTCCAGTGTTTTTCAGCCTTTTTTGAACCACAACACCCTTTTTACATTGAAAAAAAAATCTCACAGCACCTCATCAATCAAAAATGTTACATAGGGACACTTTGCAGTCTATTATGGCATAATGACAATTTAGTCTTGTAGTTAGTTTATACTCACTCAATGTGAAACTTGCGCCTGTTTAGATGAACACAAAGCTGATATCCTGGCAGGAACTGAAGAAAGGCATACACAACGAAGGTTGCCTGTTTCTCCATTTGCTCACAGAGACTAACAAAATAGTCTATGTTCTTATTCTTGTTCACATTTCTGCTTCCAGTTTGAGAGGATGCTGCTGTGTGTTTCACCGCTTGTCATTCTGAACCAAAATCTATGTTTTTGGTGTTTTATTCTTCTTTATATTCACCACACTATAACTGAATCATCACAAGGTGATACTACAAGATGACATTTGTACACTTCCTGTACTCACTGGCATCGTCGAGCTTCTGCTGCTGGCGCCATTCACTGTTCAGCTGTGCAGTCGGCGGATTGGCACGCGATCCACGGTGGGAGAGCTGTTCTGTGGTTCTTTGGCTGTGGTGTGCTCCTCTGGATTTGTTCATTCTCCACAGCTCCTGGAAGGTCCGGACTGCCGGGCTGTCTTCTACTCGGTGGCAGTGGCCATTGGGTGCAGCGGGTTGCTGTTATTCCATCTGTAGCATTAGCTGCTAGCCAATACGGTCGTGGAGATATTAAAATATTCCTTTGGAACTGCAGAACCTCCTCATCTCCTCCAGTCCAAATTGTCTGACTGTCATTAAATTTCTTGGACTCTTGCATCGACCCAAACAAATCCACAGGGGCTCTTGACACAAGTTTATTTACTCCAGCTTTCCGTCTGTCAAACGCTCCAGAACATTAAGGCAATGTCATCAAAGCAAACCCCACATGCACTCTGGGACCAATCATACTGACATCATACTTCCACTGATACATATGAAAGAGCCACTATGGGCACAATGCACATTAATGGAAAATTATTTGCAAGTTTTTTGACCAATTAAGTGAAATTAGACCAATTCCCGCAGCACCCGAATATTCTCTCATGGCACCCTAGGCTGCCATGACATTCCAGCTGAAAATCACTGGTGACGGCTAGATATAATGAAATGTATATGCAGTACAAGTTGCTGTGCCCTCTCACGTACAAGCAAATGCACTTGACAGGTGGCGAACTGGCAATTAGTCAGTTCCCTCAGCAAAGTCTTCTTATCGTGTGACCTCGCGCGCGCGCACACACACACACACACACACACACACACACACACACACCTACCTACACACCTCCAACCCTTCTCCTCTAACCTTCCTCCCCACCCACAGAATCAGAAAACAAGTCTCTTTTTCCCTGACTCAGCACTCTTTTTTACACTTTTCTCTGCTCTCCTTCCTTTCTCTCTCTCTCGCTCTCTCTCTCTTCATCTTTCTCCTCCTTCTTTACATCTAATCGACCCCCTCATACCTTCATCAGGCACTAAAAGGTGCGCGCACACACACACACACACACACACACATACACCAGCAGAAGCATACCACCACATGTGGACACGATGAAGGAGATGGTTAGGAGGGATAGGGGATAGAGCCAGAGAGTGTAACAACATTTTTTTTTTAAATGAGGAAGACTAAAGAGAGGTAGTAGATTGTAGATGAAAAAAAAAAAAAGTAGTGCAGAGGTAAGGCAGGTTATCACTGGTTTCCTTTGGAAAATCCCCAACCGTGCAGCGAGGACCTAGCAGTCAAGGTGAGAAGCAGAGGACACCCCCCCTTCAGTGCTTCTGCCCCTTGTGCACCAGCCTGCACTCTCTCCAGCTGTTCTCATTACACGCACACACACACACACACACACACACACACACACACACACACACACAGCACACACAGCACACAAGAGAGAAAGCATGTACATGTGTGTTTTTATCGGTTCATTTGTCAGCATGTGTTTGTTCTTGCTTTCAGAGCCGTTTCTGCCTATAAAGCAGAGTATTCAAATGCAACAGCCCCTCTCAACCACTAGGGGATCCCCAAGCTACAACCCGCATTGCAAAATTGACACTCGGTCCACATGCTGCAAAGAATGACGGCCCTTTGGTGGCCCAGATCAGGTTTGCCAGCCGCCTCTGGCAAACCTGATCTGGGCCACCAAAGGGCCATCATGCCTTGCAGCATGTGGGCCCAGTGTAAGTGCATTGTGTGGGCCAGAACCAGGCCAGTCACACTTTCCTACGTGGAAAGTTCAACCTCTTCATTTTTTTTCAAAGGGGGGTTAATTAAAATTAATAAATTTTCTGCCTTGTTCTTATAAATTTTCGATTTTTTTTGTGTAAATTTGTAGCTTTTTCCTTGTATATTTTCATATCTTCTCTCATACTATTGCTTCTCTGTTCTTGCAAATTTGTGACTTTTTTCCTCATAAATGTGTCACTTTTTGTGAAAATGTCCTCCTTTTTTTCTGGTGTATTTGCATTTTTTTTCTCATAAATTTGATACTTTTTTTCTCATAAATTTGTACATTTTTCTTGTAAATTTGTGGCCAACAGCAGACTGTTCCATCACACGTCTGGCCTTGCCCCAGTTTTGGTAGTTTCTGCCATCGCATAGTATGTTTTTCACACTTTACGTCATGCCATCTGTGCCTGCTTTGGACCGGAAGGAGGGCCCTCATTTCAAAAAGGCGTGACAGTGGCACAATCTCAGCATCTTGGTATATTTGTGCATTTTATGACAATGCACTTATAATGAGGAAAAAGGAGGTCTATCATCAGAAGCACGTTTGTTAATGCTCTTTTGAAGGTGTGGTTTGAAATCACGAAGTGCCTACTGACAGGAGCACATGTTCAAACTGAAAAACTTTATTGTTTATTGCAAATATTTACTCATTTTGAATTTAATACCTGCAAAATGTTTAAAAAAAAAAAAAAAAAGCCGGTACAGGGCAAGAAAAGACTAGGAATGTTGAGGATTGCTCAAAAAAACACCTTTTTGGAACATTCCACAGGTGAACAGGTTAACTGGAAACTGGTGAGTGTCATGATTTGGAATAAAAAGATCATGTCCAAAAGGCTCTGTCATTCACAGCCGAGGATGAGGCAAGGTTCATCACTTTATGAACAGCTGTGTGGGCAAATAATCCGTTTTAAGATCAACATTTCTCAACATACAGTTGCAAGGAATTTAGGGATTTACCGTCCATAATATTATCAAAAGATTCAGAGAATCTGGAGAAATTTCTGCACGTAAGCGGCAAGGGCAAAAAGCAACAATGAATGCCCGCGACCTTCGATCCATCAGGCAGCACTGCATCAAAATCTGACATCATATTACCATGTGTGTTCAGGAACACATCGGAAAACCATTGTCAATTAACACAGTTTGTAGTTAAAATCTAGAAGTGCAAATTAAAACTCTACTATACAAAGCGATAGCCATATACTGTATCAACATCACCCAGAAAAGCCACTGGCTGCTCTGGGCCCAAGCTCATCTGAGAAGGACTGACGCAAAGTGGAAAAGTGTGCTATGGTCTGATGAGTTCAGATTTCAAATAGTCTTTGGAAATCATGGACGTCATGTCTTCCGGGTGAAAGAAGAAAATGACCATCCATATTGCATCACAAAGTTCAAAAGCCAGCATCTGTGATAGTATGGGGGTGTGTTAGTACCCATGGCATGGATAACAATCTGTGGCAGCACTATTAATGCTGAAAGGTACATACAGGTTTTGGAGCAACATGTGCTGCCATCCAAGTAACATCTTTTTCAGGGATGTCCCTGCTTATTTCAACAAGACAATGCCAAGCCAAATTCTGCACATGTTCCAACAGCCTGGCTTCATAGCAAACTGGCTTGCCTGCAGTCCAGACCTGTCTCCCACTGAAAATGTGTGGCACATTACAGAGCGCAAAATACAACAACAGAGATCTCGGGCTGTTGAGCAACTGAGGTCGTACTTCAGGAACGGGAAAGAATTCCACCTACAAAGCTTAAACAATTAGTGTCCTCAGTTCCTAAATGTTTATTGATTGTTGTTAAAAGGAAAGGTGATGTAACTCAGTGCTAAACATGCCCCTGTGGCAGCTTTTTTGGAACATGTTGCAGGCATCAAATTCAAAATGACTGAAAATTTCAAAAAACTACAATCAAGTTTATCAGATTGAACATTAAATATATTGACATTGTTGGGTATTCATTTCAATATGGGTTGAAAAGGATTTGCAAATCATTGTATTCAGTTTTATTTATGCTTTACACAATGTCCCAACTTCATTAGAACTGGGGTTTGTATAATATGATACACATAATAGTTTTTTATTCCATACACTTTTTCATTTTAATCAGGGACTTATTTGGCATAAATGTGTTTACTTTTAGGGGACTGAATGAATGACCCCCTACTGTGCTCTGCACATCTGACAATTGACAAATGAATAGAATTTCATAATATGGCCTTTAGTCTTGTAAATTTGCAGTGTTCATATGGATGCTGGCTAGATTTTTATTCTATGTATTTATTTTTTTCTGTTCATGACAATGACCAAATCTTTTAAACATTTTTTGTTGGGTTAGGAGAGATTTTTTTTATTTTATTTTTATTTTACATTTCCTGATTACAGTGACCACAAAGACAATCTTGCATATTTCCCCCAAAAAACTAGCCCTAATGCACCAATTTATTTTTATTAGTCTAATAATGCACTCAGATATCATGAATGGGACATTTCTGGTGGGAATTAATTTTCTTGTGTGTGTGAGGCACTGTATGAAGTGTCTGCCTGTGTGTCTGTTTATGATGTGTGGCTAGCACATCACACCCGGTTGTGCTCCTCACGGTGTCCCATATAAATGCCAGAATCTTGGCAGAGTCAAGCAAGGACACCCCCCACCACCACCACCTGAAGCACTAAATCCTTCTCTCTCCTCTCTGTTGAACAGCACCTCACAGACACTCGTTGGGGGTTAACAAGTGCTGCAAGGAAAGGTAGAAATCAGACAGGGAAAAAAAAAAAAAAGACAGAATGTAGCTTTTTAGGCTGCCTTTTAGTTTTGTTTTATAGGCCTGGCTGTCAGATCATTGACAGTCTGTGTTACATAGAGGGACAAAGCACTCTAAAATCTAGTTTGCATATTTTCCCTGTGGCTTGCAGTGCCATTTATCCATCTTGACTTTTTTAGAGTGCGTTGCCCAGTTTTGGAGATGCTGGCTGTGAAGAACACTCAGTTCTTTTAAATGTACTGGGTGAAAATACAGTTGAAAAATTAGAAATTTATACAAACAATCTAAACTAAATGAAATAAGGAGGGAAGCAAGTATGCCTTTGGAGCTAAA
Source organism: Pholidichthys leucotaenia (assembly GCA_020510985.1). NCBI lineage: Eukaryota > Metazoa > Chordata > Actinopteri > Cichliformes > Pholidichthyidae > Pholidichthys > Pholidichthys leucotaenia. The sequence continues at coordinate 212,613,269 of CM035836.1, forward strand.
ATGATGTCTGTCCAGAAAACTGACAAAAACTGTTGCTCCTTTGTTACCGAAGCCACAAGCAACCCTCTTATACATATTCAGTCGCTCACTGTGACTTGAACATAACTTAATCCTTGCCTGGCCACTTACAGTAAGTGACCGTTGCAGCCAATTGTCTGAAGGCAGGACGATCTTGGGTTAAAGCAAGGAGGTCAGCCAGAGGTCTTATCATTGCAACCTAGGTTGTCCAGGACAGTCTGGGCTGACCTCGGGGGCGATGCCAGCCCTGGGGCGGTGGACAAGCGCTGGCAGAGAGGCCCTGCTTGGCCGGTGTCCCGTCTTCCAGCCTGGCCACGTGGCTGAGAAGCCGCAGCCTCCCTCTTCTAATCACGGAGGAGATGGGGTGGGGCAGCGAGCCCTCCTGTAGACCTCATCGTTTGTGGTGTCGTGGAACCATCGGATGCCGAGGATTTTACCGAGGCAGGTCTGATGGAATGTATCCAGATGGTGGGTGGTTGTGGTGGAGAGGGTCCAGATCTCGGACCCGTAAAGGAGGACGGGCATCACACAGGTGTTAAAGATTTGCAACCTTGTGAATGTGTGGATCTTCCCGCTCCGCCAGACTCTCTGGAGGTGGCCGACAGCACTGCGAGACAGCTGCAGGCGGCGAGTAATCTGTGGGTCTGATGAGCAGGAGCTGGTGATCTTAGATTTGAGGTAGGCAAAGTCGTTGACAGTCTCAACCGGCTCGTTGTTGATGGTGATGACTTGTGGTGGTGGTGGCAAGAAGTCTGGGAGTGACTGGATCTTTGTCTTTGCCCAGCTGATGGTAAGGCCCAGGGGTGATGCTTCCTCTGCAAGCAGCTCCAGTGCCTCAGCAATTATGTCTATATGCGTGGCGAAAAGCACCACGTCGTCCGCGTAGCACAGGTCTGTGAAGCGGGAGTGGAAGTCAACTCCGAGATTGGGGCAGCGTTCCGTCACGTTCCTGACCCAGGAGTCAACCGCAACATTAAAGAGGTTTGGCGCGGCGATGCATCTCTGCCGGACTCCAGAGGTGGTGACAAAGGGGTCTGACATGTCCCCCTGGGCGCGGACCCTGCACGTGGTGTTGGAGTACAGGTCCCGGAGAATGTTGATGTACTTGGACGGGACTCCATTGCCGTGGAGGAGTTGCCGGAGGGCGTTCCTGTCTAGGGAGTCGAAGGCAGTTTTGAGGTTGACGTAGGCCGCATAAAGAGGTTGCAGAAACTCCCTCCATTGCTGTGCCAGGACACTCAGGACATTAAACAATTAAAAAATGCATACACCATAAACTTGTGTCTGTTGGCCCATTTGAAAGGCCCACAAATACACTGTTATGATGTCATCACTTGACCAGTAATGATAACAAATATTATTGGGCAATCAACTGTCCCAGAAATGATCACGGTTAACATTGGTAATGCCATGAAGACCATTTTATGCCACTGTTATAATGATGTGAATATAATAATCCATATACATCCTTCATTGAACTTTTATTTATCAGCAATACTCAACATTGAAACGGAAATGTGAAAAGCAGTTTTTGCACGTTGTGCAAGAATGTGCAAGCTGATTTGAACAGCCAGAATCAACAAGAGGAGGAGGAAGAACACAATGGCAGGTCATTTAAATGTAAACAATGGTAGATGAAGTACAAAAATGAACTTGATAAATCGTCTTTTTTTTTTTTTTACAATAAGATGATATAGTAGTTATCTTGACAGACCTTCAACCTCCAGCCATGGCTTTGCAAAAAGGATTGTTGCAAATTTGAGTGAAAAATCTTATGAATTAAAAAAGGGGACACATTTAAATAAAATTTTAGGAATTCATGAAGGATAATACTGTAAATTTGTAAGAAAATGGTTGATAACTTGCAAAAAAAAAGTTACAAGTTTATCAGAGGAAAGTTACATACTTAAGAGAAAAAATCTTCACTATTCTAAATGTTGACAGTCAAGTTGTTAACTCACCTGTGAAAACATCATTTTATGGCTTCATATAGACTTTTTTTTAAACAAAAATTGCTCAGAATGGTTCTCTCTAGCAGAGGTAGCTGATTTTTTTGCACTAAAGGTTACCTGATTGTTTAAAGATAAGCATGGCGTTACTGCTAAAATGCTGCCTTTGACAGCAGCAGCCCTGATCATAGTACAGTGATGTTGGGAGTGTCTCAAAAATACTGTAATCTGGTAGATCATGAAGTACATCTTTATCACATGAAATAATGTCAGTTTTAAAGGAGACGTGCAACTTTGTTGTGGGTTTTTTTTTGTCCTTTATGAGTACCATACCTCTCCTCTGAATAAACAGCATAACACCCTAAACCTGTCAAAGGAGTTTGTGCTCCAGTTATTACCTCCACCAAGGAGGTTATGTTTTCATCGGCGTTGGTTTGTCTGTCTGTCTGTCTGTTTGTTAGCAAGATAACTCAAAAAGTTATGGATGGATTTTCATGAAATTTTCACAGATTGTCAGAAATGGGGTATCCTACAGATGATTACATTTTGGTGGTGATCTGGAAAACCGCCATTATGCAAAATGTGATTTTCCTGAATAACTACTGAACCACTAATCCTATCCATGTAAATCCAATTGCTACTCATATGTTTTCATGGTCAAGGAATCTGAAAACGTACACACAATAAATGTAGGATTAATATTTATGATGTAAAACACTGTATGGGGGGAACTGTGGCGCTTGGTGGAGGTCTGCACTCTCCGAGTGCTTTTCTAGTTAATCTTGTGGCTAATTAGCAGGTGTTTCTGCCTTGAAATCACACAATGTATTAATGCAAGAGCCTACATAAAATAACCTTCAATTATTATTGTGTTTGCTTGCTTGTTTTTAAGTAACTGAGTCATGATTTTCATTAGTTTTATTATATTTAAGGCAGGGCAGACACTTATCAATGAATTCTCAGAAACAAGGCCCCTCACTCTACACCAGTTTTGAAAGCACTTTAAGGCTGAGGATGAATTGTGATTTATGTTTGCTATGATGGTAAACTGTCCTGTTACAGATCAGTGAGCTAATGACTGAATCAGTTTAATCAGGGCCTATAAAGCAGAGCGCATCAATGCTCTGAGTCCCCTCAGCCATGAGGGCCCCCCAGTGTTTTATGGAGGACAGTAATAACTGCCTTCAACTTTTTGTTCTCTTAAATTTGCAACATATTTCTTTTAAACTTGCAACGTTTTTCTCATAGATTTTCAATGCATTTCATATAAATTTGTGACATTTTCTTGGGAAATTTGCACTTGCAAATTTGAAACTTTTTTCTTGTAAATCTACAACTTTTTACTCATAATTCTGTGACCTTTTTCTTGGAAATTAGCAACTCTTTTTCTCTTAAATTTGTTCCTTTTTCAATGAAAATTTGCTTCTTTTTCTTTTAAAGTTCAAACTTGTTCCATGTACAGTAAATTTGCAACATTCAAATGGATTCCAGTGTAACGGTTTATTTTTTTCTGTTCCTCTAGATAATAACTCAAATTTATTTTTCTTGACATTTTTGTTGAGATGGGAGCAATTTTCACATCATTTTAAAGGATTTTAACTCCTCTCCATTCCAAAAGTAGGAGCCTCCAAATTCAATATTGCATAGAAATCCCAAAAAGCTATAATCAGCCCTGAATTGAATTAATAAACAATTCTTGATGCAAATTCAGCTTTATTTATTTATACAGCGCCACATCACAACAGAAGCCGTCTTGTGGAGCCACAAATGCAGAGAAAACCCCACAATCTCAGAAAAACCCAGCAATCAGACGATCCCCTGTCAGCAAGCACTTAGCAACAGTGGAGAGGAAAAACTCCCATTTAACAGGAAGAAAACTCTAGCAGAACCAGGCTCAGGGAGGGGCAGTCATCTGCTGCGACTGGCTGGGGGTGAGGGGATAGAGAGGGTGGAGAGGACAGACATAAAGAACATAACAGTGAGAAGCCAAGTACATTATTGGAGGTTAACCAGCAGTATGAATCAAATAACAGCAGAGCAAAATGGGGTTAAGAGACACAAAATCCCTCCTTAATTGTAAGCTATATTAAAAAGGAAGGATTTTACCCTGTTCTTAAAAACAGAGACTGAGTCTGACTCTCGGACCCAGAGTATTAACTGGTTCCAGAGAGAAGGACCTTGGTAGCAGAAGGCTCTGCCTCCCATTGTACTTTTGGAGATTCTGGGCACCACAAGTAATCCAGCATTTTGGGAGCGTAATGCTCTATTAGGATGGTAAGGTAATATCAGATCCTTTATACATGGGGGGCCTGATTATTAAGAGCTTTGAAAGTGAGAAGAAGGATTTTAAACTTGATTGTAAATTCTATGGGAAGCCAATGAAGGGAGGACAGAACCGTGGAGATATGATCTCTTTTTCTAGAACCAGTTAAAATTCTAGCAGCAGCATTTTGAATCAACTGAAGATTTTTTAAGGATATTTTAGGACAACCAGATAATAGCGAATTACAATAATCTAATCGAGAGCTGACAAAGGCGTGAATCAGTTTCTCAGCATCATTCAGAGACAAGATGCTCCTAATCTTGGCAATATTGCGCAGATGATAGAAGGCAGTCTTAGAAACAAATATATGTGAATTAAAGGACAGATCTTGATCAAAAATAACTCCAAGGTTCCTCACAGAACTATTCGGAGTGAGAGTGGTGGCATCTAAATTAAAGGCATGATTTGGAAAGGAATTTCTAAGATGTTTTGGGCCAACAAGAATGACTTCAGTCTTATCTAAGTTTAATCGTAGAAAATTACAAGTCATCCAAGCTTTGATGTCCTTAAGACAGGCATCTAACTTGGCTAATTGATTACAATTATCGGGCTTCATTGACAGGTATAGTTGTGTGTCCTCTGCGTAACAGTGAAAATGTATACAGTGCTTTCTAATGATATTGCCTAACGGAAGCATGCAGTATATAAACTAAAAAGAGTAGGGCCTAACACAGATCCCTGTGGAACTCCGTGACTGAGCTTAGAGTTAGAAGAAGATTCATCATTGATGTGAACAAACTGAAATCTATCGGACAAGTAAGATCTAAACCACTGCAACGGAGTTCCATTTAGTCCACCATAGTGTTCTAATCTATCAAGTAGAATGGCATGATCGGTAGTGTCAAAGGCTGTACTAAGATCTAAAGGAACAAGAACAGAGACAAGTCCATTATCAGATGCGATCAGGAGGTCATTAGTGACCTTCACTAAGGCAGTTTCAGTGCTGTGATGAACTCTAAACCCAGATTAAAACTCCTCAAACAAACCAGCTCCCTGCAAGTGGTCAAACAATTGCGCAGCAACAACTCTTTCCAAGATTTTTGAAATGAAAGGCAAATTAGAGATTGGTCGATAGTTGGCCAAAACTCCTGGATCGAGCGTTGGTTTTTTTGAGTAAGGGTTTAATTACAGCAACTTTAAAAGCCAGTGGTACATAACCCAGAGTTAAAGAAGAATTAATTATAAGAAGAATACGACTACCAATAACTGGAAAGATAATTTTAAATAACCTGGTAGGAATAGGGTCCAAAAGGCAAGATGAAGGCTTAGATGAGGAAATTATTTTATCCAACTCTAAGAGGTCGATTGGAGTAAACTTATCTAAACAGATACCAATTGAGGGAGTTGAAGTAGTTAATGTCCTTGAGTTTACGGTAGGAAGAATCTGACTGATTTCATCTCTAATAGATAAAATTTTATGATTGAAGAAGTTCAGAAAGTCCTGACTAGAAAGCTCAGGGGGGATGTGAGGATTGACCGAGTCCTGGCTCTTTTTAAGACTGGCTATAGTGTTGAAGAAAAACCTGGGGTTATTCTTGTTCAAGTTGTGTTGTATTTGTCCTGGGTTAAGTATTTAGGGCGACGGGAGACAGACACAATCTCTGTAGGATTATAAATCGAAGGCTGATCCAGTCGGTGAAGATTATTTGAATTAAGGGGATTAATACAAGAAGTGGAAACAGAACCAAAAAAGGGCAGGTTGGCAAACCCAGAAGCTTCAGAGTGAGTAAACACACCAAGTTTCAGTCACTGCACCAAAAAACACCGAATGGAATGGAACAGATTGTCTCTTAAAACGCGTGCACCAAGTCTATTTGGGTGGATGCCATCAGGCCTCATAAGTAATGGGCAGTTCCAAAACAAGTAAAAATTGTCTACAAAACCAATGTTAAAAATAGAACAAGTAAAACACAGCCAAGTATTAAGACTAAGAGTTCTGCTAAAATAATTGCAGCCTCGTCTGAGAGGTGCCACGTCTGCCACAGTTCATAAGAGTGGACAGAAGGCTCCTGAAGTCACTCTTTAAACTCTCCGACGCTTCATCTGGGATGTTATTGCATCCAACATGTACAACGACAGTTTGAACATGGGGGAATTCATTTAGCAGGTCAGGGATAAGAGCCTCAATGTGAGAGACTCTAGCCCCAGGAAAAAATCGAGTGATACAGTACCTGCTTCTGACGTTCCTCATAATCGAGTCACCAATTATCAGCGTCGTCTGGGGGGGTTTTGTCGGTGGATTCTGACGTGGAGAGTAATTTTGAAGAGGGTGATGTTGTTGTTGCGAAGGCAGGGTGATGCGCTCTTTTCTACCTGGAGCTGGTGTGTAATTTGACACACCCATGGTGGTCTTAGTCCAGGGTTTGCGAACCTGAGCCGCCGCTGAAGGAGAGGAGGGAGGATGAGGGGCGTCCACGGGTGGACGGCCAGTGTCCAGGTGGGGAAAATCCCCCAGAGAAAAAATGTCAAATCTATTTTCCAAGGACATGGGAAGAGGTGCGGCCCTGTCTGGCCGATCGACGATGGTTGCTAGCTGGTCGAACCAAGGTCCAGGGCATGCATTGAGGATGAGAGAAACCAACTGGGGCTTTGGGTTTAGCCCCGAGATGAAGCCAGTGATTGTTGCTGTGGTCATGGACATCTGCAGAGGCTGGAGCAGGGGTAGAGGTGGACGGAGATGCGCTGAGCTCACCCAGGTAAGTAGCTGTCTCTGCCAGCTGCGAGTCCGTTGCTGGAGCCAATGTTCGCCCGAGAATAGTGGTGTTGAGGTGGTCTTCAGCCTCCCGAATCTTACAAAGGTTGGAGAGTCTCATTTCCAACTCAGAGACCTTACTGAGGAGAGATCCACAGCGGGAACACGTCGGAGATGGAGCCATGGCGTTCCAGGCGAAGAGGTGGATAGCCAGCCAGCTAGCCAAAAACAGCTAAAATAGCTAAAAACAAGTTAGCTGAAAGTTAGCTAAAAACAGCTAAAAAGCTAAAAACAAGCTAGCAGGAAGCCTAGCCCGGTAAAAACAGCCCAGCCGGGGGTCCGACCTACTCGCGCGTCTGAACTGACTTTTAGGCGAGGCCAATACCGAGCTAACACCAAACAAAAACTAATATCAACAGACAGAGAAGCACATTGATAGAGACCAACATAACCAACATCACCAACAGACCCCTTTTACACTGCTGATACAATAATCTTTTGTAAAACATATTTTTGGAGCATGATGTCCTATGGAGTAATGAAGCATACCCTCAGACTGTATGTCTCTAGTGCAGATGATACATCCGTTTTCCTTCTGGCTGAAAAAAGTCCTCACAGGCTTCTGTGCAGTCACAGTGGAAGTCAACCAGAAAAATGTTGCTTTTAAAGCTCAAGCAAACAGACTTGATGCTGCAGCCAATTGGGCTTTGACAAAATAGCATCGAATGTCAGAGCTTGTTTTTCATTTAGTGCTTGTAGATGTTGATGTTTTGTAACACTTGGCTGGCTAGTTTACCCACTGGAGACCACACTGCCCTGCCGGAGAAGGAAGTTTTCCTCCCTAAATGCTGAGTGATAATTAAATAGAGACTCTGAAAGAACAGTGTTGATGATAAGGCAGAAGTGGATATCAGCAGGGCTGCGTGTTGTCCATGCATAAATTGATAAATGATAATTATGCCTATCTTTAGAGAATTGTTTTGCAAACTCCTGTGATGCTTCCTCAGCTGTTTGTCCTCAATTAAAGTTGTTTTCCTGCTCATTTGTTCAGATAATAATCAGCTTTTCGGGTAAACAAGCTTCTGTGATGCTAACCTTGCTCCGTATGCCTCCGGTGCTGATTTTTATCCTCCTGACAAGAGTTGGATCTAAGGGTAAATATTCATCACTCACTGTACAGGGACAAAATAATCACATTTTGTCCCTGTTTTTTTTCCCCTCCTCTTATATCGTCTGCTCCCACAACTTCATCTGCTCTGATTAAATTTTTAGATTACAGCTTTATTAACCACTCAGCCTCAGAATAAGCAGTAAAGCAGAAACATCCACTGGAGCAAGTGCTTTTTAGATGAAAGAAACAGTTCCAAATTCATATTTTTTTACAACTTGGCCATTCCCCCTTGAAGATATATTTTATGACAGCTTCTATTTTATGATAGTGAGAAATGAAAAGATGGAATGGACAGAAAAGAGCGAAAGGTGCTGGAGATGTGAGCTGACACTAAGTTAACAGGCTTGAAATTCTGAGGCCAGATTTGACTCTTCGACATGTGATGACATAAAGCACCACACCACCACGCAAAGGGCATCAAAAGATAACTTTACTGTTTCTTTTATATATCACTGTCTCCATATGATGACATTTATGCAAATTTCAAATGCACAGAAATGAAATCCTACATTGAAATGCATCATAATCACATTAACTCCAAACTGTGCACTAAAAAATGCATATACTGGGCAAGCGTGGATTAACTGGTGACTCACTTGAGAACAAATGATGTCTCTGCTCTGACACAACAGCCCAGCAGTGTCATGAATTGCCTCTCTGGGCAGAGGAATGAGACCCATGTACTGAACTGCCGTTAGTGGAATTTATTACAAAAAAAATAGCAGCACAAGTCCCAAGGGGTGCACAAACACAAAGTTCAAACACTGAGGACAAAACTTACAGGCGAAGAAGATTCGAAGTAAACTCACCAGAGCAGAATTGGGCTTTGGTGGCGATGAGGAAAACAAGACTGCCGCAGTGAGAGGACAAACGGACAGTCTTTAAATTGTGGGAGAATATGATGAAATAATGGGTGGCAGGTGCGAATTGCATGAGTGGGCAGGTGACCTAATTAAACAACAACTCACAGCTGAGATGGCAAGAGAAAATAAATATATAAATAAATAAATAGCTAACAGAATGATAAGCCACTAAAGAGACATCAAAACACAATACACAGGAAAACAACACAAAGCTGGAAAAAATACAGAAAATGTTCAGAAATAAATTAAGAGCCTGAGCCCGGTGAAAACCACGTTCAGCCTCATGACAGAGCCCCTCCCCCCCTTCTTAAGGGGTGGATGCCAGACACCCCAAGGCAACACCCAAAAGAGAAAAAAAGCCCTCCCCCCAGGAAAAAAGTAAAACAATAAACCACCTCGGGTGGGAGGTGGGGGGAACAGGCTTAGGAGGGAACAAAAAACACAGACTCCACTCATGACCCACACCCACGCAATATCAGACCCCTGGGCCCTCTAGGCCACAGAACTAAACAGTTCGGGTGGCCGGGCGAAGTCGCAGACCTGACAGACGGCAAAGTGGTGTAAGTAGGGTGGCCTACCGGAGAATAAGGACCACCCAGCTCAACAGCACAGTCTGTCAGGTGGCTCACCAGAGTTCTTTAGCCACCCAAATAGGAGGGGTGGCCGAGGAGGTGGTTCTCCCATGGGGAGGCCCAGCAAACAGAAGGAGAGCCAAGGAGGAGGAGCCACGATGGCCTCTAGCTGACAAGGGGGAACCACGACGGTGTTTGGCACTGGAGCGGGAACAACAACAATGTCTGGTGAAGGAGGGGGGACCACTACGAACTTGGACTGGCCAGCCACACCCTCGGTGGTCCCGGACAGACATAGTAACACCTGCAGTGGCTCTGGACTGGAGCTAGGTTGCACCCACGGCAGTCCCAGATTAGAGCAATGCAGCACCCGCAGTGGCTTTGGGCTGGAGCAAAGCAGCACCCGCGGTGGCTCTGGGCTGGAGCAACACTGCACCTGTGGTGGGCCTGGACTCAACCAAGGCTGTACCCTCAGTGGGCCAGGACTGGGCCAAGGCTGCACCCTAGGTGGGCCAGGACTGGGCCAAGACTGCACCCACGGTGGTCCCTGGGCTGGGGCATAACGCCCATGATGGACCCACACTGGAGCACAGTACCCAAGTTGGTCTTAGGCTGGGACACAGATCCTACGACGGTCCCTGACTGAGACACAACATCCATGGAGATCCGGACTGAGGGGAAGCTGCACCCACGGAGGTCCTGGGCTGGTACAGAACACCGATGAAAACCGTGCTCAGCCTCATGACAAACAGTGCCCCACAAATGGTTCTACCCTGAACAACAATTTCCAAGCATCTCACACAGTACAAGGAAGTCACACAACCAACTAGCCCACACACCTTCGGTCAACTGGCACAGGAGGATGGTGGCTTAAAAGGTGCAGTTCCAATGGAAGAAACAGTCATAGTCTGACTCAGGGTGATTGAAAATCTTTAAACCCACTGCCACTCCAGGAAATTCACACAGACAGCTCAGCAGAAGTGATCTGATGGCCCACACTCCCAGGGAGTCAGTGTCACATCATGTATATGAGCAGCTACAGTGATGGCCGCAAAGCCCCCCTTCCAAAAAATTGCATAACGCTGTAGATAAAAATTAATCATTTTCTATATGTCTTAAATTGAATACCAAATATACACAAAAGAATAGGAATATGTTGGATGAAAACTAGGGATGCACCAATTGTGAAATTTTGTGCCGATGTTGATACCAATAACTAAAAATAACTATCAGTCGATAGCACTAATAGGTTTTTTATAGGTCACCTGTCCCTCCTTTATGCAAGGGAAACAGAGAGATATATACATCTTCATAAGTAGCTGGAAAAGGGTGTATTGTTCTCTCTGGGTTCAGGACAAGGTCCTGTCCCAAGTGGAGGAGTTCATATATCCCAGGGTTTTATTCACGAGTGACGTGAAAATGGAGCTACAGTATGGTCATGAGCTTTGGGTAATGACTGAAAGAATGTGATAGAAAAATTCCATAGTATCTATACTATTATTGATATTAATAATGTATTATTATATTTGAGAAGTATCATACCTTTCATATGCCATGTTTAATGTTTATACATATGTGCATTCCATATAGGATAAGTTTATATATTCTTGGCCTGTTTCTGTGAGTAGTTCCAGAGAGTTCAGACTGAGGATCAGTACATGCGTAAGGAATGATCTAAGCCATTTATTATAATCTCTTTGACATAACTTGTTTTGGGTCACAGGAATGCACAGGAACTCCTTAGCCTGTACAGATCAGTGGTAGATGGACATGCTGTTAGTTTTATGGATCTCATGTCTTCATGACCCATGTCTCCAGAGTGTCTGACATCCGCCTGGATAAGCTCAGTTATCAGGACTGTCCCGTTCTGTCCCTTCCCTTATCCTCATCCTCTCTCTCCTTTCCCTTTCTCCTATTATAGCCAATGTAGGTTTTCCTAATCACACAAGCAGTCATTCACTAAATAAAATGGCATTAATTATAACCACTTCATATCAGACTTAGAAGAATGGATCTTTGAGAGATTCTAGGTGTGTCTGAATGTCATGCCTTGTAACCTCTCCCCCATAGTGGCCAGTGGGGTGATTTTGTAATAAATGTACATAAATTCAACTTTCCACCTGATTATTTGACTTTGAATAATTTAAGCTCAAAATTATTCTAACATTTGGCGTCCGAACAGCGGATCCACATATCTCCGTCTTTCCAGCGCCTCTGCTTGATCTCAGCAAGTGCGCAGCTGATAAAAAGACCTTCCCAGGCTGAGTGAAAAAAAAAGGGGGGTCAGTGTTACTGCAGTGAAGGCATTTCAGACCGGGGCGCTGGAACTGACTGGGTGACGGATCTGAGAATCCTAAAGGCGGCTTGAATGTAAGTACATTTGTTGTTGTTTATGGATAAAAGAGAGGTATTCCGGACTGATAGCACACTGCGTATACTCAAAGGAGTGAAACTAGCCACCTGAGTGCTAAGTTATTTCTACCCCCGGTGAGCGATCTCGCAATAATCCCTTGGGAGGAACGAGGTCTTCCTCTGCAAACGATGACCGTTATCGCAAGACCCGGGGTGATTCTTAGAAATCTGCGGCTCTCTATGGTCTAAGTTACTGCACTGGAGGTCCGAAGTTGCATGCAAAGAAAAAAGGGAAAGATTTGTGGTTTTGTTCCTGTGTCGAAGAGTCACGTGATCCCACAGAAGTGAATTTTTCAGGGACAGGGCAGTGTGGTGGCGGAGTGGTTAGCACTGCCGCAGCACAACAATTCACCCTTGGCCAGGGGATCCTGGGTTCGATCCCAGCCCCTGGCCAACAGTGATCTGTGTGGAGTTTGCATGTTCTCCCCGTGTCTGCGTGGGTTTACTCCGGGATTTCTCCGGTTTGCTCCCACATGCCAAAAACATGCAAGTTAGGTTAATTGGCATCAAACTGGGGATTCTAAATTGTCCTTAGGTATGACTGTGAGAGTGAATGGTTGTCTGTCTCTCTGTGTTGGCCCTGTGATGGACTGACGATCTGTCCAGGGTGAACCCTGCCTCTCGCCCAAAGATGCTGGGATAGGCTCCAGCCCCCCTGCGACCCGAAAAGGATTAAACGGAAGAAGATGGATGGATGGATGGAGATTTGTGCTTCTTGTGACCACTTCTGCTTATGGTCCAGTGTTTGGACCTTGAGCATTCGTGGGGAGGCTACGTGAACCCCGAAGGGAAAAAAAAAAGGATTTTATTTTGTGAGTTTGATGAAGTGCTAGATAAAAAAAAAGTTACTGCAGTCTGAATTTGCTTTTGTCTCAGTGTTACATGAAATCCGCTCCGGTGTGAAACACAGAGAGGCTGAGTTCCCATGGAGGCGGAGTGAATAGGTTGTGATTTTTTTCCTGATATTTGTGGAGCATAAAAGGGCTGGTTAGTTAATTGTTATCCTTTTGGGAAGTGTTTAAATTTATAGGTATTTGAAAATAGTAGCCTTGAGCAGAAACAGTGGACTGGTGTTGTGCTTTCACGGCAGTGGCGGTGTGGGGGTTGCCAGGTGTGAGATTTCTCTGCTAAAAGGTTGTCAGATCCGGAGAATAATTGAAGTAATTCTCATGCTGTTTTGGGTTTTGGCATGAACCTAAAAGTCTTTATTGTATGATCTTGTGGAGATAACGCAAAAGAAAATATTTCTGTGGGCCCTGTATGTGTATATCTGTCTGTGTATGTGTGTCCTTGAGAGCAGGGAAAAAGAAACAGAGAGAGCTTTGGAAAAAATATAGAAAAAAAATGTGTAGCTACTGATTTGTGTGTAAAAACTTGGTAAAAGGGAAGAGAAAGAAAAAACAATCTATATATGGGTATTTTTTGCAAAGTTTTGGGATTTTACTTTGTCTTTCAGTCTAACTTTGTGGGTTTTCACTCTAATATTGCGTACGTGATAAACTATTTACATATTTTTTAAAGCCAATATTTTCATTTTCCCTCCAGTTTTTTTTTCTTTGGAAAATTAAAAAACACTGAGCTATTTTTATTCAATTTTTTGACGTATCACTGACTTTCCTTTTTTTTCTTCGACTGAAGCATAAAAGTGGACTTTACAGGGAAAAAGGACGCAGGACTGACGTTCTCCTTCCCCCTGCCAAAACAAAACCAGCCTCCTGTAACCTCTCCCCCCATCGATATCAAAGAGGCGGCTGAACATCTAAGTTAAGTACAAATGCTTGCATCTTAATCAATGCTACAAGCATGACAATAATGAAATTAACTGAACATTACAATATCATGCTGTCACTTAATAATGCCCAATCACTGAAGGCTTTATGTATACCCTATATTACATGATTCAACGCATAGAGGTTCAAAAGAGAGTGATAATTAATGTGTTTGTGCATATAATTTGCCAGAGACTACTGATTATCAAACAGAGGTCTTGGTAATTGTATGTCATATTGTTGTTTTGTTTAAATAATACTATACTCACTTTTTAATCAATGACATATGCAATCTTATTTACATTCTGACCTTAGGCCTGTCCATGTAAAAAAAGGGGGGAAAACACAAGAACAGGATTGGTTTAAGGGGTATTGGTTTAAGGCTTCTAACATATGATACTGTCCTAAACTAGTGATTACCCATGTCAATTGGTAAAACATTTACTCATTTGCATAGTATTTAGCAAATACTTGCTGTGAATAGCAAAAGAACATTCAAATTGTGGAAGCTTTAGGTGTAATTTAAAGTTTTTTCTGCTATTCTTCATTCTTCGTTTTTCAACAGGAAAGGGAAAGCATTCACAATTTTTTTTTTCTTTTTCACTAGGAATTAGATTTGCCAAATTAACAAGGAATCATAACATCACCATTACCTTTCAATTTAATAAATCCTTGGTGACATATGCAATATGTAAAAAAAACAAACAAACAATAATTCACTTGTGGTTCTTAACATTACACGTTATAATAAACAACTGGGATAAACATTTAAGGGACACAAAAATAATAATGATCACTGGAACATTAGTAAAATCAATTTATGAGGTGATAAAATTTGCACTCCTGTTGATGTAAATACTGAAGGTGCAGACGGGGAAGCCGTTAGGCTTTCCCCAAATTTTTCTTTGCAGGACGGCACCAACATTTGATCTTTGTGGGAGATGGGGGGAGGCCAGACAGGCTCATTGGCTGGAGGGACCACCTCTGAATGGCTAAAGAAAACAAAATGAAGACTTTGGAGTGGCCTAGTCAAAGTCCTGACCTGAATCCAATCGCGATGCTGTGGCATGACCTTAAAAAGACGGTTCATGCTCGAAAACCCTCCACTGTGGCTGAATTACAACAATTCTGCAAAGATGAGTGGGCCAAAATTCCTCCACAGCGCTATGCTGCAAGGTTCAGTCCATGGGTCATCCGCAGCCACAATGCCAGAGGAGCCGGATTCATGAAGGACAGTGCACGAGAATGCCATGACTGCAACCACCATCATGCCTGCTGCGAGGGTCACCGCAGCAGAGTCATCCCCCGAACCAGACCTCCAGCCGACGGGTCCCCGACCATCATCGTCCGCATTGCCGGAGACCTGGACAGCGGTAGAGCTTGAGCACAGGCAAGTAATCTCTCCTGTAGTTCATTTGTCAGTGATTGAGAGATCTTGTCTGGCTCTTGGGGAGGAGAGTCGGGTGCGGCTCTCGGCCACATCTGGACTCCCCTCGCTGGGTTCTGCCGCTGCCGGCGACCCTAACCGTTCCTCCTCTCCTATCCCCTTTGAGCTCCTCCTTAGGGTTGCCGGAGAGGAGCTGCCACTACTTGGGTTGCCAATGGACAACGATGCGAGGCTAGTGGTCCCAGAGGAGGTCAATGTGGGTACAGCACTGAGCAGATCGACAGTACCGATGCACCCTAAATCGCCAGAGTCCTGGACAGCGGTGCAGCCCGAGTTCAGGCAGGTGTGCTCCATTATGTCAGTCGTGTTAATATCAATGTCACACTGCCCGACTCATGGTGAGGAGGGCCCGGGGCAGCTCGAAGTAGCCCTCGGGGCAGCCTCACTGGGCTCTGCCGCTGCCGGCAACTCTGACCCGGTCTCTCTTTCTCTCCCTTTGGGCTCGGAGCCCCCCGCCAGGGTCACCGGAGAGCAGCTAATCCCGCCGGAGGCCGGCGAGGATCGGGGTCCAGCACCAAGGGCCGTGAGGAGCCTCACCTCCCTCGCTGGGGAGGCCACCATGGAAACTATGAGGTCCCCGAAGGGGACCACCGCTGGTGCAATGGTGCCCCAGCCAGAGCCTACCGTGGGCGCAGCAGAACCCCAGCCGGAGCCTACCATGGGTGCAGCAGAGCCCCAGCCGGGGTCCACTGTTGGCGCGGCAGAGCTCCATCCGGGGTCCATCGTCGGTGCAGTAGAGCTCCAGCCGGGGTCCACTGTTGGTGCAGCCTCGTCCCAGACTGGGACCGTCGCGGGTGCAGCCACATCCCAGACCGGGACCGTCATGGGTGCAGACACGTCCCAGACCGGGACCATCGTGGGTGCTACGGTTCCCCTGCTCCAAGCTTCGGACGGCAGGGGGGCTTCTGTCCCTTGTTTTGGCCACCGAGGCTGCCTCTCCACCTTCTCCTCCAGTTCTTCAGGCTTCACCACGCTGGTTGGCCACCCGAAAGACTTGGCCTTCGGGTTGGGTGGCCCATTGGCCCAGGCAGGCCGCGGGACGCTATGCTGCGGGCCGCCTACTGGACTTGGGACTTGGGCCAGCCACCCGACCAGTCACGCCTCGCCATACTGGGGGCCTGGGACTCTGGCCGACCCCCTGACCTTTGGACTGCTGGGGAGGGGGGTTAGGGTCCTAGGTGGGGAGTCGTGAGGAGGGGTTTGCTTGTTATTTGCTTATTATTTGTTGTGTTTTTTCACCAGTTGCTTCCCTCCTAACTGGTTTTCCCTCACCTCCGACCCTGGGTAATTGATTGTTGCCGGGGGGGGGGGGGGGGGTCCCCTTGAGGTGTACTTTTTCTTTTCTTTTCTTTTTGTGGCTGATGTTACCAGAGTGTCTGGTATCCACCCCTGGGGGGGGGGGGGCTGGGTTTGGTTGTTCAAACCCAGTTCTGACTTATTGTTATTTCTTGCCCTATTTCCCATCAGGGAGCTGTTTGGGTCCTTCGCTCCCTGACAGCTTGGGCACGCCCCCTCCTCCTGTCAAGTGCCATCAGTTGTGCATCATTACGGTTGTTCACACACATACACACACACACACATGCACACACTCCATTCATTCCCATTCACACGCTCATACACGCTCTCTCATACACCAGGTTCAATTATGTTCAGCCCACGCTTCCTCACACCGGCAATCTCTTTCCTCGTTAGCATCAGGATTATTAATTCGCTGCGTTTGTGGAAAGAGATTGTCGGAGCATTCATCTCCATTTGCAGCAGCTAGTTCTCCACGTTTGGGTTCTCACTACCGACATGTTATTCAGCCAGTCACTTTAAGTTCGGTTAATCCCTTGGTGTTACGGCTGACTCTGTTTTTCTTCCTCATCCTCCAGACTGCATGGACAGCCCGGATCGCTCCAGTCCCGTAAGTTTAATGTTTGCCTTTCTCCTTGTGCTGACAGCTGCCCTGCGGCACTAGGTAATTCCCCCCCCCCCCCCCCCCCGGGCTGTAGAGCATCCGGGTGGCGTTCCTGCATATTTAGGGGCCTCTTTCCATCATTTCTATTCCCTGTATTTTTGTGGTTGACTGGACTTGTTATCTTTGTGGAAGTTTATGTTAATAAATGGCACGTTCTACTCTCGCTATTGGGTTTTTCATTCCTTCCCTCGTTCGCTGCGTAATGGCACATGGGTAATAGTGACATAAGTGTGACAAACATACAAAAATGTGAGAAATCAGGAAGGGGGCAAACACTTTTTCACATGATTACACACGCACATACACACACACACACATATACAGTGTATATGTATATATATAATTTTAAAAAAACAACAAAACTAGAGGACACTACATAGAGACTGAATAGAAAATAGTCGCCCACAGCAGGAAAAATGAGTTTGGTGGACACGCCCCCTAATATTTTTTCTGCAGGGTTTGACTTCCGGGTTGCCAAGGCGCGTGACCCTATGGCATGACCACACATGTAACTCAGTGGACACGGACACGTCTTAAATAAAAAAATCACCCTTTATTGTCATTCAACCATACAACCAATCATGTACAGTAGAATGAAATTGTGCTTTTCCTATCTACAGTGTTAATCACGTCATGGCCAAGCAAGATGGCGACCGGGATGGTCACACTTTTTCAGTGCTGAGACAAAGTTGCTGATTTTGCCATTAAAAATAACTAACCAACAGCGATCGGTGCATGTGACGCACATGCACGGGCTGAATTTCCACCTCCATTGGAATACCCCTTTAATCGCCTTTCACCGGCCACTGTGAGTAAACTGACTAGCGTTTCTTTGTGGTTTGCTGCTGCGCTTTACCCGAAGCGTTTGCTAAGCTAACGCTAGTTAGCTTAACGCTGGCACCAGTCGTGCCGCCTAACACCGACACGAAGCGACTCAGTCCCCGGTGAAGGCTCGCCGGAGGAACTAACCGAGGCGGCAGTTGGACGTGAGCCAGATCGGAGTTCGGGGGCGGCGGTGGTGGGAGACGGGGACCAGTGGAGGACCACCGGGACCCAGCCAGACAATAGCCTGAGTCGGAGCCCAGTTGCGAGGCCCAGCGGAGGAACTACCAAGGCAGACGACGGTTGGTGGCGGGGCTCAGCGGAGGAACTACCCAGGCAGATGGCCGTAGGCGGCGGTGCTCAGCGGAGGATCTACCGGGGCCCCAGCGGAGCTCGGCTGCAGCGGCGGTGTGTGGCGGGACTCGGTGGAGGAGCTGGACAGGAGCTCGGTTACGGCGGCGGTAAGCAGCGGGACTAGCAGCAGAGGGGGCTAGTTGGCTAGCTGGGGCCCAGCTGGATTCGAGGTCGGTCGGATCGGATGCCGGCGACACAAGCAGAGATTGTTTTTACTATCCACAGGTCAGTAAAAATGCCACCAAAGAAGGAAGAGATGGAAGAGATCAAAAAATCTCTGAACTTCTTGTCAGAAGAAGTGGCCAAAATGGTTAGCCAGCAGGCCAAAATAATAGGCCTAATGGAAGATGTACGAGACTTAAAATTAACAATTCAGGAAAAAGACAAAAAAATTACGAACTTGGAGCGACGCGTCGAGGATCTTGAACAAGGTTCTAGTATGGATGACCTAGTTATAAGTGGACTAGACATCAAATACCAGTCATACGCTCATGCTACAACAGGACTGAGAGGTTGGGAGGCTCCCCTGAGTGAATCAGTCTCCCTAGAAAACCAGGTGCTTCAGTTCCTTGGCAGTAAAGATATAAAGGTAGAAGCTAATGCAATTTCAGCCTGTTATGCTTTACCCAGGAAAGATAATAAAACAAAGAAATCAATTGTGATGCGCTTTGTGAACAGAAGGGTAAAGAATGACATACTGAGACAGGCCAGAAAGCTACGGGGAACAGAAGTTTACCTAAATGAACACCTAACTAAAACAAATGCTGAAATAGCACGGCAAGCACGGATGCTGAAAAGACAAAATAAGATACAGGCAACATGGACAAGAAATTGTAGAGTTTGGATCAAACTAAATGGAACACCTGAGCAAGCAAAGAGTATAATGATCAGAGATGTTACTGACTTAGATAAATACAGATGAACACTGATTAAGAAAATTAAGAGACAATGATAATCCATATTCACACACACTGTAAGAATAGTTCTTTTGATATACCATGTCAAAGTACTTAAAAAAATAAGCAAAACAAACAAAAACTTATGACTGACTTGAGTAGACATCAATTATCCCCAGTTGGAGGAAGTCATCTGACACAGAGTAAGGATACTCAAACTCTGAAAATATGCCATTATGCTGAACATAAACTACAAGAGATGGAGAATGATATTGATCCTGATAACCACTTTTTCAATAATATTCATAACCATTGTGAATATTACACTGAAAAGCAATTCAAAAGTCAAGTGCAACTAGATGGTAAACTATCAATAATACACTTCAACAGCAGAAGTCTTAAGAAAAACTTTCCACAGATTCAGGACTATTTAAAACAGCTAGACAGAAAATTTACAGCTATTGCAGTCTCTGAAACCTGGCTTAATGAAGAGCAGGCTCCCCTGACGGCAATAGAGGGATATCAGATGTTTCATATTAACAGATCTCAAAAAAAGGGTGGTGGTGTTGCACTGTATATTGATGACCTGTATAGGTGTAAGCTTGTAAATGGAATGTCCTTTGCACTACCAGGGATTTTGGAATGTGTTACTGTTGAGATTGACCAAGATAAAACAAAAAATCTAATTATAAGTTGTATATATAGAACGCCGGGAACTTGCATTCAGACATTCAGAGATAAATTTGTCGAGCTGTACAATAACATTACTAGTAAGAATATGGTAGTAATTTGTGGAGATTTCAATATTGATTTACTGAATCCACATCAACAAAATGTAATTACAGAGTTCATGAACTCTATGTACAGCATGAATCTATATCCCACAATAACACATCCCAGTAGAATCATAGTTCACACTGCTACACTTATTGACAACCTGTTTGTTAATATTATTGATAAGAAAATAGAAAGTGGATTATTGATAAATGATATAAGTGACCACTTGCCAACCTTTGCACTTATCCATGGCCACACGGGGGCCAATACAGAAAAAATTTTAAAATCTTTCAGATACAAATCACCAAATGCAATCAGTTCTTTTAAAGAAGACTTGCTGAAGCAAGACTGGACAGAGGTCTATGTATCAGATGTAAATGAAGTCTATGACACATTTATAAACATTGTAACCACTCTTTATGAAAAAAACTGTCCATTAGTAAAAAAAAAGCTTAAACATAAATTTGCCGATAAGCCATGGTTAACCAAAGGATTACAAAAGGCGTGTAAAAAGAAAAATTTGTTATATAAAGCTTTCCTAAAGAAAAGGACAAAAGAAGCAGAGCAGCGGTATAAAACATACAAAAATAAGTTAACATATATAATAAGATGTAGTAAGAGAGACTTTTACAGTAAAGAACTGGAGAAAAACAGAGACAATATTAAAAATACATGGACAATACTCAACAGTATTCTTGGAAATAAAAGCAGAAACACAAGCTACCCAACCGATTTTTCAAAAAATAATAAAACGACTCAGAGTGTGAATGCAGCTTCACCTGCAGAGGAATTTAATAACTTTTTTGTTAACATTGGTCCTAATTTGGCTCGAGAAATACCCATTACGGCGCCTACAGGTGATACAATAAGCAATAACACTGCTATAAAAGACTCCATTTTCATAAAGAACACAGACGAGAGAGAGGTCATTGAAATTGTTAAATCGTTTAAAAGTAAAACATCTACGGACTGTGATGGTATTGACATGCTCTTAGTCAAAACTATTATTGAATGCTTAGTGAAACCACTGACGTATATATGTAACCTGTCTCTCCAAACAGGTATATTTCCCAATGCAATGAAAATAGCTAAAGTAATTCCGATATACAAGACGGGTGACAGAGGGGAATTCTCAAACTATAGACCAATTTCACTATTGCCGCAATTTTCCAAGATACTTGAAAAAATATTCTATGAGAGAATTGACAACTTCATACTGAAGAATAATTTATTGTGTGAGCAGCAATATGGGTTCAGACACAAGAGGACAACTGCATTTGCTCTAATGGAATTTACAGAAAAAATATCAACTGCCATTGAAAATAAAGAGTATTCAGTTGGGGGTATTCCTGGATCTTAAAAAAGCATTTGATACAGTGGATCATAATTTATTATTAAAGAAACTACAAAATTGTGGTATTAGAGGGGTAGCGCTGTCCTGGTTAAGTAGTTACTTAAAGAATAGATATCAGTATGTATGTGTTGGTAACAAAAACTCACAGTTACTGAAGGTTACTTGTGGAGTCCCACAGGGTTCAGTTTTGGGGCCATTATTATTCAATATGTATATAAATGATATATGTAAAGTTTCAGAAAAAATAGACTTAATATTGTTTGCCGATGACACTAATCTATTATACAGTGGAAGCAATTTGGAACAACTTCTGGATACACTCGGAAAGGAATTGGGAAAGCTTAAACTTGACATAACGTTCGGCTCAGGAGACGCACACACACAGGCTCAGAGTAGTTCAAACTGTTTATTAACAACAGGGATGTTTGGGTGCGTGTCTGCAGAATGTTAATGTGTTGGTGGGGGCGTCTGCTTCGGACCCAGAGGCAGGAGACCGTTCAGCCGGCAACCCTATGGGAGAAATCAGACACAGGGTGATGAGCACACACCAACACGGGAGGAGAATAGGCGAGGGAGAGAAGCTTACTTGTTTGGGCAGATGACTGGCGCTTCAAGGATGGAAGCCCGGGAGACAGCCACCTGCAGGGCTCGGTGCAGCAGCGAGGAGAGACGAGGGACGGGATTGTCCGCCGCCGAGGAATCCACCTGTGCACAGGGGAGCAGACTGGAGAGATGAGGTAAGTGAACTTCTTACCGGTAAAGAGGATGCTGAAGAGAATGTGGTAGAAGTCCATGCAAAGGAAACGAAGTCTACGGCTTCAGGCCGACGCTCAGGGCGAGGCGGCTTTTATCCTTCGCCGCTGACGAGTAGCAGGTGCGTGAGCAGGTGGCGCCGCTGATGAATGGCGCGGCGTGACAAAACTGTGGTTTGATTCAAACAAATTAACGCTCAATTTAAGTAAGACAAAATTTATAGTCTTTAACAACCATCACAACAACTCAGTATCTAAACTCAGTGTAAATGGTGTAGAGATTGAAAGGGTATCTGAAACTAAATTTCTTGGAGTAATAATTGATAATAAACTGTGTTGGAAATCACATATTAATTATATTAAAGGTAAAATATCCAAATCCAATATTACACAGAGTGAAATATTTGCTGAATCAACCCACACTATATACCTTGTATCATTCATTAATACTCCCATACATGACATATTGTACTGAAGTATGGGGAAATACATATAAAACAAACATATATCCACTCTTTATGCTTCAGAAGAGAGCTATTAGAATAATAAACAAAGCAGCTTACAGGGAACCAACAAACTCACTTTTTCTTAAATTAAAAGCTCTTAAGTTGAAAGATCTGTTTGACTTTAAAACTGCGATAATAATGTTTAAAGTGAAGAATCTATCACTGCCCACAAATATCCAAAAGTTGTTCCAAGTAAGGGAGAAACAATATCATTTTAGAGGAACATGTATATTTCAAAAACCTTCAGTGAGAACTACCACCAAGCAACACTGTGTTACAGTGCAAGGAGTCAGATTATGGAACGATTTTGGACCTGAATTAAAATCATGTACAACGCTTGGAAAATTTAAACAAAAACTAAAGGAAGAATACTCCAAACATATATACAAGATGACATGTAAAATCACATAAGGATTGTCATATCCAGCCTGTGTTGTGTTGTAGCTTAGTTTTTTTCTGTCACATTTTGTCTTAGCCTCGTTTTTGAATTGTAATCACTCTTGTATTGTTTTTTTTCTTCTGAATTCTTGGATGGAATATGGGCGGGCAATATAAGCTGCGGCTTCAGCCATCACCCATTTTGGATAACTTATGTTGAATTGTATAATCAGAGGAGTTATTGTCTAATTTGACCTTGTTGGATTTTCTTTCCCCCTTTGTTATATTATTCAGTTTCTTTTAACCTGTACTATCCGAAATAAAGATTCATTCATTCATTCAATCACACACACCCCATGTGTAGAATCAGAGGGCCGCTGCCATGCAAGGCGCCGCCACAGATTTCCCTCCTCCATTCCATTATTGCTGAGCACCAAGCTGGACGGCAGGAAGTTCCGCTTTTATATGGTCTTCGGTATGACCCAGCCGGGATTTGAACCCCTGCCTCCCGGGTGTGGGGCGGATGCTCTACCAACTGAGCCACCAGTACATGAAAGGGGCAGTACATGAAAAGCGCCAGATTAATATATAAAATAATATAATAATAATAATAATAATAATAATAATAATAATAATAATAATATACTGCTCAAAAAAATAAAGGGAACACTTTGAAAACACATCAGATTTTAATGGGAAAAAATAAGCTGGATATCGAAATTGTGGCAGGCTAGTCCAGCTTACTCAGATTAAAAAGTGTTCCTTTAAAAAGTGGTCCTTTAAAAGTGTTTCTAGTCCAGTTTACTCAGATTAAAAAGTGTTCCTTTAATCTAAGTAAACTGGACTAGCCTGCCACAATTTCGATATCCAGCTTATTTTTTCCCATTAAAATCTGATTTGTTTTCAAAGTGTTCCCTTTATTTTTTTGAGCAGTATATATAAAATAATATTCAAAAAATCCCTGCATCCACATCATGATATGAATCACCACCATCACCACCAAAATCTAATCATCCGCTCCCCGTGCCATTACACACCTTTCCTGAAAATTTCATCAAAAGCCATTCATAACTTTTTGAGTTATGTTGCTAACTGCAAACCAACCAACCAACAAACAGACAAACCAACACTACCGAAAACATTACCTCTGTCCTCTCTTGGGGGAGGTAATAAATGCCTTGAAATGTGCATAGAATAAGACCTTTAACACACTTAATACAGTAGGTAATGCTAGTGGCTTCAGTTAGCAGCTAAATTGATGGCTGTGCCATTCAAACGTAAGTGACTTTTATGTTAATGTGGCTTCCTTCATGCACTGCGGACTGCTTTGGAAAGAAGCCCAGTATGTGTGACACTTAGCACTTAACACATAAGGCCTGTCAGTTAACGGATTCATTTAAAACCTGTAAGAACCTAATGTGGCCGAACTGAGTTATTTTCCATCCTTATTACTGGGCTAATTTACAGCCTGTTTTACAAAAACAATATAGTTTGCAACAAAATTAAGTCATTAAAACATCCTCTTCTCATAACGCTTTGCACATTTTAGATGAAAAACTGAAAGTTTCAGCATTAACTGAATACAAATTGAATCTTGGTGGAATGATTTACCAGCTATAGGGGAAAGACATCTTTGGAGTTGTTCTCTATAAGCCTCACTGAATTATAATTTTGTTAACTGGTGCATTGCCCATAGAACGCAAGTATTCCTGTCTGAAGGTATCCCAATCAGACTTTACAGGCCCAAATGTAGGGTGTGTTTGAAAGTGGAATACAAAGAGTTGTAACCTATATATGGAGGCAATCACAAGTTAGACTTTGACAAATATAAAAGGAACTAAATGGCACTAAGATTTATTTGATTGTGTGAATATAAATTACAGAATACCTAATTATTGAAAATGAATGGGACATCCAGTATTAGCGACTCTTTCGAATCCCTTGTTTGTTTGTCAGATCACTCATTTGTCTGATCTTTCATCGCTTATATTCATAATAGTGTATCTTGCACTTTGGGGAATGGGAATTGTTCAGTCGTCATTATAATTATTTTTAGTTTGAGCTCCTGTACAGTAGGTAAAATTATGTTGTAAAGTTGCCCTTTGTCTCTACAGCTATCAGAGTCGTGTACATAAGCTCCCCGTCATTTCATGCTACAGTAAACATTTATGTGCCTTTTTGAAACAAAGGAGCCGCAAGCTCATGAATGGTCTGTAGCATAATGCTGGAGAAAGTACTTTGTGTGTGTGTGTGTGTGTGTGTGTGTGTGTCTTCTGACCTGCGCACATGTAGATATATAGTATATATATAGTATATACTGTATATATATATTTGAAGAATACAATGTCTTCGAATTCTTCTGACTTGTAAACATTTGTGCATTTCTGAAACTAATCAACAGAAAAGTAATTTACGATAAGTGGGTATTGGAAATTAAACAGTAAATAAATGATATTGTTTGTAATTAGTAAAAATAATGTTTCACATACAAAAATGGGAATTTTTAAAGTTTATGATAAATCTGGCATCAATCAGACAGAGCAAAGAAATTAAGGAAAATAAAATAACTAAGCTGAATATTATGGACTAATTAAACACATTAAACATTTGTATGATCTGCAGAATATACACAAATTGCACTGATAAGCAGCAGTAGCAGTTTTTGACAAAATAGAATAAATCGATGGACTCTGCTGTCGATCGGCACTACCAGTAGCATTTTTTGATAAGGCAGCACAAATCGACAGAAGACCGGTTGGCCCGCTGCTTCTCCCAGTGTGTCCTATGTTTGATAAACCGGTGTTCTTTGTCAGACCCCGGGTCCCTACTGGCACGCCTCATGTTCTCCACATATGCTGAATTATCCTTTAGACCTAAGCAATCATCATCGTCTTGGAACTCTGCCATGCAGGCCCTTTTTGCCCAGTCTCTTTCTTATGGTGGAGTCATGAACACTGACCTTAACTGAGGCAAGTGAGGCCTGCAGTTCTTTGGATGTTGTTGTGGGGTCTTTTGTGACCTCTTGGATGAGTCATCACTACTCTCTTGGGGTAATTTTGGTCAGCTGGCCACTCCTGGGAAGGTCCACCACTGTTCCATGTTTTCGCCATTTGTGGATAGTGGCTCTCATTGTGGTTTGCTGGAGTCCCAAAGCTTTAGAAATGGCTTTATAACCTTTTTCCATACTGATAGATCTCAGTTACTTTGGTTCTCATTTGTTCCTGAATTTCTTTGGATCGCAGCATGATGTCTAGCTTATGAGGATCTTTTGGTCTACTTTACTTTGTCAGGCAGGTCCTATTTAACCCCTTGCACTCCGGTCAATTTTCCTAAAAACGCCAAAAAAAATGTGCCCAAAGTAAATCGAAAGCTGTTCTTCAACCATTTGCAGCATCTTCATGGGGTTGGTCTCATTTAAAAGAAAACACTTTGAATTTTTTGGCAAAAAAAACATGATCTCTCTAAGTGCTCCGGCCACTGAGTTACAGTCATCTAAACATAGTGAACTTGAAGAAAATAAATTTGGCCTGGGTGTTTTTTTGGATACAAATGCTTGCAAATAACACACAGCTTCAGATCCGGGCTGGAAAATGCAACAGAAATGTAGAACCAAGTGTTATCCAGCTGAGGTCCAAATTTTGTAACAATACCACAAAAAATGAATATATTACACAGCTTTTTCCTCAGGCTGTTCCCAGGCGTTTTGGAACTGTGCCAATTGTGCCAAATGGCACAGTTTGGAAAAACGTCTATAACTTTTGAATGATTCAATGTAGAAGTAGGGCTCTAATGAAAGATCACATTCAGGGCTGTGTCTATGTGTGTGTGTGTGTGTGGGGGGGGGTTGTCCACTCCCCCCCCCCCCGCTACAGAGGACGGAGATCCGCCCTCGCTACATGACGGATTACACTCGGATAAGGCATGTTTCCACAGCACCGCTGTCACTGCGGCTCCCCCCACCCCCCCGCTACAGAATCGTAGCGGCGGGGGGGCGTTCACGGTCCGGAGGCGGCGAACGAACCGTGTAACGTGGCGCACACACTTCGGACATCGTGCGCCACACAGTTGTAATTTACCGATCGGTCAAAAGTCATTTTTGATTACAATTTTCAGGGATAAAAAATAATTTGGCTTATAACACCTTACCTCTTCACAGCCACATTGTCCTGGCCAACTTCTCTTCCTCATTGTCAGACGAACCGACGCTGGTCCGCTCGTTCTGGTCTCGCGACCCGGTCAAAACATAATTCCATGATTGCGGTTTTGGCGAATGATTTACGACCTTCGTCGTCGGCCTCCGTCGGTCTATGATGACCATATAAGAGAATCCTAAACACTCTGCTGGAATTTTAAAAAAAAAGTAAATAAACCACTGCCTGTGGCTGCTGAAGCAGTCTCTCTTCACCCAGCTTTAGACAAAACAGCTCAGCGAACTTCTGTGCTTCAGTTGGCTCGCAGCCATTGGGAGGCGGGTCCTTCTGGCTAGGTTTTCATTCATTGGTTCTTCAAGGTTTCAGAAACCCAATTCAAGGCTCTTATTAGTCGAATGAGAGGTCAATCAGATGAACTAATCTGTTTGCGGCTGTGTCTGCAGCTTTTATTTTCAGTGCGCGCTTGGACGCCATACACCACCTACATCAAAATCTCCATGATGTGTCCTAGAGCGCACGAGAGCGAACGAGGACGCAGAGACTTGCCCACCCGTGGGACAACGGAGCGCAAGAGGTTAAGTGATTTCTTGATTGAGAACAAGTGTGGCAGTAATCAGGCCAGGGTGTGGCTAGAGAAATTGAACTCAACTTTCCAAAGATGTGATAAAACGTAAATTAACTGTGGTTTAACGGGGGGGGGGGTGTGCAACTTTTTCACACAGGGCCATGTAGGTTTGGATTTTTTTTAACCCTTAATAATAAAAACCTTCATTTAAAAACTGCTTTTTGTGGTTATTTGTGTTATCTTTGTCTAATTTTTAAATTTGATGATCTGAAACATTTAAGTGTGACAAACATACAAAAAAAAAGAGAAAACAGGAAGGGTGCAAACACTTTTTCACACCACTATATATATATATATATATATATATATATATATATATATATATATATATATACAGTATATATACAGTATATATATACACACACACACATACATATATGCATGTACTTATCCACCTTTTTCCTGGGGGTGCCGCTGTAGGAACGATAATGGGTTGAACTTCCGGTTTCGGCTGAAATCGTGTTAAATCAGTCAGCAAGAGTGGAGTAGTGAGGCATTTAAAATAACGTTTTTATAAGTTTTTCAAATTAATTTTAATGTATAGTCCTCATACGTGTTTTGCACTCAAGTGGCAGCTAATTTCAGCACCTGTAGTTTTTGCATTTTTTGAATGTTTTGGCATAGTTCTGGTACTTGCTGCTGGTGCTCATGGTTGTGCCATAGACTATAAATGGAGGCTCTCACCGACAATGCATAGATCATGCACTGAAAACCAAGAAAGACTGTTGATGTGATCGGTGGGACAGACACAAGAGCACCAGGTATGTTTTCCCTAATATGAATGTCACAGATCTGATGTTTATGCGTCATATATGTCACCAGATGCAAGGCTGCATGAAGAAAAATAATAAATAAAAAATAGTAACAGTTTGCTTCCTTAGGCTTAATGATTTAAGAAAGATATCAGATAGTTTTTGTTTTTTTGTGTTGTTTTTTTTTTTTTTGCATTTGTTGCACTGCCTTGGAACGATATGGGCTTGATATTAGCAGCTTCAGCATGCATTAATTTTTAAATTATCACAAAATATAGAATGTATAAAATTTTGAACAATTGTCAGAAAAGGTCTGTACATGTTAAGTTAAATAACAAGCATTCACGGCATGACAGCAGCATGAGCATTTTAATGTCTGGGTAAAACAGACGGCTGCAACTGTCTGTATTTACCAATGATAGCCAAGCCCAGTGTCGTGGTATCTGCTACACAGTGATAGATGACAGCCAAACGCGGTGTTGTGGCATACGTCTGCTCTAAGGTAAATTTAATTATGTCCAACATCTTTTAACAAAATGCATCCGACTTTATTGCGGTGGAAACATTGCTATATCTCCAAGCTTTTATTTGTTTACAGCATTAGTATTTTATCAGCAGCGCTAACTAACAGAGCTACTGTCTGCCAGACCACTTTTTACTTTCATCTTCTCATCCCCTAATAGTCGTGGGAAGTAGTATGATTATATTACTCTTTTTGAGGTGCAAAAGTTCCCACATTTGTGATGCCACAGTCTTTGTTTGTAATAAGGAAAAGTATTCCGTTTCAGTGACAACTGTTATATGTGGGATTTGACTCTTGGGGCTTGCCGTAGCCTGGCCGAGGGGGTTGGGGTAATGACGTCAGGCGGGCTACGGCTAGAGTATATATTCTGTTATTCACGATAATAAAGGCAGTTCAGTGTTCAGTTGAGAGAGGCTCCCGTTTCATGTTATTTGGGCATAACAACAACCACACGCTCTAAACAAGTACTGAGAAGTTGCGCCCATAGTTCACACAAGACATCATGGGGGCTAGGAACAAGGTGAATAAAGGACAAAAATTGTTATTTTGACATAACATTTGGCGACGAGGATTAAAATGGGGCCGTGTATCAGGCAACCACCTCCATTTTTGCAGTCTCCGGGCAAGCCAACTATGCCGTGGGTCTGCTGGAGGGAGATGTTTGGCATGTATGTGGCTGTGGGCAGCCTGAGTGGCACTGATGAGGAGAGACAGAGGAGACTAATGGTCCACTACCTCAGTGAGGAGGGCAAGCGCATATTTTTTGGGCTGTGTGGCAGCAGCTCGTGGAAAGACGGTTTGGAATTAATGGACTGCGTTTTCGGAGATCATTCCACTGTCACGGCGCGGAGATATGAGTTTTTTGACCGCCAACAGCGAGTTCACTCAGTCCTTTTTTGTGGAGCTACACAGCCTAGCAAGAGAGTGTGCCTTTGGGCCTATCGAGGAGGACCTAGTCCGGGATAAGCTAGCCCACGGTACTAATAATGTGTGGCTGAAGAGCAAGCTAAAGGTAACTAAAGATACTCTATCGTTGGAAAACGTGTTCAAACTGGTTAGGCAGAGGGAGTCCACAGCTCAGCAGAGTTTGCCAGTGTTGGCTAATGGGAGTGTACAGTAGTTGCTCAAGTTTCCCCGCCAAGCACAGCCATTAGCAAGATACCTAATCCTCCGGGGCAGACTCCCAGGAGGAAGTGGACTAGGGCATGGGAGAGGGCCTATTCTATCACTGCTAAATCATTGGCGGCAAAGTCCAGAAATATGGCACAGGTGTGTGTGGCATGCGCAAAGAAGGGACCATTGAAATGGTATGTGCTAAAACTCGACGGAGTTGACGTGCCGCTTATGGTGGACTCAGGGGCCGGCAGGTCCATTCTAAACATGGCTACTTTGAAGAGACGTTTCCCAAAGAAAACCATCAAAGCTAGAACAGTGAGAATGTTTGGATATGGCCACGCTGAGATCGAAATGGCGGGCACGGTTGACTTTTCAGTGAAATGTGGGTTGAAGACGGTCTCTACGTTCACCTTCCAAATCTCGTGCCAGGGGGCGGACTTGCTAGGGATAGATCTACTGGTTGAATTGGGATTTTCCATCAAGGACGCAGAGGGCTCAACGGTACTGACGGTATACCCAGAATGGTATGTCCGCTGGCCAGCACTGTTCAGAGGCCTGGGATGCATCAGCATGTTCTACCACCACCCGCTCATAGACCCAAGTGTGACACCGAAAATTCAACCGCTACGGAGGCTTCCCCTCATCCTACGGGATGGTGTCACGGCGGAGTTGACCAAACTGCTGTAAGCAGGCATCATTGAGAAAGTGGATGCGTCACCCTGGATATCAAATATCGTGGTGGCCAAGAAACAAATCGGGTGGCATCCATCCATGTATCGATCTCAGGTTGGTAAATAAGGCGATTGTCCCAGACAAGTACACACTTCCAACGATGGAGGAACTTACTGCAACATTCAGCGGTTCACAAGTGTTCACGAAGCTGGACCTTCGCCAGGGTTACCTGCAGGTGCCCCTCCACCCAGCCAGCAGGAACCTGACAGCGTTCGTGACCCACATGGGTGTGTTCAGGTACACCCGCATGCCTTTGGTCTGAGTTCAACACCTAGCTGTTTCCAGAAAATAACGTCCATGATTCTGGCCAGCCTCAAGGGTGTGGTGGCATACCTTGATGACATTGTGGTACATGGCACGTCACGTGAGGAGCACGATGCTCGGTTGGGACGGGTGCTGATGGTACTACAGGAACATCGAGTCACCCTGAATGGAGAAAAGTGTATTTTTGCGGCGGACTCCATCGAGTTTGTGGGGTTCCGGTTGGGAAGGGGGGGCTGTGGGGCCTGCATTCGAACATGGAGGCTGTCCTATGCCTCCCAGAACCATTGACACCTGCACATATTTCCTCGTTTCAGGGTCTGGTGAACTTTTATGGGTGTTTTATTCCCCACTACTCGGAAATGATTGGACACCTCCGGGCATTGTTGAAACAGGATGCACCGTGGCAGTGGACCCCAGCCTGTTCAGCGGCTGTTACTAAGCTGAAACGTCAACTCACTTCCCCTCCGGTGCTGGCCCATTTTGATCCAAAATGGCCTACCATTGTGACCTGTGATGTGTCTGGCTCGGCGCTGTGGGTGGTTATTTCCCAGGTGTAGAATGGCACGGCGTGCCCAGTGGCATTCGCATCGAAGTCTTTCTCAGCAGCTGAACAAAAGTATGCCGTGGGTGAGAGAGAGGCATTCGCCTGCATCTGGGGGTGTGAACGGTGGCATATTTACCTCTATGGGTGCCATTTCACTCTACGGACAGACCACCATGCACCGACGACATTACTGGAGATGACAGGTTTGGGACACAGACCCCTACGGATCCTCAGGTGGACGGAGCGGCTGAGGGCCTACAATTTTACCATCCAGTTCACTCCTGGCAAGGATAATGTAGTGGCGGATCTTCTGTCCTGCTCCATGGCCAACTCCGTACAATCGGACGACGATGGCGAACCAACAGAGACAAATCTGGTTAATACGCTGTACGGGGCCCTCCGAGATATAGTATCTCCCCAGGAACTTCGAGCGGAGTTGGAACGAGACCCCGTGCTGTCACAACTGTGCTCGGTGATCAGAGAGGGTTGTCCCACAAAGGTACAGGACGGGCTGGCACCCTTCCACCGGTTTAAAGACGAACTGAGTTGTTGGGATGACGTGTGTGTGGCAAGGGGGCACTGCACACTAATCCCAGTGTCTCTGAGGCTGCGTGTACTAGCGATGCTCCACGAGGGCCACCTGGGCGTGGTCAGGGTAAAGCAGTGCTGCAGGGATTCTGTTTGGTGGCCGGGTATTGATAAGGCCATTGAAGCTATGGTGAAAAACTGTATTCTGTGTTTGGAGAGCGGGAAGACGGCGGACCACCTGCTCCACCCCTGCAGCCGCTGTTGTACCCTGAAGGCCTTTCGAAACACATACAGTTGAACATTTGTGGCAAACTGCATGCAGCACCCCCGAACAGTTAGTTCCTGCTTGTGTCCTACAACTTGTTCTCAAAGTGGCCAGAGGTATTACCCACTAACTCAGTAATGATGGATGTGGTTACAGGTTTCCTCTCGTCACTGTTCACCAGGTGAGGGGTCCCGAATGCAATCACGTCTGACAGTGGCCCACAGTTCACCTCTGGGGCGTTTGAAGAGTTCTTGAGCGGCAGGGGCGTGGAACACATTAAAACCACTTTCTACCATCCCCAGGCCAATGGGGGCATTGAACGTTTTAACAAAACCCTGAAAAACGGACTGAGAACTAGGAAGCACAGGGCGAGAGCCCACGGACTGAAGGTGTCGGACCGAGTTTGGATTAAACACCCTAACGACACACATAAGCTGCAGCCGATCTGGACGGGGCCCCTGTGGATCATGAGGCAATGGGACCAGGACACGTTCGAGCTTGCAGATGGGTCGCAGTGGCACTCCAGCAGGTTCAGAAAGTCACCACCAGAACAGATGACTAGAACTGTGATGAGACAGCCAGACATGAGGTGGGACTGGTTGGACTGGGGTGGTGAGAAGACACAGGCACGGCTGACGGTGCCTTGTGCAGAGTCCCCGCCTAGGGGACGCCTGGCTAGAGTTCGTCAGAGGCCCAGGTACCTGAAGGACTATGTATTGAGGACAGCAATAGTTAATGCGTGTTGGGACTAAGCGGCAGAATAATCCGCTCCAACCTGGTGGGTGTTCTGGTAGTCTACCCAGACGCCCATTTGGTTGGCTGAGTTTTGCCTATTTAGCGTTTTTTTTAATATATATATATATATATATATATATATATATATATACCGTATATATGTGTGTGTGTGTGTGTGTGTGTGTGAAAGGGGGAGATGAGAGTTTGTTTCTTTTCTCTTTGTTTGGGGGGGTCTTTGACTTTGTAAAGGGGGGGGGGGGGATGTTATATGTGGGATTTGACTCTCGGGGCTTGCCGTAGCCTGGCCAAGGGGGTTGGGGTAATGACGTCAGGTGGGCTACGGCTAGAGTATATATTCTGTTATTCACGATAATAAAAGTAGTTCAGTGTTCAGTTGAAAGAGGCTCCCGTTTCATGTTATTTGGACATAACAACAACCACACGCTCTAAACTAGTACTGAGAAGTTGCGCCCATAATTCAGGCAAGACATCATGGGGGCTAGGAATAAGGTGGATAAAGGACAAACATTGTACATGTTGTTTTACAGCTCATCAAAGGCGGATCATGTGCCCCTCATTTTCAAATACACAATTTTATGCCTGCTCATAAATATTTACCATGCTTTTATTTGATTTAGCACAGTTTTTTGTGGGTGAAATACAGTAGGCTATGACCAGTCACAATTAATGACCAACTGGAGTGGCGCGGTGGAGGAGTGGTTAGCTCTGCGGCAGCACAGCAACTCACCCTTGGCCAGGGGATCCTGGGTTCGATTCCAGCCCCCGACCAACAGTGATCTGTGTGGAGTTTGCATGTTCTCCCCGTGTCTGCGTGGGTTTACCCCGGGATTTCTCCAGTTTCCTCCCACATGCCAAAAACATGCAAGTTAGGTTAACTGGCATAAAAAACTGGGGATTCTAAATTGTCCTTAGGTATGACTGTGAGAGTGAATGGTTGTCTGTCTCTCTGTGTTGGCCCTGCGATGGACTGGCGATCTGTCCAGGGTGGACCATGCCTCTCGCCCAAAGATGCTGGGATAGGCTCCAGCCCCCCTGCGACCCGAAAAGGATTAAGCGGAAGAAGATGAATGAATGAATGCTAAACTACTGTTGTCTGCTAACATTTACTAGTAAGTTACACTTTTTTGGCCTGTCTCACCACAGTAGGTATTTGGACATCAGGAAAGCGGCAATTAAAATAATGAAAAATAAACTGCCACCAATACAATCACAGATAGCAAAGCATACATGCCTTTCTTTATTTCAAAAACATGTTACGTTAACAGCTTTGGCAGCCACAACCTCTAGTTACTCAGTGTTCCGAGTGAAATATTTGAATGATGGACTTAGACGTTGTGGGTCTGAAGTACTGATCAGCATTGTGGAAAGAGCAGCATCCCCAAGAAGGGGTTTTACGGTGAAAGCCAAAAATAGTTTTACTCTAGCTGTAAGCAGGAATGTTACCTCTGATGCTAACAGGTTACTCTGATCCCTGGATCTTTCGGTTGTCTGGCTGAGGTAGCTCTGTGCTCTTTTTAATTGGCCCAGCCGGTGGTATTGTTAACTCTAATGCTATTGTCCCGCTAGGATCCTCAGCTCAGAGAAACTCTGCAGCTATAGGCTTGTGGGTGTGGAATGAATCAATGGCTGTGTCTCAATTCAGGTGCTGCAGTCTCGTAGACCGCAGCCCAGGAGGCCAGAGAGCTCAAAGGTTGGGTAGGCTGCATCTAAAGGCTGATTTATGGCTGTTAAATGAAAGAGTGTAGTCTTTGGAGGAAGTATGACGCATGTTTGCATGATGATGCACTATCCTGTTGCCTAGTGACCATGACTGTTTTTTTGCTGACATTTTTGACAGAGAGAGAACTTTATTTTTTATCTTTTTTTATTATTGTAATTTCTTTACCTTTTACTTGAGAATCTTCACCAGACACAGATGACCATGACCAGATAAAATAAGACTTTAACTCATGTTAAAGTCAAGAGGTAAAATTAAGGTAAATTAAAACCACAAAATAAATTAATTACTTGCTATTATTTTAAATATGTATATCAATTAGATTGAACTCTAAAATATATTTTAAATTACATGACCAGCAGAAAATATAAGAGTTTACTGTTATCATTTCTGACAATGATGTAGCTAAATAATTAGATGTTCTGCCTTGTATCAGCTCTGACATTTAGTTTTAATGTTCTTCAGCAGACCACAGTCCTGGACTGTAGGATGATGAGCCTCAATGATGTTCAGCAGCAGGAGAACAGATTCCGTCTTCTGCTTCATCTCAGTTGTACTGGTGCATCTCAGTAAATTAGAAAATCATGATTTGTCATTTAATTTTAAAAACTATAACCATTATCATCAATATTAAATCAGGTTTAAAATGTTTCACTCTGTGTGTAATAAATATATGAAAGTCTCTTTTAAAATTAGCTTGTAAAAAACTACTTCATTGAAATGCAGTTTTTCTATTAACAGTAAACATGCAATATTTTTTATTTAGCTTGTTTCAGTTTGCAAAGTAAACTGCTAAAAAATCACAATCAATAAAACAATTCATCAAATCTCTTTAATTTGTTATTTCAGTCAAATATCAGTTTTATAAATCATGAGTCCAGCCCGTTCCCTCGACAGCTGACCCTCGGTTCCTGCAGGTTCT
The DNA here is from genome assembly GCA_020510985.1 of Pholidichthys leucotaenia. Taxonomy (NCBI): domain Eukaryota; kingdom Metazoa; phylum Chordata; class Actinopteri; order Cichliformes; family Pholidichthyidae; genus Pholidichthys; species Pholidichthys leucotaenia. The sequence goes on from CM035836.1 coordinate 212,649,179, forward strand.
CCACCGTGGACCTCAGAAAAAAAAAAAAAAGACGCCAGGCTGAGCCACGCACTGAATGCTGGGATATGTCAGGGTAACCATGTGACCCACCACACATTTCAGAAGGTTAAAACTAGGGAGACGCTGATACCACTTTTTCAAGACCGATACTATGAATTTGAGTATTGGCTGATACTGATGCAAATATTTGATGCATATATTTTTTCATATATTTCTGCAAAGTGTGGATAGTCTGAGTAAATAACTGCATATATTCCTGTATATATTTGCATCCTTTTATAGAAACGTAGACAGACTGTAATTTACTGTACATACTCTGTTGTCATTGAATCCTTATTTAAATCTTATTTAAATCCTCCACCTGAACAACGAGAGCAAGTTTTTAGCCAAAGTCAAATTCCTTGTATGTGTTGTGCATACTTGGCCAATAAAGCTGATTCTGATTCTGATTCTGATTCTGATTCTGAAACCCAATACCGTCTCTCTTATTTAAAATAACAAAAGTACAGAGCATTCTTTGTTGCACCAGCAGATGACCTCTGTTCAGATAAAAGTAAATTTTGCATTTCATTTGGAAATCAAAGCCCCAGAGTCTGGAGAAAGAGTGGAGAGGCACAGAATCTAAGTTGCTTGAGGTTTAGTGTGAAGTTTCTACAGTCAGTGATGATTTGAGGAACCAGGTCATCTGCTGGTGTTTGTCCACCGTGTTTTATCAAGGCCAAAGTCAGCGCAGTCATCTACCAGGAAATTTTAGAGCACTTCATGCTTCCCTCTTTTGACAAGCTTTATGGAGAAGCTGATTTCATTTTCCAGCAGGACTTGGCACCCCCACACTGCCAAAAATATCAAAAACTGGTTTAATGACCAGGGCATCACTGTGTTTGATTGGCCAGCAAACTCTCCTGACCTAAACCCCATAGAGAATCTATGGAGTATTGTCAAGAGGAAGCTGAGCGACACCAGACCCAACAATGCAGACAAGCTGAAGGTCACTATCAAAGCAACCTGGACCTTAATAACACCTCAGCAGTGCCACAGGCTGATCACCTCCATGCCCATCTGTCAACTGACATCCTGGGCAACTTCTACCGCTGCGTGATAGAGAGCACCCTGACCAACTGTATCACACTCTGGTATGGGAGCTGCTCTGTAGCTGACCGCAAGGCACTGCAGCGGGTGGTGAAAACCACCCAACGCATCACAGGGACTCCACTTCCAGCTATAGAGGACGTCTACAGGAAAAGATGTCTGCGCCGGGCACGCAGCATTCTTAGGGACTCCAACCATCCTGCTCATGGACTGTTCCAGCTTCTCCCCTCCAGAAGACGTTTCAGAAGCCTTCGGACTAGAACCAGCAGGTTTAGGAACAGTTTCTTTCCAACAGCTGTCACGTTATTGAACTTAGTTCCCCGCTGACTCTCTTACAATCATCTTTTACCATCCTCACCTGTACATAACTGCATAACTACATAACTACATCTAACTTATTGCACATTATTTACACATAACAGTACTTTTAACTTTCTGCACTGCTGCATATATTTGCATATATTTGCTTAAATTGCACATACTGTTAATTACCGTTTATACTGCGCTGCTGTCCTTTGCACTTCTGATTGGATGCTAAACTGTGTTTCGTTACCTTGTATTCATACATGTGTAATGACAATAAAGTTGAATCTAATCTAATCTAATTGATACAGTAACTAATCCAAAAAGAGCCCCAATCAAGTATTGAGTGTTTACATGGACATACTTGACAATCGGTCCACATTTGTATTAAAACAACTATTTTTTTAAAATTAATTTTATGTAATGTTCTATTTTTTTGAGAAACTGAATTTGGGGTTTTCATGGGCTGTAAGCTATAATCATCAAAATTAAAATAAATAAACACTTGAAATATTTCACTCTGTGTAATGAATCTACTATATATAATGTATGGGTTTCACTTTCTGTAATTAGTGACAAAAAATATTGAACTTTTTCATTATATTCTAATTTTTTGAGATGCACCTGTAAACATGCATTCTCAAGTTTTAAGTGCAAGTTTATGCAGAACTTTAAAGCTGAGTATTTAAGTAAAGATTCTGATGAAATTCAAAGTGCCACTTTGTGCATGAGGTAAAAAATGCTGTAGTAAACCTAGTAAATCTGTGGATAAGACTAGCAGAGGTAACACAGGAGAAGGACCATAGAGTTCCTTTAGAAGTCCGTCTGTATGCAACGCTTCCTCGTCGGGTTTACTGGCGGTACAGGAACTAACCCTTTCAGGAACTAACCCTTTCAGTTGCATTTTTGTCATTTATTATTATTATTATTATTATTATTATTATTATTATTATTATTATTATTATCATCATCATCATAAGTATTCTCCTGGTCCTCGGTTTATTTAGTAGTGTTTCTGATATTATTCTCTGTCCATTCTTAGATTTTAGGTTTTCTCTTATTTTGAAGTCATTCCTGTCCTGTCCCATTTCATGTAGCCTTGTTATTTTAATCCTGCTCCCTGTTCACGTTATAATTTGTTTTTTATGTTTCTGCTACTTACCTCTCATCAGCTGTAACTCTCCTCTGAAAGGTAAACCCACGTTATGTATTTGTTTTCCATGCTCCCATCTGGTTTTTGTGTTTTCAGTTTCGTTCTTTTGTTTAGGTTTCATGTTTAGCGTCTTCCAGCCTCCGAGCTGGAAAAGCAGCAGCTGCTGCTTCGTGACACACGTCCTTCTGCTCGGTTCTTGACAGAATTCGGCATACTCATTTACTGTGATACTTTTGCAAGTGTTTTATCAAGTTGGTGGTGTTAAAATTGTCAATGCTGGTATCACACAGCAAACATACCAAGGTGAGTCCCACAGATGGGCTCCAGTGACACTCGTTGCTTCTGTTTACGGAAGCCACGTGCAGCGTGGCTGAGAACATGATTGCGCCTTCATTTTAATATTACTAATGTATTGGAGCGGTAAATTACTTTTATTCTTTACCAATACCGATCCAGCATTTTGCCTGGATCGAAACCAATATGGCGGATCGGATCGGCTCATCCCTAGTTAACACCCAAGAACACACAATTTTGTGGCTGTGACCTTTAAGAGGACTTCACTGTGTCACAGACATTAAACACCAAAACACATGAATCATTTTTTTCCTTAAATGTATAATTTTCTCACAATTTTTTCAAAAAGCAAGGGAGGGCTTAGCCCCTCGAGCCCATTGATATCAGCCACCCTTACACATGATAAAGAAAAAGGAAATGTCATTTCTTTTGATAAAGATGTGAAGTCTTTGGACCATGAAAGACTTGCATATGATTTTGACTCCGCAGCCTAATGTTTCCAAACCAAGACTTTCATCAACTTTTGTCAATTTCCCTGTTTCACCCTAATTATACTAAATTTACATAAGTATCTACACAGAAGATACGGTGTATCTTACGGGCTGCACGGTGGCGCAGTGGTTAGCACTGCGGCAGCACAGTTTACCCTTGGCCGGGGGATTGTGGGGATCGTGGGATCGTGGGTTCGATCCCAGCCCCCGACCAACAGTGATCTGTGTGGAGTTTTCATGTTCTCCCCGTGTTGCGTGGGTTTACTCCGGGATTTCTCCGGTTTCCTCCCACATGCCAAAAATATGCATGTTAGGTTAATTGGCTGTTCTAAATTGTCCCTAGATATTTGTTTCCTATAGGCCCTTAGAATAGAGGGTTAGTATTAATGAAAGCGCTTTGAGTGGTCTTTGTGACTAGAAAAGCGCTATATAAGTGCAGGTTAGTTAGTTAGTTAGTTAGAAGCACAAGTCATGTGCAGTTCCACAACCTGAGCGAACACGCACACGTGTTTATACATGTGCCTTATCGGGGTGTGAAACACATTCGTCCTCTGGGATGTGGTCGATACACGTCTGCGACATAAAGGCCCTGGATTAACTTGTTTGCCAGATTGCAGCTTGTAAGTCATTTTAACTTCTTCACACTCGGTTGTGTCGCTGTGTCGCGGGTCCAATCAAAGTCTAATCCAGGTTTTTTTCTTCGGCAATGCCTATTGACTTTTCACAAAGGTCTTACACAGAATCAATCCCCTGCCTGAATGCATGGGAGGCTCATTGGTTAAAGGCAGCTGAGTGCTCACTCCCTGGGCTGACTGATGTCTTTAGGTGCCAGCAGGTGGAAATAAGACGAGTCTACATGTGCCATTACTGGAGTTTAACCCTCCTGAACTGTACCGCTTTCTTGTATGTCATCTGACATGTTTTTTTCCCCTTCTTTTGGGTCCTTCTTCTTTATCTGTTTTCAGCTTTTTTTCTTCCTGTGCGCTGCGCCCTCTTTTGTTTTCCATTCCTCGTTTACTTCATCCGATGGGAGTAACTGATGAGGAAGGCAATCGGTCCATCCGTCACTATCGATGTCGCCTGTGTGTGTATGCGCGAGTCCGTACAGTGTGTCATCTGGCATCGAGTGGCCTCCCACTGATGTAAGAAGGATCTGCCATGTCACCCTGTCACAACAGCAGACACGCATGAGTGGATATACACACCCTAACATACACATACACACAATCCTGTGACTATACTCTGGCTGGTTTTTTTTTCTTTATTGTTATTTATATTATTCACAGCACGTCTGTTTGTAGCTTTCTTTCCCCTCCCAACAAAAATGTTCAAAAATAAATGTAAGTAATTGTCTGTGAATGGGGGGGATCAACCATTACTCAGGTTAATCAACCAGCATCCATATGAATGTTGCAATTTTACAAGAAAAAAATTGCACATCAAGGAGAAAAAAACTTTAAAGGCAATTTTAATTCTCGCACAATAAATGGTAAGGTGAACTTATCGCCATGGGCCCCATAGTGGCTAATGGGGCTGTAGCATTTGTGTACTCTGCTTTATCAGCAGAAACAAGCACAAGCTGTAATGTAGACATTGTGTTTTGAGTTAAAACAGGTCCATTGGCCCAGTCCTTAATTTAACCCAAAAACAGCTGCTGAAAATTGGGTTGTGTTTAGCCTTTCTAATACAGACCATATTTAACGAGAAAATAGTTTTTGACAATTGGGCTGTGCCTGACCATAATAACCAAAAAATAGTCAGGTAATTGTGCTTTTAGTCCACAGGATTTGGCCCAAATTTATCCTCACAACAGTTTTGCGGTTTGGTGGTGGTGGTGGTGGGGGTGTATCTCTCAAATTAATATCTGGAAAAAATTGAAAACAGTGCTAGTGCTTTTCTACTGTCCACTTTAAAAGCATTGTTAGAATACAAGTGTGGTTTGCAGATTTCTCTTTCTGTTGCGTCTCTTAATTGATGTTTACATCACAGACTCCAGGTGTCCCCAAAACACCCCTCGCTCATTTGATTTCAAAAGCTCCACAGGGTTTGACTTGGTTAGTACCTGGGTGGGCGTCCCAGGTGATGAACTGGTGATCTACACTCTACCTCTCCCATAAAGGTGCTGGTATAGGCTCTGACCCTTCCTCCCCGCCATTTTTTTTCAACAACCTTTCAACCAATTTTAGCCCATACAGAAAATGTTTACTGTATGTGAAGACGCCTTTTCAACAACTTAAAAAAGATGGCTTTTCATCTTTCACTTTTCAGCCAAATCTGGACATTTTTTTAGATTGTGGACAAAGTCGTCTTTTCAACATTTTCTCAACCAGTTTGTGCGTGGAGGGAATGTATGTCAGGGAGATAAAAATATTTCTCTACAAGGTAATGTAATGTAATGTACTTTATTTATATAGCCCTTTAAAACAACCCATAGGTGACCAAAGTGCTTTACAAAAATTTAAACAACATTAAAAACACACACAGCATTAAAAACAAAAAAACATAAACAAAGAATCAGCTTCTGTGTAGTCCGTGCATACAGCAATTTTTCTTTCAAGGTGTCAGTTGACTTATTTGTAATGTTATGCAAACATTCAAGAAGAATTATGTGAATATTTTAGTCTGCCCTTGGTGATGTAAAAAGCCCCCCCCCCCAAAAAAAAAAAAAAAAAATTTGAAATGAAATGAAATATATCAATTTTTGGCCAAATGATACAGTGGAGTAAAAAAGTATTTAGTCAGCCACCAATTGTGCAAGTTCTCCCACTTAAAAGATGAGAGAGGTCTCCAATTTTCATCATAGGTATACCTCAACTATGAGAGACAAAATAAAAAAAAAAACCCAGAAAATCACATTGAAGGATTTTTAATGAATTAATTGGTAAATTCCTCGGTAAAATAAGTATTTGGTCAATAACAAAAGTTCATCTCAATACTTCGTTATATACCCTTTGTTGGCAATGACAGAGGTCAAACATTTTCTGTAAGTTTTCACAAGGTTGTCACACACTGTTGCTGGTATTTTGGCCCATTCCTCCATGCAGATCTCCTCTAGAGCAGTGATGTTTTGGAGCTGTCGCTGGGCAACACGGACTTTCAACTCCCTCCAAAGATTTTCTATGGGGTTGAGATCTGGAGACTGGCTAGGCCACTCCAGGACCTTGAAATGCTTCTTACGAAGCCACTCCTTCGTTGCCCGGGCAGTGTGTTTGGGATCATTGTCATGCTGAAAGACCCAGCCATGTTTCATCTTCAATGCCCTTGCTGGTAGAAGGAGGTTTTCACTCAAAATCTCACGATACATGGCCCCATTCATTCTTTCCTTTACACGGATCAGTCATCCTGGTCCCTTTGCAGAAAAACAGCCCCAAAGTATGATGTTTCCACACCCATGCTTCACAGTAGATATGGTGTTCTTTCTCCTCCAAACACGACAAGTTGAGTTTTTACCAAAAAGTTCTATTTTGGTTTCATCTGACCATATGATATTCTCCCAATCCTCTTTTAGATCATCCAAATGCTCTCTAGCAAACTTCAGACGGGCCTGGACATGTACTGGCTTAAGCAGGGGGACACGTCTGGCACTGCAGGATTTGAGTTCCTGGCGGCGTAGTGTGTTACTGATGGTAGCCTTTGTTACTTTGGTCCCAGCTCTCTGCAGGTCATTCACTAGGTCCCCCCGTGTGGTTCTGGGATTTTTGCTCACCGTTCTCATGATAATTTTGACCCCACGGGGTGAGATCTTGCGTGGAGCCCCAGATCGAGGGAGATTATCAGTGGTCTTGTATGTCTTCCATTTTCTAATTATTGCTCCCACAGTTGATTTCTTCACACCAAGCTGCTTACATATTGCAGATTCAGTCTTCCCAGCCTGGTGCAGGTCTACAATTTTGTTTCTGGTGTCCTTTGACAGCTCTTTGGTCTTGGCCATAGTGGAGTTTGGAGTCTGACTGTTTGAGGTTGTGGACAGGTGTCTTTTATACTGATAACAAGTTCAAACAGGTGCCATTACTACAGGTAACGAGTGGAGGACAGAGGAGCCTCTTAAAGAAGAAGTTACAGGTCTGTGAGAGCCAGAAATCTTGCTTGTTTGTAGGTGACCAAATACTTATTTTACTGAGGAATTTACCAATTAATTCATTAAAAATCCTTCAATGTGATTTTCTGGATTTTTTTTTCTCATTTTGTCTCTCATAGTTGAGGTATACCTATGATGAAAGTTGGAGACCTCTCTCATCTTTTAAGTGGGAGAACTTGCACAATTGGTGGCTGACTAAATACTTTTTTGCCCCACTGTATAACTAGAAGGTAAATATACCATAAAATCAATCCTTTCACTTTACTGTAACTGTACTTTTTGCATTCACTGAATAAATATGCATGCTCACAACTGATAAATACCAGACATTTTCATAAATTAACATCTTTATCTTAATATTTTCAGTTGAAGATGCATCAGCATGACCAGACTGCACAAATCTGTGATGGCCCGCTCTGTGTCATTATCTCCCACGGCTGCGCGCACACCGGCTCTTCATCACACTCGGGTTATTTATTCCGCTCTATCTTCAGATCGGCATGGAGCCGTCTGTCTCCCTGGCTGAAGAAGCCCTACTCTCGTCATCCTTGTGAATCTTCCTGCCTTCGTCGTTCTGTCTAAGCCTCCTTGCCTCAGCCTCATCCATCTGGAAGGATCATCCTCGCTCACCAAGTAAGCAATTCTTACTCACCTGTTCCTTCGTTGGTCCCCTGTGCACAGGTGGAGTTCCGTGGCCGCGGAACCGTTCTTCCTGGCGGCGGACCCGGCCTCGCTCTCCCCAGCGGGTCCAGCTCTCACCAGCTGCATCGTGACGACAGGCGCTGTCCTCCTGGCTGTAGCCTGCGGGCCGACCTGAGTGCATCTCCTGCTCTGCAACAGTAAGCCTCAGTTATTCACTGTACGCTCCTTCTGTTGGGCTGAACTAATATCTGTGCCTCTGCTCTGTCTATACTTTTGCCAGGTCGTACGACACTCTGCTGACCCCCGGCTACGACGTCACTGCAGACATACACATTCACTAACACATACACAACACGCACGCAGACACACACATTCTTCAATAAAGATAATTGAATCCACTTCCGAGCTTGTGTCTGTTCCCTGGGTCTGTCAAACATGTCAGTATGGCTCCGTCAGAATGACCCAGCAGACAGCGCGCTAGCGCGCCGAGTTAACAACTTAGAGGCTCGGGTAGACCAGTTAGCTTACCAGCAACAGGTCATCTTAACACAGCTGGTTCAGATTAACAGTCAGTTGGATCATCTTGTGGGGCAGCAGGGGTTCCCACCGGCTCCTAATAGCGCCCCGGCTCCTGCTAGCTCACCACCTAGCCAGGCTAGCCAGGCTCCCCCATCCCGGCTAACACCAGTCCCTACTCTCACTCATTTTAGCTGTAAGCTAGGGGAGGCTAGAGGGTTCTTACTCCAGTGTGAGATAGTCTTCCAACAGGTCCCTGGTGACTTCCCCACTGACCACAGCTGCATTGGTTACGTAGCCAACCTGTTAGAAGGGCGAGCTCTCACCTGGGCCTATGCGGTTATGGCGAGAGCGAGCTACGCTAACCTAACCTACAGCCAGTTTTTCAGGGTATTCAACGAGGTGTTCGACCACTCCAACCACGATAACGTGCTCACCACCCGGCTATTAAACCTAAGACAAGGAAGCAGGTCCGTGGCAGACTATGCCGTCGATTTCCGGGTAGTGGCTGCGGAGGTGGGATGGGAGGACGCCTCGTTGTGTAGCATATTTACGAGGAGTCTTAGCCCTAGCCTGCAGGATGAGCTGGCCCACTTAGAGAAGCCTGAAAGATTGACTGAGCTTATTTCCCTTGCTATCAACCTCGATAATAGGCTAAGGGAGTGGGCAGCTGAGCATAGGACTTCCGGTCACTCAGGCGCCCAGTTTCGCCGCTTCCCCCAGTCCCCTCTGTTGGCCCTGCCTTCCCTAGATCCGCTGGATGCTCCGGAACCTATGGTAGTAGGGCAGACGAAGCTACCATTGGTGGAGAAGCAGCGGTGCCGGGAGTTTGGATTATGCCTTTACTGCGGTAGTGAGGAGCATGAGGTGGCGTCCTGCCCCATTCAGCCAAAAGAGGGAGTCCATGCGTCGCAGTAGGGGGACTCATGGACTCGCTTCAGCCTAATCCCCTCTCCAAGTGCTTGCTGCCCATTAGATTTATTCACAATCAAACTGAGTTTGTCACACATGCCTTAGTTGACCTGGGGGCTGAGCAGAGCTTCATCTCAGGGGAACTGGCAACCCGGCTGGGGCTCCCTTGCCGTCCACTTAAGACACCCCTGAAGCTCATCGCCCTGTCTAAAGCCCCCCCTGGCAGTGGTGTCTACACAAACCGCCCCGGTGTCAGTCATCATCTTCGGAAATCATTGGGAGGACCTGAACTTGTTCGTCCTGCCGGTTTCGGCCTCTCTAGTCATTCTGGGTTACCCCTGGCTCCGGCTTCACAACCCCACTATTGACTGGCGCACGGGGAATGTGGGTTCTTGGAGCTTCTTCTGCCTCAGTGCTTGCTTGCAATCTGCCGCATGCTCGCCATCCGTGTCCCTGACTACACCCGTCACCCCACCTTCCGATCTGTCCGGGGTCCCGCCAGACAATCATGACCTGGGGGCAGTTTTCAGTAAATCCCAGGCGCTGCCCCCCCCCCCCCCCACCGCCCATATGACTGCGCCATAAACCTCCGGGCTGGAGCCCCACTGCTGTTAAGCTGCCTCTACAGCCTGTCTGCTCCGGAACGGGAAGTGATGGAGACCTATATCAAGGAGTCGCTCAGCTCGGGCATCATCCGCCCCTCATCCTCTGCGGTGGGGGCTGTTTCTTCTTCGTTGGGAAAAAGGATGGCTCCCTGAGGCCGTGCATTGACTTTCTTGCTCTTAATGACATCACCGTCAAGGATAAGTACACTTTTCCGCTGATGGACACGGCGTTCGACTCTCTCCAGGGGGCCTCCTGGTTCACCAAACTGGACCACCGCAATGTGTACCATTTGGTGCGGATCAGGGAGGGGGACGAATGGAAGATGGGTTTTCGGACCCCAAGTGGGCATTTTGAGTATCTGGTGATGCCGTTTGGGTTGACCAACGCTCCGGCCGTCTTCCAGCGCCTGATCAATGACATGCTACGAGACTTCTTGGGGTCGTTAGTCTTTGTGTACCTGGATGACATCCTGATCTTCTCCCAATCGCTGGATGAACATCGGGTACACGTGCAGCGGGTTTTGCAACGACTCTTGGAGAACAAGCTTTTTGTTAAAGCTGAGAAATGTGAATTCCTCGCCTCTAAGACGTCATTTCTTGGCTTTATCATTTCCCATAACCAAATCATCCCGGATCCCAGGAAGGTGAAGGCGGTGGTGGACTGCCCCCCCCCCCCCCCAGGAAGCAGCTCCAAGAATTCCTGGGGTTCGCCAATTTTTACCACCGCTTTGTTAAGAATTATAGTGTCGTTGCTCTTCCCCTTACCCGTCCCACTTCCCCTAAGGTGGCGTTCCGGTGGACGGAGGAGGCTGCAGCGGCGTTCGCCAAACTTAAAACTGAATTTTCTTCCTCTCCTATTCTGATGCAGGTGGACCCCGTCCTTCAGTGCCTGGTTGAGGTGGACGCCTCGGACTCGGGGGGTGGGAGCCGTGCTGTCCCAGCGCTCTCTGGTGGATGGGGTGATCCATCCTTGTGCGTTCTTCTCCCGCCATCTGTCTCCGGCGGAGAAGAATTATGACATCGGTGATAGGGAGCTCCTTGCAGTTAAGCTCATGCTGGAGGAGTGGCGTCACTGGTTGGAGGGGGCCGCCCAACCCTTTATCGTCTGGACGGGCCATAAGAATTTGGAGTACCTCAGGACGGCCAAGCGTCTGAACGCCCGCCAAGCCCGCTGGTCCCTGTTCTTTGGATGTTTCAATTTTACCATTACTTACCGCCCCGGGGCCAAGAACACGAAGCCAGACGCCCTGTCCCGACAGTTCGCCTCGGACGCTGCGGAGGTGTCCGACCAGCCCATCCTTCCTTCGTCATGCTCGTGGGCACTCTCTGGTGGGGCATCAAAGGGAGGGTCTTGAGGGCACAGGAAGCGGAACCAGACCCGGGCAGGGGGCCAGCGGGTAAGCTGTTCATCCCTTCCTCTGTTTGGGGTGAAGTGATTCACTGGGCCCGCTCCTCCAGACTCTCGTTCCAGCCGGGGAGGGCTTGCACAGTGGAGATTCTCCTGAAGACATTCTGATGGCCATCGCTCCAGAGGAACGTCACCAAATACATCCGCGCCTGTCCGTGCGCCACCGGCAAGACATCTTCCTCTCCTCCTGCTGGTTTGCTCCATCCTCTCCCTACTCCCGGCAGACCCTGGTCACACATTGCCTTAGATTTCGTCACCGGCCTCCCTCCGTCTAATCGGCATGCCGCCATCCTGACGATTGTTGACCGCTTCTCGAAGGCCGCCCACTTTATTCCTCTGTAGGGGCTGCCTATGGCAAGAGACACGGCGAATCTGCTCGTTCAACATATTGTGAGGCTGCATGTGATTCCCATGGACATCGTCTCAGATCGGTTTCCCCAGTTCGTGTCCCGGGTGTGGAAGTCATTTTGTAATGCTCTGGGGACTACGGTGAGCCTGTCCTCCAGCTACCACCTGCAGAGTAACGGACAGTGTGAGCGAGTGAACCAGGAGCTGGAGGCTGCGCTGCGCTGTGTCATCTCTGCTAATCCTGTGTCTTGGAGCACTCACCTCCCATGGATTGAGTACGCTCACAACTCCACCGTGTCCTTGGCGATCGGCATGTCCCCCTTCGAAGCCTCCCTGGGTTACAATCCCCCGCTATTCCCCGAGGAGGAGGGGGACATCGCAGTGCCATCCATCCATGCCCACCTGAGGCGCTGTCGTCGGCTGTGGAGGGCGACCCGACTGGCACTTCGGCGCACGGCTGACCGCAACTCCAGGACCGCTAATCGCCGTAGGAGGCCGGCCCCACTCTACCGTGTGGGCCAGAAAGTTTGGCTGTCCACCCGACACATTAACCTTAAGGCGGAGAAGAGAAAGTTGTCCCACCGTTTCATCGGCCCTTTCTCTATTGTTGGGATCATTAATCCCATGGCTGTGCGCATGGCTGTCCAACGTTTCATGTGTCCCAGGTTAAGCCTTTTTTTTCCAGCCGTCTCTGTCCCCCTCCCAGGTCTCCACCTCCACCAGTGGTGATCGATGGTGACCCGGTGTGAAAGGTCAACGCCATCCTGAACGTCCGCCGCGGGGGTCGCGGTCTGCAGTATCTGGTGGACTGGCAGGGGTATGGCCCGGAGTGGAGGTCCTGGGTGCGTCCATCCTTCGTGTTGGATAAACAACTCATCAGGGACTTCCACCAAACGCACCCAGGTAGGCTGGATCAGACGCCGGGAGGCACCTCTTGGGGGGGGGGGGTACTGTGATGGCCTGCTCTGTGTCATTATCTCCCACAGCTGAGAACATACCGGCTCTTCATCACACTTGGGCTATTTATTCCGCTCTACCTTCAGATCGGCATGGAGTCGTCTGTCTCCATGGCTGAAGAAGCCCTACTCTCGTCATCCTTGTGAATCTTCCTGCCTTCTCCGTTCTGTCTAAGCCTCCTTGCCTCAGCCTCATCCTCTGGAAGGATCATCCTCGCTCACCAAGTAAACAATTCTTACTCACCTGTTCTTTCGCTGGTCCCCTCTGCACAGGTGGAGTTCCATGGCGGCGGAACCGTTCTTCCAGGCGCTGTCCTCCTGGCTGTAGCCTCTGGGCCGACCTGAGTGCATCTCCCGCTGTGCAACAGTAAGCCTCAGTTATTCACTGTACACTCCTTCTGTTGGGCTAAACTAATATCTGTGCCTCTGCTCTGCCTATAGGGTTGCCAGGTTGTACGGCGCTCTGCTCAGCCCCGGCTACGACGTCACTGCAGACATACACATTCACTAACACGTACTCAACACGCACGCAGACACACACATTCTTCAATAAAGATAACTGAATCCACTTCCGAGCTTGTGTCTGTTCCCTGGGTCTGTCAAACATGTCAAAATTGTCATGGATGGCCCTCACGAGCCATCATAAGATGCCACAAATCACCGGTGAGTTTGCACAGTTTATTAACAGAACAGAAAAGGAACAAAATAACAAGCCACGGGGGGCTAAAACACACTACAACGATGTACAGTCAATGACAGGGAATAACGGATACATAAGGAGGCACACTTACGATCACAGAAAAAGAATGGTCAACGTCCAAACAGAGGGATGCTCGCTAACGTCAAACAAGGGGAAGTTTTTGATGAGACTGCTGCATCTTTTCGTTCTCAGCTGCCCTCTTAAGTGGAGAGCAGCTGATGAGGCGAAATGCGGCTCAGCTGTCAAGTCTGACAGCCCCTCCGAGCGCTGTCACAATAAAGGCTCGGGGAACCAAAAGGGGGACACAGCTGTCAGATGGCCGAAAATAGTGCATGGCTCGAGCGCGGACAAGATCGGCGCTCGAACCATAACAGTACCTCCCCCCCGAGGCGGCGAACTACGAGCGCTGTATGACATCCAAGCCCCCCCCCCATCCCCCCCAGGGTGGGTGGATGGGGGAAAAGGCCCAGAGGGCGAGAACCAGCAAGAGAGGAAAAAAAAAACATGACGGGTAGAGGGGACAAATGAGGCAATTACAGAGTATTGTTAAAAGGAAAAACACAACACTCCATAACACACAGATGAGACATAGAACAGGGCAAAAAAAAACAAAAAAACAACCATGACGGTGACAGGGAACAAATGAGGCAATTACAGAGTATGGTTAAAAGGAAAAACACAACACTCTGTAACGCACAGATGAGACATAGAACAGGGCAAAAAACCCAACCATGACGGTGACAGGGAACAAAAGAGGCAATTACAGAGTATGGTTAAAAGAAAAACACAATACTCCATAACGCACAGAAAATACACAGAGCAGGGCAAAAAAATGTAAACAACAGTCGGAGACCCAAAACTGAACACACAGGCCTATACGACATAAAGCGACAGATATACCTCATCCCTCAGACAGGAGAGGGGAGAGGAAAAAAAAAAACATGCTAAACAGCGGTGAGTACACAGATCAACACAGAGCAAAAGACAATACACCCGAGTGACCTTAATGTTTAATGAAAATAAGAGACACACGGGGATGACGGCAGGCAGAGTTCAATGAGACCAGAACAGTTCTGGGGGTCTCCCTGCGTCCAATGTCCAAACAGTCAATAAGGGGAAAAGGGAGCGTTCGGGCGGCCTACCCCAGTCCCAGGCCCGGAGAGATGGAACCTCCGGCGGCCGAACCAGGTTGCCCAGCAGGAAGCACAGTACGTCGGGTGGCCGACCCAGAACGCCGAACCGGCGAAAAAGCTCATCAGGCGGCCGACCCGCATCACTCAGCCACCAGGACCACGAGGAAAAAATTGAAGACGGCCTCCCTGGAGAGGGGAAAGACAAGAGAGACCCGGGCCAAACCTAGAGAACCCCAACGGCCCCCCGTGGCGATGAGCTGGGATGGTGACGGTGACGGTGACGATGACGATGACGATGACGATGACCAAGGGGATGATGATGACGATGAGCCAGTCCAGGGTCAGGCGGCAGAGGGTCTGCAGCTCCTTCCCCGACTTTGAACCACACTGGCGCTGCACCCACGACGGACCCCGACTGGGTCTCGGCTGCACCCGCAATGGACCCCGATTGGGTCTCGGATGCACCCGCGATGGACCCCAACTGGGTCGGTGCAGCACCAGTAACGACCTCCAACCCCGAACCCGGAACCTCCAGCACAGCAACCAGGGTTGGCTCCGCACCGGTGACCCTGGGAGGAGGCTCAGGAGAAGGAAAAGAACCGGGATCAGAATCACTGGTAGCGACAGAGCCCAGCGAGACGAGCTCGGGTGCAGTGGACGGCTGCCCCTGGCTCGTCTCCCCGAGAGACAGGCAAAAATGCTCCAAAATTGAAAGAAGGAAAACAAGGTAGAGAACTTGCCTGCACTCGGGTTCTGTCACCGTCCAGGACTTCGATGATCCGGGCTTAGGATGAAGAAGGTCGTCGTCTGGCTCCCACTGGGCTACGGCGAGCTCCGCAGCCGGCACGATGGACTCCGCAGCCTGAGGACCCTCCGGCGCTAACGTCCATGCCGACGACCCGCACAGCGTGGTGGCAGGGGACCCTCGACCCGCTGGATCGGACCACTCATCTGTGGAGACCCGGGGACGCTTCGTCGTCGGCGCAGGCTCTACGCTGCAGTCCACTGCAGTCCGCTCTCCTCCTCTGCCCATGACGTGGCTGCGGGGCTGGAACCAGGCTCTCCAGAACCGCAGGCCCCTTCCTCGTCCGGCGACGTAGGTCTGGCGTCGTGGACCGCTCAGCGGACGGAGACACAGAGGCAGCAGGTTTAATGACAGAAGCTACAGCAGGTGGTGGGAGCTCGGGGGACTGCGAACCCTGAACTCCACCCCCAGGAGTCAGACAAGGCAAATCACAGCTACAGGGAGAAACATGAACTTGCACTTGCCTGTTTCCCGGAGGATGGATGGTGCCTGCTGTAGCGGACGTTGTTCCTCCCTTTCCCCGCCGGATGGTGATGGAGGGCCCCCTGGGAGGACAAGGAGGAGCTGCTCGCGATGGTCCAATAACGAACGGGCTTCGCCGGAGCAGGACTCAAAACACTCACAGCAGCTGGAGAAGACGTCGAGGAGGAGGGGACGACAGCTGAGACGATCTGGACACGATGAGCTGACAGGACAGCAGGGAAAGATGACCCCGGGGGGAGAGGCTGCAGGAATTCCCTCCTGACGAAACGTAGGAGCGGCAGCTGTCAGAGAGGTTGAGTCTTGGCGACGACCCGGAACAGGATCCGGACGGAGTTCTCACTGAGTCCTTTTGTTAGCTGTGTGACGACGATTATTGGCAGAGGGTGAGGCGAGGGAGAGGTCCGGGAAATGCTGCTCCTGTGCGGAAACAGAAGCGAGCAGGTCGGCGAACTCTGGATTGTCATTTAATGCCGGATTCCTCTCCACCAGCCTGATTGCTGCCGTCACATGCTTTATAACTTGCATGGGGTGAACAGCGGAGTGAGCTGCCGCCACTCGGTCCCGGATGGAAACAGCTGACTGTCGTAGCTTCTCCGGGGGAATTCCGACTGACGTTCCTCTCTCACAGGGATCACCCCCGGGCGGTGCGAACTCCTGGCCTGGAACGGGGACAGGAAGGGGATTCCGAAGCGAGGAGCGAGGATGCCTCCTCTTCGGCTTCCTGCTGGAGTTTCCCTTCACCCCACGGAGTATCTCCCGCTGTGCGGCGATGTCTTCCTTCCTCGCAATGACTTCAAGATGGTCAGAGTAGCGAGGAAGGCGATTCAGGATGTCCTCAGCGAGGTCCAGGTGCCGTCGTACATCACTGGGAGAGTCGTAGAGGGTAGCGGTGACGAGCGTTCCATCTACGAAGTCTAGGGCCTCCGCTAGCTCGTAGCCCAGGCTCAGAACGCGGCTCCTGAATGATGGCATAACCTCCCAGTGCACAGGCACCCAGACAGGAAAAAACAATTTTGGCAAAACTCACGGCGACAGGCGTCTCAGTCTGGCGGCAGTCTAGTGTCATGGATGGCCCTCACGAGCCATCATAAGACGCCACAAATCACCGGTGAGTTTGCACAGTTTATTAACAGAACAGAAAAGGAACAAAATAACAAGCCACGGGGGGCTAAAACACACTACAATGATGAACAGTCAATGACAGGGAATAATGGATACATAAGGAGGCACACTTATGATCACAGAAGAAGAATGGTCAACGTCCGAACAGAGGGATGCTTGCTAAAGTCAAACAAGGGGAAGTTTTTGATGAGACTGCCGCATCTTTTCGTTCTCAACTGCCCTCTTAAGTGGAGAGCAGCTGATGAGGCGAAATGCAGCTTAGCTGTCAAGTCTGATAGCCGGAAGCCCCTCTGAGCGCTGTCACAATAAAAGCTCGGGGAACCAAAAGGGGCACACAGCCGTCAGATGGCAGAAAATAGTGCTCGAGCGCGGACGAGATCGGCGCTCGAACCATAACAAAAATCAGTCAGTTTCTTCAAATGATCTTTTCTTATTATGCAAATCCATGACTTTTTAACCATTCCATTGCCTTCCCTCTCTATTCACCAATAAAAGTGATATAACTTATCTTTAAAGCCAATTACACACAAATGAGTGGGCTATGTGGTGAATAAATAGCTTGCTGTGATATTGCATAGCAGATATAAATAATATGACATGTGGAATCCATGGTTCTTTCAAATATCTTGTATTCTCTGTAGCCCCCATTGAATATCTAAGAAATCAGCAGCCAATTAAAGTTAAATACCGTTAATATGATTTATGTGCAGCAGCTGCCATGACCCATAGTAATAGAAATATTACAATTCATTATGACTAGGACCCACAGCCCTTGAAACTCTAATGTGCTCTCCGTAGCCCCAGTATTCTGCATAGTCCCTATAAGAAACTGGTTCCAATAATGATTACTACACAGGCATTGATTGACCTGTTCACCCACCACCCATTACCTAATTTTTCAGTTTAATTATGAGGTAAACTCAATGTAATGCTTTAAAGGGTTGTTTTTGTTACTCCTGTTCACATTCATAGCATATTGTGATGTTGGTGTATTCTCTGTAGCCCTGTATTTTTATGCGCTGGGATACCTATGTTTACTGTAATGCTGTAACTTGAGTACTATTATAGGTTTCAAGGCAAACTTGGTTTTGTTTCTATTTTTACTTCGATTTTTTTTTTTTTTTTTTTTTTACCTTTTTGGAATGCAAACTGACACCTTGAAAGAAAAACTGCTGATAGTACAAGTCAGCAATCATTATGCATTATTTTTTAGTTTTCAGTTTTATCCTCACATCTGCATCTGGAGGGATACATAATGAAGTAGGTTTAGATTAAAATCTGCATGAAATGTGCCACAGTGGTGGCGTGGTACAGCATCTGCCCCTCAGCCAGGAGGTCATGGGTCAAACCCCAGGTGGGTCACACCAAAGACCATAAAAATGGTACTTCCCACCTTGTAGCTTGGTGCTCAGCATAATAGAATGGGGGAAGAAAAAAATTGTAACCCATGGACTACAGATGGAAACTAGCCACTAGCTACAATCTGGCAAGTTTACATTGATTTGATACCAAATGTTCATTAATTTGCACTGTCCTTAACAGCAATTTACAGTAAAATGTGGTTTTCAAAAAGCAATCAAGAAAGAAACATTTGGTACATTTGTGGCTCTTCTAGGAGTCCAGTGTTTTCCAGACTGTTAAAATTGTTCTATGGGGAGAAATGAGAATGTAGTGGCAAGAAGACACTTAAGGAGCATCAACGGCGGCAGCAGCAGCAGCAGTGACAACACGAGGTTCAAGGAATGGACGTGTGTTTGAGCAGCTCCTGGTGACCACAAAAGGAACTACACTCTGCACCCGTTTTCTTCTAGAAGAGAAAAAGGAAAGTTATTGGACTCAGGTGACAGATAGCCTTTAATGGTTTTATTAGACTGGGACTTCACTTGTTTTATGTTCTGTTAAAAGAGGACTAGGGAAGTTAGCCTTTTCATCAGCATTTGATGAAGAGGGAATGATCAGTGAAATCCGCCTTGAGTCCATTTTGAATGAAGTGTGCTGACAGATGTGCATCTGTCCCCCTGTGTTGGCTGCAACCCAAAACGACCGCTTAATGGTGTGTTATCCTATAAAGTCAAATTGCTAATGGTACATAGTGTGTGTGTGTGTGTGTGTGTGTGTGTGTGTGTGTGTGTGTGTGTGTGTGTGTGTTTGAAATGGATAATATCAAGCTTATTTTGTGCCAAACTCAAAATTACAATTTTCATCATATTATTTTTTTAAATATTCAGATAAAAATATTGAGTTGTTGAATTGCTGCATTTGTCTAACATAAATAAAGTTGGTTTGCTGTACTATGTATGTATGTTGAGCACACAGCCAAACAGGTAGGATGTAAATCAATGTAACAGAAGCCCAAAGTCCAAGTGCATAAATTATTAAAGTTGCTTTTTACAAGAGCAACATAAAAACTAGAACATTCCCATAGCAAATTTTGATAGTATGCCAATGTAGCTGCTGCCCAGTGATAGCCAGGACATGTTCCCTCAGCTGAGTAATTGTAACCAATACCAGATACTGATACCAGAGACAATACAGGAACTGATACCAGTAACTGATACTAGATATGATAGTGGACCTGATACAAGGAATCAAAACCTGATACTGAAGGTGTATTCAAACTACACACAAAGCAAATTTTTGTGAGTGGCTCCATTACATTTAGAGTCGATATAAAGAAAATCCATGTCCCCCTACTATTGGAAGAAAGACCTTGCGGAAGGGTGGGTTTGCCTTCATAACTTACGCAGCTGCTCTACCGACTGTTGAAATCCCACAAACGCCATCATGTTTAGGTTTACATTGTTATCCAGTGGGGCAGACAGTTGGGAAAATGTCACTGCCTCCTCCTGAAACTGCATACTGATAAATTGATTTCAGCTCTAAACTGATGCTGGCCACTGTCCGGTTTGTGTCCACTGAGCGGCACCTTATTTTCAAACTAGTTTCCTCTCCATCACGCCAGTGACGGCAGAATATCAATGCTGAATGGTTATAGTGACTGACTTGCTTGGATGCAAATTTGCATGTATTTGCATCTTTACATTGACTTAATGACTTCATGGGCAGCTCGGTGGAACAGTGGTTAGCACTGTGACAGCACAATAAGAAGGTCATGGGATCGATTCCACCCCTGACCATCGAGTGTTCGATCCCACCCATTGACCATCGGTGACCCTTCTGTGTGGAGTTTGCATGTTTTCCCCGTGTCTGTGTGGGTTTACCCTGGGTACTCTGGTTTCTTCCCACAGGCCAAAAACATGCAAGTTAGGTTAACTGGAGACTCTAAAATGGCCCTAGGTGTGAATGTTTGTGTGAAATTTCATCCATCAGAGATAAAATCAATCAGATTCTTCCCACAGTTAACTTAAATACTGTAACTACTACAACTCCTTCAGTTGATGTCTGTCTTGATGAGTTTACTCCAATCGACCTTTGTGAGTTAGACAAAATAGTTTCCTTATCCAAACCTTTAATTTGTCTTTTAGACCCTATTCCTACCAGGTTATTTAAAGACGTCTTCCCACTTATTGGTAGCTTTATTCTTTATATAATCAATTCTTCATTAACTTTAGGCCATGTACCGCAGGCTTTTAAAACGGGTGTAATTAAACCCTTACTCAAAAAGCCAACGCTAGATCCAGGAGCTTTAGCTAACTATAGACCAATCTCTAATCTCCCTTTCATTTCAAAAATCTTAAAAAGAGTTGTTGCTACGCAATTATTTGACCACCTGCAGGGAAATGGTTTACTTGAAGAGTTTCAATCTGGGTTTAGAATCCATCATAGTACTGAAACAGCCTTAGCGAAGGTCACTAACGACCTCCTCATCACATCTGATAATGGACTGGTTTCTGTACTTGTCCATTTAGACCTTAGTGCAGCTTTTGATACTATTGATCATAATATTCTACTTGATAGATTAGAACACTATGTTGGACTTAATGGAAC
Source organism: Pholidichthys leucotaenia (assembly GCA_020510985.1). Classification (NCBI taxonomy): domain Eukaryota; kingdom Metazoa; phylum Chordata; class Actinopteri; order Cichliformes; family Pholidichthyidae; genus Pholidichthys; species Pholidichthys leucotaenia. The sequence continues at coordinate 212,670,165 of CM035836.1, forward strand.
TTCGTTGCAGTGGTTTAGATCTTATTTATCTGATAGGTTCCAGTTTGTTCATGTAAATAATGAGTTTTCTTTCAACTCAAAGCTTAGTCATGGAGTTCCACAGGGATCTGTGCTAGGCCCTACTCTTTTTAGTTTATATATGCTTCCGTTAGGCAACATTATTAGAAAGCACTGTATACATTTTCATTGTTATGCAGATGACACACAATTATACCTGTCAATGAAGCCATATGATAGTAATCAATTAGCCAAGTTAGAAGCCTGTCTTAAGGAAATCAAAGCTTGGATGACTTGTAATTTCCTGCTATTAAATTCAGATAACACTGAAGTCATTCTTGTTGGTCCAAAAAACCTTAGAAATACCTTTCCAAATCAAACTTTCAGTTTGGATGCGGTTACTCTTTCTCTTAATAGCTTTGTGAGGAACCTTGGAATTATTTTTGATCAAGATCTGTCCTTCAATTCACATATTAAATTTGTTTCTAAGACTGCCTTCTATCATTTGCGTAATATTGCCAAGATTAGGAGCATCTTGTCTCAGAGTGATGCTGAGAAACTGATCCACGCTTTTGTTAGCTCGAGATTAGATTGTTGTAATTCTTTATTATCAGGCTGTCCTAAAACATCTTTAAAAAGCCTTCAGCTGATCCAAAATGCTGCAGCAAGAGTTTTAACAGGTACTAGAAAGAGAGATCATATCTCTCCGGTTCTGGCCTCCCTTCATTGGCTTCTCATAGAGTTTAGAATTAAGTTTAAAATCCTTCTTCTTACTTGCAAAGCTCTAAACAATCAGGCTCCTTTTTATTTAAAAGATCTGATACTACCGTATCATCCTAACAGAGCACTACGCTCCCAAAATGCAGGATTACTTGTAATACCTAGAATCTCCAAAAGTACAATGGGAGGCAGAGCCTTTAGTTATCAAGCTCCTCTCCTGTGGAACCAGCTGCCAATCTGGATTCGGGAGTCAGACTTGATCTCTGTTTTTAAGAATAGGGCTAAAACCTACCTTTTTGATATAGCCTACAATTAGGGAGGGATCATGTGTTTCTGAACCCTCCCTTAATTATGCTGCTAATAGGTTTAGTCAGCCGGGGGACCTCCAATAATGCAATGGGCCTCACTCCTTTCTTCACTCTCAATGAATTTTTTTTTTTTTTTTTGCTGGTCATTAACATCTGTTTGTTCTCTCCCATAGATTGAGTCCCCATCGTGCTGTTTGCTCTCTACATGTCTGTTCTTTTCATCTTCTCTGTCCCCTCACCCCCCCAGCCAGTCGCAGCAGATGACTGCCCCTCCCTGAGCCTGGTTCTGCTGGAGGTTTCTTCCTGTTAAAAGGGAGTTTTTCCTCTCCACCGTCGCCAAGTGCTTGCTCACAGGGGATCGCCTGATTGCTGGGGTCTTTCTGCAGCTGTGGGGGTTCCCCCTACAGTTGATAGTGCTATGAGATGACTGTTGTTGTGAAATGGCGCTATATAAATAAAGTTGAATTGAATTGAATTGAATTGAATTGTGAAAGGACTGGCGCTGTACGGTGGCTGCCTCATCCATCCAGATGGATGCCCTGAATTTCCCTCTGGGATTAATAAAGTATACAAAATACAAAAAAAAATGTAATCATGCCACACGAAAAATTTGCATCACATTTGTTCCGAGACTGATTCCACAGACCAATCCAGAAAGTGATACTAGAGACTCATATCAGAAATCAATAATACTAAAGACAATACAGTAATCAAAATCGGGACACTACCAGAGACTAACACCAGATGCTGATAATAGACCAAACAGGAAAAAGATACCAGACACAATATAGTAACTGATACAAATGGCCAATACAAGGAAGTAATACCAGAGACAAAACAGAAACCATTTTCAGACACAAGACAAGAAATGATACAGCAACTGATAACTGAGACCAATACCAGGAGCCAATACCAGAGACCAGTACAAGAATGGATACCAGAAACAATACCAGTAAGTGGTGAAACCTAAAACTGTTGATGTTGCTGTTTTTAAGCAAAAACAGGTCTGCAGGACAAAGTGTGACAAACACAGAGGTCTCTGAAGTACTGGGATTTTTGAAGGTTTTCATTGAAAATCTCCATTCACTTTAAAGGGGAAAAGTTTCAACTTTTCTTGTAAAAATTTCAGAAACTGAGGGAAAAAAAATCAAAAATCTGTTTAGAAGTTCACTATTTCCAATTAAGCTGATGCTTTTGATATAGCCATTTATGTTTTTTCCCCCTCAAAGCTGAAGGAGATATCTGCCAAAATTTCAATAGAAAAAAAAGAAAAAAGCTAGAATAAAATTTAAAAGAATAAGTTAGAGAGTTCAGTTGGAACACACTAATTTTATTGGACAAAGGATATGGAAAATGGTGCTGCTAGGCAAAAGGAAAAAAGGAAGTCCCCAGAGAAGATTCATTGATGTAAGGAAGGTGGACATGGAAAAGGCTGGTGTGAGAGAAGAGGATTCAAGGATTAGGGTCAGATGGAGACAGATGATCCACTGTGGCAACCCCTAAAGGGAGCAACCAAAAGAAGTTAGTGTGTTCAGGGCTTTGCATTAGCACACTACAATGGTAACACTGTAATCCATGCATATTTAAAAGGAATTTATAAACCCCAATTTCAATGAAGTTGGGTCAGTGTGTAAAATGTAAATGTGGTCAGTGGATAGCACTGTTGCCTCACAGCTTGAAGGTTCCAGGTTCGAATTCCCAGGCGGGCAGGGGTGGAACCTTTCTGTGTGGAGTTTTCATGTTCTTGTGCTGTATGGGTTTACTCCGGGGGCTCTGGTTTCCTCCCACAATATCAAAGACATGCATATTACGTTAATTGGTGACTAAATTAATTCTAGGTATCTGTGTCTGATAGGCCCTTAGAATAGAGGGTTAGTGTAGCTATTAGTGAAGTTCTTTAGGTGGTCTTTGTGTCTAGAAAAGTGCTAGATAAGGTCTTTATCCCTTACAAACAGAATACAATGATTTGCAAATCTTTTTCAACTTACATTCAACTGAATACGCTACAAAGACAAGATAGTTAATGTTCAAACTGATTAAATTTATTGGGATTTTTTGTTTGTTTTTGCAACTACTCACTCATTTTGCATTTGATGCCTGCAACATGTTCCAAAAAGTTGGGACAGGGTCAAGAAAAGACTGAGGAAGTTGAGAAATTCTCAAATACAGTTTTTGAAACATTCCACAGGTGAGCAGGTCAACTGTTAACAGGTGAATGTCATCATAAAAGGAACATCCCTGAAAAGCTCAGTTGTTCACAGTCAAGGATGGGTGAAGCTCCCCACTTTGTGAATAACTGTGTGGTCAGAAATAGTCTAACAGTTTAAGAACAACATGCCTCAATCTACAATGGCAATGAATTTAGGGATTTCATCATCTATGTTATGATCCGAGCGCCGATCTCGTCCGCGCTCGGGTCATACATCATCCCCTTCAGGCTTTGATAGCAGTGATTCCCCTCTGGCTCCCCGGGCTCTTATTGTGACAGCGCTCGGGGAAGCTTCCTGCTGTCAAAGCTGAACAGCTGTGCTGCATTCAGGGCCCATTAGTGTCCGGCATAAAAGGTGGACGCTGAATGCAGCCCGATGCAGCAGTCTCTGTTAAACTCCCGTCAAGATTCCTCATGGTCTGACGCTTCGGGCATTCCCCGGCTCAGACGTGGTCTTTTCATCGTCTACTATTGTGCTACTCTGTTGTGATTCTGTTTTCGTCATAGTGTGTTTTAGCCCAGCGAGGCTCGCTCCTTTCCATTACTTTGTGTTATCCTCTGTTCCTTTACCCTTAATAAAACATCATTGCAAACTCACTGGTGACTTGTTGGCATCTTATGGTGGCTCATGAGGGCCACCGTGACAATCTACAGTCCATAACATTATCAAAAGATTCACAGAATCTGGACAAATTTCTGCACGTAAGCAGCAAGGCTGAAAACCAACATTGCATCCTTGTGATCTTCGATGTCTCAGGCGGCACTGCATTAAAAAACATCATTTTGTAAAGGGCAGCTCGGTGGAACACTGGCTAGCACTGTGGCAGCACAGCAAGAAGGTCACGAGATTGATTCCTCCCCTGACCATCATGGGTTCTCTCCCACCACATGACCATCAGTGACCCTTCTGTGTGGAGTTTGCATGTTCTCCCCTTTTCTGCGTGGGTTTACTCCGGGCACTCTGGTTTCCTCCCACAGTGATTTACATTAATGGCTGTGTGTTGAGTTATTTTGAGGGGACAGTAAATTTACACTGTTATACAAGCTGGACACTGACTACTTTTCATTGCATCAAAGTGTCATATCTTCAGTGTTGTCCCATGAAAAAGATATAATAAAATAATAAAATATTTACAAAAATGTGAGGGGTGTTCTCACTTTTGTGAGATACTGTATATTAAAAAGCTTCGGAGTCCTGACGGAGGACTCTCGAGGTCCGGATCCAGACCGGAGTCCACTAGTTGGTGACCCCTGAGCTACAGTATATGGTCAAGTGTTGGCAGATGACCTGTTTATAGCAAGTCTTATAAAAAAAAAAAAATCATGAGCAAGAGTACATGAGACTTGGACAAAATGTGATTTTTTTTTTTTAATAGAATTACTACACAACACTAATACTTCATTGTTTGAGCCTATGGGCACTTTTAAAATGATAACTTATTGTAACATTGTAGATAATTCAGAAACGAAGGAAAAACATGTCATAGGTCCTAGGCTCGAAACCAAGTCAAGACCAAGACAGCCAGCGACCTACTTGGAGATGCAGATCTCTGTGTATATATGTCTTAGACTTGACTTGGTCTTTACCCCTTAAAGTTTTGGGCTCATCTTGGTCTCAGTACACTGGTTTCGGACTGGTCTTTGTATAGTCTTTAATCCAACACAACCACACACACGAGATGAGATGTGTCACACTGCAGTGCAAACACAGTTAATGATAGCAATCTGATTACACCTTCAGAGACGCTGCAGACCTTCGGACTTCACTCCGTGCTAATAGAGTTAAGGTAATGAGTGGGCGAGGAAATGAACAATGCCTGAGTGAATGGATGTGTAATTAAAGAATAGACGATACAGTCAGTGTAATTAACTTGTTTATGTGTGGTACAATGGCTATGGGCAGGCGCAAGGCCCTGCACCCATAGTGACAGACAGAGGGAGGGAGAGGGAGACAAGATGGAGAGAGAAGTGTGAGAAAGAGAGAGGCAGCAAACTCCTTATTCAGGCCTTTTCTGCTCACCCGTCACATCAAGGCTCCAAATCAATCCTGCAAATTGGTTTGTTCCTGTACAAGGTTACCAACTGACGGAGGGATGGAGAGAATGAAGTGAAGAACGGGCAGAATATAAGATAGAGAAGGAATATGTGAGAGCTGTAACGACAGGTTGGGAGGGTGAGGGAACCATGGGGTTTGTCCCATTGTTGATGTATTGTTTAATACAAAGCTATGCGCATGTGTGTCTATGTATGTGCATGTGTGTGTCTGCGTGTGCGTTGAAGGCCAACAGTGGGGCCATTAAACTATGGAAGGGGGTGAAGGATCCGCTTGCTTGTTGTTTGTTACAAGTAAACTGAAGTGACTGAGTTATAGCATCCCGGTCCACAAGCCACTTTGTCTACCTGGCAAACGGGTGTGTGCATATGTTGGAATAGAGCTCGCTTGAGTGTGTGTTTACCACCGATGCTCCTGTAACCCTGTCACAATGAAATGTGGGGCCCATTTCCTCCCATTCCCAGCTGAGCCAGAGGAATTGGAGAGTAAATATATAAATAATAAAACAGATAAAAAATGGCAGAGGCTCCAAATGTGTTATTCTTCTCTGTCTGACCCAATGCCTGTTTACAGCAAGTGTGTGTGTGTGTGTGTCTTTCAGGAGCACTTCACGCCTGAGTGTAAGTTTAAGGAGTGCGTGTTTGAGAACTACTACGTCACCTACTCGTCCATCCTGTACAGGCAGACACAATCAGGAAGGGCCTGGTACATTGGCATCAACCGGGATGGACAAGTCATGAAGGGAAACCGCGTCAAGAAGACCAAGGGAGCTGCTCACTTCCTGCCCAAACTTATTGAAGGTACGGCAGAGGAGTACAATGCATGCTCAAGGTTCTGGAGGAGGTTTGAGTTTTTGGTTGTTGACTGTATTACTTTTCAAGACCTTTTGGAAACATAAAACTCCTCACTTAGTCTTTAAGTGATACTTCAGTTCTTTTGAAGTAGGGTTATGTGAAGTACAGTACTTCTAAGTAATAATAGAATTACCTTCAGTAGTCCGTTCTCTGCCTTCTGTCCTTTTAGAGGAGAGAAGGAAGCTGTCTATAGATCCAGGGCTACAATGGAGTGCAACAAATGTATGAATAGTGCTCGTCTCCACCATTTAAAAATAATGAAACTTAAAAAAAAAACTTTCTATCTTGCTGTCTCAGTCTTATTGATACCACATTATGTCTGCATCCAACAGCACTTTACTTTAGCTATATATTTTTAACTGTAGGGCATCTGTGTTGCTCCACAGCATTGCACATTGACTGCTACTCCATCCACCTGCCAAAAAGTTGAGTCTCTATAGGGGATATGGAGGGAAGCAGTATCCCATAATGCAATGCTGTGTAGCAACACAGACATTCTGCAGTTAAAAATACAGTGCATGTAGATGAGGAAGGTATCAATGAATAATTTAACTGCAGTGATTCGTCATAGACAATGACATGATACTACAAGACCTTGAGGGTAATATTGCTATTATACAGCAGTTCAACAAGTACAGTTTATTAAATGGCAGCAATATTATGATTTTTGTTTGTTTAACCAGTTATTTTTATCTGCCGAGAAGAATAGTCCCTTCCAAACATACCCAGTTAGCTGTTGCTAAGCACCTCAATGAGCACAATATAGAAAAGAACAGACCTATTGTCATTTCACACATGTAACCAAACTAAATATTGTCCATTGCAGAAGTCAGTGTTTATAATACAAACCGGTCACCTGTTGTGTAGGGTTTGTGGGTCACCGTGACTCTGCACTGGTGGCTAGTTAGCATGTTAGCAATTTGGCTTTTACAAGGGCGTGACTTCTGGGCCACACAGGTCAGGGTCTTTTCAAACAAGGTCTCACCGTGGAAATTAAGGTATCCAATAGAGTATTACAATTCTCACATATTATAAGAAGCTGGTGATAGACTTGACAGAGCTGACAGTAAATAACAGTCAAAAATCAACAGTTAATAGAACACCTATGAAGTGGAATAATACATATCCAGTGAAATGTTCGAGTGCAATTACCAGGGATTGTATAAAGTGGTATGAATACGCTTGAGTGAGTGCTGTCATGTATCACAATGAGGTCTGTGAGGTTTCAATATTTTTAGATGGTGAAATTTTGCTCTTAAAAAATGCTCCACTGCAGCCCTGACTCTGTAGTCAGTTCCCGTCTATCTTTTCTAAAAGGAAAGAAGACAGACAGCCATCTACTGGAGGTAATTCCATGTCTATTCCGAAAATTTCACATAATCCCACTTCAAAAGAACTGAAGTATCCCTTTGAATTAAAGAAGAAGAAAGTATAGGCCAGGAAATGCACATTTTCAAAGTAAAATAGAAAAGAAAACTGGCATTTTTTTTTAAATTTTTAATGAGTTTTCAGTTTTTGGATCTTATTGCAGTGCAAGAGGAAAACATAGTGCTTGCAATCACGGAAAGTCTAATTGGAAGACATTAAAAAAATGAAGAAAATTACATTATTTTTCATCTTAACCTTTTATAGGGCAAAGAACTATATTTGGTAACTTCAGGAGGCATAATATACAGGTACATCTCAAAAAATTAAAATATCATGAAAAAGACCTTCAGCTCTTCTGCATTGTTGGGTCTGGTGTCTCTCATCTTCCTTTTGACAATACTCCATAGATTCTCTATGGGGTTTAGGTCAGGAGAGTTTGCTGGCCAATCAAACACAGTGATGCCGTGGTCATTAAACCAGGTTTTGATACTTTTGGCAGTGTGGGCAGGTCCCAAGTCCTGCTGGAAAATAAAATCAGCTTCTCCATAAAGCTTGTCAGCACAGAGAAGCATGAAGTGCTCTAAAATTCCCTGGTAGACGACTGCACTAACTTTGGCCTTGATAAAACACAGTGGACCAGCACCAGCAGATGACATGGTTCCTCAAATCATTACTGACTGTGGAAACTTCACACTAAACCTCAAGCAACTTAGATTCTGTGCCTCTCCACCCTTTCTCCCGACTCTGGGACTTTGGTTTCCAAATGAAATGAAAAATTTACTTTTATCTGAACAGAGGCCATCTGCTGGTGTTTGTCCACTGTGTTTTATCAAGACCAAAGTCAGGGCAGTCGTCTACCAGGAAATTTTAGAGCACGTCATGCTTTCCTGTGCTGACAAGCTTTATGGAGAAGCTGATTTTATTTTCCAGCAGGACTTACCCCCCCCCCCCCCCCCCACCACACACACACACACACTGCCAAAAGTATCAGAACCTGACCATGGCATCACTGTGTTTGATTGGCCAGCAAACTCTCCTGACCTAAACCCCATAGAGAATATATGGAGTATTGTCAAAAGGAAGATGAGAGACACCAGACCCAACAATGCAGAAGAGCTGAAGGTCACTATCAAAGCAACCTGGACCTTCATAACACCTCAGCAGTGCCACAGGCTGATCACCTCCATGCCACGCCACATTGATACAGTAATTAATCCAAAAGGAGCCCCAACCAAGTATTGAGTGTGTACATGGACATACTTTTCAGTTGGTCCACATTTGTATTAAAAACTATTTTTTTTTAAATTAATTTTATGTAATATTCTAATTTTTTGAGAAACTGAATTTGGGGTTTTCATGGGCTGCAAGCCATAATCATCAAAATTAAAATAAATAAACACTTGAAATATATCACTCTTTGTGTAATGCAACTATATAATATATGGGTTTCACTTTCTGAAATGAGTGACAAAAAATATTGAACTTTTTCATGATATTCTAATTTTTTGAGATGTACCTGTATTGTAGCACTATGATAATAATAATAATAATAATAATAATAATAATAATAATAATAATAATAATAACAACAATCATTGAAACAATCTTCTTATATCTGCCAATAATGGTCTAGGGTTGAAACTTTGAATTTTCAAGTATATTAATGTGTGACCTATAAAGGGATAAATCTATAAAATCTACTTAAATTAAATCTCAGTAAAATTACTGCAGTGCCCATTGACCCCATGTGGACTGGTGACATCATAGAAGTGATGCTTGCACCAAAGAATAGATGGCACCTATCAAGAACACCTAAGGAGTTCTGAACAACTCCTTATAGGTCTTCAAAGAACAAACCAGTTCCAGAGCTTGGATTGGACACAAATTTTTATCCCACCGGCTTCCAGAGCATCCCCTGTGAATTTCAGCCCCCAACTCCCAGTGGTTATACCTTTTCCACCACTGTGTTCATTTAATAGTTCCCCTAAGGAAGATCATTAAAGATTTCCCCTCCTAAACTTCCACATATCCTGGGAGGCTGAAATTTGAGGATGCACTCTCATGACCTCAGCACAGCACGTATCAAATCTGAGGTCAGTCTGACAAACGGTTTGAGGGATATGTGCGGAACAGACAGAATGACACACACACACACACAGAGAATGCTTGCATTATAATATGATATTTGAGTGCAGGGTATTGGTATAGTACAATATGTGACCATATGAATGAATTTGTGCATTATGCTGTATTATCATTCTCCTCCACCACTACTTAAGACCAGTAGGAACTGACCACAAACTGGCTTTCATTAGTTAGTAACAGAGGCTTTGATGAAACTTCGAAACAGAGTGTAAAAACTGAAAAAAAAAACAACAAAAAAACCCCATTATGGTGGCAATGTCAGTGGATTTCTGTTACTTTAACTGCAGGGACAATGTTAGCATGTTAAACTTTTTTTTTTAAATATAAATCTGTTGTGTATGACTGTAATTAACATGTGTATTAATAACAGACTTGTCCAAGGTCAGAAGATCTGATCAGATCTGATCAGAAATGTAGAAGCTACAATGGCAACAACACAAACTGTCAAACTAGCGAACAAACAAACAAATGGATGGACAGACAGGTCAAAAACGTTATACACGCGGCAATGTTGTTGCATGGCGTATAAAAATAACCTAACCGCCAGCCACCACTATGGGGAAAACAAAAAGATTGGGCCTTCCTTCAGGTAAAGTAATTTAATTGTCGCTTTTCTATAGACTGTACAGTATTTGGCTCCCTGCATTAACAATGGTTTTCCACTCCAAAATTGTAGGTGGCAGTAACTCCTACTGCCACTCACTGTTAAACGTAATGGAAGAATTATCAGAATGAATAGAAGATGGAGCACCGTAGCCAGTCATCTTTTTAGGATACATGTTCCAAAAGTCAAAAGACATTTTTTTTTTTTTTAATGAGAAATGAAGAAGAGCCAACAGTGGAGAGGAACATTACTGACTAGTTTTTTTTATGAGTCTAAGCAGACTCACATTCATTTATATTAGTTTGGTTTTGTTTAGTACTATTTTCATAAAGCAAGACAAGCAGTTCACATGAAATTACAATTATAAAATGACTGCTATTGAAAAATATGAGTGGCAGGTAGAATTTAGAAACCACCAGCCCCTGTGGCTAGTATGGTAAAAACTTCAATTTCCAGCATTGGTTAAGGCTGGCTTTTATAATTTATTTTGTAACAACAGGCTTGACCAAATTTAGGTGGGTTTTTTTTTTGATTCCCAAAATATACCTGATACTGACCGGATACAAATGTTAATGAGCTGAATTTGTAACTAAGAGACTATGAATCATTCTGTATGGCAACATCACACAATGAAAACAGTTTACTCAATTTCGTGAAGCAGAAAATAAATAGGGCTGTGGAGAGTTTGAGTTAATGGGAAAATAAAGAACCTAGAATAGATAACAATGTCCTTGTCACATTCTGTGTTCTCCCTCCATAGTGGCCATGTACAGGGAGCCCTCTCTACACGACGTTGCTGAACAGAGCCCACCACGAAAAACGCCCAAGACCTCCAGTGACTCGCCCGTGCACCAGAACGGCAAGAAAGATCCTCAATCCAAAACCAAAACCTCCTCTTCCTAGCGTTCAAAGACACAGGGGAGAGGAGGGGTGGACAAAAACGGGGCCACGGGCACCAGTGGACACCTGCTAAAGGTTGTTTAGGGCTACCCCACCCCACACCTGCTGCCTGTAATACCAAACCCACAATACACCGGTGTACACTTGGAGAAAAAGGAGCAGGTCCGGGCAAAGTGGAGCTGGCCTCTTTTACCTTCTAAGACCCCCACACCAGCCCTCCACCTTCTTATCCATTCGCCTCTGTGACGAGCAGAGTCTGGGATTTCAAAGCAATAACTCCATGAAGAGGTCAGCAGTGGCCTAGCATTGTACAGCACATCGCCACGGTGTGTTCAAGCCGCTGGAAGGAAATCCCACACGCCTTCCAGCCCTCATCAGCGGCGCCCTCCCAGTCAGCCAAATATCAGAGTCTTCCTGGTTATACCACAAAAGGGGTGCATCGGACAAATCTGTCCCTCTGCAACGCATACTTCACAATTTCTTTTTTGTTTTGTTACCCTCAGGGGCTCCTTGCTAATGTTAGCTTGACATGGAGCCATGCTAATGGGAGGCCGTCACACAGACCCTCTCAAACTTTAGTTCTGAAGCCATCTGCTCAGCCCACGTCTTCTTTGTGTGTCAGCAACTTTGCAGGATGTCCTGAATATCCCTTAGCCGTGTGTGTGTGTGTGTGTGTGTGTGTGTGTACATGTGTGTGTGTGTGTGTGTGTGTGTGTGTGTGTGTGCGTGCATGCGTTTTGCCCTCTTCTTCCATTCACCTTTGGCACGATTTTTATTAGTTTGCAACATGGACTCAATTTTCTACTCTGCGGCACAAGAACCCCCCGCCCTTCCCTGTTCCCTTCCGTTAATGGAGTCTGGAGCTGATCAGAATCTTTCAACCCTTAAACGAGAGGCCAAGAGCTCCCTTGGCGCGCCACAATGCCACACACACACACACACACACACACACACACACACACACACATGCATACACTCATTTAAACACTGACATTTAACAAACACACAAACAGGAGTGTGCACCTGACGCTTGTGCACCTCGGGGAACCGAGATCCTTCTCGGTTTCCCCAAGCAACGACCCCTGTAAAATGATCTTGCAACTTTGCCTACTTAACGTCACAAATGCACACATACATGCCAACAAAGTGGCGACTCCGCGCGCGCGCATGTGTGTGTGTGTGTGTGTGTGTGTGTGTGCACATTTGGGGAGGTGATGAGGATATCATGAGTGAAATGGGGGTAGTGGTGGAGCAATAGCTTTTTGTTTTTTATTTGTTTTACTGCAGTGGCATTGCACAAGTAACAGAAGACCACACGCTATCTGTGTGGACCCAAATTCCTATGGCATTTTAATCTAAAAATGTATGCATTTTACTGGTACATGCTTCTTTGTAATAATCTCATTTCGACTTTTCTGCAGGTTACTTACTATCAGGTGGGTAGTAACTAATTACATTTATTCAAGTCCAGTATATGTACTCAAATAATTCTTCCACAAAATTCTTCTTTCCTAAGTAGTTTTTACTTTTACTTGAGCACATTTGTGAAGAACAACTGTACTTACACTAAGTACCTTTCATTGTACTCAGAGGTATTTCTGATTGTACAGATTTGAGCTGAGAAAGGTAATTTTTCTCGCATCAGATTTTCTTCACATCACTTTTCAAATCCTTGTTTTTCTGTCGGGGCTCAGGAAACATTTGATTTATTATTGTCTACTCTTTCTTCACATGATTGTAATTATATTAAAGGGCACCTGCAGCTTGTTTGTGTTTGATTTTCCCTAGAATTAAGAGGAAACGCCTCACAGTTCTGTGAGAGTAAAGCTGCAAATTTACAAGAAAACAGTTGCAGGTTTAAATATCTAGAATGGCTCAAAGCCCTTCCCCCCCGCAGTCCATGGTTAATGCACAGCAGAGGGAGGGCACATTTACCATCTAAAAATTATGAGAAAAACCCAAACACAAGTTGGTGGGAAAAGTTGCAAATGTGTGAGGGAAAGCATTTACATAAAAACAGTGCTTTAATTAGTAGAAAACGGTCACAAGAAGGGAAAAAATGCAAATTTCTGACAAGTCATAAACTTGAGAAAAGTCATTACTCACTACTCAAATATATTTTTAGTTGATAATTGGTCACTCTTACTTGAGTAACTGTTTTGGGGACTACTCTTACTTGTACTTGAGTAAATAATATCATGATGTAACACTACTATTACCAGAGTACAATTTTAGGATACTCTACCCACCTCTGTTTGCTGTACTTTCACTGTCAGAAATGAAAAATAATCTCTTTTAGTGATCTCTTAGTTTATAAATTATTGGCTCCTTCAACTGGTAAATTAGAAATCAACATGCGGTCCAAGTCGTGAAACATTCTTTATCAGTGCTTAAATACTCATTAACATTCAGCTATTGTAACACATTTGTTAAACTTTATAGCAGCCGTGGCACAAATTCACCCTGATTACTCATTCAGAACAGTTTAAGAATATATTGTCACTCTTTGATGAAAAACACTTTTTTTTTTTGCTTTTTTTGTTAGTTGAATGTGGACATTTGTCTCTGATTACTGTTCATGTAGGGTATCGAAATAACCAAGGAAAAACTGCTTTTATGTCATCTGTTTAATAACTGATCAGTCTAAAAATCTGTTTACGTCATCTTCTGAAAACCAGCAGTTGTGGCCATAAGTGATTTTCATCCAACAGCAATGATGAACACACTATACAAAGAAGAGAAAATATATTTGATGGAACAAATCCTTGGAAGGAGAAATTTTAAATTGGCAGTATAAATATTAAAAGCAAACATTAACACAGTTGTTTTTTTATTTCATAAATCGATCAGAAATAAAACTAAATAAATGCAGTTTTGGCATATGCAAAAGTCACACTTTATTAAACTCACCAATTTAAAAAATTCCCCAAAATACACTTCAAGTATGTCAAGGATGTGACCAGTTTTTTGTATACCACTGTATGTCAAACTCCATTAGAACATTGCATTCCTAATATTTTGTAAGTGATAGAGTTTCAATTTTTTTGTTTGTAATGGCTAATTTTTTTTTACACTTGCACACATGAAGACCTGTGTATGGTGAGCTGCAGAGCTCACTAATTTGTCAGTCTAAGGGCCGTATTATAACGACAGCGTCAGCTGATCAGTCGTCACTGATGCAGAGCGCATTTATGGGTGTTTCCAAGTTTATTTCCTGATCACAACGGTGTAAAAATGAAATTTCCACCAGCGCATGACGCAAAGAGTCCAGTCTAATCATTCAGAAGTGTGTTTTGGATAAGTCAATCCAAAGTGCGCCTTCCCATCCCTTTAATGCAAAGAGGTGCATTATCGAAAGTGAATTGTGATTATGATGGTTTAAGACGGGTTTTGCACTGACCAAAGCCCATGTGTGTGAGCCATAAGGCACGTGATAGTAATGCTGCATGGTAATAAGGAAGACATCAGTCAAAGTTGATGCCCAGTTAGTTAAAATGAACAAACGGTGAAGAATGGGCTCAAAAATCAGCTCAATTGTAAATGTAACCTTGCCTTATTTTTTAGGATGACAACTTAACATCTGTCTCTGGGATTAATAAAGTATACAAAATACAAATAAAAAATAAAAATAAACACATTAATGCCTAATAAGACTGTGATGAAAACAAACCCACCCACCCACCCCATGCACCACACATCACTAGAACACACTGGCACACATCCTCCCTGTTTATTCATTCATACCCCTAAAAAAATCCTACATTAATGCCTAATCTATAGACTCCAATGGTAAGTCCCCAGTTAAAATGAGAGTGTGGATGGAATAAAAAAAGACTAGTGTGTGATCATCATATCATTAAAATGACGGCCGATTATATGATGACTATTACAACTATCTATTAAAATAAGATCAGCGCATGCTCCTAATGAGCTCCTCATGGGCTCCAATGTCAAAACACGCCAATGAAATATCATTAAACAATGCGCTTCTGACGACAGACCTCCTTTTTCCTGATCAAAAGTGGATTCTTATGAAATGCACTATGATAGTAATGCGCATTAGATTGTGCGCCACCAAACCTCGTTGAAATTACTGTCCTCCTCCCTGCGCAGAGTGGGCATACTGTCTACTGGTAATTTGATGGCATGATGCAAAGTGTAAAAAACAGACAATGCGCTGACAGAAACTAACAAAAACACTGGCGTATGGCGGAAAGTCTGTTGGAAAAGTGTGCGGATGACTGTCAAACTAGGGCCCTAAGTTTTTTTGTTGTTTGTTTGTTTGTTTTTCAGACTTTGTATGCACTTACTTCTAGGAGTTGTGTGATTCCCCTGATAAGATGCCTTTCACTTGTGTCATGATTCAGAACAGGGTTAGACTCAAACGCAGAGCTGCCAGAACAATCACTCAGACTCAGATAAAAAGTTTCAAAAAATTTTTTGAAAACAAACTCAACAGAAAATAAAAGTGCACAAACTAAGGAAAAAGGAAACACAAAAACGCTAACTTAAAGTGCAGACAAGACAGGTGCCCCCTGGAGCACACGTAGCCTAGGGGAGAGAGCAAACAGAGATTATTAGGGACAGATTCTCCAAAGGGAGAATAATTGTGTGAGAGAACACTTACTGTGAGAACAGCAGGGTCCAGCAGGGAACTCCTGTGAGGACCAGGGGACAGGGGGAAGGTAGAGACCTGGGTGGACGTCTTGAGTCTTCTTGGTCAGGCAAGTGTGATCAGCTCCGGAGACACACCGGCGGGTGGCAGCAACCTGAGGAGCAGAAGACACAAAGGTGAATGCATAGGTAACCCAATGGTAACGAGATTAAACTTGACGTTTGGCGTTGTTGCAAACCCATACGATCCAGCGACGGACTCTCCACACTCTGGATCTTAAATACGCTGGCTCATCAGATGCAGCAGGTGTGTCTTATCCTCTGGAGCCGGGAAAGCAGGAACAGGAGGGGAGGGGGAGCACGCTCGCCTGATCATCACAACTTAAGTTAATATATGTGAAAATACCACAAACCTCAAACACAATACCCTGATTTGAGCTGCAGAGTAGACTTGATGATGGAACCGAGTGCTGTCAGATTGTGTTATGGAAAGTGTAGGATTTATCCTGGACCCAAGTTTAGGGAATACAAATCAAGATATTTCTAGTTTCTCTTAATTTGGCTTTATTATTTGATTTTGTTGCAAAAAAAATGGATCCTAGCTTTCCCTAATTGTTAAACACTGTGGATATGCAGTATAGTAATGCTATTAAGAAATGTAAGAAGAATGAATATTCTTAAACAAAAAGATAAAGATTTTAAAATAAAACTTTAATCATATTTCTTAGTGTTTATTTGGAGGGCTCTCCTGGGAAGGAAAGTCACTGACAATTTTAATATTAAATATTTCACTCCCCTCTTCCAGGAGACCTTGGTTTGTGCATTTTCATTTCTTGTTTCCATTCATCAAGAAAAGCAATCATTTTTTTCATATCAAACTTTCTCAGTACAATATGCCAGGCTGGGTAATTGTTTCCGCCTAATGTTTATGTATTGTGGAACGCCAGAGAGTGCTTTGTGCTTGGGAGCTAGAGTCGAGATTGATGATCGGAGTACAGGGAAAGAGAGTGAGAGTGAGCAACAAGAGGAAGGATTGAAAGAGTTTTTTGTGTGTGAAGGATAATTACTGATGATAAGCAGAACAAAAGGAGATTTAAGAGGGAATTATGGTAATGCTGTCAGTGTTTCCTGTAAAGATGTAGACATTTACATGCACTTTTCCTGCCGTGCATAATCCTCTGGCCTCCGTCTAACCAGAGGTTTTAAGTAATAATGGCCGATAACCTGATCAGGACGGTGGCAAGGCCCTGAGCAAAATAATCTGAGAGATGGAGAAGGAAGGAAGGAAGAGCTAGAAACTATAAAAAGGAAGGGAACAATCCACAAAGGAAACTGATTTAATATATTAATTAAAAAGAAATTTCATTTCATTATGGTATGTTTTAATTTGTTCAATATAAGCCACTGTTAAAACCGCACTTTCTCACTGATGACCTTAATTAAACTGTTAAATAGACCTTCAGGTTGGTGTGTAAAACCACCTCCTTCTATGGATCACATAATCCAGAACACTTTGCTGTTATAATAAATAATTGCATTAATGCTTAATTAAAGGAAGGTCCATCCTGCTAAGTTAGAATAAGGTCTGTCTGAGCTACTGTTGAAGAAAGAAGAACTCCTGCGATGCGTACTCCTGTGTATTTAAAGGGCTGGGAAATCTATGTTGCAATATTTTTGAGTATGTTTCATGAAAATAGAGATGTATTGTAAAGGAGAGTCAAGGGCTAAAGTTTTAGTAAGAGAAATGGCAGTGGAATAATAATAATAATAATAATAATAATAATAATAATAATAATAATTGTGTGAAACTGTGGTATACCTGATTTTATTTAGATGAAAAACCAATTAGCATTAAAGACATGCGTGTAAAGGGTCACTCCACTGATTTTATGCAAACAGGTTATGGCATCAATCAAACCCTTTAAATGCAAAAGCCAGAAGTCACAAGAAAACGGTTTACTTGAGCCCCCTCTTGTGATCATGTGAGGAAGTGCATGCTGGAAATCATAACTTGACTCTGGGACAATCTTTCAGAATTAATTTTCTGTTCCAAACTCACCTGAAAACGTCAGGTTTAAAAAGTATTAATAAAAGACTATAGTAAACATTAGAGGTGTGCATTGAGGAATATGACTGTAACTGAGTTTTACTTAATTTGAAGTTAAAGGATTTCAGAATCAATTTAGACAGCATCGCTTGACCTTGATATTCATGACTTAAGAGCCAACTTAACTAAAAAAGAAAAAAAAAACTTTAAAAAGACAAGGACATCAAGCAATCCACAAGGTCAGGTACCGGATGCACAGAAAGATAACATGACCAAAAGAATAATTTAAAAAAAAAAAAAAGACCCATGCACCAAAAAGCTGCCATGCAATTTCTTTTATTGACCATAACGTTTCAAGTGGTCACCCTTCCTCAGACAGTAAAGCAGAACAAGGCCCTGTTCCAGAAAACAGGGTTCGTGGCTTACCTGGATAAGTTAACTCAGAGTTTGTGGTAACACTGATGCTTTGTGTTAAATGGTCACTCCCTCCCTATTCGCTTTATAGTGAATTTAGATATAGTGGACTATATAGTAAACTCAGTATAACAATAAAATTCACAGCTATCAGACATTACTGAGCTCATTTTCACGGCACGCTTAATGACGTCATCATCGTGAGCCAGTAAAACGTAACAGAGTAACGGTGGTAAAAAAAAAAAAAAAAATGAATACCTGCATGGAATTTGTAGTGAATATGTATTAAATCAGATTGTTTTAGCTGAATTAATAAACAGCTTAAGGGAGTTTATGTTGTGATGTGAAGCTCTCCTCTCACTGCTCTGTTAGCTGCACATTGCATTATGGGATACTGTTGTGTCTATAATTGGGTAAAGACGAATACACAACTGATGCGGTTAACGGAGCTTCATTACAGTACTGGTCATTTACATATATAGGCTTACAGCACTCGCCTGCTTGCCAGGTGGCTCCCACGATGAAAGAGGCAGAGCCTCTTCCGCCTACTTCCTTTATACCCCAAGTGGCGTCACCACCGGAAACCGGTAGTTAGCCACCCCGGTCTAACCCATGTCCAACCCGGCCGCCATCTTCGTAATACAGCCTATTTACATACACAGCATTCTCCACCCCCACTTCAAAAAATGCCAAGCGCACAGATAGCCCACCCAGATTTGCTTCCCAACTCACACACTAAAACAAAAAATCACAGAAACAAATAAACCTCCTATCCATGCACACAACTAAGGCTGGGGGCCAGGTAGACTACCAGCACCCCCACACGGCTGGGTGGATTATTCTGCTGCCAAAATTCAAAACAAAAGCTGTGTCTCTCCACTAAAACAATCCCAGAACAGCTCCACATAAAAGACATACAAACCACAAAACACATCCAAACTACTGCCCCCCCAACACTCACCCCATAATGGGTACATCATATTACACTTGACGTTGGGTATGTAAATTTATACAAATGGACACTTTAAACGGGGTAAGCAAACCCCACCACCCCAAACTCGGGCATTAAGACTAACACATCAGTAAAATCCAATTTCAGCATATCGATGCTACACATCATCCAACCACTGTCATTGAGCCAATAAAATCCCACATTCACAATATAAATCTTTAAAATTTTGCCTCAGCGCAAGACTCATCCTCACCCAGAAAAGCCCATCCAGGCATCTCACGATGGTCTCTGCTGCCTCGAACTGTTGGGCGAGCTCGATAGTCATGGCCAGTGAAAACTTTCCTGGATACGCTAACAATCTGGACCGGGCCGCGGTACAGCAGATGTGCTCTGCTAGGTGGTCCCGAACCATTTCATTTTCCAGGCGTCCAAAATCACATCCACTTGCCAGCCCTCGGAGTTCTTCAATGAACCTCATCACTGGTTCTCCCAACCGCTGGTGGCGCTGTCGAAACTGGATGCGCCAGACCGTGACACTCTCCGGAGCGCGAAAATGGTGCACCATCAACTCCACAACACCATCAAAGCTATCAGCCCCCCCCCCCAGGCTCTTCAGTATTCTCTGCCCCTCAGTACCCAAATTATGGACTAACACAGCCTCGTGTGAAGCCTCTCACGCTCGCTGAGGTTCAGAACTACGAAGTAGTTGGTAAAAGCAGTGAACCAACGAGGCCACGGCACTGGCGGCCTGCCCGGGGCCTCCAGAAAGAGCCAAAATTCAGCAACTGACTTCTCCATTCCTGCCTTTACCTCGTCACCAAATGTTGTGTCCATAATTGGGTAAAGACGAATACACAACTGATGCACTTAATGGAGCTTCATTACAGTACTGGTCATTTACATAAATAGGCTTACAGCACTCGCCTGCTTGCCAGGTGGCTCCCACGGTGAAAGAGGCAGAGCCTCTTCCGCCCATTTCCTTTATACCCCAAGTGGCGTCACCACCGGAAACCGGTAGTTAGCCACCCCGGTCTAACCCATGTCCAACCCGGCTGCCATCTTCGTAATACAGCCGATTTACATACACAACAGATACATTGGCTGGTGTAGTGACCATCCGTTGCATGCTACTTTTCAAAATGCATTGTGGGATATTTTGAGTGTACTATATAGTGAATGAAATTTTCAGTTAAGATTTTGAACAGCACTACTGGACTGAGCAAACGACCAAATCACCGCAGTGATATATTCATTGATACTGCACTCTTTCTTATGAAATATTGCTTAAACATCCCATATCTTTCATTTTATTCATCTGTGAATAGAAGTGAGAAGAGATCCTAACAGATGAAAATGAAATAAATCATTATAATCTCAGTAGTTTGATTGCCTGTAACTATATGCTAGCAGTATTGAAAAATGCTGCGTGGTGTTTGGCAGTAAACTACCGTCGATTATTAATGTGCATGACTGAATGTGTTCCTAACAACTTGTCTGAACATTAGAAATAACTTTGACCACCACTGAGCCACATTCTCAAAGTAAGAAATAAGACTTTTAAGTCAAAGTAATCGCTTTTATTTTTGAGCAATTTTAAGTCTTGTACTCTTGAAAATGATCTATCTCTACTTTCATGTTCAGTGATGTTAGCTTTACATCCTGTTTTCATATTTCTCCATAAATCAGTGGAATGCCCCTTTAACCTTCAAACTAAAAGCATTATTGTTTTCTGTTGAAGCTTCCATTGAAATGCAAAAAAAAATAAAATAAAATAAAGCATATGAGGTTTTTAGTCATTGCGTGCGGGGCTGAGATGATTTCATTTTGTGCCTCTGGTTCTAAAGTGGCTTTAGAAGTGAAGGTCTGATAAAAGCCAATCTGTCAGAGATTGCTTTCATTTTGTTTTCCCTGCATCAATCAACGCTGACGTCTCCAAGTGATGGCTTCACCTCTGACGTCACCGGTGAGATACAAACACAGCCACTGTGTGCTTGGATTTGGCAGTTAAATGCAGTCCATTAGAAATGATTTATCAGCCACTTCACGTTGCATCAGTCCTCCATGTCTGTGTTCCATGCTAAAATATGCAGACAAATTAGCATTTTGTTTAAAAAGTGTTATTCCAGTTTGCAGACTGTTATTTAAGATCTTTGTCCTCAGCTGTTTGTGGCCGCAAAACTGATGTTGGTGTCCACAATTTCTTTTGGGGTTGTATAATAATTTAAAACGTGTTTTCTATATTTAGCCACATTTGTTTCTGCGGAAGTTGACCATGTGTCTCACTTATGTCCCGAATAAGGAGCTCAGATGGAAATGATTAAGATTCTATCCTGAATCCTTAATTGTGAGGGGAAATTTTGCTCCAAACTTTGGTGGTGCTGAAGTCAAGACCACACCAAGTGGTAAATGTAAATATGAAAAGTTAATGTGGAAAGTCTATTTTTTTTTTCCTCAGACTGAATAACTTGGGAGAAAAAAAAAATCCCAAACTGGAGACATTAAGGTCACAAATAAAAAAAAAAAATAAAGTTACAAACAAGACTTTCAAATTTATAAGAGAAAAGCGGCATGAAATATCTCACTTATGAGAAACACAATACAGGTTTATGAGAATAAATGTAAAGGAAAAAATAAATTACCAAGATAATGTAAATTTATGAGAAAAAGATTTCAAATTTAAATGAAAAAAGCTCAAAATTTATCTTGAAAAATATTCAGCTTTGCGAACACATTGGCAAGAGTGAAGGTGATCACTCAGGCCACTCAGGGCCAGATTAAGGAGGTTCTGGGCCCCTGGGCTAGAGCAATTTTTAGGGCCCTCCCACATATTTATGGGAGTATGATATGCAAACTGGCCATGGTTACATGCGTAGTAATAAACCGTTTATAATCAGATTTCTGACGTTATCTGATTATTAAAGTAGTCATGTAAAAGCAATAATCAGATGAAAGGCAATTATTGTGTTACATAAAGTGAAATTACATTAATACACATAGTTTATTGTCCAATAATCCATTTATTCAGTGCATGTAAACATGTCAAATCCAGTTACCATTGCCTGATTATTCCTAGTTATTGGATTATTGTGGCCATGTAGCCGGGGTCACTGATGGATCAGCTTGACCTTCAAGGTCCTAAATGACGAAGGCAGTGGCTATTGATATGGAACCGTATCATAGAATTCTTGTTACAGATACGGCTCAAATCTGATTGGCCAGTACGTTTCTATTAATACGTATCTTAAAAGCAGTAGGCTACAGGTACGGAAATCTGAGGCATTTATTTATTTCAAAATTTTAAGCAATATCTATTTACTGCCTTTTTAATCTTAGCCACTCCCAAATCCGAAGGCTAGCCTCTTAATTTTAAATCTGAATTTCATCTCACTGTAAAATGGTTTGGACAAGGTGCCGATAGCAGGACATGAACCAGCAACCTTCTGATCACAGGCCCAGCATACTATCTACCTGAGCCACAGCAGAAGCTGGCCTGGAGCTGATCTGAAAAGATTTTGTCAGATTGTCAACTCTTCCGTACTACATTTCGTATAGGGATACAGCTTCCATATCCATAGCCACTGCCAATTACTAAATAAAGTGAATGACCACAAAGTTCTAGGTTTAGCTTGAGTAGCAGAAAAGTACAGTGCCATCAGGATTAACAACCGACAAATATCTTGTATCAGCCCACAACTTTAATTATGACAATGAACAAACACTCAGCCGATATTTTCTGCTCAAGAGTTAAATATTAACTAGTTGAAGCCAGAACAGGGTTTCTCACTACACAGAGGACAAAAAAATGTTGCCAGACCAGTCTGCCCCACTGGAAAAACAGCTGCTCTTCTCCACGACCCAGGAGAAGAGCAGGTTATGTGCTCACAAATCCAGTATTCATTATCTAATGATGGCAGTTTTTACAATGTTAACCTCATTCACTGTCATTCTTTTCAAAGAGGGATTCAAAATGAAAATATCCCAACAGTTGTTTTGAATGAACTCTACAATTTTACATTCACCAGAGCAGATTAATATAACTCTGGCTGAGGTGAACGATAACATAACTGAAGGAAATTTTACAACTCCTGGACAAAGAGAAAGACTGGCATCATCTCTGAATTGTAGCGGACAGCTCTCATCCATGGCCAAGCAAGGCTGTGGAGTTAAAAAGCTCCTTTTAAGTTCGTAAAAGTTGGTGTGCACTGGATTTAAAAAGAAAAAAAATCTGCTCATGAATGTAATTTCACGACATTTAGACTAATTTCTCTGATTTCTCAAAACATCTGTAAAAGTCGGTCCAAATGCTATAGTGTGAACCCAACTTAGTGGGAAAAAAAAATTGCTGCATATGCAGCAGGCAAAACAATACAAACAGCCGTGGAAGGAGAAAATAGAAGTCATTGTCTTGAAACGTACTCACCATTTGCAAGTGATTGAAATGGCATTTGGAGAAAAAATGTTTCTGCCATTTGTAGGAACGTTCAGATGCTCTGATATTAGCGTCCTTATTCTGGCAGCTCTTAGATCCATTTCTGGATCAGTGTACCCGGTGTGTATGACTGACAGATCTTCAGACAGCAGCTCCGTCGGTGCGTCCCGTGTTAGCATTTGTGATGCTAACAGTTAGACAAACATCTTGTTGTGACTGTAAAGTTGATGACTGTCCGGCTGTATCGCAACTTTTAAAAATCCTGTCAATTTAGGAGTCTTTCTTTAAAAACCTTCTCCTCACATTCCTATTTTTCTTTTTTTCTCTTTTGGATGCCGCTATCGTACATTCATTCATTCGTCCACAGATTCGCTACCAGCCCACATCCAACCTTAATCAGGTCAAATGTCAACTCTTAGCCAATTAAATTAAGTAAGCGGGACAGACGTGCACCTCAACAAATCAAAAGTTGATATGCCAAAACAAACCCTCCAATAAATGTTGGGCATGGCAAAATTAGCAAAAAAAAAAGCCCTTGGGCCCCGACTTGTTTGGGGCCCCAGGGCTCCTGCCCTGGTAAGCCCTCTTGATAATTCGGAGCAACACTCACTACTGACAGACATTTTTTCAGAGACACTTCTTTGTCTTACTCAAGGGTTTTGGTGACTACTTTTACTTGGACTTGAGTAATTAATCTGATGTAATGCTACTTTTACTTGAGTATAATCTCTGGCCACTCTACCCACCTCTGTTCATGGTGTGGTCTTTACTACAATAGTAGTGTTTAGCAGTTTGTGTTTTGTTGTATTCCCGCCGTCCTTCTTTTCTCTTTCCCACTCTCTGTCTCTCTCCTTTTGCAAACCTGAAATCAGCCCCTGCTCCGCCCATCTCCTCTCGGGCCTCCGGGCTTCACTTCAAACGACGTATTGTGAATTACACCATCTAAAGTTTGCCATTTGTCTCGGCGGCCGTCCATCCAAGCACATGTTTGATGAGTGGCCCTCCCTCCATCCCTCAAGACTGAATTTACTGCTTTTAACTGGCTGATGAATGTCTTTGGAATTCAGCTGTAGGTGTTAAATATCGGCCCTTTGGAGAGCTTGCCGTCATGACGGCTTTATACGAGAAGATCAAATGGGAGAGGTGCGAGTGTGCTAGTGTGTGTGCAGTTAAATGATGTATATCTGATTCAGCTTTGCATGCGCACACCTCTCTCTCCCCCGGGGGACTCCCTTCCCTTCCCGTTTCTCCGGAGTCAGGGCCCTCCCTGCTTACTGAGCGAATTACCAACTGCAGAAGAGAGAGGGTCATCCAGGGTCATGAAGGACTCGTATAGAGATGCACGTGTCACACGGTGTAGTAGAGCCAACCCGTGGGCTCCCTTTGAAGATTCACTTCCTCTCGGAGATGCGTTTCACAGACAGCGAACACAACTTCCCTTTAACCTGGAGGCAGTGTTATTTGTGTGTGCGGTGTGTGTGCAACCTCACATGTGTTCTCTGTGAACCTTAGTGTCCATCCAAGAGGAAGGAGAGAGAGGGAGAGGAGGAGAGAGGAGGACAAACCAGAGGCCGAATCAGTGAATGATGAGCCTGCAGGCAGAAAGCAATAAACACCCATTAACAAGGTGCAGCCACATTTCTGAGTGCCAGTGTGTGTGTGTGTGTGGGGGGGGGGTGGTGGTGGTCAGGGGCTTATATTGATATCGAAACTAAGTGTGCGTTTTATTAGAGCTTTTATTCTAAACACTTTCCCCTTTTTGCAAGCTAGCCCGGTGCTGTCGGAGTGGGTGCGTTACTTTGAGGTGGAGTCCCTTCACCACATCTGCAATGCAGCAGAAAACACAAAAAAGAGAGAGAGGGGGGAGAGAGCGAGAGAGAGGGAGAGAGAGGGAGGAAGATGGAGCCTCACGTGCTCCAACAAAACAGTGACGGCTTTTTTTTTATTATTATTATTATTTTGCTGCTCGATTGAGAAGAAGAAAAAAATGCTTTTATATTGAAATCCAGCTGAAGTAATTAATGTCACATCCTGTTTGCCATTATCGGACAGATTGCTATAAAAGTTTTTTTTGTTAAACATGGCTCACTCACATCCACACTCCCTGGACACATCTGCATTGCACACACACACGCGCAGCACCCTGCACCAAGCCGGCGCAGATGTGGCCAAATGAGGTGACCTTTACAAGCAGATCATGGAAGGACTTCACCTCTTACAAGCTAATGCACCGCCCACGGCTCCAGCACGACTGTCGTGAGTTTCTTTAATGGTGTGTTTCTCAGTGGGCTATGGGTGGCCTGTTGGCTTGAAGGTGTGCTTTGATGAAATCATGTATATGTTTGTAATCTGTTTTGGCGTGTGTTTTGCTGTGGTTTCTTTTTAAGTACATATCTGCGTCTGTTATTCATGGTGTATTCTGTGGGGGTGGGGGGTGGGGAGCAAAGATCCCTCAGAATCCGCCTGTCTGACCTCTGACTTTCAGCCCTTTTACATGATTTTTTATTGACTCACCAGCAGTGTGTGGACTGCTTGTTCACTGTCTGTCACAAACATATAGCTTCTTTGTCTGGGTGTGGGTGTGTATTCTGTGATCAATTCTCTCTTTTTTTGCCCTTTATCCACCTTATTCCTAGCCCCCATGATGCCTTGCGTGAATTATGGTAGCAACTTCCGGTACTAGTTTGGAACGTATGGCTGTCACTGAAACGGGGCACTTTTCCTTGTTAAAAAGCAATGATTTCAGCATCAGAAATGCAGGAACACTGCCTTTTGCACCTCAAAAACAGTAATATAATCATACCACTTCCAACGACTATTGAGGGATGGGAAGATGACCTTAAAAAGTTGCCTTTCAGACAGTAGCTCCATTTGTTAGCACTGCTGCTGAGATGCTAATGCTGTAAACAAATAAAAACTGAGATATATCAATGTCTCCACCGCAATAAAGTCGGATGCATTTTGTTAAAATATGTTGGACATAATCAAATTTCCCTTAGAGCAGCCGTACGCCACAACACTGTGCTTGGCTGTCATGGTGTAGACAGACAGCTGCAGCCATTTGTTTTACCCCGAAATTAAAATACTCATGCTGCTGTCATGCCATAAATGCTTGTTATTTAACTTAACACGTACAGACAGTTTCTCATAATTGTTCAGAATTTTATTGATCTATATTTTGTGATCATTTAAAAATTAATGCATGCTGAAGTCCATATCATTCCAAGGCAGTGCAACGAATGCTAAAAAAACCCCCCAAAACTGTTTATCTTTCTTAAATCATTAAGCCATAGGAAGGAAATTGTTACTATTTTTTATTTATTGTTTTTCTTCATGCAGCCTTCATTCTGGTGACATATATAACACATAAACGTCAGATCTATGACATTCATGTAAGTGAAAACATACCTGGTGCTGTTGTGTCTGTCCTGTGTCTGTACCGCCGATCACACCGACGGTCCTTTTTCGTTCAGTGCATGATCTATGCATTGCTGGCGAGAAGCCTCCATTTATACAGTCTATGGCACAACCACAAACACCAGCAACAAGTACCAGAACTGCATCAAAACATTCAAAAAATACAAAAACTACAAGTGCTGAAATTAGCTGCCACTTGAGTGCAAAACACATATGTGGACTATACATTAAAATTAATTTGAAAAACTTTTAAAAAACACTACTTTAAATGCCCCTGCTACTCCACTCTTACTGACTGATTTAACACTACTGCAGCCGAAACCGGAAGCTCCGCCCATAATCGTTCCTACAGTGGTACCCCCAGGAATAAGGTGGATAGGACTTCCTTTTCTTTGTATTGTATCGAAGAGACAACATCTTATATGTCTTCCCGAAAGCTTTTTTGTGGAAATCATCATAACGTTTCATTTCCATCCTCGTCTGTCCAAATGCAAAAAGAGTGCTTCGGTCTTCCAGTTATCAAAGCCACAATGACACTATTTTTGTATTCAAAATGGGGCAAAAAATATATCTATATATCTCTCTATATAAATATATCCATGCAAATGTGGTAGTTCCCCATTTTGGGAAAGGTGGAATAACACCACGACTATAATGCCATCCAGAACCCCCGGCTCACTCGGTGGAAGGACCTGAGAAAAGGATTTCTAGGGAGGCCTGGGGGATTGCAGAACTACTGGAACTCCTGGATTAAGAGGATCGCAGATGGGCGGGACTACAAGCATGCATGCGCCAATCATTTACAGGACACCTTCAAAGAAACAGTTCTTAACCTGATATTTACTCTCTGACCCCTTTAAATCCTATAACCCCTGCCCCACCTTCCTCACAACTAGTATCCCAAAACTCTTGTCTCTGCATTTGCAATATGATCTGTATTTATTTCTATAATAACTTACACAAAGTCAAGGGAGACATATTATTGGATATAATTGAATAAAACAAACTAATATATTTGTATGATTGTAAATCTCGGTGTCTAGAGTTTTCTTTGGGGGGGCTTTGATGTCATTTGTGTCACACATGTGTGCTCTCACACCTCAAACGCCGTGCCAAGGTCTGGCCCAAGGTTCATGTTGTTCACTGTATATATTTTCTCTGCTTAGTCTGGTTTCACACTGCCCCTTATCCAACTTTATGTGATGCCCAACATCCTTTTGTCTTGATATACTTGATATATATACCACAGACTGTAGTAGTTAGCAAATATGCTACTCACCCTTTGAGGAGTTTTCTGTAGTTCTGGGCACATCAATAACATCACTTCTAGTTGAAACTAGGGAAGACTCCACCACATTCTGAGGTGAAATAGATTCGTGAGTGCTAGAAAATTATCCAGGTCTTCGTTTAAAAATATGTCTGCCCTTCTCATCAGCTGTGGTGATCTTCAGGTGCCATTGTTCTTTCAATCTTTTATATCCTCTCTATCACATGCTCTCCAGAAATCTCTTGTAAGTTTATAAGTTTATTTATTTATAAAAGGGACAGTGCATATTAATTAACAAAAGACATGTAACTATGCAGCATACAAGATTAGAGCTAAAGCTAATTTCCATCTTGTGTCCCCTGGCCAGCCAATGCCAGCCAAGTTTCAGCAGGTTTTTAAGACTGACTATTCCTCCCATCACCGGGGCATATTTCAATCAATAACTGGGTCTCTTCCTTTCCCCAAATGCTCCATTTCACTGTGTTTCTTCCAAAAGTTTGAACCTTTCTAAAATTTGCTTTCACACTCGAAATGAACCAGACCAAGTTTCAGATTGATCCAGACTGGGACCATTTACAGACGTGGACAAAATTGTTGGTACCCCTCTGTTAATGAAAGAAAAACCCACAATGGTCACAGAAATAACTTGAATCTGACAAAAGTGGTAATAAAGAAAAATTCTATGAAAATTAACCAATGAAAATCAGACAATGCTTTTGAATTGAGGTTCAACAGAATTATTTTAAAAAACAAACTCATGAAACAGGCCTGGACAAAAATGATGGTACCTTTAACTTAATATTTTGTTGCACAACCTTTTGAGGCAATCACTGCAATCAAACCATTTCTGTAACTGTCAATGAGACTTCTGCACCTCTCAGCAGGTATTTTGGCCCACTCCTCATGAGCAAACTGCTCCAGTTGTCTCAGGTTTGAAGGGTGCCTTCTCCAGATGCCATGTTTCAGCTCCTTCCACAGATGTTCAATAGGATTTAGATCAGGGCTCATAGAAGGCCACTTTAGAATAGTCCAATGTTTGGCTCTTAGCAATTCTTGGGTGTTTTTAGCTGTGTGTTTTGGGTCATTATCCTGTTGCAAGACCCATGACCTGCGACTGAGACCAAGCTGTCTGACACTGGGCAGCACATTTCTCTCTAGAATACCTTGATAGTCTTGAGATTTCATTGTACCCTGCACAGATTCAAGACACCCTGTGCCAGATGCAGCAAAGCAGCCCCAGAACATAATAGAACCTCCTCCATGTTTCACAGTAGGGACAGTGTTCTTTTCTTGGTATGCTTCATTTTTGCGTCTGTGAACATAGAGCTGATGTGCCTTGCCAAAAAGTTCCAGTTTTGTCTCGTCTGTCCATAGGACATTCTCCCAGAAGCTTTGTGGCTTGTCAACATGCAGTTTGGCAAATTCCAGTCTGGCTTTTTTATGATTTGTTTTCAACAGTGGTGTCCTCCTTGGTCGTCTCCCATGAAGTCCACTTTGGCTCAAACAACGACGGATGGTGCGATCTGACACTGATATACCTTGACCTTGGAGTTCACTATGAATGTATTTAGAGGTTGTTCTGGGCTCTTTTGTTACCATTCGTATTATCCATCTCCTCCTGTGGCCACGTCCAGGGAGGTTGGCTACAGTCCCGTGGATCTTAAATTTCTGAATAATATGTGCAACTGTAGTCACAGGAACATCAAGCTGCTTGGAGATGGTCTTATAGCCTTTACATGCTTGTCTATAATTTTCTTTCTAATCTCCTGAGACAACTCTCTCCTTTGCTTCCTCTGGTCCATGTTTAATGTGGTACACACCATGCCACCAAACAGCACAGTGACTACTTGTCACCCTTTAAATAGGCTGACTGACTGATTACAAGTTTGTACACACCTGTGATGTTAATTAGAGGACACATCTTGGTTGAACATGTCCCTATGGTCACATTATTTTCAATCTTTTCTAGGGGTACCATCATTTTTGTCCAGGCTTGTTTCATGAGTTTGTTTTTTAAAATAATTTTGTTGAACCACAATTCAAAAGCATTGTCTGATTTTCATTGGTTAATTTTCATAGAATTTTTCTTTATTACCACTTTTGTCAGATTCAAGTTATTTCTGTGACCATTGTGGGTTTTTCTTTCATTAACAGAGGGGTACCAACAATTCTGTCCACGTCTGTATTTATGCAGGACCAAATTTTAGTTCTTTGGTCTAGATTGTGGTCTGGGGGATGTTTCACATCTATGTATAATTTTAACTCAGACTGAACCAGAAAGTCTAGACCAGACCTTTTAGATTTGAAAACAAACCGTTAGACTATACATGTTTGCAGATCTGTCATAGGGAGACCAGGTTTTCCTTCAGGCCCTGTGACACCTTGATGATTTAGGCAGCATTTGCCAAACATATAAAAATTGGTCTAAAACACTGGCGTACGCCAAAATTTTTACTTTTGACTGTATGCATTGCGTATCCATAACAAGTTTGACGTATACATAATGTATAAGTAACTTGTATAGAATATTTCCATAACTTATAAATAGCTTAAACCAACGAATGCTTAGCATGCTGCCAGCATTCACACCTTATGTGCAACAATAGTCTAACTTATGCATAAATTCTGCATAGCTTATTCTAACTTCTGCATAGCGCAGTCATGCCAAACCGCCATAGCCTCCCGATCCATGAATCCTAGGTGTGGGAGAGATCATCTCTGTTCAACGGAGATGATTCTTTCCCTCCAAAGACCATGGCGGGGGGCATGACCGACCTGGCAGAGCTGTGAAATCTGTCAGGTCAGTCACACCTAAAACAGCTGATGTGACACATCATCAACATCAGATAACAGTTGTCTCAACCTGGCTTCAAGCCATGTGAACTGATGGTGATAAAAAAGTTTATTTTCAATAAAGTGGAAAAAAAAACCAAAACAAGATATTGCATGTACTATGCTTTTGCCAGGAGCCACAGCCAAGGGACAGCAAGGTGTGATTTATCATGGAAAGCAGCAGAGCTTTGTGCTTCGGGCATCAGCTGATTGGATCAACCTCCTCCGGTGTTCTGGCATTTTGGCATATCTATCAGATCAGCACTGGACAGCTGATGGAACAGACTGCAGTCAAAGGTAAAAAAAAACCATGGGGGGAGAGCTAAACAGCAATTTGGATCCTTATTCTGTAGCTTGAAAGTGCTCGGACACATCCCGACAGGTCCCATTATACGAAAAAGTACGTGTTTAGCCATCTCTGTGTGTGTGTATGTCCTGCAGGCACCAGCTAAGCTCTGTACGGGTTTTTCCCGTGAACCAACGCTGCAAATGCACCATTACAGGGTAGCTCTAAGTTAGAAAACTGTTCAGTAATTTACACATAGGTTCAAAGAGTGTTGCTCATATGTTACAAAGAAGTTTTGGGTACGCTAGACATTATCTCAATGTATTTTGACTTATGAGTAACTTAAAAGCCGCTTACAAGTAACGTGTGTGAATGAATGCATAACTTCCCTACAACTTATGCCCCACTTATGCGTGATGTTTTAGCCATACGCTGGATACGCTGAAAAATTTTCAGCATGCTAAAAATTTTCACAGGAGCTCGCCGTACAACTCCGTATACCAGAGTACTTCAGCATTCTTCAGTGTATACAAAACTTAACCATAACTGATTCGACGTACGCCAGCATATTTTCCAAATTTTTCATACATTTGGCAAATGCTGCTTAAACTGTCTAGGTGTGACCGGGTCTTTATGTGGAATTCTGTGAAGTAACACATAATATGAATACATCTATTAGGCACCCACAAAGAAAAAGTACGGAACACTTATGCAAAACA
Organism: Pholidichthys leucotaenia; assembly: GCA_020510985.1. NCBI lineage: Eukaryota > Metazoa > Chordata > Actinopteri > Cichliformes > Pholidichthyidae > Pholidichthys > Pholidichthys leucotaenia. The sequence continues at coordinate 212,702,300 of CM035836.1, forward strand.
GAAAACTCCATTTGCTTTGTCATATTAGACTAAACTACAACATGTGTTAGCTCATAGGCTTTCATCAGGGAGTTAAACAGATTCCATCCAAATGCACTCTTTCCTAGTGGTTTGCACCTATGGAATCGCTACTAGTTGTAATCAACCAATAGCGAGCCTCCACTTAGACAAGATTACTTCTCTTCACTAATACCATTAGTTCTGTTGATGCTATTTATTTTTTATTTTATTTTTATTTAAGTTTTATTTTACCAGGAGAAGAAAAAAAACCTCATTGCAATCAATGATCTCTTTTACAAGAGCACCCTGGCCAAGACAGGAGCAGGAATACAGAGTTTAAAAGCAAATATTTGCCCACACACTTACATACATATATACACTTTAAGTTATAATAACCTAAAATTACAGACCAAGATCTACATTTGTGTCAGTCAGGAAAAGCATTTGCAGATCATTTTGCCAGCCTCTAGTTCATCTAATTTTGATTTAATGTGACTCTGTGGCACTAGCTTCCTAAAATTGAGCTGAGCTTGTAATTGGTTCTGTGAGGATGGAGCAGCAAACCTCAAAGCTCTTTTCCCTAATTCAGTTTGCACTTTAGGTACAGAAAGTAGATAAGAATCCTGTGATGGAAGAGAGTAGTTGTCTGAAGATTTCTGAATTATATGAGCCTATAAATGTGTAGGAAGCAGACTAATGATAGCCTTATAAATGAGAATGTTCCAGTGCTTGAGTCTACGCATTGACAAATCAGACCATCCAATGCAAGAATACAACAGACAGTGGTGAGTACAAACTCTGAGGTTTGTGATGAATCTCAGAGCGCCATAATACACAGTGTCAAGAATGTGTAAAGTCTGAGAAGAGGCATGCATATGAATCACATCAAAGTCCAACTCTGGCATGAATGTAGCTTTAACAAGTTTCTTTCTGGCCTCAAAGGAGAGGCAGGACTTAATTCTGAAGAAGAAACCCAATTTCACCTTTGACTTTGCCAGTTGCTCAACGTGTGGTCCAAAAGAAAGAGATTCATCAATCAGAACACCCAGGTATTTGTATTGTGATACACGTTCGATCATAGAGCCATATACAGTGATGATGGGGGGCAGGTTTGATGACTTAGATTTGGCATATATATATTTTTTGACTTGTCAGCATTTAAGACCAGTTTTAAATCATACAGATTCTTTTGAATTTTGTCAAAGATAGAATGTAATTAAGTCATGGCCTGGCTTGGTGAAGGGGCAGAACAATACATCACAGTATCATCTGCATAAAAGTGGAAATTTGCATCCAGGAAATTAGAAACAATGTCATATATATAAATAATAAATAAAAGTGGTCCCAAAGTTGAGCCCTGAGTACACCGTTGGTTATGGCCAAGGAGGAGGAGATAACTCCTTCACACTGTACACACTGTGATCTGCCTGATAAAGTTGATTCTGCACATTTTTTTTTTTTTTTTTTTTGGTTTGGCAGGAAACCATTCTCCCTGCCAACCTGCTTTTTCCTTTGCAAATACCACATCAAGCAAAAGCATTGTGAATCCGGGAAAAAATTTTATTCCATCTCACTGACAAATTAATAACCCTTTAGGCGCCACAGCTTTTTAAAGAAAATATTCAATTTTGATATCAAGAATTCAAAAGATTCAATTTTGATATCAAGAATTTAAAAGTCTGAGCTTGGAAGTTGTAAAATATTGAATACGATCCAAAGTTCATATGGGAGGAAATGTACCCATCTAATTTCCATATTGTGACATCACAGGGTGGTGGCCATACTGGATTACGTAACTTTCAGTAAAACTGAACTTTTAATGTGTTTACATAGAAGATTTTTTTTTGTTCCTTTTTTTTTGTTTTTGTCATCTTATCTTCATAATACAGTATATGAACCAGAAATTCTATAGAAAGTAAATACAGCCGACTGTCTATCAAGATGGCATTATTTGTAGTTCTTCAGAGTGTAAATACAACAGATATACAAAGTCTGCACACCCCCGTTCAAATGCCAGGTTTTTGTGATGTAAAAAAGTGACAAAGATAAACCATTTCAAAACTTTTTCCACCGATAATGTGACCTACAATGGTGTGAAAAAGTGTTTGCCCCTTCCTGATTTCTCATTTTTTTGTATGTTTGTCACACTTAAATGTTTCAGATCATCAAACAAATTTAAATATTAGACAAAGATAACACAAGTAAACACAAAATGCAGTTTTTAAATGAAGGTGTTTATTATCGAGGCGACAAGAAATCCAAACCTACATGGCCCTGTGTGAAAAACTGATTGCCCCCTAAACCTAATAACCTTAGCAGCAACAACTGCAATCAAGCGTTTGCAATAACTGGCAATGAGTCTTTTACAGCACTGTGGAGGAATTTTGGCCCACTCATCTTTGCAGAATTGTTGTAATTCAGCCACATTGAAGAGTTTTTGAGCATAAACCAGCTTTTTAAGATCATGCCACAGCATCTCAATCAGATTCAGGTAAGGACTCTGACTAAGCCACTCCAAAGTCTTCATTTTGTTTTTCTTAAGCCATTCAGAGGTGGACTTGCTGGTGTGTTTTGGATCATTGTCCTGCTGCAGAACCCAAGTGCGCTTCAGCTTGAGGTCACGAGAAGATGGCTGGACATTCTCTTTTGGGATTTTTTGGTAGACAGCAGAATTCATGGTTCTGAGCACTGATCTCGTCCGCGCTCGGGTCATGCAGTATTTTCCTCCCATTTGGTATTATTTCTTATGGTCCCTCAGAGTTCTTATTCTGACAGCGTCTCTGGGGGCTTCCGCCTGTCAGAGCTGAGCCTGGCAGTGATAGCTGGAATTAATTGAGCTGATGACGCCCTCATCAGCTGATCTATCCTCTTGCCCTGTTTAAGGGAGCAGCTTCAGTCTCTCGGGGCTGCGACCTCGTGTATGGATAACGCTGGTCTCCCCAACGTTAGGTTGGAGTCCCTACGTCCTGGCTCCAGTCACCCTCTTGTTCCCCGCTACTCTATGTAAGTGTATTCCTTAGTCTGTGTGTATCATCCATGTGTCTTAGCCATAGTCCTTATTTGTGTTTTGCCCCATGTGGCTCATTATTTTGTACCTTTTTTTCCTTGTTTAATAAATACGCAAACTCACTGGTCGCCTATAGTGTCTCATTTGCGGTCCGCGAGGACCGCACCATAACAGTAGGTCGCAGCCAAAAGAGACGCCGGTGACCGTGAGTTTGCTAATTGGGCTTGCAGTTTTTCCCGTTCAGCGTACCAGCATGCTGGGAGATGGCGCCACCACCTAAGGGCTACGCCATGAGTTTAGGCTACGAGCTAGTCATGGCTCTCATCGAGATCGATGGGATCCTCTCCGACGCTCGTAGTCATCTCGTCCCCAGCGGCTTGTGCTGGTACCTGGACCTCGCTGAGGCAACAATTAACTGCCATCCTCGCTACACCGACCACCCTGAGATCACGGCGAGGATGGCAGACATCTCTGCTCAATGGGAGAAGCTCCGTGGGCTGGAGGGAAACTCCGGCAGGAAGCCGAAGAGGAGGCATCCTCGCTCCTCGCTTTGGAATCCCATTCCTGTCCCTCATCCAGTCCAGGAGTTTGCACCACCCAGAGGACATCCCCAGCGGAGGATGACATCAGCCGGGATTCCCTCAGAGGAGATGCAGTGGACAGCTGTTATCCTCCAGGACCGTGTGGCTGCGGCTCGCTCTGCTTCCCATCCATCTGAAATCATAAGGCATGTGATGGCGGCAGTAAGACTGGTGGAGCTCAGTCCGGAGCTCCATAATTTTCCTGAGTATGCCGAACGGTTGGCTTCTGTTTCTGCGCAGCAGCGGTGGTTCCCTGACCTCACCTTCACCTTGCCCTCTGCCAGAGAACGTTGTCACAATGCCCATTGTAAGCCTCAGCGGGAACCCTGTCCAGATCCAGTTCCGGGTCACTGTAGAAACTTTGCCTCCCAGCCAGGTGTTGCTCCTGCGTCACGACAGGAGAAAAACCCTGCAGCCCCCACCTCCGGGTCTCCTGTCCCCGCTGTTCCGTCAGCTCCTTGTTACCGGTTCACCTCGGCTGTTCCTCCCTCCTCCTCGACGCTCCCTCCAGCTGCTGTGAGCTCCACGAGTCCATCTCCGGCTGCTTCCGTTTTTGATCCGGTGCGAGTGGCTCCTCTTCGTCTTCCCGCGGCGTCCTCCTTCTCCATCCAGTGGGGGAAGGGAAGAACCAAGTCCACTGCAGCAGGTTCCATCAGCTCTCAGCGGATCAGGCAAGTGTCTCTTCATTCTTTTCCTTCACTGGGTGAATTGCCTTGTTCGAACCCTGGGGGTGAAGTTTGGGGTTCTCAGTCCCCTGAGCTTCCTCCACCTGCTGCAATTATTAATTGTGAACCTGCTACCTGTGTGTCTCCTTCCCCTGAGCGTTTCCCGGTGCCAGGATTACACCACTGGACGAGGAAAAAGCCTGTGGCCCTGGAATGCCTGGTTCCATCCCCGCAGCCATGTCATGGGCAGAGGAGGAGGGCAGACTGCCAATTGGAGCCTGCACTGACGGCTAAGCATTCCCGGGTCTCCACGGAGGAGCGGTTTGACCCGGCAGGTTACGGATCCCCTGCCACCACGCCGTGCGGGCCCCTGGTGTGGACGTCAGCGTCAGGGAATCCCCAGACTGAGGACACCATCACACCAGCTGCGGAGCCCGCCGAAGTCGAGTGGGAGCCAGAAGTGGACCTTCAGCGGGCTGAACCCGGATTGTCAAAGTCCTGGGCCGTGGTGGAGCCCGAGATCAGGCAAGTGCTCTACTTTGTCTTCTTTCTTCTATTCTGGAGCATTTTTGCCTGTCTCTCGGGGAAACGAGCCGGGCGCAGCCGTCCGCTGCGTCCGAGCTTGTCTCGCTGGGCTCTGCCGCTGCCAGTGATTCTGATCCCAGTTTTCTTCTCGCTTCTGAGCATTCTCCCAGGGTCACCGGTGATGAGTCCGTTCCGATTGTCGCCTTGGAGGTTCTGGGTTTGTGTCTGGAGGCTATTCCTGGTGCTGCGCCGGCCCAGTCGGGGCCCGTCATGGGTTTATGTTCCGGTCCAGTCGGGGCCCATCATGGGTTGTGTTCCGGCCCAGTCGGGGTCCAACATGGGTGCAACGCAGACCCAGTCGGGGTCCATCATGGACGCTGCTCTGGCCCAGTCGGGGTCCGTTGTGGGTTGGGTTCTGGCCCAATTGGGGTCTGACGTGGGTGCAGCCATGACCCAATCGGGGTCCGACGTGGGTGCAACGCGGACCCAATCGGGGTCCGTCATGGACGCTGCTCTGACCCAGTCGGGGTCCGTCGTGGGTGCAGCACGGTCCCGCTTGGCACCCAACATGAGCGCAGCGCCAGTCCGTGTGGGGTTTGGAGAAAGAGCTGCAGATCCTCCGCCAATTGACGCCGGACTGGTCCCTCATCTTTTCCCCGCCCCCCCCCCCCCCCCAACGGGTGCCGCTGGAATTCCCCGTTTTCGGCTCGGCTTCCCCTCGCTGTCCCTCTCGGTAGGGAGGTCGCCTCCGAGCTCTTCCCTCTGGTCCTGGTGGCCTATTGACGTGGGTCGGCCGCCTGGGAAACTGCTTCGCCTGTTTGGCGTTCTGGGTCGGCCACCCGACAAACTGGACCTTTTGTTCGGCGACCTGGTCCAGCCGCCAGAGGTACTGGTTCTCCGGGCCTGGGACTGGGGTAGACCACCCGAACTCTTTCTTTTCCCCTTGCCAGCGATCTGGACGCTGGACGCAGGTAGACCTCCTGAACTATTTGTTGTTTTGTTGTGCTCTGCCTGTCGTCATCCCTGTGTTTTTTTTTTTTTTCTCTCCCCTATTCTCTGTAAATTTGGGGGATGCGCTTGTGTTTTGTCATTTTGACTATTTGGAACTGTGTTTATATCGTCGCTCTTTAGCGTGTGTTGTTGTTTTTTTTTCTCGGTAGTCTGAGATATGCTCTGTTGTCGCCTCTGCCAGTTATGTATTCTTATTGGACTGTATGTATTCGTCGCTATTCAGCATGATTTTTTTTTCCCTCTTCCTCTGTTGGAGAGATGATTTGTCATTGCCTTTTGTTCTTTTTGGCCTGTTCTTGGTCTATGAACATGGTATTTCTGTTATTTGTGGCCTGTAGGCTTAATATTTCTGTTATTTGCATCTATTGTCCTGTTTGTCCTCTGCCTGTGCATTATGGAGTATATCTGTTTTGGGTTTTTTTTCCTTGCTCTGCTGTGCACTGTGCTCATATTTGTTCTGTTTTGGCACTAGTCGTTGTGTTTTGGTGTTTTTTCTTTTTGTGACTCTTGCCCACCGAGCCTTTTCCTGCCCTGGGTGGGATTCCATAGTCTTCTGGGTGGGGGGTGGGGTGGGCTTGGATGTTACGTTTACGCCCAGAGTGCGTCTTTCAGGGGGAGTACTGTCATGATCTGAGTGCCGATCTCGTCCGTGCTTGGGTCATGCAGTATTTTCCTCCCATTCGATATTATTTCTTATGGTCCATCAGAGTTCTTATTCTGACAGCGTCTCTGCGGGGCTTCTGGCTGTCAGAGCTGAGCCCGGCAGTGACAGCTGGAATTAACTGAGCTAATGATGCCCTCATCAGCTGGTCTATCCTCTTGCCCTATTTAAGGGAGCAGCTTCGGTCTCTCGGGGCTGCGGCCTCGTGTATGGATAATGCTGGTCTCCCCAACGTTAGGTTGGAGTCCCTACGTCCTGGCTCCAGTCACCCTCTTGTTCCCCGCTACTCTATGTAAGTGTATTCCTTAGTCTGTGTGTATTGTCAGTGTGTCTTAGCCATAGTCCTTATTTGTGTTTTGCCCCACATGGCTCATTATTTTGTACCTTTTTTTCCTTGTTTAATAAATACGCAAACTCACTGGTCGCCTATCGTGTCTCATTTGTGGTCCGCGAGGACCGCACCACAACATCCTGAAGCAGCAAAACAGCAGCACTCACACTACCACCACCATATTTTACTGTTGGTATGATGTTCCTTTTCTGAAATGCTGTGTTACTTTTATGGCAGATGTAATGGGACACACACTTTCCAAAAAGGTTTTGTCTCATCAGTCCTCAGAATATTTTCCGGAAAGTCTTAGGGATCATCAAGATGTTTTCTGGAAAAACTGAGATGAGCCTTTATGTTATTTTTGCTTAGCAGTGGTTTTTGTCTTGGAATTCTGCCATGCAGGCCATTTTTGCCCAGTCTCTTTCTTATGGTGGAGTCATGAACACTGGCCTTAACTGAGGCAAGTAAGGCCTGCAGTTCTTTGGATGTTGTTGTGGGGTCTTTTGTGACCTCTTGGATGAATCATCACTACTCTCTTGGGGTAATTTTGGTCAGCCGGCCACTCCTGGGAAGGTTCACCGCTGTTCCATGTTTTTGCCATTTGTGGATAATGGCTCTCACTGTGGTTCGATGGAGTCCCAAAGCTTTAGAAATGGCTTTATAACCTTTTATCCAGACTGATAGATCTCAGTTGCTTTGTTTCTCATTTGTTCCTGAATTTCTTAGGATCGCAGCATGATGTCTAGCTTTTCAGGATCTTTTGGTCTACTTCACTTTGTCAGGCAGGTCCTATTTAAGTGATTTCTTGATTGAGAACAGGTGTGGCAGTAGTCAGGCATGGGTGTGGCTAGAGAAATTGAAATCAGCTTTCCAAAGATGTGATAAACCACAGTTAATTTATGTTTTAACAGGTAGGCAATCACATTTTCACACAGGGCCATGTAGGTTTGGATTTTTTTTTGCCTTTAATAATAAGCACCTTCATTTAAAAACTGCATTTTGTGTTTACTTGTGTTATCTTTGTCTAATATTTAAATTTGTTTGATGATCTGAAACATTTAGTCATGTGAAAAAAAAATCAGGACACCCTGTATCAGCCTGTGTCTTTTTAAACATATTTGAACACATGGATATTTAATATCAATGTTAAAAATACTGGGAGATTCATATAATACAACAATTAAAAATAAATTAAATACGTTTTGGTTTTTTTTCAAATTTTCTGTAAAATGTAATTCTAAACAAATATTGAGGAAAAAATTAGGACACAGCCCATCTTTTTTAGGACACCCCCACAGTCATTCCCACTTAAAATGGCTAAAATAAATGTTAAAAAATGCAAATAACAACAAAAACAAGGTTAGACATAGATATATGAACATTTCTTAGTAAAGAACTGAATATTTAATGGAGTATCCTAATTTTCTCACATGACTGTAAGTGTGACAAACATACAAAAAAATGAGAAATCAGGAAGGGAGCAAACACTTTTTCACTCCACTGTATAATTTGTACAACCCAATTGAAAAGCAAACTGAAATCTTTCAAGGGGAAAAGTAAAAAATAAAAAAACGGTTTGCATAAATATGCACACCCTGTTATAACTGGGGATGTGGATGGGTTCAGAATTAACAAATCACATTCAGACTCATGTTAAATAGGAGTCAGCACACACCTGCCACCATTTAAAGTGCCTCTGATTAACCCCAAATAAAATCCACCTGTTCTAGTAGGCTTTTCCTGACATTTTTGTAGTCACATCTTACAGCCCAAGCCATGGTCCGCAGAGCGCTTCCAGAGCATCATAGGGATTTCATTTTTCAAAGGTATCAGTCAGGAGAAGGATACAAACAAATTTCCAAGGCATTAAATATAATATACCATGGAACACAGTGAAGACAGTCATGATGAAGTGGAGAAAGTATGGCACAACAGTGACATTACCAAGAACTGGACGTCCCTCCAAAATTGATGAAAAGACTAGAAGAAAAATGGTAAGGGAGGCTGCCGAGAGGTCGACAGCAACACTGAAGGAACTGCAGCAATTTCTGGCAAGTACTGACTGTTTAGTTCATGTGTGTAGACTTTTTATATCCACTGTATCTCATTGCAAGGCACAGCACACAGACCTACTCCACACTGACTGCACCTGAATTGTGTATGGCGATGACCTTTCACATGGGTGCGTTCTAAACACAGTGCACAATCTGGACGATCATCAGTACTGCAAAGCCAGTGTCATGAGCCTCTGTGGCATTTCTACCCCCTTGCATTGAAGGATCCCCTTCTTTTTTGCCCTCCTTCTTGGAGTAGCCCTCAAGCAAACCAGTTATTTCCTGAATGAAGGCCTTCAGTGGTTTGTGTGGGCCAGGACTAGCTGCTGTATATGTGGGCAGTGACCACAGTGATGCTAAGAACCACATTGAAAATGCAGTATTTCCTTGATCTGTATGGACAGAGTTATGTTTTCATTCTCTGGTCAGCTGTATCTACTCCTCCCATAAACGTTTTGTAACTGTCAACACACACTGGTTTCTTGATGTCACAAAAAACAGTCACATTTTCATTTGTCTGAATATATTTCTGAACACATGTGTTGCCATGGATAGATGAAGGGTGTCATGCCATGCACAAGCCAGCAGTTTATCATGTTGCATGGACACTGGGTCATCTCCCCTTCTCAAAGGTAACTGGGCTGGTGTCAGACCCTTCGGCATCCTCTCCTGTTGCAGTTCACTGTCCCACACATTTCTGTTTCATTGGCTGCTAACTCATTAGCTATGGCTGGTGATGTGTAGTAGCTATCCATGTACACCTCATGCCCTTTCCCTATATATGTGACCATCAGCTGATGAACAATAAGATGGGTTGTGCCTAAATTTTCACCCTCATCTGCATTGTGTCCTGTGTAGACTGACCACTGTAACACGTATCCTGAGCTGGCTTCACTCAAGACAAATGCTCTGTAGCCATATTTGTCAGGTTTTTGGGGGTTGTTCAGCTTCAAGGTTGACCTTCCCTTGAATGCAGTAGTCAGTTCATCCAGGGAGAGTTCCTTGGGTGGACCACAGACAATGGAAAAAAAAGTCTATCATAGCCTGGTTGATCTCTCTCAACACATTCATTATTATTTGCAAAGTGGAGGAAGGAGAGGATTATCTCACATCTGTTCCTAGACATCACTTTGCCAAAGCCAGGTGTATAAGTTGGCCAAAACTCTGCCTAGTAGTCATCAGTCTCAAACTTTCCTACAAGCCCCATGGACAAATGAAGTGACAGGAAAGCTTTCGTCTCTGGGACAGTTACATTATACCAGTCTGGACCATGGTTTTAGTTGTTCATTATTTAAGAACTGGTGAACATATCTTTAAGTTGTATTTGTGATAATTTTCCAGAAATCATCATTCAAAAATAAAGACAGAAAATCAGTGTTTTTAGCATCTGTCAAATCCTTTTTTCCACATTACCCAACTGGCTCATCAAACTGTTTGATCCATTTGTGATGCACTTCTGTTAAATAGTAATATGGCAGTCGGGGCACCCGGGAATAGCAAGGGGTGATGGACTGCCTTTCCGGTGGTGGCGTCACCCGGGGTATAAAGGGCACGGCTGCCATATGCAGAGCGGAAGTACAGATCCAAGTGCAAGGTTGTGTTTAGACATTAAATAACAAAAAGCAACAGAGACATGAGATGGTGATTGACTTCAGGAAGAGGAAGACTCCTTCTCAGCCACTGCAGATTAGGGGGGAGGATGTGGGAGTGGTTGAGGACTACAAATATCTGGGTGTCAGGATCAGCAGCGGGTTGGACTGGAGATCCAACACCGATGCTGCACACAAGAAGGGGATGAGCAGACTCTACTTCCTGAGAAAGCTGAGATCCTTCAATGTGTGCAACAGGATGCTGGAGCTTTTCTACCACACCGTTGTCGCCAGCGCCTTCTTCTTTGCTGCTGTCTGTTGGGGTAGCAGTATCAGGGCCAGAGACACCAACAGACTTGACAAGATTATCAAGAGGGCTGGCTCTGTAATTGGTCTCAGGCCGGAGACCTTTGAGACAGTGGTGGAGAGGAGAACACTAAATAAACTGCGATCCATCATGGACAATCCTGATCACCCCCTCCACCACACACTAGACAGACAGCGAAGCACTTTCTGTAGTAGACTACTACAGCTTCGCTGTCGAACGGCCAGGTACACGAAATCTTTCCTGCCACATGCAATTTCACTGTACAATAATTCATTATGCTGCTGTATTCTGGTCATAACTATGCTGCCACACTGCACCTTACAGATTAACTGGTACCTCACATTTCACTCTGCTCCTGATAGTCCTTTGTACAATGGGGTGATTCATGTGTTTATATGGGTCATCATTTACTAAGCTATGATGTATATAGGTTTTATAGTCGTGTTAGTTTTTACTTTCCATGGGTAATCCCCTTTGTCTGTCATGTGTGTGTTTCTGTTGTTTGGTTGTCTACTGTCATGCTGCTGTTACACTGTAATTTTCCAGTTTGGGATCAATAAAGTACATCCATCCATCCATCCATCCATCTATCTATCTAACTAAATGTCAAGACGTGCCCACAATACAAAAATGTAACAGGAATGATTTACAGATGGAACCTCTGAGCAGGGAGAGCTCAGGAGAAGGCGCCCTTCAGAAGCTGGAATCAGTAGGGAGATGAATAGGCAATCCGATTTAACCACACTGAAAGAGTGAATCAGCAGCGCTTAAATATTATACAGTTTTATGAGGCGCAGGTGCGGGCAGGCTGAGCAAGCCGGCAACCTAATCAAACCAACTGCCCACAGCTGATGGCAGAAGGCAGCGGGCAGCTGGTGGGGAGTGTCTGGAGAAAAAAGGGGAAAGACTGTCATAAAACCAGAATATAAACAAAACAGACCACGTAATAATACTGATGACAAACAACCAAAACTTAGAATAAACGTGAGTGTCTTAGCTCAGTAAACATGGTCAGACACATGACAACGGCAGGAAGAGGCTAGTCCTCTTTCCCTGTTGACCCTTGGCCTGAGTGCCGTAAGCCAGTTTACTGTTCTTTGTTATTATTAATAAAGCTACGTTTGCTGCACCTCCAGCCTGGTTATTTATATGAGAGTTATGGACATAACATTTGGCGACAAGGAGAACACAGTTATGGAGCAAGCTGATACCAACTTTTGGCCATTTTTGGAGGCCCCAGACGAGCCGCCCGTGCCCTAACTGTTATGTATTTTGGTTTACTACGGCACCCGTCGTAGTGCTTTGCTACAAGCATTATGGGTAATCTGTAATGAGAGTGTGTTGTCGTTGGCTGTGTGCTATGAGTTGCTGCTACGCTAATAAACCGTGAACAGTACGTCGATGGTCCGAGTTATTATTGTTATATTAAGTAACGTAAAGAGTGAAAGATATAACAAAAAGGGGCGACGAGGACGTCTGGACTGACGCTGCAGTCCGCGACGGAGGAGAGTTTTTTGTCGTTTTTTTTTCCGGCCGCTACTTCGTGCTGACAGGGTGATGCACTGCGCCACTGTGCTGAGGTGGATGCTGCGGGCTGTCTGCTAAGCGGGGAGGAGCGGAGCAGTGGAAATCGTTAAAGACAAAAAAAAAAACTCAGTGAGTAACGCCGGAGGGAAGAAACGACGTTACAGAAAGGAGCCGCGAGGGAAAGAGCGACATTCAACCAGGAGTGTTAAAATGGCTGGAGTCATTGGCTCTATCGGGCCCTTTGATGAGAGGCGCGGAGCAATGGAGCTCCTATACTGAGCGCTTTGACTATTTCGTCGCGGCCAATGGAATAACGGATGAAAAGTTAGTGCCCACTTTTCTGAGTGTGATGGGTCCCAAGACATTTAACCTACTACGTAACCTCCTACAGCCAGTAAAGCCAGGCTCTAAAACCTACAAAGAACTGGTGGACACACTGACCCACCACTTCTCACCCAAGCCGCTAGTGATTGCAGAAAGATACAGGTTTCACAGACGTAACCAAGAAGAGGGTGAGTCTGTTAACATGTTTGTTGCAGCACTACGCAAGTTATCCGAACACTGTGAATTTAAAGATGTTTTAAATGACACATTAAGAGACAGGCTTGTGTGTGGACTATGGAATGAAGCAGCACAGAAGAAGTTACTCACAGAAAGTGATTTGACGCTTGAAAGAGCCATTAACATTAGTGTGATGATGGAGATGGCTTCCAAAGAAGCACACCAACTGCATGCTACAGGCAGAGTACATAAGCTCAACAGTGGTAAAACCAATGCAACAGGGCCATGTTTCCGCTGTGGCAAGGTGGGACACCTTCCTAATGACTGTTGGTACAAAGAGATGGACTGTAACAACTGTGGAAAAAAAGGCCACGTGGAGCGGGCATGTAGAAGCAAAAGGAGCAAAGACAAAGGCCCAAAGACAAGGAATAAAAGTGACATGGTAAAATACAAAAAGAAAAGAAATGTTCACACAGTTAAACATGGCGAGGACAGAGTGAGCGACTCCTCAGAGGAAGAGGTGTCAACTGCAATAAATACTGTCCGGATTATGAATGTGAATGAAGGCTCAGAAGGCTTTTGGACTAAACCAAAGGTGGAGGGACATTTTATTAAAATGCAGATAGACACCGGATCAAAGGCATCACTTGTGTCGCATGGCATTTACAAGAAGTTTCTGAAACATCTTCCACTCCGACCTTCAGACACCGTCTTCAGGGCGTATACTGGACACCGAGTGCCCATGAAAGGGATGACAGAGGTAACTGTTCAGTACAATGGCCAAACTGCTGAGCTTCCAGTTTATGTTACCAAGAACAACTGTCCAGCTATAATGGGGCGTGTGTGGCTAAAGAAAATCCAACTTGACTGGCAAGAAGTAAGGAAGCTGTCACACAGTTCCACTCAGCTGCAGGCCATACTGGAAAAGCACAAAAAGGTTTTTCGTGATGAACTAGGCAGTATGAAAAAAATTATAGTGAAGCTGCATGTCAAACCTGACAGTAAACCAGTGTTCATGAAAGCCAGACCAGTGCCGTACGCCATCAGACCAAAGGTGGAGGCTGACTTGGATGCTCTGGTCAAGAATGGAGTTCTGGAGCCTGTGACAACCAGTGAGTGGGCCACGCCCATAGTTCCAGTACCCAAAAAGGACGGAGGAATCCGGACCTGTGGAGACTTTAAGGTAACAGTAAACCCTGTACTAACAGCAGAGCAGTATCCCCTTCCACTGACTGATGACTTATTTGCGGGGCTGAGTGGGGGACAAAAGTTCAGCAAAATAGAGCTCAACCAGGCTTACTTACAAATGCATGTAGACGAGCAGTCACGTGAAATGCTGACTATCAACACCCATAAAGGACTCTTCAGATACTGCAGACTGCCTTTTGGCATCACATCTGCTCCAGCACTTTTTCAGCGAGCTATGGATCAAATCCTGAGTGGATTACCAGGAGTGCAGTGCTACCTGGATGATATCTTGTGTACAGGAGCAGATGATGAAGAGCATCTGCGCAACTTGGATGCAACTCTCACGAGACTGGAGGAATATGGATTGAGAATCCGCAAGGATAAATGCGAGTTTTTCCAGTCATCCGTGGAATACTTAGGTCATGTGATCGATGCAAAGGGACTGCACACTGCACCATCGAAAATCACAGCCATTGTGGATGCACCTGCACCCCAAAATGTCAGTCAGCTGAAGTCTTTCTTGGGACTGATGAATTATTATGGACGTTTCATACCAAACTTGGCATCACTATTAAAACCGCTGCATAACCTGCTGCGCAAAGAGGAAGCATGGAAGTGGACAGCAAGCTGTCAGGAGGCTTTTCAGAAGGCAAAAGATGCGCTGACGGCATCAGAGGTTCTGACCCACTTCAACCCATCACTTCCGATCCAGCTTGCCTGCGACGCCTCTCCTTATGGCGTAGGGGCGGTGATTTCCCACGTAATGCTAGACGGTGAGGAAAAGCCAATCGCTTTTGCGTCAAGGACATTAAACAAGGCAGAAGCTAACTATGCTCAACTGGAAAGAGAGGCTCTGAGCATTGCGTTTGGTGTCAGAAAATTCCACCAGTACTTGTATGGACGGAAGTTTACACTTTTTACTGACCACCGACCTCTCACAACCATCCTTGGACCATACACAGGAATACCATCTCTTGCAGCGTCCCGACTGCAGAGGTGGGCGTTGCTGTTGTCAGGACACTCCTATGACATCAGGTATCGAAAGTCAGACTGTCATGGTAATGCAGATGGGTTATCCAGATTACCACTTCCTGTCATGAAGCCAGAGTCAAGCACTGTGGACATCTTCTACTTCACAGAGGTAGAAAACGCACCTGTTTCAGCTGTGCAGGTGAAAAAGGGGACTAGAAATTACCCTGTGTTGTCTGCAGTCATGGACTTGATCATTAAAGGACAACCTGCGGGTGATGACGCAACCTTGAAGCCCTTCCTTGGGAAGTGGACAGAATTGTCTGTTCAGTCGGGTTGTTTGCTGTGGGGGAGGAGAGTGATTATTCCCCTGTCATGTCGAACAAAAGTGTTACAGCAACTTCACGCAGGACATAGTGGAATCGTGAGAATGAAAGAAATAGCGAGAAGCTATTTTTGGTGGCCAAACATTGACAAGCAGATTGAAGAAATAGCCAAAAGCTGTTCATCTTGTCACAAGGTACGGAACAACACACCATTGGCTCCTCTCCATCCCTGGGAGTTCCCACAGGAGCCATGGCATCGTGTGCACATTGACTTTGCAGGTCCGTTTGAGGACAGAATGTTTCTCGTTGCTGTGGATGCACACAGTAAATGGCCTGAAGTGGCTATTATGAAGTCAACCACCACAGAGAAGACCACAGAGGCGTTAGGAGAAATGTTTAGTCATTTTGGGTCTCCTACACAACTAGTTTCTGACAATGGACCTCAGTTGGTTTCACAAGAAATGGATGCTTTTCTACAAGCTAATGGAGTGCAGCACATTAAATCAGCTCCATACCATCCTGCGACGAATGGCCTTGCAGAAAGGTTTGTGCAGACAATGAAACATGCATTGAAAGCATCACAAGGTCAAGGAACACTGCATCAGAGGCTGCACAAGTTCCTGCTAAACTACTGCAACACTCCACATGCAATCACAAAGACAACCCCTGCTAGTCTGATGTTCAAGAGAGATCTGCGCACTACCTTTGACCTTTTGAAACCCTCAGGATTAAAGGACACTGTGCAAAAGCAACAAGAGAAACAAATTATGCACAGAGAACATCGGGCAAAGGACAGAGCGTTCACGTCAGGAGAATCTGTGCTGGCCAGGAACTACAGAGGTGAACCTAAGTGGGTTCCTGCAACTGTTATTGCACAAACTGGACCAGTCTCATATACAGTTCAAACCACTGACAGTGTTTGGAAAAGGCACGTGGATCAACTCCTGCAGACACCGCCAGCGCCTGCAGAACCGTCTCTTGGATATCCTAACGATGCACTCACCAACTCACCACTTTGTCCACCTACACCAGTACAGAACTCAACCACTTCAGAGACCGGAGTTCCAGCTGGAAATGTGACATCTTCTTCTGCATCAGCACCAGAAGCAACCTCCACATTAGAAAGAACACAGACTCATGTTCCTGCAGAGCACCGATACCCCACCAGGGAGCGACGACCTCCTGTCCGTCTGAGTTATTAGACTAGATAGCAACTGACCCACATTAATGGGGCAGAATAATCCCCAGGGGTACAGTTATGGGATGAGGTAGTCTACCCTCACTCCTAAGGTAGCATAATAATTAAAAAAAAAAAGAGAGACAAAACAAAGACATTTGGTATCTCCTGTAGGACATCTATTGTAAGGGGGGAGGAGATGTTATGTATTTTGGTTTACTACGGCACCCGTCGTAGTGCTTTGCTACAAGCATTATGGGTAATCTGTAATGAGAGTGTGTTGTCGTTGGCTGTGTGCTATGAGTTGCTGCTACGCTAATAAACCGTGAACAGTACGCCGATGGTCCGAGTTATTATTGTTATATTAAGTAACGTAAAGAGTGAAAGATATAACACTAACCTAGGTGGTATGTGGCTTTCACCAGCTATCTTGTGGCCGTTAACCTTGGCAAGCTCGAGAAGCTGCATGTGAGGGCAATATTAGTCCATAACTTTGGCATGGAGGGCAAGAGAATCCTTGGTACTTTAGGAGGAGCCGATAGCTTTGAGAAGGTGGTGGAGCTAATGGCGCGCTATTTTTGCACCTTCTCCCTGAGAACGTCATAGTCCGATGCATTCAGTTTCGGCAGCACCACCAGCAAATGGGAGAGTCTGTTAAATGTTATGTTGCGGACCTACGTCAACTGGCGGGGGAGTGCGAGGTTGGCACCCTAGAGGATGAGATGATCCAGGATCAGCTAGCGGAGCGTGTCTGCTGTCCCGCAGCTAGGTCGAAGCTCCTGACCTATCCGGGAGAACTGACGCTAGCCACAGCTATCGAGGTAGCACAGCAATTCGAGGCAGCGGAAACAATAGCGAGGGACCTCAGTGGGAGGTCCAGTCTGACTCAAGATGAACCTCATTTAAAGGTGCTGACGATGGACCCTGAAAAAGAAGACAGCAGGGATGAAGAGGAATATGTCTAAATTGTGAAAATCAGGTCTGTCCCTGGGATGCCAAGATGTTACGGCTGTGGGTCCGCCAGACATTGCTATAAGTCCAGAGAGTGTCTGGTGAAGGGCAAGCGCTGCAGCAAATGTGACCTATTGCACCTTTTTGCCAGAACCTGCAAGAATTTTGAGTGAGGGGACTGGTGAAAAGAAGCTGGCTCCTCTGAGAAGACTCCTACGGTCATGGATACAGTCTCCCCAATTACGGATGGATGTATTTATTGCACTGTTTCGCTGGATGATGCTGAAGCGCCGTTGCTGGTGAACACAGGATCAGTGGCTTTGGTGTTAAATTTGGCAATGTAAGGAGTCTGTTCCCCCACTACTGTATAAGTAAACTGTCCGCGCCCTATTATGACTATGGAATGAACAAGCTGGCCGTTGTAGGGTCTGTGGAGTTCACGGCGAGATACAAGTCAGCAATGATAGCGACCGTCCATTTTGTGGTGACTGCTGCTGGATCCAATATCATGGGGTGTGATATGTTTTATGGCCTGGGATTCTCAATCGCCAACAACACCGGAGAGGAGTGGTCGGGCTGTGGGATGTGGGACCGACCTGCTCCATGTGTGTAAGATGATGTGGTGTGGGACAGTGACTGGTCTGGTATCATGGGAGGGGTGCAGGTCCGGCACCACGGAGCGCCATTCCGGGACGGACCCAATGCCAGTGTCCAAGTTGCCCTTGATGTGGGAACTGGGCGGCACGGTGGGACCCCCGGGATGGCAAGTGGAGCCAAGGTATCAGCGACCTCGACTTCCGGAGCTTATCCTGGTGGGACCAGTGACCGAGGAGCTACAGTGGCGATACCAGCGCTGAAAGAAAAAGAGATTGGGGCAAGACCAGCTGGTGCGGCTTTACGATGCGCCAAACGACGGCCTTCAAGGAGGGCTTCGGACCGGGTTGGCAAAGCGGTCAGCTCTGGAAAGGAGGTCCACTCACAACATGGTGATCCGCAAAGCACAACAGAGCTCCCCTTCGCACTGGTGATGAGGTCCTGCCTAGGGTGGAAGCTCGGCTGAGAGGGATCCACAAGATACGCAAACAGCGTGATGACCAGGGGCGGCTGCGGGTGATGGCCGCCCGGAGTGACAGCTATCTGGGCTTATCTGATGACTCGTGGAGGCACCCTAATGAACTGCGTCACATGGTGAAGAAGAGGAGGTGGTGCAGTCCATCTCCAGAGGCCAAGAGACGGAGGTGCTGGTGGGAGCCACCGGATGGTAATCCAAGAGGGGTGGGGGGGGGGCTCTCCACTGGGTCGGTGAAGTGACTGGGGTGCATTTTAGAGTGTGTTCCAGTTTTGTGTCCTCATGTCATGTTGTATATTAGTTACACATGGACTTATTGGGGGTGTATGCCCAGTATGTCTTGGCTTGGAAAAAAAAAAATTGAATTGATTGAATCATTAAAAAAAAAAAAAAAGTGAAATTATTGAGAGTGATGTTTGATGCCCAACATTGTGAACTTTGAATTATGTGATGTGCCCACGTGTGGTGTGGGTGTGTTGGGATGGGAGCCGCCAATAAGAGTGTGTATACTGTTTACTGTGTTTTGATATGTTAGGTTAATTTGGTTGTGTACATACACTACCGTTCAAAAGTTTGGGGTCACCCAGACAATTATTTTGTGTTTTCCATGAAAAGTCACACTTATTTACCACCATGAGTTGTAAAATGAATAGAAAATATAGTCAAGACATTGACAAGGTTAGAAATAATGATTTGCATTTGAAATAATAATTTTTTCCTTCAAACTTTGCTTTGGTCAAAGAATCCTCCATTTGCAGCAATTACAGCATTGCAGACCTAACATGATTGCACAAGAGTTTTCTAATCATCCATTAGCCTTCTGACGCAATGAGCAAATACATTGTACCATTAGAACACTGGAGTGATAGTTGCTGGAAGTGGGCCTCTATACACCTATCTAGATATTGCACCAAAAACCAGACATTTGCAGCTAGAATAGTCATTTACCACATTGGCAATGTATAGAGTGTATTTCTGATTACAGTGGTACCTCTACTTACGAACGTCTCTACATATGGAATTTTCAGGTTACGAGACGCCTCAACGGGAAAATATTGCCTCTAGTTACGAACGAAATTTCAGGATACGAAAGGCAAAAAAGTATGCGC
Organism: Pholidichthys leucotaenia; assembly: GCA_020510985.1. Lineage (NCBI taxonomy): Eukaryota > Metazoa > Chordata > Actinopteri > Cichliformes > Pholidichthyidae > Pholidichthys > Pholidichthys leucotaenia. The sequence goes on from CM035836.1 coordinate 212,721,869, forward strand.
TCCTCGCAGCTTCCGTAGTTTACCGAACGTAAACATACCTGTAGCTGCTCTGCCATTGGCTATCGCCTAGCATCTTCCTGGTATCCCATTGGCCACGAATTTTTTTTTTTTTTCCAAAACTTTATGCGTTTGGTTGATCTCGCCAAAGAATATGGCCGTAATACATCAACGATCAGCACGGTATTAAAACAAAACGAAGCACTTACAAGCCGACAAAAGCAAACGTCCTTGGATCAGAACATGAACCAAAGAAGGCAAAACGTGACGTCGACGACGATAGCAGTTAAAGGGTAAATGAACATAATTTTTATTATTCTTTCTCTTTTATTATTCTCTTTTATTATTCTCTCATTTTAAACTCTCATTTTATGTTTATTGTGCAGTAATCTAATTGTAACATGTATTTGTTACATGTTTTGATGCGTTTTTACGATTTATAAAAAATGTATGCCCGAATTTTGGGGGCTTGGAACGGATTACGGCATTTACATGTAAAACGCGCCTCTACTTACGAATTTTTCACGTTACGAGAATTCTTCTAGAACGAATTAAATTCGTAAGTAGAGGTACCACTGTAGTTTAAAGTTATCTTCATTGAAAAAAAGTGCTTTTCTTTCAAAAATAAGGAAATTTCTAAGTGACCCCAAACTTTTGAACGGTAGTGTATAGTTGTAATGGGATTATTTTAGTTTTAGGAACATGGCTACTCTTTATTTTGGACTGATATATATATTAGGCGGCAGAATAATCTGCCTGGCCGTGTAGGGGTGTGCCAGCAGTCCACCTGGCCCCTCTAGTTTATTTTGGTGTGAATGGATAGGCTGGTTTATTTGTTTCTGTATATATATTTTGCTATTAGTGTGTGAGTCGGGTTTAAATTCGGGAGGGCCTAATCTGTGTGCTTGACATTTTTCTACGGGGGAAGAATGTTAAGTAGTAACATGGCGGCTGGGGCACCCAGGAATAGCAAGGGGTGATGGACCGCCTTTCCAGTGGTGGCGTCACCCGGGGTATAAAGGGAAGGGCAGGAAGAGGCTAGTCCTCTTTTGCCGTCAACCCTTGGCCTGTAAGGAGCGCCGTAAGTCAGTTGACTGTTCTTTGTTATTATTAATAAAGCTACGTTTGCTGCACCTCCAACCTGGTTATTTATATGAGAGTTATGGACATAACAACTTCCTCACTTCTCAAATATATACAACCATCATCATCGCTATTAACAGCACTATTCTGACCACCGCTGCTGCCCCCATCACTTTATACTGTGCTAGGTTTTCCACCGCTGCTTCCTCTACCACATCCAGAAACCCTCACATTCGCTTCCTGATTTTTCCCACCCCGACCTCGGTGAGGCAAAGCCGCTGAACTTGCAGAATTGTCATCTGACATCTGCTGCTTAGTGTTCACCGTCATTGTGGATGGACACACCGCCATTACGCGCAAACGTGCCGTCACTTTAACTTTCAGTAAATTCAGTATAATTCGATGAGGACATTTCATAATCATCCTTAAAAATGATAAACAATCCTTGAATTCCTCAGTAACCTTAAAATTAGTCCACCATAAATGCTAGATTGAGGAGACTTGATCTGAAATCTGAATTAAAGTTTTTTCATAGACTGTACACAACTCAACACTTTCTGAATTATTTCAAAATAAATAGTGATTCAATTTGTTCAGATCCCCTTATAAGAACTCCTTATACAAAGATATAGAGTGATGATAATCAAGTCAGTGGCAGTAATGCACCTTTAGGCTGGTTGCCAACCACCAATCAAATCTAAAAGAAGAAGAATAATAGTGGTTTCGGTTATATGCTTTTATTATGAAATGTCATCAATTGGCTCTACATGTCTGAAAACAGCAGCAGACAGTTTTCTCACAATTTGTAAATAAAAAAATAAGACACTCAAATGAAGAGACGTTTAAAAAGTCCCTTTATTGTACAATTCAAAAATATAAAATCACCATCATACCATCATTCCACCCAAGTGTTCCACATTTCAAAAATTCAAACATAACTCATCCCCCTCCCCCACAGAACACAAAACACTCCCAACAGTCCATTTATTGGAGAACTCCTCCAAATCGTCCACCATTTTATAATAAGAAAACTCCACCTGGAGTCTGACTTTTAACAGGGCCTTAAAAACAGACACGGGGTCCACATTGCCAGTGTTAATAGTCCGGTTTTTCCTTGTCAGCCAAATGGCAAGTTTAGCGGTACCAGACAAGAAGTTTATCAAAATATGCACAGACTTCTTTGCCACTTTGTACTTCGGACCATAAATAAACAAACCAAAAGAAAAAAATTCACCAAAATCATGAAACCAAACTTTCAAAAGATCAAAAAGCCCAGACAAATGAAAACATCCAACAAACAAGTGCTCCAGGGTCTCGACTTGTGAACAAAACAAACAACCCTCCCCAACACTAGGATCCAGGTGTGCTCTGTATTTGTTTGTAGCTATTGCCCCATGCACAATCCTCCACTGGAGATCTGCTGTCCGTTTCTCTATAGGGGGCTTGTACATGGAGCGCCAGCTGCCTTTTGGGGAGAATCCCGGCCCCAAAAACCCCGCCCACTTCGACTCTTTTACCCCCGTCAGAGAGCGCAGATTTAAAACTTTCACACAGATGTGATACGCCGCCTTCTTCCCTACAGCCTGGAACTTGCCCAGACGAGGAGTTCTGAAAGACAGCAGGTGGTCTTCCTCCTCCTGCCACTCTCCCACTGCTGGACTTACGGAAAGGGCAGGAAAGCTGAACACAGTGTCCTCATCCCATTGATCAGAAAGAGTGCGGTTTTCCACAAAGGCTCTCAGTGGTCGTGGCAGGGCAGCACACACTTCCGTCACCACCCTATGCACCAGTCTGACGGATGTAATATTGGCTTTCCGCCTCAGTGTTTCTATGGACGTGGTTGACATCTTCATCAGATGGCCAAGCTTGGTGCAGCCCGCCTCTCTTAAACAGGTTCGCAGACTGACAGACTGCAGCAACTGAGTGTCCATGAATCCATTGAAAAACAACGGTTCCTCAAACAGCCACATACCTGGTGTCTCCTCAGGAATACGGGCTACAGCGAAGACTTGCCATGCATGCAAGACAGAGGCATAAAAGGCAGTAAGTCCAGTAAAGTCCACCTCCCCGGATTTCACGAGGAAAAGCTGCTTGTCGTAGCCCAAGCGGCCAACTCTCCTCAGGAGCAGTTTTGCAGTGTCCATCCAGCAGGGGCCACATCCATAGAGGAACCGTTGCGCAGTCTGAAGCCTAAAACAGGTGATCTTGGACTGTATGTCAACCAGGCCCTGTCCTCCCTCGGCAACAGGCAGGTAGAGAGCAGCCGCACGCACCCAGTGTCGACCAGACCAAAAGAAACCCACGATCATCTTCTGGACCTCCTCCACCAGGCTCCTGGGCGGTGTCAAAGCGATAAGTCTATGCCAAAGAGCCGAAGCGACCAGATTATTGGTGACCAGAACTCTTCCCCTATAAGACAGCTGTGGTAGCAACCAATTCCATTTAGAAAAACGGGCACACACCTTCTCCTTACATCCCTCCCAGTTCTTGCTTTCAAAGTCCTCAGAACCCAAAAACACCCCCAACACTTTAAGACCGGCTTTCCCCCACAGAAGACCTCCAGGTAGATGAGGAATGTCTTGATGTGTCCACTGCCCCACCAATAAACCCTCACTTTTGCCCCAGTTTACCCGTGCAGAAGATGCTTTTTCATAAATAGACAGAGTGTCCACCAAACACTGTACATCCCTGTGGGATGTGATGAAAATGTTAACGTCGTCTGCATTAAGCAGACAAGACGAGTGGACGACAACTACTGGAGGGCCCCGGCAGGGTCAAACCACCCAGCTGAGTGCGCAACCTGCACAGCAAAGGCTCAATAGCCAAGCTATACAGTTGACCCGAGATCGGACAACCCTGCCTTATTCCCCGATGTACAGGGATTGGCCGACTCAGCCCTGCCCCCAACTTTACCAAACACTCAGCTCCAGTATATAACATATTAACCCATGTCAAAAAAATATTGCCAAAACCAAACCCCTTAAGTGTGGAAAACAAATAGGAGTGGTCAACCCTATCAAAAGCTTTTTCCTGGTCCAAAGACACAATACCAAACTTTAAATCATAACATTTACTAAGATTAAGAACATCACGTATGAGAAAAATATTGTCCATAATGGTTCGATCAGGAATACAATACGTTTGATCTCTATCTATGATGACATCCAAAACATTTTTTAGTCTATTTGATAGGGCTTTAGAAAGCACCTTATAGTCTGTGCAAAGAAGAGCAACGGGCCTCCAGTTTTTAAGCAAGGCCAAGTCCCCTTTCTTAGGCAGCAGGGATAGTACTGCACGCCGACAGGAAACAGGCAAAGATCCAGTTCTATAACAGTCAATTAGAACGTCATAAAAATCTGATCCTATAATGTCCCAAAAGTGCTTAAAAAAGTCAGAAGAGAGACCGTCAAGTCCAGGTGCACGTCCCAGAGCCATTTGATTGACTGCTACAGTTAACTCATCCAAGGTCAGTTCGCAGTCCAGAGCAGCCCTTTCCCCTGGGCTGAGCTTGGAAAGGCCCCCAAAGAGTTGATTTCGAGAGTCTATGCAGCATGGTTCTGCACCAAACAGGGCCCCATAAAAATCCACTGCATGGCTCCTCATCTCAGATGGATCTGTAGTTATTTGACCATGTGGGAGTTTTAAACAAGTCATCAATTTCTTTTTTGCGGCAGACTTCTCCAGATTGAAAAAAAAGGACGTTGGGGCGTCCATGTCCTTCAGCTGAGTAAACCGGGACCTAACAAGTGCTCCCTTCACTCTTTCCCGCAGCAAAGAGCTCAGGGCCGATCTCTTCGCCTGCAACAAAGGACCCGAGGTAGAATCCTGATCCCTAATCAAACTCTCCTCCAGCCTCTTAACAGTGTCCTCAAGTTCACAAACTTTGGTTCTGATGACAGCAGTCGAGTTTGCAGTATACTGCTGACAAAAAATGCGAATTTGCACCTTGCCAACCTCCCACCACTGTCCTAAGGAACTAAAACGAGGCTTTGTAGCCCTCCAGTGTTCCCAGAAACACACAAAATAATGACAAAAAGCGTTGTCTTGAAGGAGCTTATTGTTGAAATGCCAATAGGATCTAGTTCTTTCCCCTGGTGAAATGATTAACATCACAGAAGCTAGATGATGATCTGTAAAACCGACAGGACTTATGTTGCTATGAAGAATTCCTGGGCCAAAACTTTGAGAAACATATATCCTATCTAATCTGGCAGCACTGACCGTATTGTCTACGACTCTGACCCAGGTATACTGTCTAGTGTTTGCATGTTTAATTCTCCATGTATCCAAAAGGTCAAACTGTACAGTGATATTTTTTAAAACTCGCAATGACTGAAGATGAGGTTCTGCATTAGTTCGATCCACAGTAAAATCTAAGGTGCAGTTGAAATCACCAGCAACAATAAGTTGATCTTGGTGATAATTCTGCAATTCATTTTTCAGTTTATTGAAAAAGGCAGTTCTTTCAGAACCCTGATTTGGAGCATAGATGTTGAGCAGACAAAACACCGAATTCTCTATTTCTGCCCTAACAAAGAGCAGCCTGCCCTTCACTACCTCCACTACAGATAGAACTGTTGCATTCACAGATTCCCCAAACAAAATAGCTACTCCTGCACTAAAATTTGTACCATGACTGAGTGAAAAAGGGCCCTTCCACCACAAGCCCCAGTCCACTTCATCTGCTGAAGTGGTATGAGTTTCTTGCAAAAACAAAATGTTAAGATTCTTTTGTCTAAACAATTCACCAACTAATCCCCTCTTATGATTGCCCCTCCCACCATTGATATTTAAGGTTCCTAATTTTATGTTTTGCATAGGGAGATAGAGAAGATAGAAGACAGGGAGAGACAGCAAAGAGCAGTAGATATATAGGAACACCGTGCTGTGCATACCCATGTACGTTATTTCATCTGTCGGGTGCGTGTGACCTTTTTTCCTCCTGCTGATTTACGCAGGGCCGTTAGGTGTTTTTTAAGGCGAAAACGTTTTCTCTCATCCAGGAGGTCAAGGCCAACCCGCCTTTCCAGCACTTTAACAGATCTAATAAATTTATTGGCGTCACTGAAGTAATCAGTGACTTTAACTGCTCGTTTGTAGGTTTCGTCCAGGAAAACATTTATTTCATCCAATGAGTACAAGCTTTTGCTTTTACTGCAAGTTTCTCCAATAGACACAGTATCAGAATCAGAATCCATTTCCTCATCACAACTTAATTGACTGTTTGATACAGCTGTCCCAGCTGATTGATCGTGATCTACAGTTTCCTGAACGTCACTTACAGCAGCTGACTGGTGTTGTTCCGTCAGCTGTTCAGAAACGTTAGCAGCCACTGGAACCACAGCTGCTGATTTTACAGGCCTTTTCTCACAGCTAGATTCTGATGCACCATCAGTGACTGTTTGGGCGTCATCACCAGCCACGCTCCCAACCGTAAGCTGGGCTGCGGGCGCCACAGACGGGCTGTCCACACACACAGCAGCAGGTTCCGGAGCAGGACCGGTGGAAGGCCCCGCAACGTCATTTGTAGTAGCGGCATGAGCGGAGGCTGCACCGCTGGTTTCAGCTGCGGCTTCATCAGAGCCTCCCGCCCGTTGCTTATGCGGACAAGCGAACCGTTTATGGCCCACGTCTCCACATTCAAAGCACTTCATTTGCCCTGAGCTCGCATACACCATGTAGGAGCCGTCCCCATGTTTAACCCGGAAGGACACTTCTAACGTTTGAGTGGGCGAGTCCAAAAACATGAATACCTGGCGCCTAAGTGATTTGACATGTTTTAATTTACTATCCTTACATCCCAAACTCACAGTTCTAAACGGGCCCGCAAATTTCCCAAATCTGCGAAGCTCCGTCTCCAACTGCTCATTAGTGATGAAGGGAGGAACACCTGAAACGGTGATGCGCGTTGATGGAACAGATAACGGGGACACCTGTACATACGTGTCCCCAATTACAACACCGCTCCCACTCAGACTATGGACATGTTCCTCACCAGTCAAAAACACAACGACAGCTTTATTCATTCTTGAGGCAAAGCAGATCATATCATGTCCCACCTTCTCACCCACAGCAAGAAGAATCTCCTCCACAGCAACGCTGCTATCCGGCGGGACTATCCTCACTCCCTGCCGGATAGACGGAGGTGGCGTCTCAAAGGACGCCATCCTCCAGCAAAACGCCCAAAAAAAACACAAACAAAAACACAAACGCACTCAAAAGACTGAAATAAACTTACCTGAATATGCAGCCAATAACAAAGGATAAAGGAAAAGTCCAAACGTTGTGAAAAAGTATAATCCAAAACTCCTCACTCACACACCCAACACCTCCTCACTCACGCTCTCACTCGCACCCACCGGAAGCGGAAACGAGAGAAGAGAAGAGAAGTGAAGAGAAGAGAAGGTGAGCCTTTTAATTTAAGGAAGCTTTCAACCTTTTCTCTACAGAGTAACTGCAAACTTATTACCTGATGGTCTTAACAGAGCATTGGGCAAACAGAAAATCAACCTATCGCACAGTGTAGAGTGATGTACTTCTGCTTTCTGATCCCTCTGCAGGTCTGGTTACAGTTCCATTATACTGTATTTGATCATTGCATAGTGCTTTCTCGTCAATAAATAAAGTTTATCACTTTCACTTATCATTGTACATATTAGAACTATTATGTTTGCGGACCACTTTTCTGTATGAAGTTTGTGTTTCACGTTTTGATGTTTTTTGTGTTTATACTTTACAGTTTCTTTGCTTGCCCAATTATACATCCTGTTTGTCACTCCCATTCCAAATACCACTGCATGGACTGTGATGGACCTGTGAAACTGCCCAAAACATATGTCTGACTCACATATGTTTTCATTATTATGCTAACGTCATCGTTAGCCTAGTTAGTTTCCAGTTGCCAGTGCAGTATTGATTCTCTTCATAAATTTTGACTTACTCCAAATAACATTGCATGGACTCAAATGAAGGTGTGGAGAAAGACTCTGATTTTACTTAATCAGAGATGCCAACTGTTCGCAAAAGAGGAGATAGCCAAATCAGCCCAGCCGTTTACTGAGGGAGAGTTTCTGAAGAGCTGCATGATGAAGGTGTGCGCTGTCTTGTGTCCAGACAAAAAGCAGATGTTGGCAAATGTAAGCCTGAGTAGAAATATGGTTGTTGATCGGGTTTGTGAGATGGCCACTGATTTAAGAACACAGTTGATTGAAAGAAGCAAAGACTTTATTATTACGTGCCAAGCTAGCTTGGCTTCCCCAGCTCGGCCTTGATCTCTTTGTGGGTTTGGTTTTGCTCGTTATGTGTATTTTGGTGAATTCTGGTACTGTATTCCATGTCCCTAGCCATTGCCTGACTGGCAGCCGTTAGTCAGCATTTGTCACCTACTTCCTCTCAAGCTGCTGACAGTCTGCTGGCCCAGCCACCCCCCTTCGCTCTCCTTCTGACTCATCAGCTGTTTCCAGCCCCGGCAATCATCCTTCCCGTGCCTCGCCCAGGTGTTCCCTATTTGCCATGCCAGCGGTGTCTGTACTAAAGCAGCTCTTTGCTGGACAGATGCCGCTGGATCATTGTATGCGTTAGATGGCTGTGCTCTGCTGTCTAACTATCACGTCACTGAAGGTTCACGCTCGCCGATCTACTGGAGGACCCGGATTGCATAGGCTGTGAGTAACTCTAGCATTTCTTTGTGCGGTTGTGCCTCTACGCTGGTAGCATTTCCTTGCGCGGCACAACTGCTACGCTTTCCCCTGTACAGCCTAGCATCTCGAGAGAACTCTGTATTAGCCAGAGCTGCTCTGCCACTTTGTATGGTGCCCTTCACTGTCATTCAATAAATGTGTGTGTGGTAACTCTTGCAGTTAAATCCTCATCCTTCCTTCTCTCCACTGTGCGCAATGGAAGAGCACACGGGGAGTTTATGACATTTATTGCATACTCTCTTGCTGCGGATGAAAGTACTGACATGACGGATACTGAACAGCTGGCCATCTTCATCTGTGGAGTGGACTCCAATTTGTGCATTACAGAAGAAATATTGGACATTAAATCAATGCACGGGACAACGACAGGAAAAGACATTTTTGAAAACGTACACTACCGTTCAAAAGTTTGGGGTCACTTAGAAATTTCCTTATTTTTGAAAGAAAAGCACTTTTTTCAATGAAGATAACTTTAAACTAATCAGAAATACACTCTATACATTGCTAATGTGGTAAATGACTATTCTAGCTGCAACTGTCTGGTTTTTGGTGCAATATCTAGATAGGTGTATAGAGGCCCATTTCCAGCAACTATCACTCCAGTGTTCTAATGGTACAATGTGTTTGCTCATTGCGTCAGAAGGCTAATGGATGATTAGAAAACCCTTGTGCAATCGTGTTAGGTCTGCAATGTTGTAATTGCTGCAAATGGAGGATTCTTTGACGAAAGCAAAGTTTGAAGGAAAAAAATTATTATTTCAAATACAAATCATTATTTCTAACCTTGTCAATGTCTTGACTATATTTTCTATTCATTTTACAACTCATGGTGGTAAATAAGTGTGACTTTTCATGGAAAACACAAAATAATTGTCTGGGTGACCCCAAACTTTTGAACGGTAGTGTATGTCAAAGTGTAACCGACATGAAACTGCCCTGGGACAAAGTTATTGGACTTACAACAGATGGAGCACCGGCGATGTGCGGTGAAAAAAGTGGACTAGTGGGAAGGATGCGGGAAAAGATGCAGGAGGAGAACTGTACTGGTGAGTTGACAGCATATCACTGCATCATACATCAGGAAACGCTGTGTGGTAAAGGGTTAAAAATGGAACATTTAGTGAGCACTATAAAGCAAACCATAGACTTCATCCGAGCTAAAGGTTTAAATCACCGGCAATTTCAGTATTTTATGCGAGAAATAGATTCAGAGTTTGCCGACATTCCGTATCATACAGAGGTGTGTTGGCTGAGTCGGGGAAAAGTTCTCAATGGAGTTTTTGAGCTCAGCAAGGAAATCTGTCAGTTCATGGACGGTAAAGGAAAAGACACCACAGTTTTGCGGGATGAGAAGTGGAAATGTGAGTTGGCGTTTCTGGCTGACATAACAACTCATCTCAGCATCTTGAACCTTCAGCTCCAGGGACGTGACCGCATGATCACTGACATGTATGATGCAGTGAAGGCATTTAAAGTGAAGCTGCTCTTATGGGAGACACAAATGCACCAGTGCAACTTGCCTCACTTTCCCTGTTGCCAAGTAATGTTGAACCAAGTCGGTGCAACGATGTTCCCTAATGCGCACTTTGCTGATAAACTGAATGCACTTTGCACTGAGTTCTCAGGGCGCTTTGAAGACTTTGAAGCACAAAAAAGGAATCTCAAGCTGCTTCGCAACCCATTTGCCATCGACGTGGAAACTGCACCTGTACAGATTCAGATGGAGCTGCTAGAGCTACAGTGTAATGGGACACTAAAGGCAAAGTACGATACTGCAGGACCCGCACAGTTTATTTGCTCCATTCCTGAAGCAATGCCTCAGCTCCGTCTACATGCGGCTCGAACCTTGTTCATGTTTGGTAGCACATGTCTGCGTGAGAAGCTGTTCTCAGTGATGGAGAGTAACAAAACAGCACACAGGAGTCGTCTTGTGGAGGAATAAGATCAGGCGAAATGCGACGAGCTGGAAGGTTGCAAAGTTTTATTTCCTCCATCAAAATGAGACACACATCGTAGCTCTGAGCTACTGTGTTCATGAGGCATGTATAGTAAGCTCTTTTATACAGACAGAGAGACTGCATGGCACATTAGCATATTGGTATACATATCAGTCAATACACATGATTAGCATGACCAACTGGTGCCCGGACGTCCTCTCCTTAATTCGGGGATGTATAAACAATAGTCCATTGTTCTGGTTGTCCCCCAGGGGCTCTCTGTCCATATGCAATTTGTCCTCCGTTTTCTCCAGCCCTGTTGAGCATGAATAGTAACAGTCTGCATTGTGCTGGGTGACCACATGGCTCCCCCCAGAATGCTCAGAAGGGGCTGTGACCCCCCCCCCCCCCCCGCCCCATCATTTGGGCTCCAGCTCCGATAGAACTGTCCTGCTGTAGAGGGGGAGGGGGAGGGGGTGGGAGTAAGTGAGTGCCGGCCCGGGATGTCAAAGGTGTCTGGGCCGTGCAAAAATTGCGTGTGGATCCGCGGTGGTGAGGGACCTTCCCGGTAAACCTGGCGGTGATCCACAGTGGCTGTGAAAAAAAATTAGGTCTCTGACTCCTCTCGTGGCTCGGTCCCGCGAGGATGTGGGGAAGTCGAGCGGCCAAATTCCCAGAGGATGCGTAGCGGCTGTGAAACAACTGCAGCTGTGTGAGAGACCTGGCGGTGTGGCTTTAGGGGTGGATGCAGCCCTAAAGCCCTCGGGGACAGCGACTGGCTACACTCCCGTTGTGCGCCGTGGCTGAGAAACCCATACAAAGTCCTGTGTGTGGGCTGCACATCTGCTTCAGGTGCATGAGCAGCCCTGAAGGTTCCGAGGGTGGCGATTGGCCGTGTTTCTCGGGCATGTGCAGTGGTGGAGGATGCTGTATCAGTCTGTGGAACCGATTTGTCCCTGTGCATGGCGTGCACGTGGCGCAGTGACCACATAGCTGGCAGTTGTGCTGTCCTTGTAATCCTGCGGTGTGCGTGCGGGGCTTCTGTGCACGGGAGGTCAGCTGTCGTGAGCTGAGTCAGATTCGGGGAGCTTGGTGAAAATCAGCGCAGTCGGCGCCGATGTCCTTCCCCGTTCAGGCTGCTTCCTTCGGCTCGTTCGTGTCGCCATTCATGGTGCATGTCGGTCCCAGCGCTGCCCGCTCCGGAGGGCGCGCTCCGGTGTGGATGAAGAGGTTGCAGGCGTTCTGTGGTCATCTGGGGTTCACAGCGCAGTGAGAGGGAGCAGACGGTCATTCTCTCTCATCAGGTCACCAGTGTGAAGGTAAAAGATCAGGTGAGGGACGCACCCTGATCACGTCGGGGTCACCAGTGTGGAGGAATAAAATCAGGGGAGATGCGATGAGCTGGAAGGTTGCAAAGTTTTATTTCCTCCATCAAAATGAGACACACATCGTAGCTCTGAGCTACTGTCTTCATGAGGCATGTATAGTAAGCTCTTTTATACAGACAGAGAGACTGCATGGCACATTAGCATATTGGTATACATATCAGTCAATACACATGATTAGCATGACCAACTGGTGCCCGGACGTCCTCTTCTTAATCTGGGGATGTATAAACAATAGTCCATTGTTCTGGTTGTCCCACAGGGGCTCTCTGTCCATATGCAGTTTTTCCTCTGTTTCCTCCAGCCCTGCTGAGGGTGAATAGTAACAGTCTGCATTGTGCTGAATGACCACAGTCTCACTGATGAACGCCTGCAGTCCATCCTGAGAATCTCCACAACACAGAACCTTACACCAAACCTAAACGAACTTGTTCCCAAGAAAAGCTGCCAAACATGTAGCTCTGACAAAATGGCATAAGAGCAAAGAAAGCTGAATGTTTTGATTTGTTATTTTAATTTTTGCTGAAAAGCACAAATTTTATTTATATTTCCAGGGTTTTTTGGACCATGTTCATATTTTGAATTTGTATGATTTTGACAGGGGATATTTTTATGGAGAGCAAAATATTTGAAGATATTTAAAGTTTAAGTTTTTTTTATAAAATATCACAATAGCAAAGAAAGCTGAATGTTTTGATTAGTTATTTTTACTTTTGGGGAAAAGCATGATTTTTATTTAGTTTTTTCAGGGCGTTTTTTGCAGCATGTTCATATTTGTAACTTGTATAATTTTGATGAGATTTTTTTGGAGCGCAAAGTATTTTAAGTTATATAAAGTTTAAGTTTATTTATTCTGGAATAATATTCCTGTCTGTTTTTATTCATATTTCTGTTCAAAAAATATTTAGTTTTAGTGTGTTCAATAAATGCTTATCCTGTTCGGCCTGTGACCTAAAGTGTGCTTTGAGTTTTGGCCCCCTGTGCAATTGAGTTTGACACCTCTGATTTAGAGTGTTGGTTCACAGAAGGAACTCGTACAGATATCAGCTTAGGTGCTGCCTGCAGCACATATATGAGTACACACACACACACACACACACACACACACACACACACACACACACACACACACACACACACACACACACAGAGCTAAACACATGTACTTGTTCATATAATGGGACCTGCCGGGGGCTGTCCGAGCCAACAGTGTAACACTTTCAAGCTGCAGGATATCATTACTAATTAAGAGCTGACTTTATTTACCTGCTCTCTGTTCTGATCAGCTGGTGCCTGCAGCACATACTCACTCACACACACACACACACACACACACACACACACACACACAGAGTGCTAAACACACATACTTGTTAATGTAACGGGACCTGTTGGGGATGTGTCCAAGCCAACTTAAGTGTAACACTTTCAAACTACAGGATATTATGGAGATTCAATTTACTGTTTAGCCCTTCTTGCCATCTTTTTTTTACCTTTGTTTGCAGTCTGCACCATCAGCTGTCCAGTGCTGTTCTGGTAGATATGCCAGAGTATCAGAACACCGGAGGAGGCGGATCCAATGAGCTGATCGCCCGAAGCAGAGTTCAGCTGTTTTCCATGATAAATCCCACTTTGCTGTCCCTTGGCTACAGCTCCCAGCAAAAGCACACTCCATGCATTATCTTGCTTTTTTTATAAGCTTTTTTTATTGCCATCAGTTCACGTGCCTTTGAGCCAGGTTGTGACAACTGTTATTTGATGTTCCTGTCATGTCACATCAGCTGTTTTAGACATGACCGACCTGACAGATTTGACAGCTCTGCAATGGTCTTTGGAGGGGAGAATCATCTGGTTGAACAGAGACGATCACTTGCAGACCTAGGATTCATTCGGGAGGCGACGGTAGTTTAGCATAAGTTATGCATAAGTTAGACTATCATTGGGCAAAAGTTGTCAGCGCCGGCCGGCAACATGCTAAGCATTTGTTGGTTGAAGTTATTTATCCATCCATCCATCTTCTACCGCTTTTCCGGAGGTCCGGGTCGCGGAGGCAGCAGTTGAAGCAAAGAAGCCCAGACTTCCCTCTCCCCAGCCACCTGCTCCAGCTCTTCAGAGGGGATACCAAGGCGTTCCCAGACCAGCTGGGAGACATAGTCTCTCCACCGAGTCCTGGGTCTGCCCCGGGGTCTCCTCCCAGTGGGACGTACCTGAAACACCTCAAGTGGGAGGCGTCCAGGAGGCATCCTAATCAGATGCCCATACCACCTCAACTGACTCCTTTCAATGTGGAGGAGCAGCGGTTCTACTCTGAGCCTCTCCCGGATGACTGAGATCCTCACCCTATCTCTGAGGGTGAGTCCAGCAATCCTACGGAGAAAGCTCATTTCAGCTGCATGTATCCGCGATCTCGTTCTTTCGGTCATTACCCAAAGCTCGTGACCATGGGTGAGAGTAGGAACGTAGATTGACTGGTAAATCGACAGCTTTGCCTTAGAACTCAGCTCCCTCTTCACCACAACAGACCGGTACAACGTCCGCATCACTGCAGATGCTGCTCCAATCCGTCTGTCGATCTCTCGCTCCATTTTCCCCTCACTCGTGAACAAGACCCCAAGATACTTAAACTCCTCCACTTGGGGCAGGAGCCTGTCCCCAACCCGGAGAGGACAATCCACCTTTTTCCGGCTGAGGACCATGGACTTGGACTTGGAGGTGCTGATTCTCATCCCAGCCGCTTCACACTCAGCGGCAAACCGTCCCAGCAAGAGCCGTAGGTCATTGCTGGATGAAGCCAACAGGACAACATCATCTGCAAACAACAGAGATGAGATCCTGTGGTCACCAAGCATGACACCCTCCATTCCCTGGCTGCGCCTAGAAATCCTGTCCATAAAAATTATGAACAGGATCAGTGACAAAGGGCAGCCCTGGCGGAGTCCAACTCTCACTGGGAATGACTCCGACTGAGTGTTGGCAATACGAACCAAACTCTCACAACGGTCGTACAGAGACCGAATAGCTCGTAACAACAAGCCCGATACCCCATACTCCCGAAGCACCTCCCACAAAAATCCACGAGGGACACGGTCAAATGCCTTCTCCAAGTCCACAAAACACATGTAAACTGGTTGGGCAAACTCCCACGAACCCTCAAGAATTCTCGAGAGGGTAAAGAGCTGGTCCGATGTCCCACAGGCAGGACGAAAACCACATTGCTCCTCCTGAATCCGAGGTTCGACCAACGGCCGGACTCTCCTCTCCAGTAGTTATTTATAAGTTATCAAAATGTTCTATATATATTACTAATACATTTTGTATAGGTCCAACTCATTATGGATATGCAATGCATATGGACAAAAGCAAAAAAAAAAAAAAAATCACTGTATGCCAGCATTTTAGACCAATTTTTATATGTTTGGCAAACGCTGCCTAAATCGTCAAGGTGTGACAGGGCCTTTACCTCAGAATCAGTTTTAGAACATGTTCAATCTTCTTTATGCTGCCTTGAAAGCTCTTATTGTGTAAAAATCTGAAGAAAGTCAACATGATATTGGCAGTATTTTCCTTGTTTTGGAGTGAAACATAAGGTTTGTGGTGTAAAGGACTGAGGCTCACTCCAAAAGAATAAGCATTGGCAACACTGACTTAGTAAGAGAATAAATAACACACTAGCGACTGTAAACTAACTAGGCTAATAACAATAACAGTAATACAAACAGCAATAATCGAGGGATTCAGCATACACAAAGTAATATTAAAACAAGTCAGGTAATATATCAGTGGGGCAGTGGTGGCCTAATGGCTAGGGATGTCGAGTGGTCACTGGAGGGTCACTGGTTCAATCTCTGGACTGTCAGGATCAGATCTGGGTTGGACAGATAACGTAGTGCCCTGGGTCAAGACTCTTAACCCAGACTGCTCCAGTGGAGCAGGTCAGTGGCCACTGGGCAGCTTCCATGTGTGAGTGTGAACAGGGTGTCCCATCAGTGACCCTTCTGTGTGGAGTTTGCATGTTCTCCCCATGTCTGCGTGGGTTTACTCCAATTTCCTCCCTCAGGCCAAAAACATGCAATTGGATAAATTGGAGACTCTAAAGTTGCCCAAGGTGTGAATATTGAAGGGACTGGTGCCGCACCTTGGCTGCCTCATCATCCAGATGAATGCTCTGAATTTAAACAGGCAGACTTTATTGATCCCAAACTGAGAAATTACAATGTAACAGCAGCATTACAGAAGATGACTAAAATAACAGAAACACACACAGCATAATAGAAAAAGGAATTACCCAGGGAAAGTTAAAAAAAAAACTGCCTAGATAACTTTATATACATCCCAGATGATACATGAAGCATACTCGCTGTACAATGCAGGACCATCGGGTGCAGGGTGAAATGTGAGGTACCAGTTACTGTAGATTGCAGTATGGCAGCATTGTTATGGTCAGAATTCAACATTAGAGTGAGTTATTGTACAGTGAAATGGCATGCGGCAGAAAAGATTTCCTGTACCTTACCGTTCGGCAGAGAAGCTGTCAGTCTGCTGGAGAAAGTGGTATATACAGTATATACATACATACTAGTTTGTTCAGTGTCCTCCTCTCCACCACTGTCTCAAAGGTCTCCAGCCTGAGACCAGTCACAGAGCCAGCTCTCTTGATAATCTTGTCAAGTCTGTTGGTGTTGCTGGCTCTGGTGCTGCTACCCCAACAGACAGCAGCAAAGAAGATGGAGCTGGCAACAACGGCCTGGTAGAGAGCTCCAGCATCTTATTGCACACATTGAAGGATCTCAGCTTCCTCAGAAAGTAAAGTCTGCTCATCCCCTTCTTGTGCACAGCATCAGTGTTAGATTTCCAGTCAAATCCATTGCTGATCATGACACCCAGGTATTTGTAGTCCTCCACTACCTCCACATCCTCCCCGCTAATCTGCAATGGCTGTGAAGGCGTCCTCTTTTTCCTGAAGTCAGTCACCATCTCTCTGGTCTTGCTGATGTTCAGCCTCAGGTGATTCTGCTCGGTCCACTCCACAAATCTGTTTACCAGTGCCCTGTTCTCTCCCTCCTCTCTCCCTCTTATACACCCAACAACAGCCAAGTCATCAGAGAATAATAAAGGTTTATTTAAAAAAAGAGAGGTTGCTGCTCAATGGACCTTCCCTGTATAAATAAAGGTTAAATAAATAAAACAAACAACTGAGAGTCAGACATACAGTTGAAACCAGAAGTTTACATGTACTGTATAAAAAGACACAGAACCTTTTTTTTTTCTCTTCTCTGTCTGACATTAAATCAGACTGAACTCTTAATGTTTTAGGTTAATTAGGATGACCAAAATTATTTCTATTTGCTAAAGAATTTTTAAGAGAATTTTTTATTACTTTCTTCAAAGTCAGAAGTTTACATACAGTACATTTCCTTAGCGTTTGGTAGTATTGTCCTTGAACTGTATGAGTTGGGTCAAATGTTTTGGGTATCCTTCCACAAACTTCTCATAATAGTTTGCTGGAATTTTGGCCCATTCCTCTTGACAAAACTGGTGTAACTGAGTCAGGTTTGTAGGCCACCTTGCTCGCACATGTCATTTCAGCTCTGCCCACAAATTTTCCATGTGACTGACATCAGGGCTATGCCAAAACATTGAAAACATTGACTTTGTTGTCCTTAAGCCACTTTGTTGACATGGAGAATAACAGTTTGAAATAATGTTTACTGTGTTCAGGAACAGGAAATACAAGGCACGAATCTGGCAACCCTGTAGGCAGAAGAGAGAATGGATGGTGAATATCAAATTGGTAAACCTGGCAATTAGTGTTTGTGTTATTGTCTTACAGTTGGTGATGAGTGATGCTGTCTGCACAGCTGATAGTTCCAGAGGCTCGCCAATGGTGCTGTCCTGAACAGGCAAGTGCGCTTCATCCTGAATGATGTGGTGAAGGGAGATGCCGCGGCCGGGGCAAGTTGAGGTGACAGGTAAAAGGGGGTTATGGTGGAGACTTGCTGGTGGAGGAACTGTAGAATGTCTGCAATCCACCAGGGAAATACATCCACCTGTGCACAGATTTGGGTCCTGGGAGACAGCACAAAGAGTTGCGAGGAAAAGGTTTGAGGCTTACTTGATCCCACTGTGGAGAAGAGGGTTTTTGAGAATGGAATGAAGAGCTGGGCTGCACACCGAAGAGAGGCACGCTCTGGTCTGGACACAGGTCATCTAACATCTCTGTGAAGACTGATGGGTTCACTCTTCTTTTAAAGGGGCTGCCTAATTAGTGGCACAAATTTGCGTAGTGCAGTGGCTGAGGAGAATGAGAGCAATCAGGAGAACAACAACAGTGTGCAGCCCGGATCATAACATCTGTAACTAATATGGCGGTATGCTTAGGATCATTGTCTATTTGGAAGACCCATTTGCACCTAAGCTTTAACTTCCTGGTTGATGTCTTGAGATATTGATTCAATATTTCCATATAATGTTCCTTCCTCATGAGGTCATCTATTTTGTGAAGTGCATCAGTCTCGCCTGCAGCACAACATGATGCTGCCACTCCCACACTTCACAGTTGGGATGGTGTTCTCAGGCTTGCAAACGTCCCCCTTTTTCCTGCAAATATAATGATGGTTATTATGGCCGAACAGTTCAATTTTACTTTCATCAGACCACAGGGCATGTCTCCAAAAATTAAGGTCTTTGTCCCTGTGTGCATTTGTAAACTGTAATCTGACTTTTTATGCTGCTTTTGGAGTAATGGCATCTTCCTCATATAATAGTAGCCTTTCAGCTTATGTTGGCACAGGACTCGTTTCACTGTGGATAATGGCATGCTTACCAGCTTCAGCCAGCATCTTCACAAGGTCTTTTGCTTTTGTTCTGGGATAGATAGGAGCATTTCACACCAAAACATGTTCATCTCTGGGACACAGAACCTGTCTCCTTCCCGAGTGGTATGGCTGGATATTCCCATGGTGTTGATACTTGTGTATAATTGTTTGAACAGATGAATGTGGCATCTTCAGGAATGTGGAAATTGTACCCAAAGAAGAACCAGAGTTGTGGAGGTCCACAGTTCTCTTCCTGGTATCTTGGCTGATTTCTGCTGATTTTCTCATGATGTCACACAAGGAAGCAATGTGTTTGAGGTGTGCCTTAAGGTACATCCACAGGTGTGCCTACCATCTGGAAACCTGTTCTATCAATAAATTAATACACAAATCTTCATCCACAAGAGAATTTATGGAAACTTTACTAAACAACTACGTTCCACCTATGAAGACCTTGATGCAACAATGTACAGTGGTGTGAAAAAGTATTTGCCCCATCTTGATTCCTCATTTTTTCTATGTTTGTCACACTTAATGCGTCAAATCATCAAACAAACTTAAATATTAGACAAAGATAACACAAGTAAACAAAATATGCAGTTTTTAAATGAAGGTGTTTGCTATTAAGGATAAAAAATCTCAACCAACATGGGCCTGTGTGAAAAAGTGATTGTCCCCCCTGTTAAAACATAAATTAACTGTGGTTTATCACATCGTTGGAAAGCTGAGTTCAATTTCTCTAGCCACACCCGGGCCTGATTACTGTCACACCTGTTCTCAATCAAGAAATCACTTAAATAGGACTTGCCTGACAAGTAGACCAAAAGAGCCACGAAAGCTAGACATCATGCTGCAATCCAAAGAAATTCAGGAACAAATGAGAAACAAAGTAACTGAGATCTATCAGTCAAGTAAAGGTTATAAAGCCATTTCTAAAGCTTTAGGACTCCAGCGAACCACAGTGAGAGCCATTATCCACAAATGGTGAAAACATGGAACAGTGGTGAACCTTTCCAGGAGTGGCCTGCCAACCAAAATTACCCTAAGAGTGTAGTGATGACTCATCCAAGAGGTCAAAAAAGACCCCACAGACTTCCGGTCTGGACGCCATGGCGACTGCAGCTTAACACTGAAGCTCTCAGACCCAATCCAGGATAACACCTTGAAAATCAAACTTAACGGATTTTTGGAGGAGTGAAAATCAAAAGACAAAATCATCATGTCTAAAGGAAAACAGAAGAAACTGAAATTCTCCAGGCCAGGACACGTATCGGCCGGAGAAACTGAACTGGAAGATCTCCGTTCAGAAGACGGGGAACTGGTGATAGCTAACAAAAAGGTTAGCCTGAAATCACTATTTGAGGAGCTACGACGATTTCGCCGAGAAGTTACGGCCGAATTTTGGGAATTCAGAGAAGAATTGAAAAGGACAAACAGCAGAGTGGACCAGGCCGAGAACCGAATCTTGGAAACAGAGGAACGAATAAAAGTGCTCGAAGATTCTGTGCTGGACCTACGCAAAAGACAAGCATCTATAGATGCTAAGCTAGCCAACCAAGAAGGAAGAGCGAGAAGAGACGATATAAGAATTCATGGTCTGATAGAAGGAGCCGAAAACGGTTTTAACTCAATGGCAGAATGCGTGGAATCCTTACTAAGAGAGAAATTGGATATTCCACAAACCACCGACTTGAAGATAGAAAAGGCACATCGTTCATTAGCCGCTAGGCCGGCGGCGGAAGCGCCCCCACGTTCGGTGTTGGTAAGATTTTCCAATTTCAAAATAAAACAAGAGGTTGTAAGACTGGCCTGGCAGAAAAAAGGATTTATGCACCAGGAGAGAAAAGTCTACGTGGAACACGATTACGCCCCGGAGGTCCTTAAAAAGCGCAGGGAATACAACAACGCGAAAAAGGTGTTAAGAGAGAAGAAATTGCGCTTTCAGACTCCATTTCCTGCGAAGTTAAGGGTCTTCTACGGCGATGAAACGTGTCTCTATAATTCGGCGGAAGAAGCAACAGCTGACATGGCGAAAAGAGGGCTCCCGGTAACGGTATTTAAACCCGCAGCAGACCCGAGTGAGAAGATCAAAGCGCAAACATGGACAACACAAAGACCTTCAAAATCCACGGACCAGCAGCGGGAAACCCAGCGCCAGAGCGTCGCGGATAAACTATCCGTTTTCAGGTTGGAATAGCGACCTTTTTTTTTTTTTTTTTCTCTTGAATCAATCCGCACATCCAACCCCCCTCATACAAGGTAACAAACATTAAAGGAGATGCATATTCAGCATGTGGTAAAACATTTCATGGAACAGTCATAATATTTGAAACAAATAAGTCTTTGTAATAAAAAAAAAAAAAAATTGTTAAAATAGAAATGTGACAATAATCCACATGTTCTCCTCATACTAACAAATACTGCTTTTGCGTGAATGTTTGATGTGATGGGGGTGGGAGGGTGCACACAATTTCACAGGGTTTAGGCATAACAGGAAAAAAAAAAAATCATTACAAGTTTGGATTGGGTTCTGAAACTCACGTTAAAAGCATGGGGCAGCTTACAGTGGTAAGAGAGGGCCCTCAACACGTAACAGAGTTTGAGGAATTTCCCTCAGGGCCTTCACTCCATCAAGGCTCTTCCAGGGTCTTTAAAAAGACCTCAGCTCAGGAAGTTCTTCTGACAGCTTTTTGTTTTAAAGTTTTATACACTATGTTCTTAATGTTTTTCTTGTTTTTAATGTTCTTTCAGTTTCTGAGTAGCACAAATGAGGGCCACCACACAGTTATACTAAACAAAACAACACAATGGAGAAACAGGGTATAACCAAAATAATTTCATATAATGTAAAAGGAATCCTGAATCCAGTTAAAAGATCCAAGATTCTAGGCAAAATGAAAAAAGACAAAGCAGGAATAATATTTTTACAAGAAACCCACCTTACAGACGTGGAACACAATAAACTCAGTAGACAAGGGTTTAAAATGATTTCTTCATCTTCATATAAGTCAGGGAGGAGGAGGGGAGTAGCGACATTGATATCAACCAAAATTACATTTGAAAAAAAATCAGAACACAAAGATAAAGAAGGGAGATACAGTTTGGTAACTGGGCAGCTAGAGGGAGAAGATATCACCCTGCTGAATGTGTATGCTCCCCCAGGGGCTAACTGGAAATTTTATAAAAATGTATTCGACCTAATGATAACTAAAGCTCAAGGTTTAGTGATATGTGGTGGGGACTTCAATCTTAGACTGAATCCATACTGGGATGCTTCTGGTAATTCTCCACATCAAAATAACACCCAAAACAGGAAGACTCGGATGCTACTAAAAGAAATGGGAATCTGTGACGTGTGGAGGGAACTCAACCCCAGTGTAAAAGACTATACATTTTACTCAACTCCACATTCATCCTACTCAAGGATTGACTATTTTTTTATGTTTAATAGAGACATTGGAAGAGTAAAAACATGTAAAATAGGACTGATGGATCTCTCTGACCACAGTCCGATCTACATGGACTTAAATATCCAAAAATACACAAATAATACATTTTCTTGGAGGTTAAATTCAATGTCCTGAAAGGACCATTGAAAGATGAATTGGAATCAGATATTCTCAGATATTTGGAAGATAACGATAATGGAGAAGTATCCCCTTTAATACTGTGGGATGCATGCAAAGCTGTAATAAGAGGAAAGATTATTGCAAAACTGGCAACCCAAAAGAAACTAAGACAAGAAAAACTATCCACATTAGAGTCAGAACTTAGGAACCTAGAAAAAGAACACAAAGGCAACACTCATTCTACTGACTCGCTCAAGATTAAGGAAATTAAAAACCAAATAAACGAGATCTACACAATAGAAATCCAGAAGAAACTTTACATTTTTGAAACAAAAGTACTATGAAGCAGGCAGTAAATCGGCAAAATTGCTAGCCTATAAATTGAGGAAACATCAAACAGAAAGAGCAATCTACAAAATCAGAGACCCAGTATCAAAGGAAATAAAATTCAGAATTCAGGATATTCTTAAAAGCTTTGAGAATTACTATAAGAACTTATACTCCCACAAAAAAACATAAAAACGCATCCGAGGCATTTCTAAACACATTAAACCTTCCCCAACTTACGGAGTCACAAAATAAAACACTATTGTCAGAAATACATCCTAAAGAATTGGAAAAAGCAATTATGAAACTTAAAGCTAACAAATCCCCAGGAGCTGATGGCTATACAGCAGAGTGGTACAAAACCTTTAAACAGCAACTATCTCCTCTCCTCCTGAAAACATTTAAGATAAGATAAGATAAGATAAGATAAGATAAGATAAGATAAGCCTTTATTAGTCCCACAACGGGGAAATTCCAGGATTGCAACAGCACAGGGATAGCAACACTCAGAGCAACAATCAGAAGGCAAGAAAAAAAACAAGCAAGCAAGAGCAGCTAATATACATATGTACATATTACTATAAAATATATATATACACACACACACACACACACACACAGACACAGTGCAGAGCATTGTAGCTGGATGGAATAAATATATGAATATATGAACACACAGTGCAGAGCATTGTAGCTAGATGGAATAAATATGTAAATATATAAACACCCACAGTACGGAGCATTGCAGCTAGGTGGAATAAATGTGCAAGTATATAAACACCCACAGTACGGAGCAATGTAGCTAGATGGAATAATATGTAGATATATAAAAACACAGTGCGGAGCATTGTAGCTAGATGGAATAAATATATAGATATATAAATATAAACACACCCAGTGCTGAGCATTGTAGCTAGATGGAATAAATATGTAAATATATAAACACACACAGTGCAGAGCATTGTTGCTAGATGGGATGAAACAGCATAACCGTCTACTTAGTTATCCTACATGGTATGATTATGTGCCCATACATATTCTCACCCTCCATAGCGACCGGTATGTTCCTAGTTGTATGCCGGAGAGGACCATTGTGTAAGTCTATTGCATCTTTTGTATTCAAGAAACTATTAGTTTGTTACGTCTTTTTGCTATCTCTGCGAGCAGCCCTGCTTAGGTTGTACAGTCTGACAGCCGTTGGTAGGAAGGACCTACGAAACCTCTCGGTTGTGCACCTGGGATGATGTAGTCTGCTGCTAAATGAGCTCCTCAGTGCATCCAGTATGTCCTGCATAGGGTGGAACTCGGACTCCAGCAGAGATGACAGTTTAGCCACCGTCCTTCTCTCTCCTATCTCCTCCATCGGATCAAGGCGCTGCCCCAGGACAGAGCTACCTTTCTTAATCATAATTTAATTATGTCCTCCACACAGGGGAAATCCCCCCCTCCTGGAGAGAAGGGGTCATTGCAGTTATACCTAAACCTGAAAAGGATAAACTAGAGTGCTCCATCTACAGACCAATCAGTGTACTAAATCAGGACTATAAGCTTTTTACCATTATCCTTGCCAAAAGGTTAGAAAATATACTGACAGACCTAATTCATTTAGACCAAACAGGTTTTATAAGACAAAGACAGACACAAGACAACATTCGACGCACTTTACACATAATTCATCATATAAAAAAATATAACTTAAATGCAGTCATATTGGGATTAGATGCTGAAAAAGCATTCAATTCGGTTGACTGGTCTTTTCTATATAGAATCTTATCCAGTTTCAATTTTCATAACAACTTCATTAGAACTATACAGGCATTATATAAAAAACCAACAGCTAAAATAAGGATTAACGGTAATTTATCATCATCTTTTGAACTGGAAAGAGGATGTCGTCAGGGCTGCCCCCTGTCTCCACTGCTCTTTGCAATCTTCATAGAACCTCTGAGCCAATGGATAAGACAAAATCAAAAAATTCAAGGTATTACACTTGGTCAGAAGGAACATAAAATAGCACTCTTTGCTGATGACATTTTAATATACCTAGGGCAGCCGGACACTTCTTTACCAGAACTAACCTCAGTTTTTTCAGAGTATGGAGATTTATCGGGGTACAAATTAAACATGCATAAAACCCAAGTTTTAACATTCAACTATGACCCAAATCATTATTCACTAAGCAAACTCAAAACTAACTGGGAGTCGGAATCTATGAAATATCTGGGGGTCAATATCCCGAAACAACTCAACAAAATTATATCACTAAACTATGATCCACTGGTGACAAAAATAAAATCTGACCTAGCAAGATGGAATATGATACCATTCTTGGGTACTGCACAAAGAATTGAAGCAGTCAAAATGAATATACTTCCAAGTCTTCTATACCTTTTCCAAACAATACCGGTAGAACCTCCCAAAAAAACATGGCAGGAGCTGGACAGAAGGATCTCAAGATTCATATGGCAGGGCAAGAGACCTAGAATCAGATATAGAACCCTACAGCTAAACAAAGACAAAGGTGGGCTCGCGCTGCCAAATATCAGGGACTACTTTAAAGCCGCACAAATTAAAACTTTAGTAGAGATATGTAACCCAGTCTACACTGCACAATGGAAGGAGATCGAATGCCAAATAACAAGTGACATCCCCCTACAGGCGATAATAGGGAACAATGCCTTACCTAAGCTTTTGAATAACACTAACCCGTGGATAGAGACCCCGCTAAAAATTTGGTTTAAGATAGTCAGAGAGAATCAAACTAAAGAGCCCTATCGACTTCTGCAATGGGTTGCCTATGATCAGGACTTTACTCCTAATAAAACAGACACCAGATTTAAAAAGTGGAAGGAGAAAGGGCTGATAAAATATTACGATTTTTTTAAAGGGCAAATCTTAAGAAGTTTTGAAGATTTGAAAAAACAAGGCCTAATAAATCAAGACCTTTACAGGTTCTTCCAGCTTAGACACCACATAAACAATATACTTAAAAAGGAGGTTTTGGAAAGGGCCCAGTCAGGTGTTCTGAAGGTCTTCTTAATGGCATATAAAGGGATCCCAGGGATCAGATACATTTCTAAAATATACCAAGGTCTTCAAGACTTAAAAGGAGACAACACATCTTATATAAAAGAGAGATGGGAAAAAGAGGGGAATTTCACTTTACAACTGGAAATATGGGAAAAGCTAAATAAACAGCAATGGAAAAGTACCTCATCCCTGCAGTGGAGAGAATTTGGATGGAAAAACTTGGTAAGATTTTTCAGAACACCTGCACAAAACAAATTTACCCATAAGGGATTGAACTGTTGGCGCTTGTGTGGTGAAAAGACTGCAAATCATTTTCATGTGTTTTGGTCATGCCCAGTTATCCACCAATATTGGACCAATGTACAGACAATATTGGGGAAAATATTCAAAATTACAGTTCCCTTTTCTTTTGTAACTTTGTATTTGGGTTTACTACCGGACTCACTGGAAAGACGAGGAGAAAAATACTTATTCAATGTTTTAATATTGGCAAGCAAAAAAGCTCTAACTAAAAAATGGATGTTGAAGGACTGTCCTACACCTGAAGATTGGATTAACGTGATCCAAGACATTTACTCGATGGAAAAGTTGACATTCGCACTGAGACAGGACATGGATGGGTTCATGAACTTTTGGCAACCCTGGATCGCATATGTGTCTTCCATTAGATCTAATCTTTGACAAATACCATTTCAATAATGGTCCCGCTCTTTGTTCCAATGCTACTCAGATGCTCTTTTACCTTTATTTACTTACTTTTTCCTTTTTGTTTTTTTTTTTTTTGCTGGTTTGTTTGTTTTTTTGTTTTTTGTTTTTTGTTTTTGTTTTTTTTCTCACTTTAATTTCACTTTTTCTTTCACTTTAAAAAAAAAAAGGGGGTGTTGTAAGAATTATTCTTCCAATGTTGTCAGATATCAGAAAATAAGGGAACATGTGATGAAAATGTAAACAATGCATTGCTGTAACGACCTGTATACCCTTTACAAAAACTTAAATAAAAAAAAAAAAAGACCCCACAACAACATCCAAAGAACTGCAGGCCTCACTTGCCTCAGTTAAGGTCAGTGTTCATGACTCCACCATAAGAAAGAGACTGGGTAAAAATGGCCTGCATGGCAGAGTTCCAAGACAAAAACCACTGCTGAGCAAAAAGAACATAAAGGCTCATCTCAGTTTTGCCAGAAAACATCTTGATGAGCCAAGACTTTTGGAAAAAATACTCTGTGGACTGACGAGACAAAAGTTGAACTTTTTGGAAGGTGTGTGTCCTATTACATCTGCTGTAAAAGCAACACAGCATTTCAGAAAAGGAAGATCATACCAACAGTAAAATATGGTAGTGGTAGTGTGATGGTCTGGGGGTGTTTTGCTGCTTCAGGACCTGGAAGACTTGCTGTGGTGAATGGAACCATGAATTCTGCTGTCTACCAAAAAATCCTGAAAGAGAATGTCCGGCCATCTGTTCGTGACCTCAAGCTGAAGCGCATTTGGGTTCTGCAGCAGGACAATGATCCAAAACACACCAGCAAGTCCACCTCTGAGTGGCTTAAGAAAAACAAAATGAAGACTTTGTAGTGGCCAAGTCAAAGTCCTGACCTGAATCCAATTAACACGCTGTGGCATGACCTTAAAAAGGCAGTTAATGCTCGAAAACCCTCCCAATGTGGCTGGATTACAACAATTCTGCAAAGATGAGTGGGACAAAATTCCTCCACAGCGCTGTAAAATACTCATTGCCAGTTATTGCAAACGCTTCATTGCATTTGTTGCTGCTAAGGGTGGCCCAACCAGCTATTAGGTTTAGGGGGTAATCACTTTTTCACACAGGGCCATGTAGGTTTGGATTTTTTTTCTCCTTAATAAATGCCTTTTATTAAAAATTGCATTTTTTTTTTACTTGTTATTTTTGTCTTCTTCTTCGTCGATCGCTAGATGGTCACACCAGCTGCCCTGACGAATGCTGCCGTCCTGCGGAGGCCCCCGAGGTCCGACGAGGAGACCCACATTCCCATTGCGGCTAGAAAGTACGCCACCAATTTCAGGGCTGAGGCAGAGGCCCTGAGAACAGCAGCGGCCCACGTCAGGGAACATCAAGACAAGGCACACAAGTGGGTCGTCATCTTCACTGATGCCTTCTCTGTCTTGGATGCACTTCAGGACCCCCGACGCAAAGAACTGAATGAACTCGCCCTCACTCTGTCTCAACTAGCAACACAGGTGAACGTATCACTCCAATGGATTCCTGCCTACTGTGGAATCTATGGAAATGAGACGACTGACAGACTTGCTAAGGACGGTGGGCAGCAAGACCAGGAAGACAGGCAGGTCTCTTACAGTGAGGAGAAAACCATTATTAAGGCCCTGTCTCACAAGAAGTGGCAGCAGAAACACCCAAACTTCTGCAAGGATGACAACTACTATAGTCTGAGCAGGGCTGACCAAGTCGTTCTGTTCAGACTCCGAACTGGACATAACAGAATGCATGCCCACATGCACCAGAAACTTAAAGTTGGACAGTCGGACAGATGCCCATGTGGTACTGCCCAAATGACCAGCGAACACCTCCTCCAAGACTGCCCAGACCACGCTGCACTCAGACGAGCTACGTGGCCTGACCCCACATCGCTGAACCATTTTTGTCTAATATTTAAATTTGTTTGATGATCTGAAACATTTAAGTGTGACAAACAGAACAAAATGAGAAATCAGGAAGGGGCAAACACTTTTTCACACCACTGTACATGTTTGTATTTCATTATGCTTCTTTATCAATATGTTTTGTTTTTGGGGTGATGTCCACAGCCTTTCTAGCCATGTAGTGTGGAGTACTTTAACATGTTCTAATTGAAATACTTTTAGTTTGAAAATCCAGATAAGACACACGCTTATCTCTGGGTAAGTGGGAGAAGGAAAACCAAAAACAAAGTAATTACACTAATGCATTTTTAATTTAATTAGAGTTGAACATAAGATTGGAACTTTGACACAATCTTGGAATAAAATGTAATGATCATTTCAAGCTGCAACAGAATAACAGCAACAAAGTGATGGCATCGACTCTCGGTGTAATCCAATCACTGTAATCCATCTTATCGCTCATTACAAACCTTATCTTGTTTTAGGAAAAGAATCAATCCAATTTACGTTAACTGCTTATTTATGGATTAAACTGGGATCTTCCAACAGTTCCCCAACTCTGAGTCAATGCCAGTGGAAGCTTTATACACTCCCGGCTGACCGCCAACCTGATGTGTGACTTGACACTGGCTGCTAGCTGTTAATAGTTAGCTTCTATGTTAATTAAATTGGCAGAAAGCCAGTGGCGGTGACAGTGGATCATAAATTATGGTGGCATGGATGGCTGGTGAATGTGTGTGAAAGCAAAGGGGAGCGATGAGTGGAGGTACGTCTAAGAAGGATGAGGCTTTTGAGGAAAGCAGCAGTGTGGAAATTTCTTTGACCAGGGGAGGGTTTGGAAAAATATATAATTAAAAAAACCCACAAAAGTTTGATAATTTTTTGACAGTAATATTGCAACTTTATGAGAAGAAAGTCATTTTAAAAATGACAAGAATTTGAGAAAAAAATGCTAGACTTTTAAAATGCAAAACAAATCTCTAATTAAGATAAGATAAGATAAGATAAGGCTTTATTAGTCCAACAATGGGGAAATTCCAGGATTGCAACAGCACAGGGATAACAACACTCAGAGCAACAATCAGAAGGCAAGAGAAGAAAAAAGAAACAAGAGCAGCAAGTACACATATGTACATATAAATATAAATATATATACACTACCGTTCAAAAGTTTGGGGTCAACCAGACAATTATTTTGTGTTTTCCATGAAAAGTCACACTTATTACCACCATGAGTTGTAAAATGAATAGAAAATATAGTCAAGACATTGACAAGGTTAGAAATAATGATTTGTATTTGAAATAATAATTTTTTCCTTCAAACTTTGCTTTCGTCAAAGAATCCTCCATTTGCAGCAATTACAGCATTGCAGACCTAACGTGATTGCACAAGGGTTTTCTAATCATCCATTAGCCTTCTGACACAATGAGCAAACACATTGTACCATTAGAACACTGGAGTGATAGTTGCTGGAAATGGGCCTCTATACACCTATGTAGATATTGCACCAAAAACCAGACATTTGCAGCTAGAATAGCCATTTACCACATTAGCAATGTATAGAGTGTATTTCTGATGAGTTTAAAGTTATCTTCTTTGAAAAAAAGTGCTTTTCTTTCAAAAATAAGGAAATTTCTAAGTGACCCCAAACTTTTGAACGATAGTGTATATATATAGACACACAGTGCGGAGCATTGTAGCTAGATGGAATAAATATGTAGATATATAAACACACACAGTACGGAGCATTGTAGCTAGATGGAATAATATGTAGATATATAAAAACACAGTGCGGTGCATTGTAGCTAGATGGAATAAATATGTAGATATATAAACGCACCCAGTGCGGAGCATTGTAGCTAGATGGAATAAATACGTAAATATATAAACACACACAGTGCAGAGCATTGTTGCTAGATGGGATGAAACAGCACAACCGTCTACTTAGTTATCCTACATGGTATGATTATGTACCCATACATGTTCTCACCCTCCATAGCGACCGGTATTTTCCTAGTTGTATGCCGGAGGGGACCATTGTATAAGTCTATTGCATCTTTTGCATTCAAAACTATTAGGCTGTCACATCTTTTTGCTATCTCTGCGAGCAGCCCTGCTTAGGTTGTACAGTCTGACAGCCATTGGTAGGAAGGACCTGCAAAACCTCTCGGTTGTGCACCTAGGATGATGTAGTCTGCTGCTAAATGAGCTCCTCAGTGCATTCAGTATGTCCTGCATAGGGTGGAACTCGGACTCCAGCAGAGATGACAGTTTAGCCACCGTCCTTCTCTCTCCTATCTCCTCCACTGGGTCAAGGCGCTGCCCCAGGACAGAGCTAGCTTTCTTGATCAGTTTGTTCAGTCTCTTCCTATCGGCTGCCGTAATGCCACTGCCCCAGCAGACCACTCCAAAAGTGATGGCTGATGCCACCACCGTGTCATAGAATGTCTTAAGCAGCGCCCCTTGTACACCAAAAGACCTGAGTCTCCTCAGTAGGAACAGCCTGCGCTGTCCCTTCTTGTAGAGTGCGTCAGTATTGTGTGACCAGTCTAGTTTATTGTTCAGATGAACACCCAGGTACTTATAGGATGTCACCATCTCGATGTCTGTTCCCTGTATATTTACTGGTGCTGTGAGGGGTTGTCTTTGCCTGCGGCAGTCCACCACCAGCTCCTTAGTTTTCCTCGCGTTGATCTGGAGGCAGTTCCGATGGCACCAGTCCACGAAGTCCTGGATAAGCCCTCTGTACTCAGCTTCATCTCCATTGGAGATGAAGCCAACGATCGCAGAGTCATCAGAGAACTTCTGTAGATGGCAGTGTGTTGTGTTGTGTGAGAAGTCCGCAGTATAAAGGGTGAACAGGAAGGGAGCCAAAACCGTTCCCTGGGGGGCCCCCGTGTTACCGATGATCGTGTCGGACACACAGTCCCGGGTTCTCACAAACTGAGGCAGGTTAGTGAGGTAGTCCAGGATCCATGATGACAGGTGCTGGTCCACCCCTGCGCACAGCAGCTTGTCCTTCAGGATCATCGGTTGGATGGTGTTGAAAGCACTGGAGAAGTCAAAGAACATGATCCTCACCGCATTCCTGGGCTTCTCCAGGTGGGACAGAGAACGGTGAAGGAGGAAGATCACTGCATCCTCCACCCCAATGCCATGCTGGTAGGTGAACTGGAGTGGATCCATCGCTGGTCCCACCAAGGGGTGGAGGTGAGCAAGGAGCAGTCTCTCCAGGGTCTTCATCATGTGGGACGTCAAGGCCACTGGTCTGTAGCTGTTCAGGTCTTTGGGGTGGGAAGTCTTTGGTACAGGTACCACACAAGATGTTTTCCACAGTGGTACCCTCCCCAGCTTCAGGCTCAGGTTGAAGATGTACTCCACAATCCCACACAGCTGGTCTGTACAGGACTTGAGGAGCTTTGCGCTGATGCCGTCCGGTCCCAACGCCTTCCTCGCCTTGATCTTCCTCAGCACCGTCCTCACCTGGGTCTTAGTGAGGGTCAGGTTGGGGGGCTGTGTGTTGGGAGTGGGGGGGGGGGTGTTGGTGGAGTGGGGAGTGGGCAGCAGGACTTGATGTCTTTAGAGGCAGCAGTGGCTGTTGTGCAGTCAGGGAGGAGGGCGGTTGGTCAAACCTATTGAAAAACAGATTCAGATTGTTTGCCCACTCCCTGCCCTCCGTGGCCTGGGGGGAGGTATTCTGGAGCCCAGAGATGGTTTTAAGGTTTCTCCAGACCCCGCTGATGTCGCTCTGTTGCAGCTTGTCCTCCATCTTCTTCCTGAAGCTGTCCTTGCCTTCTCTGATCTTCCTCCTCAGCTCCCTCTGTACGGACTTCAGCATCTCCCTGTTCCCCGACCTGAAGATCCTCTTCTTCTCTCTCAGAAGTGTTTTTATCTCAGGGTTGATCCAGGGTTTGTTGTTTGAGCAACACCGTATGGTCTTGGTGGGAACGGTGTTGTCCACACAGAAGCTGATGTAGTCCGTGATGGTGTGAGTGAGGCCATCGATGTCCTCACCATGTGGCTCGCAGAGCTGCTCCCAGGCGGTGGTATCAAAACAGCCCTTTAGAGTGTCCATTGCCTCCTCAGACCATAACTTCACTGTGCGCATGGCCGGAGGTTGTCTGTGCACTAGAGGTTTGTACACCGGCTGGAGATGAACCAAGTTGTGATCCAATCTCCCGAGTGGGGGGGAGTTGTAATGAGGTGTACGCCTCCTTCGTGTTTGAGTAGAATAAGTCCAGTGTTTTGTTGTCTCTAGTGTGACATGTGACATACTGGGTAAACGTGGGTAGAATGGGAGACAGTGAAACATGGTTGAAATCGCCTGAGATGAGGAGAAGAGCATCTGGGTGTTCTGTCTGCAGCCTGCCAGTTACTGAATGGATGACGTCACGCGCTGTCCCAGCGTTCGCCGTTGGATTTGCATAAACAACAATGCAGATCACGTGAGTATTCCCTCAGGAGATATGTAGGCCACATGCTAACAGCTAGCAACTCAATGTCTTTGCTGCAGTGTCGTTGTTTAACAGTGATATGTCCCGGTCTGCACCAGTTGTTGTTAACATACATTATCACTCCACCGCCCCTTGCTTTGCCACTGTCTGGTGTTTGGTCTGCCCGTATCGCGTGGAAACCCTCCAGCTCAATGTTAGCATCTGCTGCTAGTTCAGATAGCCATGTCTCAGTAAACAAAAGGAGAGAGCATTCCCGGTATATGCTATCGTAGCGGGAGATAGCCGCTAGCTCATCTACCTTTCCCAGTAACGACCGTACATTCCCCATGACAATGGATGGAAGGGAGGGTCTGTACCTTATATTCTTTGTCTTCCGCCTTACTCCAGCCCGGCAACCACGGCGTTTTCACCTCAGTTCTCCCGGTATGTCGAGTTTTTCTGTTAGCACCGGGTGGCGGTTGAGTGCTAGCAGCTCTTCCCTGCTGTACCGTCTCCTGCTATAAACAGTGGCTCCGTCCACCGGCTCAGGAGACAGTTGGGACGATCTGTGTGTCTGTGATATTAAATGGAGTGAAAACCGGATCAAAAAGAGAGAGGAAGGGAATAAAAACACTCAGAATTAAGCCGCTGTTGCAAAAGGCAGCCGACTCGTGTGGCGCCGGAAGTTTAATGTTTAATTAATGTTTAACATTTTCTTGTTTTCCATGGTGATGGACAGGTTGACAGATGAGATCAGGCAGGAGTCTCCATGGACCAGGATGTTTCCAGAAAACATTGTGATCTGTAGTGAGAGTAAGGATCAGGTGGAAGAGAACCTGGTGAGGTGGAGGTATGCTGCGGAGACAAGAGGAATGAAAGTCAGTAGAAGCATGACAGAACACAGGAGTGTGAATGAGAAGGAGGCAAGTGTAATGGTGAAGATGCAAGGAGTAGAGGTAGTAAAAGTAGATCAGTTTAAATACCTGGGGTCAACCATCAAAAGCAATGGAAAATGCACAAGAGAGGTGAACAAGAGAGTGCAGGCAGGGTGGAGTGGGTGGAGACAAGTGTCAGGGGTTATTTGTGACAGAGGATAACAGCTAGAGTCAAAGGGAAGATTTACAAGATGGTAGTGAGACCAACTATGGTATACAGTCATGTGAAAAAATTAGGACACCCCATTAACTATTCAGCTCTTTATTAAGAAATGTTCACATATCTATGTCCAACCTTGTTTTTGTTTTTATTTGCATTTTTTAACATTTATTTTAGCCCTTTTAAGTGGGAATGATTGTGGGGGTGTCCTAAAAAAAGATGGGGGGTGTCCTAATTTATTCCTCAACTTGTTTAGAATTGCATTGTACTGAAAATTTGAAAAAAAAAAAAAGTCTTTAATTCATTTTTAATTGTTTAGTTGTATTACATGAATCTCCCAGTACTTTTAATACTGATATTAAATATCCATATGTCCAAATATGCTAAAAAAAAAACCACACGGACTTAAACAGTGTGTCCTATTTTTTTCACACGACTGTATGGTTTGGAAACAGTGGCACTGACAAAAGGACAGGAGGTGACGCTGGAGGTGGCAGAGTTGAAGATGCTAAAATTCTCATTGTAGGGACAGGATTAGAACTGAGTATATCAGAGGGACATCTCAGTTTTAGCGGTTTAGAGACAAAGTAAGAGAGGTAAGGCTGAGATGGTTTGGACATGTGCAGAGGAGGGATAGTGGAAATATTGGACAAAGGATGTTGAAGATGGAGCTGCCAGGCAGGAGGAAAAGTGTCATGATGCCGATTGTGGGTCAGTGCCGTGTTTGGGTCTCTTGGTTGCTACTCTTTTTCTGTATATATATTTGCTCTTGATTTTCATCTATTATGGTTTGTGCTTTTATTTTGACATCTCCGTTTGTCACTTCCTCTTGTCAAATCTTTTCGCGGTTGTCACAGCTGTTTAGTATCTTTAATTACTTTCTCACTCATGCATCCACACCTGATTCACATTTGTTTTCCCCCATTATTATTTAAGCTCACTTGTGGGGTTCATTCCTTGCTGCATCCTCACATTGTGTGGACAGGAACCCCCCCCCCCCCGCCCCGTCTGATTCCTGTTTTATTTTCTGCTCTGTACTCAGCCTCGCCTGAATAACTGTAAGTTACCTTTCATGGTTTTCATTGACTTTTTGTAAGTTGCCCTTCGTGGCTATTATTTGTGTTCTTTATTATTAAATGTGCAAACTCACAGCTGGCGAGTGGTGCCTTATTTCTGCACTGAAAGGGCTGTTTATGACAGTAGGTCGCAGCCAATAGATGCCAGCGGCTGTGTGTTTGCTTTTTTCTTTTTTCTCACTCCCCTTTTTCGTTGCTGGAGGGAGAGCTGATAGTATGTCCCCAGCACACCGGGACTCAGCTTCCAGAAGGAGGTTGGCAGCTGGGGGCCCCAGCGTGGATGAACAGTGGGCAGCTCAATTCATCCAGAGCTATGTTGCTGAAGTCCTTGCCTCCCGGGGCCGGAAGAAGGTCCTGGAGAATGTGGTGGCAGCAGTCGGGATTGTGGAAGTGCATTCCAGTTTAAGGAAGTATCCTTAGTTTGTGGAACTATTGTCAACCGTCTCCACTCACCAGCTGTCAGTTCTCTGGGTTGGTGATAGGCTCGTCACCAGCCCGTAGACGCTGCCTCCTGGTGCAGACCTCCACTCCTCCCCGAGACACAGCCGTATCGAAGCGGACGGAGGAGAATCACCGGGTCCAGATGTCGCAAACCTCCCACCATTTTGCAGCTACAGGCCACCGAAGGAACTTCTCTGCCTCTCAGTCTGCAGCTTCCTCTTCGCCATGTCAAAAGGGTACCATTGCAGCTTTCGCCTCTAGATTTTCCTCGCCAGCTGTCTCGTCAGCTTTCTCTTTCTGGGCTGTCGCTGTTCCCTTCTCCACCATGGCATCTCCTCCCGCTGCTGAGATTCCGGTCGTCTCCTCCCCGGCTCCGCCCACCACAGTGTCTGCAGGGGCGGCTCCTCAACATTCCTCTGAGGGGCCCACAACAACTGTAGTCACGGAGAGGGCTGATTCCAGACTGGCTGCAGCAGAAGACATTGGGCCCCGGGAACACAGGCAAGTGTTTTTTCCTTCTTCATCATTACCACATGAATTATCTTTGTCTCATTCGCAGGGGTGAGGCTCAGCCATTGCAGTCCACCGAGCTCTCACTGCCTGTTGCAGCCATAAAGACTTCACTTGCTCTCTCCGTGTCTCTTCCTACGCCCCCTGAGTGTCCCCAGTTGCAGGATTAAGCTGCCAGATGGAGGAGGAGCCTGCAGTCTTGGAGAACCTGGTTCCAGCTCCGCAGCCATGGTCTGGACGGAATGAGAGCGCTGCCTGCAATCCGGAGCCTGTGCCGATGAGCGAGTGTCCCTGGGCTTCAGCTGTGCAGGATTCAGCGCCAGCAGGGAGCAGACCTCCTGTCGCCACGCTGGGCGAGCCACCTGCGTGGGTCACATCGCTGGGGGGGGTGGGGGGGGGGGTCCCGGGACTGCATTGACTATCATGCCTGCTGCTGGGGCTGCCACAGCAGAATCCGAGCTGGACCTCCAGAGGGCCAGGCCCGAAACATCGTCCTCTCGATTGACGGAGTCCTGGACAGCGGTGGAGCTTGAGCTCAGGCAAGTGTTCTGCTTTGTTTTTGTTGTTTCTATGTTGGAGAGAGGCCACCAAGGGTGCTGCCACTCCCCAGTCCGGGGACACTGAGGGTGCCGTGCCTGTGCCTATGTCCGCGGTCGCTGCCGGTTCCCACTCTACATCTGGTTCCGTCATGGTTCTTTCTCTGCTATTCCCTTAATCGGGTGCTCATCTCCTGGCTTTGGGGGTCTGCAGTAAGCACGGATTCCAACTGCCACCTCTGGGGGGAGGGGTGTGGTGCTCTGCGACCCGTTAGCCCAGAGATGCGGAGAGACCACCTGACGAACTCTCTGGGTTGCTTGGGTGGCTTCAGAATTCTGGAAGACAACCCGATGAACTTTCTCCTCCATTTTGGTGGCTCGGGAGACCCGGTAGGTCGCCCGACCTTTTCCACCTGATGTCGGGTGGAGCCGGGACTCTGGAAGGCCACCTGAATTGTTCCCTTGTTTTACCCAGTATTACTTGGTCTTCTTAGCACCTTATTTTGTCAGTGTTGTGCGTCATGTGTGTTTTGGTTTGTTTTGTTTGTTTTTGTGTCTCTCCCTCCAGGACTGGACCCCCCCCCCCCCCTCCCGGGATTGATTTAGGTTATTCCTGTTGGGGGGGGGTGTTCTTTCATCCTTTTTGATGTTACGGTGGGGTGTCTTGGCTCCACCCCTTAAGGGAGGGGCACTGTCATGATGCCGAGCGCGAATCAGTGCCGTGCTCAGGTCTCTTGGTTGCTACTCTTTCTGTATATGTATTTGTTCTTGATTTTCATCTATTATGGTTTGTGCTTTTATTTTGACAGCTCCGTTTGTCACTTCCTCCTGTCAAATCTTTTCACAGGTTGTCACAGCTGTTTAGTATCTTTAATTACTTTCTCACTCATGCATCCACACCTGATTCACATTTTGTTTTCCCCCCCTATTATTTTTATTTAAGCTCACTTGCGGGGTTCATTCCTCACTGCAACCTCACACTGTGTGGACAGGAATCCCCCCTATTATTTGTGTTCTTTATTATTAAATGTGCAAACTCACAGCTAGCGAGTGGTGCCTTATTTCTTCCCTGAAAGGGATGTTTATGACAAAAAGAGGAAGACCACAGAGAAGATCATGGATGTAGTGAAGGAGGACATGGGGAGTGTTGGTGTTACAGAGGAAGATGAAAGGGATAGAGCAAGTGGGAGGCAGATGATCTGCTGTGGCAACCCCTAAAGGGGGCAGCCGAAAAAAGAGGAAGAAGACAACAATATTTTCATGAAAAAAATATATTTAAAAAAATTGACAGTTTTGAAAGCCAGGCATCAGACTGTGAAGGTCTCTGCCTTTGCCTGCCACCTGATCTGCATAGCACTGGACCCCCATGGTCCCTCCTACAGGAGGGGACCATCGGCCCTCTGGAGGGCGGACCCATGTAACTCCTTCGGGCTGAGCCCAGCCGGGCCCCCTGGGCAGAAACCCTGTGACCATGCGCTAGCCACTGAGCCCCTTCCCCATGCCTGGCTCCATGGCGGGGTCCCGGTAACCCCATACTGGGCGGCGTACACTGAATTGTTGATTTTTTTATTCATCATGGGAGTCTATTGAATCACTCTTAGTCTGGGCCTTCACCCAGGACTAATTTGTCTTGGGAGAGCCCACCAGAGGCAAATTGCCCCAGACAACATAGCTCCTGGGATCACTAGGGCACCCAAAGCCCCTACCACGATTAGCTGGTGATCCATAGGGAGTTTAAGTATCTCAGAGTCTCTCATTCATGAGTGAGGGGAGAAAAGAGCGAGAGATTGACAGATGGATCAGAGCACCCTCTGCAGTGATGCAGACGTTGTACTGGTCTGTTGTGGTAAAGAGGGAGCTGAGCTCTAAGGTAGAGCTGTCGATTTACCTGTCAGTCTACGTTCCTGCCCTCACCTATGGTCATGAGCTTTGGGTAATGACTGAAAGAATGAGATTGTGGATACAAGCAGCTGAAATGAGCTTTCTCCATAGGATTGCTGGACTCACCCCCAGAGATAGGGTGAAGTGCTCAGTCATCTGGGAGAGGCTCAGAAAAGAACTGTTGCTCCTCCATATCTAAAGGAGCCAGTTGAGGTGGTATGGGCATCTGATGAGGATGCCTCCTGGACGCCTCCCACTTGAGGTGTTTTGGGCACGTCCCACTGGGAGGAGACCAAGGGGCAGACCCAGGACTCGCTGGAGAGACTACATCTCTCAGCTGGCCTGGGAACACCTTGGTATCCTCTCTGAAGAGCTGGAGCAGGTGGCTGGGGAGAGGGAACTCTGGGCTTCTCTGCTTGAGCTGCTGCCTCTGTGACCCGGACCCCCGGAAAAGCGGTAGAAGATGGATTGATTGAAATAGATTAACAAAATGTTTAGAAAGGTCCAGAAAAAAATACCACTGAAAAATATTACGGGTCTGAAATAATCATAATATTTACGTATATCTGATGACCAGATTCTGGTGGATGGTAACATAGATGTTTACATATCACTATAAAACTTGGCTAATGGTTTCAAGGCAAACTCAGGTGCTGTATTCTGTAGATAATTACTGCACCTGCAGTATTGTGACACCAGGATACACAAACAATTGCTCACTGTATTCATTGTAATCATATAATAAGCTGTGTATATGGAACGTGACTAGCCTGGCAGGCAGCCATGCCATGTCTAGTGTTTATATACAATCCCTGGTAAAAATTATGAAATCACAAAACTATTTTTCTAAGGACCTGTTCTTATAACAGTTTTTCTAGTCACAAAGACCACTCAAAGCACTTAAGTAGGTACCCTAACCCTCTAAGTACCTCTCAGAGACAGATACCTCGGGACACTAAACCTAACATGCATGTCTTTGGATTGTGGGAGGAAACCCCCGGAGTAAACTCACACAACACAGGGAGAACATGCAAACTCCAGACAGAAAGGTTTCTACCCCTGTCAGCTTGGGGATTCAAACCTAGAACCTTCTAGCTGTGAGGCAACAATGCTAACCACTGTACACCTGCCATATTCAAAATGTCAAATTACTGGCTTTAAGAAACATTAAAAAATGAATGAAAGAAAGTTGATGGAGTCAACTGCAATTTTTTTTATTGGATCAAGCAGAGGGGAAAAATATGAAATCACTCAATTTGGGTAAAATATTATGGAATCACCTTGTAATATGCAGCCCTAAAATAAACACCTGCATCAAATTAAATCTGACAATTAGTCTGCAGTTTAAAAAAAAAAGAGTGCTTCCACACCTTGGTGAGCTGTTGCTCCAAGCTGATAAACATGAATTTGGGCTCCAACATGAAAAAATGTCAGTTGAATTGAAGGAGAGGCTTATATCACCTCTTCAAGAAGGTAAATAATCAAGGAATGTAGCAAAAGATGTTGGTTGTTCCCAGTCAGCTCTGTCTAAAACTGGGATCAGGTACAAACAAAATGGGAAGGTTGTAAAAGCGGAGCATGCTGGTAGACCAAGGAAAACATTAAGGTGTCAAGTTGGAAAACTTAAAGCAATGTGTCTTGAAAACAGAAAATGCACAACAAAACAAATGAGGAACAAATGGGTGCAAAACTGGAGGAGTCGATGTCTGCGACCGAACTGTAAGAAATCACCTAAAGGAAACGGGTTTACAAACAGAAAAGCCATACAAAAGCCATCATTAACTCAAACAGAAAAAAAAAAACAAACAAGGTTACAGTGGGATAAAGAAAAGCAATCACACACCGTGGATGACTGGATGAAAGTGATATTCAGTGAATAATCCTGAATCTGCATTTGGCAAGGTGATGATGCTGGAACTTTTGCTTGGTGTCATTTCTATGAACTTTAAGAAGATGGCTGCCTGAAGAAAACACATTTCCACAGTCACTGATGATATGAGGCTGTATGTCAGGTAAAGGTATGGGGGGGGGGATGGCAATCATTACACCTTCAATAAATGCACAACTTTACACTGAAATTTTGGATAATCATTCCATCAGTGGAAAGGATGTTTGATGATGAAAAACATATTGATTGATATGACATATTGATGAAGAATACTGTTTGTCTATAGTTAAGTCCATTCCTCAGAATTCAAGCTGTGATTAAAGTCAGAAGTGTTGCAACTATTGTGTTTTTTTTCACAATTCCATAATACTTTCCTTAGAATTGAGTGATTCTCTATTTCAGGATGGCACAGCCGGTCACAGCCAATAGCATAAATGGGTTGATGTCACGTGTCTTTACCAAGCAGCTGGGGCAAGAGTAGGTGCAATATCT
The DNA here is from genome assembly GCA_020510985.1 of Pholidichthys leucotaenia. Classification (NCBI taxonomy): domain Eukaryota; kingdom Metazoa; phylum Chordata; class Actinopteri; order Cichliformes; family Pholidichthyidae; genus Pholidichthys; species Pholidichthys leucotaenia. The sequence goes on from CM035836.1 coordinate 212,762,702, forward strand.
AGCTGCCAGGAGGTCAGACTGTTATCTCCGTCATCTTTAATGCAAAATGTAACAAAATTAATGTAAAACAGAATTACAAACTTTGGAGAAAACAATGTGTTATCTACACAAATAAAGATACAAAATTACAAGAAAAAAGGTCTCAAATTCGGGGGAAAAAAAGCCTTAAAAATGAAGAAACTGTCTCAAGTTTATCAGAAAAAATGTCACAAGTTTGATTTAAAAAAGTCAGTCACATATTTAAATGAAAAAAAAAGTTAAAAATGTACACAAAAAAGCAGCAAATGAATGAGAACAATGCCTCAAATTTATGAAAAAAAACCCCATCTTAAATTCACAAATACAGGCCACAAATTTATGAATGAATATTCTGATATTTATATATAAGACAAAGAAAAAAAAACACCTATTATAACAAATATTGACAGATCTATTTGTACTAACTGTTATTTTATTTTAATTTTAATTGTTGAATATAATAATATATACTGTGGCTTTGGTCAAAAATTGCTTTAAATGGCTTGTTCCATAGTAAGAAGTGCCAACCCCGCCTCTAAAAGAAGGAAATAAAATCTAAATCTAGCTAGAACCTACATTGTAAACTTTCATTGAACTGAGGGGGTGCCATGCACAATCACCTCCCCCCCCCAGAGGTAATCGGAGCAGCCAACAGTTGGCCAGGCTGGCCTGACTGACAGACAACAACAGTCCAAACGGACACAACCAAAACTCAGAGCCGAAGACTTCCAGTAAGCGGTGCAGGAAAAGAAAAATAAGAAAAGGCTCGGGGTTAATCATTCAGGGTCTCTTTTAAAGGAAGTGAGAAGACTTTGGCCATGAAAAGTCTGGATCTATTTCTGCTGTCATGTTGCTTATGCAGCCTGGGCACACTGGGAGGTGAGTGACATTATATATGCTATACCCCTGTATCCATGTACCCAAAGCTGTAGTAGTAAAGACTTACTATAAGCTCTTGGAATAGAGGGTTAGTACTAGTGAAGCGCTTTGAGTGGTCTTTGGGACTAGAAAAGCGCTATATAAGTGCAGGTCCTTATCCCTTATCCCTTACATAAATACTGCAGTCATTGACCAGTTCATGTTTTAAATTATGATGGGACATTTCACAATTAGGAGTTTTAGAAATGTTTTCAAATAGTGGTTTCTTCACTTCAGGGTCATTGTCTTTGTAAATTCTGGTAACCACAATTTAGGTGGCAGGGCGTCAAATCGCCATACCTTCATTTTCATAAAATTGAATCCAGCCAATTTTATGCAAATGACCTTTATCAAACCATGCTTTGCTACCGCAAAGTTGTACAGTGTCCAAACAAACAGAAACAGCAGCTACTCAGCTTATTTCTCACCTCAAATGTTTTCAGAAGCACTTTGTACCGTCACTGAAATCCTATAAAGTCTACTTCAGAGCCGACATGTTGTGCCCTTTCAGAAACCATGTGCCCAAAAGCACACGGTTTATCCAGTAAGGAGCCTTTCCTAGTTTTCACAACTCTAGGAGGCTGCAGATGGGGCAAAGAGAGCTGTCATTTATCATCACTTTCTAAAGGTTCGCCTACCAAGAAGCACAATCCCATCAGTGAAGAAATGCCCCAATGGAAATGTCAGAGTTTTTATTAGTCATTTGTGGTTAGTTAAAAAAAAACACAAACAAAAAAAACTAGATTTTTTTTTTATTAATTCAGTCTCTATCAAATACTTAGACAATCCAAACCAAGACTTAATTTCACCAAATTAAAGTCTTTTATTCCAGCGGTTTCTAATGCCCTCTTTAAATTCTGACGCTCTCAGGAGAACGTTTGACAATGAATAATCACATGTTCAACCAATTCGACAACTTGACAGCAGCTGCTTAGTCCTGTGGGGTGCTTGCCGATTAAATGGGGTGTTTCATTAAGCCTAGTGTGACCTACTCTTTAATGATAATAGTGCATGCCCGTAGAAAACAAGCGTTCCTGTCTTAAACAGGAAGCCCAATCAGGTTTTACAGGCACAAATGTAGGCTGTGTTTGAAAGTGGAATACAGAGGTGTAGCCTATATATAGGCAATCACGCATATGAGAAGGACTGAACTGAGATTTTTTTGATTGTGTGAATATTAATTACAGGATAATTGAAAATGAATGGGACATCCAATATTAGCGACTGTTTAAGAACCACCTGTTTATTTTTTTGTTAGATGACTTATTTGTGTGATCCTTTTTGAGTTATATTCATAATAGTGTATCTTGCGCTTTGGAGACTGGGAGTTGTTCAGTCACCATTATAATTGTTTTAGTTTATATGTGTAGTTTATGGTGTGTCGTCAATAAACTCATGCAGAACTATAACAGGACATGCTTACAAATATTTGAGACTCACTGTAGTGCATCCTTTTATATTTTAGGAATATTATAAGTACAAAACACAGAACAGTAATTATTTATTTATTTTTTTTGTATTTGTATCTACAGTATATCTTGTATACTTTATTGATCCCCCAAAGGAAATTCGGGGCATCCTCAGTACGGTGCCAATCCCTTCACCATTCACACACACACAGCAGAATGAGCCATTTGGCTGCAACTGTTGCATCAGTGTTGCCCATTTGTCTGTAAATATTTAGATAAAAATGATTTACTTCATTATTTGGGCATGCTTGCATCTTGTTGTCTTGTAATCAAAGCGTGCATATGTGTCCACATATGATATGTGTCACGGTGGCCCTCGCGAGCCGCCATAAGACTCCACAAGTCACCGGTGAGTTTGCAATGATGTTTATTAAGGAAAAAGGAACAGAAGGTTAACACAAAGTGACAAAGTAATAAGCCACGGTGGGCTAAAACACACAACACTGGATGTAGAAGCTGCAAGGCTGAACAAGCTCACTTACGGTTCCAGGTTAGGACGAAGGATGATCATAGACGTGGGATAATAAGGAATATTGGCATCTGAGATGAGGGACGCTCGCTCGACGTCTGATGAGAGATGTTTGACGGAGACTGCTGCATTGGGCTGCATTCAGCGTCCGCTTAAATGCTGGCTGCTAACGAGCCCTGAATGCAGCACAGCTGGCAGGCTTTGACAGCAGGAAGCTCCTCCGAGCGCTGTCACAATAAGAGCCCGGGGAGCCAGAAGGTAATTACTGCTGTCAAGTCTGCAGGAGATGACGTATGACCCGAGCGTGGACGAGATCGGTGCTCAGATCATAACAGTACCTCCCCCTCGAGAGCGGGCTCTGAACGCCCAATGACACTCAAGCCCCCCACCCCCACCCCCAGGGTGGGCGGAAGGGGGAACAGGCCAGGGGGGAGCGGACCAGCAAAGACCAAAAAAAAAAAAAAAACATGATGACAACAGGAGCGAGCAGGAAGACAGAAAAAAACAAAACAAAACAAAAAAAAAAAACGACACTCCCATGCACAAATTACAACCAAGGTAGAACATGAGGAGACAATCACAGGGCAAAATAACAGCGACCAGGATACTAACAAATACACAAACCATGGTCAAGGCAGACTGAAAAATAAAACAATGACAGGGCACGACAACAGACAATGCCATAATCCCAAAGGCAAAAAAAAAACCATACCAACTGTTACAGGCAATGAATTTTAACAGGAAAAATGAACAACAAACACCCGCTAGGAAGTGGTGAGATGAATCAATATTATAAACAAGACCCCCCAGCACATCCCAAAAGGTTACAATAACAACGAAAACAAAAACCCGGGATGACGGCAGTCCTAGTATTGTGGCATGAAGGCCGATAGTTCGGGGGGCCACCCTGCATCTAGCGTCCACATCGCAGGCAGGAGGAAAAGAGACAGTTCGGGCGGCCTACCCCAGTCCCATGCCCGGGGATACAGTTCCTCTGGCGGCCTGGCCTGATCGCGGAAAGAGCGGGAATGTTTGTCGGGTGGCCGATCCAGAACGCCGAACCGGCGAAACAGCTCGCCAGGTGGCCAACCCGCATCACACAGCCACCAGGACCGTAGGGGGGAAGTAGAAGGCGGCCTCCCTGGAGAGGGGGAAGATGAGGGAGAGCTGGGCGGAGTATTCGGAACCCCAACAGCCCCCGGTGGAGATGAGCTGTGATGATGATCCTGAGGACAAGGATGATGATGACGAGGATGAGCCAGTCCAGTGTCTGGTGGCAGGGGATCTGCAGCTCCCTCACCGACCTTGACTTCAGCTGGTGCTGCACCCACAATGGACCCCGACTGGGTCACGGCTGCACCCGCATCAGACCCCGATTGGGTCACGGCTGCACCCGTGTCGGACCCCGATTGGGTCATGGCTGCACCCGCATTGGACCCCGACTGGGTCAGCGCTGCACCAGAACCGACCTCCAACCGTGAACCTGAAACCTCTGGCACAGCGACCGGAATCAGCTCCGCACCAGTGACCCTGGGAGAAGGCTCAGGAGAGAGAAAAGAACTGGGATCAGGATCACCGGTAGCAACAGAGCCCAGCGAGACGAGTTCGGGCGCAGCGGATGGCTGCCTCTGGTTTGTCTCTCCGAGAGACAGGCAGAAGTGCTCCAGAATAGAAAGGAGAAAGACAAAGTAGAGCACTTGCCTGTACTCGGGTTCTGTCGCTGTCCAGGACTCCGACGATCCGGGCTCAGACGGAAGGAGATCGTCTTCTGGGTCCCACTCAGCTACGTTGGGCTCTGCAGCTGGCATGATGGTGTCCACAGCCTGGGGACCCTCCGGCACTGGCGTCCACGCTGACGACCCGCACGGCGTGGTGGCTGGGGACCCTCGACCTGCTGGACCGGACCGCTCATCTGTGGAGACCCGGGGACGCTTCGACGTCGGTGCAGGCTCCACGCTGCAGTCCACTCTCCTCCTCTACCCATGACGTGGCTGCGGGACTGGAACCAGGCTCTCCAGAACCGCAGGCCCCCTCCTCATCCGGTGACGTTGGCCTGGCGTCGAGGACCGCTCAGCGGAGGGAGACACAGAGGAAGCGGGTTTAATAATAGAAGCTACAGCAGGTGGTGGGAGCTCGGGGGACTGCGAACCCAGAACTCCACCCCCAGGAGTCAGACAAGGCAAATCACAATTATGAGGAGATGAGTGAACTTGTACTTGCCTGTCTCCCGGAGGCAGGGTGGTGCCTGCTGTAGCAGACGTTGCTCCTCCCTTTCCCCGCTGGTCGGTGACAGAGGGCTCCCTGGGAGGACGAGGGGGAGCCGCTAGTGATGGATCTGGGACGGGGCTCGCCGGAACAGGACTCTGAACTCTCTCTGCAGCAGGAGGTGACGTCACAGAGGAGGGGACAACAGCCGAGATGATCCGGGCACGACGAGCTGACGGGACAGTGGGAACAGGTGGCCCGGGGGGAGAGGCTGCAGGGATTCCCTCCTGACGTGACGCCAAAGGAGCAGCTGGCTGGGAGGCAGGGTTCCTTCGACGACCCGGAACAGGATCCGGACGGGGTTTTTACTGAGGGTTATCTTGGCCGGGGCACCGATGTCTTTGACGACCCCCGGGTGGCGCGAACTCCTGGAGTGGATTAAGGACAGGAACGGGATCCCAAAGCGGGGAGTGGGGATGCCTCCTTCTCTGCTTACCCCCGTAGTCCTCCTCCATCATGCGGAGTATCTCGCGGTGTGCGGCGATGTCATCCCTCCTCACGCTGACTTCGGGGTGGTCGGCATAGCGGGGAAGATGATTCAAAACATCCTCAGCACAGTCCAGGTACCAGCGCACGTCGCTGTGATAGTCGAGGAGGGAGGCAGAGATGAGCGTTTCATCAACATATTCCAGGGCGTCCGCCAGCTCATAGTTCTGGCTCCGAGCGTGGCCCCTCCGCGACGGCATGCTTCCAGCACACAGTACCCAGACAGGAAAGAGCAAGTCCAAATGCAAAACTCACCGGGAACGGCGTCTCGGAATGGCGCCTCTGTTTAGGCACCCTGGCAGCAGTCTACTGTCACGGTGGCCCTCGCAAGCCACCATAAGACGCCACAAGTCACCGGTGAGTTTGCAATGATGTTTATTAAGGAAAAAGGAACAGAAGGTTAACACAAAGTGACAAAGTAATAAGCCACGGTGGGCTAAAACACACAACACTGGATGTAGAAGCCACAAGGCTGAACAAGCTCACTTACGGTTCCAGGTTAGGACAAAGGATGATCATAGACGTGGGATAATAAGGAATATTGGCATCTGAGACGAGGGATGCTTGCTCGACGTCTGATGAGGGATGTTTGACGGAGACTGCTGCATTGGGCAGCATTCAGCGTCCGCTTAAATGCTGGCCGCTAACGAGCCCTGAATGCAGCACAGCTGGCAGGCTTTGACAGCAGGAAGCTCCTCCGAGCGCTGTCACAATAAGAGCCCGGGGAGCCAGAAGGTAATTACTGCTGTCAAGCCTGCAGGAGATGACGGATGACCCGAGCGCGGACGAGATCGGCGCTCGGATCATAACAATATGCAGCTGATCTGGCCATTCCACTCCAGACCGAAGCAGCAGTCCGGACTGCCGTCTACCACTGACTGGAAGGCTGGGCGTGCCTCCCGGCGAACTGATCGTGGAGCACCCGGTCGCACACCGGTGTTGGAGAAGCAGCAGCTGAACTGGTGGATCGCAGTCCTTCGCAGGGAGCCAAGCCCAGCCTGCCCAGTTAACAGGAGTCTTGGCTGCTGCTTTAGCCATGTGCCAGTGATGTCCTTTGCGGCACCACGGGTCCCACCAGTGCCATCCACGCACCTCGTGTTCTTCATGCCGAATTATCCATTAGACCTACGCAATCACAGCAACTTTATGGTATAATTTCTTAAGCATCAAATCTTTTTCTCTCTTTTTCTGGTCTGGTTTGTTCATGGAGCACTGTGGTTACTGATGCCTGTGGTTAATCCGAAACCCTGCCCACACTTCTAGAACCCTGGGCATAAGGCACCGCAGTGGCTAGCATTCCCCAAATGATCCTTTAGACATACGCAATCATGGCAACATTACAGTATAATTTTTTAAGCATTACATATTCACTATTCTCTCTTGTCAAATTTGTCACTTTTCACTTCCTTTTTTGTTTGCTAAACGCTGTGGTGACTGACTGGTCAAGATGCCACATATTATCCAATCAGCATGGTCATGACGTTGTGTATTATCCAATAAGCATGGTCGTCATGTCGCATAATATACAATCAGCAGGGAGGCAATTCGACACCCTGCACACACTGAAGGGCATGAAGAGACAGAGCGGTGACTAAAATTTTAATGATAAAAATTACATATTTTGACTGAGCGACTCCATGGGATGCACACCCTCATAACCTCAGCAAAGCACTTATAAAATCTGAGGTACAGTTCAAGAGATATGGTAGAACAGACAAGCAGACACATACAGACAGAGACTTGGTGCATTTATAGATATTCTCCTCCTTGGTGCTTCTTTTAAGTGGTCTTGTTTTATGAAGCTGCTGCTATTACAGTGGTGTAAAAAAGTGTTCGCCCCCTTCCTGATTTCTCATTTTTTGTATGTTTGTCACACTTAAATGTTTCAGATCATCAAAAAAAATATTAGACAAAGATAACAAGTAAACACAAAATGCAGTGTTTAAATGTAGGTGTTGATTATTAAGGGTAAAAAAAAAAAAATCTAAACCTACATGGCCCCGTGTGAAAAAGTGATTGCCCCCTGTTAAAAGATAAATTAACCGTGGTTTATCACTTCTTTGGAAAGCTGAGTGTTGTGTATGTAAACCGGCTGTATTAGTAAGATGGCGGCCGGGTTGGTCATGAGTTACACCGGGGTGGCTACTGCTGGTTTCCGGTGGTGACGCCGCCCCTGGTGTAAAGGTGTGGGGGGAAGAAGCTCTGTCTCTTTTGTCGTAGAGCCACCTGGTCAGCAGGGCGGATGCCGTAAGCCTCTTTACATTGACTATTTATGTAATAAAGCTCCGTAAAACTATAAACAACCATGTGCTCATTTACCATTAATTATGGACATAACATTTGGCGATGAGGTAAAAGCAGGAATGGATATTGTTTGTGCTGAACTTCGGCCATTTCTGGAGGCCCCAGGCACGCCGCCCATGCCATGGCCTCTCTGGTTCTCATCTTTTACCAACTACCTCGTGGTCTTGGACTTCGGTGAGCGTGAGAAGCTCCGTGCGAGGTCAGTGTTAATCCATATGTTGGGCACCAAGGGGCAGAAAGTGTTGGACAGTCTGGGTGGGGCCGACAGTTTCGCGGTGTGGTGGAATTAATGGCGCGCCATTTTCGTGCTGGTGATAGCGTCACGGTCCGACACATCCATTTTTGACAGCGCCGCCAGCGTCTGGGGGAGCCGGTTTCAACGTTCGTGGCCGGGCTCCGCAGGCTGGCGAGGGGATGCGATTTTGGACACCTAGAGGAAGAAATGATTTGGGACCAGTTAGTGGAACATGTTCGCAGTGAAGCGCTCCGGTCCAGGTTGTTGAAGTTCCCAGGAGAGTTGACGTTGACCACGGCTGTTGAGCTCGCCCAGCGTTTTGAGGCAGCGGAGATCATCGTGAGGGGCCTGCCTGATGAGGCTCTTCGGAGTGAAGATGATGCTCTCGCGAAGGCACCGAATTGGGACCCTAACGACAGTGACGCCAGAGGTGACTCGTATGCCACAGTAGTGAAGATATGGTCTGACCCTGGCACGCCCCGTTGTTATGTGTATGGGTCCCCTGTTCATCGCTATAAAGCCAGTGTGTGCCCAGTGGCAAGAAAGCAGTGTGGCAAGTGCGGTCTGTGTGACCACTTCACCAGGATGTGCGACAACTTCGTACGCAGGAGTCGTAGGAGATACCCAGGTGCTGCGAAGAAGTCTCCCACCATCGTGCATACGGTCTCCCCAGCAACCACGGGGAGGATCGTTTGTGATGTCATGCTCGACGGTGTTGTGGTTCCGCTGTTGATTGACACTGGTGCTGTCATCTCAGTGTTGAACATGACAACCGTGAACAGTCTGTTTCCTCATTGTGCCATTTATCCACCAGAGAAACTATTACAGCTATGGACTGGATAGGCTAGCTGTGATGGGCTTTATGGAGGTACAAGCCCGTTGCAGGTCGGTTGTGGTGCCCCAAGCCCGCTTTCATGTCACCGCTGTGGGCGTCAACATCATGGGGTGTAACCTATTTTATGGCCTTGGTTTTTCGGTTGCCAACGTGTCAGGTGAGGAATGGTCAGGCTGCGGACTGTGGAACTGGCTGACTTCGCCGACGGACGGTGTGGAGATGAGGGAATCAGACTGGTTGGACATGTGTCAAGAAGGAGAGCACGTTCGGCACTACGCGAGGATGCCGTGGGTAGGACCCAATTCTGGTCTGTCTGTTGCCAGAACTGGGGGCGCGGACTGGCACGACGGGACCTCACGGGCAGCCTATAAGGACGAGGCACCCACGCTGGATCCGGGAAGAGTAGGACAAGTGAGCGGTTTGTTTCATTGCTCGGGAGATCGGTCGACCATGGATAACACGGACTGGGCCCAAGAGTCGACCGGACCGTTGGTGAAGACCAGTCAGACCCATCGTCACCGGAGGAAGAAGTCACGGACCTCCCTGCAGGTTGGTGATCTGGTGCGACTGAGGGTTGAGGCCCGGATGAGAGGAGAAAAAGGTTCGCGAGAGCAGCGCAACGGGAGGAGGCGGCTTTGAGTGGAGGCCGTACAGAGCGATGGGTTTCTGCGCTTGTCTGACCAGACCTGTAAGCACCCGAATGAGCTGTGCAAGGTGGAGGAGACGGGACGGTGCGAGGGGAGACTGGAGATCAAGAGACGGAGGCGTCGGGGAAAAGACCTGTCAAAGGACTGAGAGAATTATTTTATTTTATTTGTCTGTGTCTTTTCTGCTCAGTCCGATTATTTTCTTTTCACAGTTTTGTTTGTCTGTTACTGGTTGGTACCCTGCTGAAATTCAGAAAATGTGAGTATGAAAATTATGGGAATTTGGGAAATATGAGCTCTTGGTATGGTATATTGTTTGATTGTAATTATGGTTCTTATTTGTGTGATTTTGACCAGTGGGGATCATCTGTGTAAATTCATCTGTGTAAATTTATTTGAGTAAATTATGTGTTGTTTTTGTGATTAGAAATTTTATTAGGCTATTGTTTATGCGCCCGATTTGGGGTGGTGGGGGTATATCTGACCCTGTTAATTAGTTTACATACCCAACGGTTATATAGTACCCAGTGTGTGGGGGTGTGTTGGGGGGGGGGGGCGCCAGTAGCTAGTCTTTGTCTTATGTTTGTGTGATATATGTGATGCTGTTCTGGGGTTATTTTGGTTTTATTTTGTTTTATGCTATTAGGTACGAGGCTCAGTTCTGTGTTCGGCGGCAGAATAATCTGCCTAGCCGTGTGGGGGTGCCAGTAGTTTACCTGGCCCCCCAATAAGTTGTGTGCATGGATAGATCGTTTATGTGTGTTGTAATTATTGTGTTTTAGTACGTGAGTTGGGATACAATTTTTTTTGGGGGGGGGGGGGCGGGGGGACTCTGTGTGCTTGGCATTTTTTGAAGTGGGGGGAAATGTTGTGTATGTAAACTGGCTGTATTAGTAAGATGGCGGCCGGGTTGGTCACGAGTTAGACCGAGGTGGGTACTGCCGGTTTCCGGTGGTGACGCCGCCCCTGGTATAAAGGTGTGGGCGGAAGCGGCTCTGTCTCTTTTGTCGTGGAGCCACCTGGTCAGCAGGGCGGATGCCGTAAGCCTCTTTATATACATTGACTATTTATGTAATAAAGCTCCGTAAAACTATAAACAACCATGTGCTCATTTACCATCAGTTATGGACATGACACTGAGTTCAATTTCTCTAGCCACACCCAGGCCTGATTACTGCCACACCTGTTCTCAATCAAGAAATCACTTAAATAGGACCTGTCTGATAAAGTGAAGTGGACCAAAAGATCCTCAAAAACTAGACATCATGCTGTGAGTCAAAGAAATTCAGGAACAAATGAGAAACAAAGTAATGGAGATCTATCAGTCTGGAAAAGGTTCTAAAGCCATTTGTAAAGCTTTGAGACTCTAGCAAACCACAGTGAGAGCCATTATCAACAAATGACGAAAACATGGAACAGTGGTGAACCTTCCTAGGAGTGGCTGGCCGACCAAAATTACCCCAAGAGCACAGCGACGACTCATTCAAGTGGTCACAAAAGAAAATATGGTGGTGGTAGTGTGATGGTCTGGGGCTGTTTTGCTGCTTCAGGATCTGGAAGACTTGCTGTGGTAAATGGAACCATGAATTCTGCTTTCTGCTAAAAAGTCCTGAAGGAGAATGTCCGGCCATCTGTTTGTGATCTCAAGCTGAAGCACACTTGGGTTTTGGAGCAGGATAATGATCCAAAACACACCAGCAAGTCCACCTCTGAATGGCTTAAGAAAAACAAAATCAAGACTTTGGAGTGGCCTCGTCAAAGTCCTGACCTGAATCCGATAAAGACGCTGTGGCATGACCTTAAAAAGGTGATTCATGATCAAAAACCCTCCAATGTGACTGAATTACAACAATTCTGCAAAGATGAGTGGGCCAAAATTCCTCCACAGCACTGTAAAAGACTCATTGCCAGTTATCACAATCGCTTGATTGCAGTTGTTGTGTGGTGATTCGGTCTGCCTGCCCGATTTTCCACAGCTGCGTGCACACCTGCTCTCCCTCATCATTGGAGCTATTTAAGCCGTGCTGACCTGTGGGCAGCACGGAGTCGTCTTATTCCCTTGGTCTGATGAGACCGGCACACGTCTTTGTCTTCCTCCAGAGTCTTCCTTCTCGTCGTCTATGTTCTCCAGTGAAACTCGTCTCCCTTCATCATTCATCTGGAAGGGCTCATGTCTTCACAGCAAGTAAGCCATCTCTTCCCTCATCATTATTCTACGCTCTAATCCCCTGTGCACAGGCGGAGATTCCTGGCGGTGAACCTCTCCCTCCTGGCGGCGGACCGACAGACGCTACACCTCGACAACACCACTATCCTCTCCATCTGCAACCAGGACAGTGGGCACTGTTTCTCTGGCTGGAGCCTTCGGGTCTAACCTGAGCTATCCACCATCTCATCAACAGTAAGCTCTAAACATCACTGTACATTCCCTCCGGGGTTCTTACACTAATCCTCCCTGTCCTTGCTCATTTCTAGGGTTGCCAGGCTGCACGTTGCACTGCTCGCCCCTGGCTGCTACACCTACACATACACGCACGCACACACACACTCAGCACACGATAAAGATGATTGAATCTGCTTTTGAGTCTATGTCTGTTTTGTCTATGTTTTCTTTTTGCACTACCGACTGCACTATGTGGAACTCCACAATATCTGCTGCTTGTTAATATATTTAAAATTGCATAGATTAGTATTACCTATTCTTATTCTACCTTTTATTGCATGCATAGTTTTTTTTATCTTTAGTGTTACTCCATGTTTAAAGTTGCAGCATTGCACCGAGACAAATTCCTAGTTTGTGTACTACAGGGATCCCTCACTTATCGCGGTTAATGGGGTCCAGAACCGACCGCGAAAAGTGAAAAACCGCGAAGTAGCGTCACCCCCCCCCCCATTTTTTACATTCATTTTTTTTGTGTATATATAATATCAATAAGTGTATATTAACCCTATAAATGCATATGTTATCATTAGAACATTAAAGAATAGTTTGAAACATGTAAATAAAATATTAATAATATAAATAATATACATAAAATAATGTATAAATAATATAAATAATACGTACGTTCATTCTCTCACTCTCTCTCTCGACGGGAAGGCGTAGAGGCAGCAGGAGGAGGCGTAGAGGCAGCAGCGACGTCTCGGCCAATCAGCTTGCGAGATTCCCGAGCCGAGCCAACACGAGAACAAAATCTCTTGGGGGGGGGGGGGGTGCTGGCCAGCGAATCAGAGAGGTGGATTTTGAGTTGTGCCAGCTCTCCGTGTAGTCTCCCTGCCTACTGCTAGCGCCCGGGCAACTTTTTTCTCAATTTTGAATTTTTGATGAATATTTTTGAAAAATCCGCGATGCACTGAGGGCGCAAAAGGTGAGGCGCGAAGTAGCGAGGGATCACTGTACATGAACAATGGCAATAAATCTCATTCTGATTCTGATTCTGATGTCTGCTCACTGGGTCCTAAAAACATGTCATGTCGCTGCTAAGGGTGGCCCAACCAGTTGATAGGTTTAGGGGCCAATCACTTTTTCACACGGGGCCATGTAGGTTTGGATTTTTTTCCCCCTTTATAATAAACATCTTAATTTAAAAACTGCATTTTGTATTTACTTGTGTCATCTTTGTCTAATACTTAAATTTGTTTGATGATCTGAAACATTTAAGTGTGACAAACATGCAAAAAAATGAGAAATTAGGAAGGGGGCAAACACTTTTTCACACCACTCTGTGTGTGTGTGTGTGTGTGTGTGTGTGTGTTATTATATCTACAGTATTGTTTGTAAAATAGTTTACCATAAGGTGTCTTCACCACTGGAACCCTTTGTACATCTACAGCGGGGAAAATACAGTAAGTATTGAACATATCCACATTTTTCTCTTTAAACATATTCCTGATGGAGGCATTGACCTGAGATTTTCACCAGATATCAGTAACAACCCAAGTAATCCATACATACAAAAATCAAGGCAACTATGTTCACAAAACAAGTTATATTTAAGTAAATGGAATGACAGGGAATAAGTATTGAACACACTTGGTGAAATTCATTTTATATTTAGTAGAAAAGCCTCTGTTTGTAATAACTGCTTCAACATTGCTCGTATATGGAGAAACTAGGCACAGGCATTGCTCAAGAGTGATTTTAGCCCATTCTTCCACACAAACTATCGGAAACTAACAGAATCTTGAAGGTTCTGTGGGTATCTTCTATGAACTCTGATCTTCAGCTTGTTCCATAGATTTTTGCTTGGATTCAGGTCAGGTGACTGACTGGGCCATTCTAGCAGCTTTATTTTCCTTCTCTTGATCCAGTTGATAGTTTCCTTGTCTCTGAGTTTGGGATCACTGTCTTGCTGAAATGTCCACCCTTGTTTCATCTTCAGCATCTTGGCAGATGGCAACAGGTTCTTATCAAGGATGTCTCTGTACATTTGTCCATTCAACTTTCCTTCAACTATTGGAAGTCTGCCTGTATCATGTGCTAAAAAACACCCCCACACCATGATGGGGATGTGCAGTGCCATTTCTCCTCCAAACATGCTTTGTGTTGTGGCATCCAAAATCTTGTTTTCTTTGAAACAACAGTACCTGCTAACTCTTTCTGGAGCTCCCCACAAGTGGTCTTTTCTGATAATTCAGTTGTTACAATTCTGATAATTCTTTTGACTCCTATCACAAATCTTGTGAGGAGCCTGATCATGGCCTGTTTATGGTACAATGGTGTTCTTTTCACTTCTGAATGATGGCTCCAACAGTGCTGACTGAAACATTCAGCAGTTTGGGAATGTGCCTTTAACCAATACCATCATTACGTTTTGCAACAATAAGGTTGCAAAGGTCTAGAAAGAGCTTTTTGCTTCTACCCATCATGAGTTCTTTGTAGTGTGACAATCTTATATTTAGACCTTTTTAAAGGCTTTCATTCAGGACTTAACCAGCTGAAATTAATTTGCGCAGATGGGGGATGGGATGGCTTCCTAAATTCTGATGGATTTCAGCTGGTTTCTTGGCTTTCTATGCGTTTTTCAACCTCTTTTTCTTCATGTGTTCAGTACTTATTCCTTGTGTCATTCCACTTTATTAAATATAACTTGTTTTGTGAACACAGTTGCCTTGATTTCCTTGTATGTATAGATTACTTGGGTTGCTGCTGATATCTGGTGAAAATTTCAGGTCATTGGATCCATCAGAAATATGTTTAATGAGAAAAATGTTGACATCTTCAATACTTATTTCCCCCGCTGTATGCTTAGAGCAGACAAAAAGACATTTAAGACTGACTGTATGAGGGCAGTGTAGAATCTCTTAAAGAAGCTCTGCTTTTGGTCTGTCTACATTTTTAAGGAAATTAAGGAATAGAATAATTTCCCTGATGGTTTCAAACATGTGCAGACTTTCAGATTTTCTCTCGTGAAGCCAAAAAATTGATTTTAATGAACCAATGTTGTAAACATTGAGGAATGAACATTGGTTCACCACAGATGGATTTTATGGTCATGAAATTGATTGATGCCGGTGGTGAGGGGGGCCATCAAGCTGAAGAAGGAGTCATATTAAGCTTGTTTGGCTTGTGGGACTCCCAAAGCAGTTGAGGTGTACTGGCAGGCCAAGCGGAGTGAGGCTTAGGTGGTTGCTGAAGCAAAAACTCAGGTGTAGGAGGAGTTTGGTGAGGCCATGGAACAAGACTTTGTCGGCAACAGAGAGATTCTGGAAAACTGTCCGGTGACTCAGGAGGGGAAGCAACTCCCTGTCCACACTGTGTATGGTGCGGATGGGGCACTGTTGACTTCAACTGGGGATATCCTCAATCCCACTGACACACCACATGCCACTGACACTGTGAGACTTTGGAACCATCTCTAAAATTTGAAAATGTGTCAGAGGATGGAAGCCACACACACACACCAGAATTTACAGTTATACTTTTGACAAAGACATTGTGCCATAATCTAAATGCAAGCATGGTACCATATTCCTAACACGGTGAATATAGCAAGCTATATTCTGTAATTTTTCAGTTTTGTTTTTTAAAAAATTACATCTTTTAGCACTATAGAATAATATAATAATTCTGTGTTTGAGCTGTAAGATATGTTCTCCTTTTATTTATAGGCTATTTTACAGGAACAGCTCAGGTTAACGTTATGTGAGCAAAGTGTAAACATGCCACACTGCAGAAAATCTCAGTTTATATCTTTTATGGTGCATTCTGACCAAATGTGAATAAACGCAAATTCATGCATTCACACCCGAGGGAGTTGGTCATGATAGCCAATCAGCCTTGAGATTCTGCCATCACTCGTCGGCCTCCGTCGGTCTATGATGACCATGGAAGAGAATCCTAAACGTCTACTCTGCTGGAACAGCACCGCCTGTGGCTGAACAGGCCGATGCGCGAATGGCAGTCCCTGTCACATAGGTCGCACTTGTGGGTGGTCTCCGTGCTGCTGGGTCTGTTGCGGTTCTTCCTGCGGGTCCTTTTTTCATCTGCTGCAGCAGTCAGTCTCTCTTCACCCGCCTTGAGCTGTCTGGTTAGGGTGCCTCTCCATTTGGAGCGGTCCGTTGCAAGGTCCACCCAGCGCTCTGTGGGTGGCCAACGTCTCTCCTGCCAGTCGCCAGTTCTCCATAGAGGACGTCTTTGGGGATTCTGCCATCCTCCATACGGTGAACGTGGCCTAGCCAGCGGAGCCTGCGCTGCCTGAGTAGAGTGAACATGGAGGGAAGGCCGGCATGGGACAGAACTTCTGTGTTGGGCACTTTGTCCTGCCAGGATATGTCCAGGATGTGGCGAATGCAGCGCAAGTGGAAGGAGTTCAGTTTCTTTTCCTGCTGGGCGTATGTTGTCCACGTCTCACTCCCATAGAGCAGTGTGCTGATGATGCAGGCGTAGTACACTGCCATCTTCGTCTTGACAGAGAGTTTGGGATTCTCCCACACTCGTGTGGTGAGGCGAGCGAGTGTGAAGGCTGATTCCCCAATCCTCTTGTCGATCTCTGTATCAAGGGAGAGGTTGTTGCTGATCGTGGACCCCAGGTACGTGAACTGATTCATGACTTCCAGCTCGTAGTCGTCGATGGTGATGGTTGGTGGTGCTTCCGTGCCTTGCGCCAAGACGTTAGTCTTCTTCAGGCTGATGGTAAGCCCGAAGTCCTTGCATGCCTGGGAGAAGTGGTCCATCAGGGTCTGAAGCTCCTGCTGTGTGCAGCATGTCTCTGATTAGAGCCTCGCGTACTTTGGTTCTGGCTTTCAGGCGGGCGAGGTTGAAAAGCCTGCCGTCAGATCTTGTGTGCAGGTAGATTCCTTCTGTTGCTGTGCTGAAGGCATGCTTCAGGAGCATAGCAAAGAAAATCCCAAAGAGGGTTGGCGCAAGTACACAGCCCTGTTTCACTCCGCTGCGTATGTTGAATGGCTCTGAGACGTTGCTGTCGTGCTGCACTATCCCCTGCATGTTGGTGTGAAATGATTCGATGAGGCTTTGCAACTTTTGTGGGCATCCCATCTTTGGCAGGATCTTGAAAAGGCCCTCTCTGCTGACCAGATCGAACGCTTTGGTGAGGTTGATGAAGGCGACATACAGGGGCATGTTCTGTTCTCTGCATTTCTCCTGGAGTTGGCGGATGGAGAATATCATGTCTACCATCGTTCGCTCAGCGCGGAAGCCACACTGAGACTCGGGGTAGACACGTTCGGCAAGCTTCTGTAGATGAACGAGAACAACTCGTGTGTAGACTTTGCCAACAACGCTGAGGAGGGAGATGCCCCTGTAGTTGTTGCAGTCGCTTCTCTCCCCTTTGTTTTTGTAGAGGGTGATGATCTTGGCGTCCCTCATGTCCTGTGGTACAGCACCTTCCTTCCAGCACTGGCAGAGGATGTCATGCAATGGCAGCAGTAGGGCAGTCTTGCAGTGCTTGATCAGGTCGGGGGGTATGCCATCGTTGCCGGGTGCCTTGCCAGCGGCCAAGCTATCAATGGCCTTGCTGAGTTCGTCGATGGTTGGCTCGGTGTCAAGTTCGTCCATGGATGGCAGGCAGT
This sequence comes from Pholidichthys leucotaenia, assembly GCA_020510985.1. Classification (NCBI taxonomy): domain Eukaryota; kingdom Metazoa; phylum Chordata; class Actinopteri; order Cichliformes; family Pholidichthyidae; genus Pholidichthys; species Pholidichthys leucotaenia. The sequence continues at coordinate 212,780,379 of CM035836.1, forward strand.
CGATGGCATCAAGGGCTGACAGTGTCATGGTGTTCTGTCTGGAGTAGAGGTCAGAGTAGTGTTCCACCCATCTCTCCATCTGCTCGTTCTTTTCTGTGATCATCTCCCCAGTGGAGGATTTGAGGGGGGCCGTCTTGCTCTGAGCTGGACCAAGTGCTTTCTTGATGCCATCGTACATACCACGGATGTTCCCTGTTATGGCAGCGGTTTGAATGTCTTGGCTGAGCTGAGTCCAGTACTCGTTGGCACAGCGCCGAGCAGTCTGCTGAACTTTGCTTCTCACAGCCCTGAGAATCTGGAGATTCTTCTTGTTTGGGTACTTCTTGTACTCAGCAAGTGCTGAGCGCTTGGCTTCAATGACGGGGGTCATCTCGGTCAACTTGGCATCAAACCAGTCCTGTGACTTCGAGGTCTTCCTCCCAAAGGTAGCCAAGGCTGTGCGGTGGATTGTGTTTCGCAGCTCTTCCCACTTCTGCTTTGCAGATTCTCCTTCTTGTAGTACACCAAGTTCCTTCTCAAAGGTGGAGGCAAACTGCTCAACAAGTTCTGGTTGGGCCATCTTGCTGGTGTCAATCCGTGCCTTTCCAGGCTGTCTAGCACGATGGAATTTCTTTAGCTGCAGCTTGACCTTGCAACACACCAATGAATGGTCTGTGTCGCAATCTGCACTCTGGAACGAACGGGTGATTAGCACGTTCTTCAGTGAGGTGCGCCTGGTCAGGATCAAGTCCAGCTGGTGGCAGTGCTTTGAGCGCAGATGTCGCCAGGAAACCTTGTGTTGGGGCTTGGTCTTGAAGAACGTGTTTGTGATGCACAGATTGTGATATGTGCAGAACTCGAGCAACCGCTGTCCGTTGTCGTTCATTCTGGCCACGCCAAATGGTCCAAGACAGGAGGGCCAGGAGTTGTGGTCAGCACCCACTCTGGCATTGAAGTCTCCAAGGAGAATGAGTTGTTCAGAGTTGGGGATGATCCTGACAGTTGTTGCGAGATTCTCGTAGAACTCGTCTTTTGCCTCTGGTGTGGCTGTCAGTGTTGGGGCATACACACTGACGAGGGTGACTGGGCCTTGAGTGGTGTTGGGGCTGAGGGTGAGGAGTCGTGCAGAGCCATTGCTGCCTGGTTCCACCATCTTCAGCAAGGTGTTCTTCACTGCGAAGCCCACTCCGTGTTCCCTGTGTTCGTCACTGCCCTTTCCCTGCCAGTAGAAAGTGTAGTCCTTCTCTCTCAGTGTGCCTGCGTCAGCCAACCGTGTTTCCTGGAGAGTGGCGATATCCACTCCCAGTCTCTTCAGCTCATTATTGATGATGGCAGTCTTCCTGGTGTCGTTGATGTCCTTGAGGTTAGCAGCGAGTCCTGTCATCATAGTGCGGACGTTCCAAGTTCCCAGTTTTAGAGTTGGTCTCTTTTGTTTTTTTGTCTTGCCGAGTGCGAAGGTTCTCAGCATGGTGTTCAGACTTCTCCTCATCCTCATGCACCCAATGAGGAAAGCAAGCTGTGGCGGGACAACACCTTATTGGCTGGGGGCTGCCCAGCTTGAGGTGGGTGGTAGCTGTCCAGTGAGATCAGATGATCCCTCCCACCATTGGGAACAACCCCTGGCGCCGCGCTCTACGCCAATTGAGCGGTGGCTTATAACCGGTAACTGTCATTCCCCGTGTTTTGTCTACGCCAAAGGCGAAGCTGGAGTGTCCTCTCCAGTGATCCGGTGTTCTACCTTCCAGCGTTGGGCGTTGGTAGGATTCAAGCCTGGGCAGGAAGATATGGAGGACAAGATGTTGCCCATGCAGCATGTCCCCCCTCTCCACGTCACTGATGAATCTAAAGGAACAGCAGGGCTGCTACAGTTTGGCACCAGCGCCATCGCAGGAGCTGCCAGAACGATGTTGAGCACAACAGAGAACTGCCTTAGGGGCTCCGACTCCGGATTTTTCCTCAGGGTTGACTCCCGAAGCCTTTCCCGTGACCGGGTGTGCCGCAAGGCAGTGGAGGTTTTAAATCAGGGTTTACCTTCCCCTAGATGGGCTACCTTCCCAGGTTGACAAGCCACCATCTACCCGAAGCATCTGGTTTTAAGGCACCAGAGATCCGCCCTTGCCCCTTCTCCTATTAGTAAAAGCAGTTCCGCCGGGCTTAGAGACTAAACCACACGGGCAGGCTAGGAGTTGGACTTAGTTGTCAGAGGCTTTTTGAGACGCACGGCGTAAGGAGCATTTTATGAGCACTGGGAGCTTAACCCCAGTGCCGCTCCTGGCTATGACAACCTTGGAACCTGCCATCACTGGAGTAATAGTATCAACACAGGAGAGGAAACTAGTATGAAAACCAGACTGCCATTAACCTGCTGACAGATGGACTGGGAGTGCTGCAGTCAATGGAGTGTGAAACAAAGTGTAGTTTGTATCCTGCTTCCGATGTGCTAATGAGAGCTAGCAGCTCACACCATAAACAACTGTCATCCAGGTGCAGTTTATGGAGGAGGCAGTGACATTTTCCCAGCTGTGTGCCCTGCTGGATAATGTTGTAAACCTAAACATATCTATGTTTTTAAGATTTCACAGCAGGTAGAAAGCAGCTGCAAAAGTTATGAAGGCAAACCCACCCCTCTGCAACTCATTTGAACATGAAATTGCATGCGTGTTTGTTGACATTTATAAATTCCTGAAGCCTATTAGCATTCTGTTTAAAAAAAAAAAAAACACTGCTCTCTGCTAAGCTATATACAAAGTTATATTTTCAATTTCATGTTTCAAAAACATATTCACTCTTTTCGCTAGCATAAAGTTAGTTGCCAGAAACTCGGCAGTGCCTTTTGCCAACTGCTCACCATTGGAGTATTTGCTCTGATACATTTTGTTTTAGTCTCTTTTAATGCATTTTAATCATTGTTATTGATTTGAGGTGCAGCACATTTGCACTTCTGTGTCGATGAGGGAAATTCATATAGGAACTGAATCATTTCAAGAAATAAAGGAACATATGCCAGATTTTTAATATTTAGCTGTCCTTGAGTTTACATTTCATGGGGTAACAAACTTTAACCAGTGAATCATGACTGAATCGTGATTTTAGGTTAGTATTAAAAAAATGGAGTTGAAAAAACAAGAAATGAAAAATAAGAAGCAAGTCTTGGTGAGCTTAGTGGAATTCATTTATGTGGAGAAATCAATGCCTTCTCTTGTTTTCAGACAATTGATTTGATAGCTTGCACACCATTTATTGGACAAGAGAAATGTACTCACACCACTCCTGAGAGAAATGTAGTGTACAGTGATCTTTATTGCCTCCAATTTATCACTGCAAGTGCATTTACTTGACTTTTATGAGGAAAAAAAAAAGCAGATGTGCCTTTTTCATGTAAAATCCCATGCATTTTGGCATCAGAGTAAAACCGAGAGCATCAACCACTAAATGAGGACAGGCATACATCTGCATAAGGTACGTGTGGCAGTACCTCTACTGATGTTGTTGAGCTTTTCTATTCACCAACTGATCTGAGAGTTTGCTAAACTGTAGCCTTCAACATCCACTAACATCTCAGCCATGCTTCCTTGTGCCTATCTAATGGGGTGCCTTGCTGTGTGATCGTCGTCATTTATTCCTGTCAGGTCAGATCCTGCTGGGGCCACAGCGATGCCAGACGTGATAAATGCTGCGTCACCAGAGATGCTGATTATAAATGCTTCTAACCTTCCAACATGGAGGAAATGGGTGCAAGCAAATCAGGGGGTATATGTATGAAAATGCAAAGGAATGCAAGCGTTTGCATCTTGACTGGCTCACAAAGTTAAACACGTTCCGAGAGACGTGTATCTCTATCACTGGGACTAACACAGTGGCCCCAGATTTAGACAAATGTGGTGGCAGTGCTCAGTCCCAGTAAATGTGAATATACATAGATTTGCTTCCTAAAAGCAACCTTAAAAGGTCTGGTCATATAAAAAAAAGTAGCACAGTGCACTCTTTAGCATGCTGTTTACTCTTATATATGGTACCACTTACTAGAACAGTTATTAGGTTATGTTGATTATACTGTTATGTTTATCCCACCCCACCCCCCAGACAGAAATGAAAGTTGGTCGCTAACAGGGAAACCAACAAAATAAACACAGAAAACCAACCAAAACAAGATTTCAAAATGTGTTCTAAAAAGGTGGCTGGGGAAACCCAACCACTCGTTAATCTATCAAAATGATAGAAAAACTTAAAGAGGAAAACCCAAAAAGAAAGCTAACTAACCTGGGGAAAACCAACAAAGAGAGAGCATCTGGTGGTGTTGCCTCTCTGACCATCAAATGTCTACTGAGCAGAGGCAAGCTGCCTCCTTACATCTCCTCAATCCCAGGTGTGAGGTGTGCACAGGTGTAATGGATTGGTCCTGATTGAGTGACAGAAGTCAAGTCTCAGAACTCCACATAGACCATAACACCTCCCTTCTAAAAAACAACAAATTTATCAGATTTTGTTGATCATACAGAAACGATAACCAAAATGAATTCCCCAAATAAGTTTTCAGCAACCAATGGCACAAGATGTTTGAATGGGTCTCAAAACCATACAATGTTCAATACATCAAAACAAATAGCCAACATAAATTCAGTCACAGAGGACAGAGTCAATTTCTTTTTATTTTTTTTTTACTATGTTTAATATTTTATTTTTAAATAAAAACCAGATTTCTAAATAATTAGTTGAACTAATGATCACTCACAATAAACAGTTTGCTACTGAATTTTCTTTTCCTTTTACATGTCGGATTTCAAGTGGTAGCTCCTTGAGAGCTCAACTCCAGACAAACAGGCAATGATTTGTAAATGCCGATCGCTGTAGGAACTGCAATGGATTATGGTCTGTATATACAACCAGAGGATCAAATGCTGAGACGTAGATCTCAAAATGCTCTAAAGCCAAGATTAGAGCAAGCGTCTCCTTTTTGATAGAGTAATGCACATGAGAAGCATTTAATTTCTTTGAGAAAAATGCTACAGGATGCTCTACTCCACTATCATCTGCCTGGGCAAGGACAACACCTATACCAACATCACCGGCATCTGTATACAGTACGAAAGGGCAACGAAAGTCCAGGGCTGCTAAAACTGGGGCAGTAGCCAAGAGTGCTTTTGCAGTTTCAAATGCAGTCTGGCATTCTGGTGACCACTGAAATGGAACTTTGGGACTGGTCAAGTCTGTTAGGGGGGCGGCCATGTTGACAACGTTGCGACAGAACACTCTTTTATATCCTGCCATCTCCAAGAACCATGTAAGTTCTTTGCCAGTGGTGAGGACAGGGAGATTTAATATGGCTTCTACCTCTGTTGGCAGTGGTAGAACTTGATCCTGTCCAACCACTTTTCCCAGATATTTGACAGTGACCTTAGCAATTTCACACTTTTCCAGACTGACTGTCAGATTGGCAGCTTGGAGGTGCTCAAACACTTCCCTCACATGTTTGAGATAGTCTGGCCAGGAATCACTAAAGACTACTATGTCATCAAGGTAACCCTCAACATTGTCTAGACCAGCCAAAACAAGATTCATCAACTTCTGAAAAGTAGCACCTGCATTTCTTAAGCCAAATGGCATGCGGCGATAGGAAAACAACCCCAGGGATCACGAAAGCTGAGAACCCCCTAGCACGTTTGGTTAATGGAACCTGCCAATAATCTTTGAGTAAATCAAATTTACTGTAATAGGTATCCAAACCAACCCAATCCACACAGTCATCAACCCTTGGCAGTGGGTAATCTGGTTTGGTAACACTATTGAGCTTGCGAAAATCAGATCAAAACTGATGAATTTGATCTGGCTTCGGAGCCAAAAGCCATGGTGAACTCAAGGTGCTGTTACTCGGTTCAGCAATGCCATGTTCCATCATGTACCCTGCTTCTTTCCGGAGAAGTGCACGTTTCTCAGGATTCACCCTGTACACATGTTGTTTGATAGGCTGGGTATCACCAACATCTATGTTGTGTTCCAGTGCTTTTGTTTCAGTGGGGAAATCATCAAAAATGCTCTGAAACTCCTTCAATACAGAAACCATATCAATCTTTTTTCTGAGGGCCTAAATGTGACAGGTGCTCAAAGTTTTTTATAATGCTAGAGTTCCCAAAATGACTTAAAGACACCACGTCTCTGTGGCTGAGATGGCGTGTTGCGTCCGAGTTCACCAGAACAGCACAAGTTTTATCAGTTCCTTCATCATCACCTGGAGCATAGAAAGGTTTTATCATGTTCACATGACAGAGTCGATATTTATTTCTGCTCAGGTGCAACAGTATAATCCAGATCCTCAACCTTTCTCTCAATAGTGTATGGTCCAGAAAATCTTGCTTCAAGTGGAGAGCCAACGACAGGTAACAAAATCAGAACCTGATCTCCAACTTCAAATGAATGAGAACAGGCTTTTTTGTCATACCAAACCATCATTTTTGACTGTGCTTTTTGCAAATTTTTACTTGCCATTTCACAAGCCCCCTGTAACCGATAGGAGAAAGCAGAGACATGGTCCAACAAATTTGTTTGAGAAACTGAATATTCCTCTAAAAGTATTTCCTTTAACAAAGCCATCGGGCCATGAACTATGTGTCCAAACACTAGTTTGTTTGGGCTGAAACCAAACGATTCTTGAATGACCTCTTGAGCGGCAAACACGACCACGGAAATCCCCTCAGCCCGGTCCCTTTTTAACTTCCAGCAATAGGCTCTCAGCACAAATTTCAGAGTAGAATGAAATCGCTTCAGGGCCCCTTGACTCTCTGGATGATAGGTGCTAGAGGGACTGTGAATACTCCCTAACTGCTGAAACATCTTAGACATGAAGTTTGTTCCTTGATCTGATTGAACAATTTTTGGAATGCCAAAGACTGAAAAGAACTTCACCAGTGCTTTAATCATACTTTTTGCTGTAATTGTTCTAAGTGGGATTGCTTCGTGCAAGTGGATGCACACATTATTGTTAAAAAGAATTGATTTCCACTTTTTGTTTTGGGTAAGGGTCCCACACAATCCACCAGCTCTGCTGCACCATCCCCTCTGCTGAATGGTTCATCAAAAGCTGGTATGAGCTGCAGAGGTGCAACCAGCACCACTTGGTTTGGTTTGCCAGTAAACTGACAAACCTGACACGTCCTACAAAAATTGCTTATATCTAGTTTCAACTCAGGCCAAAAGAAATTCTGCAATACCCAATCATAAGTCTTTTTGACTTCAAGATGGCCAGTCATATTACCTGCATAGGCTACTCCAAGTACAGTTAGGCCCAGAAATATTTGGATAGTGACACAATCTTCATGATTTGGGCTCTGCATGCCACCACATTGGATTTGAAATGAAACAACTACAATGGAATTGAAGTGCAGACTTTAAGGTTTAATTCAAGGGGTTGAACAAAAATATATGATTAAACATGTAGGAATTGTAGCTATTTTTATACAAACGCTCCTCATTTCAGGGGCTCAAAAGTAATTGGACAAATAAACATAACCCTAAGTAAAATGTTACTTTTCAATATTTTGTTGAGAATCCTTTGCAGGCAATGACTGCCTGAAGTCTGGAACCCATGGACATCACCAAACACTGAGTTTCCTCCTTTGTGACGCTTTGCCAGGCCTTTACTGCAGCTGTCTTCAGTTGTTGCTTGTTTGTGGGTCTTTCTGCCTTAAGTTTTGTCTTGAGCAAGTGAAATGCATGCTCGATTGGGTTGAGATCTGGTGATTGACTCGGCCATTGCAGAATATTCCACTTCGTTGCTTTAAAAAACTCCTGGGTTGCTTTTGCAGTACGTTTTGGATCATTGGTGAAGCGCCGTCCAATCAACTTTGCTGCATTTGGCTGAATCCTGAGCAGAAAGTATATCACTATACACTTCAGAATTCATCCGGCTGCTTCTGTCTTTTGTCACATCATCAATAAACACAAGTGAGCCAGTGCCATTGGAAGCCATGCATGCCCATGCCATCACACTGCCTCCACCATGTTTTACAGAAGATGTAGTGCTTTGGATCATGAGCTGTTCCAATTCTTCTCCAAACTTTCTTCTTCCCATCATTCTGGTACAGGTTGATCTTAGTCTCATCTGTCCAAAGAATGCTGTTCCAGAACTGGGCTGGCTTCTTCAGGTGTTTTTTGGCAAAGTCAATTCTGGCCTTTCTATTTTTGAGGCTGATTAATGGTTTGCACCTTGTGGTGAATCCTTTGTATTTACTCTCATGAAGTCTTCTCTTTATGGAAGACTTAGATACTGATACACCTACTTCCTGGAGGGTGCTCTTCACTTGAGTAGATGTTGTGAAGGGGTTGTTCTTCACCATGGAAAGGATTCTGCGATCATCCACCACTGTTGTCTTCCATGGACATCCAGGCCTTTTTGAGTTCCCAAGCTCACCACTGCACTCTTTTTTTCTCAGAATGTACCAAACTGTTGATTTGGCCACTCCTAACATTTCTGCTATCTCTCTGATGGATTTCTTCTTTTTTTTCAGCCTCAGGATGGTCTGTTTCACCTCCATTGAGAGCTCCTTTGACCGCATGTTGTGTGTTCACAGCAACAGCTTCCAAATGCAAACGCCACACCTGGAATCAACTCCAGACCTTTTAGCTGCTTAATTGATGACAGGTTTACGAGGGAAGAGCCCATGCAGCCTTGTTATTTTTTTTTTTTTTTTTTTTTTTGCAGCCTTCTGAGTCAATTGTCCAATTACTTTTGGTCCCTTGAAAAAGAGGCGGCTACATATTAAAGAGCTGTAATTCCTAAACCGTTGCTCCAATTTGGATGTGAATACTCTCAAATTACAGCTGAGAGTCTGCACTTTAATCCCATATTGATTATATAATTGTATCCTGAATATGTTTTCGTAAACAGCTAAAATAACAAAACTTGTGTCACTGTCCAAATAATTTTGGGCCTAACTGTATCTCCGAACGAAGTGGCTGTGAGACACAGCTGACCTAGCACCTTCCCACACCACACACGGCTGCCATTTCTTCATCAAAACTCCACCTCTTTAATAGTACTCCACTGGAGCACCACGAACAGATTGTTCTGACTGCAAGTCAGCAAAAAGGGGTGAGAAGCAGACACCTTTCTCCTGCTCAGCAATGAGCTCTTTACGGGACATTTTAATTCCAACTATAGAAGCTTTCTCTCCAGCCTCTACAAACGTATCCACCTTCTTCAAAAGCAGAGTCAGCTCAGGGGTTTCCACAGAGTTGGTATCACACAAAACAGTCTCAAACTGACTCACTAAAGTGTGATCACGAACATCCCCATCAATATCCCTATGCTCAAAATCAGTAACTGGAGTTATAGAGTCAGTATCACATAATATTGTCTCTGACAAGTCAACCAACGCGTGATCCCTGACCTCTCCCATAGTGCTATTGGACCTCCTCTTTGCCATAGGATGGATAACAATACAAGATGAAAACACATCAGGGTGCAACTTAGCTAACCCATCATCTTGTTCTACTCTGGGCACATTCATAACAATTGGATTTGGGGCACTGACTTTGTCGCCAGCCAAATCATTTCCCAAAATGAATGTGATCCCTTCAACAGGTTATCCCCTGCCTCACAGCATCTTCCACAGGACCAGTGACAAACTTAGATTCCAAGACCACATTAAACAAGGGCTCCTGAAACCAATTCATTTCCACTCCTCATAGCAGAGTGCTGAGCTAGTTTCCATCTCCTTTGTTAAAGGTAACACACCCTTGAGCAAGATGAACTGAGATGCACTGGTATCTCAGAGTATTTTCACTGGCTGATTAGCGTTATCTCCCAGCAGAGACACAAACCCCTTGAATGTAAAGGACCTAAATTCTGCTGGCACATCCCCTTTTTTAGAATCACAATCAGTCAAGTGACTTTTCAGTAAGTGGACTTCCTAGAAAAGCAATGGTTTTAGACTTTTCAGTCTTTAACAAAACTGGGCATTCACGGATAATGTGACCTTTTGTGTGGCAGTAATAACACTCTACTTGAAGTGCAAAAGCCATTTTTCGAGTCAAAATTGACCATGGTTTAGAAGGGAGTGAGGAAGCTGAGGTGCTTTTGATATTGGTGCTTGGTGACTTAGAGAGAAACTAGACTTGTGGGTAAGTGTAACTCGTCTGCCATCACAGCAGCTTTTTCCGAAGTGAGGTCTATATGTTCATTCAGGTATATGGCACATTTCTCATGAACACAATGTTTAAACTGCTCCAACATCATGAGAGTTTTTAATCCCTCCAGATCTTTTATTTTCTCTGATTTAAACCACCGCTCAAATAATATATTTTGTTTTCTTGCAAATTCTGTTTGAGTTTAAGAATCTTTTTTTTTTTTTTTTTTCATCTTCCGAGACTGCTGTCAATATGCTTCTGGCACTAGTTCGTAAGCATGCAAAATGGCTTCTTTGACAGCCTTGTAATCAGAACTCTGAGCTACAGACAAAGATGCATATACACTCTAGGCCTTCCCTTCTAAAACACTTTGAAGCAGCAGTGGCCTGAACTCTTCTGGCCACTTAAAAGTATGAGCCACCCTCTCAAACAATACAAAAAAAAAATCATCAATCGCCTTCTCATTGAAAGGGGGGACCAAGCGGCTGTTTCAGGCTAAGTCAAACTGCTTAGACCTTGAGTCTTGACTTGCCCTTAGACAGAGTCCCTCGTTGTCCAGCTCCCTCATTCCCTCCTGATGAGCCAATTCCCTCTCCTGACGAACCATTTCCCGCTCATGAGCCATCTGCAGTTTCAGGCACTCTGTTTTCATATACTCAAGTTCTAATTTAAACTGTAACTGCTTCACACTAACATCCATCCATCCATCCATCCATCCATCCATCCATCCATCCATCTTTTTCCACTTAATCCTTTTCAGGTCGCGGGGGGGCTGGAGCCTATCCCAGCATCTTTGGGCGAGAGGCAGGGTACACCCTGCATCTGCTGTTAAATTGATCTCACTGTTTTCATCTTCACTTTCTTGTTTTCTGTATGTACTAGTGCATATCCAAAGCAAGCAAGTATTCTTGTCTGAAAACAGGTAGCACAATTAGGCTTTTCAGGCCCAAATGTAGGCTGCGTTTAAAAGTAGAATACAAAGAGGTGTAGCCTATATGTAGGCAGTCACCCATGTTAGACTTTGACAAATATAAAAGGGACTGAACACTAAGATTTATTTGATTGTGTGAATATTAATTAGAGAATTACTGAAAATGAATGGGACATCCAATATTAGTGACTGTTTAAGAAGGTTTATTTATTTGTCACTTATTTGTGTGATCTTTTATGGGTTATAGTCATAAGTGTGGTATCTTGCACTTTCGGGAATGGGAGTTGTTCGGTCATCATTTTAATTATTTTAGTTTATGTGTGTAGTTTATAGTCTATCGTCAGTAAACTCATACAGTGTAGCACTTTGGGAGAGTCAGACTCCTAGCATCTCAGATGAGAGACAGTGAATAAACATGGGAGACAAAAGAGCAGGAGTCTCCTGGTGAGAGAGTGAGAAGGAGTCAAGGATGTAGGGAGTTGAATGCAGTGTGATGCAAATGTCCTGTTGTGTGTGATGTAAGTCGTGAAACTTAAGGGGAGAGTCTCTGGTAAAAAGTTCAGTCTGTTCTGTGCTCGTGAGATGTGAGTGTGAAATAAATCATTTTGAAATGAACCTGCTTGTGATTTCACACACCCCACACTGGTGACCCAAGATGTATCATGGAACACGAGTCAAGATCCCCGGAACCGACCTCGACGGGAACCTCCAGCCACGCATGTGCGGTCGCAGTCAAGCTACCGGATTTCTGGCAGCACAACCCGCGCTCTTGGTTCCACCTCATCGAGGCGCAGTTTGCCCTCCGAGGGATAACGGCAGATGACACCAAATTCCACTATGTGGTCGCAATGCTCGACGCCCGCACAGCTCAGCACGTAGCGAGCCTGCTCGATCAGCCACCAACGGGCAACAAGTACGAGGCGCTTAAGGCTGCGCTCATCCAGCGCTACACACTCTCGGACGGTGAGAGAGCAGAGAGGCTCCTGACGCGGACCAAGTTGGGAGACGAGTCGGCCATAGACTTCATGGAGAAGATGCTGATGTTAAGGGGCACGGACGACGACCACTTTGTTTACCCACCTCTTCCTCCGGAACCTTCTGACGGTAGCGAGAGCGCTTCTGGCCAATTTGCTGCGGCTGGCCGCGCGAGACTACCGTGCGCTGGCCCAGGAAGCAGACCGGATCATCATCGCCACCAGGGCGACCACAGTCAGCGCAGCAGTGGCGGAGCCCAGCGAGACAACCAGAGGAGGCGAGGAGCCACCGACGGTAGCAGCAGCGGGGACCAGGGAGCGCCAGAGAGACACGCTCTGTTCCTACCACCGCCGCTTCAGAGAGAATGCACGCAGATGTACACCACCGTGCCAATTCCAGTGCTCGGGAAAATGCCAAGGCCGAGGGTCGGTAGCAACGGCGACCCTCGGTGAAGAGAACAAGCTGCTCTACCTAACAGACGCATGCTCGGGGAGGCATTCCCTCGTGGACACCGGAGCCCAGAAGAGCTTCATCCGGCCGACCTACGCTGACCGGCTGGCAAGGTCTAGTGGCCCCGAGATGGCTGCAGCAAACGGCTCGGAGATTAAGACCTTTGGTGAGAGGACTCTGTTCTTATCTCTACACGGCCGTACATATGAGTGGACTTTTGTCATAGCAGCACTGAATTACCATATTCTGGGGGCTGATTTTCTGTGTGCACATGGTTTATTGGTTGACGTTGCTAACAGGTGCCTGGTTAATGCACTGTCCTTTGATTCTCTCCCCTGTATAGCTCGAGTGACCCGGCCAACAGCACAAGCCAACGTCACAGCTGCAGGCGATAAGTTCCACACACTGCTCACTCAGTTCCCAGCACTCACGGTCCCGACTTTTTCCGCGGCCATCGCTAAACATGGGGTGGAGCACTTTATCATCACCACCGGGCCGCCCGTTTTTGCAAGACCTCGGCGCTTGGACGCAGCTAAGCTGGCCATAGTGCGCGAGGAGTTCGCCAACCTGGAAAGATTGGGCATCATCAGGCGCTCGAACAGCCCATGGGCATCCCCGCTACACATGGTCCCTAAGGCTGAGGGATCGTGGCGACCATGTGGTGATTTCCGCAGGTTGAACAATGCCACGGCGCACGACCGCTACCCAATTCCCCACATACAGGATTTTTCCGTTCACCTCGCCGGAGCACGCATTTTTTCCAAAATAGACCTGGTCCATGGTTACCACCAAGTCCCAGTGCGCGCTGAGGACGTACCCAAAACAGCGGTAATAACTCCGTTTGGTCTATTCGAGTTCCTGCGCATGCCATTCGGGTTAAAAGGAGCAGCACAGACGTTCCAGCGCATGATGGATGCAGTGCTGCGCGATCTCCCGTTCGTGTTCGTCTACCTGGACAATATCCTTGTAGCCAGTGCGTCCGAAGACAAACACGAAACCCACCTCACGACGGTTTTCCGGAGGTTGGAGGAGCACGGGTTAATAATCAACCCGGCGAAATGCCAGTTTGGCGTAACGGAGATTGATTTTTTGGGGCACCGTGTCTCTCCAGAAGGAGCGATCCCGCTGTCCGGCAACGTGCGTGCCGTGGCGGATTTTTCCCGGCCTCAAACGGTCAGAGCGCTACAAGAATTTTTGGGAATGGTGAACTTTTATAACCGTTTCCTTCCCCGTGCGGCGCAGCTCATGCAACCATTGTATGCCGCCATCAAAAAACAGAAACCCGTGGATAGGGTCGAATGGACCCCGGAGCGAGAGCGGGCGTTCTCGGAAGTTAAAGCAGCCCTGGCAAACGCCGCACTACTGGCACATCCAGACCCGATGGCCCGCATAGCGCTCACCACCGACGCTTCAGACGTGGCCATAGGGGCTGTCGTGGAGCAGAGCGTTGCCGGGTCTTGGCAGCCGCTAGCCTTTTTCAGCAGAACTTTGCACGACAGTGAACGTAAATACAGCATGTTCAACAGAGAGTTGCTGGCTCTCCACCTGGCCATTCGCCACTTCCAGTTCTGGCTGGAAGGGCGCAGTTTCACCGCGTTCGTGGACTACAAGCTGCTAACATTCGCGATGGCCAAGGTTTCAGAACTGTGGTCGGGCCGGCAGCAGAGACAGCTGGCCGCGATCTCAGAGTTTACTACCGATATTCAGCATGTGTCGGGTAAACTGAATATAGTGGCGGACTGCCTCTCGCGCGCCGTGGCGGCCCCGGTCCGCGTGGGGGTAGATTACGCAGCCATGGCCGCGGAGCAGATTAGTGATGCAGACGTGCGCGCGCTCCAGTCTGGACCAACAGAGTTAAGGCTGGAGAGCAGGGTGCTGCAAGACGGCATGCCCCCCCTAATCTGCGATGTCTCCACGGGTCGCCCGCGTCCCGTGGTCCCGGCCGCGTGGCACCGCTGCATGTTTGAGTCGGTTCACACTCTGGCGCACCCAAGAGTGCGCGCGTCGGTCAAAATGGTGGGAGAGAAGTTTGTGTGGCCAAGCCTACGCAAACAAGTGAAAGAGTGGGCTGCAGCCTGCGTGGCGTGCCAAGGTACACAGACACACGAAGGCTCCCTTGGAGCCGTTTCCTATTCCGGCTAAGAGGTTCGATCATGTTCACGTGGACCTCGTGGGCCCCCTCCTGCCATCACAGGGGTGCACGCACCTCCTGACAATGGTGGACCGCACCACGCGCTGGCCAGAAGCGGTTCCGCTGGCGGCAACTACGTCCGCAGACGTAGCGCGCGCTTTTTTAACAGCATGGGTGGCGCGTTTTGGAGTCCCGACATTATGTCCGACAGGGGCCCTCAATTTGTTTCCGAACTCTGGTCTGCGATGGCCCGCAGCCTGGGTGTTACAATTCACCGCACAACTGCGTACAACCCACAGGCCAATGGGTTATGCGAGCGTTTTCATAGATCACTGAAAGCAGCACTCAGGGCCTCATTGACGGATGCAAATTGGGTAGACAGGCTGTCGTGGGTTTTATTGGGGTTGCGCTCCGTGCCGAAAGAGGATCTAGATGCTTCCCCGGCAGAGCTCGTTTTTACGCAACCACTATGGCTGCCCGGGGAATTTCTACCAGATAATCCCGCTCCGGGCAGCTCCGCGTCTCAGCTTTTGCAGCGTAGCGCAAACACAGGCACACTGCCGGACCCTGCCCATCACAGTTTTCCACGTGTTTTTGTGCCTAAAACTTTGAAGAGCGCGGAGTTCGTGTTTGTCAGACACAATGCCCACCGCCCTCCATTGCGCCCACCCTATGATGGACCATTCAGAGTGTTGGAAACAGGGGATAAGCATTTTTTGCTAAACTTGGGGGGTAGGAGGGAAAAAATTGGCATAGAGAGACTCAAACCTGCTTTCGTTGTGGCGGACGAGCAAGTGCTGTTGGCTAGGGCCCCTCGGCGTGGAAGACCCCCACGGAGAGCTCCCCAGGGAAACGATTCGCCAGAGCAGCCACAGTCAGATTCCTAGCATCTCAGACGAGAGACAGTGAATAAACATGGGAGACAAAAGAGCAGGAGTCTCCTGGTGAGAGAGCGAGAAGGAGTCAAGGATGTAGGGGGTTGAATGCAGTGTGATGCAAATGTCCTGTTGTGTGTGATGTAAGCCGTGAAACTTAAGAGGAGAGTCTCTGGTAAAAAGTTCAGACTGTTCTGTGCTCGTGAGATGTGAGTGTGAAATAAATCATTTTGAAATGAACCTGCTTGTGATTTCACACACACTCTACAACAGTACTATAACAGGAAACGCTTACAAATATTTGAGACCCATTTCATCCATCCATTCAGTGCATCCTTTTATTTTTTTTAGCAATATTATAAGTACAAAACACTCAACATTATTATACTCAGCAGAATGACCTGTTTGGCTGTAACTGTTGCCCAGTGTTGCCCTTTTATCAATAAATAAAAAATGATTTATTTTGTTATTTGGGCATTTTTTGTCACGGTCTTTGTTTAGTCAAAGCGTGCATATGTGTCCTTATATGATATGCAATTGATCTGGCCATTCCTCTCCACAATTACGGTGGTATTATTATCAACTTTTAATTTTTAGATAGCTGTGCACCGGGAGGAACACCATGTTGAACCCGCAGTGTCGCAAATGACAGCGGTGGCACACGGGTGAAGCAGCACCCGAAACTCCTTCTCGTTAATCGGGTAGGCTGGGCTTGGCTCCCTGCAGGGACTGTGATAAGCCAGTCCGGCTGCCCCCCCCCCCCCCTCTTTCCCAGCACACCCGTTCACCTTGTGTTCTCCACATATCGATGGCCAAAACCCAAAACCTCCTGTCTGAAAATGCACTTTTTTGAGAAAACTAAAAGAGTTGCAGAATGCTCTACTATTTTTTTTTTTCATCAGAATAATTTTCTGTCACAATAAATGGTGGGACTGTCTTGCAGACAGATATGAGCAGCCTTCCTTGTTCTCATTATCCAAAATGAAATCCGCAAATCAGAAAATCCTGCAGACAGGAGGTTTTGCATTTCAGCCATCGATATGCCGGATTATCCTTTAGAGCTACGTAATCATGGCAACATTATAGTATTTTTTTTAAGCATTAAATCATCAATATTGTCTTTTTCTGCTCACATTTGTCGCTTTTCACTTCCTTGTTTTGTTTGCGGAGCGCTCTGGTCATTGCCAGGTAGTGATGCCACGCATTATCCAATCAGTACAGAGTCAATCCGAAGCCCTGCCCACACCTCTAGAAGCCAGAGCATGGAAAAAAATGGAGCAGTGGCTAAACGTTTATGAATAAAAATTACATATTTTCACTGAGCAACTCCATACACGGGGAGGCACACCCTTGTAACCTCAGCAAAGCACTTATAAAATCTGAGGTCAGTCTGACAAACAGTTTGGGAGATATCTGAGGAACACACACACAGATGGGCGGTGCGGTGGAGCAGTGGTTAGCACTGCGCCAGCACAGCAACTCACCCTTGGCCATGGGATCCCTGGTTCGATCCCAGCCCCTGACCAACAGTGATCTGTGTGGAGTTTGTATGTTCTCCCCGTATCTGCGTGGGTTTACTCCGGGATTTCTCCGGTTTCCTCCCACAGGCCAAAAACATGCAGGTTAGGTTAATTGGACACTCTAAAGTGGCCCTAGGTGTGAATGTGTGTGTGAATGGTTAAGGGATAGCGCCGTACTGTGGCTGCTTCATCCATCCAGGTGGATGCCCTCAATTTCCCCTCTGGGGATCAATAAAGTATACAAAATAAAAAAAAAACAAAAAACAAAAACAAAACAGACACACACACAAACAGACAGAGATATCTTGCATTTATAGACTGATAGGGAGAAGTTGTTTTTCCAATAGTAGTGACCACAGCCTTTTTAATATTTCTTTCTTTGTAGATGATGATATGGTGATTTTTAAGTGTTGGGCTATTGTAATGAGGTCTGCCTTCCTGCAAGCAGCGACAGCCTCCCAGGTGGGGTTTTCCAAAAACGTCTCCAAATTAAAGTTCATGGTGGTTTTTTTTTTTTTGGTTTTTTTTGCAAAAGAAAATCAAAAGCGACCACTTTGTGGGAATAACCCAGATGAGCCCCCAGTTGTTACGCACCCCCCCCCCCCCCCGGACAGAAATGAAAGTTGGACGCTAATGGGGAAACTAACAAAACAAACAGAAAACCAACCAAAACAAGGTTTCAAAATGTGTTCTAAAAGGTGGCTGGGCCAACCCAACCACTCACTAAATCTATCAAAAATGATAGAAGAACTTAAAGAGTAAAGCCCAAAAGAAAAGTAACTAACTTGGGGAAAACCAACAAGAGACAAACCCCACAGAAAACCAACAAAGAGAGCAACTAGTGGTGTTGTCTCTCTGACCATCAAATGTCTACTGAGCAGAGGCAAGCTGCCTTCTTATATCTTCTCAGCAGACTGATTGCTCCCAGGTGTGAGGTGTGCACAGGTGTAATGCATTGCTCCTGATTAAAGGTCCTGTCACACCTAGACGATTTAGGCAGCATTTGCAAAACATATGAAAAATTTGGAGAATATGCTGGTGTACGTCGAATCAGTTATGGCTAAGTTTTGTCTAAGTTAAGAGCACGCTGAAGAATGCTGAAGCACCCTGAAGCACGCTGGTATACAGCATAGTTCGCTGAGCTCCTCTGAAAATTTTCAGCATGTTAAAAATTTTCCGACGTATCCAGCGTATAGCTGATACATCCCGCATTCGCGAAAAAAAGGTTGTTGGGAAGTTATGCATTCGTGTACACGTTACTTGTCAGCAACTCATAGTTACTCCAAAGTCAAAATACGTCGAGATTAATGTCTAGCATACCCCCAAATTATTTCTAAAATATGAGTCACGCTCTTTGAACCTATGTGTAACTTATTGAACGGGTTTCTAACCTAAAGCTACCCTATAATGGTGCATTTGCAGCATTGGTTCACAGGAAAAACCAAGATTATCTTCTCACCTGCTGATGGTAGTGCTAACAAGGAATGGGAGGTGTTCGACTTTCCTGCTGGTGGCTGTGGAATGGGCATGTACAATACAAATGAGTCTATCACAGGTTTTGCACACAGCTGCTTCCAGTATGCCATTGCCAAGAAGTGGCCCTTGTACATGAGCACAAAAAACACCATTCTGAAAGCATATGATGGGAGATTTAAAGACATCTTCCAGGACATCTTTGAAAAAAATTACAAGCCAGAATCTGACAAGCTGAAGATCTGGTATGAGCAGGTATGAGCAGTGTCTGCAGCACGGGCACACACACACGCACGCACGCACAGAGCTAAACAGATGTACTTTTTCGTATAACGGGCCTGTCGGGGGTGTGTCTGAGCACTTTCAAGCTACAGGATGAAGATCCAAATCACTGTTTAGTCCTCCCTCCATGATTTTTCCACCTTTGACTGCAGTCTGTACCATCAGCTGTCCAGTGCTGTTCTGACTTATATGCCAAAATGTCAGAACACTGGAGAAGGTGGATCGAATCAGCTGATCACCCAAAGTGCAGCGCTCAGCTGTTTTCCATGATAAATCACACTTTGCCATTGGCTACGCCTCCCAGCAAAAGCACACTCCATGCATTATCTTGTTTTTTTCACTTTACTGAAAATAAACTTTTTTATTGACATCAGTTCGCAAGCCTTTGAGGCAGGTTGTGACAACTGTCATCTGATCTTCCTGACATGTCACATCAGCTGTTTTAGGCATGACTGACCTGACAGATTTCACAGCCAGGTCTGCCAGGTCGGTCAGATCATCTCGGTTGAACAGCGATGATTTCTCACACACCTAGGATTCACGGATCGGGAGGCTATGGCAGTTTGGCATGACCATGCTATGCAGAAGTTAGGATCAGCTATGCAGAAGTTAGACTGTTGTTGAGCATAAGTTGTGAATGTTGGCAACACGCTAAGGATTAATTGGTTTAATTTATTTATAAGTTATGGAAATATTCTATATAAGCTACTAATACGTTATGTATCTGTCCAACTCGTTATGGACATGCGATGCATATGGCCAAAAGTGAAAATTTTGGCGTATGCGAGTGTTTTAGACCAATTTTTCTGCGTTTGGCAAATGCTGCCTAAATCATCAAGGTGTGACAGGGCCTAAAGTGAGTGACTGAAGTCAAGTCTCAGGACTCCACATAGACCATAACAATACCACCAAATTGCAATAAGTATTGCTGCCTCAGTAGTTGAACTATGAACATGAAGAAAACCACAGGATTGGATATTTTCTACTTACTGTATGTATACTGGTACCTGCTAAAGAATCATTGACAGAAATGCTAAAAATTCATTACTGTTGTATGAAAGCAAAACAAAAGCACATAGAATTGTTATAATAAAATGATCAAAACTACAGTATATGACTTAAAGTCTGCCATTATGCTACAAAAAAAAAAAATATATAGCTGAAACAGTTCCACTACTCATTTGAACTTTGTATGTCCTGTCCACTGTTTTAAGTGTTGGCTTCTTAGTGTTTGTCAATGTGAAAATGTAATATGGAAAAGATGAGAGTACTGACTGCTGGAGTTACTTAATGTTTAAATCCCTAAGCATTTCATTCTTATTCTCCTAAAGGTCCCACATCCTGCTTGGCATTCACTTCTTGTCCACCCTTTCCTTATTGAATTTCAATGCATTTTCTTACAAGGGCATTAGATTATATTATTTTGTAAAATGCTCCTTGCATCTCCACTTGGCATAGAAGGTGTTGAGTAAAGATTGCCCATCATGGGACAACTGTCCTGTTCTACCAGTTTTATGCCTTTCTGTTAAAGTTTCAGTGTGTTATTTAGAGTAAAGGTGTCCTTTGGTTGTACTACTCCAAAGTTTTGACCTTTTCTTATACCCACCTTAGTGATTTTTAGTGCACTGACCTAACCAGTGAAAAGTGAAGCACAATGGTAAATCAAATAAAGTGCAAATCAGGCCCTGTGGACTGAAAAGCCTATAACTTTCAACACTACCCATCCTTCAGATTCTTCAGACAGACTTTATGGGTATCTCAGATGGGACTGCCGTATCTCTGTTGCTTTTGACAAAGCCCAGATGTGAGAGAACACCATATGCATGTCTAAGAAGTGTAAGAAGCAACTATCAAGTCTATGGTTCAAACTTTGCTTTTGGTATATGTTTGACAGCTAAGGCACAATGTTTGCTTTCTTTGCTAGTGAAGTAGGGACCGAAGGTGCTGGGAAAATCCCAGAAGTGAAAGGAGACTGACTAACCCCTGTCACTACTGCCATAACTCACTGAGTCACACTCCTCTGCCAAAGGACAACTTTTGTGGTAATGAATCATGTCTGTACCTATGACAAAATGTCATTTATTGAAGTCTCTGGAATTCCGAGTCATGCCAAAGACCATATAAAAGTGTAACTTCCTGCCGTCCAGCTTGATGCTCAGCAAAAATGGAACGGAGGAGGAAAATGTGGGTGCCAGTGGCTCCGGAGGTATAGCAGGTCATCTAATAAACAGATGGTTGGTGGTTTGAATCCTGCTCTCCACAGACATCCTGCCATTTTGTCCCTGGGCAAGACACTTTACCCACCTTGCCTCCAGTGTCCATGACACTGGGCATGAATGTGTATAAATGTTTGGTAGTGGTTGGAGAGGCCGTTGGCACTGATTGGCAGCCACGTTTCCGTCAGTCTGCCCCAGGGCAGCTGTGGCTACAGCAGTAGCTTACCACTATCAGTGTCTGTGGAGTGAATGAATAATGTATCCATTGTAAAGCATCTTTGAGTGTCTATGAAAAGCGCTATATAAATCTAATGCATTATTATTAGAATGTGATCCATATCTTTATATAGAGCTACACACTGCATAGTGAATTAATGCAACATTACAATTGTGGGAGAATTTCAGGTGGAAAGAAGAATAAAATGTGTTCATCATCCATAAGCAATTGAATCTTTTGTAACCTGCAACCTATAATCTGACATGTCTTTACTGAGGGCACTAAATGTAGAATAACTGACAACTGTGTGTTGTTGTATCTGAACTTGGGTCTGTGTGTTGTTCAGGTGCTGTCGATGCCGAGCAGGCTCTGATGCAGACTATCTTTAATGACTACTACTTTAAAGTCCGGCCAGCAATAACACCTCAAGAGAGGGTAGTGGTTCGAGTGGGAATGATTCTCACCTCCTTTGTTGGACTGGTAAGGCTGGAGACAACAACATAAATCTTTTGCAAATACACATTATGTTTCTTAATAGACTTGATGCTTTGATTAATCTTTTTTCTTGACTGCTTAGTAGTGCTGCAGTCAAGACCAGACCAAGACCAGGGTGTAGAAAGGCCAAGACCTTAGGGGATCAAGACCAAGACAACTGTGTATGTAGTTCTTGGTCTCAACTCAGCCTTGACCTCTTGTCTTGGTCTTGGTCTTGTCTGGTCTTATTCTTGGGAGACACTGGTCATGACAAGGTCTTGACAATATTACTGCTTATGGTGGCTAGAGAGAGAGAAAAAACAAAGGAATTACCAACTACCTGAGAGAGAAGACAAATTTAATCTTTGTAGGGTCAATATGACAAATAGTACATGGAGAGTGAGCAATGTAACACTCCACAAAAAGTCATAGGTCAATCAGTATTTGATACACTTGTGGATGTAATATATCAGGCGAGATGCAACGAGCTGGAAGGGTACAAGGTTTTATTTCCTCCAACATATTGAAACGCGCTTTGTAGCTCGGTGAGCTACTGCGTCACCCAGGCATGTGTTACAAGCTCTTTAATACATGTTATACAGAGAGAGAGAATGTGTGGCACATTAGCATAGTAATTGTCATCTAATACACATCAGTCAATACACATGATTAGCATGACATCAGCTAGCGCCCGGCCTGGACGTCCTCTCTGAGGACACATACATAACAGTCCCATCTGATTGCCCCCCTGGGGCTCTTTGTCTGTATGTAAATTGTCTTCCGTTTCCTCCAGCCCTGATGATTGTGAGATAGTGTCCGTCCGCAGTGTGCTGGGTCACCACACAGCTCCCACCAGAACACTCAGAAGGGGCTGTGACCTCCCCCCGGTCGTTTGGGCTCCAGCTCCGGTAGAACTGTCCTGCTGTAGAGGAGTGTCGGAGGGCATGTCAGTCCATGGGGGGGACGGGGGACGGGTGGAAAAGACAGTGTGTGCCGCTCCGAGTTCCAGCACGTTGAACGGCCGTGGATCATGGGTGCACAGGGCTGGTGCATGTCATGCGTAATGGAACAAACCGGCGATTGGTCGGCTTTAGGGAGTGAGGTGCGGGAAGAACGATGTGGAAGAGGAGAGGGAGAGGGGTGGGAATAAGTGAGTGCGGGCCTGGGACGTCAAAAGTGTCTGGGCGGTGCAAAAATTGTGTGTGGATCCGCCATGGTGAGGGACTTTTCCGGTAAACCTGACGGTGATCCGCAGTAGCTGTGCAAAAAAAAAAAAAAAAAAAAATTAAGTCTCTGACTCCTCGTGCGGCTAAGTCCTGCGAAGATGTGAAGAAGGCGAATGGCCAAATTCTCCGAGGATGCGTACTGGCTGTGAACAAAAAAACTGAAGCTGTGTTAGGGACTTGGCGGTTTGGTTTTTTAGGTGTGGGAGCAGCCCTGAAGTCATCGGGGAAAGCAATCGGGTAAATTCCCGTTGTGCGCCGTGACTGAGAAACCCATACAAAGTCTCGTGTGCGGGCTGCATGTCTGCTTCAGGTGTGTGAGCAGCCTTAAAAGTTCCGAGGATGGTGATCGGCCATGTTTCTCGGGCATGTGCAGCGGCGGAGGACGATGTATAAGTCTGTGGAGCCAGTTTGTCCCTGGTGCGTGGCGCGTGCCTGGTGCAGTGACCACATAGCTGGAAGTTGCACTGTCCTTGTAATCCTGTAGTGTGCACGAGGAGCTTCTGCGTGCAGAAAGTCCGCTGTCGGGAGGTGAGTCAGAGTCAGGGAGCTTGGTGGAAATCAACGCAGATGGCGCCGATGATCTTCCCCGTTCAGGCTGTTTCCTTCAGTTCGCTCGTGTCGCCGTTCATGGTGCCTGTCGTTTCCAGCGCTGCCCGCTCCGGAGAGCGTGCTCCGGTGTGGATGAAGAGGATGCAGGCATTCTCTGATCCTCTGGAATCTACAGCGCGGTGAGAGGGAGTAGACGATCATTTTCTCTCGTCAGATCACCTGTGTGGAGAAAATGGCATAGTCGAGAGATGCACCATGCACGTCCAGGGTTACCAATGTGGAGGTAATAGATCAGGCGAGATGCAACGAGCTGGAAGGGCACAAGATTTTATTTCCTCAAACATATTGAAACACACTTTGTAGCTCGGTGAGCTACTGCGTTGCCCAGGCATGTGTCACAAGCTCTTCAATACACGTTATACAGACAGAGAGAATGCATGGCACATTAGCATAGTGATTGTCATCTAATACACATCAGTCAATACACATGATTAGCATGACATCAGCTAGCGCCCAGCCCAGACATCCTCTCCGAGGACGCATACATAACAGTCCCATCTGATTGCCCCCTGGGGCTTTCTGTCCGTATGTAAATTGTCCTCCGTTTCCTCCAGCCCTGATGAGTGTGAGATAGTGTCCATCCGCAGTGTGCTGGGTCACCACACACTTAGTGTTACAACTGCTGCATGAACATAAAATTGTTTGTCTTTTAGTATGAACTTGTGTTAACAACTTTAAATATAAATTTTGGAATTGCGAGAAATGGTAGTTTCATGAGTAATTTTATGATTAAACAAGAATCATTTAAATATTAAATTAACCAGCAGCGGAGAACCGACCGGCAGTGGAAGGGTTAAAAATCTGGCAGCGCTGAGCAGGAGCGTGAGTTTTAGCTGCAGTGCGTGACAGATCAGCCTCAAATAATACAGGCATATGGTCGGACAATACAGTGTCACAGATTTCTAAACTAAAAACAGACAGGCCATACGAGAGGACAAGATCTAATGTGTGTCCGTGCTTGTGAGTAGCACCACCAGTCATGGACTGCACCAGATTCAGAGAATCAATGATATTTAAAAAGTCTTTCACCAGTGGCTTATCAGGACAACATACATGTATGTTAAAATCTCCAACGATAGACACGATCTCCAACAATGACATCCCTACAATAATACAAGAACACCTGCCCCAGGTGGGTGATGGCATTAGGCCAGGTGGGCTGCAACAACTCCTTTCCCCCACCATAAAGTCCAGAAAATACTTCAGTTAGTGGGGCGAAACCAGAGTCCAAAACCACCAGATCAGAAACAAGGCAGGTTGGGTGGCTTCCCAGAGTCCAAAGGCCAGCAAACTGGGGATCAAGGTGGGTCAGGGGGCTTACCCAGGTCCATGGGCCACCTGACGAATGAACACGTTGCGTTGGGTGGCCTACCAAAGTCCATGGGTCATCTGACGGGTGAACACGGTGCATCGGGTGGCCTACCAAAGTCCATGGGCCACCAAATGGGAGTACATCATGGGTCAGTGGGCCTACCCAACTCCATAGGCCACCTGACAGATGGACCCGATGTGTCAGATGGCCTACTAAAGTCCATGGGCCACCAGACGGGAGAAAACATAGGAGCTTTCTGCTCTGAAAATAACATCATAAAGACCAAAAAGTCAGGAGATAATATCATAGCTTTAAACACAGGAGCTAACACAGGAGCATCTTGCACAGTAGACAACATAGAAACTTTTGATTCAGGAGATAACAACCTAGGAGCTTTTTGCTCTGAAGATAACATCATGGGAGCTTTTTGCTCTGAAGATAGCATCTTGAGGGCCTTTTGCTCTGAAGATAATATAGGATCTTTTTACTCTGAAGATAACAACATGGGAGCCTTTTGCTCTGACTATAACAATATATGAGCTTTTTGCTCTGAAGATATCATAGGAGCTTTCTGTTTCGAAGATAACAACACAAGAGCTTTCTGCTCTGCAGATGAAAATAACAACATGGGTGCTTTCTGCTCCAAAGATAACAATATGGGAACTTTCTGTTCCGAAGATAACAACATGGGACTTTTCTGCTCTGAAGATGAAGATAGCAACACAGGAGCATTTTGCTCTGAAGATAGTACCTGAGAGGCCTTCAGCACAGGGGCGTTAGGATCAGGAGCCAGTAGCTGCAGAGCTCTGACCTCAGGAACACATGGTGGAGGCCCCACCAGTCTCTAGAATGACAGATGGAGTCCCACCAGGCTCTGGAACTTATGGTTAGGGTGCGCTGGTCACTGAGACTGCAGAGGTCGAGATGTGCTCCTCCATCTCTGACGCAGCCACCTCAGAGAGGGAGGAAGAAATACAGGTAGATATCTGGTCCATAGCACAACCACCAGAAGAAGAGCTCAGTGGGAGAGCTCAGAGGCAGATGAGAACTGCAACTGGGTCTCTTCTCCAGGAGCAAGGCAAGATCTTTCAAAATTGAGCTCAGGTTCACCCTGTTTCCACTGATCATCCTTGAGATGTTTCTACAGCTTAATTGGAGTCCACTTGTGGTAAATTCAGTTGATTGGACATGATTTGGAAACACACACACCTGTCTATGTAAGGTCCCACAGTTGGCAGTGCATGTCAGAGCACAAACCAAGCATGAAGTCAAAGGAATTGTCTGTAGACCTCCGAGATATGATTGTCTTGAGGCACAAATCTGGGGAAGAGTACAGAAAAATTTCAGCTGCTTTGAAGGTCTCAGTGAGAACAATGGCCTCCATCATCTGTAAATGGAAGAAGTTCAGAAATACCAGGACTCTTTCTAGAGCTAGCCGACCGTCTAAACTAAGTGATTGGTGGAGAAAGGCCTTAGTCAGGGAGGTGACCAAGAACCCGATGGCCACACTGTCAGAGCTCCAGCGTTCCTCTGTGGAGAGAGGAGGACCTTCCAGAAGGACAACCATCTCTGCAGCAATCCACCAATCATGCCTATATGCTAGAGTGGCAAGACGGAAGCCACTCCTTAGTAAAAGGCATATGGCAGCTCACCTGAAGTTTGCCAAAAGGCACCTGAAGGACTCTCAGACGATGAGAAACAAAATTCTCTGGTCTGATGAGACAAAGATTGAACTCTTTGGTGTGAATGCCAGGCATCATGTTTGGAGGAAACCAGGCACCGCTCATCACCAGGCCAATACCATCCTTACAGTGAAGCATGGTGGTGGCAGCATCATGCTGTGAGGATGTTTTTCTGCGGCAGGAACTGGGAGACTAGTCAGGATAGAGGGAAAGATAAATGCAGCAATGTACAGAGACATCCTGCATGAAAACCTGCTCCAGAGCTCTCTGGACCTCAGACTGGGGTGACGGTTCATCTTTCAGCAGGACAACAACCCTAAGCACACAGCCCAAGATATCAGAGGAGTGGCTTCAGGACAACTCTGTGAATGTCTTGAGTGGCCTAGCCAGAGTCCAAACTTGAATCGAATTGAACACCTCTGCAGAGATCTGAAAATGGCTATGCACCAACGCCTCCCATCCAGCCTGATGGAGCTTGAGAGGTGCTGCAAAGAGGAATGGGTGAAACTGGCCAAAGATCGGTGTGGCAAGCTTGTGGCATCATATTCAAAAAGACTTGATGCCAATATTGAGCAAAGGCTGTGAATACTTTTGAAAAAATGATTTCTTAGTTTTTTATTTTTGATAAATTTGCAAAAATCTCAAAAATGTATTCCATGTTGTCATTATGGGGTATTATGTGTAGAATTTTGAGGGAAAAATAATTTAATCCATTTTAAAATAAGGCTGTAACATAAAATGTGGAAAAAGTGAAGCGCTGTGAATACTTTCTGGACGTACTGTAAATGATCAGTAGTGGTCAGAGAGGCCGCTGGTGCAGATTGGCAGCCACGTTTCAGTCAGTCTGCCCCAGGGCAGCTGTGGCTACAGTAGTAGCTTACCACTATCAGTGTTTGTCTGGAGTGAATGAATAATGGACTCACTGTAAGTGTCGTGGTCCGCTCCGCTCATCACCGTCAGCTGCGCTCACACCGAGTCCTCATCAGGCGCCGCCTATATCTACCGCTCTGACCTTTGGGTTAGTGCGGAGATGTCTCACTGCGCTCCAGGAGGGCTTCATCACCGTTCCCTGCCTTCTTGCTACGCTACAGCCAGCGCTCGTCTTCTGCTTCGTCCAAGGAGCCATTCAGCCTGCCACGTAAGCGCTCATTTCCACTCACCTTGTGAATCAGTTCCCCTGTGCACAGGCGGTGTCCTCGGTGGTGGATTCCCAGCCTCCTTCTCCCAGGAGGCGGACCATTCATCATATCAACCCACCACCACCAGCATATCTACTCACCTGCCGGAGTCACTCCACCACCTGAAGAGCACTGTCTTCCTGGCCACAGCTGTCACGCTGAACTGGAGCTTGCTACCATCAGTTCCCACAGTAAGTTCAGTGTAACTGTTTGACTCCAGTAGTGACGACCAGTAATCCTCTTCCCTTGTGTGTCCTCAGGGTTGCCAGGCTGCACGGTGTCTCACTCAGTTCCTGGCAGTTCCAGACTACATTCACACCACACTTACGCTACCTGGTTGTTAATAAACTTGATTGTATTGATTCGGAGTCTGTGTGTTGTCACTGGGTCATTGAACTATGTCAGTATATCTCCGCCAGAACGACCCAGCTGACAGCGCTTTGGTGCGCCGTGTCAACCATATGGTGATCCGAATCGATCAATTGGTTTATCAGCAGCAGGTCATTTTGAGCCAATTAACCCATGTTACTGATCAATTAGACCGATTAGCTAACTCTCAGCCCTTTTCCCAGGCCTTATCGCCTCCCAGCAGCTCCTCGGCTCCCACTAGCTTTCCACCTAACCAGCTCAAGCAGGCCTCCCCAGCTCGTCTCACTCCCATCCCGACTCCCGTCCGTTTCAGTGGTAAGTTGGGCGAAGCCCGGGGGTTTATTATGCAATGTGAGGTGGCTTTCCAGCGGGTGCCAGATGACTTTCCCTCCGACCGTAGTAAGATCGGTTATGTCATTAACCTGTTGGAGGGGAGGGCGCTAGCTTGGGCATACGCAGTAATGGCCAGGGCAAATTGTCACGACCTGAACTATCTTTTCTCTGCGTTCAGGTTGTCCAGTTCGCTCCTGCTCCGGGGTAGTCCGTGCCGGGTCTTCCATGGCCCGCTCTTTGACAGCGCCCAGCTGATTGCCAGCTGTCTAGTTCAGCTGCGCTGGGACAGCTGTCTCCTATTTCCAAATCATCTCCCCCATTTAAGCGAGCAGCCGAGAGTTACTCGTCGCTGCGACCTCGCTATGGGAAGACGTTCCTTGTGTTCCCACGACTGTTAGCTCCTACGTCTAGCTTCAGTCCGCCGTTACCTCGGCGCTTCACCCAAAGTAAGTGTTGTGACTCGGCGTGTATTCTTCCCTCGCCGCCTCTCTAGCCTTTCTCCCTGGGTGGTATGTTTCCCTTAGTTCTGTGTGTGTTTTAGCCCCACGTGGCTCTTTACTTTTCTGTTCGTTATTTTGTGTAGTGTGTGTTTTGTTAATAAACTACGCTAACTCACTGGTCGCCCTCGTATCTCCTTTCCTGGCTCGTGAGAGCCAGAGTTATGACAGTAGGTCGCAGCCATAGTGAGACGGCCGCGACCGTGAGTTGGCTGTAAGGACTCGACGCCTTTTTTTTCTCTTCCTCTGGGTACGGGCGAGCCAGTATCATGTCTCCTTCCAAGAGACTCATGCGGCACCCAGGCCACAATCTCTCGGAGACTCTGGACCTTGTGGACGGAACGTTGTTCACCACGGACCTCTACGATGCCCCCAGCGAGATACGCTGGCGCCTGGAGCTCGCCGAGGGTATGCTTAACTGCTTTTCTCGCTACTTCCTTCTCCCCGAGGTTAAGGCGAGGAGGGCAGACATCTCTGTGGCCTGGGAGAGGCTCCGTAGGCTGGAGGAGAACTCCGGCAGGAAGCCGAGGACAGAACGCCTTCGCTCCTCGCTTCGGAATCCCGCTCCTGCCGCCGATCCAGTCCAGGAGTTTGCCTCACCCAGGGGTGATCCCCAGGATAGAGTGACGTCAACCGGGTTTCCCCCGGAGAAGATGAGAATGACAGCGATGCGCATTGCGGATCGAGTGGCAGCCGCTTCTTCCGCCGCCGTTCGTTCCGTTGACTGTGGAAACCATCATGCCGGCTGCGGAGCCATTCGCAGTCGAGTTGGAGCCGGAAGACGGAGTCCTGCACGCTGAGCCCGGAGCATCGAAGTCCTGGATGGCGGTAGAACCCGAGATCAGGCAAGTGCTCTATTTTGTTTTTCTCTTCTCTATTCTGGAGCATTATTGCCTGTCTCTCGGGGGGGGCGGGCCGGGTGCAGCCGTCTGCTGCGCTCGAGCCTGTTCCGCCGGGCTCTGCCGCTGCCGGTGATCCTGATCCCGGTTCCTTTTGTCCCTCTGAGCCTCTCCCCAGGGTCACCGGAGACGAACCTGCTCTGGGTGCCATCTCAGAGGTTCCGGTTCCCTGCACGGTGTTCGCCTCAGATGCTGCGCCCAGGAGTGCTGTCTCGGTCCAGCTGGAGTCCACCGGGAGTGTTTCGCCGGTCCAGCTGGAGTCCACCGGGAGTGTTTCGCCGGTCCAGCTGGGGTCCACCGGGAGTGTTTCGCCGGTCCAGCTGGGGTCCACCGGGAGTGTTTCGCCGGTCCAGCTGGGGTCCACCGGGAGTGTCTCGGTCCAGCTGGGATCCACCGGGGGTGCTGCGCCGGCCCGATCGGGGTCCACCGGGGGTGCTGCGCCGGTCCGGGTAACGGTTAGTGTGGGAGCTGGAGGATTGTGTTCGCCTGACGTCAGGCTGACTTCGTCCCTTGCCTCCATCATTTCTCCTCCTGCCGCTGTTGGGGTTCCTCTCACCCGGGCCAGTTTCCCCCTACCCTTGTTGCCATTAGATGGCAGGCTAACTTTGCCCCTGGCCTCCATCTCTTCTCCCCCTACTACTGTGGGGGTTTTTCTCACCTGGGTCAGTTTCCTCCTGCCTTCTCCATCAGGGAGGAAGCTGCACCAAGACTTCTCCCTCAGCTCTCCGTGGTCTGAGGTCACGGGACGACCGCCTGGGAAGCCATCTGGCTGGTTCGGTGATCTGGGTCGGCCTCCGGAGAAACTGTGTCTCCTAGCCTGGGACTCGGGTAGGCCACCCGAACTGGTGTTGTGGTTCCTGGCCTGGTGGTGTTCGGGCCGCCCGCCGGACAAGCTGTCATCGCCTGCCCCGCTCCACCTGCTGACGTCCTGGAAGAATTGACTGACTGTTTGTTGCCTTGCGTTTGATTGTCCTCCCTAATTTAATACTTTTCAGGACATCAAAGAACTCTCTGCCCTAGAGTCCTTATTGTGGGGTTATCCCAGTTAAAATTTCCTTGGACTATTTTCTTTGTTTTATAATCCCAGTATGATCCTATTCTAATTTCTCCTTAAGTAGCATTTGCTTCACATTACCTGGCCTCATTCCGAGTAGTCTTGTTTTCCTGTATGTATATCCTCCTCCAGACTGTTTAGTGACACCTTTGTGCTAATACGTGTTTGAGGAGTTGTTCCTTTTGTATTTTTATCTTCATGCCAATTTGCAGTTCCAGGCTCTATTTTTGGATCTTATGCCCGGTTTGCATCCTTTGTATATTCTGTTTTGGTCGGGGTTTACTTGTGTAAGTCTATTTTTTTCGGAGTTTTGTAGTTTTTGGCCTTGGGGACATGAGTTTTTTTTTATTGTCCTCACCCTAAGTTATTGTGAACTTTTTCCATGACTGTGTTGCTATGTCTCTGCTTTTTGGTTCTTGTCGTTTCTCCCCACCTCCTGTGGTCACCTGCACAGACCGTCTGGCCTCTGCAGGGGAGGGGGTGATGGTTTTTTTTTTTTTGGGGGGGGGGGGTTAAGATTATTATGGTATCTGACCCTATACTGTATCTAGGTTTTTTTTTTTCCCCTGCCTCCTTTTTCTGGTCCCTCCCTTTCTCCCAGATCTGGCCCCCACCGCCCTCCCTGGTCTTCCCTCGGGGGGGGGGGGGGGGTTAGGCCGCTCCAGGAGGCGCGGCTCGGGGGAGGAGTACTGTCACGACCTGAACTATCTTTTCAGGTTGTCCAGTTCGCTCCTGCTCCGGGGTAGTCCGTGCCGGGTCTTCCATGGCCCGCTCTTTGACAGCGCCCAGCTGATTGCCAGCTGTCTAGTTCAGCTGCGCTGGGACAGCTGTCTCCTATTTCCAAATCATCTCCCCCATTTAAGCGAGCAGCCGAGAGTTACTCGTCGCTGCGACCTCGCTATGGGAAGACGTTCCTTGTGTTCCCACGACTGTTAGCTCCTACGTCTAGCTTCAGTCCGCCGTTACCTCGGCGCTTCACCCAAAGTAAGTGTTGTGACTCGGCGTGTATTCTTCCCTCGCCGCCTCTCTAGCCTTTCTCCCTGGGTGGTATGTTTCCCTTAGTTCTGTGTGTGTTTTAGCCCCACGTGGCTCTTTACTTTTCTGTTCGTTATTTTGTGTAGTGTGTGTTTTGTTAATAAACTACGCTAACTCACTGGTCGCCCTCGTATCTCCTTTCCTGGCTCGTGAGAGCCAGAGTTATGACACAAATTACTCGAACCTTCACCTTCAGTCAATTTATTGCAGAGTTTTATGAGGTTTTTGATCATTCTGACAGGGATAGCGTTCTCACCACCTGCTTACTTAACCTAAGACAAGGGTCTAAGATCGCAGCAGATTACGCTATTGATTTCTGGGTGGCGGCTACGGAAGTGGATTGGGAGGACGCCTCTCTTTGCAGTATTTTTATTAGGAGTCTCTGTCCTAGCCTTCGGGATGAATTAGCCCCATTGGAAAAGCCGACTAGGCTGTCTCGGTTAATCTCCCTAGCCAATAGCTTGGATAACAGACTCAGGAAGCGGGCGGCAGAAGCGTTTCATCACACCCTACGGTCCTCCTGTCTAGCTCTACCATCTACTGAACCCTCGGGCTCCTCGGAACCCATGACAGTGGGACACTCTAGGTTATCCGCGGCTGAGAGACAATGGCGCCGCGAGCTGGAGTTGTGCCTTTATTGTGGGAGCGAGGAGCATGAGGTTGAGTCCTGTCAGCTTCGGCCTAAAAGGGGGAGTCCGTGCGTCGCAGTAGGGGGTCTCATGGACTCATCCCGGCCTAATTCCTTATCTCGGTTAATGTTACCCATTAGATTCTTTCATAAGCACACTGAAATTCCCACTCAGGCTTTAGTGGATTCCAGGGCTGAGCAGAGCTTTGTTTCCAAAGACCTGGCAACCCGGTTGGGCCTCCACTGCCAACCCCTCAAGTCTCCACTACAGCTAATCGCGCTGTCCAACGCTCCTATGGCTACTGTCTCCCTGAAGACTGCCCCGGTGTCAGTTATTATCTCCAGTAATCATCGTGAGGAACTGTCCTTCATGGTTTTGCTCGTCTCGTCGTCTCCAGTCATCCTGGGCTACTCTTGGCTTTGTGTCCACAATCCGACTATTAACTGGCGTTCAGGGAATATTAAGTCTTGGAGCTCATTTTGTCTCAGCGCATGACTTCAGTCAGCTGCATGTTCCCCTTCTGTGACCCTAGGGGTTCCTGCCGCTCCCCCTCCCGACCTGTCTAAAGTGCCCCGTGAGTATCATGACCTTGGAGTCGTATTCAGCATGTCCCAGGCCCTGTCCCTTCCCCCCCACCGACCATACGATTGTGTCATAAATCTTCGTCTGGGGCTCCACTCTCATCCAGCCGGCTGTATAGCCTTTCCCCGCCGAAGCGGGCTGCCATGGACGCATATATTAAGGAGTCTCTGAGTTCGGGCATTATCCACCCGTCCTCTTCGGCGGTGGGGGTACATTTCTTCTTTGTGGGGAAGAAGGAGGGGTCTCTGAGACCATGCATCGACTTCAGGGAGTTGAACAATATCACTGTCAAAGACAAATACACTCTCCCACTACTCAACTCTGCCTTTGACTCTCTCCAGGGGGCGTCCCTCTTCACGAAATTGGGTCTGCGCAACGCCTACCATCTGGTGCAGATCCATGAGGGGGACAAATGGAAGACAGGTTTCCGGACCCCTAGTGGTCACTTTGAGTACCTTGTGATGCCATTTGGGTTGACCAATGTGCCTGCTGTCTTCCAGAGGCTTATTAACGATGTCCTGAGAGACTTTCTGAATGTGTTTGTGTTTGTTTATCTGGATGACATTCTAATCTTCTCCCGTTCCCTAGATGAGCACCGAATATACATCAGACGTGTTCTGCAGCGACTGTTGGAGAATCTATTGTTTGTTAAAGCTGAGAAGTGTGAGTTTCACACCTCCAAGACATCCTTCTTGGGCTTTATCATCTCACACAAGGAGATCCTCCTGGACCCAGGCAAGATCAAGGCAGTGGTGGAGTGGCCGGTTCCAGCCTCCAGGAAACAGCTCCAGCAGTTAGTTCCTGGGGCTCGCCAATTTCTACCACCGGTTTATTAAGAACTACAGCTGCTTGGCTCTACCTCTGATCCGCCTCACTTCCTCTAAGGTCCCTTTCCGGTGGTCGGAGGAGGCAGCCCCGGCCTTTTCGGATCTTAAGAAGCAGTTCTCCAAGTTCCCTATTCTGGCTCAGGTGGATCCAGATCTACAGTGCCTCGTGGAGGTGGACACCTCGGATTCAAGGGTGGGGGCTGTCCTTTCTCAGCATTCCCCGGCAAATGGCTAGGTCCGTCCATACGCTTTCTTCTCCCGTCGACTGTCACCAGCTAAATGCAATTACAGCATCGGCGATAGGGAATTGCTGGCTGTGAAGCTGGCCCTGGAGGAGTGGCGCCACTGGTTGGAGGGGTCCTCGCAGCCGTTCGTGGTTTGGACGGATCATCGCAACCTGGAGTACCTCAGGACTGCTAAGAGTCTGAATGCCCGCCAGGCCCATTGGTCCCTGTTTTTTGGCCAGTTTAATTTCACCATTACATATCGCCCTGGGTCAAAAAACACCAAGCCAGACGCCCTGTCCAGGCAATTCGCCACGGACGTGCCGGAGCCCAAAGACCACCCTGTTCTCCCTGCCTCTTGTGTCTTGGGCGTCGTATCGTGGGGGATCAAGGAGATGGTTCTGAAGGCCCAGGAGATGGAGAGGGACCTGGGCGGGGGGCCAGCAGGGAAACTGTTCGTTCCTTCGTCCATCCAGGGTGATGTCATCCAATGGGCTCACTCCTCCAAGTTCGCCTGCCACCCGGGAAGACGACGTACAGACAAACTGCTGCAATGCTTGTTCTGGTGGCCCTCTCTCCAAAGGGATGTCGGGGAGTATATCCGGGCCTGTCCCCAGTGTGCTACCAGCAAGACCCCATCATCTCCACCGACTGGATTGCTTCGTCCCCTCCCGATCCCCAGCAGGCCCTGGTCCCATGTGGCGTTGGATTTCATCACTGGCCTCCCTCCCTCCAACAACCATACCGTGGTCCTCACCATAGTTGACAGATTCTCCAAAGCAGCCCACTTCGTCCCCCTTCCGGGTCTACTCTCGGCCAAGGAGACTGCCGATCTTCTGGTTCAACATGTGGTGAGGCTTCATGGGATCCCCCTGGACATCGTCTCTGATCGGGGGCCCCAATTTATTTTACAGGTATGGAGGTCGTTTTGCAACGCCCTTGGGGCTATGGTGAGCCTGTCATCGGGATACCATCCGCAATCTAATGGCCAGTGCGAACGAGCCAACCAGGACCTGGAGGCGGCGCTGCGCTGTGTGGCGACTACCAACTCAACAGCATGGAGCTCCTTCCTACCTTGGATCGAGTACGCCCACAACTCGACTGTGTCCTCGGCTATAGGTATGTCCCCTTTCCAAGCCTCTCTCGGGTATTCTCCTCCTTTGTTTCCAGAAGAGGAGGGTGACATCGCTGTTCCATCAGTCCGGGCACATCTGAAGCGCTGTCGACGTCTGTGGAGGGCAACCCGGGCCGCACTACAGTGCACGGCAAAACACAACACCGCAGTGGTCAACCGCCGCAGGACCCCAGCCCCAGCGTACCAGGTAGGCCAGCAGGTATGGCTCTCTACCAAAAACATTAATCTGAAGGCTGAGCGCAAGAAGATGCAGCAGCGGTTCATTGGACCCTTCGCTGTATCCCGCATTGTCAACCCTGTTTCTATTTGACTTGATCTCCCCCCTCCCTCCGCATATGTCCTACGCTCCATGTCTTGCAGATCAAGCCTGTGTCTTCCAGTCCCCTGTGTCCCCCCCTAAGCCACCACCTCCTCCGCGGATGATCGACAGCAGCCCGGCCTGGACTGTGACTGCCATCCTGGATGTCCATCGTTGGGGCCGTGGATTGCAATACCTGGTGGACTGGGAGGGCTATGGCCCGGAGGCCAGGTCCTGGGTGCGTCCTGACTTCGTCCTTGATAAGGACATCGTCAGGGAGTTTCATCGGACTCATTCAGGGAGACTGGATCAACCGCCAAGTGGCGCTCATTAGGGGGAGAGTACTGTCATGGTCATCACCGTCAGCTGCCCTCACACCGAGTCCTCATCAGGCGCCACCTATATCTACCGGTCTGGCCTTTGGGTTAGTGCGGAGATGTCTCACTGTGCTCCAGGAGAGCTTCATCACCGTTCCCTGCCTTTTTGCTACGCTACAACCAGCACTCGTCTTCTGCTTCGTCCAAGGAGCCATTCAGCCTTCCACGTAAGCGCTCATTTCCACTCACCTTGTGAATCAGTTCCCCTGTGCACAGGCGGCGTCCTCGGTGGCAGATTCTCAGCCTCCTCCTTCCAGGTGGCGGACCATTCATCATATCAACCCACCACTACCAGCACGTCTACTCACCTGCCGGAGTCACTCCACCACCTGAAGAGCACTGTCTTCCTGGCCACAGCTGTCACGCTGAACTGGAGTTTGCTACCATCTGTTCCCACAGTAAGTTCAGTGTAACTGTTTAACTCCAGTAGTGACGACCAGTAATCCTCTTCCCTTGTGTGTCCTCAGGGTTGCCAGGCTGTGCAGTGTCTTGCTCAGTTCCTGGCAGTTCCAGACTACATTCACACCACACTTACACTACCTGGTTGTTGATAAACTTGATTGTATCGATTCAGAGTCTGTGTGTCGTCACTGGGTCATTGAACTACTGTATGTCAGTAAGTGCTTTGAGTTGACACCCGACATGTAAATAGCGCCATATAAATCTCATCCATTATTATTATTATTATTATTATTATTATTATTATTATTATTATTATTATTATAAGAGAGGAATCCGGTCAGTCCTGGCTTGGTCCACAGGCTGGGAAAAGCATCTATCAACTCCGCTGCACCATCCAGCTACCTCAGGGCTTTCTCAGGAGTGCAGGAAGCTCGGACGTCACTGATAAAGTCCTCTATCAGGCCCACATCCAAACACTCCTCTTTATTAGAGCCGAAAAGTGAAGTCCGTATCCGCAGAGTCAACTGGTGGCATCATTCTGTCATGGGCAACCTCTGACCAGCGGAAATGATAGACTCTGATGCAGGCAGGACTACAGTTTGACTGGGCTTATTTTCCCAGATGACACAAAATAATAACCAGCACGGGCGTTGAACATAAAATGAGCCGTGAAAGGCTGAAAACTCACAGACACAGAACTGAAGTCAGAGGGTAATCCACGGTATGACGACACACAAAATGAACTCGGAGCAGGATGTACTGTATATAGGGAGACAGGTGATCAGGGGAAAGACGGGACAGCTGGGGATAGTAATCAAAGATTGAACAGCAACACATGAGGAGAAGTGGCCATGACTATGGAAGACATGAGGGACTGAGAATAATAGAAAAAGGAGTACGGGAAGCACATACACAAGAGACTTGCACAGACGACCAAAGGGGAACACAGAACAACAACGACTGGTGACAGGGACCACATGACAGGCAGGACCGGGGAAGATAATAACAATCACAGAGGACCCAGGGGAGACACAGAAGGCAAAACACAGGAAAATAATCATGAAGAATATCCTTGTGGCCCTAACATATCCCAGCAGATGACTCAGCCTGTTTTTTTTTTCTCTGCGCAGCAAGAAGCAGAGTGAAAGAGGAAAATGTTCAAAGTAAGTTTTGTGCTTCTGTTATGCAGCAGTTAGATAGATAGATAGATAGATAGATAGATAGATAGATAGATAGATAGATAGATAGATAGATAGATAGATAGATGTACTTTATTGATCTCAAGCTTGGAAATTACAGGAAATTACCAACATTCCAGAAAGCAGCAACATCTGATTATTTAAGCTTATGCTACGTGACATTATTTTTTTTCTAATGCGCTGAATGCAGCGCTTGACAATCAATTTTTTGCTCATCAGCCACTGTGGCTAGTGATTTTCCAAAGTTACGAGCCACTCAGTCTTTTCACTAGCCACAACTTTGTGGTTGGAAAATTCTGTTTAACATGATCAAATTGGACTACGGCATGCTAAAATTTAGTTGAACTAAATGTACAACCTTTTTAAATGTAAATGACCCTTATACACACATTAAAAAATAGCAAGAGAAACACTGTTTAATTATTTGTTAACGTCAGTAAATACTGTAAAACAGTAGAGAAAAATATTTGTAATGTGAGAGTGAAGTACAGGTAGATTTGGGGTCCGTCCCAATTCTCATTTGTACCCCTACCCCTTCTCCTACACCTATGAATTGGGTCACCCCTTCATGGCTTCACTACGTCATTAGTAGTTGCTGATGGATTTAACCTAACCTGTTTTCACCATAACACTCTGTAGTCAGCACAGGAGAAGCTGCCACCCACCATGACATTTCTTTTCACTGGGCTGAACAGGGGCAGGATGGGAGACTGACCCGTGGAGTAGACTATCCGTGGCTTCTCCAGACTTTGCCCATGATAGTGGACAGTGGACCAATGAGCACACACTGTGTGCAGATAGTGGTTATGGGAGTTGTAGTTTCATAGTCTCACATTACGATAGGTTTATTATTTTAGATGCCTACAATGTCAAGCCCTGGCTGTATGCTTAACTTAATGTATTAATTTAACATGGTGAACTGTTATTTTTTCTAAAGTCAAGTCAATTTATTCATTAAGCTCAGTTTATTAAGTAATGTCAGTAAAATCACTTTTAAAGTCCTGTATAGACATTGGTGAAATGTTGTTATTTATTTATTTATTTATTTATTTATTTATAAGAAGGAGAAGAAAAGGATTTTCAGGTTGGGAAACAAGGAGGAGCTGAAGTCCGGACAGAGGGAGCTAAGGAGGAAGATCAGAGAGGGGATGGACAGCTACAGGAAGAAGATGGAGGACAAACTGCAGCAGAGTGAAGTCAGTGGTGTCTAGAGAAGCCTCTAAACCATCTCTGAGCACCAGAATACCTCATCCCGGGCCACGAGGGGTAGGGAGTGGGTGAACGACCCGAACCTGTTCTTTAACAGGTTTGACCAACCACCCTCTTCTCTGCCTGCCCACCAACCACTGCTGCCTCCACCTTCATCTAGTGCCGCTGTCCACTGCCGTCCCTCCACCCCCCTCGTACATCCCCTGCTGTTTTTCCTCTCACAGACTCAACAACCCCCCCCTCCCAGCACACAGCCCCCTCGCCCCAGCCTGACTCTCACTAAGACCCAGGTAAGAGTTGAGCTGAAGAAGATCTAGGTGAGGAAGGCTATGGGTCTGGACGGCATCAGCTCGAAGCTCCTGTGCAGATCAGCTGTGCAGGATCGTGGAGCATGTCTTCAGCCTGAGCCTGAAGCTAGGGAGGATACAACAGTTGTGGAAAACATCCCTTGTGGTACCTGTATCGAAGACCCTGCACCCCAAGGACCTGAAGAGCTACAGACCAGTGGCCCGCCCATCACACCTAATGAAGACCCTGGAAAGGCTGCTCCTTGCTCACCTCCACCCCTAGGTGAGACCAACAATGGGCTCTCTTCAGTTTGCCTACCAGCATGGCGTCAGGGTGGAGGATGCAGTGATCTTCCTCATACATTGTTCCCTGTCCCACCTGGAAGCCTGGGAGCACTGTGAGGATCATGTTCTTTGATTTCTCCAGTGCTTTCAACACCATCCAACCAGTGATCCTCAGGCGCAAGCTGCTGTGCGCAGGGGTGGACCAGCACCTATCATCATAGATCCTGGACTACCTCACAGACCGATCACAGTTTGTGAGAACCCAGGATTGTGTGTCTGACACCATAATCTGCAGTACAGGGGCCCCCCAGGGAACAGTTCTGGCTCCTTTCCTGTTCACCCTCTACACTGCGGACTTTTCACACAATACACCACACTGCCATCTAGAGAAGTTCTCTGATGACTCTGAGATTGTTGGCCTCATTTCTGACGGGGATGATGTGGAGTACAGAGGACTTATCCAGGACTTTGTGGACTGGTGCCTCCGGAACTGCCTCCAGATCAACTTGAGGAAAACTAAGGAACTGGTGGTGGACTGCCGCAAGTGAGGACAACCCCCCACAGCACCGGTAAACATCTAGGGAATAGACATTGAAATGGTGACATCTTATAAGTAACAGGATTGCTGTCATATCTGCTGGAATCAGAGTCCCACCCCATGCAGGACACGCTGAACACACTGAGGAGCTCATTTAGCGGTAGGCTGTGCCATCCTAAGAGCTCGAGGGAGAAGTTCCGCAGCTCCTTCCTACCTACGGCTGTCAGACTTTATAATCTAACAGGTGCTGGTTGTATTAAACCGGTGAAGTCATATTAGACATACTAAATGTCACATCTTTGCACAATCGAGATTGTCCCCTCCAATACACCACTAAGACAATTACAAATATTATTGAGGGTGGCAACGACACTGTTGATTCAAATGTGAAATATACTGTCTGGGTCCATATTTATATTCTGCCAGGTAATTTACCTAACCATAATGCTGTTGATACCATCTAGCTGCAATGCTCCAGCACTGTTTATATAACTGTGTACATATGTATGTTTATTTATTGCTTTGGCTAACCAGTTCTTATCTTATTATCTTATTTACAATTGCTCTGAGTGTTGCTATCCCTTTGCTGCTGCAATCCTGGAATTTCCCCATTGTGGGACTAATAAAGGCTTATCTTACCTTATCTTATCTTATCTTATTTATTTGCTTATCAAAATGATGGTGATAAAGCCCACTTAAGGTTATTTTCTAGAGAAAACAGAGTTTTTTTTTTTATCAAGTTGAGGTGGGACAGGATATCTGTAATAATTTATGCTGATCTTAAAAATTTTCTCTCACAGTGATAATCAAGATTTTTCTGATGTTTTTTTTTTCTTTTGTCTCATTTATTTCTGAGGTCCACAGTGATGATCCTGGAGGAACCAAGGGTCAGCTGTGGAGAGAATGAGTTGGACTTAAGATTTATAAAACAAAACAGATGTTTGACTGAAATAACCACAATAAAATGATTTGATTGTTTTATTGATTTTTTTTTGTGGTTTTACTTTGCAAACTGAAATGTTAAATAAATAAGAATACTGCATGTTTACTGTTACATATTAACAAAATATATGTCTCATATATATATATCAGAAGTGGAGTAAAGCAAGGTTGTGTACTGGCACCAACTCTTTTCAGCATCTACTTTGCTGTGCTACTGCACCATGGCTTCAAAGAATCCCCAGTAGATGTGTTTCTCCATTGGAGAACTGATGGATCCTTATTCATTCTTTCCTGACTCAAGGCAAAAACAAAAACCCAAACTACCTCGATCAGGGATCTCCTCTTTGCCAATGATGCAGCTCTCATTGCTCACAAAGAATCTACTCTACAAACAATCATGGACCATCTGGCAAATGCCTGCAAGGCATTCTCCCTGATCATCAGAGTAAAGAAGACTGTTATCCTGACCCAGGAAGGCACGGATCCAGGTAGCATCATCCATGAAAATAAACTTCTCAAAAATGTGACAAAGTTCTGCTACCTTGGGTCTACAATCACCTATACAACACCAATGGAAGATGAGACCAATGCTAGGGCAGGGAAGGCAGCAACAACTTTTGGCAAGCTCACAAAATGGGCATGGAACAACAAAATGCTCATCCTGAAGGCAAAAATCAAGATTGATGGAGCTTGCATACTGAATACCCTCCTCTACAGCTCAGAGACTTGGACACTGCATTCCAGACAGGACCACCTGAGATGTATCCGTAGAATGATGAACATCAAATTGCAGGACAAAATGACAAACAACGAGGTTCTGGGAAAAGCCCAACTCTCAAGCATGGCTACCATCCTGTGCCAAAAAAGGATCTGATGGCTTGGACATGTCAGATGCATGGACAACAGCCGAATTCCCAAGCAAATACTGTATTGTGAAATGACCAGCGGGAACAGCCAAAGAGGAAGACCAAAGCTGAGGTTCAAGAATGTGTGTAAGAACAGCATGAAGAAATGCAACATCAATCCTGCAAAATGGGAACAAGTAGTGGAAGACAGATCAACATGGATGACAACAGTAAACACAGGAACACAACACCTGGAGACCTGCCTTATCTCAGACCTACAAATAAAAAGACAGAGGAAAGAAAAACAGACACAACCCTGCAACTCTTCATTGGTCTGCCGTTTCTGCATCAGAACATGCCTGTCCAACATTGGCAGGGTCAGCCAGACCAGTTGAAAGAAGCTGCAGGAGCAAACATTCTTAAACTTAAAGTTGCTTTGACCATCTGTCAAGACAAAAAGAGCCATAGTAGTAGTAGTATTAACAAAATATACTGTATGTCTTATATATTTTGTTAATATGTGTATATTGTGTTGGACCCCAGAAAGAATGTCTGCAGTTTTTTTTTGTTGTTGTTGTTTTTGTTGCAGCTAATGGGGATCATAATAATAATAAACTAAAAACCTGCCTCACTCACATTCACAGACATATACAGTGTTCCTCTTCTCTCCAGTGCTATACCTCCACCTCTCCAGGTTTCCTTCCACCTGCTCCTTACTCATTACAGATCACAATGTTGTCTATGAACATCACAGTCCATGGAGACTCTTGCCTGACTTCATCTATCAGCCTGTGCATCACCACAGCAAACGAGAAGGAGCTCATAATTCATTCCTGATGTAATCCCACCCCACCTTGAATCCCTCATTCACTCCTTTAGCACACCTCACTACTGTCTCATTGTCTCATCCCACTCCTGAAATCCTCATACTTCCACACTTCCTCTCTTGACACCCTATCATATGCTTTCTCTAGATCCATAAAGACACAGTGCAAATCCTTCAGGCCTTCTCTTTACTTCTGCATCAACACTTTGATTGTGAGCATTGCATCTGTGGTACTCTTTCTTGGCATGAAACTGTACTCATGCTGTTTCTGAATTATCATATACCATTTTGTCATTGATCCCTGCTCTTTTCTGTGTTGGAATCTTGTCTCCTCATCTCTCATTTTCAATTTAAGCACACAGATGGTGTGGAGGTCCCACTAGAGCCCATGCCCCAAATACAATGTATGAAAACCTAATGTTGAGCATAGTTACACCTTAGCAGCACCAACTGTGCTATTAGACAAACTCACTTCAGTAAATGAATAAATAAATAATCTCATTTCAGGTTACGGTAGTATTATGTGAGATTAGTTTTAAAACTAGTTAGAATAGGTTAGTATTGAATCTTCAAATCTAGGCTCATTTGTGTTGCTTTACTGCAAATACCTCCTCTCTGACCTTCATCAGTCTTGGGGATGTTGCAACGAGTCCTCTTTTTTATGAAATGTAAATGTCATTCTGAACTTTGCTTTTCAAATCTATGAAAACATCCATGTCTGTCTGAATTTTGCACCACCTAGCTCAAACGTGCACGACTGAAGTGAACTGAATACCTTATTTATAATGATTTATTCCAAGAAACCTTTCACCAGCGTGCTCTGATCACGCTCCTACCAGCATGTGTGCGTAAACAGATGAAGGAACTCACATAGTCACTTTGTGTGTTCTTTATCCTCCCCACCTCTCTGTGGCAACTGCAGTGCATGGTGAATGTCTACTGAGCATACTCGTTACACCTTCTTGTTATGTATGTAAAATGAGGGACAAGAGTCTTGTCTGTCATGTAGCAAGTCAACACGTTATTATAAGAACAGAACTATTTACACTACCGTTCAAAAGTTTGGGGTCACCTCAGACAATTTTGTGTTTTCCATGAAAAGTCACACTTTTATTTACCACCATGAGTTGTAAAATGAATAGAAAATATAGTCAAGACATTGACAAGGTTAGAAATAATGATTTGTATTTGAAATAATAATTTTTTCCTTCAAACTTTGCTTTCGTCAAAGAATCCTCCATTTGCAGCAATTACAGCATTGCAGACCTAACATGATTGCACAAGGGTTTTCTATTCATCCATTAGCCTTCTGACGCAATGAGCAAACACATTGTACCATTAGAACACTGGAGTGATAGTTGCTGGAAATGGGCCTCTATACACCTATATAGATATTGCACCAAAAACCAGACATTTGCAGCTAGAATAGTAATTTACCACATTAGCAATGTATAGAGTGTATTTCTGATTAGTTTAAAGTTATCTTCATTGAAAAAAAGTGCTTTTCTTTCAAAAATAAGGAAATTTCTAAGTGACCCCAAACTTTTGAACGGTAGTGTATATACAAGGGCTGTGCCCGCCTGACGTCACACCAGGGGCGGGTACGGCAGCACACACACCACACTCACTACGCCACAGTTCTCCTTCCCCATACAAAAATGCAAACCACACACACAGTCGAGACCCTCCTAAATTTAGGATCCAAGACGTGCACTAAGGAACACGGAATCATGAACTGTAGGAAAATGGCCTATCACATTCACACAAAATAACTCAAACCAGCATTTTTCCTTTTTTTTCAAAATATATATACAAAAAATAACTAAATTGGGCCATGTCTCTAAAAATAATTAAATAATCCCATAACATACATACCCACATGCACACAGGCAGAGTATATATCTACATATTTACAGTGCATCTGGAAAGTATTCACAGCACTTCACTTTTTCCACATTTTGTTATGTTACAACCTTATTCCAAAATGGATTAAATTCATTTTTTTCCTCAAAATTCTACACATAACACCCCATAATGACAATATGATTTTTTTTTTAATTTTTGCAAATTTATTAAAAATATAAAAATATAAGAACTCACATGTACATAAGTATTCACAGCCTTTACTCAATACTTTGCTGATGCACCTTTGGCAGCAATTACAGCCTCAAGTCTTTTTGAATATGATGCCACAAGCTTGGCACACCTATCTTTGGGCAGTTTCGCCCATTCCTCTTTGCAGCACCTCTCAAGCTCCATCAGATTGGATGGGAAGCGTCGGTGCACAGCCATGTTCAGATCTCTCCAGAGATGCTCAACTGGATTCAAGTCTGGGCTCTAGCTGGGCCACTCAAGGACATTCACAGAGTTGTCCTGAAGCCACTCCTTTGGTATCTTGGCTATGTGCTTAGGGTCGTTGTCCTGCTGAAAGATGAACTGTCGCCTCAGTCTGAGGTCAAGAGCGCTCTGGAGCAGATTTTCATTCAGGATGTCTCTGTACATT
This sequence comes from Pholidichthys leucotaenia, assembly GCA_020510985.1. Lineage (NCBI taxonomy): Eukaryota > Metazoa > Chordata > Actinopteri > Cichliformes > Pholidichthyidae > Pholidichthys > Pholidichthys leucotaenia. The sequence goes on from CM035836.1 coordinate 212,825,326, forward strand.
GCTGCATTCATCTTTTCCTCTATCCTGACTAGTCTCCCAGTTCCTGCCACTGAAAAACATCCCCACAGCATGATGCTGTCACCACCATTGGCATGGTTATGAATGGTGTCTGGTTTCCTCCAAACATGACACCTGGCATTCATGCCAAAGAGTTCAATCTTTGTCTCATCAGACAAGAGAATTTTGTTTCTCATGATCTGAGAGTCCTTCAGGTACCTATTGGCAAACTCCTGGCGGGCTGCCATATGCCTTTTACTAAGGAGTGGCTTCCATCTGGCCACTCTACCATACAGTCCTGATGGGTGGATTGCTACAAAGATGGTTGTCCTTCTGGAAGGTTCTCCTCTCTTCACAGAACAATGCTGGAACTCTGACAGAGTGACTATTGGGTTGTTGGTCACCTCCTAGGCTAAGGCCCTTCTCCACTGATTACTCAGTTTAGATGGCCGGCCAGCTCTAGGAAGAGTCCCAGTGGTTCCAAGCTTCTTCCATTTAAGATAAGATAAGATAAGATAAGCCTTTATTAGTCCCACAACGGGGAAATTCCAGGATTGCAACAGCACAGGGATAGCAACACTCAGAGCAACAATCAGAAGGCAAGAAAAAAAACAAGCAAGCAAGAGCAGCTAATATACATATGTACATATTACTATAAAATATATACACACACACACACACACAGACACACAGTGCAGAGCATTGTAGCTGGATGGAATAAATATATGAATATATGAACACACAGTGCAGAGCATTGTAGCTAGATGGAATAAATATGTAAATATATAAACACCCACAGTACGGAGCATTGCAGCTAGGTGGAATAAATATGCAAGTATATAAACACACACAGTGCGGAGCAATGTAGCTAGATGGAATAATATGTAGATATATAAAAACACAGTGCGGAACATTGTAGCTAGATGGAATAAATATATAGATATATAAATATAAACACACCCAGTGCTGAGCATTGTAGCTAGATGGAATAAATATGTAAATATATAAACACACACAGTGCAGAGCATTGTTGCTAGGTGGGATGAAACAGCATAACCGTCTATTTAGTTATCCTACATGGTATGATTATGTGCCCATACATATTCTCACCCTCCATAGCGACCGGTATGTTCCTAGTTGTATGCCGGAGAGGACCATTGTGTAAGTCTATTGCATCTTTTGCATTCAAAAAAAACTATTAGTTTGTTACGTCTTTTTGCTATCTCTGCGAGCAGCCCTGCTTAGGTTGTACAGTCTGACAGCCGTTGGTAGGAAGGACCTACGAAACCTCTCGGTTGTGCACCTGGGATGATGTAGTCTGCTGCTAAATGAGCTCCTCAGTGCATCCAGTATGTCCTGCATAGGGTGGAACTCGGACTCCAGCAGAGATGACAGTTTAGCCACCGTCCTTCTCTCTCCCATCTCCTCCATTGGATCAAGGCGCTGCCCCAGGACAGAGCTAGCTTTCTTAATCAGTTTGTTCAGTCTCTTCCTATCGGCTGCAGTAATGCCACTGCCCCAGCAGACCACTCCAAAAGTGATGGCTGATGCCACCACCGTGTCATAGAATGACTTCAGCAGCGGCCCTTGTACACCAAAAGACCTGAGTCTCCTCAGCAGGAACAGCCTGCGCTGTCCCTTCTTGTAGAGTGCGTCAGTATTGTGTGACCAGTCTAGTTTATTGTTCAGATGAATACCCAGGTACTGATAGGATGTCACCATCTCGATGTCTGTTCCCTGTATATTTACTGGTGCTCTGAGGGGCTGCTTATGCCTGCGGCAGTCCACCACCAGCTCCTTAGTTTTCCTCGCGTTGATCTGGAGGCAGTTCCGATGGCACCAGTCCACAAAGTCCTGGATAAGCCCTCTGTACTCAGCTTCATCTCCGCTGGAGATGAGACCAACGATCGCAGAGTCATCAGAGAACTTCTGTAGATGGCAATGTGTTGTGTTGTGTGAGAAGTCCGCAGTATAAAGAGTGAACAGGAAGGGAGCCAGCACCGTTCCCTGGGGGGCCCCCGTGCTACTGATGATCGTGTCGGAAACACAGTCCCGGGTTCTCACAAACTGAGGCCGGTTCGTGAGGCAGTCCAGGATCCATGATGACAGGTGCTGGTCCACCCCTGCGCGCAGCAGCTTGTCCTTCAGGATCATCGGTTGGATGGTGTTGAAAGCACTGGAGAAGTCAAAGAACATGATCCTCACCATATTCCCGGGCTTCTCCAGGCGAGACAGAGAACGGTGAAGGAGGAAGATCATCGCATCCTCCACCCCAATGCCATGCTGGTAGGCGAACTGGAGTGGATCCATTGCTGGTTCCACCAGGGGGCGGAGATGAGCAAGGAGCAGTCTCTCCAGGGTCTTCATCAAGTGGGACGTCAAGGCCACCGGTCTGAAGCTGTTCAGGTCTTTGGGGTGGGAGGTTTTTGGTACAGGTACCACACAAGATGTTTTCCACAGCTGTGGTACCCTCCCCAGTTTCAGGCTCATGTTGAAGATATACGTCACAATCCCACACAGCTGGTCTGCACAGGACTTGAGGAGCTTTGCACTGATGCCGTCCGGACCCGACGCCTTCCTCGCCTTGATCTTCCTCAGCTCCGTCCTCACCTGGGTCTTGGTCAGGGTCAGGATGGGGGGCTGTGTGTTGGGAGTGGGGGGGGTGTCGGTGGAGTGGGGAGTGGGCAGCAGGACTTGATTTCTTAGAGGCAGCAGTGGTTGTTGTGCAGACAGGGGGGAGGGCGGTTGGTCAAATCTATTGAAAAACAGATTCAGGTTGTTCGCCCACTCCCTGCTCCCCGTGGCCTGGGGGGAGGTATTCTGGAGCCCCGAGATGGTTTTGAGGTTTCTCCAGACCCCGCTGATGTCGCTCTGTTGCAGCTTGTCCTCCATCTTCTTCCTGAAGCTGTCCTTGCCTTCTCTGATCTTTCTCCTCAGCTCCCTCTGTACGGACTTCAGCATCTCCCTGTTCCCCGACCTGAAGATCCTCTTCTTCTCTCTCAGAAGTGTTTTTATCTCAGGGTTGATCCAGGGTTTGTTGTTTGAGTGACGCCGTATGGTCTTGGTGGGAACGGATTTGTCCACACAGAAGCTGAGGTAGCCCGTGAAGGTGTGAATGAGGCCATCGATGTCCTCACCATGTGGATCGCAGAGCTGCTTCCAGGCAGTGGCTTCAAAACAGTCCTTTAGAGTGTCCATTGTCTCCTCAGACCATAACTCCACAGTGTGCATGGCCGGAGGTTGTCTGTGCACTAGGGGTTTGTACACCGGTCGGAGATGAACCAAGTTGTGATCCGATCTCCCAAGTGGGGGGAGTTGTGATGAGGTGTATGCCTCCTTAGTGTTTGCGTAGAACAAATCCAGTGTTTTATTGTCTCTAGTGTGGCATGTGACATACTGGGTGAAAGTGGGCAGAATGGGAGACAGTGAAACGTGGTTGAAATCGCCTGAGATGAGGAGAAGAGCATCTGGGTGTTCTGTCTGCAGCCTGCTGGTTACTGAATGGATGACGTCACGCGCTGTCCCAGCGTTCGCCGTCGGATTTGCATAAACAACAATGCAGATCACGTGTGAGTGTTCTCTCGGGAGATATGTAGGCCTCATGCTAACAGCTAGCAACTCAATGTCTTTGCTGCAGTGTCGTTGTTTAGCAGTGATATGTCCCGGTCTGCACCAGTTGTTGTTAACATACATTATCACTCCACCGCCCCTAGTTTTGCCACTCTCTGGTGTTCGGTCAGCTCGTATCATGTGAAAACCCTCCAGCTCAATGTTAGCATCTGCTGCTAGTTCAGTTAGCCACGTCTCAGTAAACAAAAGGAGAGAGCACTCCCGGTAAGTGCTATCATAACGGGAGATAGCCGCTAGCTCATCTAACTTTCCCAGTATCGACCGTACATTTCCCATGACAACAGATGGAAGGGAGGGTCTGTACCTTATATTTTTTGTCCTCCGCCTTACTCCAGCCCGGCAGCCGCGGCGTTTTCGCCTCAGTTCTCTCGGTATGTCGAGTTTTTCCAGTGGGACCGGGTGGCGGTTAAATGCTAGCAGCTCTTCCCTGTTGTATCGTATCCTGCTATAAACAGTGGCTCCGTCCACCGGCTCAGGAGACATTTGGGACGATCTGTGTGTCCGTGATATAAGTGGGGTGAAAAAAAAAGTGATCAAAAGAGAGAGGAAGGGAAAAAAAAACTCGGAATCGAGCCGCTGTTGCAAAAGGCAGCCTACTGGTGTGGCGCCGAGAAGAATGATGGAGAAGATGATGGAGAAGATGAGAAGATGAAGAATGATTTACGGATGATGGAGGCCATTGTGCTCACTGGGGCTTTCAAAGCAGCAGAATTTTTTTTTGTACCCTTCCCCAGATTTGTGTCCCGAGACAATCCTGTCTCGGAGACCTACAGACGATCCCTCTGACTTCATGCTTGGTTTGTGCTCTGACATGCACTGTCAACTGTGGGACCTTATATAGACAGGTGTGTGCCTTTCCAAATCATGTCCAATCAACTGAATTTACCACAGGTGGACTCCAATTAAGCTGTAGAAACATCTCAAGGATAATCAGTGAAAACAGGATGCACCTGAGCTCAATTTTGAGCTTCATGGCAAAGGCTGTGAATACTTATGTGCATGTGATTTCTTAGTTTTTTATTTTTAATTTTTTAATAAATTTGCAAAAATCTCAAAAACTTTTTTCCACATTGTCATTATGGGGTATTGTGTGCAGAATTTTGAGGGAAAACATTAATTTAATCCCTTTTGGAATGGGGCTGTGTAGCATCATCTTGCTTTGGCTCATCAGTAAAATTATTCTTCATCTTACATTGTTTCACCCAGGAAAAGGCCAGTCAAGACCTGCTTCTTCATCTCAGGACCACAGCTGAACCAACATTCCTTTGCTGAGTAAAGCTAAGGAATGCTCTCAATCTATTAACTCACATCATAAATAACTTGGGGGCTTCCTCAACTAAGACAGGTTTATATTCAACAGGCAAACCAGTCGTCGTCGTCGTCGAAGATAAAACCTTAAAGGCACTAAGGCCTTGGATTGGCCACAGCTCGACACTACCCCTGGTGGACGTCTAAGGAGTAGATGCTCACTTTGACTATACAAGTTTTGAACTGAAATTAACTCTTCAAGTTTCATTTCTCAGGACAATTCTAAGGACACCATTTGTTGAAGATCACTGCCTTGGTGGGACTTTGATATTCCGTGGATATTAATCCTTGATTTTAAGTATGTGCATGTTAAAATGTTTCAATGAATGTTTATTCTTGCATGTTAATTTAAAAGCACTAGTTATAAAGTTGCATGAATCACTAAAGCTAGCTTAGACTTTATACATAAGTAGGTTAAGGAATCCCCAATGTATTAAAACTGTGTGTCATCCTGTGAGGATCGGTATCAGCCAATCACCACCCAGCCTATGCTGGGCTCCAGCTCTTTCATTCCATTGGTTTCTTACAGACAAAAGCCTGTTCATTGGACTAAAGTTCATAAAACCCGCCCACGAAGGGAGACTATTGGCTGGGGCTCCTGCCAATCCCTGGAAGCCCGCGGAAGTTTTCCGCAGATAAAGAGGAGAGACACCCTCTTTTCATCCCTTTTCTTCTTCCTCTCCTTCTACGACCACTCTCACTAAAAGTTTTAGAAGAGCACCACAGGAGAACAAAGAGATCTCTTCACTGCCACAGAACAAAGGAGACTTCTCGCACATGCTTTTTCTACAAACACTACAGACCAGACCAGAGAACATGGAATATTGCATTTGTGTAAACTTCTGTGTATTTTTATTTTTTCTTTAAACGTCTAGGAATTAATTCTTTTCTTTCCTGAGCTCAAATCCTAATTTGGAGTCAAACTCCCGTTCATAACCATCTATTTTTTTTATTCCTTTTTTCCTTGTTAAACTTTATTTAAACAAACGTTCCATTTTTTTCATTTATATATTTTCCTTTAAGACCTTTGAGTGACCATCTCCATGAAGTCAAAAAATCTTTTAATTTTGTATTGGGATCAGATTTTGCAATTATTCTCAAATTCCCTTGGGAAGCATCTGACCCATGAAGGCTACCACGGGCCACTGAGGAAATCAACACGCCACGGAGAAGAGGAGACACCGCCACCATCTTGGCTGTACCTCAGCCCAACTGTGATCAACACATCCAAAATCTCATCTTGTGACAATAAACTTTGGAAGCTGCTGTACCTCGCCCAAATATCTGCCGGCAAGATATTCTGGTTTTGGGTGCTATCTACAATTAAAGCTTCGAGGAGACTACAACGCCGAATTATCTCCACCAAGCCATGGGTCATGTGAGCTGCATTCTTTATTCATCTGCTGAATAAAACCTCTGAGATTTGACAATAATTCAGTATCTGATCAGATACAAAATTAAAGAACAATTAATATAACTCTTCTTTTCTTTAAAATTCTGTTTTCATTTTATCAAGAGTAATCCAGAATTTTCCATATAATTAGTTTAATTTTCCCCATAAATTTGCGTTCAGTTTTCCATAATCCATTAACTTCAAACTGATCTAAATTCAACTTACATTTTCACCCTGGTTCTACAAATGTTCAAATTGTTACTCTATCATTTACAAGTTTAATTTAATGGTTAATGCAAATCATTTCAATGTCCTTTAATCATCATTTCATTTAATAAATACATGAAAATGAGAAGTTGTTGGGAATTTGTTTCATTCTGAGTCTGGTTTCAAAGCCCCAGTATCGAATTCACAAATATTTTGAGACTGATTATTAATTAATTCATTGAGTGATTAAACAGGTATAAAGTGAAATTAATGACTAAAATGCTCACTAAAGAGGTGAGCTGGTGCCCCGACGAGTGTTTACTATAAACTTTTTCTGCGTGTGGACCGAGAGTAAATCTCAGGTCTCAATACATTAATACAAATTAAATAATCTTTATACCTGATCATAATTATAAATCACTTATCGCTACAGCTGGAACACGACAAAATGTGGAAAAAGTAAAGCACTGTGAATACTTTCTGGATGCACTGTACATCAATGATATTTAAGTCACACCTATAGTGGGGCAAAAAAGTGTTTAGTCAGCCACCAATTGTTCAAGTTCTCCCACTTAAAAAGATGAGAGAGGTCTCCAATTTTCATCATAGGTATACCTCAACTATGAGAGACAAAATGAGAAGAAAAAATCCAGAAAATCACATTGTCTGATTTTTAAAGAATTTATTTGCAAATTATGGTGGAAAATAAGTATTTGGTCACCTACAAACAAGCAAGATTTCTAGCTCTCACAGACCTGTAACTTCTTCTTTAAGAGGCTCCTCTGTCCTCCACTCGTTACCTGTATTAATGGCACCTGTTTGAACTCGTTATCAGTATAAAAGACACCTGTCCACAACCTCAAACAGTCAAACTCCAAACTCCACTATGGCCAAGACCAAAGAGCTGTCAAAGGACACCAGAAACAAAATTGTAGACCTGCACCAGGCTGGGAAGACTGAATCTGCAATAGGTAAACAGCTTGGTGTGAAGAATTCAACTGTGGGAGCAATTATTAGAAAATGGAAGACATACAAGACCACTGATAATCTCCCTCGATCTGGGGCTCCACACAAAGATGTCACCCCGTGGGGTCAAAATGATCACGAGAACGGTGAGCAAAAATCCCAGAACCACATGGGGGGACCTAGTGAATGACCTGTAGAGAGCTGGGACCAAAGTAACAAAGGCTACTATCAGTAACACACTACACCGCCAGGGACTCAAATCCTGCAGTGCCAGACGTGTCCCCCTGCTTAAGCCAGTACATGTCCAGGCCCATCTGAAGTTTGCTAGAGAGCATTTGGATGATCCAGAAGAGGACTGGGAGAATGTCATATGGTCAGATGAAACCAAAATAGAACTTTTTGGTAAAAACTGAACTTGTAGTGTTTGGAGGAGAAAGAATGCTGAGTTGCATCCAAAGAACACCATACCTACTGTGAAGCATGGGGGTGGAAACATCATGCTTTGGGGCTGTTTTTCTGCAAAGGGACCAGGATGACTGATCCGTGTAAAGGAAAGAATGAATGGGGCCATGCATCGTGAGATTTTGAGTGAAAACCTCCTTCCATCAGCAAGGGCATTGAAGATGAAACGTGGCTGGGTCTTTCAGCATGACAATGATCCCAAACACACCTCCCGGGCAACGAAGGAGTGGCTTCGTAAGAAGAATTTCAAGGTCCTGGAGTGGCCTAGCCAGTCTCCATATCTCAACCCCATAGAAAATCTTTGGAGGGAGTTGAAAGTCCGTGTTGCCCAGCGACAGCCCCAAAACATTACTGCTCTAGAGGAGATCTTCTTGGAGGAATGGGCCAAAATACCAGCAACAGTGTGTGAAAACCTTGTGAAGACTTACAGAAAACTTTTGACCTCTGTCATTGCCAACAAAGCGTATATAACAAAGTATTGAGATGAACTTTTGTTACTGACCAAATACTTATATTCCACCATAATTTGCAAATAAATACTTTAAAAATCAGACAATGTGATTTTCTGGATTTTTTTTTTTTCTCATTTTGTCCCTCATAGTTGAGGTATGCCTATGATGAGAATTGGAGACCTCTCTCATCTTTTACAGTGGGAGAACTTGCACAATTGGTGGCTGACTAAATACTTTTTTACCCCACTGCATGTCCACTGGCAGCCAGAGGTAACACCGGCCCAGGGGACCAGGGCAGCCCCAAATCATATACGCCCCTGGCCGCTGAAGATAAGACTGGCTCAGAGGTCCCAGGCAGCCCCACGGCATGAACCTCCCTGGCAGCCGTCTGCCTCCGGCATTAAAACCAACCTCTCCTGCAAAAATGTCACTCTTCACCACCGACTGCCTCATTCCTCAGGACCTGCTGTGCTGCTATCCAGTACACCGTCTCTCCGTGCTTGTCAGTCAGCTCCCAACTGCTTTCAACACCGCCTTCGTGGTCCCAAACACTCTGGCCCCCTGTGGCCAAACTCCGGGGAGACCCGAATTCCTGTTCATTGGCACCGCTCACTGCCTCTGGTGCCTCGCTGTACCACCCAACACCCTTGTTCAGGGTGCACTGAGCTCCGGCACTGAGACACTACCCGACTGAGACACTGCCCATGGTGCACGGTTGCTGTTGCTCACTCCCGAGGCTTACAACATCACTTTCGCCTGTATCGTTTCCCGACCCAGGCACCTCGCTGCTGCTCCCAGCACCCTCATTCTAGGCACTCCACTGTGCTGCCTCCGTGTCTGGCTGCTGTTGCTCTCCCTCGAGGCTCTCAGTGTCACTCTCATCAGTGTCACTCTCTGACCCAGGCATTTCGTCGCTGCTCTTGGCACCCTCATTCCAACTGCTCCGCTGTGTTGTCTCCATGCTCGGCTGTCGCTGTTCGTCCCCGGGGCACTCACCCTCCCTGGTCCCGCTCACTCGCTGCCTAGCTTCCAACTGTGGGGATGACTCCTGCTGTTCTCCTTCTCCGCTGTCGCTGCACACTGCTCTGTCCGAGTCATTGGCGCTATGGTCCTGCACCATGCTGAGCTCCTTGACTGGCCTGCCGTCTTCAGTGACCGGGGACTCTTCCACTCCTGGCCCCGGTCCCACCTCGAGGTCAAGCTGGTAGCTCGTAGCTTGGTTTTGGCATGAAGTTAGCTTAGTGGCTAACCTGTCCATAGGCACAGATTGGGTCGTTAGCTTCCCCCAGCTAACTAGCTTAGCCGTTCCTGGCGCCAACAGCTCCATTACCCACAGCTTTGTGGCTCTCGTCTGTTCATTGAAGTACTCAGCCAGTCACTCGACAGCATCCTCATAATACTCCGTTTCACTCAACATACCGAGAATTCTTCGGCCCTCTGTGCCGAGATTGTGGACCAGAAGTGCTCGTCGTCGCCTTCCATTGAGTCTGTTTAGGTCCAGTCCCCCGATGTAATCCTCAGACATGGCCCTCCACTGCGGCTACAGGATTATCGGCTCTCCCGTGTACTCTAGAAACAGTGATAGTGGTTTAGGTAGTCCGTACACTCCCATAATTTTTATCCTCATCGCCAAATGTTATGTATGTAAAATGAGGGACAGGAGTCTCGTCTGTCATGCAACAAGTCAACACTTTATTATAAGAACAGGACTATTTATATACAAGGGTCGTGCCCGCCTGACGTCACACCAGGGGCGGGTACGGCAGCACACATACACCACACTCACTACACCACACTTCTCCCAAGGTCAGCCTCGCTCCAGGGAGGAAGTCACTTGGGACCCTTTTAAGTTCTGGAGTGGAACGATCTTGAAAACTGACCCACTTGGATGCCCGTCCTCCATTGATTGACCAGTATGCAGTCATTTAACTGCATACATATTATCACTGGCACTGGCTCTAAGTTATAGCCTTGGCGAATTGAGGCAGTCATAGGCAGTATCAATAAGTGATCAGTCAGGAATGAGATAGGTATTTGTGTGCTTGTGTGTGATGGTTAAACATCTCCTCCTCCCCTCTGTGTTTAAGCTGCAGCTGTCTCACTGAAATTCCTGCCTGTGTTTTAAATAGCAAAGGCAGACAAAGTCTCAGACTCAACCTTTCTACTTTCTGCCATGAGTGTGTGACTGATCCTGTGATGCAGTATGTAACATTATTGATGCAAAAATGCGTTATTGTGGAAGCTGTTTTCTTAGGAAGAAATATTCTTCCAGGAGACTCTGAAACATTTAACCGTTGATATAAAAGAGAATTGCAGCAGATCTTGTTCTGAGATTTTTATAGTCCACTCTGTGACTCCATATCCCCAGAGTTAGGTCTCTGTACTATGAGTATACCACTTGGACAACTACTTCCATTGTAGAAAAGTGAAGGTATACCTCCTGGATTTTGAACAGTGGCACCTTGTCTCACAGGACTGCCCATTACAGTTTCTGCAGCAACCTACAGGCAGCTCCTCCAAATACAACCAAACACGGCCACACTCAATTGTCACTACATCCCTATTTTTATAGCATCAAATAACTAACTAGAAAAGCACTCGGAGCGCACAGACCTCCGCCAAGCGCCACAGTTCCCCCGGTGATCCGGATCACAACCAAAATCTAATCATCTGTAGGATACCCCATTTCTGACAATGTCTGAAAATTTTATGAAAATCCGTCCATAACTTTTTGAGTTATCTTGCTAACAAACAGACAGACAGACAGACAGACAAACCAACGCTGATGAAAACATAACCTCCTTGGCAGAGGTAATTAAACTGAACTGATCTGAAGATTGATCATTTGAACATCAATATAATAAAAGCTACAAAAACAGAAAACATGTTTTAAAACAAATATTTGAGGCGTATTTCTTTTCTCTTCTTTTAGTTTTTCTTTCTATGTCACACACAATAATGGGAGAGGATGCGCTTATTGTCTTATCTTACCTAGCAACCATGAGATGCATGAATTTATTATTTCCACCAAGGAGGTATTGTGATTGGGGCAGTTTGTCTGTTTGTTTGTTAGCAGGATTCCTCCAAAACTGCTGGATGGATTTTGATGAATTTTTCACCATAGGGCTACGCACATAACTCCGCCAAGGCTGATGTTTGTGTGCAGGATTGTGCAAAACTACTGGATGGATTTTGATGAAATATTTAACAGAGATGGCCCTTGGGCTATGGATGAACCCAAATTTCTAAATGTACAACTTGGAGGTAATAAGTTTAGGTCTCTCTTGTAGATGCGTTTTGTAGTAAACTGCAACAAACTAACAGAAAAGTGAGGAGAAAAGTGAACAGATAATATATTAAAACAACTTTTGAAGGTTCCTGAGCAGATGATGAAATAATGGTGACAAAAGTAATTTTGGAGCTATTCAACACTAGTTGCCAGGAAGTTTAACATACAGTAATTGTAGTTATTTAGAAACTTTGGTTTTAATAATACTGTGTAGTCACAAAGTGAACTGCATCCTCATTCTCTCCATTCATACACAACCTTTCCTCATTGGAGTTGAATCTTATCCACAGTTCAAAATAAATGGAATAAATGAGGCTGCAGTTCTCTGAGTGACCATCAGACATCCATCAAATCAGTTTCTTAATGTTTCATAGAGTTCCTTTAGCTCCCTCATGGTCGCTGTTCATTGTTTGTTTGCCATGACACCATTTAAAGCATATAATAAAATTAGAATCTGAAAATTGTGTCTACCAATATTTACATGTTTTTTTTTTCTTGTTTTTTTTCCTTTAGAATATGAAAAATGAAGAAATGTCCACGACTGTTGTCATGAATCTGGTACATCTATTTGTTTATCAGTTCTTCATACTTGCCTAATGAAGCTTTGGGGGCGGGGAATAGCATTTCAGTCCTAAAGAAAAAATGATCTAACAGCAGATGTGTGCACTGTAAGTGAAAGTTGTCTTACTGTTTTGCTTAGTAACTCAACCGTGAAGCCTACTCTGCTGCCTCAAAGTTTATTAGCATCAGCCCTCATTCTTTCAGTACAGCTTAGTGCCAGTATACACAGTATCCATGATAAAGTAAACTTGAGAATAAAAAAAATGCAAGTGGAAGTTTGTATTACTGGGATAAATTCACTGGGAAACACTTTCTGTCGAATCTAATTACAACACTGAATAAATGGAATATAAGCTGATGAAAGGACAAATTGGCCCCAATTGTAAGTGTTCCTTTTGCAGTTTCTTCCTCTTATGTCTGCTGTTTTCTCATGCATGTGTCTAATTCTAATTCCCTACATGCAATCCATTCTTCACAGGAATGGACAGATTATCGATTGTCCTGGAAACCAAAGGAACACGATGGAATTGAAGTGCTGCGTATCCCCTCTGGGAAGGTCTGGCGTCCAGACATTGTCCTTATCAATAAGTAAGCAAAGACTGATATTAATTAATGAAAATCAAGCAGTTCAGAATGAATTTAATTTCATTGTTACATTGTTATGTTTTTATTTTTTGGGATGCCACACAGGGTATTTTGTGTTTACTGTTCAGGTCTTACTGATGTCTGCTTTCTTTTTGTGGAAGAAACATGTAAAATAATATATATATATATATATATATATATATATATATATATATATTTAAGAGTGGGTCACAGATAAATTGACTTAAAACAGCATTAAAAAGGTGTACTGGATTATATGTTCATGAAAACAAATACTTAAAAAAAAATACATCTATAAAAGGTTTAGAAAGGTGCAGAATTAAAGTTTTTATATTCTTCGAAAACAATCAAATTATTTACATCTGAACAATGTGATGACAAGACTATAGTGGCCGGTAAGGATATCACAGCCAATGTCATAACTAGGTTGGTCACATTTCGTTGCCTTATATTAAGTTCACACCACAAAAGAGTTCTAGCTTGACATGCCTTTTCTGGCTCATAATCACCAAAGAACTGAGACTAGAATAGTCTACACATCATGCTGATGCTTGTTTCAACCAAGAAGTACAATATTATAGTGGGGCAAGAGTAAGTGTGGCACCTACTGGCCAGGTAGCCACAGTGTTGTCACTATCACCTTTAACGCAAGTAAGCTGAGGCCAAAATATTATCCTTTTCCAGTCTTGCTGAAACAGTCTGAAGATCATTCTTTTCTATGAAACACTCACCATGCAACCATGTCTGTAATCTTTAATTACCCTATGTTAAATAACCTTTAGTCTGCTGACACAATCTCACAATCAGTCTTTTTGAAATTATTCAGCAAAAAAGCTTCTTCTTCTTCTTCTTCTTCTTCTTCTTCTTCTTCTTCTTCTTCTTCTTCTTCTTCTTCTTCTTCTTCTTCTTCTTCTTCTTCTTCACAGCAGATCATCTGCCTCCATCTCACCCCATCTCTTCCATCTATTTTCTGTCACACCAACTGTCTCAATGTCCTCCTTCACTACATTCATGAATCTTCTATTCAGTACAAAAAAGTTGAACAAAACTGGCACTGTTAACTCCCAATATTTACCGGGTTCTGATCTACCAAAAGTAATTTCTGTTTTTATGAATGGGTATGAAGTACATCAGAGAATATTTAAGATATAAGATAAGATATGCCTTTATTAGTCCCACAATGGGGAAATTCCAGGATTGCAACAGCACAGGGATAGCAACACTCAGAGCAACAATCAGAAGGCAAGAAAAAAACAAGAACAGCTAGTAAACATATGTACATATTACTATAAATACATATATATATATATAGACACGCAGTGCGGAGCATTATGGTTGGTGAATGTGCAGCACAAAGTCTAAGCTCTCTCTCCGCGGATGCGGCGGGCCAGCTGGAAGTCTTTGGGCATGATGGTGACCCTCTTAGCGAAGAAGAGACCCACCAGGTAGGCCTTGCTGGCCTCCTGCAGAGCCATGACGGCGAAGCTCAGGAAGCGCAGGTCGGTCTTGAAGTCCTGAGCGATCTCTCTCACCAGGCGCTGGATGGGCAGCTTACGGATGAGCAGCTCCGTGGATTTCTGGTGGCGACGGATCTCTCTCAGAGCCACGGGCCTGTAACGGTGAGGCTTCTTCACTCTGCCGGTGGCCAGAGCGCTTTTCCGAGCAGCCTTGGTGGCTAACTGCTTCCTGGGGGGCTTTTTCCTCCAGTAGATTTTACGGGCAGTCTGCTTGGTTCTTGCCATCGCTCTTTATTATTCTGTCTTATATTTCTTGCACACCGCCTAAACTCCAGCCCGGCACCTGCGTCGTTTTCGCTACAATTTCCGGTATGTCGAGTTTCACCGTTAGCCGGGGTGGCGGTTGAGTGCTAGCTAGCACTAGCTCTTCCTGCTGTAACGTCTCCTGCTGTAAACAGTGGCTCCATCCGCCGACTCGGGAGACCTTTGGGGCGATCTGTGTGTCCGTGATATATATATAGAGTGAAAGGTGTAGAAAGAAGAAGGAAGATAAAAAAAAGGCTATTGCAACGGGCAGCCAACTCGTGTGGCGCCGCCGGTCCGGCGGAACCGGAACCAGAAAAACCAATTTTGTCATCAAAAAAGAAAAAAATATGCTCTACTTAGACTCGATCAATCACCCTTTGTATAGCCTTCTTACAAAGTGTGTAACACACCATGGGAGTCCTATTTTGACCACTTTTGATTTGATTTCCTCAGGATTTCATCATAGAACTCACCAGATATGTACACAATCGAGAAGCGAAAGGCGGGTGTAATCAGTCCCATTAAGGCGAGCTTTGGTGTGTTTGGTACTTAGACTTAACTAATGTGATGTTCAGTGCCTGTGAGTCCCAGCTATTTGTGGCCAAAAATGTGGTTGCAGTGTTAAGTGTTAAGCCTGCTATTTTGGGTCTATTTCAGATAAAAGTTGAGTGAAGCATATTAGTCATCTTACAGTAAGAAAGATTCAAAGACAGTCATCACAATGGTCTTGCAATGAGCGATATCCTGCAACAGTGCTAGAAATTTCACTTCAGCTCTGACAGCCATCTGCTTACCAACTAATAGGGATGCAGCATGAAAACCCAAGATTGGAATGGGTAAAATAAATAAATAAATCCAAATATATGAGATGGAGTCCAAAATATCCTGAAATTCTATCCTTGTGCTCCAGCTGTGCATGATCACAGTCATTCTAAAAAGGACATAGGCTGTAGCATGTTCACATCTATAGTGGGATGGAGGGAAGATACACACTGATGACACTGACAATATACTTGGGTATTGTCTTGTAGTGTGTATTGTTACTTCGGTACATTATCTTTTTATGGCACAGACAACCACTAGCTATTTCCATGCTATGTGATTGTGTCTCCATTTCAATGTCTTTATCCAAGACCAACTCATACTCTTCTGCTATTCTAGACTACCCTAATGTAGGCCAGGTACAAAGTGACTTGTCTTCCAGGATGACATTTGCCATGCTGAGGAATGTACAAGGCTTTTTTTTTTTTTTGTTACTTATTTGTACCCGTAGGTAGACTTGGTTTGCAGTCTGGTGACAAGCCACTGGCTGCTGGTCGCTGCGTGCGCGAGCGCCCTAAACCTACATGTTTTTGGTGTGCGGGAGGAAACCGGAGAAATCCCGGAGTAAACCCGCGCAACACGGGGAGAACATGCAAACTCCACACAGCTCACTGTTGGTCGGGGGCTGGGATCGAACCCACGATCTCATGATCCCCGCGATCCCCCGGCCGAGGGTAAAACTGTGCTGCCACAGCACAGTTTAACCACTGTGCCACCGTGCGTTTGGGTCTCTTAAATGTGATACAAGGCCTAGGAAAGAGAGCTGATGCCAGTGGACAACACCGATATGAGTCTTAACCTTTAGTTTGGTGTAGGTTGAGGAAATACCGCCAGGGCGCTTAATAGCCAGTAGGATCTGGCAGCAGACTGTGGTAAAACAGTTGATCTGTGCGAAGACCCAGGATCCATAACCATGCAACAGTATGGAGAAGCAGGCTGTTCTAAAGAAGTTTTAAATAGATGGAAATGTTAGTAGCATACTGTTCTATTGGTATCACTATTCCAAATCACGTGCAATTTTTAAAGAGCAGTCCAGGCAAAATCCTGACGATTAAAATCTTCAAATTTTGAAGTCTGGGACAAAAACAGGCTTCATCCTACAGTTTAGATAATCAAGATTTAATGTCAGACAGTACATTTATCAGTTCCATAGCATACCATGTAGCAGGCAATGCACTCAGATTGCTAAAATCGCATTGAGCTTTTAGTCAAGCAATTTTCAAATCTTGAGATTACTGACTGACTCAAGTCAAATCATGTGACTCCACTCCCCCACCTCTACTATAATGGCAGTGACTCAAGGAAAAAAATCAGGTAATTCCAGCAACTTTAAAATAAGGCAGTAAGAATTTAGATTATAGAAGAAGACACACATTTTTTTATTTCTGCGGTGGTGGTAGTGGTGGGGGGATTATATGCTACAGCATTAAATTAAAGATTTAGATACTCAGAACAGCAAGCTAGTCTTTCTTTCCCTTCTTAACCCCTGTCCACATACATGCTCCCATTAGCCCCACTGTAAATATCCCCACTCCATTCATCAACACTTTATAGGCAATTAAGCAACATGGTTTCTTAATAACTGAGCTGATGGCACTGCTCAGCTACTTCAGCTTACGAAGCGTTCACTTGTAATCACACACATACACACAGAAATACACTTCTGGCCAAATGCAAGTGCTTGCATGCTTCTCTGTGGATGATCAATGCTGGTCGTTTCAGTAGCAGCAGAAGCAACTTAATAGGGGCAGGGTTGTAGGAGTTTCCCACCATAACGACACTCTTCAAATTATCAGAGCCATAAAAGCAAAACAATGAACTGAAAAAATGCTAAATCTGTGTCTAATTGACTTGATGTCTTCTTTTGTATTGTTATGGGCCCAGCAGCTAGTGCAGCTTTGTCCACATCTGACACAACCACTGCAGAAGGAGAAGAGAAGAGGTTTCATGTCAGTTAAAATGATTTAAAGTTTGGTCTTGGTGAATGAAAATCCAGCCACGTGTTGAAGTGCTCCAGTAAAAGACAACCCAAATGTGTTTTGTGTATGTGGTTAATGCAATCATGGTGGTCCCTTTAAGCCTTGTTTCATGTAAATAGCATTTTCGTGTGAAAAGCATGAATCAGAGGAGTGGTTGGTTTGGTGATACTGACACTTTGCAGCTTTTGCTTTGTCGTGGTTTTATTATAAGTCTCAATACCATCTTCTTCTTCTTCTTCTTCTTCTTCTTCTTCTTCTTCTTCTTCTTCTTTCGGC
This sequence comes from Pholidichthys leucotaenia, assembly GCA_020510985.1. Classification (NCBI taxonomy): domain Eukaryota; kingdom Metazoa; phylum Chordata; class Actinopteri; order Cichliformes; family Pholidichthyidae; genus Pholidichthys; species Pholidichthys leucotaenia. The sequence goes on from CM035836.1 coordinate 212,843,037, forward strand.
TGCTCCCTTAAGGGCTGGCCACAGTGGATCATCTGTTTCCATCTCACTCTATCCCTTACATCTTCCTCAGTAACACCAACCCTCTCCATGTTCTTCTTCACTACCTCCATGAATCTCCTCTGTGGTCTTCCTCTTTTACTCCTGCCTGGCAACTCCATCTTCAACATCCTTTGTCCAACATATCAACTATCCCTCCTCTGCACATATCCAAACCATCTCAGCCTTGCCTCTCTTATGTTGTCTCCAACCGCTCAACCTGAGCTGTCCCGCTGATACATTAAAGTCTGCTCCAATCACCACTCTCGCCCCACTAGGAACACTCTGTAGGGGAGACCGGGTATGGTTGTAACATGGGGAGAGTTGTAACATCACCAATTCCACCAATCAGGGATAAGATAGGAGTCATATGATCATTTCAGTATTTACCCACTTCCTCCCCGATCACACGTGCTGATTTTCAAGGTTGGAAATGGGTGCATGCAGATTCTATCAAGAAAAAAAGGATTTTGAGGTAAGAAAGTAAATTATTTTACCAAGACTATATTTTGTTTAGTACCTATACTATTGCAGATAAAACCATGTGACTCATATAAGAATAAACTGTAGTTTCTCAGGCAAAATGTGATGCATTTTTCCCCTGCTAATTTCAAACTGCTAAGCTAATACAGCTAGCTAAATAATGGCAGACTGGGGTGGGGTAGGTTGTAACACATCTTTTAAAAGTGTTACAACCATCCCTTTCCATACAACTAACTTCACCTTGATTTTAATATTGTTACAGAATGCCTATGCATTGGAAAAGAAAGACAGACAGAGGTGTGCCTGCAGATGTTTTAAAAAAAGCATCTGATGAGGTCACAAAGAAGGGCAAGTCAGTCAAATCAGTCGCAAAGGCACATGCAAAGGGTTAGGGTTAGGGTTAGGGTATTACTCTGTGACTATGCACCCTCCCAAGTCACTGACTGCCCAGATCCAGGTACCTCCTCTCCACCAACTCACCTGGCAACTTCCTCCTCTCCTCCAACTCACCTGGCGACTTCCTCCTCTCCACCAACTCACCTGGTGACTTCCTCCTCTACTTCAACTCACTTGTCTCCATGTCAGGCGTTCAGTCCTTTGGCTGTACGACCATATCCAAAAGCAGAACCAAGGAAAACAACTGGCAGGATCAGGAAGAAGAGGCAGTCTGAAATACTCCTGAGACAAACAAAGTGGATTTGAAAGTGGAGAGAGAGACATTGTTCTGGTTGTTCTTTTATTTCAGTAAACCTCTTTTTGAAACATATCACATAGTGTTGTCTCTGTTTTTGCTTTTTTTGTCTAATTGTTACAACCTACCCCGGTAGTGGGGTAGGTTGTAACAAAGGATCACCATGTGTTTGACATCACCTCATGAGGTCTGTGATATTCTTGCAGAGGTTTGAATTGGTGGCATTTGTAGTAAACAAATGTAGGTACCTTGTATTAAAGTTTGAGAACTCTAATTCAAAAATTCAGTGAGTTGAGGGTGCTTAAACAAAAAGTGTTACAACTATACCCAGTCTCCCCTACCGCTTCATCCAACTTACTCCAGAATTCCTCTTTTTCTTCTACCTGACATCAAACTTGTGGGGCATACACACTCACAACATTCAACATCACACCTTTGACTTCTAGCTTCAAACTCTTGATTCTGTCTGACTCCCTCTTTACCACATGAACACTCTTCACATACTCTTCCTTCAAGATTACTCTTACTCCATTTCTCTTCCTATCTGCACCATGGTAGAACAGTTTAAATCCACCTCCAGTGCTCCTAGGCTTGCTTCCCTTCAGTCTGGTTTCTTAAACTCACAGTATGTCTTCTATTCTTCTCTCCATCATATCAGCCAACTCTCTGCCTTTACCAGTCATAGTCCCTACATTTATAGTCCCTACTCTCACCTCCACACTTCTGCCTTTCCTTTTATCTCTCTGCCTCCTAATACACATTCCTTCTCTCCTCCTCTTCGATTTTTGACCAGTAGTAGCCCAATTTCCACCGGCACCCTGTTGGTTAACAGCACTGGTGGCGGTCGTTGTTAACCCAGGCCTCGACCGGTCCGGTGTAAAAGTCTCATTCATCATGATCCTCATGTTTGATTTGGCAAAGGTTTTACATTGGATGCCCTTCCTGACACAACTCTCCCCACTTATCCGGGCGTGGGACCGGCACTAGGAGTACATTGGCTTGTGCACCCCCTGTGGCTGGGTTTGGAAGTCTCAAAACCATAAGATCTATTTAGTATTGTCCTGATGTCTGGTGAATCAGCATAAAATGGTCGTACCTCAGTTTCTATTATACTTTATTTCATATTGCCATTTTTTGAAAAAAACTGCTTTGTGTTCTCTGTAAATGCAAATTGTTATGAGTTATCACTTACCAGCAAGTGGAGAAAATGCATATTTGGAGCAAGAATGAATGTAACACCTGCTGACCAGGAAGTAACAATGTTATCTCTATCACCTTTAATCATTGTTTTCTGCAGCATTTTATTTAAAAAAAACATAGCAATCACAAGGTTTAATTGTGCTGGACAAAGTCAAATCTCAGTCTTACATTTCTATTATTAGACAAAACAGGGAAAATATTTTTTGTGTACAATATGTAAGAAGTTTATTCTACAAACCCCAATTCCAGTGAAGTTTGGACTTTGTGTAAAACATAAATAAAAACAGAACTGCAAATCTTTTTAAACCTATATTCAACTGAATACACTACAAAGACAAGATATTCAATGTTAAAACTTAATGTTCAAACACCTTTTTGGAACATTCCACAGGTGAACAGGTCAATTGGAAACAGGTGAGTGTCATTATTGGGTATAGAAGTGTCATCCCCTAAAGGCTCAGTTAGTTATTCACAAGCAAGGATGAGGCAGGGTTCACCATTGTATGAACAACTGCATGGGCAAATAGTGCAACAATTTAAGAACAACTTTTCTGAATGTACAGTTGCAAGGAATTTAGGAATGTCATCATCTGCAGTCCATAATATCATCAAAAGATTCAGAGATTGTGGAAACATTTCTGCACCTAAGCGGCAAGATCAGAAACCAACATTGAATGCCCATGGCCTTCAATCCCTCAGGCGGCACTACATTAAAAACTGACATCATTCTTTAAAGGATATTATCATGTAGTCCCAGGAACATTTCAGAAAACTGTTGTCAGTTAACACAGTTCGTCTACATCAACAAGTGCAAATTAAAACTCTACCATGCAAATTGAAAGCCATATATCAACAACACCCAGAAATGCTGCCGGCTGCTCTGGGCCCTAGCTCATCTGAGATGGAATTATGCAAAGTGGAAAAGAGTGACTCTAACGAGTCCACATTTCAAATTGTTTTTGGAAACCATGGACGTCGTGTCCTCTGGGCTTAATAGGAAAACGACCACCCAGGTCGTTTTCCGCACAAAGTTCAAAAGCCACCATCTGTGATGGTATGGGGGTATGTTAGTGTCCATGGCATGAGTAACTTACACATCTGTGGAGGCACCATTAATATTGAACAGTACATCCAGGTTTTGGAGCAACATATGCTACCATCCAAGCAATGTCTTTTTTAGGGACATCCAGCTTATTTCAGCAAGACAATGCCAAACCACATTCTGCACGTGTTATAACAGCGTGGCTCCATAGTAAAAAGAGTGTGGATACTAGACTGACCTGACTGCAGTCCAGACCTGTCCCCCATTGAAAATGTGTTGCTTATTATGAAGCACAAAATATGACAACAGAGACCTCGGGCTGTTGAGCAACTGAAGTCATACATCAAGCAGGAATGGGAAAGAATTCCACTTACAAAGCTTCAACAATTAGTGTCCTCAGTTCCTAAACGCTTATTGAGTGTTGTTAAAAGGAAAGGTGATGTAACCCAGTGGTAAACATAACCCTGTCCCAGCTTTTTTGGAATGTGTTGCAGGCATCATATTAAAAATGAGTGAATATTTAAAAAAAACAAAAAAAAACAAAACAAAAAAACTGTTTATCAGTTTGAACATTAAGGGGCAGACTTACTAATGTGCTGCACCATCGCAAAATCCTGTTTTGGCATTAAAAAAACTACTGTTGAGATTTACTAAAGGGCACAGGGCAGAATTAGCGGTGGAAAGGAGTGGACTATATTAATTTTGCACCTGGCCTCATTGAATATGTATTTGTGGGAGTTGTCATATCCACGCACAAATTTGAGGGAGGGGAGTATTTAAATGACTAGCACAAGGTGATTTATTAAGGTTTGCTGTTGTCAATCTTTAGAAAGCTTGGGATCAGTCGGTCAAGGTCTCCGCCTTTGACTGCCACCTAATCCACATAGCACCGGACCCCCATGATCCCTCCTGCAGATGGTGAACCCACTGGAGGGCGGACCCATGTAACTCCTTCGGGCTGAGCCCGGCCAGGTCCCATGGGTGGAAACCCAGTCACCAGACGCTAGCCTTCGAGCCCCTCCCCCAGGCCTGGCTCCAGGGTGGGGCCCCGGTAACCCCATACCGGGCGGGGTACACTGAATCCTTGATATACAATTTATCATGAGAGTCTGTTGGATCGTTCTTAGTCTGGCCCTTCACCCAGGACCAGTTTGTCTTGGGAGACACTATCAGAGGCAAATTGCCCCCGGACAACATAGCTCCTGGGATCACTGGAGCACGCAAACCCCCCCACCATGATAAGGTGACGATCCATGAGGAGGCTGGCTGAGGAGGCATGGTTGACACGCCTCTGCAACATTGCGTGGAGGTCGGGGGCAGTGCCTTTGGCATGGCAAACCGGGGTGGTGGTTCCTCTCTTCAAAAAAGGGGACCGGAGGGTGTGCTCCAACTTTAGAGGGATCACACTCCTCAGCCTCCCTGGGAAGGTCTATGCCAAGGTACTGGAGAGGAGAGTCCGGCCGTTGGTCGAACCTTGGATTCAGGAGGAGCAATGTGGTTTTCGTCCTGGCCGTGGCACATTGGACCAGCTCTTTACCCTCTCGAGAATTCTTGAGGGTTCGTGGGAGTTTGCCCAACCAGTTTACATGTGTTTTGTGGACTTGGAGAAGGCATTTGACCGCGTCCCTTGTGGATTTTTGTGGGGGGTGCTTCGGGAGTATGGGGTATCGGGCTTGTTGTTACGAGCTATTCGGTCTCTGTACGACCATTGTGAGAGTTTGGTTCGTATTGCCAACACTCGGTCGGAGTCATTCCCAGTGAGAGTTGGACTCCGCCAGGGCTGCCCTTTGTCACCGATCCTGTTCATAATTTTTATGGACAGGATTTCTAGGCGCAGCCAGGGAATGGAGGGTGTCATGCTTGGTGACCACAGGATCTCATCTCTGTTGTTTGCAGATGATGTTGTCCTGTTGGCTTCATCCAGCAATGACCTACAGCTCTTGCTGGGACGGTTTGCCGCTGAGTGTGAAGCGGCTGGGATGAGAATCAGCACCTCCAAATCCGAGTCCATGGTCCTCAGCCGGAAAAAGGTGGATTGTCCTCTCCAGGTTGGGGACAGGCTCCTGCCCCAAGTGGAGGAGTTTAAGTATCTTGGGGTCTTGTTCACGAGTGAGGGGAAAATGGAGCGAGAGATCGACAGATGGATTGGAGCAGCATCTGCAGTGATGCGGACGTTGTACCGGTCTGTTGTGGTGAAGAGGGAGCTTAGTTCTAAGGCAAAGCTGTCGATTTACCAGTCAATCTACGTTCCTACTCTCACCTATGGTCACGAGCTTTGGGTAATGACCGAAAGAACGAGATCGCGGATACAAGCGGCTGAAATGAGCTTTCTCCGTAGGATTGCTGGACTCACCCTCAGAGATAGGGTGAGGAGCTCAGTCATCCGGGAGAGGCTCAGAGTAGAACCGCTGCTCCTCCACATTGAAAGGAGTCAGTTGAGGTGGTATGGGCATCTGATTAGGATGCCTCCTGGACGCCTCCCACTTGAGGTGTTTCAGGCACGTCCCACTGGGAGGAGACCCCGGGGCAGACCCAGGACTCGGTGGAGAGACTATGTCTCCCAGCTGGTCTGGGAACGCCTTGATATCCCCTCTGAAGAGCTGGAGCAGGTGGCTGGGGAGAGGGAAGTCTGGGCTTCTCTGCTTGAACTGCTGCCTCCGCGACCCGGACCTCTGGAAAAGCGGTAGAAGATGGATGGATGGATGTTGTCAATCTTCTGCTAAATACGCCAGGATTTAACATCCAAAAAAAGCTTGTCTTAATTCATCTGCGCCTGACATGACCGTGATTGTTGGTGCCTGGAGGAGACATTTGCGAGAACTGAGGGCACATGGCAGAAGCTTCTCTCTGCCCGTGACTTTATTTGGCATGACAGAAGAGCAGATTATATGAATATCAACACTCTCACAGACATTGGTGTTATGCTGAACTGGGCATCAGCTGGCAGTTTGTTTGTTTTTTAAATTTCATTTGTTAATACTGTTTATAGCCTACTACTGAATTTGTATCCATAAAACAAGATACAATAGGAGCCCTTATACCTGCAGTGGACATACAGATGGTGTCAGCCGATAGTGACTTTTTTCTTATTTCTGCGGAGGTTCAGACTCAGATGGGAGTTTTCCTATCAGCTCTCCCTCGCTCTTGAAGCAAAACCTTCCACATTGCCAATTTTCTCTGTTTTTTTCCCCCATATTTCTATATTTACAGTATTTCTTTTTGTTGTGCATAGAACGGTAATTCAGTTCCCTCTTCTCTCTATTTCTCTCTCCCAGTTCAGGATACACAATATAGGAGGAAAACAACAATGAGATTATTAACAAAAAAGAGCACACAGATCCATAGAAATGTCTCCCGACACTGCAACATTGTAACTCAATGGCATTTATAAAAAGTTGTGAATTCGGAGACCTGTAGATTTTGTTAAAACAAAGTTATTCATATAATAAAACCCCAGAGTCTCCATCAGATCATCATGATGGTTCTAGTGTTAATAAAATAAACATGTTGGTCAAATAATCAATTTATTCATGAGTAGTCCTTTTTTTTTTTAGATAGAAATGCTTAATTTATACATATTAAACAAAAAAGTCTGCCATGTTAAATGAAAATCTAAATTTTGAAATAAAATGAACAAAAATAAACTATTTTAGTGGTGTTTGCGCTTAAACAAAAACAATTCAATTCAACGTTTTTTATATAGCGCTATTTCACAACAACAGTCATCTCATAGCACTTTCAACTGTAGGGGAAACCCCCACAATTGTAGAAAGACCCCAGCAATCAGGCAATCCCCTGTGAGTAAGCACTTGGTGATGGTCGAGAGGAAAAACTCCCTTTTAGCAGGAAGAAACCTCCAGCAGAACCAGGCTCAGGGAGGGCCAGCCATCTGCTGCAACTGGCTGGGGGTGAGAGAATTGAGAAGAAGAAGAAAAGAACAGACATGTAGAGAGCAAACAGCATGACAGGAACTCAATCTATGGGAGAGAACAAACAGATATTAATCACCAGCAAAAATATTTCATTGAGAGTGAAGAAAGGAGTGAAGCCCAGTGCATTGTTGGAGGCCCCCCAGCTGTCTAAACCTATTAGCAGCATAACTAAAGAAGGGTTCAGGGGCACATGATCCCACCCTAATTAAAGGCTATATCAAAAAGGAAGGGTATAACCATATTCCTAAAAACAGAGATCGAGTCTGACTCCCGAATCGAGATCGGCAGCTGGTTCCAAAGGAGAGGAGCTTGGCTTGATAACTGAAGGCTCTTGTCATGATCAGGTGAGTGAGCGACCTCCTCCCTTCCTGCAAGAGATTCCCTGGCTCCGCAGGTAATCATCACACCTGTGTGAGTGGACACACCTGCACTCTCCACCTTGCCAGCGCTTATAAGGACCAATCTGTGAATGCTTCAGCGCTGGCTCGTTGGGTTGCAGCCATCTGTGCGGTGCATCTCCGGGGATCGTTGTGCGCTCATCTGCTCCATCATCCTCATCACCACTTCAGCTGCCTATCTCCACCCGGTCAGACACCTCACCCAGCTCCACTCCTTCCCTACTCCCTGCCAGATTAATCCTGCTGGTTTGTCTATACCTGCTGAGTCTCTCTGTCGGGTTCTCTTCTCAGCTCCTATAAGTGGTAATTTGTCATTCCCCTTTCCCGACCTCCCTCCTCCTATTAACTAGCTTTCGTCTCCTCCTTACAGGCTGAATCCTCCTCTGGCGAGTGGCATCTTTCCCTAACTGTGTTTTCCCTTTTTAGATTAATGAATTGGTTAAACATAGCTTCTCTGTGTTGTGTGTGTTTTCCCTGGTGTGGCACCCTTCACGTGAGCTGACCATGCTTTCATCACGACAGCTCTGCCTCCCATTGTACTTTTGGAGATTCTCAGTATTACAAGTAATCCTGCATTTTCGGAGCATAGTGCTCTGTTAGGATAGTATCAGATTTTTTAAATAAAAAGGGGCCTGATTATTTAGAGCTTTGTAAGTGAGAAGAAGGATTTTGAAATTAATTAATTTACATTACTGTATATGAATTAAGTCATGTATAATTAAGTAATTAAGTAATGAATCAAGTAATGTGATGTATATGTGACTTATCCATTACTGTGTATGTCACAGGAACTTGTGGCCAAAAAAAAGCTTTATATACAGTGGTGTGAAAAAGTGTTTGCTCCCTTCCTGATTTCTCATTTTTTTGTATGTTTGTCACACTTAAATGTTTCAGATCATCAAACGAATTTAAATATTAGACAAAGATAACACAAGTAAACACAAAATGCAGTTTTTAAATGAAGGTCTTTATTATTAAAGGAAAAAAAATCCAAACCTACATGGCCCTGCGTGAAAAGGTGATTGCCCTGTTGTTGTTCATAATGGCCTGCGGGGATGATTTGGACTCTCTGGCTGAGCTCACATGCTCATACATGGCTTACTGTCAAAATAAGTTTGTTCCACGTAAACGTGTCAAAATATATCCCAACAACAAACCATGGGTTACTAAATCAGTTAAATCCTGCTTACAGAGGAAAGCTCTTGCCTTTAAACAGGGGTCTGTTTCTGAGCTACAGGTTGCCACCAAGGAGCTGAAGGCCGAAATTTTAAGAGCAAAACAGAATTATAAATCAGAGTTGGAAAGCAAGATGGCAGCAAATAAACTTGGTTCGGCCTGGGCCAGTATGAAAACTATTGCAGGCCTTCAGAGCACAGAGCGCAGTAATCGTGTGTTTTTAGATGGTTTTAGTTCAGACACAGAGCTGGCTAATGCTCTTAACTGTTTTTATGGTCGTTTTGACTCCTTTGATTTTAGCACAGAAATCCAAGATTTGAAACAGAAACTCAAAGACAATCAGCACTTTAATATTGAGATGCAGGATGTTAAAAGGGAGTTCCGCGCTGTAAAAGTGAACAAAAGTCAGGGCCCTGATAATATATGTGGACGCCTGGTAAAGTCCTGTGCACATGAACTGAGTCCTATATTTCATTATATTTTCAATAAGTCCTTACAGACACAACATGTGCCTAAGATCTGGAAAGATGCCGTGGTTGTTCCCGTTCCAAAATCCAGCTGTCCTAAAACGGTAAATGACTTTAGACCAGTTGCTTTGACTTCAATTTTAATGAAAATTTTTGAAAAACTGGTCAGATGTGAGGTCCTAAGGCAGACTGAACATGCATTGGATCCTCTGCAGTTTGCCTATAGGCCTCACAGAGGAGTGGAGGATGCCACTGTCACTCTGTTTGACATGCTTTTTAAACATCTGGATTTTAATGGGACACACGCCAGGCTTTTATTTGTGGACTTTTCTTCTGCCTTTAATACAATCCAACCTCATATTTTAGTTGAAAGGCTCCTGCAACAATTTGATTTAAGCAATAATCTGGTGGGTTGGATTCTGGATTTCTTAACCAACAGGACGCAGCGAGTAAGGGTCAATGGCACATTGTCTGACCTAAAGTGCTCTTCTACTGGCTCTCCTCAGGGGTGTGTGTTGTCACCACTACTCTTCATCCTGTACACAAACATGTGTCGGAGCAGACATGACAACAGACACATTATAAAGTATGCTGATGACTCAGTCATTGTCAGTCTCCTCCAGGATGGTGAGAGTGGCCACGGCCCAGTAGTTGATGACTTTGTTCACTGGTGTGAGGATTCCTACCTGCAGCTGAATACAACAAAAACGAAAGATATGATTATTGACTTTAGGAGGAAAACTCCCAGACACAAAGTCACCATACTAAAAGGCCAGACCACCGAATGTGTACAATCGTACAAATATCTTGGGACGATTATTGATAGTGGATTGAACTTTGAGGTGAACTGTGAAAGGGTGTGCAAAAAGGGTCAGCAAAATTTGCATTGTTTGAGGAAACTTGCACGCTTCCAAATTGACCGAACCATAATGACTATGTTCTATCGGGCTTTTATTGAATCTGTTTTATCCTTTTCTTTAATGTCATGGTTTGGTCAGATAAAACTGAAACAGAGGAAATCCTTGGATCAGGTAGTCAGATGGTCCAGTCGTTTGCTTGGTGAGTCACAGATGAGCCTGACATCCCTGTACACCAGACAAGTACAGAGGATGGCCGACTCGATTTTAAATGATGACTCCCACCCTTTGCACTGCAACTTTCAGCTTCTTCCCTCCAGACGGAGGTTTGCTGTCCCAAAAAGTAGAACCCAGTGCTACAAAAACAGCTTTGTCCCTGCTGCTGTCAAAGAGTTGAACAAGCTATAAAAATTATATTGTACATATTTTATATTTACCTATTTTGTAAGATGTGTGCCTGTGTTTGTGTCTATGTTGAATGTAATTAGTGGCTTGTAAATATCGATGTCACCAACTGCAAAACAAATCTACCTACGGGTACAAATAAAGTAACCTGAACCTGAACCTGAACCTGCCCCCTAAACCTAATAACTGGTTGGGCCACCCTTAGCAGCAACAACTGCAATCAAGTGTTTGTGATAACTGGCAGTGAGTCTTTTACAGCACTATGGAGGAATTTTGGCCCACTCATCTTTGCAGAATTGTTGTAATTCAGCCACATTGGAGGGTTTTCGAGCATGAACCGCCTTTTTAAGGTCATGCCACAGCATCTCACTCAGATTCAGGTCATAACTTTGACTAGGCCATTCCAAAGTCTTCATTTTGATTTTCTTAAACCATTCAGAGGTGGACTTGTTGGTGTGCTTTATGATCATTGTCCTGCTGCAGAACCCAAGTGCACTTCAGCTTGAGATCACAAACAGATGGCTGGACATTCTCCTTCAGAATTTTTTGGTAGACAGCAGAATTCATGGTTCCATTTACCACAGCAAGTCTTCCAGGTCCTGAAGCAGCAAAACAGCCCCAGACCATCACACTACCACCACCATATTTTACTGTTGGTATGATGTTCCATTTCTGAAATGCTGTGTTACTTTTTCGCTGGATGTAATGGGACACACACCTTCCAAAAAGTTCAACTTTTGTCTCGTCAGTCCACAAAGTATTTTCCCAAAAGTCTTTGGGATCATCAAGATGTTATCTGGCAAAACTGAGATGAGCCTTTATGTTCTTTTTGCTCAGCAGTAGTTTTTGTTTTGGAAGTCTGCCATGCAGACCATTTTTGCCCAGTCTCTTTCTTATGGTGGAGTCATGAACACTGGCCTTAACTGAGGCAAGTGAGGCCTACAGTTCTTTGGATGTTGTTGTGGTGTCTTTTGTGACCTCTTGGATGAGTCATTGCTGCGCTCTTGGGGTAATTTTTGTCGGCCGGCCACTCCTGGGAAGGTTAACCACTGTTCCATGTTTTCGCCATTTGTGGATAATGGCTCTCACTATGTCGCTGGAGTCCCAAAGCTTTAGAAATGGCTTTATAACCTTTTCCAAACTGATAGATCTCAGTTACTTTGTTTCTCATTTGTTCCTGAATTTCTTTGGATGGCAGTATGATATCAAGCTTTTGAGGGTCTTTTGGTCTACTTCACTTTGTCAGGCAGGTCCTATTTAAGTGATTTCTTGATTGAGAACAGGTGTGGCAGTAATCAGGCCCAGGTGTGGCTAGAGAAATTGAGCTCAGGTTTCCAAAGTTGTGATAAACCACAGTTAATTTATGTTTTAATAGGAGGGGGCAATCACTTTTTCACACAGGGCCATGTAGGTTTGGATTTTTTTTTACCCTTAATAATAAACACCTTCATTTAAAACCTGCATTTTGTGTTTACCTGTGTTATCTTTGTCTAATATTTAAATGTGTTTGATGATCTGAAACATTTAAGTGTGACAAACATACAAAACAATGAGAAATTAGGAAGGGGGCAAACATTTTTTCACACCACTGTATTATGCTCCTCCAACTGGCTGTGCCTGTGATGATGACCCCCTCCCTCATCAGCTGTGTCTGTGCGCAATTTTGTGGTGCTCTGGGTGGATGGGTGGTCATTATTGAAATGAAGTGACTGCATCTGTGTTCATCACTTTGCGTGCTGATAGTGGATCACTGGCAAAAACTGGAAACTCCCTTAGGCGCTCTGTCTAAATTACGCACTCGCTAATTTGTGCTGCCTTAGTAAATCTGCCCCTTATGAAAAACTTGTCTTTGTAGTGTAACCAGTTGAATAATAGGCTGAAAAAGATTTAAAAATCATTGTATTCAGTCTTTATTTTCATTTTACACAACATCCCAACTTCATTGGAATCGGGGTTGCTATACAGTCATGAGAAAAAATTTGGACACCCCTTTAAATATTCAGCTCTTTATTAAGAAATGTTCACGTATCTATGTCTAACCTTGTTTTTGTTTTTATTTACATTTTTTTTATTTATTTTAGCCTTTGTAAGTGAGAATGAATGTGGGGGTGTCCTAAAAAAGATGGGGGGGTGTCTTAATTTATTCCTCACTATTTGTTTAGAATTACATTTTACAGAAAATTTGTAAAAAAGTCTTTTATTCTTTTTTAGTTTTTAATTGTATTACGTGAATCTTCCAGTATTTTTAACATTGATATTAAATATCCATTTGCCCAAATATGCTAAAAAAAACACAGGTTTATACAGGGTGTCCTAATTTTTTCACATTACTGTATATGTCACAGTTCTACTACTGTTTAGTATAACTGAACCAGCTTAAAAAGCTGTGCACACCCAATTAAAAGTATTTCATGGAGTATGACCAAATCTACCTGAGCAAAATCTGATGAATAGATAACAATTTAAAAAAAAAAATGCTACTCGTATGTGTAGTTGAGTTCTTGATTATACTCTCCTCTGTTTTTGAGAAGAACGTAACAATGTGGGCCAATGTTTGCAAATAACTCATCGCATTTTACTTCATCAAGAAATTGGGTGTGGCACAATATGCTGTGCAAAAATATTATCCCATATAGAGTACCAGTCTAAAGTTTGGACACTCTTCTCATTCATTTTGAATGAGTAAGTGTGTCCAAACTTTTGACTGGTACTGTATCACAGTGCAAATTAAAAGAACTTTCAAATCTCTTTTTGCAGCAATGATGGACAGTCTGATGTTGCTCTGCACGTCCATGTTCAGGTGTACAGTAATGGCAGGGTAACATGGACTCCTCCCGCCCTCTACTGCAGCTCCTGCGGCGTCAAGGTGAGCACACTATGGTGGACACGCACTGTGCTTTTGTTTGGTCCTCTCCAACTCATTTGCTTTTGTTTTTCCTTCTAGGTAGAGTTTTTTCCATTTGACTGGCAGAATTGCACCATGCAGTTTCGCTCCTACACGTATGATGCGACTGAGATTGAACTTCAGTATGCACTGGACTCACAAGGGAGAGAGATCCGAGAGATCCAGTTAGATGAGGCTTTCAGTGGTGAGCACCAAATACTTTCTTGCATTCACTAACATCTAAAGAGGCATTTCTACTGGTTTGGTTGTCTGCTTAACAACATGAAAGTTTTGTCCAGTCCTAATGATGTTCTACCCACAGCACTGCTTTAAAAAGTGTTTGGTATTATTGAACCATGTGAAACAGATATCTTTAACACATCACTTCTGACGGGTGTGATTCCCAGCTCATTTAAAACAGCTGTTGTTGAGCCAATTCTTAAAAGGCCTAGCCTTGATCTAGCAGTCTCAAATAACAATGGGCCAATATCAAAACTTCCATTTCTGTCAAAAACTTTGAAAAAAATTGTAGCAGAGGAGCTCACTTCTTTTTTAGAGAAACATCACATTTTTGACAAATGTCAATTGAGTTTTTGTAAATTACATTCAACAGAAACTGCCTTACTTAGGATCTTAAGTGAAATTATGATGGCAACTGACTCTGGATAATACACAGTTGTGCTTTTATTGGATGTCTCAGCTGCTTTTGACACTGTTGATCATAAGATTCTGATTAATAGACTTCAAGATGTGGCTGAGCTTTCAGGAGTGGTTTTAGAATTGTTCTCCTCATACCTCTCTGACCAAAGTTTTAGCAGTTTTATTAATCAGTTTCTGTCTGAATCGACACACCTTACCTGTGGGGTACCTCAGGGTTCTGTCTTGGGTCCAGTAGTTTTTCTTTTATGTCTGCTTTCTTTAAAATGGATAATTAGCAAGTACAGTGATGTGTCTTACCACCTTTATGTTGATGATATCCAGCTGCACTGTTCTTTGAAGCCCACTGAGTTCCACAAATTAACTTCCTGCTGCTTGTCCAACATCAACCAGTGGTTAAGTGATAATTACTTACAACTGAACTCTGAGAAAACAGAAACTGTAATTGTTGCCCGTGACAGTGGCATTCCTTTAAAAAAAAAAAAAAAAACAGCACATAGGTCATTTAGCATCTTCTGTGCAGCCCTATGTTCATAACCTAGGTGTTATTTTTAATTCAGCAATGTCTTTGGAGACATTGCTAAACAGTTTATAAAGAACTGTTTTTTCCATCTACTCAATATTTCCAAATTGAAACCCCTTGTGTCCAAGGTTGAATTGGAGATTATTATCCATATTTTTATATCCTCGCGTCTGGACTTTTGTAATAGTCTTTTTACATGTTTAAATAAGAAGGAACTTGACTGCAATCAGGTTGTTCAGAACTCTGCTGCAAGGCTTTTAACTGGAACATCCAAACAGGTCCAAATTATGCCTGTTTTAGCCTCTTTGCATTGGTTACCAGTGAATTTTAGAATACATTTTAAAATCTTGACCTTAACTTTCAGAGCCTTGCATGGTCAAGCTCCTCCTTATATCTCAGACCTGCTGCAGCTCTATACCCTGACCCGTAGTCTGAGGTCAGCAGGCCAAATGTTACTTGCGGTCCCAAAAACCTATTTCAAGACTCGAGACAATCGCTCCTTTGAAGTAGTTGCACCAAGGTTGTGGAATGCTCTTCCCTTTTCCCTTCATTGACTAGACAGTGTTGATGTATTTAAAAAGCAGCTGAAGACTTTTCTTTTTAAACAAGGTTTTGTTAGATAATTGTTTTATTTATTTATTGTATTTTATTGTTTTTCAATCTGTCCTGTCTGTATTTTATTTTTACTGCTTTCTGAAGCACTTTATGATTTTTATATCTGTGAAAGGTGCTATAAACCTTTATAGTTAAAGTTATAAACCTAACTTTCTTACTTTTGTTTGAATCCTCATGTGATATCTATATTTGCTGATTGTGTGATTTCAAATTGTGCTGATCCACTCTGAATACCTTACCTGTGAACATGTCTCTGTAGAGAGTGGTGAGTGGCACATCAGACACAAGCCATGCAGGAAGACCTTAAATGACGACAAGTATGAGGACATGACCTTCTTCCTGATAATTGAGAGGAAGCCTCTGTACTACATCATCAACATTATCATCCCCTGCATCCTCATCACTATCATTGCCATCTTTAACTTCTACCTGCCTCCTGATGCTGGTAAGGAAAAAATTTACTGGACCAAAGGTAAATCAAAATGAAATAAAATGTTTCCTGTTTGCAAATAACATGCAAAACATGTAGCATATGTATTTTACATCTCTCTGCACATGTAAAGTACATATGTTTTTGTTTTTTTTGTTGTTTTTTTTCTGTTTGGGTCCTAATGTTCACTGGCTACTGCTCTGGCATATTATTGATCATTAATGCCTTTTCCTGTGGTGTTTGTGTGGCCATTATGAAGAGGCACATTTCTTCAATTAATGGGGAATTCAATTTCACCATATCTGTCATTCATTTGTTCACATAACAATACATACTGGGCTATGGGTTACAGTATACCTTGAATGTTACCAGGGAGCTTTTACCAATTATATGAAATCAACTGTAGATTTTTAAAGGTCCCATTTACTGCACTTTTTCTGCATGTGGACAGTTCCCACAGGTCTTAATTACATGTTTCTGACATACTTTAAACAAACTGCTTTTAATTTAATTATTGCTGCATCTTCTCCATCATCTTTTGCAGCCCTCCTTACAATGGCTTGTTGCAATAAATGCCAAAGACTGCAGTAAAACCCACCCTCCCGCTTTGGTCATGTTTGCTAATCTTAGCTGGCTAGTTAATAGCGCGGGTAGCAAGCCTGAGCCAACTAATGTAAATCTGTCTTAAAGAATGAATGAAATAATGCATCACTGGTCAACAGGAGTGTGTGGTTTCTGTGGTCAATAAGATATGGCTGGTCTCTGAAGTACAATAAGCACAGAAACATTTGTGAATGACTGAATGGCTAAACTGCTAGTGTCAGCTGGCTGCCTTGGGTCTCAGAAAAATAAATGATAGTAAAATAAGCTAAAAATGACATCAAAGGATGATGTATGTGTAGTGAAAGGGTTAACAGGGAACGGCGTGATGACACAGCCGGCCGGTGATGTCATCACGCTGAACTGCATATAAGGAGAGAGTTGCCATCTTACGGCCTCTTTCCCGGTTGGCTCTACACAGTAAAAGAACTGTATTATATGTTCAATAGCTTGTTGTAATAAAGTTTGTGTTCCAAGGCAGCACCACTCTCTGTGAGTCTCTCTGGGTTTTCAGACATAACATTTGGTGACAAGAGTTAAACCACGGAGGCATGCGTGAGGCCACCACAGACGTTTCTGGAAAACCCCAGTGAGCCACCCGTTCCTTGGCCGCACTGGTGTGATGCTTTCACCACCTACATATTGGCATTCGGCCTGGACGAGATAGACGAGGTATGGGAGACAGCTCTACTGCTTTGCTATCTGGACATGAAAGGCTTTCGTGTTTATGGCACGATAAGACCAATAGTATTGTGTTCTGAGGCGGTCAAGCTGCTAGCTAGCCGCCGCGCTTCACCCTACGGTGACTACGATGGGTGTGATGGTTTGCTATCCAAACACTTCAATGTTCCAGAGAATGTGACAGCCCAGAGGTCCGTGTTCAACCAGCACTGACAGCGAGAGGATGAGTCACTCATACAGTACGTGGACGCCTTTTGCTGCAGAAGACAGACTGTTAATGTCACAGTTGAAGTGGTTCATGGCAAGTTTGCCGATGCGGGCCGTGCTGGAGGAGGGCTAGATGACCGGAAAGTGGCGGACAGGAGATGCTGCCAGAGTGAGCGCACTACCTTTCGGTGTCGGAGGCAATGGAATTGGCATTCAAACTGGAGATGATGGCTCAGGTGGCGCCACAACTGGCGGGATCACACCTGTGTTCCCCGCAACTAGTTTCGCTGGTGCACACTGTCGCCCCAGTTGCTGAGCCCACTGACCCCACACCATTTCAGGAGGGCCCCGAGTTAGACACTATGAGACAGCAGGGCACCACAGAGCTAGTCCGTGACAAGCTAGCCGAAAAACACAGCACAGAGAGTGAACACAGCGCAAAAAGAGAATACAGCACAGAAAGTGACCACAACACAGGGGGTGAACACGACACAGAGGACAAACACAACACAGAGTGAGAGCAGCAACCGGACTCGCCTCCGTTCCTTGCCCAGCGTGAGCCTCAGGGAGCCGCTGAGTTGCTGTGGGAGAGGGATCCCGCATCTATCAGGAACAACGATGACAAGAGTACAGCTGTCCCGTGTGCACAGGAGGAATGCTGCCCAGAGAGGGGAATGTGACCGGAATCACCTCCGATCCTCGCCAGGCATGAACTTCAGACAGCTGCCGTGGAGCCACAGGAGAGGGAGTTCGTGGAGAAAGGGGACCCCGGTGACCAAAGATTGCCCACCGTGCGTCCTGTTACCAACAACAGCGACACATCACCCTGACCTCAACCAGCACCAGGTGAAAGAGAAAAGGAACCGGACTGCTTCCAAATCCACGCGCAGCACCAGCCTGCAAGAGTCACCACCGAACCGCTGGATGAAGAGTCTGTGATCATACAGAATGCAATAGAACCACCAGACATCTTCTGAATCCATGACCGGCGTCAGCCTCCAGGAACCGCCGCTGAGATGCAGGATGAAGAGTCCATGACCCAACATGGTGTAGCAGAACCATCACAGCCTGGTGGATGCCCCACAGCAAACGTGAGAGCCACACTCTCACAACCACAATGCCAAATGCAGCCGTACAGAGCGCCACTCACAGTGATGAACTGAGTTCAGGCCCGCGGAACCAAGCGACCGGGTTCACAGTCAGCCACAAGATCAACACCATCAACATGTATGAAGTTAGCTGAGATCAGCCGTCGTTCAGATGGCGGATGGATCGAGATGGCAGGCTAGTCATCTGCGGAGGATGAGAGCAGCTGCCGCGGATCGAAGTCCAGAGTTGGAGGCAGCCCAGCTGGTGCGGGATCCAGGCTGGGACATTGTTGATGTGCGGGCCGTGGCTCCAGAGGGATGGCACCCAGGCTTGCTGAAATTGACGCCTCCAGGGGCGCGTCCACCACAGGCTCACTACAAGGCCCCTCCAGCAGAACTGCCTTCCCCATGCAAGAGTGTGAGCAAAAAAAGGACTGGTTAGCTAGGGGCTCGGCTTGCCAGCTAAAGAGTGGCAGAATAACCCACTCACTGCGCTGGGCTACACGGTGGTCCACCCGCTAGCCCTAGCTAGGGTTCTTAATGTTTACTGTACCAAATTGGGGAGGGTTAACATTTGGCCATATGTTCTGTGTTTTTCCGGGGGAGGAGGGGGGGTGTAATGAAGGGGTTAACAGGGAGTGGCATGATGATGCAGCAAGCTGGTGATGTCATCACACCGAACCGCATATAAGGAGAGATTTGCCATCTTAGGGCCTCTCTCCTGGTAGCTGAACTGTATTGTCTGTTTAATAGCTTGTAATAAAGTTTGTGTTCCAAAGAATGTGCCACTCTCTGTGAGTCTCTCCGGGTTTCCAGACTAACAATATGCTCTGAAATGCTCTACTCACTCCACAAAAACAGGGTCATACTGGTAAGAAGACATACATTCCGCCAAGCTTACGCCGTTAAATATTGATCATAGTGCACTTTTAGTCAGATTCTGATTTCAGTGCCATGAGTGCAGCAAACAAACAAACAAACAAACAAACAAACAAACAAACAAACAAACAAACAAACAAACAAAAATGTTGACCACTGAGAGGGTTTTAGCGCCAAGGGCACTGTGTGCAATAAACACTGGACTACATAGAAAATGAACAGGAAATAGTTCACTGTGGAAAAAGCATGTTTGGTGAACACACAGCCTGAAGCACACATTCATTAGGCCCATCCTTTAGAGATCTTTCAGGCTGTTTTGAGAGAGTCTGAGGGCCATTTCAGGTCATGTTATGTGATATATCACAGTTTTACATTAGCTTTTCAGGGATGCAGTGATGAAGTCTTTAATACAAGTGCACATCAATATTTTCTTACCTTCTAAATCCAACCAGTCTTAGCAAACAGTTTTTAAGTGAGCACTAAATTAAAAGAGAGCTCTTGGTTGCCCAGTCAGCCTCACTTTGAATTTTCTTTTTGGATCATTACTGATGAATTACATGGATCAGGTGCTGCTAAAATCTCAGTCAGGTGAAAGATGAAAAGAACCTTGAGGTAAAATTCAAAGAGTCATTCTGCAGGGCTAAACGAGTGTGCTTTAGGCCATTTCCTAAACTAAAGTGTAGCTGTTTCTCTTCACCAGGTGAGAAGATGGGTCTGTCCATCAATGTGCTGCTCACTCTCACTGTCTTCCTGCTGCTGCTGGCTGATAAGATCCCTGAGACCTCGTTGGGTGTTCCCATGATTGTCAACTACATCATGTTCACCATGATCCTCGTCACATTCTCTGTCATCCTCAGTGTGGTCAACCTCAACCTGCACCATCGCTCACCAAATACCCACTTGATGCCCATGTGGGTCCGCATGGTTAGTTCTTCTGTGCTGTGTTTTAAGTCAGAGATTTCTGGCAGAAATAAAACACACTACGTGAACTAAGATCCTGCTTATAGTATATTGTCCAGCTGAAATTTAGGGAACTTAATGTGCTAGGAGGTAGCTTTGTTTTATGTAGCAGTTGCAGGAAACTCATGAAACCTTGGGAAATTTGCTGTTGTTACTCTGAAGTAACACCACCTGCAACAGTCTTACCTCAAATGTTTTATTCCACTATGAAAGGCATTCTACCAATCAATGCCCTTTGATAACCCATCAAACTTCCAAGAGGTGAAGAGTGGTCAAGTTATTCTTCATAACTGTTTAGAGTCAGTGTATTTTCATTTGTGGAGGTTTATGATGTCAAAGAGAAGGAATATTCTTTTATGGTCTTTTCATGCCCTGTCTGTCAACCCTGTGTCGAGGCCCACTCACTGTTTCATCTTCTGGCTGAGAAGCTTGACCAAAGACGCCACAGTGACCAGATCACAGATGGAAAATGGTGGCTTGTTTGTATTTTGGATCTGGTCCTTCTGTGGGTCATAGTCTGGATTTATTGCCTTCTAGTTTGCTTTAGTCTCCATATTGTAGGAGGTGGAGGAGCAGTGCTGAGGAAGGTGGGCACCTTCTTTTGCCTTTTCTTGTCTTCCTGCATATTCCTGAAGATGCCAGCACATGATGGAATCCACTGTGGCACAACACGACACAGTGGCAGGATGACTGGGGAGAGTGGGATTCAAACTGCCAACCCTCCAGTTATTGGACTAGATGACCCGCTCTACCTCTTGAGCCACTGCCACATATGCTTCTTTCTTCCTCCTCCAGACATACTGTACCGCTGATCCTTACATCTGAAAAGTTACAGTTTTGTTTCATTGCTCCACAGAACAGAATCCCAAAACCTCTTTGGCATATTTATATAGTTTTGAGCAAACTGGAGGTGACTTTTCTTGTGCTTTTTGGGTCAGTAATGCTGAACATCTTGGAGTTCGGGCATAGAGCCCTTCAGCGTTTAGTATGCGCCTTACTGTGGAAACCTCAGTGCCTGCTGCCACCAAGTCTTGCTGCAGGTCTTTTGCAGCCAGTCGAGGGTTCGAGGGTTTTTGAACACCTGCCTTCTCAGGACTTTGGTGGCAGCTGTTGATAGCTTCCTTCTTCTGACATGTCCAGGTAGTGTGCTGTTCCTTTAACTTTAAATTTGGGAACTATGCTTTTAACTGTATCTTCAGCAACATTTGGTGCCTTTGTTATCTTTTTGTAGCCATTTCTGTGTTTGTACAAGGCAATGATTTCTTCTCTGAAATTTTAGTACAATTGTCTTGATTTAACTTGCAATCAAATGTCACTCTCAACAGTATGAGTACAGTGGTGTGAAAAAGTGTTTGCCCCCTTCCTGATTTCTCATTTTTTTGTATGTTTATCACACTTAAATGTTTTAGAACATCAAACAAATTTAAATATTAAACAAAGATAACACAAGTAAACACAAAATGCAGTTTTTAAATGAAGGTGTTTATTATTAAGGGAAAAAAAATCCAAACCTACATGGCCCTGTGTGAAAAAGTGATTGCCCAATAAACCTAATAACTGGTTGGGCCACCCTTAGCAGCAACAACTGCATTCAAGTGTTTGTCATAACTGGCAATGAGTCTTTTACAACACTGTGGAGGAATTTTGGCCCACTCATCTTTGCAGAATTGTTGTAATTCAGCCACATTGGAGGGTTTTCGAGCATGAACCGCCTTCTTAAGGTCATTCCACAGCATCTCAGTCAGATTCAGGTCAGGACTTTGACTAGGCAACTCCAAGTCTTCATTTTGTTTTTCTTAAGCCATTCAGGGGTGGACTTGCTGGTGTGTTTTTGATCATTGTCCTGCTGCAGAACCCCAGTGTACTTCAGCTTGAGGTCACAAACTGATGGCCGGACATTCTACTTCAGGATTTTTTGGTAGACAGCAGAATTCATGGTTCCTGGCAAAACTGAGATGAGCCTTTATGTTTTTTTTTTGCTTAACAGTGATTTTTGTCTTGGAAGTCTGCCATGCAGGCCATTTTTGCCAAGTCTCTTTCTTATGGTGGAGTCATGAACACTTACCTTAACTGAGGCAAGTGAGGCCTGCAGTTCTTTGGATGTTATTATGGGGTATTTTGTGACCTCTTGCAGGAGTCATCGCTGTGCTCTTGGGGTAATTTTGGTTGGCCAGCCACTCCTGGGAAGGTTCACCACTGTTCCATGTTTTTGCCATTTGTGGATAATGGCTCTCGCTGTGGTTCGCTGGAGTCCCAAAGCTTTAGAAATGGCTTTATAACGTTTTCCAGACTGATAGATCTCAGTTACTTTGTTTCTCATTTGTTCCTGAATTTCATTGGATCGCAGCATGTCGTCTAGCGTTTGAGGATCTTTTGGTCTACTTCACTTTGTCAGGTAGGTCTTATTTCAGTGATTTCTTGATTGAGAAGAGGTGTGGCAGTAATCGGGCTTGGGTGTGGCTAGAGAAATTGATGTCAGCTTTCCAAAGATGTGATAAACCACAGTTAATTTATGTTTTAACGGGGGGAGGGGGGATCACTTTTTCACACAGGACCATGTAGGTTTGATTTTTTTTTACCCTTAAACCCGGACGAAAATTCAATATCGCTAAATCATATCTTAAATTGTTGTGTGAGACGAGCTAGTTTGAACCGCACATGTTTTGGTGTCAACAAATGTCGCATAAGGTGACAATGCGCTATTGAAGTATGATTTCCTTGAGAGCTGTCTGACTCTGCCAAGCGATCAGCGGCTAAAATGGCCACTGACTGTGTGACGTCAGGTCAGGAAGCGACCAGCAAACACTCGACGGACATTGCGTGTTGTTTACGTTTTAAAATCGGCGATAACGGATATTTCTAGGAGTACTTGTGGATTACAAATAGAGTATTTATTACGATTAGGATTTCAGTGATCGAATTAATTATGGTTTGGCGTTGTGTTGTCTACGGGTGCAACGGTATACCGGAGGAGCACGCGGTGAGTGTTTATGAATTTCTCCTGCCTGGGAAAATCAGAACCGCATGGGTGAAATTCGTTCAGAAAACGTGAAAAAATTGGAATGATGTCGGTAAATCACCCAACATGTGCAGTAGACATTTCGTTGACAGCGATTTTGAGAATAAGATGCAATTTGAAATGAAATTAGCAAAAAGATTGCTGCTAAAAAAATCGGCTGTTCCAACTATATATCCGTTCATTTCAAAGTCCCACTCTCAGACAAGTGTCAGTGACAGTGGCGTGAAAAGCAAGGGTGATCTACCGATGCGATCTGCTGTCAGAAAAAGAGAAGTAAACAGGGTAAGCTTTCTTTTTTTAATATTCACTGCCAATATTTACTAAAATTATTTACAAGCAATGAATTTCATTGCCTTAACAACTTATCAAATATTAGAATTTTAGGGTATTCATACTAATCAAATATGAAATATTCAGTGCTGTATAGGGAGGTGGTTGTGCCTGTTTGCTCAAGTTATATTTCTATATATGTAATCCAATTTGACACCTCTGGAATGAAATTATGTTGATCTACTGTTTTTGCAGATGTTATCCACTGTCACTCAACCTTCAAATACTGTGGATTTTTCTGACCAAGCAGAGGAAGCTGATGACCAGGACTTTTATGTAAATCCACTTTCAGATCCACTAGACCAACATGTCCCACCTACACTAAATACAGCCCAGGCTATACCAGATCCTCTTCTGACAACACCCAATCCAGATCTCAAAGCCGAACCATCACTGCAACCCAAGTACAAAGATGCGAGCACTACATACGATCCACCAGCTCCTGAGAGACTGCAACCTAACACAAAAAACAATTTCACACAAACCAGAAAGTTAATTGTCCGACCAGAGAAAAAAACGCTAAAACGTGAGTATCATTGATTTGAAATCAACAATTTATTTACATTATTGTTCATGTGAACTATCAGAATAACTTGTTAACCCTAATACATTGTTAAAATTATTGATCTCCAGGCTCACACTCTCAGACCGATCCGAAGATCACACAATGGGACACAAGTCATCCGAGCACATGTGATACGTGCCGTAGATCACTGGCAACAACAGGGCCTCGCACATCGACACCAAGGAAAGCAAAGAAGAAGTTTGAGGACGTTGACACGGATGATATTGACTCTGTGTCGTCTTACGCCTCTAACAATGACCCACATGATGTTACATACCATCCAAGTTTTATGGATGTATCAGACCAAAGGTGTGATTCAAATTAATGAAACATTTCAAGACATAAAATGAAATATGAATTTTGTAATTTTTTATAATACTAAAGATATATAATACTAAATAATATAATATTAAAATCTATATACACTGTTTGTTTATAACATTTCAGTTTCAACCAAAAGGAGTCCCATAACCACCACGAGGAGGACAAATACATAGTTTACAAAAGTTGCCTCTGGAAATTATTCAGCAATTGTCCTCATTGCAGTCATCCATGTGAGGTAACAAGTCACACTAAAGGCTCTCTGTTGGTGATCAAACAACATTGTCCACATTGTGTTGAGGATCGATCCTGGCACAGCCAGCCGATGATCAGGGACATGCCAGCTGGTAACATACAGCTTTCATCCGCCATTCTCTTCACTGGGGCGTCATATGTCAAGGTCCTCAGAGTTCTAAATGCAGCCGGTATCGTTGGAATTTCCACGGCCACTTACAAGGAGCTTTCGATTTCTAATTTTTATTAAATTAATTTTATTTCAGAATATGTGGATGATCTGATGAATACTCTTTTCGACAAAACCTTGGTTGATCCAACCCACTTATTGGAGCAGTGGCACTCTGTACAAGCCAGAGTTCCAGCAACTGAGTGCCAAATTTCAGCGTCCCATCAAAGCTGATGCTGTTGAGCAACATGTATCTAGATTTTCAAAATCAAACATGTAAAAGTAGAATAAATTTCCAATTAGCAATGAAAGTTCAGCTTTCAATTGTTAGGGAAGCAACATATTTTGCTAAGACAAACAAATATAAGCCTAAGATTTTTAGAGAAATGTGCTTTTAAAAATTGAACACGAATTTTACACCATAAAATGGTAGAAAAATTAGTCTAATGTATATGAGATCCGACTTTGATGAATGCTGAAATATTAGAATTATAAAATTGACATGCACATTAATAAACTCAATATATGATTTTACAAAACTTTATTTAAATATCATTTTTCACAAATCTAATCTTGGTAGGCAAAATCCCTTGTAGTGATCCCATGGGAATGTTTCTCTGATGAGGCTCACAGCACAGGCAGGCAATATCACCCTCACTTCTTCCTGAGCTGACGTCACTGCTGCCTGCCCCTATCGACAGATGGCGGTACTGCAGCATCACTAAGTGAAAGATGGGCTATTACCAAATAAAGTCATTTATGGAGGCTGGTGACACATATTAAATCACGGGAATGGCCAGAATGGAATATTTTCATACAATCAGTTTATTGGTTCAATAAAAAAATATCACCGTCCGAGGACTTTAATAATAAACACCTTCATTTATAAACTGCATTTTGTGTTTACTTGTGTTATCTTTGTCTAATATTTAAATGTGTTTGATGATCTGAAACATTTAAGTGTGACAAACATACAAAAAAATGAGAAATCATGAGGGGAGCGAACACTTTTTCACACCACTGTATTTGAGGTGTTCTATCGTAAGCACACCTGGTGCATTTAATGAAGCCTTTGGTTACATCAGGTGTGCTTGAGACCACACCTGATTTGCAAATGTGTGCTGTCATGAGGGATTCTATTCAAGGGCTTGAATTATTTTGAGATTGCAGTAGTCACTGAAAGTATGATTTAGTGTTGAATTTAGAAAAAATCCTTGTAATACTAGTTTTATTTAACTGTTTAAACAATTCTTGTGTAACTTGTTTATTGCAAAAATCTGAAAAATTTAAAATTTTGCCAATAAACCTAAAATGCATTGGGAGTTGAGTAATTTTGATTGCAACTGTATTTGCAAAGCTGTCCCATTCGTTGACTTGATGACACATTTTGTCCCATTCATTATGATTTCATGCATTATTTGGGCATTGTGTGTCCCATTAGTTACTGGAAGAATGGCCATTCATCATTAAATATTAAAATTTAAAAAAAAAAATCAATTTCTGTGGCATTTGGTGGGCTTTGGATGTCCAGTAAAATTGCTTCATTCATTATTTGGTGGGCGTTTAGTGTCCCATTTTATCTCATTCATCCCCTTCATTTTTTGGTGAAACCAGATTATGAAGTTTTATCACTAATCAACATTCACTGAGCCTGCAGCCAAAGAACAGCAAAAATAAACTTCACTTTATACAGCCACCACAATAAACTCTGTCCTACGTTTTGTCTTTATAAATCATATTCGAGAGGCAACACACAGTACTGGGGCTTGAGCTGTTTGCAGCTGGAAGACTGAGCTGGAATCGCTGCTGTTAGTAGTCACGTTGATTAATGAAAAGCAATATTAAAATCACATTTGACTCATAGTTAGTGTGTGTTTCATTGGTTGTGGACTATTATTGACATCCTTCCTTCAATACAGGCATGCCAAGGGAAAAAAAAAGAATATGGAAGTACTTTAAAGAGCAGATAAGGGGGCCATTTACAGCATTTATGATATTGATCAAGACTTACATTGGATCCTGATGTGCTGTTTTATCACTGAATCCCTTGATATTCCTGTGACAGGCAGCGCTGAGAGCCAAAGACTCCTATCATATTACATAAAAGGGCAACTAGAAAAATGATACTTTAAAGGATACTTTTTTTATCAGGTTATATCAAACATTTATTTCTATATTAATTCAAAGTAGGAGTCCATCACTCTAAGTGCTCCAATGGAGCATACAGTTATGTGCTTGCTCAAAGACACCTTGTAAGGTGGTAGGTGGTAGGTGGTAGGTAACTGAAGAATTAGAGGGTGTTGCCCATTTGGTTTCTTTATTTTTTTACATGATTCAACTGCACCTGTTCACAAAGGTTATCACTCTGCTAAACTCACTATTTGGACCCATTTACCAGAAAAAGATAGTGGATCTATAAGATCTGAGTGAGCCAACAAGCTATTCACTGAAAATATAAAAGCACAGTTAGAAAATGCAATGTGGTATTTATCATCCCAAATAACACATCCATAAAAGTATAAAACTACCACTCTCCATACACCCCCTCTTCTAGATCTTCATCTACTTGCTGCCTCCTTACCTGTGTATGAGACGGCCCAAAGTGGAGAAACCTCTGTACCTGGAAATGGTGCCACGTCGTGAGAAAAAGATAGTGGCCATCAGCAAAGTTGCAGATGAATACTTCATCCGCAAACCTGACTCTTCCGTGTTGTTCCCTAAGCCCAACAGGTGAATGCCTGCTGTTGTTAGCCACTGCATGGATTTGTTTTTACACATGAAGTTTGAACATTCATATTTTCCAGCATGTGCATTATGTAAATGGCAGTGTGTTGGTAACTGAAAGATAATTTGGGGGTTCTGTGGGTTTTGTGATTGACAAATTGATGCCAGCCAACAGATGCAGGTTTCTAACAATGCCGTGCTTATTCTGCTGGGGCTTTTTAGCAAGTTTGTGACTATCTGTCTGCACTAGGGTTGCTAAGTTCTGCAATGGAAAAAGGGAGTGTTGGGGGAGGGGCTGACCCTGAATTTGGCTTAAGCTAGATGCAAGTGTAAGAGAAAGAACCCCGCAAATTATAAATGCACAAGAGTAAAGATGAAACTGTTTATGATACATAAATATAAGATGCTAATTCATAATTAAAAAAAATCACAAATTTATGAGAAAAAAATTAGAAATTAGTCAGAAAAATGTAAATCTGTGAGAAAAATGGCAAATTAGGGAATACAAACAGTTGTTAAAGAAGTCAAACATTTACACTGATAATTTTAGAAATTAAAGAGGAAATAATAAGAGTGTGTGATATTACTTTTATTTTTCATCTGATAACCGATATGCCGATATTCTGAAAATAGTTTTTGCCTTTGCCAAATCAAACATGTGGATCATGACGAATGAGACTTTCATACCGGATTGGTCGAAGCCCGGATCAACAGTGACTGCCACCAGTGCTGTTAACTGAGAGGGTGCCGGTGGAAATTGGACTTCTGTTGGCCAGATCGAGGAGGAGGAGCGAGGGAGGGCATGTTACGAGGGAGAGAGTGAAAAGGAAAGCTAGAAGTGTGGAGGTGACAGTAGGGACTATAACTGTAGGGACTATGACTAGTAAAGGCAGAGAGTTGGCTGATATGCAGAAGAAGAAGATAATATGTACCACGTTCCATCAAATTGTTTTTGACAGGTTTATGACAGGTGGCCCAGCCAACACCCCACCCCTTTCCATGCCCCTCACCACGCCCCTAATCCTGCCCCCCTTCCTCCCCCCAACTCCCCCTCGCCCACCCCACCCCACCCCACCCCTCCGTTTCCCACATGAATAATGATTGTGTTTTATGTATTTGTCACAATTTGCCCCTCAGGGCAGAGAAGAGAGACCCAGGCACTGAACTAATAATAAAAATAACAGGAATTAGAACTCAAAAATACAACACTACACAAATATGGAAAAAAGGCAAGGAGACTGAGCACAGCGGAAACCCCCGTGCTCAGATCGTGACAGAGCCCCTCCCTCAAGGGTTAGACTCCAGCCACCCAGGGAAACATCAAAAAGGAAAAAAGGACCCACCCACATAGAAAACCCACCCTACAAAAAATAAGAAAACAACACCACCCCGGGCAGGAGGAGGGGGACCAAGGCACGGAGGGACCCAAAACAAACCAGAGAAAATAAAAAAACCTCTCATGACTCACACCCCAGAAAAACCCAGGCTAGGAGGGAGCCAAAAAAAAAAAAAAAAACCCACTCAGGATTCACACCAGGCAGAACCAGTCATCTAGTCTCCCCTGGACCGGACAGCTAAACAGTTCAGGCAGCCGGCTAAAGTCCCAGACCTGGCCGATGGCGCGATGGAAACAGTCGGGAGGCCTGTCGGAGAATGTGGGCCATCCAACCCAATGCCACAGTCTGTCAGGTGGTCTGCCAGAGTTCTTTAACCACCTGAACAGAAAGGGTGGTTCAGGGGATGGCTGCCCAACAGGAAAAACCGGTGATGAGGTGGATGGAGGAGTAGGGGAACCTCGATGATGTCAGGAGGAGCAAAGGGAACCACGATGGCCTTGGGCAAAGGAGGGGGAACCACGATGGCCTTGGATAGAGGAGAGGGGACCACAATGGCCTCGAGCAGAGGAGAAGGGACCACAACGGCCTCAAGCAGAGGAGAGGGGACCACAATAGCCTCGAGCAGAGGAGAAGGGACAACGATGGTGTCAGGCACAGGAGAGGAATCCAGAGAACCCTGACGCCTTTGGATTGCCCTGCAGCACCCTCAGTGGTCCCGTACTGGGACATGGCAGCACTCCCGGTGGCTCCAGGCTTGAGCAAAGCAGTACCCATGGTGGCTCCAGGCTGGAGCAAGGCTGCACCCGTGAAGGACCTCTACTGGGCCAGAGCTGCACCCATGGTGGACCCAGACTGGGCCAGAGCTGCACCCACGGTGGCCCCTGGGCTGGAACGTAGCATCCACGGTGGACCAAAGCTGAAGCGCAGCACCCACGTTGGTTGAAGGCTGGGGAACAGCACCCACGACAGCCCCCAACTGGGACACAACACCCACGGAGACCCAGACTGAGAAGGAGCAGCACCCACGGAGGTCCCAGGCTGGGATGGAGCACACGTGTCGACCTCCACTAATGGGGAAGCAGCACCCTCGGAGGTCCCGGGTTGGGATGGAGCACCTGTGAAGACCTCAACCGGAGGGGGAGCAGCACCGACGGAGGTCCCAGGTTGGGATGGAGCACTTGTGATGACCTCAGCTGAAGGGGAGCAGCACCCACGGAGGTCCCGGGCTGGGATGGAGAACCCGCGGCGACCTCAGCTGCAGGGGGAGCACCACCCACGAAGGCCCAGGGCTGGGACGGAGCACCTGTGACCACCTCGGCAGGAGGAGCTGGATCCATGAAGACCTCAGGTGGCGAGGCCAAACCCGCTGAGACCTCTGGTGAAGTTGGATGGACCTCGGTGACCCTGGGAAAAGGCTCAGACGAGAGGGACAGGGACACAGGGTCAGGGTCACCGGCAGCAGTGGAGCTTGGCAAAGTGAGCTCAGGTCCAGCTGATGGCTGCACTTGACTCTCCCCGCCAAGAGCCAGGCAAGATCTCTCCAAAACAGAGACAGTGAAAACAAAGAACAACACTTGGCTGAGCTCAAGCTCCACCACCGTCCAGGACTCCGTCAATCAAGGCGATGACGTCTCGGGCCTGGTTCTCTGGGGGTCCAGCTTTGACTCTGCTACGGCAGCCCCTACAGCAGGTATGGTAGTGGATGCAGTCCCATGACCCCCCAGTGAAGTATCCCACGCAGGTGGCTCACCCAACGTGGACACAGGAGATCCTGTACTGCTGAGGCCAGGGGACGTTCCATCATCAGCGCAGGCTTCAGCTCGGTCACAGCGCTCTCCCTCCATCCAGACCATGGCTGCAGGGCTGGAACCAGGCCGTCCAGGGCCGCAGGCTCCTCCATCGTCCGGTGGGTCAATTCTGGGACTGGCGGACATTCAGAGGGAATAGACGGAGACACGGAGAGAGCAGGTGAGCTAGTGTAATCTGCAGCAGGTGGTGAGAACTCAGTGGACTGCAATAACTGAGCCCCACCACTGGGAATCAGGCAATGTAATGCATGTGTTGGTAATAGAGAATGAAAAAAACATTTTCTCTGGTTCCTGTGGCACGATGGTTTCTGCTGCAGCTGGCTTTGAATCATTCCTCTCCATGATTACCGTGGACATGGGCCCCTCAGAGGATCGTGGAGGAGCCACCCCTGCAGAGATGGTGACGGGCGGAGCTAGGGAGGAAACGGCCGGACCCTCAGCAGCGAGAGAATGCATCAAGGAGACAAGAGTCGCAGCAGCAAAGGAGGAAGAAGAGGCTGATGGGACAGCTGGCAACGGAGACCTAGAAAGAGGAACTGCTGCCAGAATTGTCTGGCTTGGCATGGGAGAAAATGCTGCCTGAGAGGTGGAGGTGTTCCTCTGGTGGGATTTCCCTGGGCAACAGTGGGAAGTGGGAGGCAGAGATGTTGGCTCATGGCGAAGTGGGCAAGGCCCCGGAGTCTGGGGACACTCACTCATTGGCTTGAACTCCGGTCCCCTGGTGAGACCTCCTCCAGCTTCTGGGCAAAATCTGGGAGGAGCCATGGCTTATATTCTAGCAACAGCTCAGTCTTTGCTATTGTGATCCACCTGCACTCCTCCAGCTCCTTGGCCGATTGTGGGGGCTTGTGTTTGGGAGGAGGAGGCGGAACTGTCGCCGGAGAGTGGCGAGAGGCTGGAGGCTTCTGTGTACTCGGATGTTTGCTCTTTGTCGGCGCAGGCACAGACATCGAATCGATCCCCCCCCAGCCTGTGACTCATGTATTGTGGGGCGATTATGGAGAGGAGTAGGTCAGCGAGCTCTGAGTGGTCCCACTAGCTGGGGCATGCCTCGAGTACCTGCGCCGCGCCCCCCAGACACTCTTGGACTGCCTTGGGGGTACGGGAGGCATGAGCCTATGAGAGAATGTCCTCCAATATACGCACAGTCCACCGCTCTACTTCACTCAGACCAGGAGCTGGAGAATCCAGGGTGGCAGACATAGCGAAACCCCAGGTGAAAAACAAAAACTGGGGAGGAGTAGGAAAAAAAAGCCAAACCCTCACTGTCGCTGGTGTTTAAATTGGCCGGGTCCCCTTTTCGGCCACATCCTACTGCCAAAAATCGCCAAACCACAGGTGAGTGAAACAAAAACAACAATGCCCCTCACCCCCCTGCTCCTACTCCTGCCCCCCTCCTTCCCCCAACTCCCCAACTGTGAGTCATGAGGAGAGGAGACTGGGCTGACAGCTTGACAGGGGCACCGCCCACAACCAGGAAAAAATCCAGAAGTGCCTCTGACAGCTGCAACCCCAGAGAGAGACGGAACCGGCAAGATACAAATATAATGTGATGACAAATAAAGACTGAAGGAAAAATCAGAATCAGCTTTATTGGCCAAGTATGCACAACACATACAAGGAATTTGATTTTGGCTAAAAACTTGCTCTCGTTGTTCAGGTGGAGGATTTAAAGCGTACCTGTGGTGGTCGTGAAAAAAAAGATATTATATTGAGCCCCTGTCTCACGTTCTAGTTCAAGTTTAAGTTGAAATTCATGTTCAGAGCAATTTGATATAAATCCATTGCTGATGTGCTTGTTCAGCTATGTCAGCAAAACATGAGCGCAGCCATACTAGCGGCTACATGGCCTTCCAGGACGCTTCCTGTGACGTAATTTCGTTGACACCGCGATCTGGATCAGTATTGGCTGAGCCTGCAGTGCCCGGATGTGCAGCGGCTTACGGGATATTCAAATTCAAACGTTTATTTCAAACTCAGGGTTCATATTAAATGCAGAACTAAAACGAGTAGAAAATAAATAAATAAATGCTTAAATTCAGCGGCTTGTCTCCTCTGATCTGAGCTCGTAATAGCTGCGAGACGGGCTGGGCTCCTCCCTCACCGCGGGAGCAGCAGAGAGAGAGAGAGCAGCAGAGCAGCAGACACTCGGAGCTCTTGTAAAAACAAAAACATACAATGCGATATGGATATCGCAACATGGCGGAATGTAAAGCCTTTGGATGTCTCAATAATAAGCGAAAAAACAAAGATAAACACTTCTTTTGTGTAGCCAAACCCAGCTCACCTTGTCAGAAGATTGGACCGGAAAAGTGATCTCGGAACAGGGCACAGACAAATCCTTTCAGACGAAATTGCGTTGTGTGTGAGGACCACTTCGTCACTTTAACCCTCAGAAGACATTTCTGGCTCAAACCTGTAGCCATGTTGGACAAATTCTTCCCCAGAGTCCGACAATTCAGCCATAATAGAATAAAAACACTCACAAAAGCACCCTATTCTCTCATACAGGCGGAGCATTGACTGTTGAGTATCAACGAAGTGACGTCACATCCGCATGTGTCATGGCTGCGCTCAGAGTTTTCATTGGCTGGCCATGCCTGCGGTCGTATTTGCATATTTCTCTGGTGGTATTTGGCTGGCAATAATTATTTAACCAAATAACGAATAATTTGCCTAATGTTTTCAAGTTGAATGCGTTTAGACAACCACCACAGGTACCCTTTAAATAAGATTTAAATAAGGATTCAATGACAACAGAGTATGTACAGTAAATTACAAACTGTCCACGTTTCTATAAAAGGATGCAAATATATACAGGAATATATGCAGCTTATTTACTCAGACTATCCACACTTTGCAGAAATATATGAAAAAATATAGTCACACAGTATTTCAATGTGAACTCAGATTCAGTGATACGAGTAAACCCAAATATGTAAATAACAAAATTACAATGAACATAAACAGGAAAAAAAAAATCACTCTAAGAAACAATACAGAATATGTGAAAACCAACCAAGGGTAAAATAACAGGTATTAGAACTCAAAAATACAACATACATACTATACAAATATGTAGGAAAGGCAAAGCGACTGAGCACAGCGGAATCCTCAGTGTTCAGATCATGACAGTATTATCATTATGAATTTCATTTTATTTATTTATTATTTATCTATTTAAATTGATTCTTGTACTGATGCAACATGTTCTAATAAATCATTCATTCATTCAAACTGATGAATGATTTTTAAGGTTTAGGCCGTGTCCACCAAAAACGTTTTTTTTTTCCGCTCTGGGCGACTGTTTTCCATTCATTCTCTATGTAGTCCAGCGTTTACAGCGCTGAGCGCCCACGGCACAGAAACACTCTCGGCGGTAGCCGTTTTTTGTGACGGCGCTCAGAGCACTCAGAGCTGAATAAAGTTCAACTTTTCATAGACTGCACCTGAGCTCATCAATGTCAGACCAAGCAGCCAATCAGAACTGCTGCATGGATGGGACATAGGATGCCGGTACTAGTCTGTACTCAGACTCCTGCTTTCCATGTCAAAATATTTTACATCAAGAGCTGCTAGAAAATGTTTCCTGTCCATTGTTGACTACTATTAAAAAATCAGTAGAAAGTCTCACCATAGGAAAGGCGGAAGTGCTGAGCTGAGAGTGACAAGCTGTTGCTGGGATACAGGGCACAGGCTTTTTTTTTTTTTTTCTAGAGCGCCACGCACAAACGCTGAAAAAAAATGCTCAGGGTGGTCGGTTGACAAAAAATGCATTTGGTGGACACGCAACCTGATAAACTTTTTGATCTGGCCTCATCCAATGAGCAGCAAGGGAGGGTTTGACGGGCTGTACAATGATGAGCTAGAGTCATACCCTACGGTTAACCAATGAAACTACACCGTGGCATGTGCCAAAATTGGATCATTAAATAAAATCAGAAAATTAAATAATGAAAAAGTGAAAAAACTCACCTCGACCGGGGATTAGTGGGTACATCTAATCAATGAGACACCTGCCTACAGCTTTTTACTGTAGACCGGTCGAGGATTAAGTTGGGAAAAAAGAGAATTGTCTGAGCTGCATCCAGACCCCTGTGGCCAACAGCACCTCCCACAACTAACCCCGGGGTTAGTTGTGGGAGGAAAAATCTTTAACAAGTTCAACATTTACTTTAGCTCCTACTTCATTTTGTAATGCTCTCTGAAGTCTTTCAACCTCGCCAAAACTTCCAGGGTGAGCAGCATCATGATACACATTTTTCATTACAGCTTCAAGTTTCTTAGCCGTGTCTCCTCAAGGTCGCTCTTCATGAATTTGACAATGTTTTGGGGGAGAACAAACATTTTATTCATCACAAAGGACAAGTTGAAAAAAGTTAATCACATGCAAAGATAATGTTATGTCAAAGCATCACTAATTTCAGAAAAAATGATGATATAACTTGCGAGATTACAGTTTTTTATAACTTTTTTTTAAAAAGCATGGAGAAAAGTACAATCACACACCAATTACATTGCGGAATCATTGTCAGTATCAGTGTCAGTCATTCTCAGCAACAGATTCAGCATGACAACCCTTCCAAAAGTCGTCAGCTCTTTGCAGATGTTTAAGCGTCTCCTCATCCTCCCCTATCAATGTTTCTGAAATCTCAGAACTCTTGTCAGTGATGGAAGGTGAATAATTTAGTTCATGAACAACACCACATACCCTGTCCAATGAGGCTGAGATGCAGTTTAAATGGAGCAGTGTCATGATCGCTGGAAGGAAGTGCTCGTTCCACAGTCTTTTCATGATCTTGTTAAAGTGAGCCAGGGAGAAACATTCTGGCTCCTCCAGACATTCATGCAGCTTTTGACTGGGGTGACTGATTTGACAACCATTACATATTTCTTCTCTGTATTTGTAGATGGTAACATCCAGAAATCTTATTATGGTGGATTTCACAGTGTTGAGAAACAGAAAGATAACACACCATCTGGAAAATCTTCGCAATCTTCCCGTTATGGCTGATCATCTTCCTCCGGAACCACATCTAGGGCTGTGGAGGGAGTAGCGAGTCGAGGGGCCTGACTGCATTCTTCATGAAGCATACAATAGGTCTGATCCATTGCGGAAAGGAGGCTAGGTGAAGATGGTTGAGGAGGACTCTGGCTATCCACGGGCCATGCGTGTAAAGACAGAGTGCACCCGGAAAGTATTCACAGCACTTCACTTTTTCCACATTTTATTATGTTACAGCCATATTCCAAAATGGATTGAATTCATTTTTTTCCTAAACATTCTACACAAAATATCCTATAATGTCAACATGAAAAAAGTTTTTTTTTAGATTTTTGCAAATTTAAAAATAAAAAACTAAGAAATCACATGTATATAATTATTCACAGCCTTTGCCATGAAGCTCAAAATTGAGCTCAGGTGCATCCTGTTTCCACTGATCATCCTTGAGATGTTTCTACAGCTTAATCAGAGTCCACCTGTGGTAAATTCAGTTGATTGGACAGGATTTGGAAACACACACCTGTCTATATAAGGTCCCACAGTTGGTAGTGCATGTCAGAGCACAAACCAAGCATGGCGTCAAAGGAACTGTCTGCAGACCTTCGAGACAGGATTGTCTCGAGGCACAAATCTGGGGAAGGGTACAGAAAAATTTCTGCTGCTTTGAAAATCCCAATGAGTACAGTGACCTCCATCATCCGTAAGTGGAAAAAGTTTGGAACCATCAGGACTTTTCCTAGAGCTGGCCGGCCATCTAAACTGAGCGATCGGGGGGAGAAGGGCCTTGGTCAGGGAGATGACCAAGAACCCAATGATCACTCTGGCAGAGCTCCAGTGTTCCTCTGTGGAGAGAGGAGAACCTTCCAGAAGGACAACCATCTCTGCAGCAATTCACCAATCAGGCCTGTAATGGTAGAATGGCCAGGTGGAAGCCACTCTTTAGTAAAAGGCACATGGTAGCCTACCTGGAGTTTGCCAAAATGCACCTGAAGGATTCTAAGACCATGAGAAACAAAATTCTCTGGTTTCATGAAACAAAGATTGAACTCTTTGGTGTGAATGCCAGGCATCATGTTTGGCGCAAACCAGGCACCGTTCATAACCATGCCAATGGTAGTGGAGGCATCATGCTGTGGGGATGTTTTTCAGCAGCAGAAACTGGGAGACTAGTAAAGTTAGAGGAAAAGATGAATGCAGCAAAGTACAGAGACATCCTGGATGAAAACCTGCTCCAGAGCGCTCTTGACCTCAGACTGGGGTGACCGTTCATCTTTCAGCAGGACAACGACCCTCAGCACACAGCCAATATATCAAAGGAGTGGCTTCAGGACAAATCTGTGAATGTCCTTGAGTGGCCCAGCCAGAGCCCAGACTTGAATCCAATTGAACATCTCTGGAGAGATCTAAAAATGGCTGTGCACCAACGCTTCCCATCCAACCTGATGGAGCTTGAGAGGTGCTGCAAAGAGGAATGGGCAAAACTGCCCAAATATAATTGTGCCAAGCTTGTGGCATCATTTTCAAAAAGACTTGAGGCTGTAATTGCTGGCAAAGGTGCATCAACAAATTATTGAGCAAAGGCTGTGAATACGTATGTACATGTGATTTCTTAGTTTTTTTTAAATTTTTAATAAATTTGCAAAAATCTCAAAAAAACTTTTGCATGTTGTCATTATGGGGTATTGTGTGTAGAATTTTAAGAAAAATATGAATTTAACCCATTTTGGATTAAGGCTGTAACATAGCGAAATGTGGAAAAAGTGAAGCGCTGTGAATACTTTCCGGATGCACTATAGGTGATCATCCTAGCTCAGTAATTTTTTCAAGAGTTCTTGTTCGTAACACTGCTGGAGAGTCACATAGCGGTCTGTCTCAATTGTTTGGTTTGGGCAAAATGTCTTTTTGGCCTGTCTTTTTTTTTTTTTTTTTTTTTTTTTTTTTTTTTTTTTTTTTAAATCGGAGGGCGGGTCTAGTTGTGGGAGATGCTGTCGGTCACAGGGGTCTGGATGCAGCTCAAACAATCCTCTTTTTTCCCCACTTAATCCTCGACCGGTCTACAGCAAAAAGCTGTAGGCAGGTGTCTTGTTGATTAGATGTACCCACTAACCCTCAGTCATGGTGAGTTTTTTCACTTTTTCATTGTTTAATTTTCTGATTTTATTTAATGGCCCAATTTTTGCACATGCCACGGTGTAGTTTCATTGGTTAACCGTAGGGTACACCTCTAGCTCATCATTAGACAGCCAGTCAAACCCTCCCTTGCTGCTCATTGGATGAGGCCAGATCAAAAAGTTTATCAGGCTGCATGTCCACCAAATGCGTTTTTTGTCACCCAACTACCCTGAGCATTTTTTTTCAGCGTTTGTGCGTGGCGCTCTAGAAAAAAAAAAAAAAAAAAAAAAAAGCCTGTGCCCTGTATCCCAGCAACAGCTTGTTACTCTCAGCTCAGCACTTCCGCCTTTCCTATGGTGAGACTTTCTACTGATTTTTTAATAGTAGTCTCTAAATAACAATGGACAAAACACGTCAAACCCTCCCTCGCCACTCATTGGCTGAGGCCGGATCAAAAAGTTTATAAACCTCAAATATCATCCATCAGTTTGAATGAATGAATGATTTATTTGAACATGTTGCATCAGTACAAGAATCAATTTAAATAGATAAATAATAAATAAAAAGAAATTCATAATGATAATACATAAAACACAATCATTGTTTACGTGGGAAATGAAGGGGTGGGATGGGGTGGGCAAGGGGGAGTGGGGGGGGTTAGCTGGAGTGGAGGAGCGGGACAAGGGGTGGTGTGAGAG
The DNA here is from genome assembly GCA_020510985.1 of Pholidichthys leucotaenia. Taxonomy (NCBI): domain Eukaryota; kingdom Metazoa; phylum Chordata; class Actinopteri; order Cichliformes; family Pholidichthyidae; genus Pholidichthys; species Pholidichthys leucotaenia. Next base: position 212,881,570 of record CM035836.1, read on the forward strand.
CATGGAAAGGGGTGGGGCGTGTGCGGGGGCACCCGTCATAAACCTGTCCAAAACAGTTTGATGGAAGGTGGTACATATTATCCTCTTGCAGAGAAGAACTGTGTGTTCAAGAAACCAGATGGAAGGGAAGCAAGGCTCGGAGCATTGGAGGTGGACTTAATCTGTTCTACCATAGTGTAGATAGGAAGAGGAATGGAGTAGGAGTAAACTTGAAGGAATAGTATAGGAAGAGTGTTCAGGAGGTAAAGAGAGTCAGACAGAATCATGAGTTTGAAACTAGAAGTCAAAGGTGTGATGTTGAATGTTGTCAGTGTGTATGCCCCACAAGTTGGATGTCAGGTAGAAGAGAAAGAGAAATTCTGGACTAAGTTGGATGAAGTTGTATAGAGTGTTCCCAGGTGGGAGAGAGTGGTGATTGGAGTGGACTTTAATGGACATGTAGGTAAAGGGAACAGAGGTGATAAGGAGGTCCTGGGTAGGTATGGTCTTAAGGAGAGAAATGTTGAAGGACAGATGGTTGTGGACTTTGCTAAAAGGATGGAAATGGCTATGGTGAACACTTACTTCAAGATAGAGGAACATAGGGTGACTTACAAGAGTGGAAGAAGGTGCACACAGGTGTACTACATCTTATGCAGAAAGAGGAATCTGAAAGCGATAGGAGACTGCAAGGTGGTGCCAGGGGAGAATGTAGCTAGACAGCATTGGATGGTTGTCTGTAGAATGACTTTGGAAAGCAAGAAGAGGAAAACAGTGAATTCAGAGCCAAAGATTAAGTGGGGGAAGTTACAGAAGGAAGAAGGTCACACAGAGTTCAGGAAGGAGAACATACAGGCTGTGGGTGGTAGGGAAGAATTACCAGGTGACTGGGAAAGTACAGAAAAAGTATTGAGAGAAATGTGTGGAAAGGTATGTGGTGTATCCAATGGACAGAGGAGGGAAGACAAGGAGAGTTGGTGGTGGAATGAGGGGGTACAGGAAAGTATTCAAAAGTAGAGGTTAGAAAAGAAAAAGTGGGATAGTCAGGCAGTTGAAGAAAGTAGACAGGAGTATTTGGAATCCAGGTGCATGGCAAAGAGAGAGGTGGCAAAGGAAAAGGCATATAGTGAGCTGTATGAGAGGCTTGACACTAAAGAAGGAGAAAATGACTTGTATCTATTGGCTAGACAAAGAGATCAAGCTGGAAAAGATGTACAGCAGGTGAAGTTGATTAAGGACAGAAACAGTTATGTAGTAACAAATGATGAGAGTGTGTTGAGAAGGTGGAAGGAGTTCTTTGATGAGCTGATGAATAAATCATCCTTTATTGTCATTCAACCATACAACCAATCATGTACAGTAGAACGAAATTGTGCTTTATCCTATCTACAGTGTAAATCACACACACCCCATAGTAGAATCAGAAGGGCCACTGCCATGCAAGGCGCCGCCACAGATTTCCCTCCTCCATTCCATTATTGCTGAGCACCAAGCTGGACGGCAGGAAGTTCCGCTTTTATATGGTCTTCGGCATGACCCGGCCGGGATTTGAACCCCTGCCTCCCGGGTGTGGGGCGGATGCTCTACCAACTGAGCCACCACTCCGGTGGCTCAGTTGAATAAAGAATAAAGACAATGAGAACGAGAGGAGGATGGATGAAGAAAAGATGGTGAACAAGGAAGTCCCGAGGATTAGCAAGGCAGAAGTGAGGGCAGCTTTGAAGAGGATGAAGAATGGAAATGCGGTTGGTCCAGATGACAAACCTGTGAAGGTATGGAGATGTTTAGGTGAGATCTCAGTCAACTTTTTAACCAGATTGTTTAACACAATCTTGGAGAGTGAGAGGATGCCTGAGGAGAGGAGAAGAAGTGTTTTAGTCCCAATGTTCAAGAACAAAGGTGATGCTCAGAGCTGTAGTAACTACAGAGGCATAAAGTTAATCACCCACACTATGAAGATATGGGAAAGAGTTGTTGAAGTCAAGTTAAGGCGAGAGGTGGGAATCAGTGAGCAGCAGCACAGTTTCATGCCACGGATGAGTACTACAGATGCAATGTTTGTTCTAAGAGTGTTTGATGGAGAAGTATAGAGAAGGTCAGAAGGAGTTACACTGTGTCTTTTTGGGTCTAGAGAAAGCATATGATAGGGTGCCAAGAGAGGAAGTGTGGTACTGTGTGAAGAAGTCAGGAGTGGTGGGTGTGATTACATCAGGGATCAGCTCTGAGCCTGTTCTTGTTTGCCATGGTGATGGACAGGCTGACAGATGAGGTCAGGCAGGAGTCTCCGTGGACCATGATGTTTGCAGACGACATTGTGATCTGTAGTGAGAATAGGGAGCAGGTGGAAGAAAACATGGAGAGGTGGAGGTATGCTCTGGAGAGAAGAGGAATGAAAGTCAGTAGAAGCAAGACAGAATATATGAGTGTGAATGAGAGGGAGGCAGGTGCAAAGGTGAAGATGGAAGGAGAAGAGGTAGTGAAAGTATGTTAATTTAAATACCTGGGGTCAGCCATCCAAAGCAATGGAAAATGCACAAGAGAGGTGAAGATGAGAGTGCAGGCAGGGTGGAGTGGGTGGAGACAAGTGCCAGGGGTGATTTGTGACAGAAAGATAGCAGCTAGAGTGAAAGGGAAGATTTACAAGGTGGTAGTGAGACCTGCTATGATGTATGGTTTGGAGACGGTGGTGCTGACAAAAAGTCAGGAGGTGGGGCTTCAGGTGGCAGAGTTGAAGATGCAAAGATTTTCATTGGGAGTGACTAGGAGGGACAGGATTAGAAATGAGTATATGAGAGGGACAGCTCACATTGAGCGGTTTGGAGACAAAGTAAGAGAGGCAAAGCTGAGATGGTTTGGGCATGTGCAGAGGAGGGAGAGTGGATATATTGGACAAAGGATGTTGAAGATGGAGCTGCAAGGCAGGAGAAAAAGAAGAAGACCACAGAGAAGATTTATGGATGTAGTGAAGGAGGACATGGAGAGGGGTGGTGTTACAGAGGAAGATGCAAAGGATAGGGTGAGATGGAGGCAGATGATCTGCTGTAGTGACCCCTAAATGGAGCAAGAAGAAGAAGAAGAAGAAGAAGAATTAACTTTTTGATTTTTACAAAAACAGTTTATTTACAAATTTATCAAGACAATCACTATAAAGTAAAGTAAAAGTGCTACTAAGTGCATACATAATTTTTAAAACATGCTGAACACATAAAATAAATCAGGCAAATAAAAAATGTGCAACACACAGTTCATCCTGACATAAACTGCAGAGGATATTTCTGTTGCACCACATTTGCCTAAAAGTGTCCAAGTTTCCAGTCATTTTAAAAAAGCTGAACTCCAGTCTCAGTCTGGACTGGATGTTCCGGCGCCACACTGGGCTCATTTCCACCAAAATAAGAGCCAGTGCTAGTGTGGTTCTGGGGCTGGTGCCAGTGCTTAACCAGTTCAACTGCAGTGCCTCATAAGAACCAGTTGGTTTTCCACCAATATGGAGCTAGTCGGGGATTACGTCAGGGCTATGTCATTACGTAGTGTGAAGCGCCTTTATGCAACCCCGCAGAACGCCACAGAAGAAGAAGTAGCAGCACTAGCTCGTCAACAGCTTGTCAACATGAAGAGTTTGTTGTGTCTTTGGGAGCGCTGCTTTTATTATTCCAAACCTGTTTTACCATCCAAAAACAGTTTTATTCTTAATGGCAGAGAACGGCGGCTATGTTTAAGGAGACCGGTAATTATCAATATTTCAGTTATCAGCCGTTGTTAGATCAAGTCTGTAGCGCGAGCATTGACTACACTTTTAAACGTAATATTTATGTCAGTTCTGTAAAAGGTGGTGTTATGGCACATTACGAGACGGAGGTCGCCTGTTATGTCATGTCAAAAAGTGATCAGCTGCCCAAAACATGATCACCAGGGGCCATACTGTTATGGGTTTATAGTAGCTGTTAAATATATACAGTATATTTCAACAGATACACAGTACTTAGTTAAGTATAACAAGATGTATTTGTAGAGTTTACCTCCGGCCACTAGGGGCCACAAAGGAATATATTATGGAACGATAGGGGATAGTCATCCATTTTGTTTGTTGTTCTGTCTCATGCTTCCCCTTTGTTCATGACACAACCTCCGCATCAAGTTACCGACTTTGTTACTGTAAGTTTCTCTGCTTCATTACTTATTCTGTTAGTTATATTCAGTTATGTTGGTTTCTTTATTACATATTTCCACATTTAGTCGCCGCGGTCATTTTATATTTGTATATTTGTATCCCTACAGGGCTCCTTCACCTTTGTCATTAAAATATAAATTGACATCGAGGAGTGTATTTCTTCATGAAGGAGCCATGGTCGTCGTTGAATGCACTGTCCCTGGTTGTGATTTCAAGACGGGCGACGTGTCTGAAGCCCTCGCCATTGCTTTGCTGACAAATCATGGATTTAATCATCAGAGCCCTTCTATCCAGGCGCCCGTCTAACCCCCATCTTTTCATGGTCCGAAGTTAGATCGCCCTAGAGTTGACGTGGGCATATCGGCAGAGGAATGGAATATATTCACCCGTCGTTGGGACGTTTTCCGCACCGGTTCGAGCATAGAGGATGCACAAGCTCCTTTCCAGCTGTTCCAGTGTGCCGGTCCAGAGCTCGGGGACAACCTGTTGAAAGCCAATCCCAACGCAGCTTCCGGACCCCTGCCAGATCTTTTCGCCGCCATGCGCTCCCTGGCTGTCATTCCAGTAGCCACCTCTGTCCTACGCACTGAGCTGCATCAGTTACACCAGGAACGTGATGAAGCGTTTTGCGCGTTCTCTGCCAGAGTGCGGGGCAAGGCGGAGACGTGCGCCTACAACGCGGTATGTGAGTGTGGCAAAAATGTGAACTACACCGACCACGTCATCCGCGATGTTTTGGTTAATGGTGTATATGACTCGGACATACGCCGCGAGACACTGGGGACACCAGACGTACTGTGCAAGCCAGTTAATGATGTGATTGCGCTTGTCGAAAACAAGGAAATGGCCCGCAACGCTCTTCCATCACCTACCCTATCAGCTGTGTCTTCATTCCAGCGCCTGAGGAAAAGTCCACCATTGGGTGCCGCCCCATCCCCAGTTGACAAGGCCAGACAAGCCGTGTGCCTGGACTGCAAATGCTCCTTCAAGGCCTTTACTGAGCGATCCCGCGGATGGAACACTAAGCCCCACCAAGTTTGTATTGACTGCTACAAGGCCCGCCGGCGTAGGAATCGCAACACACCTGCTATAGACAGTCAGCACGCCGCCGTCGAGTGTGAGCCAATCTCCCAGATTTCTTCGGTTCATGCTGGAGCCCGTACCGGCCGACGCCCTATCCCAAAGACTCGTGTCAGTGTCCCCGAACCCTTACCTGTTACACTCGGGCGCTACATTTTTTCGAGGGGTGAGTGGCGGCGTGCCAGGCTGAGAGACCGCCCCCGTGTATCGATCATTGTCGCTGTTGATGAGCCGGATGGACAGGGCGGCGGCACCAGCACCCGTGATTCAGTTAACGAGGCAAGGATATCTGCCATCGCGGACACTGGCGCGCAGTCCGACCTCTGGTCCCTGCAGGAGTTCCTGGCTTGTAGATTCCCACGCGATGTCTTGCACCCTGTCAATCTTAGCCTGTCTGCTGCCAACCGGTCCCCTATCGCCATTGAAGGGGCAATTTTTGCAAGGCTCTCAACAGCCCCCAGCTGTGGTGTGGGATCGTCCTGCCGCTCCATGATATATGTGAGTAGCTCTGTCCAAGCCATGTACCTCTCCCATGAGTCATTACTCAATCTTGGCCTCTTGCCTTTGGACTTCCCGTTAGGTAGCCGTGGGGTGGAACACGACGGTACACGGGGTTCTGACAACCCTAGCACATGTGACCAGCCTTCGTCCTCTAATGCTACACGGTCCACGATCAGTGGCTGTATGGGTCCGGCTAGTCCTCAGAGCGCTCAGTGTTCATGTCCCCAGCGTACGGTGCCCCCACCACACCCTACAGAGCTACCGTTCCCCTGCACCCCAGAGAATAATGGTCGGATGAAAGAATGGCTGCTCAAAAGATATGCTTCGTCTACATTCAATACATGCCCTCATCAAGCGTTGCCGTGCATGGAAGGGCCACCCATCGAAATACATGTAGACCCGGCTGCCACACCGAGAGCGTGCCACACAGCTGCCGTCGTCCCCATACACTGGCAGCAGAGGGTCTATGATGACCTCCTTCGGGATGAGGCCCTTGGTGTCATTGAGCGTGTCCCGTACGGTGAGCCGGTGACTTGGTGCCATCGTATGGTAGTCACTCGTAAACATGACGGCTCCCCGCGGAGGACGGTGGACCTCTCGCCTCTTAACAAGTTTTGTCAATGGGAGACCTTCGCCACTGAATCCCCATTCCAACTCGCGCGACGTATCCCGAAAGACACCTGGAAGACTGTCACCGACGCCTGGAATGGCTACCACAGTGTACCCCTACGTGAATCTGACCATCACCTTACCACCTTTATCACACCCTTCGGACGATGGCGGTACACCAGGGCACCACAAGGTTTTCTGTCATCGGGGGATGGGTACAACCGGTGCTTTGATGCTGTCCTCTTGGACTTTGAGCGCAAAGAACGTTGTGTGGATGATACTGTCCACTATGACACTGACCTAGTGCAGCACTGGTGGAGGACCATTGACTTTCTCACACGTGTTGGCCGATCAGGCATCATTTTGAATGCAGACAAGTTCCAGTTTGCGGAGAGGGCCGTCGACTTTGCCGGTTTCAGGGTCTCAGACACCACTATCGAGCCGCTCCCGAAGTATTTGGATGCTCTCAGAGACTTCCCCACCCCGGAATCCACGACAGATATTAGGAGCTGGTTTGGCCTCGTCAACCAAGTGACCAACTATGCTCAGCTACGTGACACGATGGCGCCATTCAAACCGTTCCTCAGCCCACGTTGTAAGTTTTCATGGTCGTCTGAACTGGAGGAGGCCTTCCAGAAATCCAAAGAAGCCATTGTTGGTGCCATCTGCAAGGGCGTGGAGATCTACGACATGGGGAAACGTACCTATCTCCGCCCAGACTGGTCCAGGCGAGGTATCGGTTATTTCCTTCTACAACAACATTGTAACTGTACCTCTGGCGCACCGGACTGTTGCTTGGGGGGTTGGAGGATTACCCTGGCTGGTTCCCGATTCCTGTCCTCAGCGGAACAACGTTATGCTGCCATTGAGGGTGAGGCCCTGGCGGTGGCCTGGGGCCTTGAGCAGACAAGGTACTTCACACAGGGCTGTGACAACCTCGTCGTGGTCACCGACCACAAGCCACTAGTGAAGATTTTCGGTGACCGTACGCTGGATGAGATCACAAACTCTCATCTCTTCAGACTCAAGCAACGTAGCCTTCCGTGGCGCTTCGACATAGTGCACCTGCCTGGCAAGAGTAACCATGCTGCTGATGCCACCTCAAGGCATCCCTCGCCCTCAGGATTGGCGGATGTGCTCTCGTTAGGGTCATGGAGCGTGCCCGATGCCGTGGAATCAGCGTTGATGGCTTCCATCCGTGATGACGCTCAGGAACTTGGAGCAATCTCCTGGCCTCTCCTAGTACAAGAGACGGCTGCGGACACATGCTTTGCCCAGCTACTACACCTCATTGAACACGATGGTGTGGTCGATGCAAATGATCCTGCCGTGGCGGACCTATCTCCAGTGTGTGAGGCCATCTATACTCAGGATGGTATGCTGCTGTATCGTGACCGTGTGGTGGTCCCTCAGTCCCTCCAGGACAGAATCCTTCGGCACCTCCATGCGGCTCACCAAGGCGTTTCTGCTATGGAAAACCGTGCCCGTGCTATAGTCTATTGGCCTGGAATGTCCAAGGACATTCAGGCCACCAGATATGGATGTGCTGACTGCAATCGGAATGCCCCTTCGCAGGCGGCTACGCCCCCCCCTGCCGTCCCCACCTCCATCCACGCCTTTCAAGGCGGTGTTCGCTGACTCTTTTGACTATGGGGCCTGCCACTACTTGGTTGTTGGCGATCGACTGTCAGGTTGGGTGGAAGTTCTTAGCTCTTCAGCTGGCACGGACCTGGGAGGCTCGGCAGGCCTAGTTTGCCACCTCCGCTCCTTCTTCGCTACCTTTGGCGTTCCTGAGGAACTTTCCAGCGATGGTGGTCCAGAGTTTATGGCAGGCCATACAGAGAACTTCCTGCGCTTATGGCATGTCAGGCATCGTGTCTCTTCAGTTGGTTTTCCACAGTCGAATGGGAGAGCGGAGGTTGCTGTGAAGACTGCTAAGCGTCTTTTAATGTCCAATACTGGCCCGACAGGCAGCCTCGATCACGACCGCTTTCTGCGTGCTATATTGCAATTGTGCAACATGCCCGACCCTGACTGCCACCTCTCCCCGGCGCAAATCATTTTTGGTCGCCCCCTTCGCGATTCCCTCCCCTTTGTCAACCGGCTGGAGAAGTTCTCTAACCCGTATGTCCGACCACTCTGGCGCCAGGCGTGGATGGCAAAGGTGGATGCCCTCCGGACCCACCTGTCCCATACGACTGAGTCCCTACGGACACACTCGAGACCACTCCGACCACTGGCACTTGACGAGTCGGTGTTCCTCCAGAATCAGTTGGGTCCGAGCCCTAACAAGTGGGACAGGTCAGGAGTGGTGGTGGAGTCCCTGGGTCATGATCAGTATCGCGTCAAGGTTGACGGATCAGGACGTCTCACTTTACGCAATCGGCGGTTCCTTCGTGCCTTCACACCAGCGACCCCCCATTCCCATGTGCAACCGGCTGCCCCATTGCCGACACCCTATGCCCTGGCGGGAGAGTATCCACATATCCGCCTGGGCTCTCAGCTGTCAGCGGATGAGCACCCTAACTCGGCTCGGGACACATCTGTGCCGGAACCCTGCGATGAGGCTGCCCCTGCAACCGACACCCAAGTGGTGCCTGCCCCGACGGTCTCAACCCCGACCGTTCCATCTCCTGCGTCACGGCCACCGTCAGCATCGCCCCGACCCCGTCAGCTGTGCTGCCCGAGGAGGCCGCCCAAGCGCCCAACCTGAGACGGGCCATTGGGTATAGGATTGAGTCCGTCTACCTCTTCCAGTTTGTTGGTTTCTGGACTGGGGGGGATGTAGAGTTTACCTCAGGCCACTAGGGGCCACAAAGGAATATATTATGGAACGATAGGGGATAGTCATCCATTTTGTTTGTTGTTCTGTCTCATGCTTCCCCTTTATTCATGACACAACCTCTGCATCAAGTTACCGACTTTGTTACTGTAAGTTTCTCTTCTTCATTACTTATTCTGTTAGTTATATTCAGTTATGTTGGTTTCTTTATTACATATTTCCACATTTAGTCGCCGCGGTCATTTTATATTTGTATATTTGTATCCCTGCAGGGCTCCTTCACCTTTGTCATTAAAATATAAATTGACATCGAGGAGTGTATTTCTTCAGTATTTGACACTTGATGCATTTTGAACCCAAAACAAACTTGAGCTAGGATTAAAAGCAATTAAAATAATGCAGTCACAAGGTTACATGGAAAAATGCATAGATTTACTGCGTATATACATGAAGATACTGTATCTATATATTCTATGTACCTCCAAACAATGATGTTTTTGCACGTAAATATTGCAGTCAGATAAATTCTCTACATTGTTTTCCAAACTGCAACACTTTGGCCAACACTAATTTTTCAGGTGCAATAAAACCTCAGAACATTTAGACACATTGTAGGTGGACTGAGACCAGGCAGTCCACCTTTAACAAGCGGGTGCTCCTGGCTCCTGCAGATGGTGATCACTTTTTGGCACGACACCGGATTTCACCACCCAGCCGACCCCATGCAGAAGTGGCTGATGAAACCCTTTTCGGACACAGGCAGACTTACCCCTGAACAACCTAACTACAACTATTGGATGAGCCGTGCACATTCAGTTGTGGAAGTGGCTTTTGGCAGTTTGAAAGGATGATGGAGGTCCCTACTGACAAGGAATGACTGCAAACTGGAGCTCAGCAAGAAAATGGTGCTCACCTGCTGCATACTTGATAATATTTGTGAGGAACATGGTGACAACTTTGGACTCGCAGACACATCTGATCACAGTCAGCCTCCAGTTCAACCACCACCTGACCATGCCAGTGTAGAATGACATTAGGGCAGCTTTAATGGAGTACTGTAACAGTGGGGAGCAGTAACCTGTTTAATGCCTGCCATGTTGTTTACAAAATATAACGTGAAGTAGTTCAAAATAATTAATGAATAAAACATTCAGCTGACAATCAGTCCTCCATGTACTCTGTTTTAAAGTATTTATATATTTTATAGGCACATTTACAGAGTTGTTAAAGGTATACCCTTCTGTACTTGTACGTCATCTATTCTGGTTAAAGTACTGATTCAAGTTTTTATTCATGTACAGGTAACAAGAGACAGTCTGTAAAGTGTACAAGTTAGAAGTACTTTCCCCAGAAATGATCTTGTCCAGAGCTGATAGAATGTCATGTGGGACGTTGTCAAAAGAATATAAACTCATTATCATTTTTGAAGCTGGCAACTTGGAACATTTTCCACAGAAAAAGTGCATAGATTTAGTTTGTTGTTGCTTATGCTTTAGAAAATGTGAAAAAAAAAAGTTGTCAGAAATATGAGTAAGTCCACAAATACCTGATATATTGTCCAATACCTGAAAAAAATGAACTTAAGTGCAATAATTTAGTACTTATACTTTCACTTCCCACCACTACAATGTTATAGTGATTTGCATTGTTTGTCCTAAATAGCTTTACATTTCATGCATATGTTTGGTGTGAGGATAACAATTAATGTAGAAGCAGAAAAACACTTAAGAAAGCTTTTATTTTCAAAATGAGCAAAAACTTAAGACTGCTACATAAAAAATATTATGTACACACAGCCAAAAATATCAATGGTGTGATAGCTACTTTGTTTGCAGTCCCTCAAGCACAGACACAACGTGTCCCATCAGTCCAACAAGGGTATCGGTACTATCCTCCATCTTCTGGATGCTTTGCAGCAAAGTGGAGATCAGCTGCTCCTCCCTCCTGCTCTGCTCCTGCTGTCTCTCCTCTGACCTCTCCAGGTTGTCAAGAAGGAGGTCCAAGTTTGTGTCCCGCTTCTGTTTCCCTGTTTTTAAAGTACAAAAATAAGCAATATAAAATAACCACACACTGAAAAATGCAGGAATTGTCAATCCAAGATTGAATGTGTCTATTGAACATCCATTTACTGTTAGTGGCATCACAACATTCAATTCAAGTGTATAATTGATATAATTCACTCCCTCCTTTGTGTGAATGGGTCATGATCTGAACATATATTACCTACTCTGGTCTGATGAGGAGAGGAGGAAGAGCAGGAGGAGGACAAGCTTGGTGCTGGTGAAGGTGAGCTGGACACCACAGGTCTGGCTGGTTCTCCCTCATCATCCAGCTGTGATAAATCTGTAAATACAAAAAAAAAAAAAAGTGTTTTAGTTTGTGCAGTGTACAGCTTAAGCCTTCCATTAAATGTGCAGACATAGAAGGCAATTTTGTTCAATATCAATATTAGCAAAGCTTACATGTCTGATTATGGAATAGAAGAATAGGAATGGAATAGGCTTCATTGTCAGTGTACAGTTGTACAGTACAATGACATTGTAGGTGTTCCACCGGACGACTGTGCAATAAAGTAAGAGAAGGATTAGATAAAACAGTCACAGAACACGCGATTAAACGAGTGAAATAAAAAAAAATGGCCCAAGATTATGGAAATATTACCAAAATTGTAAAAAAAGACAACGTTACTAGTGTCTTAGGTAGAAAAATCTCCCATAACACAATGCAAGGCACCCATTCATACACAGTATTGATACCACAAAAAACGTATTTTGCGCTGGATGGCTTTATAAAAAAAGTATTCTGTAAGACGCTAAGATTTCTGTTCTCGTTTTCTCTCATATGAGCATTTCAAGACATATGGCGATGCCACGGACGTCATTTGAGACAACAATAAGCAGCATTGATAATAACAACCAGCGTATTTTGCACTGGATATCTAACAAAGTATTCTGTAAGACGTTAAGATTTTTGTTCTAGTTTCTCAAACATGCATTTCTTTATGGCGAGGAGAAACGTTTGTGGTAAAAACAGTTTGCTTGTCAGCATAGCTAACCGAAAATACTATAGGCACAAGAGTGAGTAAAAAAATATCCACAATTTGGCCGTTACATATCAATACAAGCGATATATATTTGTCAGCAGAGACGGCCTGTTTACTTCTTTATGGCGGGGACAAATGTTTGGTCGTAGTAAAAGCGCTGTTAGTTTGTTAGCATAGCTAACCAAAAACACTATAGTCACAAGAGTGAGTAAAAAAATATCCGCACTTTGGCCGTTACATATCAATACAAGCGGATATATATGTGTGAATAATATATGTGTGTGTGTATAATATATATATATGTGTGCATAATGTGTGTCTGTGTGTGTGTGTGTGTGTGTGTGTGTGTATTTGTTAACTTTTGGCATTTTAAAGACAATACACTTACCAGTGTGTTTTGAGCAGTTTGTTGTATGGACTCAACCATGGCAGTTACGATGGTCCGGCTGGCTGACCCATCCTCCAAAACAGTTCATCAGATGAGTGGCCCCCTCCAGCTTATCTTGTACTTCTGCTCATGTCCATAGAGCCAAGAAATCAAATCAAAATCAAACTTTATTGTCATATTGCTGTACATACAACTGTAGTGCAGGCAAGATGAAATTGTGTTTCTCTCGGCATCCATATAAGAAGCAGCATGATTAAGACACACTCCCACATAGCTCCATCCCCACCCCACCCCCACCCCCCCATCCATTCACACATCCCTGAGACATACTTGGGGAAAAAGAATAACTAACTATAATATACAAAATGTCCATAGGTGCAGTAGTGTGTATGTGAGATTCCGGGTCAGCTGTTCAGCATCCTGACAGCTTGTGGGAGGAAGCTGTTGATCAGTCTGGTGGTTCTGCCTCTGATGCTCCAGAATCGTTTACCAGATGGAAGAAGTTCAAAGTGTTTATGCAGAGGGTGAGAACGGTCCTTGACAATGTTCAGTGCCCTGCTCCTACAACGGTTCTGAAAAAGTTCTTGGACAGAGGGGAGGGAGACTCCAATTACCCTCTCCGCCCCCTTGACTATCCTCTGCAGGGCTTTTTTGTCTGACATACTGCAGCTGGAGTACCATGTAGCAATGCAGTACGTCAGAACACTCTCCACCACACCTCTGTAGAAGGTCCTGAGGATGCAGATGGGGAGAGAGGCCTGTTTGAGTTTCCTCAAGAAGTGTAGTCTCTGCTGAGCCCACTTCCTGATCTCCAAGGAATTCTTGCTCCAGGTCAGGTCCTGCGAGATCTGCAATCCGAGGAACTTGATGTTCTCTACTCTCTCCACTAAACGGCCGCCGATGCTGAGGGGGACGTGCTCAGGCTGTGACCGCCGGAAGTCGATAATCATCTCCTTCGTTTTGTCCACGTTGAGCACCAGATTGTTCTCCCTGCACCAGCCCTCCAGGTCTCTCACTTCTTCCCTGTACACTGATTCCTCATCCCTCTGAATAAGTCCCACCACCGTGGTGTCATCTGCAAACTTAATAATCTGGTTCCCCTCGTGTTTGGATACACAGTCATGTGTTAGAAGTGTAAACAACAGTGGACTGAGTACACAGCCTTGAGGGGTTCCGGTACTCAGCGTGACAGAGTTGGAGATGTTGTTTCCAACCCGGACAGACTGAGGTCTCTCAGTCAGGAAATCCAGGATCCAGAGACATGTGGCAGTGTTCAGACCAAGAAGGAGTAATTTCTCTATCAGTCTCTGGGGAATAATGGTGTTGAATGCTGAACTGAAATCAATGTACAGGAGTCTGGCGTAGGTGTCTTTCTGGTCCAGGTGGGTGATGACAGAGTGTAGGGTGGTGACTATAGCATCCTCCGTGGAGCGGTTTGAACGATATGCAAACTGGAGCGGGTCGTGTGATGCAGGGAGGCAGGCTGTGATGTGTGGTTTGACAAGCCGTTCAAAACACTTCATCACAATTGGTGTAAGTGCAACAGGACGATAGTCATTCAAACAGGACACCACTGGTTTCTTTGCAACCGGTACAATGATAGAGGTCTTGAAGCATCTGGGAACGATGGCCTGACTCAGGGAGATGTTATAAATGTCAGTCAGGACATCCGCCAACTCGCTCGCGCAGTCTCGGAGCACACGTCCCGGAATGTTGTCTGGACCTGCAGCTTTGCGTGGATTGACTCTGGATAGGGTCCCCCGTGTGTCCGCTGTGTTGATGGTAAAAGCTGGTCCGACCGATGGTGGGAGTGGGCCGGCCCTCCCTCTGATTGTTGAGTTTGATGCTTCAAAACGTGCAAAGAAGTCGTTAAGCCTGTCTGGAAGCGAAGCGTCGTCATCATCGACCCCCTGCCTAGACTTAAAGCCCGTCAGTGTCCGAACTCCCTGCCACATCTGCTTGGTGTTCCTAGTGTCACAGAGGTGTCCCTGGATTTTCTCCGCATAGGCGCGCTTTGCTGCCTTAATTCCCTTTGAAAGCGCAGACCTGGCTGAGCGGAGGGCAATCCTGTCCTTCGCTCTGAAGGCTGCATCTCTGGCTGTAAGCAGCGAGCGCACCTCTGCAGTCATCCAGGGCTTATGATTACCCCGTATAGTGATGGTCTTCACTGTAGTGAAATCCTCTGTGCACTTCGCGATGTAGCTGGTGACCGTATCAGCATACTCCTCCACATCTGTCCTGTCTTCCTGGGAGGCTGCTATTTTGAAGATCTTCCAGTCTGTGTGCTGAAAACAGTCTTGCAGTGCAGAGGTTGCACTCTCTGGCAAAATCCTGATTTGTTTCACTGCTGGCCTGCTGCGCTTCAATAAAGGTTTGTAGGCAGGCACCAGCATCACGGACATGTGATCAGAACGGCCGAGATGGGGGCGGGGTATCGCTTTATATGCATCTGTGTTTGTGTACACTAAGTCCAATATATTCTCTCCTCTGGTCTTAAAGTCTACACATTGTTTAAACTTGGGGAGCACGGTCTTTAAGCTGGTGTGGTTAAAATCCCCCGCAACCACCACAAAACTGTCTGGGTGTGACGTTTGGATTTCACTGATCGCATTGTGCAGTACCCCGAGTGCCTTCTTAGCATTAGCTTTAGCATTAGCGCTCGGCGCTATGTAAACACCAACTACAAACACGTTGCTGAATTCCCTCGGCAGATAAAATGGCCGACAATTAACAATAAGGAACTCCGCCAACGGAGAGCAGTGTTTAGACACTAACGTGGCATTAACGCACCAGTTCTTGTTAACATAGATGCATAGCCCCCCCCCCCCCCCCCCCCCCCCCGGCTCTTACCGGAGCTCGCCGTTTCCCTGTCGGCACAGAACATCGCCATATCTTCCAGCTGAATGGCCTCGTCAGGAATGTTGTCGTGGAGCCATGTCTCGGTGAAAACAAACACACAGCAGTCCCTCCATTTTCTCCGGGTTTCTCTAAGCAAACGCAGCTCGTCCACCTTGTTTTCGAGAGTGCGGACGTTTGACAGAAGAAGCGACGGTACTGCTGGTCTGGAGGGGTTAGCCTTTAGCCTAGCATGGATCCCGGCCCTTTTTCCTCGCTTTTGCTTGCGTTCGCTCCGCTTCCGCTTCCTCCTTTCCCGGGTAGCTTCCAGCGGGGACTCCGCCAAAATTCCATGCTGGCGTAGAATGTCCAAATCACAACCGATCGCCGCGATTCTTGCAGCGTGCAGTACCTTGATGTTTAATAAGGTCTCACGGTTGTAAGTTTTACAGAATGTATGTCTGGGATGATTAAAACTCTCACACTCGCTGATGCCAAGAGGGACCGCTGCTTCTAGGCACGCCGCCATCTATGTGTCTCCTCTTCGCTCTAAATCTGTTTGGTTTTGGAATTTGTCGCTTGCTCCGCTGTTTGGAAAGCAACATGGCGGTCAGTAATGTTTTGAAGCTGGTCAGTTAACCACGCCCATGGCTGTGGACGTAACCAGTGTAAACTGGTGCTGCCGCTGGCCCAGCTAGGAGTTGGGGCCACAATAGCCCCACTTTTGAGAGCCTGGGAATGGTGCTTCAGGCGGTGGAAAACCAAAGAACTGTTGCTAATCAGGCTCTGGCTCCAGTTAAGCACTGGAACCGTTTTGGTGGAAAAGACCTAACCTGGCTCTTGAACTGGTTTACCCTCTACTTTATTTTTTCTGCTTACATGTATTGCCAGCTTGACTTCACCAGTAATAAAATTCAGTAGTTGTCACTTTTTGTTATCTGCCTTTTTTGTTGTTGTTGTTGTTGTTGTATCCTGCACCATTTATAAAATGACCCACAGAAATTTTTTCGTCAAAGATTAATTTTTTTTTTTTTAAGAGTGAAGAGCACTGTGAGCCTCTTAGACTCACTAAAAATATGAAACACAGTCTCACGGAGTCTGCAGAAAGGGCACTGGTTTGAAACAGCGGGGTCAAGAACAGAAATAAAAGCATTTGAGGCAGTTGCTCTATGTAAAATTCTCCAATGGAGACCAGCTGTCATTTTTTTAATTAGAGGTTTGTACAGAACTCTCCACTGTGGACTCACTCCTTCCCCAATCAGCTTCTCAGTCCACACAGTGGGAGGTCTGCAGTGCAGTCCTGTCCTGTTGATGACCCTAACACATTTGATGTACAGCGTTTTTTTTGTCAGCACTGTGCAAGGTCAGCTGTCTGGAGTTGTGCGTTTTTAACAAATGTCCAGTTAGATGACCAAGATCAGGGCTCATGGAGATTTCTGAAAAGGGTCACTGTGATTGGGTTCAGTGGCTCCTCTGCTGTGGTCCACCAGAAGCTGTCTTTCCTTCCCATCGACCCTCTGAGCCACTCTGGCAGACCGGATACCCAGTAAGGTAGCTATGGCCATGGAGTCCGTTAGTGTTGGTCCTGCTACATTCACCAGTTGCTGCAGAGTCACAGTCTTTGTTCTCAGGAGTGTTGCCATCAACCCAGAAGTGGTATCAGTGCAGACATCCAACCTTGCTCCATAAATCAATGGCTCCCTCAAGAGCCAAAAAAGAGAGTGAGAGGTTTAACATTGTTTAGTGTTAAAAAGGTTTCAGGAATTAAAAACACTTTGATAAAATGGAGGCAACCCACTTAAATTTAAACATTTTGAATCAATTAAAAACAGAGCATAAGCCAGTCCCAGATTACTCACACACCTGAAGATGCAGCTGGCCACTTCTCTCTACATTAGATCTGCCAGCCCCATCAGAAACCTCTGCACAAACTGTACCCTACAGGTGGCAGTTCTGCTGGCCAGGTGAATGAGGCCCTGATCCTCTCCTCTCTGGGTAAAAACAGCACCCCCTGTGGCACCCAGTGCAAATTGTCCCAGAAAAAGTTCACAATTTTTGTCTGGATCTGGGACAGTAACGTGATGGGGGATCTAAGCAGGTTAATCGGTGCCAAAGCAGGGAGGTAACAAGGTTATTAAGCACACGCACCGTCCCCCGTAGGAGATCTGAGGGAGCAGCCATCTCCATTTATTCATTGTGCCTTCAATTTTCTCACCCATATTCTCCCAGTTCCTCCAAACCATGACATTGTTACCAAGAAAAAAACCCAGGGATTTTATGCCATCTTTTTTCCATGCCGTGTCCTGTGGAAGAACTGGGAGACCACCATGCCAATCACCAACAGCAAGGGCTTCACTTTTTCTCCAATTCACCCTCGCTGCTGATAAAAGGGTGAAAGCACCTGTAGAGGATTATTGTTATAAAGTACAAAGATTATTTAATTTTTACATATGGTTGTGTGTGGAAACAAAGGTTTACTTCAGGACCATACACGTACACAAACAAAACTCGTTTGGGGCACCAGTCCAAAAGCTTGGACAATTTATTAATAGCTAATCTTTATATCTTCCATCAGTCTCAGATATTCGTTAATTCTCCTGCGTGACCCAAGAAAACGGACAAGAAAAAAAAAAATCAAGCAGAAACTTCCATATACCATTTACAGTTTTAATGATCACACTCAGCTTAAATTACATTACACTCAGACTTGTTGGTAGGGTGAAATGATCAACAAGTATCAAGCATCACATTCAACTTGTAATGGATTACTGAGCATAAAGTATATAGTGAAACATTGTGGAACCAGGGAAAATCTTAGCTGTATTTGTAACTGTGATGAAAATGGAGACTGAAATAACTGTAACCAAAATATGAGGAAAACTGGATGGAATTTTTATGAAGAAAATGATAAAAGCTGATTATATGAAAAAAGAAATTCTGTTACTCTAAAAAAGGAAAGGAGGTTAATAAAAAGAGGGATACTATTTCTCTTTAATTCTATAGCCTTGATCAGAGTTTATGAACTAGCTTTTTAACATGAGAAAAATTATGACATACTTTAAGGCAATGAACATCACATTAACTCAGCAGATAAAACAAGGGATCTTGCTCACGTGAGCAGTTGCGGGGGGTGGGGAGGTCAGCTGGATCCAGTGGCTGAAGATTTGATGATACAGAAAAATATCTGCCAGCAGATATTTCTTCCCAGAGGCAAACCGTCAGGAACTGAGGTCCGATGACGTTGATGAGAGGCTGCTGGCCACTGCCTTATATGCCACGTGCAGGATAACACGGGAGTTTGTTTTCCTTTTATCAGTGGCTCTTCCCGGGTCCAGATACTTTGGAGATCGTTCAAGGTCTGATCAAAGTCACAGAATCGAAGAGATTAAAAAAAAATATTTATTTAAGCCACAAAATCCGAGTTATTCTGATGTTGTGGTGATTGGGCGAAAGCAGCTCCTAGTGGCAGGTAGCACATCAGGATCAGTCCACTTTAAACATGGTGAGTTAAGGAAACAATTAGAAAAAGCTTAACAACTTATACAATTTAAAAAAAATCTGAGAAAAGCAAAGTTTCACTCCATGTAAAAAAGAGATGAGCTTAAAGAAGGAAGAAGCTCTTTCCTCAGATGTGTACAGAAAAAGACAGAATTCAAAGCAGGAACATAACTGAACTGAAAAACTTGGGGAACTTCCTCCGTTAAAATGTGTAGTTTTTAAGGAGAAAAACTTGACTGACAGTAAGAAGAACCAATTATGGTCTATCGCGGGAGATTCGAATGGACTATGGTCCAATAAGGAAGCAGTTCTTTGTAACCGACCAACAGAATGAAAGGGGGCATCAGCCAACTGTGACTGGCTAGTGATTGGCTGAGACCAGTCATATGACTTGCGTAAGCTTATCAGGAGAAAAAAAAGCACGTATTAACTTTGAAATTCATATTATATACTTACATATACAGTATCTCACAAAAGTGAGTACACCACCTCACATTTTTGCAAATATTTTTTAATATCTTTTCATGGGACAACACTGAAGATATGACACTTTGATACAATGTAAAGTATCAACACACAGCCATTAATGTCTAAACTGCTGGCAACAAAAGTGAGTACACCCCTAAGTGAAAATGTCCAAATTGTGCCCAAATGTCAATATTTTGTGTGGCCACCATCATTTTCCAGCACTGCCTTAACTCTCTTGGGCATGGAGTTCACTACAGCTTCACAGGTTGCCACTGGAATCCTTTTTCACTCCTCCATGATGACATCATGGATCTGATGGATGTTAGAGACCTTGCGCTCCTCCACCTTCCGTTTGAGGATGCCCCACAGATGCTCAGTAGGGTTTAGGTCTGGAGACACGCTTGGCCAGTCCATCACCTTTACCCTCAGTTTCTTTAGCAAGGCAGTGGTTATCTTGGAGGTGTATTTGGGGTCGTTATCATGTTGGAATACTGCCCTGCGGCACAGTTTCCAAAGGGAGGGGATCATGCTCTGCTTCAGTATGTCACAGTACATGTTGGCATTCATGGTTCCCTCAATGAACTGTAGCTCCCCGGTGCCGGCAGCAGTCATGCAGCCCCAAACCAAGACATTCCCACCACCATGCTTGACTGTAGGCATGACACACTTGTCTTTGTACTCCTTACCTGGTTGCCGCCACACACGCTTGACACCATCTGAACCAAATAAGTTTATGTTGGTCTCATCAGATCACAGAACATGGTTCCAGTAATCCATGTCCTTAGTCTGCTTGTCTTCAGCAAACTGTTTGCGGGCTTTCTTGTGCATCATCTTTAAAAGAGGCTTCCTTCTGGGACGAACAGCCATACAGACCAATTTGATGCAGTGTGTGGCGTATTGTCTGAGCACTGACAGGCTGACCCCCCACCCCTTCAACCTCTGCAGCAATGCTGGCAGCACTCATACATCAATTTTCAAAAGACAACCTCTGGATATGATGCTGAGCATGTGCACTCAACTTCTTTGGTCAACCATGATGAGGACTGTTCTGAGTGGAACCTGTCCTGTTAAACCACTGTATGGTCTTGGGCACCGTGCTGCAGCTCAGTTTCAGGGTGTTGGCAATCTTCTTATAGCCTTATAGCCTAGGCTATCTTTATGTATAGCAACAATTCTTTTTTTTTTTTTCCAGATCCTCAGAGAGTTCTTTGCCATAGATGCCATGTTGAACTTCCAGTGACCAGTATGAGACAGTGTGACAGAGATAACACTAAATTTACCACACCCGCTCTCCATTCACACCTGAGACCTTGTAACACTAACAAATCACATTACACCGGGAAGGGAAAATGGTTAATTGGGCACAATTTGGACATTTTCACTTAGGGGTGTACTCACTTTTGTTGCCAGCGTTTAGATATTAATGGTTGTGTGTTGAGTAATTTTGAGGGGACAGCAAATTTACACTGTTATAAAAGCTGTACACCATCTACTTTGCATTGTATCAAAGTGTCATATCTTCAGTGTTGTCCCATGAAAAGATATAATAAAATATTTGCAAAAATGTGAGGGAGGTACTCACTTTTGTGAGATACTGTATAAGCTAACTTCTGTGATTCATGACTAATTTTCATTGTTACTTCCCGTGAGCATGCACTTTCATAAACTTGTTTAAACCTACCTTCAAACATGCAATACATTTCAATTCAGTGATTAATTAAACATTTCAAACCATAATTGTCCATCACAGGGTCGGCCATCTCTTCAAATAATGTCCTGAGAATTATCCTGAGAAATGAAAATCTTGAAGAGATAGAGTTAATTTTCAGTCATAAAAAGCACAGTGCAGGGTCGACAGAAGTATAGCATACATATTCCTGAGCTGTCCACAAGGAGGCAATGTTGGGCTTTGGATAACTTCTAGGAGACTTTAGCAATGTACGTAGTTGATAGGCCTGGCTTGTTTCAAACAGCCCTTGACAGATAAAACTGTCTGGCTGGGAAGGAAGTCTATTGAATTTATGATCACCATCCATGCCTTTTCCTGGCACAAAGAGGATTTTGGGGGCCTCCGTTCAAGACAGGAATGTGGCGTGTAAATAGCTCATTTAGGAAAAAGGGTGACCGGGAGGTTTTCTGATCTGCAGAGACTGTTCATGTAAATTTGAACTCAGGTTTAATGTTGCATATCAGTTAAATCTATTAAAACATTAACGTTGGTCTGGTTTTTTGGGTTTTTTTTTTATAAAAACAATTACATCATCTGCATAGGCGGATAAAACTATGTTTCTATTAAAACCAGGTAAGGCAAGGCCATTAATGCTTGTGCACATTTTAGGGAGGAGGGGTTCTAGGGAGAGTGCATAAAGCATACCAGACAAAGCACAGCCCTGCCAGACACCTCTATGCACTCCTGAAAGGAGTACACAAACTGCCATTGATTTTCAGTATACTCTCAACACCCGCATGGGGCGGCTGTGGCGCAGGTGTAGTGTGACAGACTACTGATCGGAGGGTCATGGGTTGGATTCCCGCTCTGTCTGCAGTCTGCATGTCGAAGTGTCCTTGAGCAAGACACTGAACCCCCAGTTGCTCCTGGTGGCCAGGCTAGCGCCTGTGTGTGTATGGCAGCTCTGCCGCCATCAGTGTGTGAATGTGTGCGTGAATGGGTGGATAGCAGGATCTGTAAAGTGCTTTGGTCATCCAGAGATGAGAAAAAGAGCTATATAAGTGAACGCCATTTACCATATAACATCTGGATCTTGGCTATGAAACCACCGCTGAACCCACACCTCTCCATGTCCTTCCAGAGGAAGTCATGCTCAATGCGGTCAAAAGCCTTTTCCTGATCTAGAGAAATCAAACCAGTATTTATACCCAGTGAGCTGAAGACTTCCAAAACATCTCAAATTAGGTAGACATTGACTACCATGGACCTGCCTGGTACACAGTATGTCTGGTCCCGATGGATGACCTGCTCCATAACTTCTCTCAGCCTGTTGGCCAAAACCTTGGACAAAATCTTGTAATCCATGCAGAGAAGAGACACAGACCACCAGTTTTGTTTTTTTTTTAATGTCATGCAAGTTTCCTTTTTTTGGCAGGAAGGTGACAATAGCCCTGCGGCAGGACGTCGGCAGAGAGCCTGAACACAAACTTTCATTAAAAACCTCTAAAATGTCAGGTGCCAAAATGTCCCAGAAAGCTTTAAAAAAACTCCACACTGAGGCCATCTATTCCCGGAGCATTTCTCCCCTTCATGCTCTGAAAGGCAGCGTACAATTCCAGTAACTGAAGAGGCTGGTCTAACTGTGAGCTGGTCTCCGTAGAGACCTGAGGTAGTCTACTGCAGAACCCCTCAACCAGGCCATTATTGTCCTCCCTGTACTCACTGGTGTACAGAGAGGAATAAAACTCAACGGCATGCTTTCTGATCTGTTCAGGCTCAATCAGTTACTGCCCTGTGTTGGAGACCAGGGAGTGGATTACCTTTTTTTTTGTCCATGCTTCTTCTCCAGACTGAAGAAGAAGCTAGAGGGATCATCTATCTCAGTGATGTTCTGAATTTGGGACCAGACTATGGCGCCTTGTACTTTAGTGTCCAACAGCTGGGCTAAGGTCTTTTTTTTTGGGGGGGGGGGGAATTGAGGGCTTCAATACATCCTCGATTTTCTGTGGACTCACTAAAGGTCTCTAACTCCACAATATCTATCTCCAGATCTCTGATAGATCTACAGGTGGCATGTGTGACATTGAGTGTATACTGCTGACAATAGTTTAATTTCAGTCTTACCACTGTCCCACCATTGCCTAAAACAGATAAAATCTTTTTTCATTTGTCTAAAAGCAGTCCAGAAAATCTTAAAGCCTCTTTAAAACCTTTATCAAATGTTAAAACTGAGTTAAAATGCCAATATGCACTCTAGGGGGGCAAATTCTTTATAAAAACCTGACAAACAACAAGTGCATGATCAGTAAAACCAACTGGTAAAATTTTACAGGACTTAAAACACCATAAAATGGTGTTTAAAACAATACAGTCGATCAAGTTGCACTAAAGAAATCTGATCCTCTGAGGTGGGGCCATGCGTGCTGTCGGCAGCTAGTGTGCATCCTTCTCCACACATCCACAAGGCCGTGAGAATAAACCAGCTGCCTCAGAACCTGCTGGGAGCCTGGATGAGGCTCTGTGTGGTTTCGATATAAAAACTCATTTTCAGTACAATTAAAATTCCCACCTAATAAAAAATCCTCCGAACTACAACTGTTTATCATTAATCTTTTGTAAAACAAACAAATAACTCTTCTTAGTACCATTGGTTGGAGCATAAATGTTGATAAAAAGCACAGTAAAATGTTCAAAATGGTCTTTGGCTAAAGGAGATCTGCCTTTGATAAAATGTTCAACCTCCAGAGACGTTGGAGCAAACTTCCTGGAGAATAAAAAGCCCACCCTTCCACTGACTGTGGTGTTTCGACTTAAAGTCAGTTCACCTTCCTACTCTCTACTCCAGTCTGCCTCTATGCTCGGATAACTATGCATTTCTTGTAAAAACAATACATCAATGTGCTTCATTTTTGCTTGTTTCAAAAACCAGTGCCCTTTTCTTTGTTTCTCTGGCACCATTTACTTTTAAACTCCCCATCTTAAAAAATCCATAATTAGAGGAGTATTAAAACCAGAGTAAAACAACAATTAAGAGGAAAAGTAAAACAGAAAACACTATATTTTTCATCATCATTAGAAACCAATTTGTTTTCTTACTTTATTCATCTGTTTTCTCAGTCTGTAAATTTCCTGACTTGTGAGGTCAGTTTCAGCTTTGCTTTTTATAAGCTGCCTGGCAGAGTTATAAAAACCCTGCTTATCAGGAAAATACTGCTGTATATCCAGCCCCTTCATGCCCTTGGTCTGCTGTAAAAACAATTTGAACATTTTTGCAGGATAAATAATGTCCTCCTTACTAACAGGAAGCTGTGTACTATTGTGAGAAAACACATTGCTGTCAGAAAAACAGGCTTCACTGTCGCTGTTGTCAGACAGAGCCGCCCTGTCTACAACATTCTGTCTGACCATCAGCAGACCTGTTTTACCACCTGCAGCCATGGGTGGCACTTTGTTTCTGCAGTGCTTAACCCTCTTGTTATGTTCATTTGTCAGGAACAACAATGGTGTTCCCGGGCCAATTTGACCCGGTGCATGTTTAATTATCCTAAAGATGTCCGAAACCAAAAAAATCCTAATAAACATTGTTAATATTTCATTACTAATTCCATTACTAACTATTCTATCAATATTTAGTGCAGTGGTGTTCCTTACCTCTAATAGGTAATGGTTCAATTAGGATAATTCACTCGTTTTTCATAAAAAAAAAAAAAAATGTTCAAACTTTTTTTTTTATTGTTTTACCACTTTATTACTTTTGAAAGACCAACATATAAAACATAACATTTAAATTTTGTTTTACATACATGCACTGTTTGTGAACCACTAATGAACAAAATAACACAATATGAACAAGGTGTGTATGTGTGTGTCTGTCTGTCTTTACGTCGACACAGCACATGAGTGACATGTCATCACACTGTGCTTTGTGCAAATGAATTTTCCACATTTCGCACAGGTCATGCTTGTCTTGACATCAGGTGGCCTGCAGACCTGGCACCTCTTCCTCTTTCTTTTCCCCTCAGCAGCAGCCTAGAACCAAGAGGACCATGATTACTTTACTATGCTGTCTTTTTGCTGATCCCAAGACACATACAACGCACTCTCATACACTTATATATACACACAAACACTTACTTACCTCACGCACTGGTGTACTTGGTGCACTCCTCTCCTGGATCTCCCTCACCGTGGCTGCAGCGGCTGGGGTCCTTGGCAGGTGCGCCCTCTGTTGGATGTGTGGTGTCACAAGCGCCTTCCCCAGCTCCTCGAGAAAGATGCGCCTCTTGTACAGCTTTGACACATTCCAGTCAGGAAAGATCTCAGTCCAAATGACAAATGCGTTGTAGGCCGATACATCGATCATGTTATAAAAGATGACCAATGGCCAGCGCGCAGTTATTCGTTTGGTGCTGTAGGACCCTGTTACTTTGTCCAAGTTGTCTACCCCCCCTTTGGTGGCATTGTAATCCAGGATCATGCTTGGTTTCTGGTCCTCTCTTGTGCTTATTTCAGCATTTTTGTGCAGAGTGCTCATGAGCACAACATTTTTTCCCTTTTTGGGGCAGTAAGACACTAGGGCTGTGGTGTCTGTGAAGGCAAACATGGAAGATTAAGGGGTCCTGTTCTTGATTACCAGCAGCTCAGCAGGGAGTTCAGCCCTGTTCTTTCGGATAGTTCCGACCATTGTGAGCTTTCTCTTCAGAAGCTCCTGACCCAAGTTGTAGTTTGTGAAAAAATTGTCACAGGTTATGCTGTGCCCCTTGAGCCCCTGTGCCATGTTGAGCACGACCCTTGTGCCCTGATTCTTCTCTGGGGCTCCTCCACCTGGCTTTCCAGTGTAAACCTGCATGTTCAATGCATAGCTGGTGTTTGCATCACATGCTGCCCAGATTTTTATTCCATATTTAGCTGGTTTGGAAGGCATTTATTGCCTAAATGGGCAGCGACCTCTGAATGCCACCAGCCTTTCATCTACTGTGATATAAGGACCTGGGTTATAGAGTTGTGGAAGTTGCTCTACCCACTTGTCCCACACTGTCCTAATAGCTGCCAGCTTGTCTCTCTCCCGTCTACCAGCCCTTGTCTCTCGATTATCAAATCTGAGTACTCTGGAGAAAATGCGAAAAGTCTCCAGAGACATTGTGGCTCGAAATATCGGTCTCCCTGTCTCTGCATCCCACAGACTGGCTGTTGATTCATCCTTCGATTTATAGACCCCAGCCAGGATGAGGAGCTCCAAATACGCATCTAAATGTGTTCTGTCCAGCTCCTTCCACTTCTCCCCAAAAACACGCCTCCCTTCTAGATTAGTCATGTCCAGAATGATTTTTTGTATTGAATCTGGCATGACCACCTCAAAAGCTGACTTGATGTCAGTCACACGAGTCACTGCCACCCTAGTGGGCCCTGGCATTGTCTTTATTATGTTTTCTGCAGACAGTTTTGCCTGACGCACATTTGGGGATGAAGACCAATGTATTTCACCATTTTTTGACATAAATGTCTTGCTTGGAGGAACAGGAATAGCTATTCCGTCATCTGGTTCAAAATCAGAATCATTAGAATCAGAATTTAGCTCAAGATAGTCTTCATCTTCAGACACATCCTCCTCTATTGCACTGTCATGATCAAAGATGGCTTCCAGAGCCTCCTGGACTGTCATCCTTTTGCTTCTGCTGCTCATTTTGTAAAGGTCTGCCTGACAGTGTAATGTTGGTAGGACTCCCATGCAGAGAAGCTTTTATATGTTTTGCCCCTCCCCTGTTGAGTGTCCACTGAATATGGGTGGAGTTTTCCCACGAGAACATAAATGGTTCCCGTCAAAAGTCATAACACCTGCACCTCTGTGTGTGTGTGTGTGTGTGTGTGTGTGTGTGTGAGAAATATGTTGCAATAAGGTGCAAAGAAAGAAATAGTCTGACATTTCTGACACCCTTTTACCTCCAGTTTGACTGCTGGGTCACATTGACCCAAAACAGTATCTATGTGATATAAACATGCAGGGGATGATTGCAAATATGTGAGATGAACCATTATCATATTATATGTTGATTACACTAATTAAGGCAAGCAGAAGAAGTTTCATACTGAAAAAAATACTTTTAACTATTTTTCCTAGATGTTCAAACTTTAAAACGGGTCATTTTGACCCGTAACATAACAGGAGGGTTAAGAGAAACTTGCCCGGACTCACACACCTTCATTTCTTCTGCATCAGCTGCAGCACCATCCTCACACAGACCTCCTGATGCTTCACCTGCCCCACACTGCCCGCTTATTGCTTTACCAGTAATGCACAATTCACCAGCCACCTCAGCTTCTTTACACATCTCTCCAGTTATTTTTTCTCCCTCACCCACATCTCTCATTATTCAAAACACCGTTGCCCAGCTCACCCGTGACCCCACCTGCCTCAACTGTTTCACCCCTCAAATCACCTTCTTCCCACCTACAGCACTATCTACCACCTCACCCATTTCTCCAATCCCCTCACGTGCTTCACCCACACCCTTTTCCCCCTAATCACATACTACAGTGCTGTTCTTGTCCGAGCTCTGTCTCACCTCAGGAAACTCCTCATCTGTAATGCCGGCGTCTTCAGCCCACACAGAGACACCACGCTGCCCAGTGGCGGCTGGCCTCAGCCCCAACATGGGCTGGTCAGCGGCAACAGCCCCCCTGCCACTGGTGGTAGTTCTGGTCGCATCCTTCGAGGCAGGGCCAGCATGGTTAGGACAGGTCTTTACCAGATGTTCCTCTTCACCATACCCAAAACATTTTAACGTGGCGGATGTTGCAAAAAGCACATAATCAAACCCATCAACCTGAACCCGAAACACACAATTAAATTCATCCACCTTATTGTTGGGGATCATAAACAGCTGCCTAGGGTGAGACACGACGTGTCTCAGCGGGGGGAGACTTGCAGCCCGACAAAACTTTTCTGATGGGTGACACCACTTTTCCAAACTTTGACAGCTCTCTGACATGAAGCTCATCACTAATAAATGGTGGAATGTTAGAGTTATTTTTGTCGCCGGCTGTGACAGCAGCAGACAAACGTCCCATTTATTGTGATTCCGCTTTCAACCAAAGTATTTGCCTGGTCCACCCTTTCAAACAACAAAACAGCACCGTTCATGCGGGCTACAGATGTAACGGTGTCATGCCCAATAATTTCCCCAACAGCAAGCGCAATTTCCTCCACACTGTGCAGTGAGCCGACACCAGTTTTGATGCCGTGCTTCCATGTCAGCTTGCAGAAGGCCATAGCGTCTGAGACACCGGCCAGTGCCACAGAGCCTGGCTGACAAAAAACCCCAAACACAAAAACTAAAACAGACAAAAACCACTATTAACAAATTAATATAAACCACCAGTGGTGACACAAGAACAGAAAAGACAGAAATATAGCACAAACTCTCACCTCTTCTACTCTTCCACTCACACTCCTCTCACTCAGTAGAAGAACAAGAAGATACTGATATATGCATATATTTTTCCCCATCTATTTACATCTCCTTTGTCTTACAGTGATGATCAACCGGCATATAAAATCAAATTTCCCCTTGAAGATGAGACAACTCCCTTAGCTTAGAAATAAATACAAGTTATTTATTTTTAGCAGCATTTTCAACAGAACTGTAAACTACCTCCTTTTAATGGGCTTAAAGGATACTGTTCCTGTGACAGTCCTCACAACAGCCACAATCAGAGCAATAGGAAACATGTAAATAGATACAAACTGTCCACAGGGCCCATGTGAAAATGAAGTACGTTCACCGTACAACTGTACAGTAACTAAAACAATTTCCATCAGCATGAAGAGTCAGTATAATTTTTTACACTTCAAGTAAGTCTGCATGTACTTTACAGACTGGATCAAATAAATCACTTCAAAATACTTTCAAACAGAAACTTAGAACAACCTTAATATGTGATTTTTTTTTTTTTTTTAAATTACAGCTTGCAACTTAGAGAAGGTTGAATCTGAAAAATACCTGTAATGTGGGGTCCAGGAGTCTGCTGACAACTTCGGTCACTGGGGGTGGCTGGTGTTCAGGAACGATGGACTGTGGGTTTGTGGGTGGTGCCGTTGGCCCTCGGATAGTTATGGTCATGTTTTTTGGTCTTTTGTTTAGGCACTGTGGACGAGGCTGCTGTTGAAGGTTTTTTTTGTCTTCGCCGTTGTTTTGGCTTTGTGGATTAATTTCCTCATGTTGTTGCTCCTCCTGGCATGGCTCTGTGGAGGAAGACATGTTTGTTTTGATGTGCTCGCCCGATGTCATTCCCTCACACTGCGAGAAAGGCGTAATCTCACAGCAGAGTGTCACTCCTGACTGCCCCCTGTACAGGCACATCTCAGTAAATTAGAATGTCATCAAAAGATGATTTATTTCAGTAGTTTAATTTAAAAAATGAAACATTATGTAGATTAATTACACACAGAGTGATATATTTCAAGTGTTTGTTTCTTTTGATTTTGATAGTTATGGCTTATAGCTCATGAAAACCCCAAATTCATTTTCTCCCAAAATTAGAATATTACATAAAATCAATTTTAAAAAAATGGATATTTAATGGAAATGTTAGCTGACTGAAAAGTATGGACATGTACACACACAACACTTGGTCAGGGCTCCTTTTGTATGAATTATTACATCAGTGCAGCATGGCGTGAAGGCGATCAGCCTGTGGCACTGCTGAGGTGTTATGAAGGCCCAGGTTGCTCCAATAGCGGCCTTCAGCTCCTCTGCATTATTGTGGTTTGGTGTCTTTGATCTTCCTCTTGACAATACTCCACAGATTCTCTGTGGGGTTTAAGTCAGGAGAGTTGGCTGGCCAATCAAACACAGTGATGCCATGGTCATTAAACCAGGTTTTGATACTGTGGGCAGTGTGAGCAGGTGTCAACTCCTGCTGGAAAATGAAATCAACACCTCCATAAAGCTTGTCAGCAGATGGAAGCATGAAGTGCTCTAAAATTTCCTGGTCGATGGCTGTGGTGGCTTTGAACTCGATAAAACACAGTGGGCCAACAGCAGCAGAGGACCCCTTTTCAGATAAAGTACATTTTGCATTTCATTTGGAAATCAGTGTCCCAGAGTCTGGAGGAAGAGTGGAGAGGCACAGAATACAAGTTTCTTGAGGTCTATTGTGAAGGTTGCACAGTCAGTGATGATTTGGGGAGCCATGTCATCCTTTGAAATGAATAGAAATAAATTACCTCATTCAGATCGTCAGTTAGAATAGGGAACTGCACATTTTTGCAATCAGTTGTGTGACATCCTTAACAAGACTTCATTTCTGCTGCATGCTCTATTAATACGCCCCAAAACTTGTTCACAGTGTGTCGCTGTCCCTCTGTCTCTAACCTCCCTTGAGAAATGAGATGTGTCTTGAGGCGAAGAATCGTTCCTAAAATAATAATGCCCCGTGCAAATTGACTCTGACACATGAAAGTGGGGCGTTGTGTGTCTAGGTGGCAGAAGAAGAGAACAGCGGAGGGTGATTTTGATGAGACGGCAGTATCTCTCCTGAGCAATCACATGCGTACGCTCACATGCCCTCCTTAATTGGGTTTAGTGGATGTCTTGGCACCAGCTGCAGCCAGCTTTAGTTGAATTAGTCCCCTGAATAGTCATTTACTTCTCACTGATGAAGTGCCGTTTTGAGTCATAAAGGAGGGAACAGGGGAGAGGAAGTCAGGGGGCTGAACCGTGTCTCTGCCTCTGTCTGCCATGTCTCTCCATGTGATAGGCCTTCACCTCTCTTAGGTCACAGACTTTTCACCTGCCACACTGTGGAGCAGCAGTGGTGGCTGCACTGCATTGTAAACCCCTAATATCATGCACAGAATACCAAGCAGAGCTCCCCTCTGTCTTGTATGCCTTGCGCTACTTTAAGTGCCACACTGCCCTCTGGTGGGGAGCGGGTGAACTGCAGAGTTTTTTTTGACTGGATGTTATGAAAATATGAGGTGGTGTTTAATATTTGAGGTGTTTCATAAGAAAAACAGCTGCACTGAGAAGAGGGTAGTGTTAATGTTAGCACTGCATTTTCTTGAAAGGTCAATAGGACCAAAGAACACTTTTTTTTTTTTTTAAAGTCAACTTAGTTTGTTAAAGGAAAATGCTTCCCAAAAAGATTCCATTCATTTTACGTTCGGACATCTTCAAGGACAGATACATTTAGTTTTCAGTTCCTTTGAAAAGCTGTCTGTAAAAGTCTGTGTGGGTCAGCTGGTTTTCAGCATTTCCCTTAATATTAATGAGCTCCTAATCTGGTTGAGTAAAGGTCTTTTTTCCACAGTGCTGTAAAAGAGTCATTATCCCAAATACTTGACTGCAGTTGTGTCATGATTAACTAGCTTGAGACTCAAATGCAGAGCACAACACCAGGAGAACAAACAGACGTAGCTATATGTGCACACAGCTTATTGAAAAGTTAACCAAAACATGTCAGGGCACACGCTGGAGGCAGCACACAGCCTGTTAAGAGAAGAACAGAGGAGATGATTAATGAGGAATAATCAGTGAGGTGAAATGACAGAGAGAGGTGAGTGAAGTCTTACAACTGTGAGCAGAGAGCCTGGCTGTGAAACCCAGTGTGCAGGGAAATGGACGATGGCAGGAGTAGGATTAGCGGTACCAGTAGATGGAAGGAGCGGCGAGGGGAAGGAGCGGAGTTGTAAGTTGACTGCGTGGAGCAGGTGAAGTCCAGGCATAATGGAGGAAGGGCAGGTGAGCGTGTGTAGCCCCAGTGACACACCACTGCGATGGCAGCAACCTGAGGAGTAGAGGAGAAAGGGTTTAACCACAGGCTAAACAAGATGTTTAATTCAACTTGGCCTAGTCTCAGGCAGCAATACCCAGTGGTCCAGCAGAGAAGCCTTTGCGGACTGACTCTTTTATAGCTGCCAGATGAGGAAGCAGCAGGTGCGCACAATCACACAGGTGAGCGTTATCAGCTCCGGAGCCGGGAAACAGGCAGAGGGAAAAAACACAGGAGGGGAGAGGGAGCACACTCACCTGATCATTAGGATTAGGATCATAGCATTAAAGGCCCTTTTCCACTAGCCTCACTTAGCCCTACACCGCACCACTCAGCCCGCGTTTGAGCATTTTCCATTAGCCCCAGCACCGGTTAGCAGGTACTTTTTTAGTACCTGATCCAGGGCAGGGTCTAACCGAGCTGAGTAGGGCTGAGTATGGCTGTGATATGACTTTAAGAGACTGGTCGCCGCTGATTGGTCAGGTCGTAACGTCACAAAAGCGACTTTTTCTGCTGTATTTACTCCACGACCGCCATTTGTAGTTGTTCAGCCAGTGAACACAGTGTGCCCCTTTAATACAGTATATTATATTAATATACTGTATAATATACTTATATAATAATATACTCCTAATATTATATATTAGGAGGTGCGCAATTTTCTTTCTATATTAGGCGACGATCGCACCCAGCGCGAGTTGGACGGATCTACTTGAAATGAAAAAATATACCAGCAGGTGTCCGAGCAAATGGGTTCCCAAGGGCACATCCGTACTGCCAAACAGTGTCGGGAGAAGCTGAAAAAGCTGAAAAGTGATTACCGAGCAGTGAAGGACCACAATGCTTGAAGTGCAGCGGATCGGAAGGAGTGGAAGTGGTTCGCTGAGAGACATTGGGCTCGACACGGCCACAGTCACAGCCACGGCCTTGGAAACCGTGGATGGTGAGTTTTGTTTTGATATTACGCATCTTTTCGACACTTTATCCTTTCTGTGCAAAGCTCACTGTTTTTAAAAAATAGGAAGGTTGTTAGATTGTGGGTAATGGTTGTTACTGAGGCTTGCCTATTGTTTTGCAGCCAACTGCAGATTCACGCTTGCTTTGTGTTAAGTATTAGCGCGAACAAAACGCTGAATTACGCTTATTGTATTCTGATTAAAAACTTGAGAGTGTTGTGTACATGTTGCACTTTGATGTTAAGTTTTAAATTGCGTGCATTTTCTTTCTAGAATCGCAGTTCATATCACAGGGGTCCACCTCAGTGGACATGATGGACACAGCGGACTCTCCTAGCGCTGCGTCTGCGTGTGCGTCTGGCTGAGCGCCAGCTGAATCGACTCCCATGTCAGCCACATCACCAGCTCCATCTGGATCATGTTCAAGTGCCGGTAAGGCACAATAACCACTCTTTTTTTTTTTTGGTTGAAACAGGTCCAGCGGAAACCAGGGTCGAAAATCCATCCATCCATCCATCTTCTACCGCTTAATCCTTTACAGGTCGCAGGGGGGCTGGAGCCTAACAAGTTATGTACCAAATTGATTAATGCAATTTCCTGTAGCTGCATATTAATTAATTGAAAATGTCTTTTTAAATGTACAAAAAGGTTATTCTTTGGTCTTCACTTATTGGTGTTCCACAACCATTTTTAGGTGTGGTGATTGGTGCTGTTGTAACTCCTGTTTTATAAAAACGACTAAAGCTCATGAACTGCCGTTGAAATCAACATGCTTCATTGAAATGCTTCGCGTCAGCTGACTGTATTAACCCATTCAGATTTCTGCGGCCACACTACAAGCAACTAGTTTAAACATTACCGATCCATCCATCCATATTCTTAATCTTAATCCTTTTTAGTTTTGCAGGGGGGCTGCAGCCGAAGACAGCACCCTGCGTGTTGCAAAATCTGTTCTACTGAGGGGCAGCAACATGACAGTTCAGCTTATATACAGCAATGAAGCAGAATATAATAGTGACATTCCACCACAGACTTTCACCTGTGTAATTCCATAATATATGTAGTGATCCAGCTTTAACGACCATGCCTTTCTGTCTTTCCATCTACATTAGCGATGGCCAACATGCATGACGAAGAGATGCGGCTCTTTGAACGGCAACATGACCAGCGGCAAGAACACCATCAGGAGTACATGCAGCATTTGCGACAGGTGGCCGCAGATGTGCGGGCAGATGTGCGTGAAGCCCTGGAGCAGGACGCTGCGTTACGAAGGGAAGAGCTCGCAGAGATGTCATCATTCAACAGAGATTTCCTGACCTTATTTGGCAGGCTTGTGGACGCATTTAGCAGTCGGCGTGTCTAACCATGTCTCCCCACGCCCAGTCTGTTTTTTTTTGTTTGTAAATTTTGCTTCTGAAATAAAATTGTATTGTTTGCATCAAAAGTCTGGTTTATCTGTTATGACACCGTATGAGAAAAGCCAATAATTACATACACATTCCATTCTCTGTTCACTCCACATGCTGCTGTTCATCAGGTCAGGTGTATAGCCTTCTAATGGTAATTTAATTTTTAACAACACAACGAAACGTAATGTCTTGGTAGTTTTTTTTTTATTTTAAACAAATTTGCAATGCGGAATCCATTTCTCTTGAACGGGTACATTTTTTATGTTATAAGCAGTTGTACAGGTGTGCTTTAACTTGTACAGTAGACTGATAAAGGTAAGTACATGTAAGTTGAATGTTGCATCACCAGTCAAAATTTAACTAAATTAAGAAGGAATCTCGCAAAAATTTGGCACTAATAACAGTAGACAAATCGGACAAGGATACACAACTGTGTTTTTGTTGCACACAACTGTTGTTACCAACAAGTGCAACATTTATATTCCCTTTTCCCAAAAATTAAAAATCAATTTGTAAGTAAAAGTGGGAGATCTTGACATGGGAATATGACATGTAACAGCACATGATTTCTAGTTCAATTTGCATTTCCACCTAAGCAAAAGTGGCTCGTCGAGCTGGATTTTTGTGAAGATGGCCTGTGCGGTGTTTCTGCATGTAATTACATACCTGTCAAGTGATACGGTTTCACCGTATTTTAATACGGGGAAAATGCAATTTTAGCACATACGGGTGTATTGCCATTTCTGTAACCCAAAGAGAAAAATATACGGGAAAAAAAATTATTGAGAGTGTGGGGAGGAACACGTCGTGTGTGACCCCCACAGCGTACGGGGCTGTCAGAGCGCTCAGCGTGAGCAATTATCACAACAGTGAGAAGTGTGGACTCATCATTAGGCTGATGCTTCGCACCTTCTTAACAAATATGCGTTATGAACAAGAGGACAGGTAGATGGACCATGCACAACATTTTATTTACAAAAAACATTTTTGAAATATGTATGCACATAAATGTGGGCGAAATAGACAAGTACTACATCACAGCACAGCATCTCGTATATCGGCTCCCTGCTCCTCTGCTCCCTGGGTCACTGCCACCACTGGTTCATCTACTGCATCATCCAATGTAGTGTCAAACGTCTCTCCATGACTCTCACACAGACTGTGCAGAGCACAACAAGTCAGCACCATAGATTTAACCAGTTTCATGTCACAGTCATTCCTCTCTCCTTCCTCCTCTCCTCGTCAGCCATTTTCTTTGTTGTGGAGGATTCGGTCGCATGTTTGACGTCACGAGAGTGTGGCGCCGCCTGCTGTTCAACAAATCCCACCCACAGCAGGTGTGCCAGCAGTAATGTTGAAACGCAACTGAGGCCAAACCGAACCGAAGTGAGTAGAGTCGGGTTTTCAATCGGGGCTGGGCTGGGCTAGTGGAAAAGGGCCTTAAGTTGTTGCTGCTCAAGGTGGCCCAATCAGTTATTAGGTTTTGGGGGCAATCATTTTTTCACACAGGGCCATGTTGGTTTGGATTTTTTTTTCCCTTAATAAACAGCTTTATTTAAAAACTGCATTTTGTGTTTACTTGCGTTATCTTTGTCTAATATTTAAATTTGTTTGATGATCTGAAACATGTAAGTGTGACATACAACATATTCATGGTCTGCTGACTGGTCCATTTTGCAGAGACATTATTGTGCTCTCTCCTCTGTACAACGTAGACACAAGGGAGAATATATAAAGTATGTTAGACCCCAGGAAGAATAGCCAATGTTTTATACAAGTGCTAATGGGGATCTTAATAAAACAAACTATATTTAATCTCATCAATCAACTATCCATCCATCCATCCATTTTCTACAGTTTTTCTGGAGGTCCGGGTCGTGGAAGCAGCAGCTCAAGAGAAGCCCAAACTTCCCTTTCTCCAGCCACGTGCTCCAGCTCATCAGAGAGGATACCAAGACGTTCCAAGGTCAGCTGGGAGACGTAGTCTCTCCAGCATGTCCTGGGTCTGTCCCAGGGTCTCCTCCCAGTTTGACGTGGCCAAAACACCTCAAGTGGGAGGCATCCAGAAGGCATCCTGATCAGATACCCAAACCACCTCAACTGGCTCCTTTCGATATAGAGGTGCAGCAGTTCTACTTATGAGCCTCTTCCGGATGACTGAGCTCCTCACCCTATCTTTAAGGGCAAGTCCAGCAATCCTACAGAGAAAGCTCATTTCAGCCGCTTATATCCGCAGTCTCAGTCTTTTGGTCATTACAGAAGCTCATGGCCATAAGTGAGGGTAGGAACATAGATAGACCAGTAAATCGACAGCTTTGATTTAGAGTTCAGCTCCAGCTTCACCACAACAGACCAGTACAATGTCTGCATCACTGCAGATGCTGCTCCAATCCATCTGTCAGTCTCGCTCCATTCTCCCCTCACTCGTGAATGAGACCAAAAGATACTTAAACTACTCCACTTGGGGGAGGAGCTTGGCTCCAACCCGGAGAGGACAATCCACCTTTTTCTGGCTGAGGACCATGGACTCCACCTCCATTGGTGAAGCAGCAGCCCAGAGCTGTGGCTGCAAGTTTGTTGGTGCATCTCGTGGTGGCAACCCCCGAACCAAGCGGTGGACACCAGTGATGAGGGGGGCCATCAAGCTGAAGGAGTCCTATCAAGCTTGGTTGGCTTGTGGGACTTCTGAAGCAGCTGAGGTGTATCAGCAGGTAAGGCGAAGTGCAGCTCACGTGGTTGCTGAAGCAAGAACTCGGGTGTGGGAGGAGTTTGGTGAGGCCATGGAACAAGACTTTCAGTCGGTTTCAAGGAGATTCTGGCAAACTGTCCGGCGACTCAGCAGGGGGAAGCAGTTCCCTGTCCATATTGTGTATGGTGCGGATGGGGCACTGCTGACTTTGAATGAGAACATCGTCGAGCAGTGGAAGTAATACTTTGAGGATCTCCTCAATCCCAATGATATGCCTTCCATAGAGGAAGCAGGGCTTGAGGATGGGAGGGACAACTTGGCCATAACAGGGACTGAGGGTGCCAAAGTGGTTAAAAAACTCTTTGGTGGCCGGGCCCCGGCAGTGGATGAGATTCGCCCTGAGTACCTCAAGCCCTGAATGTCGTCAGGCTATCAACGTTGACACGCCTCTGCAATGTTATGTGGAAGTTGGGGACAGTGCCTTTGGCGTGGCAACCCAGGGTGGTGGTTTCCAGAGGGTGTGTTCCAACTTTAGGGGGATCACACTTCTCAGCCTCACTAGGAAGGTCTAGGCCAGGGAACTAGAAAAAGCATTCAAACACATCTCTCGTGGTTTCTTGTGAGGGGTGCTGCGGGAGTACGGGGTATCAGGCTCATTGTGACAAGTGATCCAGTCCCTATACAACCATTGCAAGACTTTGGTTTGTATTGCCAGCACCCAGTCAAACTCGTTTCCAGTGAGAGGTGGACTCTGCCAGGGCTGCCCTTTGTCACCGATCCTGTTCATAATTTTTGTGGACAGGATATCTAGGTGCAACCAAGGAACAGAGGATGTCATGCTCGATGACCACAGGATTCCATCTCTGCTGTTTGCAGATGATGTCCTGTTAGCTTCATCAAGCAATGATCTACAGGCCTTACTGGAATGTTTTTCTACTGAGTGTGAAGCGGCTGGGATGAGAATCAGCACCTCCAAGTCCAAGTCCATGGTCCTCAGCTTGAAAAAGGTGGCTCAATCTATCAAATTGTCTCTATATAGCAATTTTCAAACAAATAATGTTGCACAAAGTGCTTTACATAAAAATAGATAAATAAAATAAAATAAATCCCCCCATGGATCATCACCTTATCGTGGTGGTGGTGGTGGTGGTGGTGGTGGTGGTGGGGGGGGGGGGGGTTGCGTGCCGTAGTGAGTCCAGGAGCTATGTTGTCTCGGACAGCCTCTGGTAGGGTCACCAAAGAAAAACTTGTCCTGGGTGAATGGCTAGACTAAGAACAATCCAACAGACTCTCATGATGAATGCTGAAAGAAGGATTCAGTGTACCCCACCCAGTATGGGGTTACCGGGGCCCCACCCTGGAGCCAGGCCTGGGGGAGGGGCTCGATGACTAGTGCCTGGTGGCCAGGTTTTCGCCCATGGGACCCGGCCGGGCTCAGGCCAAAGGATTTACATGGGTCCGCCCTCCAGTGGGCTTACCACCTGCAGGAGGGACCATGGAGGTCCGGTGCTATGTTGATCAGGTTGTGCTCAAAGGTGGAGACCTTGGTGGTCTGATCCCAGGCTTCCTAAACTGGCGTTTGGGATGTAGAATGTCACCTCTCTTGTGGGGAAGAAGCCTGAGCTGGTGCATGAGGTTGAGAGATACCGGCTAGATATAGTCGGCCTCACCTCAACACACAGCTCCCATTCTGGAACCAGTCTCCTGGAGATGGGCTGGAGTTGGCCTACTCTGGAGTTGCCTCGGACAAGAGGCGGTGAGCAGGGGTGGGTATTCTCGTCTATCCCCACCTTGTGGCCTCTATACTGGAATTTTCCCCGGTGGATGAAAGGGTTGTTTCCCTTTGCCTTCGATTTGGGAAACGGGTCCTGACTATCATTTGTGCCTATGCACCAAATGATGTTTAAGAGTACCCACCCTTTTTGAAAACTGGGGGTTGGGGGGGTGGGGTGACTGGGAGGAACGGCCTGCCCGATCTGAACCCAAGTGGTGTTCAGTTATTGGACTTCTGTGCTAACCACAGTTTGTCCATAATGAACACCATGTTCAAGCATATGAGTGTCCATATGTGCACCTGGCACCAGGACACTGGTGAGGTGCACAGAGAGGTGCAGAGCTGTCAACTAATCACCACCTGGTGGTGAGTTGGATCCGATGGCAGGGGAGGACGCCATTCATACCTGGTAGACCCAAACGTATAGTGAGGGTGTGGTGGGAATGTCTTGCTGAGGTCTCTGTCTGGGAAGTTTTCAACTCCCACCTCCAGAATAACTTTGACCACATTCTGAGGGAGTCTGGAGACATGGAGTCTGAATGGGCCATGTTCTCCACCTCCATTGCTGAAGTGACTGCCCAGAGCTGCAGCCGCAAGGTCGTCGGTGCATCTCATGGTGGCAACCCCTGAACCAAGTGGTGCACTCCAGTGGTGAGGAAGGCTATTAAGCTGAAGAAGGAGTCCTACCGAGCTTGGCTGGTTTGTGGGACTCCCGAAACAGCTGAGGTGTACTGGCAGGCCAAGCGGAGTGCAGCTCGAGTGGTTGCTGAATCAAAAACTCGGGTGTGACAGGAGTTTGGTGAGGCCATGAAACAAGACTTTGGATCAGCATTGAAGAGATT
Source organism: Pholidichthys leucotaenia (assembly GCA_020510985.1). Classification (NCBI taxonomy): domain Eukaryota; kingdom Metazoa; phylum Chordata; class Actinopteri; order Cichliformes; family Pholidichthyidae; genus Pholidichthys; species Pholidichthys leucotaenia. Next base: position 212,921,036 of record CM035836.1, read on the forward strand.
CCGGCAAACTGTCCGGCGGCTCAGGAGGGAGAAGCATCTCCCTGTCTACACTGTGTATGGTGCGGATTGGGCACTGCTGACTTAGACTGGGGATTTCATCGGGCGGTGGAATGAATATGTCGAGGATCTTCTCAATCCCACTGACATGCCTTCCACAGAAGAAGCAGGGCTTGTGGACAAGGGGGACAACTCGCCCATCACAGGGGCTGAGGTCGCCAAGGTGGTTAAAAATCTGTTTGGTGGCCGCGCCCCAGGGGTGGACGAGATTCACCCCGAGTACCTCAAGGCCCTTGATGTTGTACGTCTCTGCAATATTGCGTGGAGGTCAGGGACAGTGCCTTTGGTATGGCAAACCAGAGTGGTGGTTCCTCTCTTTAAAAAGGGGGACCAGAGGGTGTGCTCCAACTTTAGAGGGATCAAACTCCTCAGCCTCCCTGGGAAGGTCTATGCCAAGGTGCTGGAGAGGAGAGTCTGGCTGTTGGTCGACCCTCGGATTCCAAAGGAGCAATGTGGTTTTTGTCCTTGCCGTGGCACATCGGACCAACTCATTACCCTCTCAAGAATCCTCGAGGGTTCGTAGGAGTTTGCCCAACCAGTTTACATGTTTTGTGGACTTGGGGAAGGTCCCTCATGGTTTTTTGTGGGGGGTGCTTCAGGAGTATGGGGAAATCGGGCTTGTTGTTACGAGCTATCTGGTCTCTATATGATGGTTGTGAGAGTTTGGTTTGTATTGCCAACACTCGGTCGGACTCCACCAGGGCTGCCCTTTTTCACCTATCCTGTTCATAATTTTTATGGACAGGATTTCTAGGTGCAGCTAGGGAATGGAGGGTGTCATGCTTGGTGACCACAGGATCTCATCTCTGTTGTTTGCAGATGATGTCCTGTTGGCTTCATCCAGCAATGACCTACTGGTCTTACTGGGATGGTTTGCCACTGAGTGTGAAGTGGCTGGGATGAGAATGATCACCTCCAAGTCCGAGTCCATGGTTCTCAGCCGGAAAAATGTGGATTGTCCTTTCTGGGTTGGGGACAAGCTCCTGCCCCAAGTGGAGGAGTTTAAGTATCTTGGGGTCTTAGTCATGAGTGAGGGGAGAATGGAACGAGAGATTGACAGACGGATCGGAGCAGCATCTGCAGTGGTGCGGCTGTTGCACCATTCTGTTGTGGTGTAGAGGGAGGTAAGCTCTAAGGCAAAGCTGTCAATTTACTGGCCAATCTACGTTCCTACCCTCACCTACGATCATGAGCTTTGGGTAATGATTGAAAGAATGAGATCGTGGATACAAGCGGCTGAAATGAGCTTCCTTTGTAGGATTGCTGGACTCACCCTTAAAGATAGGGTGAGGCGCTCAGTCATCTGGGAGAGGCTCAGAGTAGACCTGCTGCTCCTCCACGTTGAAAGGAGCCAGTTGAGGTGGTATGGGAATCTGATCAGGATGCCTCCTGGACGCCTCCCACTTGAAGTGTTTCAGGCATGTTCCACTGGGAGGAGACCCCAGGGTAGACCCAGGAATTGCTGGAGAGACTTCGTTTCCCAGCTGGTCTGGGAACACCTTGGTATCCTCTCTGATGAGCTGGATCAGGTGGGTGGGGAGAGGGAAGTCTGGGCTGCTGTGCTTGAACTGCTGCCTCCGCGACCCGGACCTCCGGAAAAGCGGTAGAAGATGGGTGGATGGATGGAAATAAAATGCATCCCTCCAGCCCCACATCGCCACACACACACACACACACACACACACACACACATCTACTCACACTTATGGCCACAAAGAAGTGATTTAAAATTGTCACATTAAAAACAAAGTACAGAATAATAATAAAAAAAAAAAGACCTGGCTAAAACAGGACGTGAGCAATGTAATGTCATCTGTTATGTCAGATGTTATGTAATGTCGTCTGCTGTGGGGCTGCAGATATTCTGTGCATGCCTGGGGAACACAGTTGGTCATATTTAAATTTAACCTTGTGAGCCGTGGCCTCTGCAAAGCTTGCAATTCAAAAAAAAAAAAATTGTAAAAAAAAAAAAAAATTGTTGTTTACCTGTACTGTTACAAACCGGCGTCACCGCTGCCTCCTCATTAACAACAGATGCTCGTCATTAGCATCATGTGTGCTCATACAAGCAGCATTGCTCTATGTCTAGGGTAAGTCTCCTCCCAGGTTGAAGTGAAAAAGGTTGTTTTGGTAAAAATTTTAAGTGCCCTTCCTTTTTTCTCAATTTCTCTGTCCTGCTCGGATAACTTAGTTTCATTTTGCTGCTATTCTACAGCAGGAGCAAGCTCCATTTGTGGCTGCAGCCAGCAGCCACAACACCCATGAGTTATACTGGAACTTGCTCTCTCTCCTATTCTACACACTGTACGATTTGTTTACAGTGTAACTAACAATATGCACATGTCTCAGAGACAACATGGAAGAGTCCAACAGTCTGAGGAGAAGGGGGGGGGGTGTTATGTTCGTGATTTGATTTGCTGTTTAGGTAAATACTTGTGTTTCTTCATTTAATTGGACATTATGCCAACTTTGTCTGTGCAGAATATATTGCAGGAAAACGTAGAGTTTGACCTCAAAATTTCAAATTACAATACCTTCAGAATGGTCAAAGTTAGAGGCACAGTGCCAATTGGAAAAATGTTGCAGGTGAACCAAAGTTTATGACTGATGAACTTGCATCCATGCATTTTGCATAATGGGACCTAATTTGCATTTTGCGACAATGAAATGTTCATAAGACAATACCTTCAGAATGGTCAAAGTTAGAGGCACAGTGCCAATCGGAAAAATGTTGCAGATGACAGAAAAGGTTGTGATTTCAGAAATTTTATTCACCAATGAGCAAAACACCAGGCAATGACATGGTTTTTGGTCATCTATCCTCCAACTATATAAGAAAATCATTAGAATCAAAACACACATTAGTAAAAAACTGGTAAAAAAAAAAAAAAAAAAAAAAATTAGAAGAAATGTGACATAATTTGACCATGACAATCTACAAAGCCATTTTTTTTAATGTTTTTGGTCATTTTGTCAGTAAAAACGGTTAAAAAAAGGGGGGGGGGGGGGTAAAAAAGTGAACAACAGCACAATGGCAGCCACATTTACATTTTTTTTTCCCCCAAATAGCAGTGTACCCCAATCTGCCCTCATCTATCAGGGTGGCACTGTTTGAAGTTCTGGAGTGTGTGGTATCTCTCAAAGCAAGGTGTAGCACACAGACCTACCCCACACTGAGCATACCTGAAGCGCGTCTGGCGACGACCATGGTGATGGCTGCGATCAGAACACACTACACAATTTGGATGTTCATGAGTGTCGGCAAGAAAGTGCCATTCAGTGAGTTGCTGTGGCGTATCTAATGCTTGCTGTGAAGGCTTTCCAGGTCTTTTGCCCTCACTTCTTTTGTGCCCCTCAAGCACACTTATGATTAGTTCCTGAATGAAGACATTCAGGGGCATGTGTGGAGCTGCAGTACACCTAGTATATATGATGAGGGGGTTGACAACGCAGATGCTCATCAGTGTATTGAAAATGCAGCTGTACCACTTCTTTGCTCTGTGTGGAAAGAGGCAGGTTTTCATCCTCTGGTCAGCTCTGTCTACTCGTCCCATATAGCTGTTGTAGCTGTCCACACACACAGGCGTGTTGACCTCACGGAAACCAGTCACACTCCCCTTTGAGCAAATGTGTTCCCAGACAAGTGTTGCCATGAATGGATGACAGCATGTTGAGATGCTTCCTGTCATGCCACGCACAGACCAGCAGTTTGTCTTGCCGCATGAACACTGGGTCATCTCCCCTTCTCAACGGAAACTGGGCTGGTCACAGATCCCTTGACATACATAAATAATGTCATGAATAAATTGGCATAAATAACAAAAAAAATTAAAATTAAAAAATACCTCTCCTGTTGCTGGTCACGGTCCCACACAGTCCAGTGTCCTTGGCTGCGAGCTCCAGAGCGATGGCTGGCACTGTGTAATAGCTGTCCATATACACCTCATGTCCCTTCCCAGTGTATGGCTCCATCAGCTGACGCACAACAAGATGAGTCGCGCTCAAACCGTCGCAGTCATCGCCATTTTGTCCTGTGTATGGTGACCACTGCAACACATATCCTGTGCTGGCTTCACTCAAGACAAATGCCTTGCAGCCGTATTTGTCCAGTTTGTTGGGGTTGTACAGCTTCAAAGTGGACCTTCCCTTGAATGTAATCGTCATTTCATCAAGGAGTTCCTTGCCTGAAGCATAAACAGCAGCAAAATGCGGAACTATACAGTCAATGACTGGACGGATCTTGAATAGCCGGTCATGCCCTGGCTCACCATATGCAATCCAGTTCTCATTGTTCACAAAGTGAAGGCAAGACAGGATTCATTGCAAACCTGTCATACGTCATCATTCTGCCAAATCCAGGTTTAAAAGCTGACCAAAACTCTGCCCAGTAGTCCCCCAATGCGAGCTTTGCCACAATTCCCATGCACAAATGGAGTGCCATGAATGCTTTCATCTCCTTCACAGTTACAGCAGTCCACTTTTGAAGTCTTGACCATAGTTTCAGCCCATCAGTTGCTTTGGCTTGGGCTATGACCTGGTCAGCGTACCTGTTTGGGAAAAAGTTTGACCTCAAAATTAGCACTGGAATTGGAAATGGAAAAATATAGCAAGAGTATGTCAATGGGCAAATTCCCTCCATGCATTTGGTATAATGTGATCAAACTTGGATATGGTTATCACATTTGTATATGGTGATCACACATTGTGCCAACAAAACTCTGCAACAGCTGTAGCCTTGCATGTGGTCATCACATTTGCATGCGGTGATTACATTTGCTTTATGTCGATCACACTTGTGCATTGTGCCAATCAAACTTTGCAACAGCTGTTACCTGTAATCAGCTGTAACCTGAAAAGGCTACAACTTACATTAATTGTCAAAATTATAAAAATAAAGTGAATAAAACACAGTTTATGCCACAATATGCACCTGTTTATTTTGTTGGTGAGAATCCTCCAGAAGTCCTTTGTCCAAAACCACAAAAATCAATGGGGCGCGCAGATGACATATCCACATCTCCACAATACCCTATTGGCTCTTGAAATGGTTTGAGCCACAGCTGATAAGCTTCTTCATCTGCACGAAGCTCCCAGGCATCATTGTCCAAACCTTCTGTTGGATCTCGACTGCCCGTGGTTGTTCTTCCACCGCGCGCAAATGGCGCACGTCGGAAAACACCGGGTGCTGCGCGCTCCGGCCTACCCAAACATCACCAACGAACTGTTCTGGGCCTTTTCACCCCGTGGCCACGGTTCAGCAAAGCAGAACAATCTGCAGACGATGCTCCTGTGCCATTTTGGGCTCGGCTGGACACAGAAAAAGCACCTCCAGTCTTGCATGCACAACGGCCATCTCCACTTTTGCCAGAACTGCTTGCGCCATTGTCCAAAGGCACATAATTTGAGCTGGACTCTTCTTCAGATGGCAAACTTGGGCTAATCTCTTCATCTGACCCAGGAGTGGCCCACACCAGAGCTTAAACATCTTCAGCAGAGAGTGTTTTTCTCTCCGTCTTGTCTCGTCTGTGACAAATGACAGAATGAGTGGGTCAGAAATGGAAATTTGAACCACTGATTGCATTGGACCATATCCAGTTTTCGTGGTAAAGCTATACCTGTCTGCCATCTTGTGTTGTTATCCCTTTAACTGCTCTAAGTGCCATGTGGCACCTGGGGCAACGCAAGGCAACTCAAGCCCCCCAGTGGTCAAGAGTGGTAAGAATTTTTCTCAATAAAATAGTTTAGATTTTCAAGGCTATAACTTGAAAGTTACAAGAGATAATGGCTTACTGTCAATTAGAAAAATGTAGAATATGATCCAAAGTTTCAGATAGGAATAAATTTATGTATCTAATTTGCATAATGTTGCTGCAGCTACATAAATTACATAACTCAGTCAAAAGTGGACTTTGGACACATTTACATAAAGAATGGTCCAGATTTTTTTTACACCGATTTGTCTACAGCGGTATGTTTTTATCTAATTTTCAAAGTATATGAACCAGAAAATCAATAAAATGTCAAAAAAAAAAAAAAACCCAACAAAAAAAACCCATTTCTCTTACCTGTTGCCGGGTGGGGGAGCTTGCCCACCCATGTGACCGGTCCGTTTTCATCCATCGTAGTCAATGTTTGTGTTTGCTCAGCCATTTACACAGTGTACCACATCTACAAACTCTTATGATTACCCTACATGAATTTTGTTTGTATTAGGCAGCTAGTTTTTCTGTTTGGTGCATTATTTCTGTGGGAATCCATGCCACCCATGGGCGCCACCATCTTAGTACTGGTAGCTCAGTTTTTCATCCATCGTGGTCGATGTAACACATTTACTTAGTAATTTACGCCCATGTACCACATCTACAAACTCTTATTATCCCACATGAATTTTGTTTCTATTACGCGGCTATTTTTCCCCATTTCATGCAGTTTCAGTCATCATCGCGGCAGCAATGACCAAACATGTTGGCATCCACATTGGTGTGTGAGCTGAAAGCAGAAAAAAAGGAATAATAATGAGGATTTCTTCTTCTTTGCTATATTCCATGTCAGCCATGATTCCTTCGGCATGTGTCTGCCACCTTCTAAACTGTCAGATCAATAGAGATTAGTCCAAATTCTCAGTATAGCTGGGGGACGTCAATAAGTTGACACGTGCAGTTGCTGCGCTGTGCGACTGGGGGCATGCGACCCGTCCATTTAATCTGGGCAGTTAAAGGGTTAAAAGCTTTGTACATTTCTGACTATTTAGCGGTACCGGCTTTGTTTTGATTGATAAGATGACAGGCGCACACTGGCACCACTCACAATCAAATGGTTAAATGTTTCCGTTCTCAAAATTCTGATTTTCCAGGAAATATTTCTCAGACCACCATTGGAGACATTGCTGAACTCTGGGATGGACAATTGTGATTTGAAATGCTTTTATTGATATGATTCAATATGTGTTGCTTTATTTTCAGAAAGAAATTAATTTTTCCATGCCTCCATAAATAAATTAATCACATTTACAATGTAGACATGGTTTGTTCCTTTATTATTATGTAGAATATCTTAGTCACTAAAGTTTAAAGAATTTATGCAGTAATGGGAGCATATGCATGTTTTAGAATATCAAATTCGCTCTGCTTCCTCCTCCTCTTTCTGCTTAGACCTCCACAGCTCAGGAATTTGAAATGACCAATGGGCTTCCAAGCTCCCCTTTGCATTTCCTTTTTTAGTCTAGTTTATGACTTCTGCTGAAAAAATAACCTCAATGTAATTGGTCCAGCTCAGTTTTCATGAAATTCAGTGAGATCCTGCCACACCCGAGGAAAAAAAAAAACCACACTTCTTTTGTCTCTCAGTTGTTGGGGGTGGTCAGCCTGAAGAAGGAGCAGAATTGTCTGCTCTCACATTTTCTATCTTTCAAGTAGGCCCAGAACCTCCCATGCTCTGTGAAAATTCTCTTTTCTTTAAAGTTCGCTTTTCCTTATTTTAATCATTTTCTTTAAATTACCGTGTAAGAAGATTTTGTTGATTTTTACTAAGCTTAAACCAACTTATTGAAACCACAATACATTGGATGAAACAGATCTGTAGTGTGTCTTTGTCCCAATTTGACTTTATGATTGGACTTTGAACAATAAACAAATAACTGAAATTTGACCACATGGCCAAAGTCCCTTTGCTGTAGATAAGACATCGGCCTGCGTCTACAGTTGTGATCTCGGGAGCGTGCCATAACCATGGTAGAGCCTGTCTACCAGTCTCTCTCTCAACAGAATCCACGGACATTCAGCTAGATCAAGGTTAGCACGTGGGGGCCTGCTACCCAAGGGGACGCAACGTGAGCTGACTGCCTGGCTGACGGTCTGTTGTTCGACTTAAACTTAATTCTTTAGAATTAAACCTTTAAACCTAAGACTTGCAAACTTCCTTAAGAATGTCAAATGCATTTTGTCTTTTTAGAGTAACACCAATTTTCCATTTTATTCAACTTTATTTATATAGCGCCATTTCACAACAATAGTCATCTCATAGCATTTTCAAATGTAGGGGAAACCACCACAATTGCAGAAAGACCCCAGCAATCAGGTGATCCCCTGTGAGCAAGCGCTTGGCGACGGAGGAGAGGAAAAACTCCCTTTTAACAGGAAGAAACCTCTAGCAGAACCAGGATCAGGGAGGGGCAGTCATCTGCTGTTACTGGCTGGGGGGCTGAGGGGATTTTATAAAATAGTTTAATCATCGTTTTCTTTATAAAATTTCATCCACTTTTTTAAAATCAATGCTATTTTATGGTTTTCCAATTTCAAACGTATTGCCAAGTTAAATTGGTTTCTTTGGTTCCACAAATGTTTGATTCAAATGTGATGCTCAGTAATTCAAAAACAGTCTATGATATGTGTTTAATTCCCAATCTCAAGTTATCCGAATGTGTTAACCTATTCTGACATTTCTAATTAAACTATTGAAATACATATGGGAGTTATTGTTTGATTTCACGTCCATCTTCTTGATTATAAGCAGACAAGAACTCAGGGTTTTTTGAGACCATTCATCATGGGTACAAATAAAGAATTGTTAATAGAATTGTCCATTATTTGGACTGGTGCCCCAAACAAACTTATGTGTGTGCAATGAAAGGAAATCTTCATTCCTACTCATTCATATTTACATCAATACTTGTACCAACAATAAAATACCCATAAAACCCATAAATCCATTACAACAGTAATGCTACCTGCAGTTCAAGTGGTGACAAGAGATGGACCCAGACATCCCATAGTGCAAATAAAAATAAACGATGAAACACAGCCACCCTATATACAGAAAAGTAGAGCAGTAATATTCATAGCTGCAAGTCTGATGCGGTAGTGTAGGTGCAGACAGTGACAGATTGGACTGCACATGATCAATATTGCAGTAACAGCAGCAGATAAGACATTTGTGCAAATGGTTGCAGTAAAGTGCAGCGACATATAGCACGCAGATGTATTACTGGTGTCTTTCTGTGCCAACAGCTGAGGTAGTTATTGTGCGGGTGAGTGCGTTACGGTTCGAGGGGGGAGTGGACAGGTCCATGGTCCTGATGAACAAAGCTGTTTAGCAGTCTTGTGGAGCGGGCTCAGAGGCTCCAGTACCTGTTCCTGAAGGGCAGGGAGCTGAAGAGGGAGTTTGAGGGGTGGGGGGTGTCACCTGCAATGCTGATGGCTCTGCAGGTGAGACGGGTGAGATGTCCGAGAGGGGGGCGGGGGGGCACCAATGATCTTGCTGGCTGCTTTCACTGTGCATTGTAGTGTCTTTTGGCAGGAGGCGGTGCAGTTTCCCTACTACACTCTCCTCTCGGCGCCACACCAGTCGGCTGCCTTTTGCAACAGCGGCTCGATTCCGAGTTTTTTTTCCCTTCCTCTCTCTTTTGATCACTTTTTTTTTTTTCACCCCACTTATATCACGGACACACAGATCGTCCCAAATGTCTCCTGAGCCGGTGGACGGAGCCACTGTTTATAGCAGGATACGATATAACAGGGAAGAGCTGCTAGCATTTAACCGCCACCCGGTCCCACTGGAAAAACTCGACATACCGAGAGAACTGAGGCGAAAACGCCGCGGCTGCCGGGCTGGAGTAAGGCGGAGGACAAAAAATATAAGGTACAGACCCTCCCTTCCATCTGTTGTCATGGGAAATGTACGGTCGATACTGGGAAAGTTAGATGAGCTAGCGGCTATCTCCCGTTATGATAGCACTTACCGGGAGTGCTCTCTCCTTTTGTTTACTGAGACATGGCTAACTGAACTAGCAGCAGATGCTAACATTGAGCTGGAGGGTTTTCACACGATACGAGCTGACCGAACACCAGAGAGTGGCAAAACTAGGGGCGGTGGAGTGATAATGTATGTTAACAACAACTGGAGCAGACCGGGACATATCACTGTTAAACAACGACACTGCAGCAAAGACATTGAGTTGCTAGCTGTTAGCATGAGGCCTACATATCTCCCGAGAGAACACTCACACGTGATCTGCATTGTTGTTTATGCAAATCCGACGGCGAACGCTGGGACAGCGCGTGACGTCATCCATTCAGTAACCAGCAGGCTGCAGACAGAACACCCAGATGCTCTTCTCAGAATCAGAATCAGAATCAGGTTTATTGCCATTGTTCATGTAGTACACAAACTAGGAATTTGTCTCGGTACAATGCTGCAACATTAAACATGATAAGATAAGAGAAATAAACTATACATGTAATAAAGTGTAGGATAAGATTAAGTGATACTGGTCAACAGTTAAAATATATATATATATTAGCCAGCAGCAGATACTGTGGAGAACTATATAGTGCAGTCGGTAATGCAGGAAGAAAACAGTGATGATTGACATGAGTCTGGTTGAGCTGCTGTACATGGTGCACGAGAGTCACTTAGTGTTCAGCAGTCTAATGGCAGAGGGGAAGAAGCTGTTCATGTGACGGGAGGTTTTAGTCTGGATGGACCGAAGTCTTCTACCAGAGGGGAGGGGGGCAAACAGTACATGACCAGGGTGTGAGGGATCGGCTATGATCCGGCCAGCACGCCTCCGGGTCCTGGAGATGTACAGATCCTGGAGAGATGGGAGCTTGCAGCCGATCACCTTCTCAGCAGTGCGCACGACGCGCTGCAGCCTTAGTCTGTCCCTGGCAGTGGCTCCTGCGTACCACACGGTTATGGAGGTGGTGAGGATGGACTCGATGATGGCTGTGTAGAACTGCACTAACATCTTGGTGGGTAGCTTGAGCTTCCTCAGCTGCCGCAGGAAGAACATCCTCTGCTGGGCTTTTTTGATGAGTGAGCTGATGGTCAGCTCCCATTTGAGGTCCCTGGTGATGGTAGTGCCTAGGAAGCGGAAGGAATCAGCAGTGGTGATGGGAGAGCCTGAGAGGGTGAGGGGGGGCAGAGGAGTAGTGACTTTCCTGAAGTCTACAATCATCTCCACTGTCTTCAGAGCGTTCAGCTGCAGGTTGTTATTGCTGCACCAGGACGCCAGCTGGGCCACCTCTCTCCTGTAGGCGGACTCGTCGCCGTTGGAGATGAGCCCGATGAGGGTGGTGTCGTCCGCAAACTTGATCAACTTGACAGACTGGTGGCTGGAGGTGCAGGAGTTGGTGTAAAGGGAGAAGAGTAGGGGGGAAAGTACACAGCCCTGGGGTGATCCGGTGCTGATGCTAGTATAGTCTGAGACAGTCTTTCCCAGCCGCACATGCTGCCTCCGGTCCGTCAGGAAGTCGATGATCCACCTGCAGAGGGAGTCAGGCACGTTGAGCAGGGACAGCTTGTCCCGGAGCAGAGCGGGGCGGATGGTGTTGAATGCGGAGCTGAAGTCCACAAACAGGATCCTGGCGTAGGTTCCCGGGGAGTCCAGGTGCTGCAGGATGGAGTGGAGGGCCAGGTTGACTGCATCGTCTACAGACCTGTTGGCTCGGTAGGCAAACTGCAGCGGGTCCAGGAGAGGGGTGGTGATGGACTTGAGGTGGGACAGGACCAGGCGCTCAAAGGACTTCATGACTACAGAGGTGAGCGCTACAGGTCTGTAGTCCTCATCTCAGGCGATTTCAACCACGTTTCACTGTCTCCCATTCTGCCCACTTTCACCCAGTATGTCACATGCCACACTAGAGACAATAAAACACTGGATTTGTTCTACGCAAACACTAAGGAGGCGTACACCTCATCACAACTCCCCCCACTTGGGAGATCGGATCACAACTTGGTTCATCTCCGACCGGTGTACAAACCCCTAGTGCACAGACAACCTCCGGCCATGCACACTGTGGAGTTATGGTCTGAGGAGACAATGGACACTCTAAAGGACTGTTTTGAAGCCACTGCCTGGAAGCAGCTCTGCGATCCACATGGTGAGGACATCGATGGCCTCATTCACACCTTCACGGGCTACCTCAGCTTCTGTGTGGACAAATCCGTTCCCACCAAGACCATACGGCGTCACTCAAACAACAAACCCTGGATCAACCCTGAGATAAAAACACTTCTGAGAGAGAAGAAGAGGATCTTCAGGTCGGGGAACAGGGAGATGCTGAAGTCCGTACAGAGGGAGCTGAGGAGAAAGATCAGAGAAGGCAAGGACAGTTTCAGGAAGAAGATGGAGGACAAGCTGCAACAGAGCGACATCAGCGGGGTCTGGAGAAACCTCAAAACCATCTCGGGGCTCCAGAATACCTCCCCCCAGGCCACGGGGGGCAGGGAGTGGGCGAACAACCTGAATCTGTTTTTCAATAGATTTGACCAACCGCCCTCCCCCCTGTCTGCACAACAACCACTGCTGCCTCTAAGAAATCAAGTCCTGCTACCCACTCCCCACTCCACCGACACCCCCCCCACTCCCAACACACAGCCCCCCATCCTGACCCTGACCAAGACCCAGGTGAGGACGGAGCTGAGGAAGATCAAGGCGAGGAAGGCGTCGGGACCGGACGGCATCAGCGCAAAGCTCCTCAAGTCCTGTGCAGACCAGCTGTGTGGGATTGTGACGTATATCTTCAACATGAGCCTGAAACTGGGGAGGGTACCACAGCTGTGGAAAACATCTTGTGTGGTACCTGTACCAAAAACTTCCCACCCCAAAGACCTGAACAGCTTCAGACCGGTGGCCTTGACGTCCCACTTGATGAAGACCCTGGAGAGACTGCTCCGTGCTCATCTCCGCCCCCTGGTGGAACCAGCGATGGATCCACTCCAGTTCGCCTACCAGCATGGCATTGGGGTGGAGGATGCGGTGATCTTCCTCCTTCACCGTTCTCTGTCCCACCTGGAGAAGCCCGGGAATATGGTGAGGATCATGTTCTTTGACTTCTCCAGTGCTTTCAACACCATCCAACCGATGATCCTGAAGGACAAGCTGCTGCGCGCAGGGGTGGACCAGCACCTGTCATCATGGATCCTGGACTACCTCACGAACCGGCCTCAGTTTGTGAGAACCCGGGACTGTGTTTCCGACACGATCATCAGTAGCACGGGGGCCCCCCAGGGAACGGTGCTGGCTCCCTTCCTGTTCACTCTTTATACTGCGGACTTATCACACAACACAACACATTGCCATCTACAGAAGTTCTCTGATGACTCTGCGATCGTTGGTCTCATCTCCAGCGGAGATGAAGCTGAGTACAGAGGGCTTATCCAGGACTTTGTGGACTGGTGCCATCGGAACTGCCTCCAGATCAACGCGAGGAAAACTAAGGAGCTGGTGGTGGACTGCCGCAGGCATGGGCAGCCCCTCACAGCACCAGTAAATATACAGGGAACAGACATCGAGATGGTGACATCCTACAAGTACCTGGGTATTCATCTGAACAATAAACTAGACTGGTCACACAATACTGACGCACTCTACAAGAAGGGACAGCGCAGGCTGTTCCTGCTGAGGAGACTCAGGTCTTTTGGTGTACAAGGGGCGCTGCTGAAGTCATTCTATGACACGGTGGTGGCATCAGCCATCACTTTTGGAGTGGTCTGCTGGGGCAGTGGCATTACTGCAGCCGATAGGAAGAGACTGAACAAACTGATTAAGAAAGCTAGCTCTGTCCTGGGGCAACGCCTTGATCCGATGGAGGAGATAGGAGAGAGAAGGACGGTGGCTAAACTGTCATCTCTGCTGGAGTCCGAGTTCCACCCTATGCAGGACATACTGGATGCACTGAGGAGCTCATTTAGCAGCAGACTACATCATCCCAGGTGCACAACCGAGAGGTTTCGTAGGTCCTTCCTACCAACGGCTGTCAGACTGTACAACCTAAGCAGGGCTGCTCGCAGAGATAGCAAAAAGACGTAACAAACTAAAAGTTTTTTTTTTTTTTTTTTTTTTTTTTTTGAATGCAAAAGATGCAATAGACTTACACAATGGTCCTCTCCGGCATACAACTAGGAACATACCGGTCGCTATGGAGGGTGAGAATATGTATGGGCACATAATCATACCATGTAGGATAACTAAATAGACGGTTATGCTGTTTCATCCCACCTAGCAACAATGCTCTGCACTGTGTGTGTTTATATATTTACATATTTAATACATCTAGCTACAATGCTCTGCACTGGGTGTGTTTATATTTATATATCTATATATTTATTCCATCTAGCTACAATGCTCAGCACTGGGTGTGTTTATATTTATATATCTATATATTTATTCCATCTAGCTACAATGCTCCGCACTGTGTTTTTATATATCTACATATTATTCCATCTAGCTACATTGCTCCGCACTGTGTGTGTTTATATACTTGCATATTTATTCCACCTAGCTGCAATGCTCCATACTATGGGTGTTTATATATTTACATATTTATTCCATCTAGCTACAATGCTCTGCACTGTGTTCATATATTCATATATTTATTCCATCCAGCTACAATGCTCTGCACTGTGTGTCTGTGTGTGTGTGTGTGTGTGTGTATATATATATTTTATAGTAATATGTACATATGTATATTAGCTGCTCTTGCTTGCTTGTTTTTTTTTTTTTTTTTTTTTTTTTTTTTTTTTTCTTGCCTTCTGATTGTTGCTCTGAGTGTTGCTATCCCTGTGCTGTTGCAATCCTGGAATTTCCCCGTTGTGGGACTAATAAAGGTTTATCTTATCTTATCTTATCTTATCTTACACTGTGATGCAGCTGGTGAAGATGCTCTCAACAGTGCCAGGGTAGAATGAGCACATGATGGGGGTGGGACTCTTACTGTCCTCAGTTTGCGGAGGAAATGGAGGCGAGTTTGAGCCTTCTTGGCCAGTGATGTGGTGTTGTTGGACCAGGAGAGGTCCTCGGAGATGTGCACCCCCAGGAACTTGGTGCTGCTCACTCTCTCCACAGCTGCACCACCGATGATCAGAGGAGGATGCTGTGCGTGTCCCCTCCAGAAGTCAACCACAATCTCCTTGGTTTTTCCCATGTTAAGAAAGAGGTTGTCTTTACATCACTGGACCAGTTGGCTCACCACATTTCTGCAGTTGGCCTCCTCTTTGTTGGTGATGAGGCCCACCACAGGCATCCGCAAAATTGATGATGTGGTTGGTGCTGTAGGCTGGTACACAGTCATGGGTCAGCAGGGTGAAAAGTAGCGGGCTGAGCACGCACCCTTGTGGGGCCCCTGTGCTCAGTGTGATGGTCTTGGAGGTGTTGCTGCCAACCCGCATGTTCTGTGGCCTCCCTGTGAGAAAGTCCAGCACCCAGTTACAGAACGAGGTTTTGAGTCCCAGGTGTCTGAGTTTTTGTATTCGGTGCTGGGGGATGATTGTGTTTAATGCTGAAATGAAGTCCAAGAACAGCATTTGCACGTAGGAGTTCTTTGAGTCCAGGTGAGTGAGGGCTGCATGGAGAGCAGCAGCGATGGCATCTTCTGTGGATCTGTTTGACCTGTATGCAAACAGGTGGGTTGTGGGAGGGAGGATGGACTTAATGTTCTGCATGACCAGTCGCTCGAAGCACTTCATTATGATGGGGTCAATGCTATGGGCCAGTAATCATTGTAGCCAGATGGGATGGGGTTCTTTGGGACTGGTATTATGGTAACAGTTTTGAAACATGTGGGGACAACAGCTTAACTCAGTAGATGTTGAAGATGTCAACCAGGACATTCTTTAGCTCCTCTGCACAGTTCTTCAGAACGTGACCCGATATATTGTCTGGTCCAGCTGCCTTGCATGGGTTGATCCTGCAGAGGGTCCTCTTCACACTAGCCGGATCCAGACTTATGGCCTGCTCATCTGGAGGAGGAGGAGTCTTCTGTGCTTATGTGCTCTTTTGTGCTTCAAAGCAGCCAAAGAAGTCATTTAGGTTGTCAAGCAGTGTGATGTCACTCGCACAGGTCTGAGGTGGAGGTTTGTAGTTGGTGAGGGTCTGTGTGCCACGCCAGAGGGAACGTACATCTCTGGTGTTGCTGAAGTGGTCGGATATTTTCTTGCTGTACTGTCGTTTTGCCTCCTTGATGCCACGGGACAGGTTGGCTCTAGCAGTTAGTCCTGCAGTGTCGCCGACCCTGAAGGCTGCGTTCCAAGCCCTCAGGAGCATGTAGATCTCTGCTGTGATCCATGGCGTTTGGTTGGCACAAACAGTGATGGTTTTGCAGTGAGTGACATCATCAATGCACTTAGCTATGTATGCTACAACAATCTCAGTGTCCTCCTCTAGGTTTGTGTGCCTATTGTGAGTGGCTGCGTGCTTGAAAGTGTCCCAGTCTGTAGTGTTGAAGCAGTCTTTCAGAGCATCAGAGGCCCCCCTCTGGCCACACACGTACCTGCTTTTTTTGTTGGTCTAATTGTTTTCACTCTGGGTTTGTATGTCAGCCTTGACAAGATGGTGATGTGATCAGAGAGACCCAGGTGTGTGGGGGGGAGGGGGCTCTATATGCTTTCTTGTGAGTTGTGTACACCAGGTCCAGCAAATTGTCTCCTCTTGTTGGAAAGGCTACATATTGGTGTAGATTTGGTAGGAGGGCCTTTAAATCTGCATGGTTGAAGTCTCCTGCTGTGATGAGGAGTCCATCTGGATGCACTGTTTGTGTGTACTGATGGCCTGATAGAGTTCATTTAGTGCTTTACTCTTCTTGCTGATGGCAGTGGGTAGGGCATACACAGCGACTAGTAGGACGGATGAAAATTCTCTCTGAATGTAAAAGGGTCGGCGGCACTTGATGATCATAAACTCCACCAATGGAGAACAGTGTTTATGCACAACAGTTGTATCACGGCACCAAGCGTCACAAATGTACACACACCTCCCCCGCGGGTCTTCCCTCCTTCCGTGAACACAACGCGATAGCATGTTAGCCCTGCTAACTGAATGGCAGAGTTTGGTATATTGCCATTTAACTATGTTTCCATAAAGTTAAAAACACAGCAGTTCCTCCCATCACGTTGCATAGTTCTCAGGAGCTGTATGTGGTCTATTTTGTTGTCAAGTGAGTACACATTGGCCAGAATAAGGGAAGGAATCGGGATTCTGTGTGGGCTCGCGGTTAGCTTTGTTCGGACACCTCTGCATTTACTTCCTTTTTGTCGTCGCTCACACCGTCTACGGTGTCTCCATTTGGGATAAGACAGCAGTTGAGTCCAAGAATGTGGAGGTCTGGTGGAGAAGACCAAGGCCACTGAGTTCCTCTATAACCCTCTGATCCAGGACGTCATGTTTGGTCATATTCCTTTTGTCCAGAAGGCTGTGGCGACAGTAGCTTGTGCGCAGCATCATATATGTACAATAAACACATGAATATACACTTAGACATAATTTAAACACTAAATGGTACAAAAACACAAAGAAAAGGGAGGCCACTGCGTGTTCACGCTCCACCTAGCGGCTAAAAATTACCAGTGTTAAAAGCATATAACATGTTCATAAAGGAGAAATCAATCCCGCATTCTTATTCAAGTTTTCTGCTTCCTGTACTTAAGCCTCAGTCACCCTGCAGTCTGAGCAAGACAATATCATTGGAACAAGAAGCAGATGTATCTTTGCATTTTACCTATTTAACCAAATTGGCTTCAGAATTTGGTTGAAGATTTCATGCGCCAATATGCCAATGTTTTCTGACCCACAGTATGTCGATTTTCAGCATTGTCTTCTAACTTGATATGCACCCTCTTTTTTTTTTTAGCATTTACTGAAAGTATCAATATTATAGTTGCCAGAGTTTTTTAGTAACTACAGTCTAATTTTAAGAGTCTTGTCAGTGCATATGATTGTCCATGTGTATAAATGGATTGACGAAAAAAGGCCTTGCATAGTTGGAATACAGCTAGCCTAATGAAATATATACAAGAACATTTGGTTCATATTATTCCACCACTCATGTGGAGCTCTGATGTTAGCCTCTGGATGCTGGTGCACAGTCACAACTGAAAATTCTAGCTACTTCCTCCCATGGGATCACAACATTGTATTTTTTTTTTTTAACCTCTTGCGCTCCGGTGTACCGCGGACTGGCATGTCTCTGTGTCCCAGAGCGCACGAGGGCGCACGAGAGCGCCCTTGTGCGCCCTCGTGACATGTTTGCATGTTCTCCCCGCAGACACGGGGAGAACATGCAAACTCCACACAGATCACTGTTGGTCAGGAGCTGGGATCAAACCCAGGATCCCCCGGCCAAGGGTGAGTTGCTGTGTTGCCACAGTGCTAACCACTCCGCCACCACACTGCCCACTTGGAAGAGATAAAAACTGTTTTGTGATGAAAATTTCATCACGCCCACTGAATCTCACTATTAAAATAAAAAAAACAAATCAACGGAAAACCATGACTTTGGCTTTATAGGAATTTTTAACTTAATTTTCTTTTCGGCTTATGTCAGTAATTAACACGACCAATAAAACCCTTTGGAGAAAATGCATCCCAACTGTAAAATACAGATTTGTATGTGTGTATGTATGTGCAACTGGTAAAAAGATTCCCCTGCACACACTAGTGTGACAAGCTTCCACTTTATTCATTTTCTCAGTATTTACAATTGAAGGAGGGGTAGTATTTCTGCAAAAAAGGGAATGTCCTAAACAGAAGAGCCAAGTTGCAGAGGTCTGCTTTTGTTAAACTATAACTGGAATCCTGACCTAAACTTTATCAGAGAAAATGTGATTTTGGAATCAACAAATACAAGTGTTGTTTCCATCTGTGTGATGAAACCGTAGAGCATAAATATGAGCAGCAGTCCTCCATAGATAGACATGATAATGAAGTCAAGTTTGTACAGGTCACCAACTGGTTTTGTCTGAGAGGCCTGAACTGGGTTGCTGTCATGACCATCTGTAGAAAAGGGTATGAGTTCCATGATCCCAGGGGCTCTAGACAGCTGCGCAATTCATCTCAAAACTTTCCAAAAGGTAAAGATTCCCACCTGTAAAATGTGAGGAGGTTTCTCTTATGTCTGAAGTTGGAGTCAAGGAGGAGATAAGCAGTGGAGCTGAACACACGTTTATTATTACACAGGGCGCAGTGCACCTAGCCACACATACAGCCACTGGCAGAGGTAAAGGCAGAAAAGACCCCCCCCCCCCCCACCTGCAGCTCTTCTTATACCTACGGGGTTGGCGGGACTGGAAAGCAAATCCACCACCCCGTGCCACACAAATAACAGCTCCATATGAAATATAATATATGAACAAGAAATAACTACATTACAGTTTCTGCTCTGAAAGTCTCTGTGGTAGAGCCAAATGTTTCTGTGAATTCTTGCTGACATCTCCAGTCAACTGGTCCATCACTGGTTGTCACCAGCTCCCAGTAAACGGACAACACCTCTGTCACCCTCTGTAGTGCCTCTAAAGGAGACCCTCTGTAGATCCTCTCAAAACTTTCTGGCTTATCCTGCAGCATTATCCAGTAACATACCCGAGTATTAAATATTTACATTATAATGCAGATTTATATCTTCTTATGTTTCTGGACATTTTCCATGAGACAGACACTCACCTCATGTTCTTCTTTAATCTGAGGCACACATTTCTGAGAATAGATGTTAAGGACAAGGGCTCTCAGGGTCTGAACGTATCCATCATTGACTGACCCACGCTTATACTTGAAATGAGTACTGAGGAGCTCCAGGATCCATGGTAATGCAGCTTTTACAAAGCAACATTTACTCTGTGGGAAATCAGAGCCAAAAGGTAATGGATATACATCAAAACTGCAGCAGAGTTTACAGAAAGTTTCAGTCATGGGTTTTGGGATGAAAACGGGCTCATTAGATAAATGTTCTCCTACCAAGTTTCTTCGTTCTATGAAGGTGTAGGTCATTGAACACCCGCTTCTCAACTGGTTGTCCATCTGCAGAGACAAAAACATGACGATCTCAGCCCCAGAGTTATGTAATATGATCAATACAATGTTAATTTAACACCTACCAGTAGTCAAACTGTCAGCAGATGTTCCTTAGTGATGGAATGTCTGCACGGACCAGGGACCTCAGCCATAGTCAGTGGGAAGCTCAGGAACATAAGCAAACACATGCACTTAAGCTGCAACTAAAACAGCCATACATTTTGATCAGGTCAACTAGAAAAATACACTTATTAAACGTATGGTTTAATAAAAAAAATAGGTCAAACGGTAACTGCAGAAATCATATCTATCTATCTATCTACACTACCGTTCAAAAGTTTGGGGTCACCTCAGACAATTTTGTGTTTTCCATGAACAGTCACACTTTTATTTACCACCATGAGTTGTAAAATGAATAGAAAATAGTCAAAACATTGAAAAGGTTAGAAATAATGATTTGTATTTGAAATCATTTTTTCCTTCAAACTTTGCTTTCGTTAAAGAATCCTCCATTTGCAGCAATTACAGCACTGCAGACCTGACATGATTGCGCAAGGGTTTTCTAATCATCCATTAGCCTTCTGATGCAATGAGCAAACACATTGTACCATTAGAACACTGGAGTGATAGTTGCTGGAAATGGGCCTCTATACACCTATGTAGATATTGCACCAAAAACCAGACATTTGCAGCTAGAATAGTAATTTACCACATTAGCAATGTATAGAGTGTATTTCTGATTAGTTTAAAGTTATCTTCATTGAAAAAAAAAAAAAGTGCTTTTCTTTCAAAAATAAGGAAATTTCTAAGTGACCCCAAACTTTTGAACGGTAGTGTGTATATATATATATATATATATTTATATTAAGATAAATCAGTCTGGAAAAGGTTATAAAGCCATTTCTAAAGCTTTGGGACTCCAGCGAACCACAGTGAGAGCCATTATCCACAAATGGCGAAAACATGGAACAGTGATGAACCTTCCTAGGAGTTGCCGGCCAGCCGGCCGACCGACCAGTATTACCCCAAGAGTGCAGTGACGACTCATCCAAGAGGTCACAAAAGACCCCAACATCCAAAGAACTGCAGGCCTCACTTGCCTCAGTTAAGGTCAGTGTTCATGACTCCACCATAAGAAAGACACTGGGCAAAAATGGCCTGTATGGCAGAGTTCCAAGACAAAAACCACTGCTGAGCAAAAAGAACATAAAGGCTCGTCTCAGTTTTGATCCCCAAGACTTTTGGGAAAATACTCTGTGGACTGACGAGACAAGAGTTGAACTTTTTGGAAGGGGTGTGTCCCATTACATCTGGCGTAAAAGTAACAGCATTTCAGAAAAGGAACATCATACCAACAGTAAAATATGGTGGTGGTAGTGTGATGGTCTGGCACTGTTTTGCTGCATCGTCGTCGGCCTCCATCGGTCTATGATGACCATGGAAGAGAATCCTAAACGTCTACTCTGCTGGAACAGCAGGGCTGCTATAGTTTGGCACCAGCGCCGTCGCAGGAGCTGCCAGAACGATGTTGAGCACAACAGAGAACTGCCTTAGGGGCTCCGACTCCGGATTTTTCCTCAGGGTTTACTCCCGAAGTTTTTCCTGTGATCGGGTGTGCCGCAAGGCGGACAGCGAGCAGTATCGAGTACCGAGCAAGTACTGAGCGAGTATTCTGGCCAATATGGCGATGTAAACAGCCATGGACTAAAAACGTTCCGCCTGCTCGTGGAACAGGTCATTCACACTCGCAGACAATCACGCTATATGTGTCTATAATGACTATAGATAGGATTTTCTTTCCATGCACGCAAAAAAAAATTTTCCCGGCTCCGACTACCTCGCTTTAATGCGCCTTATAATCCGGTGCACCTTATGTACGAAATTAAACCATCAAATAGACCGTTCATTGATATTGCCCCTTTTAATCCGGTGCACCTTATAGTCCCAAAAAATATGGTATATATACAGTATATGTATGTTTTTTCACATGACATACAGTCATGTGAAAAAATTAGGACACCCCATTAAATATTCAGTCGTTTATTAAGAAATGTTCACATATCTATGTTTAACCTTGTTTTTGTTTTTATTTGCATTTTTAAACGTTTATTTTAGCCATTTTAAGTAGGAATGAATGTGGTGGTGTCCTAAAAAAGATGTGGGGGGGTGTCTTAATTTATTCCTCACTCTTTGTTTCTCATTCTACAGAAAATTTGAAAAAAGTCTTTAATACATTTTTAGTCATTTAGTTGTATTTCATGACTCTCCCCGTATGTTTAACATTGATATTAAATATCCATAGGTCCAAATATGTTAAAAAAAAAAAAAAAACACACAGGCTTATACAAGGTATCCTAATTTTTCACATGACTCTTTATATTGTGCAGTAAATTGAATCCAGGCGGACTTAATGTTTCAACTCTGAATTAAATATAGTGGATAAGTTATTCACACTTTGCTCACATGGTTTCAGTTCAGTGTTGTTTTTCTAATCATCCACTTGACTTCCTTTGACTTCCAAGTTTGTTACAATTTTTGTAATAAACAATTAAACAAATCCAAGTAGCACTCTGAAGCGAGACAACAAGAAGAGATTTATTTGTTCTCTTGGTCTACTTCTGAGATATATTAGGTTACAAAGAGCATTCTTTCAAAGCCACAGACACAAATAGTCTTCCTTTCATGTTTGGATATCTGTTCCTCAAAGCAGAGCTGAATAGTTGCAGATCCATGAAAAATAATTATTGAAAAAGTGATCTAAATCTTATGCTGCCAAAGCAGCATTCTTTTTAACACTTGTTAAACATTAGTTTTTCCAACTCTGAATAGCCATAGTGTATTAATAATCCAATTAATATTGTATAATAATACTGGCATTTGACAAAGACTGGAGCACATGATGTAAAAGTCATTTATCATGATTTGTTTTCTCTATGCTGTCTCCGTGTATTTCTATGTAGGCAGCAGTCAAGCATTTAATTTGAGGTATGGCATAACACCAGCATGTTCTGTGCTTGGTTGTGGTAGTGCACCTATTCACTCTCTGATTATAGAAAGGTTCTCACCTACCTTAGCTTTGCTCTGAGTCAGGGTTGACACAAGAATGGTCATCTGGTACGTGTTTGACAGTGGAAAACACCAAACTCCTGTTAGACTCACTGAAGCAAACAAATCCTTTTTATATATCCACATTCACTTCATTGAAAGGAATCTGCTATTAAGAGAATCTGACATTTTGTCATTTGGTAGGCACCCTGCTTCAAAGCCTTAGCTGATGCGCTCCTCCTCTGCTGAGAAAACTCATGCTGAGCCTATTTCAGTACAGCTGAAACAGTTCAGTCCTTTAAAAGACCTCCCACCACTCCTAAGTCAACCTTACACCATCCTTGACTCTGCAGATGTCTAGTGGCAGAATGTTTTTGATTTTTTTTTTTTTTTTTTTTTTTTTTTAACTGGAAATGCTGACTTCTGTTTAACAAAGTCCTCAAGAGGGTTTTTGTAGACCACCGCAGGCCCCAACGTGGCTGGGTGGGTTATTCTGTCGCTGTGTCAGCCGTGCTCCTACCTGAACAGTTTTTTTTTTTTTTTTTTTCCTTCACAGTCTTCCATAGGGAGAACAGTTCTGCGTGAGGGGCTTTGTAGCGGCCACCTCCCTGGGGCTGTTGGACCCCTGGGGCCAGGGCCAACCTTCATGACACTGGGGCCCGGGTCCCACACTGTGGTAGCTGACTCCTGTGAAGCGTCACTGTCTGGAGCAGCCACCTGGACACACTGTAGTTGGTTAGCGTGCCAAACCAAATCGTCTGTCATCCGAAAGCATGCCATTCCCAGCTTCACCATGATGCTCAACGCTGCCCGTTGTTTTGCTAGCTGTGGCCCGGTCAGTCGTCATCCCGGTCTCTTGCTGGTGTGAACCCGATCCCACTCCATGACTTGGAGCGGCGCCTTGCTTGCTTTTACGCATTGTTGTGCTTCTGGTGGCTCTGCGCCCTCGTTCGGCTTGGGACCTCCGTTGTGCTGCGGTGGTTCCATTGTCACCGTGTTCATTGCAGACCCTTCACCCTTTGTCTCTGTCGTCAGTTGAGGCTCGTCGTGGGTACGGAAGGTGTCCGGTGCCTCTCCAGTGTCGCTCGTTGAGGGGGACTCGTCACTCGTCAACTCGATTGTGACCTCCGTAGCTTGTTGAGCAAGGGTAAGGAAGCAGTCTGGTGCAAAAATTAATTTTCTGGACAGTTAGCAAAATCTTTTCAGTTAACCAACTAATAATTACAGAAGAAATACTATTTCTCAGCTTAACTTTATTGAACCACGCAAAGAGTCAACATGGCCACATATCCTCCCAGCTCTGTCCTGGGAAGACCCTGAACAAAGGAAGTCTCTCCTACATATAACTTCTGAGTTGGTGGGCGTTACTTTCCAGCAATACCTATCCATTGTTTCAAACTGTCCTCTTGGCGTCCAGATGGCTTCAGAGCTCTTTTATGACTTCCATCCTGTCCAGATGTCTGCTTTTCACCCTTACACATGCCCATATATGGAAACAAGAACAGAGACTTTTCCTGTGAAGCTATTATGTGTGTGTGTGCATGTGCGTTTAGTATGTGTGTATTATGTGTGTAAGCAACTGGTTTTTATGTGTGAATGGTTGGGAGAGCATTTGATTTGCATGTCAGAATGTGTGTGTGGGTATATGTGTGAATCTAAGAGATATGTGTATGCAAGCACTTTGTGTAATATGTAATTAATTAATCTTCACTGTTTATTGTCACAATCTGAGCACATGTGGAATTCCACCGTGCTCTGTCTCCTTATCCTCTCTTTCTTTATTTGTATAATGTTGTACTTTAGAGTTCTAATCCTTGTTATTTTATCTGTAGTTGGTTTCACATATTCTATATTGTCTGTTGTTTGGCTTATTTTTCTGTTTACATTCACTGTAGTTTTGTTACTCACATGTTTGGGGTTTACTTGTCCTTATTTATCATTTTGACGTATTTGTAACTTGCCATTTCCTTTTTTCCCTTTCTCTCGGGGTTGACAGCTGTCAATGGCCTGATGAGTTTCACTCGGTGGGACGTAGCCTGTCAGCTGTCAGCTCCCTCATCTCTGCCAGCTGACCTAATTGTCTCTTCATTTTTCTTTTGCTCGCTCAGATTGCTCACACCTTTCAGTACTTATTTTAGTTTGTTTGTGTCCTTATTTAAGGGCCCGTGCACCATTGTTGGGCGTGGCACTCTACTTGTTATCCTCTTCCTCAAGACGTGTTTCCTCACCTGCTTCTGATATTTTCTCTGGCGTATATTTCACGACTAGATATACGAAGGTTAGCTAGCAATCCCCCTCGCCTTGCAAGTAGCTATCAGCTTACCTGTGCTCTTCTGGTGTTGTATTTTTTGTCTTGTCAAATAAATTCGCAAACTCACAGCTGGCCTGTGGAGCCTTTCGCTGCCCTGATGGGCTAACATGACAATATATTACAACAGTTATTTCCTCTCTTGACTCTGTTTTATGGAGTCAATAACTATAATAAACAGGTATCAGACACCTGATGTTATTCTCATGTGTGATGAGTGAAACCTATAAGCAATATATACTTTCATGAGTAATCAGTGTAATGCAATTTCTTTTCTGTATGCATTCTTTGAGCATCTATACAGGAAAAATTCTCGCCTCATTTCTACTACCTTTGAGAACCATAAAAATGAGTCATCATTTACAAACATGCAGTATTGCAATTTCAATATCAAAAATAAAAACTTTAAAAAACTTCTATTAAATTTACACAATTTTCAACTGTTACATCATGCTTAAGTCATTATTGGCATATTGTCAATACCAACATTTTTTTCTTGCAGAGACACTGGTAGACATGATATTAAACCTGACTATCCTCATCACTTGAATTCTTGTCGCTCTCCTCCTACTGAGCTAATATGAGATACTGGTGTGCACCAGCAGCATGTACTGTTTTTTCAATAAGGCCTCTACAACAGGGAATGCAGCAGCATTCTACACACATAAAGATGGCATTTCTAATCATAAGGGATACTATTGTGTTGTTTGTTTTTTATCACTCCTGCCCACCGTCCAAAGAAGGATTGTAGCCAGGCAGTGAAGACATTGGGTTCATACCAAGTATCTTGGCCAAAACTCAGTCCTAAGAATATTCTTTCCAACCCCTGCCCAAGGAAATAGTGCAAGTGTAACCTTTCGGCCAATGCTCCAATGTTTAAATTCAACTGATATATTTGCTGCTCAGACTGCATCATGTCGTTTGTATTCCAGGTCTCTCTTTCAAAGCTCTGACTGTCTGACTTAATCCAGAAACATCATGATAGTGTGGTCAGTCAGTCATACAAGGGCATAGACACCTCCCAGTTAGAGAGCAGGTGTGAGTAGACCCTATGCCCACAGAGCCACCATCCTCCATTTAGTTCAAAGGTGTTGTTCTGCCCTGCCACCATTGACACTGGGACTACGACTGCAGAGGATGGCTTGGAGGAACTGTTTGAAATGTTCCTAAGTCCTGAGCAGGAGAAATTTGTTTTATTTGTCCTACTAGCAAGGAACTCTGCATATCCCAACCAATATTTAGTTGTGAATACTTGTTCTGCATATCTTGGTGTGTGTTTGCTATAGTATTATTGTTTCACAATTAGGATTAGGATTAATAGTAGTCCATGCCTTCGCTCTCTAAAGGGTCTTTTCCAAGTTCATTTACTCCAACATAATATTGTCCAGTTTAAGAGTCATCGGGTCCTGTGTGACTGAACACATCAGTCCAATTACATGGAGGAGTGCACATGTACTTATGACGCTTCATATATCACAGACTCAGATTCATAGTGCACGGAGTGGTCACAATTACATATATCACAATAGTTAAACTACACAAGCTTTATCTTCAGTGCACGTTATGGTGGATTGTGTCCCTTTATCCTTAATATCAATGTTTATTGATTTGTCATTTATCTTTTAAAATAGCTACTGAGCTACACAACAATCATATCAGAAGGACTATGACAAGGACAAGCACAAGGAACACACCATTCAAAAAACTGGAATCTACATCATTAAACTCTGAGGGGTCTTTCATCGTCAGCCATTTTGAGTGTATTCTACCTGCTGTGGACTCTTAATTTCTTTACCAAGGTTTGAGACAATCAGGTCAGCTAAAATACCTGACTCCCTTTGTAGCCCCAGACCTCATCCACAACAGCAACACTGTCTATGGGTAGCTTCTATGGTTTGTTTTGATAATTTACAGTGTGTAAGGTGTACCCAAGTGTCTCTGCCTTATGCTTTTGCAGCTGTTGGAATTGACAGTATTACCTTATATGGCCCCTGCCAGAAAGCTTCTGACCAGGTCTTCTTTTTACAGTCGTTGTAAGTACTTGGTTTCTGGATTTTATGGTGATGATTCCTCCTGTGTATTCCTTCCTAGGAAGAACAGCATGAACAGAATCCTTTGAGTCAACATTTTTAACATGTAATCTGCTAAACCAAATCTCTTCATCTTCTGGGTTAAATGGTCTAAGAGGGAATACTAACTAAGGCTTTTCATGTAAACTTTAATGGAGATAAACCTTCTTTTGTCATATAAAATAGTATCAAAGGTAAACAATAAATCTAATTCTGTCCTGTTTCTACCAATGTTTTCTTAATCTTTCTGTACTGGTCCGGTTATATCGTTCCACAGATCCTGCAGACTGTGGATGATATGTTGCATGGTGTTTCAAATCAAAGTTCAACACTTTCCCTAAATGTAAAATAATTTGTAACCATATCCACTATAACTAAACAATATCTCTTCCCTTCACATTTGGTTAGCTCAATGAAGTCCATGCAAATGTTCTGAAATGGTTATTGGCAAAATCTTGTAGCAAAAATTTCAAACCCATAGGCTGTGATAACTAATAACCGATATCACCATCCCTCTCTTGAACACATGATGAACGTGTATGTGTTCAAATAGCAACATAGTGAAATATTTTTTGCGGGAAGATGGGTTTACCCTTTGGTCAAGTATAAATTTGGGTACCTTGATTAAAAAAACACAGCACCTTACTTAATCACTTATAGACTTCAGCCTGCGGAGATATGTTTTGTTTGCATATTTCTTTATCAGGAGATGCCAGCAATATATCATAAAGGTGCAATTGGTTTCTGTTAGGGGGTATAAAATTGTCACAAGGCTGAGTGCGGTGTCTCACTGGGCTCAGGCTCTTAATTTTCCTTTGAGTTTTTTCTGTATTTTTCCAGTGTTGTGTTATTTAATGTTTCTTGATTTAAGATGTGTCCTTGGTGGTGTGCTGTTCTGTTAGTTTTAATGGCGTTAGTATTATTATTTTGTCTGTCTCTGTAATTTAGGATTTATATATTTTGTTTCTTTTGTGACACAAGCCTTTACTTTCTCTTCCAGACACTTCCACCCTGTCATCTTCTTGCATGGGCTGTTTCTGTTCCTTAGTCGTCTCAGCTGTAAGCTATTCTGTAAATAAGTCACCTGCCCGCTCATATGATACTTACCTGCCATCAATTGTTTCATTTTGTTTTGAGCTATTTAAGGACTGTTATTTTGCCTTCTCATTGCCGCAGTCTTATATGAGTTTCACTTTGTCTCCACCAGAGCCCTGTCCCTGCTCTGGTGTGCTTTATCTGTAAGTTTGCTCTCTTGTTTGTATTTTTGTGTTAAGAGCACTGCGATGGACTTTATGTTGTTAAAAAAAAATTACCACAAACTCCCGGTCCAGTGCATAGGTCTCTCTGCTTTCATTGGATTCATGAAAGAAGACTGCGGCCAGTAGAGACCCAGCTACTGTGAGTTTGTGGATTTTTGTTTTTTTGGTTTTCACTCACTTGTTTTCTGTGGAGCTCATCATGTCCCCAGCATGCCGGTCTCCAACAATCAAAGGGAGGTTGGCAGCGGGATCCCCAAGTGTGGAGGAGGAATTGGCTGCTGAATTTATCCAGGGATTTGTGGATGAAGCCCTCACCTCCGGCAGCCCAAAGAAAATCTGGGAAGAGGTGAATGCGGCAACTGCCATTGTCCAGGCGCATACGGGGTTGTGGAAGCATGCCCAGTTCGAGGACTACGCTCCACGACAGACACCCTGCTCCACCTCCAATTTGCTCATTCCTGCTCCGGCTCTATTAGCTCCATGACGCCATCATCCTGCTCCGGACAGCTGGAAAAATACTCCCACCTCTCAGGCAGCAACTTCCCCTTCGCCGAGGCAGAAGCCTCCCTCAGCAGTGCACTCTTAGTGCGTTTTCTCTCCGGCTGTATTGTCAGCCTCTTCCCTCTCCACAGCTGCTGTTTCCTGCTTCTCCTCGATAATCTCTCCTGCTGCTGAGAGGTCCTCTGTTTTTCCTCCGGTTCTGCCTGCCTGCGTGTCCACAGGAGCGGCTCCTCCACGATCCTCTGAGGGGCCCATATTCACCATAGCCACGGAGAGAGATGACCCTACACCTGCTGCAGCAGGAAACATAAAGCACCGGAACACAGGCAAGTGTCATTTCATTCTCCCTCATTTTATGATGATATGCCTTGCCTGATTCCCGGTAGTGAGGCTCAGTGCAGTCCCCTGAGCCCTTACCGCCTGCTGCAGCCATTCATTTCTCACCTGCCCTCTGTGTCTCTTCCTATCCTCCCTGAGTGTCCACCAATTACAGGGTTGAGCTGCCAGACGATGGAGGAGTCTGCAGTTCTGGAGGACCTATTCTCAGCCCTGCAGCCACCGTCTGGAGGGAGGGAGAGTGCTGGTACCGAGCTGACATCTGCGCCGATGATGAAGCGTCTCTGGGCCTCAGCGGAGCAGCATCCAGCGCCAGCAGGAACTCAACCTCCTGTCACTACGCAGGATGAGCCACCTGCATGGGTTACCTTCCTGGGGGGTCCCAGGACTGCATTGACCACCATGCCTGCTATAGGGGCTGTGGCAGCAGAGCTGGACCTCCAGAAGGCCGGGCCAAAAGAGCCATCGCCTGGATCGACAGAGTCCTGGACGGCGGTAGAGCTTAAGCTCAGGCAAGTGCTCTCCTTTGTTTTCATTGTTTCAGTTTTGGAGAGATCTTGTCAGGCTCTTGGTGGGGAGAGCCAAATGCAGCCATGAGCTGCACCTGAGCTCAACTCGTCGGGCTCCACTGCTGCCGGTGACCCTGACCCGTTTCTTTGCCTCTTTTGCTTGAGCTTTCCCCCAGGGTCATCGAGGATTGTCCATCTCTGCCAGAAGTCTCCGTGGGCCCTGGCTTGCCACCTGAGATCCCCATGCATCCAGTTCCTCCCGCTAAGGTCGTCGCGGGCACTCTGTCCCAGCCCCGGACCTCCATGGGTGCTGCTTCCCCTCTGGCTGAGGTCATTGCGGGTGTTCCGTCCCAGCCCAGGACCTCTGAGGGTGCTGCTTCCCCTCCGGCTGAGGTCATCATGGGTGCTCCATCCCAGCCCGGGACCTCCGTGGGTGCAGCTCCTCCTCAGTCCGGGTCTCTGTGTGTGCTGTTTCCCAGCCGGGGACTGTTGTGGGTGCTGCGTCCCAGCCTGAAACTTACTTGGGTGCTGCGCTCCAGTGTGGGCCCACCATGGGCATTACGCTCCAGCCCGAGGGCCACCGTGGGTGCAGCGTTGGCCCAGCCCGGGTCCACTGAGGGTGCTGCAATGTCCCAGTCCTGGACCACCGCGGGTGCAGCTCCACTCCAGCCCAGAGCCACCACGGATGCAGCTCCGCTCCAGCCCAGAGCCACCACGGATGCAGCTCCGCTCCAGCCCAGAACCACTGTGGGTGCTGCAGTGTTCCAGTCCGGGACCACCGAGGGTGCTACAGGCCAAGCTGAAGGCGTCGTGGTTCCCCCTCCTCTGCCTGACGGCGCTGTGGTTCCCCCTCCTCTGCCTGACGGCGCTGTGGTTCCCCCTCCTCTGCCTGACGGCGCTGTGGTTCCCCCTCCTCTGCCTGATGGCACTGTGGTTCCCCCTCCTCTGCCTGACGGCACTGTGGTTCCCCCTCCTCTGCCTGACGGCACTGTGGTTCCCTCTCCTCTGCCTGATGCCGTTGTGGTTTCCTCTCCACGGCTTGACATTGTTGTGGTTCCCCCTACTCCTCTGCCCCTTCTGTCATTTGGCTTCCCAAAGGGGTAGCCGCCTCCTTGGCCACCCCTTCTGTTTAGTTGGCTGAAAAACCTGGGCCGACCGCCTGACGGACTGTGCCATCGGGTTGGGTGGCTTATATTCTCCTGCAGGCCACCCAACTCATACCACCTCGCCATCTGTCAGGCCTGGGACTTTGGCCCGCAGCCTGAACTGTTTAGTTCTTTATCCAAGGCGGCCTAGGGGCCTGGTTTTGTGTGGGTGCAGGTCATGAGTGGGATTTGTGTTTTTGTTCCCTCCTAGCTTGTTCCCCCCACCACCCACCCGGGGTGGTTTATTGCAATACCTTTATTTGGGGGGGTGGGGGGGGCCTTTTTCTGTTTTGATGATACCTTGGGGTGTCTGGATCCCTCCCCTTGGGGGGGGGGGTCTTTGTCATGAGGCTGAATGCAGTGTCTCACTGGGCTCAGGCCCTTAATTATCTTCTGAGTATTTTCTGTATTTTTCCAGTGTTGTGTTATTCTCCTGTGTCTTGATTTAAGATGTGTTCTTGGTGGTGTGTTGTTCTGTTAGTTTTAATGGTGTTAGTGTTATTATTTTGTCTGTCTCTGTAATTTAGGATTTATATGCTTTGTTTCTTTTGTGACACGAGTCTTTACTTCCTATTCCAGACACTCCCACCCTGTCATCTTCTTGCATGGGCTGTTTCTGTTCCTTAGTCATTTCAGCTGTAAGCTATTCTGTAATTAGGTCACCTGCCTGCTCATGTGATACGCACCTGCAATCAATTGTTTCATTTTGTTTTCAGCTGTTTAAGGACTGTTATTTTGCCTTCTTATTGCCACAGTCCTATACGAGTTTCGCTTCGTCTCCGCCAGAGCCCCGTCCCTGCTCTGGTGTGCTTTATCTGTAGGTTTGCTCTCGTTTGTATTTTTGTGTTAAGAGCACTGTGCTTGACTTTATGTTCATAATAAATTACCAAAAACTCACAGTCCAGTGCATGGGTTGTTCTCTCTGCCCCGAGGGGTGCTTCATGACAAAAATGTACAAGATTTGCTGAAATTGCCTGAGAAAAAGTTGTAGGAGACTCACAGTAACCCTGTGGTAGACTGGTGAATATGTACTTTTTGTTTTTGGATATTAATGTAAACCAGAATTGATGATCTGGGTGTACTGGCATTCTAAATACATTGCTAGTGACTACCACTGTGAAAAATTGCGTTTGGCGTTTTAGTTCATTCGACAATATGTGTGATTGTGGTACACAATGAGCACAAAGAATTATAGCTTTGTTAATTCCTGCAGGTCCTGCATCATCAGGACGTTTCCCACAGGAATGGGGAGGCTGAGCATGACACCCTGACATCTGCTGCTTTTTTTGCTCTTTTAGGACCTGTGTAACATTTTTGAGCTTCTGGACAGAGAGGATATTGCCTATAGTGTGACTTTGATGTTACAGTGACATACTTTGCTCCCATTTGCTAGACCAAGATCTATTTTGTTTTACCATAATGAATTTAGAATTTGCTTCAAATTCTTCCTCTCTTCTGTTAATGTTGTATGGTCATGTAAGAGATTTCTGGGTGTTAGTTGTGCACAGCCTTTTGTGTTGTGGTTACCCAGTTAAGTAACAATGCATATTATGCTAATTTAGGAGAATATTTTGTCTTAAGGTCAGATGTTGGCTTCCAATGGATGGCTATATTCCTCAGCAGAGGTGACAAAATGGCCAACATTTTTTCCAATCCATGTGTTTGGGTCTGACCAGTGAGATGTGTGGAACCCCATTGTTTAAAATGTCTCTTATCCTCAACAGATAAGACAATGAATACTTCCACATATCCCCTTGGTGACCAGTACAAGTTTTTTATGACCAATCTGGAAGATGGATTTGCAAAAAAAAAAGTTTGTTCATAATTTGGATCAGATCAGTTCAATTGCCTATAGTACATGGTGCAATGATATTGATTTGGAGATTGCCAATCAGTAGGAACTGTGGATGTAAAATGCTGTGATGTCACTCAACATGGACCGGCTGTGACCAGGTCGAGTGAGTATCAGTATTTCAGTTTGGAAGTCTCATAAACTATGTTTATTTCCTCAACATGTGGGTACCCTCTGACAAAATGAACCACCCTTCAACAGTGTTACCAGTAGCAAGAGCCTTTACTTTTACAGATTTTGCTAAGTATTCTACTGTTAGTTTGCCATTTGCAGATTTTAACTGTTACTTTTCCTTCTGGCTTGGAAAAACCCTGTATGTCATTACTGATCTACATGCACCTGTGTCACAAATTTAATAGGAGTACCTTGAACTTCCAACATTACTTCTGGTAAACACTGTATTGTTAACGCTAGATCAAATTCAGGTAAGTGGAAGATGTCTGCTATTTTCTAATGATATAATTTTCTGGTAATTTTCTGTATACAGTATGTGTATGAGTGAGTCCGCTTATCTGTTTTAGTCTTAATCATGCAGTCCAGTTTTGTCATAGTGGATGTGAGTCATGGGTGTCTCCCCCTCCCAGAAGCCGGTCTTGACATCACTCAGTTTCCATTGTTGAATTGTGTTCCCTCCTCGGCCACGGCCCCTCCTCCTCCACTGCTGTCCTCCCCCTCCTCTTTCTGGCTTTCTTAATAAAAGACAGAATTCAAGGGCCAGGCTCCCATGCGTCAGCAATCACATTACAGGTTTTTCTTTAAATTTTTATTTTCCTATCATACCTAGATTCCCAATTTTCAGACAGCGTACACCAATCTGTTAATATCTTGAAATTTAGTACAAACAATATTTGCAAGTGATCCAGACCAGCTGAGAGTTTTGTGTAAATAGTTTGCTGTTATTCTAAGCTTAGTTTTCACTAAATAACTATATTTTATTTGTCTGAATTAAGTCTAAGAGTTTGATCCCTATAAAATAGATTTCATACTTTGATTTAGGTTCTAAAAAAATAATTAAAAATGATTTAAACATCGTTTCATCTACGTTCAAATCATAGATGCAAAAAGATTCTAAACGTTGTTTTCCCAGTAACATAAGACACTCCTCCATTATTCATCAGATTGATGTAATTCTGATTTTTATTGCTTTGACATGAAGTGTGCACCTTGCTTCTGGGTTAGGATGCAGAGTTGTAAAAATAAGGGGAAAAGTGATACTTATTTCCTCACTATACTGTGAATTTTAGCTAGAGTAATGTTATTGCTTTTTACACACACACACATTCTAAACCCAAATTGTTGGAATGTGTCAATGTTCTGCAAGGTGGGGGGAGGGGGGGGGGGGGTCTCAGCTCAGTGCGATATGGACATGTACGGTTTGGAAAGCAGATCACGGCGCCCATCTGAAATCCAATTTTAGGTGTATTTTAGGTCAGTCAATTAAAATAATGCCATTCCAAGACATTAAAAATGGTTCTTGCAACAGAGCATTACATTCAGGCTTATGCTGTGCCTTCATGTCAGTCGCTGTAACTGGTTTTTTTTTTTTTTCCCTACTCTCTCTTAGACTTTTAGTGAATGAAACTGCTGGTCAGTTATTGTGAAATGTGACTTTAGTGGTAGTTTAAAGCATCAGTTATTCAGTCTTCAATTTTCGTGAACACGTGCTGGCTGCAAATGATTCACGAATGCTGTTTACACAGGCTAGGAGAACTTATAAGCAGTTTGTTGAATCTGGAGTGGCTTGTTAGTGCTAACACAGCATCCTGGCAAGATACACATCATTTACAGACAAACACTAAAATGTTCTTGAATGAGATTCAATATTTGAGACACCATCAGAAAAGTAAATGGAAAACAACAATATAATGTATTTTACTTATGTGTGGTCGGTTTGATCATCTTTGTCCCATCTCTCGATGTCCCTTTGTTTTAAATTCTTTTCCTGTAGTCATTGAGGCAGGACGGGGTCATTAGGCGATGAAGCGGAGGGGGGGCGGACGCAGCCAATTCAAGTGGGTCTTAGAGGACCTCACACAGCCGTTGGGGTAGGGAGGCCCAGAACCACAGCTACCACAATCGTCTTGGATTAATGGAGAAACAGACACACCATTAAACAGCGTCTTTTTTTTTTTTTTTTTTTTTTCATTTTTTGACATGCTTATTTTTTTTCATGTCACCGTTGCAGCGTCAGTCTCTCATGCTTACATTTTTCCTTCCCTTCTTTCCAAAACACTCCTGTGTTTCAGTGTTTCCCCTTAAATATTGCACACAACTTTCACATTCATTTATTTCTTTTTTTTTTTTTCAGTACTATTTGAATTACCCCCATTTTTATATATTCTCAACCTAGGATTTTAACGTTGGTAAATGGCATTCACGTATATAGCGCTTCTATTCTCATCTCTTGATGACCAAAGTGCTTTATAGATCCTGCTATCCACCCATTCACACACTGAATAATAATAATAACACGATCCCTTTTATAATTAGGAATAAATCTACTTCTCTCTTCTGCCCAGATTAAAGTTAAACCTCTTCACTCTCCAGCTGATTGGGTAGTGTCTGCCTCACTGCATCAAACCAGCTATAGAGCTGGTGTGGTAGTCTTTGCTTTGCTGTGCACATGGTCTTAAAGTTTTCCTTTCATCCAGAAAGATACTAAGGTCCCCAAAATTATTAGAAAAATTTCCTTTACAGTTAACTTGGAAACTCAATTGGAGATACATTTATGAAAGAATGCAGTTCTTATAGTTGACCACAAGATGGAGGCAGTTCTTTCTGCACTCAAGGAGGAGGAGGAGACACAGTGACGTCACTTGGAGGCGTTTCAAGATGGTGTTTACATGCATATGCGCACTGAATACCTCATGGCCATTTCAATCATGCACAAATGTGAACACGCAATGTGACCACGAAGCCCATTGACCACAAACCATGCCTTGTTTTTGTTTTTTCCCCCCAAGAAACTGGAAAGCCATCTCCTTAAATCTATTATTATTCATGCAAACATAATCTTGCAACTTTAAGTTAGTGTTCAATTCAGTGCTGTTAACTCAAATAATATCTCAATAACCTCCACCATGCTTCAAATACAATCTCTCAGCCCAAACTCAGGAGAGTGGGCAAATAAACCCCTCCCCTTTGTGGAAAACGCCTAACTTGCCTTTGTTTCCCGCACGGCAAGACGTGTACTGTTTTAGTCAAATCACTTAAATATATACACTATGGGAAAAAGAGTTAGTAGATCTTTACAGCCCCGCTGTTATTTCTCAAAATACACATTTATCCCCTCAAGATTCACAGAATCAGCATGCACGATATGGACAATATACAGTATACAGAGGTTTTTGGGTATTTGAGTGTGTGTCTTTCCCTGCCGCACTGAATCTGCATATTCTTTTCTCTTAGCTTAACTTTATGTAGAGGAATACTTTCATTGGGCCACGTTCGGTCACCAATACAAGAGGTATCGCATCATAAAGTTCAGTCTTATAGTGATTTTAAATATGCTAAACATTTTAAAAAATATATATGGAGCTCCTAGTAGATTGGGGCCCTTAGCAGATTGGAGATTAAGGCAGTGGCCTACCTTTGCCTAATGGTAAGTCTGTCATGATCGCCTCTCTGGGGGAAAAACAAACCCAAACGCTATGACTGCAATGAGGACATTTATTAACAGAAAAGACACAACAGTTCAAAAATAACCGTGTAGACAAATACAGAAACTTACACAGATGAGCTTCTCCTGGGTGGAGAAGTCCCAGGAGGGGGAGACTGCCCTAGGAGCAGGAGAACAGTCTGAACATCATTGTGGCTGCCACACTGGTGGAGAGTGCAGCAGACAAATAAATAGTGGGGAACTAACAAGCTGCAGGTGCAGGTGGCAGGTGACCTAATTACCAACTGATTGCAGCTGAGAGGACCTGAAGCACACTGATCAGCTGGAGGGTGTGCCTGGGAAATGAGAGCAGAGCTCTGCCATGAAACAGGAAAGTAAACCAATACACATATACAGAAAATAACCAAAAACAGATTTACAGACAAATAATACTTAAAAAAAAGTGGAGGTCTGAGCTCAGAAACATGACAAAGTCCACCTCTGCTACAACCAAATGTTGCAGCAAAAATTGAGACTCAAACCAGGCAACATTTTCCCAGTCTTCTATTGTCCAATTTTGGTGAGCCTGTATGAACTGTAGCCTCGGTTTCCTGTTCTTCGTTGACAGTAGTGGCCCAGTTGAGGTCTTCTGCTGCTGTAGTCAATCTACTTCAATGGTCTATATGCTGTGCCTTCAGAGATGCTTTTCTGCATACTTCCACTGTAACGAGTGGTTATGTGGGTTACTGTTGCCTTTCTGTCAGCTCCAGCGACTCTGGCCATTCTCCTCTGACCTCTGGTATCAATAAGACCTCTGGGCCTGAAGAACTGTTGCTAACTGGATGTTTTCTCTTTTACAGCCCATTCTTTGTAAAACCTAAAGATAGTTGTTGTTGAAAATTCCAGTAGATCGGAGTTTGCTGTATGAAATACTTCAACCTCCAACAAACCTTCCTCCCCCATTCTGATGCTCGGCTTGAACTTCAGCAGCTCATCTGACCATTAATTTATTAAGCTGCTGCTGTGTGTCTTGCTGATTAGATACTTGCATTAGCAAGCAGTGGAACAAATATAAATAGTAAAGATGCTGCTGAGTGTACTTAGCAATACAAGATTCTAACTTTTTTGCTTTTTATGCTTTTAGAAATAACAACAATATTGACCTATAGCTAAATATTTGAGTGACAGCTGAATTTTGAAGGAACCCACAACAATTTTCTCCAGGCTTTCCCCTGGAACCGCTGGCAAACAGTAGACTAACAGTTTACAGTTGGTAACTGAGGGCGACAAGTAAACAGAAAAACATGTTCACACACATCGGCTAGAATGGCCAGTCAGCAGATGCTGCACAGCCTCTTCCACACATTGGAGTAAAGGGACTCATCTGACCTTCTCTTTGTTCCTCCGAAAATGACAGAGGAGTGCAAAGGAAATGTACAGCCTGGTTCATAAAGGCTTTGCTATTTTACAGCTTTAATTAGTATGGACTTGCACATCGCCACATTCTGCATGCTTGTGTGCATTTGTTCACTTTGGGTGACTACAGTTTGTTTTTCTCATGAATCATTCCCAAGTTCGAATTAAAATATCAAAATGTTTTGGATGTAATATATTATTTCAACAAATCAATATCTATCTGGGGCGATGCAGGTTCCAGGCAGACGGCATGTGTACAGATATGAGAAAGTTCATCGACGGCCCCAGCACCTACCTTTCACTCCCTGACGAGCTCAAGTCAGCCATAGAAGCCATCACATACATCGCAGAGGCTCTGCAGGCTGAAAAGGACTATGTAGCTGTAAGTTTGCCTTACTCAGGATTTCCACTGACTCCAGATGTGGTCCGTTACAGTTATGACCCAGTCTCCACAGCACATAGCTCCCATTCAAATTAATGTTCTACTCTCCACCTGGTCTGGACCACTGCAGAACGAATCCGGCTTGTCAGATTCAGATTGCTAAAAATACACAAGGAGTTGATTTTTGATGGATGCCGGATCCAGTTCGCAAGGAAAAGCCCCGGTATCTACTGTATTTAATAACTGTTTGTTCATTAAAAACTACTTCAGGATTGTCCATTGTTTTCTGAGGTCTACTCCTCCGCCACTGTGTCAGAGAAGGTAAAAACTTTGACATAACATACATACGCTTCATTGAATTACAATGAACACACTACTTACATATTATTAGAGCACAAAAATCCAGGTGTAGAGCTGCTACATCATGCTTCCTTGTTGTTATCATGTGATCGTAATCAGTCCTTCTCTGCCTCTCTCGAGTCTTTTTCGAGATCGGACGTTAAGTTTTATAATTCTCTCATGATCTTATATTTCAAACCCTGTTCTTATCCATGCCTCTTCAAAACACAAATGTAGCTGGTAGGGATGGACGCAAAGCTCCATCTGCACTGCATCTGCAACAAACTGCATCAAGAGTCAGTGGAAATCGTGGAGAAGACCTCCATCTTTTCTACTGTATGTTATTGCTATTTCTTTACTGCATTTATTTTCTAACCTGCCTTGTTTCCATTGTTCCTTCTGTTTGTTTTCTCCCTTCTAATTTCTTCTCCTTCCTCATATTGTCCATCCTCTCCTCTTTCCTCTTTATTTCTCCTTCCCTTATATGTCAATCCCTCTTCCTGCAGATGAAAGAGGACTGGCAGTTTGTGGCCATGGTGGTGGACCGCATGTTCCTCTGGATCTTTGTTGTTTTCACCACAGTTGGCACTTTGGCCATCTTCTCTAATGCTAGCCAAAATCTCATACCACTTGATCCTTTTAAAGCCCCGTGAAACAACTGATGTATCTGTTTTTCATGAATTGCCTTAGTAATACTAAAGAAAGGGGTGGGGGATGGAATGCAATCTTTGTTCCACCAGAATTTAGGCCCATAAGGAAGATAGAATTGTATATGCCCATATACAAACAGTTTTCCTGAAGTTGAGCTAAACTACGTGTATTTTTTTCATTTAGAATTGCTGTTTTTGAAAGAGCAATGTAGCATTTTCTTCTAAAAATTAAAGCTTTCTTAGTGCTTTAAATTAGCATTCTGTCTAATGGGTGGAGGGGGAGACTCGCCTAACCTCCTACACTCCCCTGACAAATTGAAAATCTGAAATGCCACTTTCAATTCAGAGCCACTATAAAAAGAGGTTGCCAGTACATTAAAACAGATATGCTTTAATGTGATGAGTATTACAACTGTAGTTAAACTGGGAAGAAAAACACCCTTAAAAGAAATGTGTTTTTTTTTTCAGAAAAGAACTACAATATATTGTAATCTCAATTACAAATTTTTGGCAATCTAACCATGCACACGTAAAAAGCAAACATGCTAAGATTAGCTATTTGTAACAAAGCTACATGCCATAAATATACCGTATTTAGATTCTTTTAGATTATGATATTGCCAAATTAATTTTAAAGTCTTATCCCCAGGAATTGAGACTACTTTAATCACCTTAAAATGGTGATTCACTTTGTGCCTAGCAGTTCTTGTTAGCAGGCAAGGGGGCAGTAGCTAACAGTTTACCCAGAAGAAAAAAAAAATTATAGGCAGTGTTGTTTACTTTTTTCAGACATTGCCTTTGTCCCTCATAGAGAATTCTACAATGCTCTGCTTGTGACATGAACCACTGCTCTGTGACTGACAAGCCGCTAACCTAAGATTCTCAGTCAGCTCATGATTTTGACCATCAAGAGGTTAAATGCCAAAATCGACACCTCAGAGTAATGAGTGTCCATCTTTTTTATATACTCATACTTTTTGTTCATCTTAAAACTGGTTATACCTTAGAGGATGTTGTAAAAATGCATTTACTGTGTGTAAGGGTGTTTATTATTATTGCATGTTACTGTATAAACTACATATATGGTTCTTCTTTTTATCCTATTTAGCATATTGGTAAAAGCAAGATCTCAAAGTGTGACTTCCAGCATATTCGTATGTGGTGTTAACGCATAAACACCAAGACAAAACAGATGCTATAATGAGCGTGCCATATGCCTGTGTCAGAATGTGCTGGAGTGTGGCACATGCTTTGTGGATATTTCTGCAGCCATGGTAATCTTCTTTGTATTTTAGGCACCAGAGTATGTGTGCATTTGCATGGAGGCTATTCTTAAGAGTGTGGAGTAGCACACCAACTAAATTCACCTGTTGCACTGCACATGTCTCCCTGTCTCGCATACCACACAGCCATGTTGATTTTCACACATGGTACAAGTACACACCTGCCATTTTATTCTTGCTTGTACCTTTTTAAAAAAAAAAAAATAAAGATCTAAAGGTATCATCAAAGAGCCCATCTGTCGTCAGAATGCTACCTTGAGAGTTTTGAATCTACACTCCATCACCTGCCCATTCTTCTATTAATAACTTTTCAAATTGGCACCAGCTACCGAACACTACCCCACGGGCTTCCCTGACATTTTTGTATAAATATACTCATGTATAGAATCACCATGTGCTCTGTTAGCTGAAGCATTTGGAGGCTGAAAGTCTGCAGTCATTCTCAAAAGCCTATTGTGGCGACAACATTGATAGCCCTTCAGTGTTATAGACCACCATGCAGTATTATCACAACGCTAGCAGTTGAATTGCATTCATTTCTTTGTGCGGGTTATTACCTAACATTTTGATCTTGCATGAAGCTAGGGCACTGACACCTTTGTATTTAAAGTATGTCACCAGGGAACTAAGTTGGAGACATATTCTTCTTTTTAAATTATGCAAAAAAAATCTGTTCTTTTGCACATGAATTTGGATATCTGGAGTGGCTATTTGCAGAAAAGCTAAAAACTGTCATAAATTGCACTCCTCCTAGAGCACAAACTGGATAAATAGGACCCAAGAGCTGGAGCTGTGGTTTGCAGTGGTTTATTTTAAACTAAAAATAAACCAAATATGACATGAACGTAACATAATACTTAACTTGACTTAACTTGGCATGAAGTGACGTGACAAAGAAGCACAGTACAGTGACACCATAACACAGTAGACTGCCACACTGAGGGCAAAGTGCGGCGTGTCTATAAAGACCAGAAAATCAAGAACACCCGTGAACAATCAGTAATCAAGAAATCAAAACAGCATGAAATAATAAACAGAACAAACTCATAACATAAAACCGAAGTAAACAAAAGACACTGTCAAAACAAAAGCCCAAACTCAAAGCATGACAAGAATAACCATGATAACATAACTACGAAAATACAAATCATAAAAATCAAACATAATTGTAACTGTGACACAAACCCAGGCAAAACCAAAAACATAACACAGAAAATCCAACCATGAGCTAAAAGCGAGGACATAGCCTGACAGAATCTTGACAATAGACAGACATAAATAAAACACAAATGAGACCATGAAAATATACTAATAAACAGGACCGTAAAAACTAAACTAGGATAACAAGACAAAACGAAAAGAAGACAGACATAGCAAACAGAAATAAATGGC
The DNA here is from genome assembly GCA_020510985.1 of Pholidichthys leucotaenia. NCBI lineage: Eukaryota > Metazoa > Chordata > Actinopteri > Cichliformes > Pholidichthyidae > Pholidichthys > Pholidichthys leucotaenia. The sequence continues at coordinate 212,962,957 of CM035836.1, forward strand.
AAACTCAAGAGAACATAATTATAGACAAAACAATGATCAAATTCAATAACTAAACCAAGATGGGGAAAATTCAGAAAATAACCAAAATAAATTTAAAGCGTGAGCATAGTTCCCCAACCATGCTCAGCGTCCAAACAAAAACAAACAAACAAACAAAGAACAGCCCTATCACTTTGGTATAGGAAATCTTGGTCTCCCTTTGATTGAAGGAGTTTTTCTGATTTACCTCTAGTTTTGACTTGAAAACCAGAGTTCACTGGAATTATACCATCCTCAGAGCTTCATCTCCCCACATTTTAAATTAAATGATGTTTTGCAGTGACCCGCTGAACCATAAGTGCTACTAACAAGTTAGCTCAGTGAAGTGACCACAGATTTTATGGCTGTTTTCTGTGTATTCTAATCACACCACTAGACATACAGTTATTAACTAGCTGGTAACACAACATTTTGGCTTTTCTTTATATTTTGGCTCTGGTAGTCCTGTAATCTCATTGATAGCTGTGCTTGCTTAGCTAACAATTTTTGCAAGGCTTGTTTATGTGCTTATTACCCCAGGGGCCAGTCCTGTCCCACTGACTACTCGAAGCACACCCCTCACATCCAGCCAGCTTTAACTAGTTAGCTCAGGCTTGCAATCTATCCAGCTAACATTAGCATGGCATCAGCCATGGATCTCAGCAGTAACAAAAGATGGAGGGCAGGGGTGACTAGCATTTACAGAAACATACATTGAAGTAGGTCACATTTCATATGGTATTTTGAGCAAAGCATATGACAGACATTTCATTAACACTTATTCAAATTGTCTCAACCTGTAGAAAATGGAATATCATCTTGTCTTTAGACAGCCCACTGACTTTGACTTACAGCCCGTTTGTGTTGTTGCCATGAGAAGCTACAGTATATCAGGGAGAAAGGATAGAATGACCCATGAGTGTATGAAGCCAAAAGTAGAGACAGAGAGTACGTGAAGAAGCGATGATGAACTTTATGAGCCCTGAAATTTAGACGTCAGCTTCATAAAAAGCAACACAAGGGATCGGTGATGCATCACAATCTGGAGTTCACTCCAAGGCCTTCACTTCATCGATCATTACACTTGTAGCCTTCTAGTTTCAGAGATTGCCTCGCTGTTTCTAAGGCAACAACATCCATCTCCATTTTTATACTTCATACGACATCTTTTCTTGCCTCAAGCTCAAATCAAACTCAGTACCTGCAATGGCAAGGTGCTCTTCCTGTGAAATCCTGTTAGACCTCTCCATCACAATTGATATCACCCCACAGCTCCTGCCAGCAAGTTTGGTAATTCTAGACTTCATGATACAGCTTTTCATTTCACAGCATTCTTGGAGTGGAGCCATTGCACTATTCTCATTTTAATTCCGACACATAAAGTCACATTATGTCAGCTTTGCTCTAGTGAATTGTGTCTTTGTGCCTCACAGTTTTACAAAGAATGCTTTATTTCACCCTTTATTTTGTTACCTCTGATCATTGAAAGGCTATCAGAATGGTCTAAGGTCAAATCAATGTTTTGAATTTTAAAATTTTTTGAAATCATTTATTTCATTGCACTACACTGTATACTCAGCATGTGCACTACCAATCAGTATATTACAGGTAATTGCAGATGAACTACTCAGTCTGTCACTACTGAAAATACAGTGAGATGTTTGTGCCAGTGGATTGTCCAGCTATGGAAATGCTGCAGTATTTTCTTGGAAACTTGGGACTATAGTCAACAGTCCAAGTACAAACCCCAATTCCAATGAAGGTGCGAGGTTGTGTAAAATGAAAATAAAAACAGAATACAATGATTTGCAAACCCTTTTCAACCTATATTCAACTGAATACACTACAAAGACATGATAGTTAATGTTTAAAGAGAAAAACTTCATTGTTGTTTTGCCAATATTCACTCATTTTGAATTTAATACCTGCAACATGATAAAAAAAAGCTGGGACAGGGCCATGTTTACCACTGTGTTACATCACCTTTCCTTTTAACAACACTCAATAAGTGTTTAGGAACTGAGGACACTAGCTATTGAAGTTTTGAAGGTGGAATTATTTCCCATTCCTGGTTGATGTACAACTTCAGTTACTTAACAGTCTGGGGTGTCCATTGGCATATTTTGTGCTTCATAATGTGCCACACATTTTCAATGGGAGCCAGGTCTGGACTGCAGGCAGACTAGTCTAGGACCCGCACTCTTTTACGACAAAGCCAGGCTGTTGTAACATGCGCAGAATGTGGCTTGGCATTATCTAGCTGAAATAAGCAGGGACATCCCTGAAAAAGGTGTTGCTTGGATGGCAGCATATGTTTCACCAATGCCTGTACGTACCGTTCAGTATTAATGGTGCCTTCACAGATGTGTAAATTACTCATGCCATGATCATAAGCACACCCCCATATCATCACAGATGCTAGCTTTTCAACTTTCATCTGATAACAATCTGGATCGTCCTTTGCCTCTATTGCCTAGACGACATCATGACCATAGTTTCCAAAAGCTACTTGACATGTGAACTCATCAGACCACAGCGCACTTTTTCACTTTGCATCAGTCCATCTCAGATGAGCTTGGGCCCAGAGCAACTAGAAGCATTTCTGGGGGGTCTTGATATATGGCTTTCACTTGGCATGGTAAAAATGTACGTACCTTGCACATGCAACGACAAACTGTGCTAACTGACAATTGTTTTCCAAAGTGTTCTTGAAACCATGTGGTGAGATCCTTTACAAAATAATGTCAGTTTTTAATGCAGTGCCACCTGAGGGATAAAAGTTTTCAGGCATTCAGTGTTGGTGTTTGGCTTTGCTGCTTACGTGCACAAATGTTTCCAGATTCTCTCAATCTTTTGATGATATTATGGACTGTAGATGATAAAATCCCAAAATTTCTTGCAATTGTACGTTGAGAAACATTGGTCATAGAATGCTGGACTATTTGCCCACGCAGTTGTTAACAAAATGGTGAACCTCACTGCATCATAGCTTGTGAATGACTGCTCCTTTTGGGGATGTTCCTTTTAAACCTATTTCTATTACAAATCTAGCTTACAAATTGATCTGTTTTTGGTAGGTGTGCTAGCTATGCATCAAAAATGGTTATGAACAATCGTATAATGTAGTGTGCTGTGCGCTTGTTTTATTCTTGCTTAGCAAATTTATGTTACAGATATATATGGAAAAAAAATTACCACAAATTGCTTCAAATTATTTAGAAAATAAACATGTTTCTCAAATTTTTGAGAAAATATTTAATATGTACAATATTTCTAAAATTGATTAGAAAAGCTTCACAAATGAATGAGACTAATGTCTTAAATGTACAACAAAGAAGAAATACATTTACCAGGGAAAAACATACAATTTTCTGAGAAGAAATGTGGAAATTTATGTGAATTATCTTCAAACTCACAAAGGATAAAGTAGTATTTTTTTTAAATGGTCATAAATTTGAAAGAAGAAAAATCTTTTCAAATTGGTAATAATAAAATTGTTACTCAATACTCGGGTAATTAAGTAGAAACTTACCGAGGATTTACACTGACTCTGGATGCAGTTCATTGCAGATGCAGTGCGGATGGTCCCTTGTGTTCATCACTACCAGCTCCGTTTGTGTTTTGCAGCAGCATGGAAATGAACAGAGTTTGAAATATAAGATTGAGCGTGAATTATACAAAACAACGCAAGATCTCAAAAAGACCTGAGCATGACCGATATTAACAGATCATGATCATGTGATACAGCAGGGAAAATAAGTATTGAACCCGTCAACATTTTTCTCATTAAACATATTTCTGTTGGAGCCACTGACCTGAGATTTTCACCAGATATTGGTAACAACCCAAGTAATCCATACATACAAAGAAATCAAGGCAACTGTATTAAATATAACTTGTTTTGTGAAGTGGAATGACACAGGGAATTAGTACTGAACACATGAAGAAAAAGAGGTGCAAAAAGGCACAGAAAGCCAAGAAACCAGCTGAAATCCATCAGAATTTAGGAAGCCATCCCATCCCCCATCAGTGCAAATTAATTTCAGCTGGTTAAGTCATTACTTATAGCCTTTTAAAAGGTCTGTGAATATCAGATTGTTACACCACAAAGAACTCATGATAGGTAGAAGCAAAGAGCTTCTTTCACTCTCACAACTTTATTGTTGCAAAATATAATGATGGCATTGGTTTCAGGCATATTTCTAAAGTGCTGAATGTTCCAATGAGCATTGTTGGAGCCATCATTTGGAAGTGGAAAGAATATCATTTTACCATAAACTGACCACGACCAGGAGCTGCTAGCAAGATTTCTGACAGAGGAGTCAAAAAATTATCAGAAGAGTTATCCAAGAGTCAAAGACCACTCATGGAGAGCTCCAGAAAGACCTGGAGTTAGCAGGTATGACTGTTTCAAAGAAAACAATAAGTAATGCACTCAACCAACAAGGGCTCTATGCCCGCTCACCTCGCAAGACTCCATTGCTGAAGAAAAAGCATGTTGAAGCTCATTTAAAGTTTGCTGCACAACATTTGGACAAGCCAGTAAAACACTTGGAGAATATAGTCTGGTCAGATGAGACCAAAACTGAACTTTTTGGATGCCACAACACAGTATGTTTGGAGAAGAAATGGCACTGCACATTAGCCCAAAACACCATACTAGCAGTGAAGTTTGGAGGTGGGAGCATCATGGTGTGGGGGTGTTTTTCAGCACATGGTACAGGCAGACTTCATACGATTGAAGGAAAAATGAATGTACAAATGTACAGAGACATCCTTGATAAGAACCTGTTGCCATCTGCCAAGATGCTGAAGATGAAATGAGGCTGGACATTTCAGCAAGACAATGATCCCAAACACACAGCCAAGGAAACTCTCAACTGGCTTCAGAGAAGAAAAGTAAAGCTGCCAGAATTGCCCAGTCAGTCACCTCACCTGAATCCAATTGAAAATCTATGGAACAAACCAAAGATCAGAGTTCATAGAAGACACCCACGGAACCTTCAAGATTTGAAGATAGTTTGAGTGGAAGAATGGGCTAAAATCACTCCTGAGCAATGCCTGTGCGTAGTTTCTCCATACAGGAGGTGTATGGAAGCTGTTATTACCAACAAAAGCTTTTTAATGTCACCAAGTTTGTTCAATACGTTTTCCCTGTGCCATTCTACTTTATTAAATATAACTTGTTTTGTGAACACAGCTGCCTTAATTTCTTTGTATTTATGGATTACTTGGGTTCTTACTGATATCTGGTGAAAATCTCAGGTCAATGGGTCCATCAGAAATATGTTTAATGTGAAAAATGTTGATGTGTTCAATACTTATTTCCCCCGCTGTAACAACAAGAAAGTGTGATGTAGCGGCTCTCCACCAGGATTTTTGGACTCTAAATAAAATGTAGGTAGCCTGTTAATTTTAATTCTATAAGGTGATTGTATGTTAAGTCAAATTTTTACCTTCTCTGACACAGTGGTGGAGGAGGAGACCTCAAAAAATAACAGACGATCCTTAAATCATTTTTAATAAACAAACAGCTATTAAATACCGTGAGATATCGCAGCATTTCCTTGCAGATTGGATCTGGCATCTGTCAAAAATACACTCATTGCGTTTCATTCGCAAACTGAATTTGATGAGCCGGATTCGTTCCACAGTCGTCTGGACCAGGTGGGGATTAGAAAATTGACGAGAATGGGAACTATTTACTGTGGAGACCAAATCACATCCATAGCAAACTGCATCCAGAGTCAGTGTAAATCCAGGGTTACTCATACTGTATGAATGCTCAGTCAAGTCAATTGGATTCAAGTATTTTTGTTTCCTCTGAAACGTGAATGTGCAGAGGGATGTAAAAAAAAAAAAAAAAATTAAAAAAAAAAAAAAAATATATATATATATATATATATATATATATATATATATATATATATATATATATATATTTAACATTTTAACATTTTATTTAAAAACATTTTACACTCTTATTTTACATATTTATGCCTCAGTGGAAATGGAGGCATATGGTAATCAGTCAATATTTCTGTGTGTGTGTGTGGGTGGTTGTATCTGTCCATCTGTCTGTTACCAGCTTTTCAGCTCACCCTGTCAAAATTAAGTGCAACTGAAGGCTTGTATCATTGTATAGCCATATTTTCTTGACTTTAAATTTGCCAGAATTTCAAGATAAGGCTTTGTTTTCGAAATAAAGACAAAATAATTCACTTTTACCGTCAATGGAACGGTATTGTAATAACTATGCCGGGCTACTAGAGGGAGCAGTACAAACCCCAACATTCCTTGCCCACCAGTAGTCGCAGTGAATTGCACATACACCTGGAAACTCCTGCCAGAGAGAAGTACTGAGCAATCCACCATTACTGAGTGAACAAATGTCCATTTTTTTGCCCGTCTGTTTTCTTCCTCTGCCACTTAACAGCAAAAGCTCCTGTTCGTCTTGATTGTCATTGTATTCCCATACCTACATCCCTTCCGCCATTTAAAATGTCTGCCACCATGCTCTCCTTTTGTGGTTGGATTGCAGCTTTTCAAATCAGTTCGGTGCCTCTTGGCTGCTGCCGACAGTACGGGCATGTGAACTGCAGATTATTTTCACTGCGCATGCATGTACCCCAAAACTACTGGATGGATTTAGATGGAATTTTTACCAGAGGTGGTCCTTGGACTAGAGAGGAACCCATAACATTTTGGTGATGATCTGAGAATGCATACCTCCACCAAGGATCTGGCACCAAGGGATCAGCACCTTGATGCTTTCATTAAATAGTGCTTTTTTCCCAAATTTTGCTGCTTAGTGTCACCATAGTTTTGACAGTTGCTGTTATTATATGTCTGTTAACATCCTTCTGCATATTCATTCTTAACTGATAAATTCTTTTGAATGAATAGTGAAATATTACGGAGTATAAAGTACTTGAATCCAGTTGACTTGACTGAACTATCATATAGTATACTTACCCCCCAGACGACTGAGAATCTTCATCAAAACTTCCTCTCAGTTAATTGTTTTGATTGTTTTCTCTTACAGATGCATAAGTATAATTTAATTTCATAAAGTGGTGCTTACTTGAATAGAATTATGAGACGACTCTACCCAGCTCTGATTGTATAACTTGTCTTTTCAAATTCAACCAAGTTTAAATTTTAAGGAAACCCAGACAGTATTTTGAAAAGGTAAAACAACTAGTTATTTTTTACAGTGTAGCATAAACTTGAGGAACTGCTTAATGCCCACCCTGTCCAGTACAGCTTATCTCTTAAAGTACTTATAAAGTTACACAAGTAACACTTTGAGAGTTTAAAAAAAAAATCCAAATGATGTCAAGAGCACAGCTTATAGATGTTAGGTAAAGATGCAGAATTTCAACTTTTCTAAAACGTCATCACTTTTTAATTTTCTGCTCCCTTCACATTTAATTATCATCATCATCATCATCATCACAGCAGTCTGTCGGGGGCGACAATGACTGTTTCATTTAGGTCTGATCAGATTCCTCCATGCAGCTCTGTCCTTCGCCCTCTGCTGCCAGGAACTCCTGACCTTGTTAACCCAGGCGACGTCCAAGCCGGTATGAGTTGCTTTCTGACTGACCATTTCATGAAAGTGCTTGCAAAGTATTTGAGTACCGCTAGCTTTTGCTGGACTAGCGGCACATTCTTGGCAGATAGAGGTATTATCAGTGGCAAGGACAGGCCAAGACAAACTGACTGCAGTATCTGCTGCAGTGACTGACCAGATGATAGGTTTGTTTATCTCTGCTCTTTGTGTCGTGCATGTCACGATGCACCGACTAGCAAAAGTCCACCACAGACCTTGCGACAGATGTACTTATTTGCCAGGATGTCCACTCTCACCCCGTGTAACTGGGAGTGGTCCACCACAGACCTGTGACAGATATTGTTTTTAGTTCTGCCAGGATACCCAGTTTCACCCTCCATGTCCTCAGAAGGGCGGGGTTGCTGGTTGAGTCGCCAATGGCCCGACCCATGAAAGAGGTAGTACTGGTTTTCATGGTTATCCAGTAGCAAGCAACCCAATGCATGACCTGACATTTAATTAAGAGGTTACATATCCCTAATACTGTATGTTCATCTCAGTGAGACAGATCATTCCCCTCTAAAAACTGACCATTTTAATTACTGCTTATTCCAGTCAAAACTGAAATTTTCACGTGTATAAAACTGTTTGCACACCAGATTTGCCACTTCTTTTCTTTATACATCTCAATTCACCATGAAAACCAACGTATGTGCGCAATCTCTTTACTCCACCTCAGTTCTTCCCACTGATTACTATGTAAATGACTCTACACGCCCCTTCTGTCACTCTTCTGTCAAACAATGATCTCCATTTCTGTGGGAAAACACATCATAAAAAATTACAACTTAAACGAATGTGACACCAAAGTATTGATAATGGAGGTTGAGATCAGAAAACAATATCTTGTTCTGACCCACTGGAATCAGCATTAAATACAATAACTGTAAATTTATGGAGTGGTCCAGTGTCAAAGTGGCAGATATACCCCCTTTACACAGGAGTGGAGATCACTGAGAGATCTGGCCAAATTTTGATCTATCAATAATCTTCAGTGATCTCCACAGTCAACATGGTCTCCTCAAACTTTTGGCTCAGTCCAAAACGCACAAAGATCTCCCAAACAATCCCAAATATGTCATGTTGAGAGAATGGTCAGCTTACGTGCAGGGTGCCACACCCGAGAACACACACACGACACAGAGAAGCTACCTTAAAACACAATTTATTAATTCAAAAAGAGAACGCACAGTTAGGGAAAGATTGCACTTGCTAGAGGAGGACTCAGCCTGTAAGAAGGAGATGAGAGCTAGTTAGTAGGAAGAGAGAGATCAGGAAAGGGGAATGACAAACTAAACTTACGGGAGCTGAGCAGAGAACCCAACAGAGAGACCCAGCAGGAATAGACGAACCAGCAGGATGAAGCTGGCAGGGAGTAGGGAAGGAGTGGAGCTGGGTGAGGTGTCTGACCGGGTGGAGATAGGCAGCTGAAGTGGTGATGAAAGTGATGTAGCAGGTGAGCGCACAACGAGCCCTGGAGATGCACCACAAAGATGGCAGCAACCTGAGAAAAAGAGAAGAGGAATTAAACACTGTTCCTCACAGGATAACAATAAACATACTTGCTCGCTTGAGAAGGCAGTATACCCAACGAACCAGCGCTGAAGCATTGACGAATTGGTCCTTATAAACGCTGGCAAGGCAGAGACAGCAGGTGCATCCACTCACGCAGGTGTGTAGATTACCTGCGGAGCCGGTGAATCTTTAGCACGAAGGGAGGAGGGCAAGCCGCTCACCTGATCATGACAAAATATTAAAAAAAACAAAAAAAAACAAAAAACTGCCCTAAATGCAGTCAGGCTCAGACTCACAAAGTGACTGAAATAAAATGGTCTGGATCACTACTCATTGACAATGTGTTGCTGGGTTGACTGGGGGAGCTGGTGCTGACACACAAGGAAAAAAATGTGAGCGAAAGCCTTCGGCAATCCACACACAGGGGACCGGCAGACAGACGGACAGATGTGATGTTAATAAGTAAATAAAGTAAATAAACAACTGAATACTGCTCCAAACTTACAGCTGAATTTAGGCTAGTTACAAACCAAGTCTGTCAGTGTCACTGCCAAAATCCAAATTACGCACAATAACCAGGTGGAACACACAGAGTTGTACAATATAAAAGTCTTTTGTTTCCAGATTGTAATCTCAAACTGAGACATTTTAGACTATGGAAACACCTCCTCACTACGACAGCTGCGTGTAGGGCAAATGTCTCCACTGCAGCTACCAGGGTTCACCTGCTGGGATTTGCCTGTCCTCTGCCTCATAGCACGTATTGTGCTGGAGCCAGGGATCAATTAATTTGAAAGTGCATTTTGCTGACCAGAATTCCTCCCAGGGCAGATGGATCTGTGCACCTTGCCTCGTGAGAAAGAAACAAACAGGATCCAGTTCCCAGCGATACTGGTTGTGGGCCAGTGAGTGAGAAAGATTATCCAAGGGAAATTAGTTATTATTCATCAGGTTTTCCATGCACTCAATAAGCTGAGCTATGGAGATAAATCACACAATAGTAATCATGTTTTTCACAGACTAATTAGTAGACAAAGCATTTTAACTGAAGTAAAAACTTTATTTTCACACATTTTGTGAGTTTCAATTGTTTTGTATTTTGGCAGACCCACCTTATAGAGCCAGACACAATTTTGCGGACAGCTCACAGCTTCTCATGTTTGCTGCTCGGCCCGCAGATTCTCGTGCACATTTGTTTTTATACATCCCACTGTGTGCGTGAAAACCAGTGTATGCCATATTTTTGTGTGTGCGCAGCATTTATGCATGAGACCCCAGGGGATGTAACTATCACATTATCATTTTCACATGAATACTGTCAGGAACTAAAGCTAGTATTACAAAGACAGCTGCTGTATCTCAAGGCACCTTTTCCCAAAGTGCTATTTTTTAATCATGCAGTTATATTAACACCAGTACTGGGTGCTGGCCAGTATTAGGGTTTGTTATCAGTACTTGTACTCAATAATGGTCAGAAATGTGCAAGTACTTTACTATAGATGTTGATGATGAGCAGCAAAAAAGCAGGATGTGGATAAACAACATTTATAATCACTGCTATCAATACTTTATATTGATGGGAACTATTAAGGAAGTATTTGTAAATGTTTTGAAAAAAGTGGTGTATCCCTACTGTCTTTATAGCAGTGTAAGACAAAACTGGTAATGTGATGACTGGAACATCTGTAATCCAGTGAACTGTGAAACAAATGGTTTTAAACAGTCTACAGTCTTTGTAAGTGTCACATCAGTTGGAGTAGATAGAGGTATTCTTGTGTGCACCCATAAAAGCAACTGAAATGTATATCCTCAAGTTAGAATATAGGTTGTTAGAGAAATCACAATGCAGCACAATGGAAAGAACTACTAGTGCCCTGAGGGAGTTCAGAGGAAGTCTAAATGCTGTGGAATCTCAGATTTGAGCACATTCAGACACACAGTTATCTCATTATTGTTCCTGATTATTGCCTGACTCTCTCCAGCTGTGCTGATAACTGCCACCTGTGCTGCATTATCTTCGCCCTTTAAATAGGACCTCAGTCTTCAGCTTCACTGTGGAACTGTTGGATTTCACTCCTCAAGTCGTAGTGCTGTTGAATGTGTGTGCTCCTGTTTTCGGTGCCTGTCCTCACCTTCTCCTGATGCGAGAACCAATTAAGACTAACTGTTCATTTCTGCTACCTCCTTCTTGCCAGGAATTCCTACCAGGATAGTAACCCGAGGTAGAATCAAGAAACCTGTTGGTGGACGATTTCCCCCGTGGAGGATCTCCATACAGTACCTACCCATCCTCAACTCCTACAACCTGCTGGTCTTGAGCAATCAATATTAATGCTCACCTTAGTTCTCGGGCCCCAGAAAGCTCTCTACAGTCAACTCAGCCTTTCTTTGTCTGAAGACACTGGCTGGTGCAAGATGCCCTTCACTGCTGTAACTGGCTTCTGTAACACTAAAGACTCAAGTTCAAATTTATTCAAGTCAGTCTTCATGGTCATAGTCTAATCATCTCCTCCTTTTGCCCTCGCAGGGTTGCCAGCACCAGCCTCCCTCTCCTTTCATTTGTTTTAATAAACACTTGTCAAACTTGCTCAGATTGTTATCCAGTCCGTGTTTGCATTTTGGGTCCTTTCATACTTAAACATGTGAAATGCACTGATATAGTTGGAGGAAAATATTTAACATCATGAATAGGATATTTTTAGGGGAGGAAGAAGGCATTCAAGATGACATAAGCTCCCCTGTCTGTAGAGAAAGACACCCCCTAATAAACCTTACCCTGCTTCCTTCTGCCTTTCCCCAAATATCTCCATTGTCATAATCCACCTCGCTTTGCCATTCCTGTAACCATCCAGTCCCCCTCCACTTCCACCCACCCTATCCTCACAGTGCTAACCTCAGAGTTGTGAGCACCAACAGGTGCATGCCCCACACAGTTCCCAGTACAAATGCATTCCACCCTCTCATCACCGCCAGCGCATGTGACTAGTCCGGCCGCGGTTTCAACCACGGAGATATTGCCACAAAGAGACCAGAGGACAGACAAGATACTTGAAGCTGCTTCTAACAAACTAGAATCCAGCATCTAAGCTTTGAGGAGCTCCTCATCTGTGCAGGATCAAGGTGAAGGTGTGGATACCTTCGGCTGGCATAGGAAAGGGGTCAAAAGATGTCACTGTTGCTGTCACTGGACAAATGAAGATGAATCTGTGCATTAGAGTGAGGATAAACACAATTATCTTTGTGTGTGGCTGCTTTTGTCTCACTTACACAGGTAAGATCTGCCCTCAGTTGACTTCAGTGAACCTAAACATTTTGATGTTTTTAGATATTTTATGATAAAACTGATTTTGCCAGTTTTTCGTAGCCTCACTTTATTCAGTGTGTAAGCCTTACAACTGTTTGAATTAATCAAAGAACATATATTCCTTATCTATGTAGACTGAAAGAGAAAACTGAAAGACTGACAACCATTAAATCTGACCTTTGACCTCATAACCTGCTTAAAAACAAACAGTTGTGCTTGCTCTTGGCCTGTGCTGCAGTGTTAACACTCCTCTCTCTCTTCCTAACGCTACCTCATTTCTGTGTGGAAGAGAGACCTCCACCTTCAGACTCTGGAAATTGAGGAAGTTTTATTAAACCAGACAGCTACAGCATTATCAGATAACAGACACGTATCTCACATCCAACTGCACTCTGTCAGTTCAGTTAAATTGCTATCGATTCCACTTCCATTGTGTATGTTCTTCACCCTTATAGTACCAATTGGGGAATATAATCATAATTAAAAATTGATTGATCTGGTCTTAGCTAGATGGCTTTGCTTTGAACTACTGACCTCAGAGATGCCCTTTACTGCAATCTGAGTGCATTTTACCACAGATAAGCTATCGGGTGTGAAGAGGGAAATCCCAGTGTCCTCCAAATGTATTAGCGCTGTCCACTTGAAAAGAAAAAAAGCCAGTGACTGGCCTCCTTCACTTCCTCTAGAACATACAATGAATAGTATTATCACATCATTGTTTGTTAATCAGAATCTAATTTTGTCCCAGCTGGAGCTGGAATCCCAACCATCCCTTTGATCCCATTCCCCTGCTGCATATCAATTACATTAGCTCAGTCACCTTTGCTACCCATTGTACACCACAAGCACCTGCTCTGAGGACTTCTTTTTTTGATATCCTTCATTTCCTTTTTGGCCTTTCCTACATGTTATTTTGTTATTTTTGTGAGGCATGAGCACGAGAGATATTGATTGTTCAGTAAAGAAGCACATTTTTGAAGACACCTGTTGCATGCATGCATGTTTGTTGTAATCCTTTCTTCGAAGTTTTGATAAGCAATTTCAAATAAAAGAATATGTGAAACAAAAGTTTCTCTACAGAATAAATGAGGCCTCCTTGAATAACTCAGAGATTTATCCAGCCCTATTTGAGATCACAAAGTAATTTTAAAAATGGATCTACTGCATCTGAATAAGAATAATGCAACCAGACAGCCGTCAGTCCTGACTATAGATTCTGGAGTATTTTTAGCATGGGTTATCTCAGCCTTAACTGGGCCCTAAACCACACAAGGCATGACACACTGATCCACTGAGAACAAAACAAGCGATAGTCTAGATGAGGCTCAAATGTGCAAGTCAATATGTACACACTTGGACAAAATTGTTGGTACCCCTCTGTTAATGAAAGAAAAACCCACAATGGTCACAGAAATAACTTGAATCTGACAAAAGTGGTAATAAATAAAAATTCTATGAAAATTAACCAATGAAAATCAGACAATGCTTTTGAATTGTGGTTCAACAGAATTATTTTAAAAAACAAACTCATGAAACAGGCCTGGACAAAAATGATGGTACCCCTAGAAAAGATTGAAAATAATGTGACCATAGGGACATGTTCAAACAAGATGTGTCCTCTAATTAACATCACAAGTGTCTACAAACTTGTAATCAGTCAGTCAGCCTATTTAAAGGGTGACAAGTAGTCACTGTGCTGTTTGGTGACATGGTGTTTACCACACTAAACATGGACCAGAGGAAACAAAGGAGAGAGTTGTCTCAGGAGATTAGAAAGAAAATTATAGACAAGCATGTTAAAGGTAAAGGCTATAAGACCATCTCCAAGCAGCTTGATGTTCCTGTGACGACAGTTACACATATTATTCAGAAATTTAAGATCCACGGGACTGTAGCCAACCTCTCTGGACGTGGCCGCAGGAGGAGACGGATAATACGAATGGTAACAAAAGAGCCCAGAACAACCTCTAAACACATTCATGGTGAACTCCAAGGTCAAGGTATATCAGTGTCAGATAGCACCATCCGTCGTTGTTTGAGCCAAAGTGGACTTCATGGGAGACGACCAAGGAGGACACCACTGTTGAAAACAAATCATAAAAAAGCCAGAATGAAATCTGCCAAACTGCATGTTGACAAGCCACAAAGCTTCTGGGAGAATGTCCTATGGACAGACGAGACAAAACTGGAACTTTTTGGCAAGGCACATCAGCTCTATGTTCACAGACGCAAAAATGAAGCATACCAAGAAAAGAACACTGTCCCTACTGTGAAACATGGAGGAGGTTCTATTATGTTCTGGGGCTGCTTTGCTGCATCTGGCACAGGGTGTCTTGAATCTGTGCAGGGTACAATGAAATCTCAAGACTATCAAGGTATTCTAGAGAAAAATGTGCTGCCCAGTGTCAGACAGCTTGGTCTCAGTCGCAGGTCATGGGTCTTGCAACAGGATAATGACCCAAAACACACAGCTAAAAACACCCAAGAATGGCTAAGAGCGAAACATTGGACTATTCTAAAGTGGCCTTCTATGAGCCCTGATCTAAATCCTATTGAACATCTGTGGAAGGAGCTGAAACATGGCGTCTGGAGAAGGCACCCTTCAAACGTGAGACAACTGGAGCAGTTTGCTCTTGAGGAGTGGGCCAAAATACCTGCTGAGAGGTGCAGAAGTCTCATTGACAGTTACAGAAATTGTTTGATTGCAGTGATTGCCTCAAAAGGCTGTGCAACAAAATATTAAGTTAAGGGTACCATTGTGGGGCACATTTGTTGGTTTCATATGCTCCACAGATATATTTCTGTATGTTTATTGTGTGCTTCACGTCTCAGGGGAACAAAGGGACTGAGCCTCCTAGGGGTAATGGGAGGGTGTGAGATTTGGCCTTTTGTTTCAAGGAGATGGCCTTGAGAGATTTCCTGACCACCGGAGACTAGGGGGTGGATGGCGTTAAGATCGGGGGAAGCTACATTGTGAGTGGGATTAAGTACCATGTGACTGTATGTTTTATTAAACACCATGTGACTGTAGGTTTGATGTCCTGGGTATAAAAGGACAGATGTGAGAAGATTCATCCTCTTTTTCTGCTTTGGAATGTTGGAGTATGTGATTGTGAATAAAGCTGAACCTGAGGAATAAACTCAGTCTCATCCTTTCAACACATCTCCACACTGGTGACCTTACGACGAAGCATGAGCAGAAGTAATTCTCCCGAGCCGGGCTCGTCAGAAGCCAGCCTGACGAATGCCGCCACGTTCCAGCTGGCGGACTTCTGGCAGAACAGTCCGCGCTCCTGGTTTAGCGCGGTCGAGGCGCAGTTCAACCTCCGGAGAATCTCGAGAGACGACACAATGTTCTACCATGTGGTGGCGAAGCTGGACAACCACACAGTCCCTTCTCCACCTCCAGGTGGAGAACCTGGTCAACCACCCACCGGACAGCGACAAGAACAGCGCATTAAAGGCTGCGCTTATCAGCCACTTCACCCCCTCGGTGCAACAGCGAGCAGAGGGGCTCCTGGCGTTGACGGAGTTTGAGATCGACAGACCCGCAGACCTGATGGGGAAAATGCTGAGGTTGAGAGACTCCGAAGATGACAGCTTTATCTTCACCCACCTTTTCCTCAGGACCCTACCACCAGCGGTGAGAGTGACCCTGGCCGGCTCACCTCTGTTGGCCTGACGAGACTACCACGAGCTGAGCCAGGAGGCGCAACGACTCGTCGACGCCCACAAACGGAGCGCGGCTTCGGCCGCGGCAGCAGAGCTAGGCGCAACGTCCGGAGACGGCATGGTGCCAGAGGCTGCAGCACCAGACTCACCGACGACGGCAGCAGCAAGGGCCAGGCAACACGGAGCTGATGACATCCTTTGCTTCTACCATCGCTGCTTTGCAGAGAGGGCACGCAAGTGCATTCCACCGTGCCATTTCAAGCGCTCGGGAAACGCCAAGACTGGGGGTCGGTAGCAGCTGCGGCCCTCGGGGAGGAGAACAAGCTGCTCTACCTGAAAGATGCACGCTCGGGGAGGCATTTCCTCATGGACACAGGCTCCCAGCTGAGCTTCATCACGCCTTCCTACGCGGACCGGCTGGCGCCTTCCAGTGGTCCCCGGGTGTCAGCAGCAAACGGCTCAGCGATTAAGACCTTCGGTGAGAGGACTCTGCTTCTGTCTTTGCAGGGCCGTGCATTTGAGTGGACTTTTGTTGTAGCGGCAGTCAATTTCAACATGTTAGGGGCTGATTTTTTGTGCTCACATGGTTTATTGGTTGATCTTGCTAACAGACGTCTGGTTAATGCACTCTCCTTTCACTCTATTCCCTGCACAACTCGAATGGCCCCGCCAACTGCACAAGCCAACGTCACAGCTGCAGGTGGTAAGTTCCACACACTCCGCACTCAGTTCCCAGCACTCACGGTCCCAACGTTTTCGGCGACAGTGGCTGAACATGGGGTGGAACATTTTATTACTACCACCGGCCCACCCGTGTTTGCAAAAGCTCAGCGTTTGGACTCAGCTAAACTGACCATATCGCGCGAGGAGTTCGCCAACCTGGAAAGACTGGGCATCATCAGGCGTTCGAAGAGCCCTTGGGCTTCACCGCTGCACATGGTCCCAAAGGCTGATGGCTTGTGACGACCTTGCGGTGATTTCCGCAGGTTGAATAACGCCACAGCGCACGACTGCTACCCGATCCCGCACATCCAAGATTTTTTGGTTCATTTGGTGGGGGCGCGCATTTTTTCTAAAATAGACTTGGTACGCGGTTACCACCAGGTTCCAGTGCGCGCTGAGGACATACCCAAAACAGCGGTAATAACTCCTTTCGGGCTTTTTGAGTTTTTGCGCATGCCGTTTGGGCTTAAGGGCGTGGCGCAGACGTTCCAACGCATGATGGACGCGGTCCTGCGCGATCTCCCTTTCGTGTTCATCTACCTGGACGACATATTGGTAGCCAGTGCGTCTGAAGACGAACACGAAAGCCACCTCACAGCAGTTTTCCGGAGGTTGGCAGAGCACGGGTTAATAATCAACCCAGCGAAGTGTCAGTTCGGGGTGGCTCAGATTGATTTTTTGGGGCATCGCGTCTCGCCAGAAGGAGCGGTCCCTCTGCCCGGTAAAGTGCGCGCAATAACTAATTTTGCCCAACCACAAACGGTCAAAGCGTTACAGGAGTTTTTGGGAATGGTTAATTTTTATAACCGTTTCCTCCCCCGTGCAGCGCAGCTCATGCAACCATTGTATGCTGCACTAAAAAAGCAAAAACCCACAAATAAAATCGAATGGTCTCCCGAGCGGGAGCGCGCATTCTCTCAAGTCAAATCAGCCCTGGCAAACGCTGCGTTGTTGGCACACCCAGTCCCAACGGCCCGCATGGCACTCCCTACTGACGTGTCAGATGTAGCCATAGGGGTGGTCGTTGAACAGTATGTGGCTGGAGCCTGGCAACCGCTCGCGTTTTTCAGCAAGACCTTGCGCGATAGCGAGCGAAAATACAGCGCGTTCGACAGGGAGTTGTTAGCACTACACTTGGCCATCCGCCACTTCCAGTTCTGGCTGGAAGGACGCCGTTTCACCGCGTCCGTGGACCACAAACCGCTGACTTTCGCGATGGCCAAGATTTCAGAACCTTGGTCGGGCCGGCAGCAGAGACCGCTGGCCGCGATATCAGAGTTTACTACCGATATTCAGCATGTGGCGGGTAAATATAATGTAGTGGCAGACTGCCTCTCACGTGCTGCGGCAGCGCCAGGCCCCGTGGGGGCAGACTCTGCAGCCATGGCCGCGGAGCAGGGTAGCGACGCGGAAGCGCGCGTGGCCCCGGTCCGTGTAGGAATAGATTATGCAGCCATGGCCGCAGAGCAGGTTAGCGATGCGGATGTGCGCACGCTCCAGTCTGGACCAACAGGGTTAAGGCTGGAGAACAGGGTGCTGCAAGACGGTATGCCCCCCCCAATCTGCGATGTCTCCACGGGACGACTGCGTCCGGTGGTGCCAGCCGCGTGGCGCCGCCGCGTTTTTGACTCGATCCATTCTCTGGTGCACCCGGGAGTGCGTGCGTCGATCAAAATGGTAGGAGAGAAATTTGTATGGCCGAGCCTGCGCAAGCAAGTCAAGGAGTGGGCAGCAGCATGCGTCGCTTGTCAGCGGACCAAAATACACAAACACACGAGAGCTCCCTTGGAGCCTTTTCACATCCCGGCTAAGCGGTTCGATCATGTGCATGTCGACCTCGTAGGCCCCCTCCCGCCGTCACAGGGGTGCACACACCTTTTGACAATGGTGGACCGCACCACGCGTTGGCTGGAAGTGGTCCCACTGGCATCAACCACAGCAGAGGAGGTGGCGCGCGCGTTTTTAACAGCATGGGTAGCACATTTCGGAGTTCTGTTGGCCATTACGTCCGACAGAGGTCCTCAATTTGTTTCCGAGCTTTGGTCAGCGATGGCCCACAGCCTGGGGGTAACGATCCACCGCACTACCGCGTACAACCCGCAGGCTAACGGTTTATGCGAACGTTTCCACAGGTCATTGAAAGCAGCCCTCAGAGCTTCGCTTACGGATACAAATTGGGTGGACAGGCTACCATGGGTTTTATTGGGGTTGCGTTCTGCACCTAAAGAGGATTTAAAAGCCTCCCCAGCTGAGTTAGTTTTTGCGCAGCTGCTCCAGCTGCCCGGGGAGTTTCTCCCGGATAATCCTGCGCCAGAGTGCCCCCCCCCCTCAGCGGTTGCAGAGCGACACGGGATCGAGCACGCTTCCTGGCCCAGTTCATCACAGCTTCCCGCGCGTTTTTGTGCCTAAAGCTTTAAAAGATGCGGAGTTTGTTTTTGTCAGACATGATGCCCATCGCCCAAACTTGCGCCCGCCTTATGATGGACCATTTAGAGTGGTGGAAACAGGAGAGAAGCATTTTTTGCTAGATTTGGGAGGCAGAAAGGAAGTGATTGGCATAAACAGGCTCAAACCCGCTTTTGTGATGGCTGACGAGGCTGTGCAGTTGGCGAGGGCCCCCCGGCGCGGTAGACCCCCTAGATGGCATTCCCCAGAACACCCACAGAGATTGACTAACAGTTCTAACCCACAGGCAGCAGCCCCACAGCAGGAGGACACTGCGGAGGCAGTGAAGCCGGCTTACAGCAAATACGGCAGAAGACTAAAGCCTAAGCGGCATGTGGACTGATATGTAGTGATTTTATTATGACATGCATCTTTAGTTATGATTGTTCCATCTTAGACGTTTGGGGGGGGGGGGGTCATGTGGGGCACATATGTTGGTTTCATATGCTCCACAGATATATTACTGTATGTTTATTGTGTGCTTCACGTCTCAGGGGAACAAAGGGACTGAGCCTCCTAGGGGTAACGGGAGGGTGTGAGATTTGGCCTTTTGTTTCAAGGAGATGGCCTTGAGAGATTTCCTGACCACCGGAGACTAGGGGGTGGATGGCGTTAAGATCGGGGGAAGTTACATTGTGACTGGGATTAAGTACCATGTGACTGTATGTTTGATTAAACACCATGTGACTGTAGGTTTGATGTCCTGGGTATAAAAGGACAGATGTGCGAAGATTCATCCTCTTTTTCTGCTTTGGAATGTTGGAGTATGTGATTGTGAATAAAGCTGAACCTGAGGAATAAACTCAGTCTCATCCTTTCAACACATCTCCACACCATCATTTTTGTCCTGGCCTGTTTCATGAGTTTGTTTTTTAAAATAATTCTGTTGAACCACAATTGAAAAGCATTGTCTGATTTTCATTGGTTAATTTTCATAGAATTTTTATTTATTACCACTTTTGTCAGATTCAAGTTTTTTCTGTGACCACTGTGGGTTTTTCTTTCATTAACAGAGGGGTACCAACAATTTTGTCCACAGCTGTAGCTTGTGTTCTAGTTACCAGCTGTGTCTCGTAGAATAGACATTTTTTTTTTTGTAGTCTCTTCATTCTATAACAATGTCTGGGCAAGTTTAATTGGTTTTAGATTGGACTGACAATCTGCTATATAAGAACTGGGTACATCCAGGTATATGCGCCAAGACAACTGTGACAATGAGAAAATATTGAGGCAAAATATGGATGTGTCATCAAAACGGTGGTCAAAAATTACACTTAAAAGTAGGTTACTGTAAAAGGCCATCCCCCACCAAGAACTGCAACTATGATGTTGATTAATGACTATATATAACTGAATTTCAACTTTGTACCTGGTGTGCCATGAAAAATTGTCTGGTTCTGGAGGGTTGTCTGGCTTCACTTGATTGGTCCCCCCATAAAGACCTTTTTTTTTTTTTTTAGACCAATCAGGTGAAGTTGGACAGTTTTCCTGAACTGGATTTCTGGATTGGATTTTTTTTTTTGGGGGGGGGGGCATCTGGAGTGGCTAACAACCCTGGTTGAAATTCACTGAACAATAATCAGTAATAGAGTAATATTGCTTTCAGTTCTAATTCTTGCTAACAGTTCATCAAGCACAATTTAATAAATGACAGCAATACGGGACAAAATATTTTGATTTTGATTTTAACCAGTTTTTTGTGTAGCTGAGAAAAAAATAGTCCCTGTGGCGGTTTGGGATAACCCACACAACAGACTTGGACAGACACAGCGCTCGACTAGAGCAATTAACTTAACAGTGAAATGTGTGTATTGATGTCTACAGGCAGCCCCGCTTCTTCTGGCTTTTTCCGGCTATGTACTGTGATGTTAATGCGCCATTCATGCATTGTGTTCGTGCATCCTGTCCTTACTGTGTCTCTCAAATGCAAATGTCTCATGCCTGTTCTGCAGTCCCTTTGATGATGCCATACCTACTGCTGTGAATGTCTTTCATGCATTGTCTGTAACTGGGTATAAATACCGCACAGGTTCTGTAACACACTCTCTCTCTTTGACTGCTGCTGCTGACACACACACTCTGTGTCTCTTTGCTGAAGAGCCTGAGGATTCCGCTCCAGCCTGCTCACACTTAGGGCTGGAGCGGAGTTCCTGTGACGGCGGTGATAATAAACTCTATCTAAAACCTTCAGTCCCTTCTAAATGTATCCAGTAACTGTTGCTAAACATCTCAATCAGCATCAAGACATTTATTGTCATTTTACACACATGTAAACAACTTAAATATTGTCAAGTGCAAAAGTAAGTGATTATAATACATACTGGTCAGCTGTTGAGTCAGTGCCACAGAAGGGTCGAAAGACCAAAAAGTGGTCAATGCCAGTGGCTAGTTAGCATGCTAACGATTTGGATTTGGCACACTTTGTATGCTTTTTCTTGGCATTTTCAGATGAAACAGAGTCCATCACCATAAAGGTACTGTAGTTTGTTAATTGAGACAATAAATCCAACTCTAGCACTGGCTATATTTTTTTTAAACAGACGTGAAATAGCTTAACAATAATTATACAAGGGCAGACTTTGTAGACTCAAAAAAGTTTTTTTTTTTTTTTTCCAAAAGGGTGAGACTTCTGGGTCACTGATGTATAATTCTTTTTAAACAGTGCCTCACTGTGGAAATTAATGTATCCAACACAGTACTGGAATTCTCAATTCTGCTGACTTGACAGTAAATTACAGTTAGTAATTAATGGTTACTAGAACACCTTTGAAGCGGAGTGATGCATATCCAGTGAAACACTGGACTGCAATTATCATGGAATATAGTAACTCCTGGAATTCCTATTGTCCAATCAAATTGCTTGGTCAGAACAAACTCTTGTATAGCATTTTGTAAACAGTGTAGCCAAGCATTCAGTTCAGTTCAATTTTATTTATATAGCCCCAAATTCACAGCAACAACCATCTCATAGCACTTTCAAACTCTAGGGCAGGTCTATTCAATTAGCGGCCCGTGGGCCACATGCAGCCCAGAACCAGCCTCCGAGTGGCCCAGACCACACCAAGGAAATATAAATTTAAGAAAAAAATATGAAGGAATGAAGGAGTGGTCCACAAGCGCACACACAAACAACACGCGTGACCGTCATCCGCGCGGAGTTGAGAATCACCCGTCCCAAGGGAGCATTCCAGTCAGGCAGGCAAAGAGGTTTTCTTTTCTAGCGTTGCTGTCCGAGAGAAACATGAGCTTATTAAAGTACTTTAAACACGGAAAAAAAAGCAGAAGAGATATGTAAGCAGTGGAGCCATTTATGGTGGTTTTAACCTGCTGGAGAAATGAATAATAATGAAATAATAATAATGAAGAGTCTCTTAGCAGACGTGTGGTGAGGCTTTATACTGTATGCAGGGAAAGGCAAGACTGACTGAATCGTTAAGGACTGACTTCACCATCTACTACAATATCCATCCATCCATGGATGGATGGATGGATACTATGTACCTGGCAAGTTAAGATGACGGAAATTCACAAACTCAATGACTTTAATCTGTCCACAGCCTTCAGACAAACTAAACATGCCAACATTTGGATTTCAAAATAAGGGAGGTTTTTCCTGCCGTCTGGGTGGTGAGGAGAATTCTCAAAAAACTATAAATATATAGAAATATTTTAACAGAAATAACTGCATCTTTGGTCATTAAAGTCAATTTATTTCATTAAATATAATTGTATTCATATTTTTTCTTTGAAATCAGAGTTAAATTATTGTTCTGTTCTGGCTCTGCAAACTTATGGTCAAAAGTGTAAATTGTATAAGGAAAAAAGTAAAAATTTTACCACAATCTGTTTGAAATTTATTTTTAAAAAAATGGTAATTTTATTTAAAAAATAATCAAAAAATTAGCTATAAAAATCCACAAATTTACATTAAAATAAGATAAAATAGGCCTTCCCACAATGGGGAAATTCCAGGATTACAACAGCACAGGGATAGCAACACTCACAGCAATAATTTAGAAGATAAGATAATATGAGCAGTGAATATACATATGTACACATAAATATACAGTTAGGCCCAGAAATATTTAGTCAGTGACACAAGTTTTGTTATTTTAGCTGTTTACGAAAATAATCAATATGGGCTTAAAGTGCAGACTGTCAGATGTAATTTGAGAGTATTCACATCTAAATTGGAGCAAGGGTTTAGGAATTACAGCTCTTTAATACGTAGCCGCCTCTTTTTCAAGGGACCAAAAGTAATTGGACAATTGACTCAGAAAGCTGCAAAAAAAAAAAAAAAAAAAAAAAAAAAAGAAGGCTGCATGGGCTCTTCCTTCGTTAACCTGTCATCAATTAAGCAGTTAAAAGGTCTGGAGTTGATTCCAGGTGTGGCGTTTGCATTTGGAAGCTGTTGCTGTGAACACACAACATGCGGTCAAAGGAGCTCTCAATGGAGGTGAAACGGATCATCCTGAGGCTGATAAAAAAAGAAGAAATCCATCAGAGAGATAGCAGAAATGTTAGGAGTGGCCAAATCAACAGTTTGGTACATTCTAAGAAAAAAAGAGTGCACTGGTGAGCTTGGGAACTCAAAAAGGCCTGGACGTCCACGGAAGACAACAGTGGTGGATGATCGCAGAATCCCTTCAGAACATCCACTCAAGTGAAGAACACTCTCCAGGAAGTAGGTGTATCAGTATCTAAGTCTACCATAAAGAGAAGACTTCATGAGAGTAAATACAAAGGATTCACCACAAGGTGCAAACCATTAATCAGCCTCAAAAATAGAAAGGCCAGAATTGACTTTGCCAAAAAACACCTGAGGAAGCCAGCCCAGTTCTGGAACAGCATTCTTTGGACAGATGAGACTAAGATCAACCTGTACCAGAATGATGGGAAGAAGAAAGTTTGGAGAAGAATTGGAAGAGCTCATGATCCAAAGCACACCACATCTTCTGTAAAACATGGTGGAGGCAGTGTGATGGCATGGGCATGCATGGCTTCCAATGGCACTGGGTCACTCGTGTTTATTGATGATGTGACAAAAGACAGAAGCAACTGGATGAATTCTGAGGTGTATAGGGATATACTTTCTGCTCAGATTCAGCCAAATGCAGCAAAGTTGATTGGACGGCGCTTCACAGTACAGATGGACAATGAACCAAAACATACTGCAAAAGCAACCCAGGAGTTTTTTAAAGCAAAGAAGTGGAATATTCTGCAATGGCCGAGTCAATCACCAGATCTCAACCCAATCGAGCATGCATTTCACTTGCTCAAGACAAAACTTAAGGCACAAAGACCCACAAACAAGCAACAGCTGAAGACAGCTGCAGTAAAGGCCTGGCAAAGCATCACAAAGGAGGAAACCCAACGTTTGGTGATGTCCATGGGTTCCAGACTTAAGGCAGTCATTACCTGCAAAGGATTCTCAAGAAAATATTGAAAAGTAACATTTTACTTTGGGTTATGTTTATTTGTCCAATTACTTTTGAGCCCCTGAAATGAGGAGTGTTTGTATAAAAATAGCTACAATTCCCACATGTTTAATCATATATTTTTGTTCAACTCCTTGAATTAAACCTTAAAGTCTGCACTTCAATTCCGTTGTAGTTGTTTCATTTCAAATCCAATGAGGTGGCATGCAGAGCCCAAATCATGAAGATTGTGTCACTGTCCAAATATTTCTGTGCCTAACTGTATATACACAGTACAGAGCATTGTAGCTAGATGGAATAAACAGCATAATGGTCTATTTAGTTACCCCACATAGTATGAATATGTACCCATACAGCATATTATGCATTTGAATCAGCCTAGTTGTCACCCTCCGTAGCGAGTGATATTGTCCTAGTTGTATAATGGAGGGGACCATTATTGAGCAAGTTTGTTGCATCTTTTGCATTCAATACTATTAGGTTGTAACATTTTTTACGATCTCTGCGAGCAGCCCTGCTTAGGTTATAAAGTCTGACAGTCGTAGGTAGGAAGGACCTGCGAAACCTCTCGGTCGCGCACCTAGGATGATGTAGCCTACTGCTAAATGAGCTCCTCAGTGTGTTCAGTATGTCCTCCGTGGGGTGGGACTCGGACTCCAGCAGAGATGACAATTTAGCCACCATCCTTCTCTCTCCTATCTCCTCCACTGGGTCGAGGCGTTGCCCCAGGACAGAGCTAGCTTTCTTGATCAGTTTGTTCAGTCTCTTCCTGTGATGCCATTGCCCCAGCAGACCACTCCAAATGTGATGGCTGATGCCACCACCGAATCGTAGAAGGTCTTCAGGAGCACCCCTTATACACCAAAAGACCTGAAGCCTCCTCAGTAGGAACAGTCTGTGCTGTCCCTTCTTGTAGAGTGCATTGGTATTATGTGACCAGTCTAGTTTATTGTTCAAATGACCACCCAGGTACTTGTAGAATGTCACTATCTCAATGTCTGTTCACTGGATTTTTACTGGTGCTGAGAGAGGTTGTCCTCACCTGTGGCAGTCCATCACCAGTTCCTTAGTTTTTCGCGTTGATCTGGAGGCAGTTCCGATGGCACCAGTCCACGAAGTCCTGGATAAGTCCTTTGTACTCAGCTTCATCTCCGTCGGGGATGAGGCCGACAATCGCAGAGTCGTCAGAGAACTTCTATAGATGGCAGTGTGTTGTGTTGTGTGAGAAGTCCACAGTATAAAGGGTAAACAGGAAGAGAGCCAGAACTGTTCCCTGGCTGGGGTGGGGGGGGGGGGGGAGGCTGTACTGCAGATGATAGTGTCGGACACACAATCCTGGGTTCTCACAAACTGTGGTCGGTTTGTGAGGTAGTCCAGGATCCATGATGACAGGTGCTGGTCCACCCCTGTGCACAGTAGCTTGTCCTTCAGGATCATCAGTTGGATGGTGTTGAAAGCACTGGAGAAGTCAAAGAACATTATCCTCACCAATGTTCCCAGGCTTCTCCAGGTGGGACAGGGAACGGTGTAGGAGGAAGATCACTGCATCCTCCACCCCGATGCAATGCTGGTAGGCGAACTGGAGTGGGTCTATCGCTGGTCCCACCAGGAGGAGGAGGTGGGCAAGGAGCAGTCTCTCCAGGGTCTTCATCAGGTGAGAAGTGAGGGCCACTGGTCTGTAGCTGTTCAAGTCTCTGGGGTGGGAAGTCTTTGGTATGGGTACCACACAAGATGTTTTCCACAGCTGTGGTACCCTCCCCAGCTTCAGGCTCAGGTTGAAGATGTGCTCCACAATCCCACACAGCTGGTCTGCGCAGGACTTGAGGAGCTTCGTGCTGATGCAGTCCGAACCTGAGGCCTTCCTTGCCTTAATCTTCCTCAGCTCCACCCTCACCTGGGTCTTAGTGAGGGTCAGGTTGGAGCTGGGGGGCTGTGTGCTGGGAGTGGGGGGGTGTTGGTGGTAGTGGTGGGGCGGGGTGTAGACAGCAGGTCTCGATGACGGTAGAGGCAGCAGTGGTTGGTGTGCAGGTGGAGGGGAGGGCGGTTGGTCAAACCTGTTAAAAAACAGGTTCAGATTGTTCACTCACTCCCTGCCCCCCGTGGCCTTGGAGTAGGTATTCTGGAGCCCAGACATGGTTTTGAGGCTTCTCCAGACCCCACCGATGTTGCTCTTGCAGCTTGTCCTCCATCTTCTTCCTGAAGCTGTCCTTGCCTTCTCTGATTTTCCTCCTTAGCTCCCTCTCTACGGACTTCAGCATCTCCCTGTTCCGACCTGAAGATCCTTTTCTTTTCTCTCAGTAGTGATTTTATCTCGGGGTTGATCCAGGGTTTGTCGTTTGATTTTTTTGATTTTAGATATTTTTTTTTTTTGATTTTGTATACTTTATTGATCCCCACAGGGGAAATTGAGGGCATCCACCTGGATGGATGAAGCAGCCATGGTGTGGCGCTGAGCAACACCGTATGGTCTTGGTGGGTACGGTGTTGTCCACACAGAAGTTGATGTAGTTCATGATGGTGTGAGTGAGGCTGTCGATGTTCTTACCATGTGGGTTGCAGAGCTGCTTCCAGGCAGTGATTTCAAGACAGTCCTTTAGAGCGTCCATTGCCTCCTCAGACCATACCTTCACCGTGCGCGTAACCGGAGGTTGTCTGTGTACTAGGGTTTTGTACACCGGCAGGAGGTGAACCAAGTTGTGATCCGATCTCCCGAGTGGGAGGAGTGGCGATGAGGTGTACGCCTCCTTAGTATTTGCGTAGAATAAGTCCAGTGTTTTACTGTCTCTGGTGTGGCATGACATACTGGGTGAACGTGGGCAAAATGGAGGACAGTAAAATATGGTTAAAATCACCCGAGAAAAGGAAGAGAGCATCTGGATGTTCTGTCAGAAGCCTGCAAGTGACTGAGTGGATGATGTCATGTGTT
The DNA here is from genome assembly GCA_020510985.1 of Pholidichthys leucotaenia. Classification (NCBI taxonomy): domain Eukaryota; kingdom Metazoa; phylum Chordata; class Actinopteri; order Cichliformes; family Pholidichthyidae; genus Pholidichthys; species Pholidichthys leucotaenia. Next base: position 212,990,613 of record CM035836.1, read on the forward strand.
GCCCCAGCGTTCGCTGACGGAATTGCATAAATAACAATGCAGATCACATGTGAGTATTCCCTAGAGAGGTATACAGGCTGCATGCTAACAGCTAGCAAATCAGTGTCTTTACTGCAGTGTTGTTCTTTAACCATGATGTGCCCAGGTTTGCACCATTCGTTGTTCACATACAATATCACTCCTCCGCCCCTTGCCTTCCCACTGTCTGGTGCCGGTCTGCTCATATTGCATGGAAACCCTCCATTTCGATGTTAGCATCTGTTGCCAGTTCTGTTAGCCATGTCTCAGTAAACAAATTCATGCTAATCTCTCTGAAGACTCTCTCATAGTGGAACATGGTCGCTAGCTTGTCTGTCTTATTGAGTAGCGATCGTACATTCCCCATGATAACTGATGGAAGGACAGGTCTGTAACTTATGTTCCTCGCTCGCCGCCTTACTCCAGCTCGACATCCATGTTGTTTCCATCTGATTTCTCCCGGTATGTCCAGTTTTTGCGCTAGCACTGAGGGGCGGTTAAGTGCTAACAGCTGGTCACTGTTGTACCGTCTCCTGCTATAAACAGTGGCTCCATCCACCGGCTCGGGAGACATTTGGGGCAATCTGTGTATCCGTGATGGATAAGGTGTCGCCAGATCAGAAAGTTTGACCAGAGAAGCCAGATAGTAAATAAGAAAGAGGAAGTAAAATTCAGAATTGAGCCACTGTTGCAAAAAGGCAGCCGACTCGTGTGGCGCCGGACGTATACTACTAATTTTACAAGAGGAAATTACAAATTTGAGGAAAATGGTTTCACATTTAGATAAATTTACAGAGAAAAGTAGAAAACTATAAGAAAATTGTTTTAAATTTTGGATAAAAACCTCAAACCTTAAAGAGTGAAGTCATTACTCAAGTTTTTAAGTGGGGGCTTCTTGCATCTTTAACTCTACTAGAAATTTTTGGTTGACTGATATGTGTGTGTAATGGAATGTGTAGTTATAAAAAGAGGTTTCTACTCACACATGTGGTGATTTTAAAACAAAACAAGCCACAATGGTGGATGTGCAATGTTTGTTAATGTTATCAACCGTTTCTTGGGGGGTTTGTGCAATGAAATGTTTGACAGTTCATTTTTTTATTCAGCTAAATGCACTTTGTGATGTGCCAAGGTCAGTTATGACCAGGATGTAGTATATTTTACAGTGGTGTGAAAAAGTGTTTGCCCCACTTCCTGATTTCTCATTTTTTTGTATGCTTGTCACACTTAAATGTTTCAGATCATCAAACAAATTTAAATATTAGACAAAGATAATACAAGTAAACACAATGCAGTTTTTAAATGAAGGTGCTTATGATTAAGGGGGAAAAAAAATCCAAACCTACATGGCTCTGTGTGAAAAAGTGATTGCCCCCTAAACCTAATAACTGGTTGGGCCACCCTTAGCAGCAACAACTGCAATCAAGCATTTGCGATAATTGGCAATGAGTTCTTTACAGCGGTGTGGAGGAATTTTGGCTAACTCACCTTTGCAGAATTGTTGTAATTAAGCCACATTGGAGGATTTTTGAGCATGAACCGCCTTTTTAAGGTCATGCCACAGCATTCCAATCAGATTCAGGTCAGAACTTTGATTAGGCCACTCCAAAGTCTTCATTTTGTTTTTCTTAAGCAATTCAGAGGTGGACTTCTTGGTGACATGATTTAGTGGATAGACCAAGAAACAGACTACAGACTCGGTTGTAGTTGCAATGATTTTATTGAGTGCAGGTGTATGTGTGTGTGTGTGTGTGTGTGTGTGTGTGTGTGTGTGTGTGTGTGTGTGTGTGTGTGTGTGTGTGTGTGTGTGTGTGTGTGCAGAGTGGGGAGAGTCGAGAGAGAGAGAGATGAGTAGTTTGCAGCACACAGTGGAACAGTGAGGAGCTGATAATAATCTTATGGAGTGTTTAGCAGCTGAGATGAAACTAACAGTGGCCCACGTCTTCTCCAGGTTGCTGTGGTCCCGCAAAGGTGAAGGAGGTGCTGGTGTAGATATTTACAGTGCTTTGTGCAGGGAGGATACCCTGGGCCGAGGGGACAAGGGAAAAAAGTTCAATCTGATAGTTATGTGCACTTCAAGGATGGTAGCGAGAGTGAGGGGACTGTGGCTCTGAGGGGAGGATCTAGGTCCGCCACGAGGAAGGGTGCCGGTCCGCCAGGGAGATGGTCCACCTGTGCACAGGTTAGTCCAAGACAAAAAGAGGTGAATGCAGGGGTGAGGTTCAAACAGAGGCAGCTTACTGTGTGCCGAGTCTGAGACACGGGGCGTAGCTGGAGAGGGGAGAGCCAGCGTACAACATCAAGTAGCTCTCTGGAATGATGCATGCGTAGATGTCTCCGTGCAGGAGTGGAGGACCCCTCTCCATTTAAAGGCTGCTAATTAGGGAGCACAGGTGTGGGTGAAACGGCAGCTGTGGAAAATAATCAATGAGAGAAGAGGGAAAAAACAGCACACGAGTCAGATCACCACAGTGCCCCCCCCCCCCCCAAGGAACACCTCCTGGCGGCTGGCCCAACCTCCGCAGATGGGACTGATGGAATGCCCAGTTCATCTCCCAATCCGTGATGAAGGATCCCCAGACCCATGATCTCTCCTCCGGTCCGTACCCAGCCCAGTCCACCTGGTATTGTAGGCCTTGCCCCCTGCGTCGCATGTCCAGAATGCGGTTGACATTATACACAGGACCGCCATCAATCATCACCAGAGGGGGATGCGGCTTGGATGGTGGGCAGAGAGGACTGGTGGAAAACGGCTTCACCTGAGAGACATGAAAGGTGGGACAGATGTGGATAACATGGGGAAGAGAAAGGTGAACAGCAGCTGGATTGATGACCTGGGAGATGGGATAAAGACCAATAAAACGGGGAGAGAGCTTTCTGGAATCTGTTTTGAGGTGAATGTGTCTGGTGGACAACCATACCTTCTGCCCAACCTGGGGGGGGGGGGGGAGTCCTCCAACGGTTGGCGATCTTGGAGTTGCGGTCTGCAGTGCTGTGGAGAGCAGCCCTTGTGGCCCTCCAGAGCCGGTTACAACACCTGATGTGGGACTGCATAGACGGTACAGCAGTCTCCACCTCCGCATCAGGGAATGGGGAGGGTTGTACTACAAGGATGCCTCAAAGGGGGAGAGACCCGTAGCCGCAGAGGTGGCAGAGTTGTGAGCATACTCAGTCCATGGTAGGCAAGTACTCCAAGATGGAGGATTAGCAGCCGTGACGCACCTCAGGGCTGCCTCCAGCTCCTGGTTTGCTCGCTCACGCTGGCCGTTACTACCCCGAGTGATACCCCGAGTACAAGCTGTCAGTTGCCCTGATGGCCTTACAAAAGGATCACCAAACCTGGGAGACAAACCGGGGACCCCGGTCCGAGATCTCATCCTCCAGAATACCATGGACATGGACCACATGTAGAACAAAAAGGTCATCCGTCTCCTTGGCAGATGGGAGCTTGCTCAGGGGGACAAAGTGAGCTGCCTTTGAGATCCTTTCCACAATGGTGAGAACGCCCATATGTCCAGCAGAGGTGGAAGCCCAGTAACGAAGTCCAGCGCCACATGGGCCATGGCCTGCTGGGGATGGGTAGGGGGTGCAACAGCCCAGAAGGTGGGGAAGAAGATGACTTGCCAGTGGTGCACTGGGGCAGGTCTTGATGAACTCATTCATGTTCCTCCTCATAGACGGCCACCAGAAGGTCCTCTGCAAATGAAACATAGTGTATGACATGCCAGGGTGGCACATAACCCTGCAAGAGTGCAGCCAATTGATGACCTTGCCACGGACTGAGGAAGGAAGGTAGATCTGTCCCGCAGGGCCCCCACCCGGATCAGGCTCAGTGCTCTGTGCCCTCTTGACCTTCTCCTTGATCTCCCAGGAGAGCATGATTACCACACATGAGGGGGAAACAATGGGATGCAGCTCCTGTGATGTCGGAGAGTTGCCTTGAGAGGGAGTCAGGCTTGATGTTCTTGGATCCCGGGCGGTAGGCGATGGTAAAGTTAAAATAACTGTCTGTGGCGTATTTTTGCACCAGGGAACCTCCCCCCCTGGTGGCCAAGATGGTTTTCAAGAAAATATTCAGTTTAGATGTCAGAGATTTCCAAGGCTATAATTTGAAAGTGGGAAGCGATAATGGCTTACTGTCTATTAGAAAGAACTGCGACAGAACTGTGACATAGACAGTGCGGGTGCTTTCTATGCCCATGAAACCAAGAAACAAGAAGGGTTAAACCTGCCAAAGAACAGGGACCAGTGGGCTTGTCTAGAATTTAGCCGTTTAGCACTCAGAACTCAGAACTCAGAACTCAGAAAAGGATTTATTGCCAAGTACATTAACAGTAAACAACTGATAACATACGAGAGATTTGACTTGACACTGAAAACGACCTGCATTTCCGGTGACGCGGCAGCGTTGATAACGCGCCTGTCATCAGACGGGTACAGGAAGCATAGGGAAGAAAAGGATAACACAATAGGAAAGAGCAAAAAAACATTGATTGTCAGAATACTGGTCATATATGATCAATATTATGATTACAAGAAAAAAAAGCCCTCAATGCACAATTAGCAGACAAGAATGTACACGGAAGTGAAGTGACTCCTGAGATACTCCAGGTTCTTATGGTCGGGCCAGACAGCAAATGGCTGAGAGGCTCCCTCCAACCAGTGGCGCCATTCCTCCAAGGCCAGTTTGACCGCCAGAAACTCCCAGTCACCAACATCATAGTTTCTCTCTGCTGGGGACAGACGTCGGGAGAAGTCAGAGCAGGGGTGGACCTTATCGGTGGTGAAGCGTTGAGAGAGAACCGCCCCCACCCCGGAATCCGATGCATCCACCTCCACCAAGAACTGATAGGAGTGGATCCACATGAGCGAGGATGGGGGAGAAGAGAAGTGAGACTTCAGCTCAGAAAATACCTCCTCAGACTACAGAAAGGGGAACTTGGTGGAAGTGAGGCAGGTGAGGGGCAGGGCAACCACACTGAAATCGTGGATGAAGTATCGATAAAAATTGGCAAATCCCAAGAACTGCCGCAATTGTTTGTGGGAGGAGGGAACAGGCCACTCCAAGACCGCCTTCACCTTACCAGGGTCAGCAAGGATCTCCTTATGGGTGACTACAAACCCCAGGAAGGTGGTTGAGGGTGTATGGAACTCACACCTCTCTGCTTTGATGTAAAGCTGGTTCTCCAACAGATGCTGAAGGACAGTCTTAAAGTGCACCCGATGCTCATCTAAGGAACGAGAGAAAATCAATATACCATCCAGGTATAAAAAAACAAAGGAATTCAGGAAGTCCTTCAGAACGTCACTGATGGGCCGTTGGAAAAGAGCTGGCGCGTCCGTTAACCCAGATGGCATCACCAAGTACTCGAAGTGACCACTAGGTGTACAGAACCCCGTCTTCCACTCATCACCCTCCTTAATCTGGATAAGATTGTAGGCATTGCACAGGTCCAGCTTGGTGAAGACAGTGGCACCTTGAAGCAGGTCGAAGGCGGAGTTGAAGAGCGGCAAGGCATACTTGTCCTTCGTTGCAATGTTATTCAGTTCCCTAAAGTCAATGCAGGGTTGGAGAGAACCGTCCTTCTTACCTAGGAAAAAACCTCCCTCCCCCAACGCAGATGATGAAGGCCTGATGATGCCTGAACTTAATGACTCCTTGATGTACTTATCCTTCGCCTCTTGTTCTGGGGCAGACAGACTATACAGTCTACTAGATGGCAATGTAGCTCCCAGAAGGAGGTTAATGGCGCAGTCGTAGGGTGGTGGGGAGGTAGGGAAAGCGTCTTAGACATGCTGAAGACCGGGGCAGAGTCGTGATTTTCAGGAGGGACCAGAGTGAGATCGGGCACATGGGTAGGCAAGGATCTGATAGAAACAGAGGGAGAACAGGCTGCAGACTGCATACAGGTGGCTAAGCAGAAGGTGCTTCATGAAATAACCCTCCCTGTCTACCAATCAATAACTGGGTTGCAGCGTCTTAACCATGGATACCCTAAAATAACAGGGGAGGCAGAGATGGATAAATTAAAAAAACTCAAGTGCTCCCGATGGTAGATTGAAACCAATACGGAAATGGGAGCAGTCTTTTTACTGACCCTAGTGAGTGGCTCCCTGGAAACTGCTGCCAAATTTAATGGAACTTCCAGGTCCTGACATGGGATTTTTAGCCGGGTTGCCAGACTCTCAGAACTGAAGCTTTGTTCAGCACCTGAGTCAATGAGAGCAGTGGTGCAGAATTAAACGTGAAAGTGATCAAAACAAATGGGCAACAAAAGGCGCGTAAGGGATTTAATTCAATTCAATTTAATTCAGCTTTATTTATATAGCACCACATCACAACAAAAGTCATCTCATAGCGCTACCAAATGCAGGGAAAACCCAACAATATCAGACCTGCCCACGTCCATTAGCCCCCCTACTGTAACAAACAGACCCGCCCTTTTGGCACATTGGGAACGTGGGGAAATTCATGGTCAGAGCTAGCGCAATACATGCACAACCCGAGATCACAGCAGTGCTGTCTTTCAGCAAGAGGCAACCTAGACCGGCCCAACAGCATGGGTTCCCCGGTATCAGATTATTTGGAAGGGGGGGGTTGGGGGGGGGCTGAGTGAGAGGGCGTGACTGAGAGCCCAAGCGATTAGCAAGGCGGCGTTCATTGAATTGTTCCCTTAAGCAATTATCTAGGTTGATTGCTAGGAAGATTAGCTTGTGTAAAGAGGAGGGTTTTTCTATCTGTGCCAGCTCATCACAAAGGCTCGGGCTGAGACTGCGAATAAAAATGCTGCAAAGAAATGCATCCTCCCATCCCACCTCCGCCGCAACAACCTGGAAATCCACCGAGTAGACGGCCATAGACCTGCTCCCCTGCCGGAGATTGAGAAGGCGGGTGGTGAGAATGTTATCCCAGTCAGAGTGGTCGAACACCTGGGTGAATTCAGACACAAATCAGTCATAAATGTAGTCTTGGTAATCGGGGCGATCCATAATAGCATAAGCCCAATCTAAGGCCCTCCCCTCCAGCAGGTACACCACGTAGATGATCTGGCTATGATTAGTGGGAAAATCTTCCGGCACTCACTGGAAAACTAGGCTACACTGAAAGAGGAAACCCCAGGCCTCGCCCAGCCTACCGCTGAAGCGGGTCAGTGTGGGAACTGGCGTTAAGAGAGGAGGACGCGCTAACAGGCAAGAAGGAGACGGCGGGGCAGCCGACAACCCGGAGCCAGCCTGGGGGAGAAAAGCAGTGGTAAGTTGGTTGAGCCGCGCATTTATCTGAGTGAGTTGATTCAAAATGACCTATTGCTGATATGTAAGCTGGTCTAACCGAGCCTCCATGATGTCTAACCTGTGTGTGGTAGCATCATCTGCACGGTCTGACTGATGGAGACGTACTGACCTGATTTAGTGGCTCGACCCAGAAGCAGACTACAGACTCGGTTATAGTTGCAATGATTTTATTGAGTGCAGGTGTGTGTGTGTGTGTGTGTGTGTGTGTGTGTGTGTGTGTGTGTGTGTGTGTGTGCAGAGTGGGGACAGTCCGGCAACCCTGCAAGGTTGAGAGAGAGAGAGTGATGAGTAATTTGCAGCGCAGAGCGGAGCAATGAGGAGTTGATAATAATCTAACGGAGCGTTGAGAATCTGGGATGAAACTAACAGTGGCCCACGTCCTCTCCATGTTGCTGTGGTCCCGCAAAGGTGAAGGAGGTGTTGGTGTAGATATTTACAGTGCTCTGTGAAGGGAGGATACCCTCGGCCGAGGGGAGAAGGGAAACAGTTCAGTCTGATAGTTATGTGCTCTTACAGGATGATGGTGAGAGTGAGGGGACTCCAGCTGCAAGGGAAGGGTACAGGTTCGCCCGGGAGATGGTCCACCTGTGCACAGGTTAGTCCAAAACAAACAGAGGTGAATGTAGGGGTGAGGTTCAAACAGAGAGGTAGCTTACTGAGTGCCGAGTCTGAGATGGAGGTCGTAGCTGGAGAGGGGAGAGGCAGCATACAATGTAGAGGAGCTCTATGGACTGCATGCATCCATAGACATCTCCATGCAGGAGTGGAGGACCCCTCCCCATTTAAAGGCTGCTAATTTGGTGCAGGTGTGGGTGAAACAGCAGCTGTGGAAAATAAGCAATGAGAGAAGAGGGAAAAAACAGCACACAGCTTGGATCACCACAGCTGGTTTGTTTTCGATCATTGTCCTGCTGCAGAACACAAGTGCACTTCAGCTTGAGGTCACGAACAGATGGCCAGATATTCTCCTTCAGAATGTTTTGGTAGACAGCAGAAATCATGGTTCCATTTACCACAGCAAGTCTTCCAGGTCCTGAAGCAGCAAAACAGCCCCAGACCATCACATTACCACCACCATATTTTACTCTTGGTTTGATGTTCCTTTTCTGAAATGCTGTTACTTTTATGCCAAATGTAATGGAACACACACCTTCCAAAAAGTTCAACTTTTGTCTTGTCAGTCCACAGAGTATTTTCCCCAAATTCTTAGGGATCATCAAGTTGTTTTCCTGCAGAACTGAGACAAGCCTTTATGTTCTTTTTGCTCAGCAGTGGTTTTCGTCTTGGAACTCTGCCATGGAGGCCATTTTTGCCCAGTCTCTTTCTTATGGTGGAGTTATGAACACTGACCTCAACTGAGGCAAGTGAGGCCTGCAGTTCTTTGGATGTTGTTGTGGGGTCTTTTGTGACCTCTTGGATGAGTTGTCGCTGCACTCTTGAGGTAATTTTAGTCGGCCGGCCATTCCTGGGAAGATTCCCTACTGTTCCATGTTTTTGCCATTTGTGGATAATGGCTCTAACTGTGGCTCAGTGGCAAAGCTTTAGAAATTGCTAGAAAATTGAACTCAGCTTTCCAAAGATGTGATAAACCATAATTAATTTATGTTTAAACAGGGGGGCAATCACTTTTTCACACAAGGACATTTAGGTTTGGATTTTTTTTTACCCTTCATAATAAACACCTTCAATTAAAAGCTGCATTTACTTGTGTTATCTTTGTCTAATATTTAAATTTATTTGATGATCTGATACATTTATTTGTGACAAACACCAAAAAAAAAAGAGAAATCAGGAAGGGGCAAAGACTTTTTCACACCACTGTATTTCAAACGGGAAACAAATGTTAATGCTACTAACAATGCACATTGAGTTTTTATGCACTTTGAAATATGCCTGAGTAAGATGTGACCAAAATGATTATTTACAGAATTTTTTTTAATTCTATTTATTTAATTGATGTTCAAGAGGAAAATACTTCAGGTTCTGCTCAACGCCAGCACTGTTATTATGTTTTATACACTTTTGATGTGCTTTTGTCATGTGCCAAGTGCACATTTAAAACCAAGACAATGAATAGGATATTTTTCGTCATATTGATCTGTGTTGGTTTGAAATTTGTCATTCAACAGATCACTGAACATGTGTGGCCCAGTTACATGTCTTGATTATAAATTGTGGCCCAACTGATTTTGTAATTGAATAGCCCTGCCGTAGGACAAACAACCCACAATTGCATAAAGACAACAAAAATCAGGTGATGCCTGCAAGCGAACACTTGGTGATCGTGGAGAAAAAAAACAAAAAAAACTCTCCTATAACAGTAAGAAACTTCCAGCAGAACCAGACTCAGGGAGGGGTAGTTATCTGCTATGACTGGCTGGGGGGTGAGGGGATAGAGAAGAAGGCGGAAAGAGCAGACATGTAGAGAGCGAACAACACAACAGGAACTCAGTCTAAGAGAGAGAGCAACAGATGTCAATGAACAGCACAAATGTCACATGTACTGAGAGAAGAAAGAAGTGAAGGTTCAGTGTCACCTGATCCAGTACTCAAACCAAAGCAGTAAAAATCAAAATACCCATGTGATTTGCATTGTGATCACTGATAGTCTTACAGGTTACCATCACCTTGCCTGAGACACTCCACTGCACCGTTCTCTGGTATAATGAAACCATGCGCTGCCCTGGCAACAACATGAATCTTGTGTTTTGCATCTGATATCACCTGGACATTGATGGAATGATACTGCTTTTAACCATTTTTAATTATTTTAATTATAACTTGAATCAAAGTATAAAGTCTTGTCGACTAATTATTCAGTTTATAGGGTTTTCACTCTTACTTGACTCAGACAAATAAAATATTGAGGCATTTAGAGAAATCTAAGGTTTGAATAACAGCAAACTGTTTACACATAACTCTTACAACTGGTCTGGACTGCTCAAAAATTTTGCTAGTACAGTAAATGTACTAAATTTCCAGATACTAACAGATTGGTGAATCCTGTAAGTTCACGTAAATTGTAAGTAACATTTATGAACACATCTGTTAGTACTGTCGGTTCTTGCATGATGCCCACTGTCTGATGTGAGAATTTATTCTACTGTTACCAAAAACTAAGAAAACTGTGGTGTACTGTGCTGTGTCACACTGGAACAAGCACCCACCTCATCTACTATAGCTCAGATCAGCAGTAGAAATAAGTTAAAAAATAAATCAAGAACTGTAGTTATTAAAAAAAAAAGAAACTTGTTTTTGATCATGTCTATTGGAACTGTTTGTTTTATGGTTTGTCATTAGGACACAGTTTTATCAGTTTGGTAATGTTGTAATTATATCTGTTATTATTATAAATATTGTTAACAGTTTTACATTTTTGCAAATGTTTCGAACGGCTTGGACTAGACTCAAAATTTCATCCTTCTAATCTCTAAAATCTACCGCAACTTTTCTCCACTCGCCTTATGCTCTAAAAATGAAGTATTCTGCACCGCATTTTCAAAAATGTGTAAATAAAGTAAAAATGAACTCCTCCAGGGCCATTCATCTAAATTGTTTGAAAATATGCAGAGATCATCTACAGATATTTATAATGAAAAGTTGTTAAAATTATCTAAAAATGGCAATTTATTTTGATTTTATAGGCCAATCAATTTGTACAGTTTCTGTTTTGCAAGTACTTCCTGATTTATCTTCAAATTTAGTCATCCAAACTTGAAACTTCACACTCACAATAACAACAGTATTATTTAGCAAAGCTATTTCAAAGGATCAAGTATGATACTTGTGGTTCTGTCCAGCAATGTTGGTCATGATGCCTTGTCAAATATGTGCGAGTTTCAAGTCACTGCTCTGTCAGTCAGTCATGGTCAGCGACATCTTGCCTCCTACATGGGCTGTTGTAGCACCCATAGTGACGCACAGTCGGTGCTTTGTGCGATTGGCTGGGCTGGTCACTGACACTGTGCTGTGTCCCTAGGACAATGGCAGAGCTCAAGGCTTACAGCTGCACCAGCAATAAGCGAAGAAATCCCGGAAAACATTTCTTTTGTGTGCCAAGACCAACTGATGACATGAAGTCAGAGTTGATAAAGCGTTGGCTCCATAACCTTGGCACGGGTCACACACCAAAAACCTTTCCGTTCGGATGGAATTCGGTGGTATGTGAAGACCACTTCACGCAGAGCTGCTATCTGCGTGATCTGCAGGCCAAACTGCTGGTCACGAAGCCCAAGCATTGACTTCTAAAACCAGATGCCGTTCCCATGAAATTCAGTCTCAGAAGTTCCAAGAATAATGACTGTTTAAACCCACTTCATTAGAGTAACAGGCCATTGTTTACTAGTCCGCAGTAAGCCGGAATCAATGAGTGTATGTTGCTTCCAGCTGGCAATGGTTGCTCCACATTCGTTTTGTCCAAGCGGGTTTCATGGGATAAAATTATTCAGTATTCTTTCTCTAGGGTGTAATTTTTACTGATTAAATGCATTTTTGGTTTAAAAGCAATATCTAAAGCATGATTAATGTTGTTATAATGACCAGTACCAGTTTCCTTTAATGGAACCAGCTTTGTCAGTGTCTTGTCAATGGAATGTTATATGAGTGTGTGAGCCAAAGCACTTGTGTGGTGTAGTGGTTAAGATGATTGTCTGGTATGCTTGACACCCAGGTTCAAATCCTCTCAGCAAAGTGTCATTCTTCTGAAGTACAACTTGCTGCTTCTGTGCATTTGAAAAGAATGTGCAGCACACATTATTTTTTAAATGTTGTTGCTATACAGCTGCTTGTACTCCCTTTCAAAAAAATTTTTTTGGGAGAAAGTCAGAGTGTGAGCTGAAGATGTTGTGTAGTGTAGTGTTTAAGGTGATCACCTGGTATACCGGAGGTCCCTGGTCTGAATTTCCTCAGGGAAGTCTGATCCTTCTGAACAACAACTGAAGTGCAGCATCCTTTTCCTGTGCATTTTGAAGTAATGCTATGCAAGATTTTAACCTTAAAATAATGTTTACAAAATTATTTTGGTGGTCCATCCACCTTTGAATGAGTTGTTGTTACATCCCCCATAGCCTGAGAGGGCCCACAATGATTGCAACAGCACTTCTTTGGTAGGAACACTGAAAAGACTACAACTATGATGACTATGACCTGCAGTGTTGGGCAAGTTACTAAAAAATAGTAACTAGTTACAGTTACTAGTTCCTTCTTTTTAAGAGTAACTGAGTTACTTTTGAGTTACTGCTTGATTTAAGTAACTAGTTACTTGGGAAAGTAACTTTCACGTTACTTTTAAATGCATACTTAAATCATCTTGCACACACTGCAAGATCAAGGGCACCTTGTTCTCATCAGAAAAAATAAGAAAAAGAAAACTGATAAGAAAAAAGTCTCATCTTACAAAGAAAAAATGTCTCAGATTTACATAAACTATTGAAATCAGTAGAAAGTCAGAAATTTACTAGAAATAAAGCTGTGAATTCACAGAGAAAATTTTGGACCCCCTGGTGGGCTGTTTTTGGCCCATGAGCCATATGTTTGACACCCCTGGACCAGCCCATTAAAAATGCATATTTAGAGGATTTACTTCCATGAAATAGTTACATATCACAACAGCATGTAAATGAATGAGATAAAATAAAATAGAAAGCACAGATAAATCAGAGTTTACCACTTACAAGAAGCTGTTCTTTACTGCAACAAATCACAGTCACTTTTTCTCTGTGCGTAAGAAATTTTTAAATGCATTTAATGTACACATTAAATGTGCGCTTCTTGATCAAAAAATACTCATCTTTAACCACAGAGGTAGGAGCTGTTAGGGGCTACTCACCATTCGGACAACAGGTGATCAGGGCTCGATATGAGAAGTCGCCACTGCCATGGCATTTTTTCACCAGGTTGTGATGTGAACTGGGGCAGGACAGGAAACAGACCCACCGAGGAGACTGTGTGGCGGCTGTGTCAGTTATGGTAGGGTCAGTTTATAGTTATTTGTTTCTTTATTTGCTTGCCTTTGCCTTTGGCATGACAGCCTCCAGTGGCTTGAGGCCAGTGGTGGTGCTGGGGATTGCGGTCCTGCCAATAGCCACCAAAACTGTGTATTCATCCCCAGTTGGCAGCTGATGAGCAGGGTGTCTAGCAACTGTAAGCTGTATGATCGTTTATTTGCGCTAAAATATCTATCCATATTAATAAAACGAGTAACGCGGGTAATGCATCTGATCAAATTTCAGTAACTGTAATGCATTACTGAATTTTTAAACAGTAGTTTTGTTACAGAGCACGTTACTGCAAAAGTAGTGGCGTTAGAGTAACACGTTACTCCCAACACTGATGACCTGAGTCCCAACAGCAAATCACAGGGCACAACTTTAGCCACTACAAAGAAACTGTCATTATCATTATATGGTAAATGGCGTTCACTTATATACAGTGGTGTGAAAAAGTGTTTGCCCCTTCCTGATTTTTCATTTTTTTGTATGTTTGTCACAATTAAATGTTTCAGATCATCTAATAAACTTAAATATTAGACAAAGATAAAAAAAAATGCAAACACTTTCACACCACTGTAGCACTTTTTGCTCATCTCTGAATGAAAAAAGTGCTTTACAGATCCTGCTATTTACACATTCACACACTGATGGAGGTGGAGCTGCCATGCATTGATGCTGGCCTGACCCACCAGGTGCAACTGGAGGTTCAGTGTCTTGCTCAACGACACTTTTACATGCAGACTGCAGACAGAGCGTGAATCAAACTGTTGCACTCTAAGTCACTGGACTTTGTGTGTGTGGATGTAAGGATGTATTTTTCCATTCTCATTTGTTTCTCTTTGTTTAGTCAAAGGATTTGGGTTAGGATAAGTGATGGTGATTTTTAGGTGGCACTCACGGGGGCAGTGTTCAGTTGGACAGGTGTGGTAGCAGCTCAATCTCCTGGCAGGCAGGTAGGGAGAGTGCTCATTAGGAAGCCAGGTGTGTGGGTCTTTGGTTTGGTCTTTGGTTCAGCATGGCTCCTTAGGGTGTGAGCTTCAATGTGTAGATGTCCTTGAAGACACTATTAGTAATCAATCTACTTTCTACTTCCTATTGCCTACTCCCTACTCCCAACTTCCTATTGCCTACTTCCAACCTGATTACAGGCAATAAATTTGATTAATTTCATTAATAAGGAAAATAAAAAATAAAAAAGAGTGGAGTTGTCCAGCGTCCCCTATTGACACCTAGGCCAAGTTGAGTTTAGGGAGACATTTAAGCCAAGACCCAAATAACTTGACAGTTGATAACCACAGTTGTTAACCACCCTGTGTGCAGTGTGGATGTAGTCAGGAAGATAAAAGGCATCAAAGGTCCAATTAAGAGCTGTAGACGCAACGGTGTAGAGCTGGTCAAGTCCTTCAGTCAAAGATGGCAGAAGATGTGCTGGGAAAGACTGTTTAACTGCTCAAGAAGGAGAGGACTACAGCCAAAAGCAATTTCACCAGGCAGGCCAACTTCCTCAGTAAGGAGGCAGACAACATGGTTGAAACTGAGATGAAAGAAGAGTTCAGCACAACCAAGTTCCCCTTTCTTTGGTCTGAGGAGGCTGACGTGGCATTTTCCGAGCTGAAGTCTTGCTTCTCTTCTCCCTCTATCCTTGCTTAGATGGATCCACAGCTGCAGTACCTGGTGGAGGTGGATGCATCGGACTCCAGGGTGGGGGTGTTTTTTTCTCAGCGCTCGACCACTGATAATAAGGTCCACCCCTGCACTTACTTCTCCCGACGCCTGTACCCAACCAAGAGAAACTGTGATGTTGGTGATTGGGAGTTTCTGGCGGTCAGACTGGCCTTGGAGGAATGGCGTCACTGGTTGGAGGAAGCCTGTCAGCCGTTTGTGGTCTGGACCAACCATAAGAACCTGGAGTATCTCAGGACTGCTAAATGGGTAAACTCCAGACAAGCCCGCTGGTCTCTGTTATTTAACAAGTTTAATTTTACCATCACCTACTGCCCGGGGTCTAAGAACATCAAGCCTGACTCCCTCTCAAGGCAATTCTCCGCTGACACGGCATCGCCGGAGCTGCATCCCATAGTTTCCCCCTTGTGTGTGGTAGGCATGCTCTCCTCGAAGATCAAAGAGAGGGTCAAGAGGGCGCAGGGTACTGAGCCTTATCTTGGTGGGGCCCTGCGGGACTGATCTACCTTCCTTCCTCGGTCTGTGGCAAGGTCATTGATTGGCTGCACTCTTCCAGAGGCATGTGCCACCCCGGCATGTCACGCACTATGTCTCATTTGCAGAGGACCTTCTGGTGACCGTCTATGAGGAGGGATATGAATGAGTTCATCAAGGCCTGCCCCCAATGCGCCACTGGCAAGTCATCTTCTTCCCCAACTTCCGGGCTGTTGCACCCCCTACCCTTCCCCAGCAGGCCGTGGTCCCATGTGGCGCTGGACTTCGTTACTGGGCTTCCCCTCTCCACTGGTCACACGGTCGTTCTCACATTTGTGGACAGGTTCTCAAAGGCAGCTCACTTTGTCCCCCTGAGCAAGCTCCCCTCTGCCCTCCATGGTCTTCCAGCGGATGTGGTCTTGGACCAGGGTCCCCAGTTTTTCTCCCAGGTTTGGCAATCCTTTTGTAAGGCCATCGGGGCAACTGTCCTTACAAAGATTGTCCTCGGGGTATCACCCCCATCATAACGGCCAGTGTGAGCGAACCAACCAGGAGCTGGAGGCAGGTCTGAGCTGCATCATGGCTACTAATCCTGCATCTTGGAGTACTTACCTACCATGGATTGAGTGACTCACAACTGTGCCACCTCTGCGGCTATGGGTCTCTCTCCCTTCGAGGCGTCCTTGTGGTACAACCCCCTTTTCCCTGATGCGGGGGTGGAGATTGCTGTACCATCTGTGCAGTTCTACATCAGGCATTGTCACCGGCTCTGGAGGGCCACCAAGGCTGCTCTCTACCACACCGCGGACCGCAACTCTGATTGCCAACCGTTGGAGGACCCTGCCCCCCTACCAGGTTGGCAGAAGCTATGGTTGTACACCAGACACATTAACCTCAAAACAGATTCCAGAAAGCTCTCTCCCCACTTTATTGGCCCTAATCCCATCTCCCAGATCATCAATCAAGCTGCTGTTCGCCTGTCTCTTCCCCATGCTCTCCAGATCTGTCCCACCTTTCATGTCTCTCAGGTGAAGCCGTTTTCCACCAGTCCTCTCTGCCCACCATCCAAACCGCCTCCCCCTCCGGTGATGATCAACGGTGGTCATGTGTATAATGTCAACCACATTCTGGATGTGTGATGTAGGGGGTGAGGGCTACAATACCTGGTGTACTGGGTTGGGTAGGGACTGGAGGAGAGATCATGGGTCCGGGTATCCTTCATCACAGATAGGGAGATGATCTGGGCTTTTCATCGGTCCCATCTGGGGAGGTTGGGTTGGCCGCCGAGATGCGTTCCTTGAAGGGGGCGCACTGTGGTGATCCGAGCTGTGTGCTGTTTTCCCTCTTCTCTCATTGCTTATTTTCTACAGCTGTGGTTTCAGCCACACCTGCGCTTCCTAATTAGCAGCCTTTAAATGGAGAGGGGTCCTCCACTCCTGCACGGAGATGTCTACGCATGCATGCAATCTAGAGAGCTCCTCTACGTTGTGTGCTGCCTCTCCCCTCTCCAGCTACGACCCCCGTCTCAAATTCGGCATTCAGTAAGCTACCTCTCTGTTTGAACTTCACCCCTGCATTCTCCTCTGTTTGTCTTGGACTAATCTGTGCACAGGTGGACCTTCTCCCTGGCGGACCGGCACCCTTCCTCTTGGCAGACCTGGATCCTCCCCTTGGAGCCGGAGTCCCTTCCCACTCGCCATCATCCTGTAAGTGCACATAACTATCAGACTGAACTTTTTCGCTTCTCCCCTCATCCGAGGGTATCCTCCCTGCACAGAGCACTGTATATATCTGCACCAGCACCTCCTTTCCCTTCGCAGGACCACAGCAACATGGAGAGAACGTGGGCCGCTGTTAGTTTCATCTCAGCTGCTCAGCACTCCAAAAGATTATTATCAACTCCTCATTGCCCTGCTGTGTGCTGCAAATTATTCATCACTCTCTTTCTCTCCCTTGCAGGGTTTCCAGACTCTCCCCGCTCTGCACACACACACTTGCACTCAATAAAATCATTGCAACTATAATCGCGTCTGTAGTCTGCTTCTGGGTCTATCCACTAAATCATGTCACTGTGAGCTACGAGTTACCTGCCACCCATGTTATGTCTCTTTGCATCCATCTTTTCTTCCAGAAGCTTCAGAAACGGAGAAAAGGCTCCACCAGAAGATATTTACAGACTACAACATCAAAGTTCGACCATCTCGTAACTGGGAGGAGAGGGTGACAGTGCGGGTGGGCATGACCCTCTCCCAGCTCGTCAGCTTGGTAAGTACACCCAAAGCAAGATGGAGGAACATGACTATATACATTTATAAATGGAAAAAAGTACCCTGCATTATTCCAGTTTTTTAATAGAATCTGCAGGTAATCGGTTGCTGATTGCAAATGCTGAAGTTGAAAACTTTGCCATATTTGCACGTTAAAAATGTGGTGTGGATTTTTAAGGTCACTTTTCTTTTACCAGATATTTAGATTTAGCAGAAGGCCAGCTTTATCGCCAAGCATGTACAGTGGAATGAAATTCAATCTTCTCCCATCTACCAGAAAAATCACATACGTAGAGAATAAGAGGGGGTGCTGGCCATGACCAACTTTCCTTCCTCCATTCTATGGTGTTGAGCACCAAGCTAGAAGGCGGGAAGTACTATTTTTATCTGATTGTTGGGATGACCCACCTGGGGCTTGAGCCCATGACCTTCTGGCTATGGGGTGGATGCTCTACCACTAGGCAATCACTCTGATTTAGCATTTAGATGTACCGTTTTCCACTTAGATTTAGATTTACCATTTAGGCTCTATTTTCACAGTCTATTCAACAGTCTATTGTCTATTGTGCAGAGCACATTTATCTTTGTGTCCAAGTCCATTTTGTTATCACGGCAGCGTCTCTGCACCAGGCAAAAAGTGCAAAAAGGCTGGTCTAAATTGTTCAGAGGTGTGTTTTGGGTAATCTGATCCAAAGTGCTCCTGCCAGTTCCTTTAATCCGTAGAAGAACATAACCAATGACAAACTCTGATTAAGATGGTTTATTGAAAACAAGTTTTGCACTGGCCATAGGGCGTGCGCATAAGCAGAAATACGCTCAATAGTAATGCTGCTTAGCATTAACAGAGGGAATGGTTTTGGCTCCTTTGGCTTACAAGGGTAATGGCCTTTTTAATGTTTTCAAATATTTACTTATATAAATGGAGGTTTAATATTTTATTTATTGAAAGTAAAGTCTTTTTTTTCAGATTTTTGCAATGATGTATTTATTTTGAGCAGATATGAGGCAGCAGTGGCTCAGGAGGTAGGGTGGTTTCCAGTAGCTGGAGGGTTGGCAGTTCAAATCCCGCTCTCCCCAGCCATCCTGCTGTTGTGTCGCTGGGCAAGACACTTTACCCACCTTGCCTCCAGTGTCCATGACACTGGATATGAATGTGTATAAATGTTCGGCAGTGGTCAGAGAGGCTGTTGGTGCAGACTGGCAGTCACGCTACCGTCAGTCTGCCCCAGGGCAGCTGTGGCTACAGCAGTAGCTTACCATTGTCTGTCTGTGAATTTAAGGAATAATGGACTTGTTGTGCTTTGGGCATCATGAAAGGCACTATAATAATGTAATCCATTATAATTATAATTATAATATAATATAATTAATTATATTAATATGATATAATTAAAATTATATTATCCATTATAATTATTTATTTTTCAATGGAAACTGCTTATTTTTTCCATTGTCCTTTTGTCCTGTAAATGGATAAATAATAATGAAGACCATTGTCTCTGTGTGAGGTGATAATTTTCTAAAAATCTATGGGGGTATTAAATATGTCATAAAGTGGCCCGGCAAGGGTGGAAGGAAGACCCAAATGCTGGAGCTGTGAGTTGCTGGTGAATTTATTTTAAACACAAAAATATAACAAACACAAAAACTTACAGGACTTGGCAAGGGTAGGATATGAGGAAGCGTAGTCCACAGTTGCACTGCGGCTAAGGCATACAGAAATGCCGGTGAAGACGTGGACCACATGTCAGGACTACGCTAAAAATAGAGGGAAATGAGACGGGGAACTCCTGTCTGAATACAGAGAGTAAAGATGCAAAACTTAAGTCTGGATATTGAGAAGGACGCTGCAATGGACTGCGTTGCAGCAGCCTTTAAAAAGGACAAAATGAATGAACACAAATGATCACAGGTGTGGGCAACAAGAGTGAGAGTAATCAGACCAAACACTGACAGCCCATGAACTTAAGTTAGAGAGGAAGTCAACATGGGGCGCTGTCAAAATAAAAGAACCGGAGGACTATGGCAAAAGGTGACTGACTGTAAATATGGAAAGATTACAATATGAGGAACAGACCAGGGAATACAAAAAAAAGGGAAAATAACCACCAAGGTGAGGATAAGATAAAAATAGATGGCAATATAATACCACAACATACCAAAGTAACCACAGGAGGGCAAGCCGTTTGGCGACATAACCCCTAGTGGTCAAGAGTGGTAAAGATTTTTTGTCAAGAAAATATTCAGATCAGATGTCAGATTTCCAAGGCTATAACTTGAAAGTTGCAAGAGATAATGGCTTACTGTCAAATAGAAAGATGTAGAATATGATCGAAAGTTTCAGATAGGAGTAAATTTATGCATCTAATTTGAATAATGCCGCAACAGCTATATCAAATTGCATAACTCATTCAAAAATGGACTTTGGACATATTTATACAAAGAATGGTTCTGTTTTGTTGTCACCATTTTTTAGACAGGGGTATTTTGTTATCTTATCTTCAAAATATATGAACCAGAAAATCAGTACAATGTAAAGAAACAAAGAAATTCGTCACTTACCGCTGGCGAAGGCTGCTCGCGGGCTCGCGTGGTCGGTCCGTTTTTGTCCATCGTGGTTGTTATTTTGCCTTCTGTCAGTCATCTGCGCATTCTCTCCCACATCTAGAAACTCTTATGATTATCCCACGTCAATTTCACTTGTATTCCACAGCAATTTATCTTATATGACGCCTTCTTATATGACGACATCCAACCGGGCGATTGTTCTGTAGTCACATGGTGCTGGGGAGCAGCAGCAGGTGAATACCAGACAGCATTGCACTCCTTCTGTTGTAACAAAATGTAAAATGAATGAATGAAATAAATCATAGCTGAAATAAATCATAGTTGGCAAAAAATGCTCCCAAATTTGCGATTGTAGCAATGGGTGGTGGCCATATTTGTTTTCTAATCTCAAAGAAGAATGGAAGAAGAAGAAGAAGAAGAAGAAGAAGAAGAAGAAGAAGAAGAAGAAGAAGAAGAAGAAGAAGAAGAAGAAGAAGGATTTCTTCTTCTTTGGTGTATTCCGTGTCAGCCATGATTCCTCCAATGCGTGTCTGCCACCTTCTGAACTGGCATGATCAGTACAAATCCTCAGTACAGCTGGGGAGTGTTTGGCATGTCAGATTCAGTTGACAGGTGCAGTTGCTGCACTGTGCCACTAGGGGCACATTAAATCTTGACAGTTTAAGGGAATAAAATAGATATACCAAATAAGTACAGTGAAGTATGCACTGCTGTATGTAATTTGTCTTCTTTCAGTATTTAGGAGTGTCCTTTTTTTGGCGGGGGTGGGGGGGTGGGGTGAGCACTGCACCCCCCCCCCAAAAAAAATTGTCTGCGCACATAACTGGTAAGCCTAATCAACCAAATCCAAAATTCATTGCGAAATAGTTCTTGTCCAAATATACACTAAGCTTTCAAACTCAGTGGTACCAGAGGCAGCTGGTCATAAGTTCATGTCCCATTCATCAACCTTTTTATGGAATTGCAACCAACTGTAACCAATCTTTCAAGCATTCTTTGTTGTCAAGGTTGATGAGTTTATAATAACGTAACACCCCCACCCCCCACCCCAGCGACTGAATCACATCCCCCACACTTTTTTAAAAGCTTGCTACACCCCTGATACTCTGGGATTTTCAGTTATTTTAACTTTTTCAGTTATTTTAAGTGTACAGATTTGTACACTTAATAGTTTTTAATTAAGCCCCATGGATCCAGTACCAGGTCCAGCAAGGTATACATTAAAATACCTTTGGCCTTAAGGGATTTTAACCTGCCACCCTCCATCCCCATAGAGACTACAAGGATAGTTTATACAGGACAACTGAGTATTTCAGTGAGAGGGTAGTATTAAATGTACAGGGGAAAAAATATAAATTCTATAGAAAAAAGTTGCAAATTAAGTATATTGTTTTAAATTTGTGTGGACGAAAGGTAACAATTTTATCACAAAACATGGCAAATTTATGGGGAAAAGGCACTAAATTTACTACAAAAATAATAAATCCATCCATCCATCTTCTTCCGCTTAATCCTTTTCGGGTCGCGGGGGGGGGGGGGGGTGGCTGGAGCCTATCCCAGCATCTTTGGGCGAGAGGCAAGGTACACCCTGGACAGATCGCCAGTCCATCGCAGGGCCAAATGTAATAAATTTTCGAGGAAAAACTTGTGCACTTATCAAAAAAATTATCTTTCGAAGAAAAATTTTCAGGTTTACAAAAACTAACTAACTGGTGAAAAAAAAAATTGGACATGTATAAGAGAAAAAAGTAAAACAAAACAAAACTAAACTAAAAAACTAAAAATGTTCTCAAAAATTTGCATTTTTTTGTAAACGTGGGACTGAATTGTTGAAAATGTATGACTTCTTTGGTTTGGTGTATGTTGGTTTTTTCAGCATTTGGAAGTTTTGTTTTTTCACAAAAATGTAACTTTTTTTCAAATAAATCTGAGACTTGCTTACAGTAAATTTTGGACTTTTTAAATAGTAAATTTAGCATATTTTATCGTTTACACTTTTATTCCTGCAAATCTGTACTGAAATTACATTTACACCATATGCTGAATTTATGAATATCCCCATTGTTAAAAAAATGAATCACCAATTGCGTGTAAAAACTCTCCAGGAGGGCAGTTCGGGGCAAAGGGCCAGTCAAACATGAATATTTTTTAGAGCCAGAAGTGCCTATTTATTCTCCAGTTGTATAAATATAAGCTTTGATAGGCCAGAGAAACAAAGTGAATTTTATACATTTTTTAAATATAGTTTTATTTTTTTTCACAATTGTACAGCTACTTTCTCATAAATTTCTTTTGTCTACTGTGATATCCTACCGTGTAGCAATGATCACACTTGAGTTATTTCTTTGGCTAACTCTGCCATTTATTCTGTAACACACACAACAAGACTGAACATGGATTCTGCGCGGGGTTTTCACACTCTTATTCTAATGTGTCCCCTTCATAGTAGTGCTGAACAATACAGGTAGTTCCCCCTAGAGGCATGTGCCAGTAATGTTCTATTTTAGACTTGCAGTCTACCACATCCCTCCCCTCTAGATTAAACTACTCTTACTTACACTAGCCAATTACTAGACATCCAGGAACTCCCATTTAACCCTGAACTATCACAGTTACTTTTTAATTTCTTAAACACATGTGTCATACACATAATTTCTTTCTTTCTTTTTTTTTTTTTTTTTTTTTTTTTAACATGTATAACACACATAACAGTCTAACTGGGGAATTGGTTTGACTACCGCATCCCAGTGAGGTTCCAGGACGCATTCTTGTCCTGTGGCTGGGGAACTCACTACTGACTAAGTATAGTCCTTCAAGTAGTCTGGAGCTCTCCTAGCTCGCTGAGATCTTCTCACGGCGGGTGAGCCAACTGCAGGTGAAGACTCAGACTGCTCCACTGTTTCGGCTGCTGCAGTGCTGCCCGTAGAATCTGCAGAGACGGTTACCTCAGGTTTCACCTGAAGTGGTGGTTCGTTGATGCTCTCCTCAGGATGGGTGTCAGACAACACCTCTGGTGCCATCGGCAGGGGAATGGAGCTCCTACCATGAACTTGGTCGATGTGTCGCCTCACCACTTGTCCATGACCTAATGTCACCTTGAATGACACAGGGCCTGTTTTTTCTGTTATTTCTCCTGGTACCCAGGCTGGTCCTGAGCCAAAGTTGCGGGTGTAGACCACGTCTCCTTCTCTCAGTATTCTCTCTCTAGCATGCATGTCATGATAACCTTTTTGTTTCTCTTGTTTATCATGCACTTTGTTTCTGAAGTCTGGATGTATTAAGTCAAATGTTGACCTCAACTTTCTTCCCATCCATGGACCTGCGTAGTCAATGTGAATTCTTCTCCATGGTTTATCTGGAACTTCCCAGGGATGTAGTGGGGCTGCTGGAGGACTGTTCCTGTTCTCCTGGCATGCCGCACATGACTTCACAAGCGCCTCCACCTCTGCATCCATGTTGGGCCACCACATGTAGCTCCTCGCCAACGCTTTCATGCGAGTGATGCCAGGGTGTGCTTGGTGTAGTTGTTGCAGTAAGGCATTCCTACCAGGTGGTGGAACAACCACGCGTCCTCCCCACAGGATACAACCTTCCTGGTTGCTGAGCTCATCCTGTCGTCGGGCATAGGGAATGAACTCAGGACTGTTCATCTTCGGCCATCCTTGCAAGATGTATTCTCGCACTCTTGCTAGAACAGGGTCTTTGTCTGTCCACTTCTTTATTTGTTGTGCGTTCACCAGGGGCACGCCGATATCTTCAAACAATAGCACTCTCTCCTCCTCCTCAGGCGTGCTGTCTCTTCCTCCATCCAAGGGTAGCCTACTCATCGCGTCAGCATTCGTATGGTCCCGTCCGGCTTTGTAAACGATGGTGTACTCATACGCTGCTAATGTAACGGCCCATCTCTGAATTCTCTGAGATGTCATCTGGGGTATGGCTCTCATTTCACTGAACAGTGAAATTAGTGGCTTGTGGTCAGTCACTATAGCGAACTGTCTCCCGTACAGGTATTTGTGGAATTTTTTTACACCAAATACTACTGCAAGGCCCTCCTTGTCTAGCTGGGAGTAGTTTTTCTCAGCTGCACTAAGAGTTCTTGAGACGAACCCTATGGGTCTCTCTGAGCCATCCTCCATACGATGAGAGAGTACAGCACCCACACCGTAGGGTGATGCGTCACACGCCAGGATGAGTGGTTTGTTTGAATCATAGTGCACTAACACACTACAGGACTGAAGTAGCGCTTTGGACTCTTCAAACGCCTTCTGCTGCTTGACCCCCCATGACCATTTTTCTTCCTTCTTAAGTAAGGTATGTAGTGGTGCCAGCAGCGTGGAGAGCTTTGGGAGGAACCTATGGTAATAGTTCAACAAGCCCAGGTAGGCTTTTAACTCAGTAACATTTTGTGGCTCAGGCGCCTCCGCAATGGCTTCCACTTTGTCTGTTAGAGGGTGTAGACCACTGGCGTTGATCTTGTGGCCTAGGAACACCACCTCTTTTCCCATGAACTCACACTTGCTTCTTTTCAACCTCAGACCGCTTTTCTCCAACCGTTGAAGCACTTCCTCCAGCGTTTTCAGATGTTCTTGTTCATTTGGTCCTGTACAAAGGATGTCATCCAAATAAATGGCAACATTCGGAATTCCACCTAGGATGCCCTCCATAGTTCTCTGGAATATAGCAGGACTGGAAGCTACTCCAAATGGTAAGCGTGTGTAGGTATATAAGCCTTTGTGTGTATTGATGTTTACATACTTTCTTGATTCTTCTTCCAGGACTACTTGTTGGTAGGCGTGACTCATGTCTAATTTCGTGAAGTGTCGGCCGCCGTTCAGCTGTGCGAAGAGGTCCTCCACTTTAGGAATTGGATACTGATCCACCCGTGATGCTCGATTGACAGTGAGTTTGTAATCTCCACATATTCTAATGGAGCCATCCGGCTTTCTCACTGGGACTATGGGCGCCGCCCATTCTGCAACCTGCACTGGCTCAATGATCTTGTCATCCAGCAGCCTCTGTAGCTCGCTTTCAACCAGTGGCTTGACTGCATAGGGCACCGGTCGGGGTTTGCAGAATCGTGGTTGGGCCTCCTTGTCCACATTAATCTTTGCAGTGACACCTTTTAGCTGTCCTACGCCTTCTTTGAACACCTCAGCGTGTCTTTCGAGGATCTCCTCCAGCTGCAATTTGGGCTGAGATTCCACCTTATTCACCAACTGATCCATCATGGCCAGTTCTTGTAGCCAACTTCGCCCTAGTAGATTTGGTCCTTCGCTCCCAACTACTACTACAGGTAAGTCCTTTTCTTTGTTTTCGTGCTGCACCTTCACTTGTGCCATGCCTAGCACGTCTAGCTTCTCTCCTGTGTACGTTTTTAATTTTAATGAACAGGGATTTAATTCTGCTGTGTCTGTTTTCTTCCACAGTTGTGTATATTGCTGTTTACTTAATATGGTTACTCCACAGCCTGTATCAACTTCAAATGTTACTTTCATTCCATTAACATTCATGGTACGCGTGATGGGCGCTACCTTGGTCAGCTCCTCTGACGTGTTGTAAATTGTGTGAAAACCCATGTCTTCTGTATCACTTTCTCCCTCCCCTCTCAGTTGATTCGCTCGCTGTTCCTTTCCTGGGCCCTTGTTTTCATACTTTTGCCCATTAACTGTCGCTTTCAGCACCTGTGCGCTGTCCACCTTTATTCTACATGCTTTCTTAATGTGCCCTCGCTTGCCACAATTATGACACAGCTCAGTGGCAAATTTGCACTCGGCGGCATTGTGCTGGCCTTTGCAGCGATAACAACTGGGGAATTTGTGCTGAGTTTTGTCAGTCGACACTTTGTGGACACCTACTTGGGTCTTAGGCACACGAACATGCGTTGCTGTGTCCTCTGTTAGCTTCCTTTGCATTTCTCTCACATCTTTAGATGCTGTTTCCATCGCTTGGCATAATTCCAAAGCCTTCGCAAAAGTGAGTTTTGTTTCAGATAAAAGTCGCCGTTGCATTCGGTCATCATTCACTCCACACACAAGTCTGTCTCTTAACATTTCTTCCAATGAGTCTTTGTAATCACAGTGCAGTGCTAATTTCCTCAATTCTGCCACATACTCTGCTATGGACTCAGTGTTCCTCCTTATGCGTGAATTAAATTTGAATCGTTGCACGATTTCACTCGGTTTGGGGCTGAAGTGCTTCTGAAGCTCAGCAGTAAGCTGGTCGTACGTTTTATCTTTCGGTAATGCAGGGCTTATTAAATTTCTCAACAAGCTGTAAGTAGTTGCACCAACTCCACTCAACAGTACAGCCTTCCTTTTGTCTGGCTCCTCAATGTCATTAGCTTCGAAGAAAAAGTCCAACATTTCACTATATTCTTCCCATGACTGAGTCGAGTTATCAAAAGGGGTTACCGTTCCGATTACAGCCGCCATTGCTCGTCGTGGTGGGGAAACCTCGTTTTTCCTCCTCTGAACTTGCACTCGAACTACTGGAGTCACTTGAGTTCGCCACACTTGCAATGTTCTCTGTTTCTCGCCGCTGATTTTTTTCTTTTAATCCTCGTCGCCAATTGTGTGATATCCTACCGTGTAGCAATGATCACACTTGAGTTATTTCTTTGGCTAACTCTGCCATTTATTCTGTAACACACACAACAAGACTGAACATGGATTCTGCGCGGGGTTTTCACACTCTTATTCTAATGTGTCCCCTTCATAGTAGTGCTGAACAATACAGGTAGTTCCCCCTAGAGGCATGTGCCAGTAATGTTCTATTTTAGACTTGCAGTCTACCACATCTACCTATCCACCTTATTCCTAGCCCCCATGATGCCTTGCATGAATTATGTGTGCAACTTCTGGTACTAGTTTAGAACGTGGAGTTGTCACTGAAACGGGACACTTTTCCTTGTTAACCTTCCTCTTGTGTTAGGGTCGGCACCGACCCGTTTTAGTATTTAAATGCATAAAAGAATCATTTAAAATTTGTTTATTGCATCAAGGCTTTTTGACTTTGTCACAAACCTTGACAAAATTAAACAATTTTTTTTTTTCACTACATTATAAAATGCTCTGGTTGAAATTATGTCCTTTGTGGTGTTAGGGTCCGTTTCGACCCGGTTATAAAAATAAGATTATAAAGCAATAATTAGAGCCAAAAAAGGGCACATCTCCAATTTGCAGCATGCAAAAATGAAAAGAAGATTTAAGGTGAGCCAAGTTCTAGATAACATTTTTTTTTGCATTTTCTTGAAGAAAATATATATGGGTCGAAACTGACCCATAACACCATAGATGTTACTATAGTTATTAATTTTAAAATGAAAAAATAAATCAAGCAAATTCATTTCAGAGATGTGTTCTATACCCCTCAGTAATATTCAGGTAACACAACCTTTTATTTATAATTTTTCTTTTTTTTTACTGAAATCGAGAGAATCGAGAGGTACTGTATACTGATTAAAAAAAAGGCCCAGAGACCCACACCAAAAATATTAATCCCAACATTTTCATGGATAAGGAAGCCTAACAAGTTAACCAAGAGATGACAAAAAAAATTGGATGATAGGTTATTGTTTTTAGTGTATTTTAAAGCTGATTTAAGACACGGGTCAAAACTGACCCGTTAACACCGGGGATGGTAACAGAAAGCTAACACAGGAGGAAGGTTAAAAAACAATGACTTCAGCGTCAGAGATGCAAGAACGCGACCTTTTGCACCTCAAAAAGAGTAATATAACACTCGTCAACACCAAATTTACTGTCTAAGTTTTTTTTTTTAGCTGATTTAGGACAATTTTGATGTGCTGAATCCAAAAATCACATTGGTGTTGCTCAATCAGGTCAACTTTTTGAACTATGGCCACATGTTTTCTTACATTTTTGTTTACATGTACGGGTATTTTCGCTTTATATAATGCAAAATTCTTTTTTATTTCTTGAAATTCTCTGAATTTTGAACAATGATGATGTAACATTCAATTTACATGTACTTACCTTTATCAATGTCTACTATTCAATTTACAGTACAACTGTACAACTGCTGTACAACTGCTTATAACTTAACATAAAAACCTGACCTGATCGAGAGAAACGGATGTCATTTTCGGATCCAGTGGTGCAAAATTGTCTTAAATCAGTTGAAAAAACACAGACAACTTTCAAAAAAATTATTTTTGTTATGTTGTGTAATCATACCACTTCCCACGACTATCAAGGGATGGGAAGATGGCCTTAAAAAGTGGCCTCGCAGACATTAGCTCTGTTTGTTAGTTCCACTGCTAAGATGCTAACACTGTAAAATAAAAGCTCTGAGATACATCAATGTCTCCATGCCAATAAAGTCGGTTGCATTTTGTTAGTAGATGTTGGATATAATCAAATTTGCCTTAGAGCAGACGTAGAATCTAGTCAGAGCCACAAAGAACCACAACACCATGCTGCAGCTGTTCGTTTTACCCCAAAATTAAAAATGCTCATGCTGCTGTCATGCCATGAATACTTATTTAACTAAACATGTACAGACATTTTCTGACAATTGTTCAAAAATTTATTGATCTATATTTTGTGATAATTTAAAAATTAATGCATGCTGAAGCTGCTAATATCAAGTCCATATCGTTCCAAGGCAGTGCAACGAATGCAAACCCCCCCCCCCCCCAAAAGTATTTGATATCTTTCTTAAATCATTAAGCCTGAGGAAGCAAACTGTTACTATTTTTTTTATTATTTTACTTCATGCAGCCTTGCATCTGGTGACATATATGACACATAAACATCAGATCTGTGACATTCATACAAGTGAAAACATACCTGGTGCTCTTGTGTCTGTCCTGTGTCTGTACCACCAATCACACGAACAATCCTTTTAAGTTTTCAGTGAATGAGCTACACATTGCCTTTGAAGCTACAGATTTAGCTGTGCTTATTTGTGACAAGCCTCCATTTATACAGTCTATGGCACAACCACGAACACCATCAACAAGTACCAGAACTATGCCAAAACATTCAAAAAATGCAAAAAATGCAAGTGCTGAAATTAGCTGCCACCTGAGTGCAAAACATGTACTGTATGTGAACTATACATTAAAATTAATTTGGTGTGTGACAGGGGCTTTACATTGCGTATAGGACAAATTTTACTGTATTTACTTGATATATATATTTTAGTACCTATACACTCATGGAGATATTTATTGCTCTACAGATTTCTCCAGAATTATCAACTCACATGGAGACCATGATCTTCATTAATTATGTAAAGGTCAATGACAAAAAATGGCCAGCTTCCAGTGAAAAATAAACATGTTCAAAATAAATAAATCTTTGCAAAACTCCAAAAAAGGCTTTTCTGTAAATAAAGAAATGTTAAACCTCTATTCAAATAAATAAATCTTTGCAAAAAATAAAAAGGCTAAATGAGCCAAAAGCTTTTGTTAACCTGCCACCCTCTATCCCCATAAAGAGGACAAGGATAGTTTATAAAGTGCAACTTAATATATTAGTGAGAGTTTAATTGCAAATGTACAAGAAAATCCTGAGGATTTGAGGAAAAAAGGTTGCAAATTTATGAGTATATAGTTGTAAATTTGTGTGGGGGAAAGGTAACAATGTTATCACAAACCATGATAAATTTATAGGAAAAAAGTTCTAAATTTATTGCAAAAGTAATAAATTTACCAGGAAAAGGTAGCAATTTTTTAAAAAAGTTAAAACTTTTCAAGGAAAATGTTAACATATGCAAAAAAAAAAAAAAAAAAAACCACTAAATGGTGAGAAAATTTGACATTTATGAAAGAAAAAAGAAAAAAAAAAACTTATGAAAATGTTTTTGAAAATTGACAGTTTTTCATGCAGATTTGTGGCTTTATTGTAGTAATTTTATGACTTTTTTCTTGGAAATGTTTATGGGTTTTTGGCATTTGGAAGTTGTGCTTTTTTCCTCACAAAAAGGTAACTAATTTATAGTATGAATGAATGATTTTTTTAAAAATTTGAACGTGTTGCAGCAGTACAAGAATCAATTTAAATAGATAAATAATAAATAAATAAATAAATAAATAAATAAAATGAAATAATAATAATAATAATAATAATAATAATAATAATACATAAACACAATAGTAAATTTGTGACTTTGCAAATTAGCATTTTTTATCATATTTTTGCACTTGTATTCGTGCAAATTTGTACTGAAATTACATTTATAGCTTTATACCATATGCTAAATGCATGAATATCCCCCACAATCAGCATCCCACTTATTAAAAAACAACAAATCACCTACTGCATGTACAGCCCAATTCCAACAAAGTTGGGACGTTGTGTAAAAATGTGAACAACAACAGAATACAATGATTTGCAAATCCTTTTTAACCTATATTGCATGAAATGCACTACAAAGTCAAGATAGTTAATGTTCATAAAGTTAACTGTTTTGTCACAAATATTCACTCATTTTTAATTTGATACCTGCAACGCATTCCAAAAAACGTTGAGACAGGGGCAAGAACAGACTGTGAAAGTTGAGGAATGCTGTGAAAAAAAACACCTTTTTGGAACATTCCACAGATGAACAGCTTAACTGGAAACAGGTGAGTGCCATGATTGGGAATAAAGGAAGCATCCCCGAAAGGCTCAGTTTTTCATAAGAACGAATGGGATGAGGTTCACCACTTTGTGAACAACTGCATGTGTAAATACTCCAACAGTTTTAAGAATGTTGCAAGAAATTTAGGGATTTCATCATCTAAGGTCCTTAAAGTCATCGAAAGAGTCAAAGAATCTGGAGAAATTTCTGCACGCTAGTGGCAAGGCCGAAAACCAACACTGAATGCTTGTGACCTTTGATCCCTCAGACAGCACTGTTTTAAACCTGACATCATTCAATAAAGGATATTACCATGGGGCTCAGGAACATTTCGGAAATCCACTGTCAGCTTTTTGGGAACTTGTTGCAGGCATCAAATTCAAAATGAGTGAATATTTGCAAAAAAAAAAAACACAAAAAAAACAAACAAAGTTTATCATCTGATCTTCTTCTTCTATTAAGACAAAGAGTTGTCTTATACCTTTGACAGGTTTTGACTGTCACCTGCAGTCTTCTTCAGAAAGTGTTGTCTGACATCCGTGACGTGTCACATAAGCTGTTTTATCCTTTCCGTAGGGATGACCAAATGACAGATTTGACAGATCTGCCAGGTCGGTCAAACCCCTCGCCATGCGATGATCTCTGGAGGAGAGAGTCCCAGGTGTGCGAAGCTCGCTTCCTGATTTCAATTGCTTTTTTGATCCAGCATTTGTTTGTCGCCCTCTAATCTAATTATTTTTGCATTGTTCCAGTCCTTGATGTGGTTGTTTATCTTCCAATGATCTGATATTGCTGATTTGAGGTTTTTCTGTTCTGCCTTTTCTTTTTGTGTTCTTGTGGGTCACCCTGCTGTTTCTTTTTCGCATTCTTTTTGGTATTCCCTTTTCCGTGTTAATAAAAATAATGACTTGAATTTATATATCGCCTTTGAAGATACCCAAAGCACTTTATAATGAGTCCATTACTCATTCACTACACAGACAGACAATGGTAGTGGCTACAACAGGGCTAATGTAGCCACAGCTGCCAATCCACAGCAACAGCCTTTCTGACCACTACCTAACATTTATACCCAGTGTCATGGACACTGGAGGCAAGGTGGGTAAAGTGTCTTGCCCACGGACACAATGGCAGGAAGGCTGGGGAAAGCGGGATTCATAACGCCAACACTCTGGTTAGTGGATGACCCACTCTACCTCCTGAGCCACTGCTACCCACATTTCCCTCCTCTGTTCCATTTTTGCTGAGCACCAAGCTGGATGGCAGGAAGTTCCATTTTTATATGGTCTTTGGCATGGCCCGGCCGGGACTTGAACCCCAACCTCCCGGTTGGGGGGGGTGGATACTCTACCTCTAGGCCACCAGAGATAGAGCATCTATGTATGTTTTTCCACGTGATTTACATGGTATTTCATAAATTACATTGAATTTTTTGTTTGGTTGTATTTTGTCCTTGGAGTGAACAAAAAGCTGCTGCAATTTTGTGTGGAGTTTTATTGCTGTGTTTATTCTGTGTTTTTTCATGATTCTTTGTATGGGTTCAGTATTTCCCCGGATGTGTGGTAGGGTCACTATGTCTTGGTTGTTTTTTGTGTCTGTTTTTTTCTCTTTGGTTTTTGTTCTTTGTCTTTGTTTTGGACTTCATGTTTTTATTTTGTTTATTGCCCATGTTGGGCATTGACAGTCCATAAGTGTGTTTCATATGTGCCGTTCTTCCTTCTGTCTGTCATCCTCATCTGTGATTATGGTAGTCCGTTCATATAATGTCCTCACAACTGATAGTTTGTGTGCCATGGGATGTTCAGATGTCCAGAGGAGGTATTGGTCCATATGTGTTGGTTTCCTCTATACTGTGATATTGATGCTGTTGTCATCCTTATGGTGAATTTTTGCATCTAGAAAGCTTACGGTCCGGTTTGTTTCTTCTTCATGTGTGAATTTGATGTTCCTAGTGCTGTCTGTGGTATTCAGGTGGTCTGTAACTTCTTGGGTGTGTGTCCATATTTAGTTTTTTCCAGGATGTCATCCACATATCTTCTGTAGAATGTGGGTCTGCATGATGTGGGGGCTGTATTGATGGCTCTGATTTCCAGGTCTTCCATGAAAAAGCTGCTCATTATTGCAGAAAGTTGGTCTCCCATTGCAAATCTTTCTTTTTTGTCTGTATATTTTGGGCATTATTGAAATGAAGTGACTGTGTCTATGTTCTTAATTTTGTGTGTGGTTAGTAGATCATTGGCAAAAATTGTCCACTCCCTTAGGCACTATGTCTAATTTGCACACTCGCTAATTTGCACTGCCTTAGTAAATCTGCCCCTAAATATCTTGTCTTTGTAGTGTATTCAATTGAATAAAGTTTGAAAAGGATTTTAAATCATTGTATTTTGGTTTTATTTACATTTTATACATTGTCCCAACTTCACTGGAATTGGGTTTGTACTTTTACAACAGCATCAAAATGCTGGGATTTAGGGTAATGAAACACTAACCTATTCCACTGAGAAGGGCACTTCAAGGGGCATTGGGAAAAGAGTTGGCTATATGCTGGTTCATCACCTGAATTATCCAGTCATGTGAAAAATTAGGACACCCTGTATGTCTGTTTTTTTTTCATATTTGGACATATGGATATTTAATATCAATGTTAAAAAAAAACATCACAGTGATCCACACTGTGATGTGATCCACACAGTGGCCCTATCACAGATCTGTGATTGGGCCCTTTGATTTAAAAGTCTTTATTTTTTTCTCTTACTCAGGGGAAAAAAAAAAAAAAAACATATGGAGAAAAAAAATCACAAATATGTTTGTAAACCTGGAAAAAGGTGACTCAATAAAGTCAATAATAAATTTAACAAAAATGTTGCTGTCAATTTCAGCATTTGCTCCTTTACAGTTGACACCCTGTAACAGACTGTGGACCAGACTGCTGCATGGTCACTCACTCATTCAGTTATTCTCATTTGCTTTCAATAAAAGACTGAAAGTGATGGTGCTGTTACATACAGCAAGATATGGTGGGATCATTGATTCTCTCTCTCTCTCTCTGACCATCTCTTTCCTTCACCTGCAGGATGAGAAAAAAGGCGAGATGACAACCAATGTATTCATGAATCTGGTATGAGCATGAACACTTTCATTTTCATCACTCTGTCTCGCTCCGACTCCTCGCTCCTCTGATGCCCTCAGATCTACTTGTCACTTTTTATAACTGCAAATTATTTCCTCCTTCATCTCTCTTATTCACTGATTCAATCTCCAGGTTCTGTCCCTCGCCCTCGCTAATTAGAATTCAGACTCAGTGTGACAGTTTATGTGTCAGTCCATGTTTCCATGAGTGGGTTTTAAAATATTAAAGCTTCACTGCTGTCTTTTTCCCCCACATCCTTCCCAGGCCTGGACTGACTACAGGTTGTCATGGGATCCAGAGGAATTTGACAGCATTAATGTTTTGAGAATTCCTCCCCACAAGGTGTGGCGTCCAGACATCTACCTCATAAACAAGTAAGTGTCCTGTCATCCATGCAGCTAGTCATCATGACTTATAGGAGTAGCTGCCTCAATGGCGAGGTCAGTCCACTACTTAGGCCCAAGGCAAAAATAACTCTACAGGTAAGGAAAAGAATGCCAGGAGATTCATGTTAGTGTCAGGATGAATTTAAGTAATTTCAGTGATCCTCTAACACTGGTTCCAGAGCTTCATTTTAAAGTGCTAGTGCATGGCCCGTAAAAAGCAAATATTCCTGTAGAAAACCTATAGCCCAAATAGCCATTACATGGCCAGATGTAGGCTGTTTTTGAAAGTGGGACACAAAGAGGTGCAATCACACATGCAGTCACTTACAGACAGATCACATACTGTATTGTGACAGAGATGGACACACACAGACATGCAGACATCTATTCTAAGATAAAAATAAACACATTCACATAACATGGTCAGACATATATGTGCATCTCAATAAATTAGAAAATCAACGAAAAGTTTATTTCAATTTTGATGTTTCATTTTGATTATTATGGCTTACAGCTAATGAAAACACAGAATTCAGTTTCTCAGAAAATTAGAATATTACATAAGATCAATTTTTAAAAAATAATTTTAATAGAAATGTTGGCCTACTGAAAAGTGTGTCCATGTACACAATCAATACTTGGTCGGGGCTCCTTTTGCATGAATTAATGCATCAATGTGGTGTGGCATGGAGGCGATCAGCCTGTGGTACTGCTGAGATGGTATGAAAGCCCAGGTTGCTTTGATAGTGGCCTTCAGCTCATCTGCATTGTTGGGTCTGGTGTCTCTTATCTTCTTCTTGATAATACCCCATAGATTCTCTATGGGGTTTAGGTCAGAAGAGTTTGTTGTCCATTCAAGCACAGTGATACCATGGTCAATACATCAGGTACTGGTACTCTTGGAAGTGTGGGCAGGTGCCATGTCCTGCTGGAAAATGAAATCAGCATCTCCATGAAGCTTGTCAGCAGAGGGAACCATGATGTGCTCTAACATTTCCTGGTAGATGGCTGCGCTGACTGTGGACTTATTAAAACACAGTGGACCAACACTGGCAGATGATATAATTCCCCAAATCATCACTGACTGGGAACTTCACACTGGACCTCAAGCAACTTGGATTCTGTGCTTCTCCACATGTCCTCCAGACTCTGGGACCTTGATTTCCAAATGACAGGACGTGGCACCTGATATTTAATGATCCTTTCTTTTTGTGAAAGTTGATGAAAATGTACACAGGCATCATCCTCTTATCCTGAAATTTGAAACCCATTCTTGTCTGTGTGTTGCACCCACGCACACAACATTTACCATTCAGCTGATTTTTCAGCGCAGCATTAACTATACCTTCCTCCTATGTTCTCTCTAAAATAACTAACTGGGCATCAACTGTGATTGATGTCTTCCTTATTACCAAACAGCGTCACTATCGCATGCATTTTCGTTCACCTGCACAGGCTTTGATCAGTATAAAACCCATCTTAAACAAGCTGTCATGATCAGAGTTCACTTTGGATTGGATTATCCAAAACACATCTCTGAATAATAAGACCAACCTTTTTTGTACCATGTGCCAGGTGGAAAATTCATTTATGCTGCTGTGATTAGGAACTGAGCTTGGAAACACCCATAAGCACGTTCTGCGTTAGTGATAGCTGATTATGGACCATGTCATTGTAATACGGCCCTTAGTATTAACCTGAAAGAAAACAAGCAGACATAAAGTTTGTTTGTTTCCTGTCAAACAGTTCCCCACTATGGAAAAGAAGTCATAGTATGTTGGATTAGCTTTTGATTGTCTCTCTCATTACAAGAAACTGTTGACATTTACTGTAATTAATGGTTATTACATCACTGAAGTAGAGCAATAGACATCTTATCAAATGTTCAACTGCAGTATCAGAGAATATAATACCTCCTGGAATCCCTTTTGCCCAACTAAATTGCTCAGCTGATGCTAACTATTGTATAATTGAATTTATACCACACTAATATAGTTCTCTTGAGCATCAACCCTCTTTTGTGTATAACACCAATTTGTATCAGCAAAAAAAAAAATCAAGAAGTCTGAATATCCGAGATTTCTTTAGTAAGCATTAATTAATTTATTTGTGTGTATATAGTTGACATTTTAAGGGTCAAAATATGAAAAAAATCATGACAAAACAGCAGTGTAGTAAAAGCTTTATAATTCCATTTATATATTTCTTCTTTCTTCACAGTAACGATGGCCAGTTTGACGTGGCTCTTTATGTCAACGTTTTGGTTTACAGTGATGGTACGGTCAACTGGCTCCCACCCGCCATCTACCGCAGTTCTTGCTCTATAGAGGTGCTGATTTAACTCATCCTCCAGATACTGTATTTATGTGCACTATGAAGTACAAAGATGCAGTCAGTGGTAAATCTGATTGCACCAAAGTCTGTGGGAAAATAGATCCTCCTGTTCTAGCTTTGCTGATTGGTTTATTGTCTCAACCAGTCCTTTTAAATATTATTCAATGTAAAACGATAGTCATTCTGTAAATTATAATCTGCACATGTGTTATAAGGAAGATCACAGATGATGTTGTTAGGATTATCTCCCTTAGGATTAAAAGTTTCAAAATTTTATCACTTGCCTCTTTAAAAAAAATCTAAAATGAAAATGTTAAAAATGCTCTGTGTGAGGCTTCCAAGATTTGACTTTGCAAACATTTATCTCATTTCACAATGATGTTAGCAAACTTCTGGGCTTCCCAGAAGCAGGTTATATTTTGTTCCACTCAACACTCCCACTCATGATCTCAGAGGAAAATATAGGTGTACATCATTTAGAAGTAAATTTCAAAAGGCAAAGATTTATTTCTCTATAGCTACATAATGGTGTATATTAGGTGGGCAGATGAAAGCAGTTAATGACAGACTTTCATAAGTTACCCCCTATAACAAATAACTAAATGTCAGGTCAGGCAGTGGTTTGCTTGCTACTGGATAACTATGAAAACCGGTACTACCTGTCTCATGGGTTGGGCCATCGGCAACTCAACCAGCATCCCAGCCCTTCCGAGGCCGTGGAGGGTGAAACTGGGCATCCTGGCAGAACTAAAAACAATATCTGTCACAGGTCTGTGGTGGACCACTCCCAGTTACACGGGATGAGACTGGACATCCTGGCAAATAAGCACATCTGTCACAAGTTCTTTGGTGGACTTTTGCCAGTCGGTGCATCATGACATGCACTACACAAAGAGCAGAAATAAACAAACCTATCATCTGGTCAGTCACTGCAACAGATACTGGAGTCAGTTTGTCTTGGCCTGTCCTTGCCACTGATAATACCTCTATCTGCCGAGAATGTGCTACTAGTCCAGCAAAAGCTAGCGGTACTCAAATACTTTGCAAACAGTTTCATGAAATGGTCGGTCAGAAAGCAACTCATACCGGCTTGGACATCGCCCAGGTTAACAAGGTCAGGAGATCCTGGCAGCAGAAGGCGAAGGACAGAGCTGCATGGAGGAATCTGATCAGACCTAAATGAAACAGTCATTGTCGCCCCCGACAGACTGCTATGATGATGATGATAAAGAACTGTAACATGCACATATAATGATAGCTTTTTTATTCTATTCAGATGTATCCCTGTCTAAATTAGGAAAGGAACACAAGGCCTTGTGGTAGAGCATCGGCCCCTCAGCCGGGAGGTCATAGGTTCAAGTCCCGGCCGGGTCATACCAAAGACCATATAAAAATGGTACTTCCTGCACTCTAGCTTGGCGCTCAGCATAATGGAATGGGGGAAGGAAAAACTGTAACCTATGGACAACAGATGGAAATTAGCCTCTGGCAACAATATTGCAAGTTTACGTTGATTGATATCAATGTTCATCAATTTGCAGTGTACCTTAAAAAAAAAAAAAAAAAAAAAATCAAAACAAAAAAACAGCAATTTGCCAGTCCAGAGTTTGGTTGCAGTACCGTATACATCCACCAATGCTACCTTGGCCACTTGGCTAATGTGATGTAAAAAAAAAACAAAAAAAAACCTTAGCTTCATAATTACACAGGTATTATTCAATGATAAATGTGTAGCCTTTATCAAGTTTGGAATGTGTCATTAAGAAATATCTCTCTGCTAGTCATTTTACATCATCCAGCCACATTTGTGCTGATGTATGAAGGATTGTCTTAACTACATACTGCTATCACGGTGTTCCACTGGAAATCATTCACAACCAGCTTTGCATGATAAAGGAAGCTGTCTGATGCATATGAGAAGGGCTTATTGATGACATCATAGTGTGACTACATCTGCATAAGTCTAATTGTTACATGACCGATTAGGAGATTTTTAATTGTGAGAAATTTACACTGGACACAGTATGGTAGTGTTCCCTTGTAGAGTCACCAATGCCAGTGGTTCCTGCTGTAGAAGTTATGTGTTCCCTTTGTTAGTTTCATTTCATTAACATCAATAACTTTATCAGGTGAAGTGAATGGAATAGTTAAAGGAGTGATGTAAATAGGACATATTTTGAATTTAGAGATAAGTATTGCATTAAGTATGGGCTAAGGAAAAGTGATATGAGTCGAAGTTTCAATCATGTCAAACTGAAAAAACACAGAATTTGTTTAGTTCCATGCAGGCACATAGTGTGTTTATGTACTTTAGCAAATGGTCTGTTCCATATTCTTTTATGTATGCATTTTCTT
The DNA here is from genome assembly GCA_020510985.1 of Pholidichthys leucotaenia. Lineage (NCBI taxonomy): Eukaryota > Metazoa > Chordata > Actinopteri > Cichliformes > Pholidichthyidae > Pholidichthys > Pholidichthys leucotaenia. Next base: position 213,029,698 of record CM035836.1, read on the forward strand.
CCACTGAACAATCCATAGGTGGCGTACTTCCCATTTGACTGGCAAAACTGCAGCATGGTTTTCCGCTCATATACATATGATGCTTCAGAAGTTGACCTCCAGTACTTCCTGGATGATGATGGCAATGAGATCCACGAAATTGTGATAGATGAGAATGCTTTCACTGGTCAGCACCAATTTTTGTCCTTTTCTGTATATGATTTTGTCATCAAATTTTGTAACATCTTGACTCCCTAATCTTCTCTTGAGCCACTTCATCCACACTCAACTGCTGTCACTGCTCCTCTTCCAATTCAACATCCACAGAGAATGGAGAATGGGCAATCTGTCACAAGCCATCAAGGAAGAACATTAAGGAGGACTTGTACGAGGACATCACCTTCTATCTCATCATAGAGCGGAAGCCTCTTTTCTATATCATTAACATCATCATGCCCTGCATCCTCACCAGTGTCTTGGCTATATTTGTCTTCTACCTGCCTCCTGGAGCAGGTCAGTACACGAGACATGTTTTGACAGTGTGACTAAACATTACAAGATGATGGAGTATATAGGAAATGAAATTTCATAATGTTGTAATGCAAAACGTGTCTAATTTCAGCTGCTTCTTGAGTTGTGGCAACCTTCGAAGGAATTTGCTTTAGTAATACCTGAAAGTGACTGCTTTAGCATCACATTTAGTTCTTCTTTATCCAGGAGAGAAGATGACTCTTTCCATTTCTGTCCTCATCGCTCTGACTGTCTTCATGCTGCTGCTGGCTAACAAGGTCCCTGAGACGTCCCTTGGCATCCCAATTATCGTCAACTATGTCATGTTCACCATGATTTTAGTCACCTTCTCTGTCATCCTGAGTGTGGTCGTCCTCAACCTGCACCACCGCACAGCCAGTACGCACATTATGCCGCACTGGGTTCGAAAGGTACTCTGCATCCTTTCACTTTATCTAAAACTTCTGTGAAACCTAATTTTACTAATCTCTTCACAAAAATGTTTCAGATGTTCATTCACTTCTTGCCCAAATATATTGGCATGACAAGGCCAATCCCAGAGGAACCTCTGATAGAGGAGGAGTCAGCAGATGACACACCCATCAGGAGCTACAATGGGCGGCAGCCTGGAGGAGAGTATTTTTTTCGGAAGATCAACCCTGATCTTGTCCAACCCTGGAGAGGGAGGTGAGAACCATGAAAGATGTTGAAAGCTACATGTCAGCATGTGGTTCAGAATTTTTGCTTAGAGGCTTTGACCTTAACCTCAAGGCTGGTGCCATGTTGGATTCTGGGGAACATGTAAATACCAGTGTTGAGTAGAGGATGGTCTGCTAAGGCCCACAGAAATCCTAAAAAAAAAATTAAAATGTATGAGATGACAGACATGGTGGTTTAAAGGGATTTTTAGTGTAATCGTCCAAGAGTACATACTCAATGATTCAACCAGATGACCAGACAGCACCTCCCATTTCTTGTGAGTAATATGATGATCTTGCGAATGATATATCACTGCCAGTTCTGGTTGAGCGTTTTTGCTGGTTTCGTGTCTGGGTGATGCCTTGCTGGATGGTTTCTGAGATTTGTGCTGTCATTGCTGTGTTTCACCTCCACTTTATGGGTCTTGCAAGGGGCTCCATGGGGCTGGGGCCATTTGTTTGTTTGCCATCAGCTGGTTGCTGTGATGTTCTCACTCGCTCACAGCTGAGCTCTCATGTGGATGTTGAGTTTGGCTGGCCCAGGGAGATCTTGTAGGTTTCACACATATAAAAACCGTTATATAAAAGATTGATCCATGGACTTGGTGAATCTATATCCGCTCATTAAAATATGAATTGATTGAACCCACCACTATATCAGAGGTAGGGATTGTAAAAAAAATCAAACGTGTGATAGTCATGATTTGAGGTCGGGAAGTCTCCCACTCAATCAAGACCAGCAAAATAATCTGATAGACACATATATTGATTATTTTGACACCCAAATGCAGCAACAAAGTACACTAGGACCCTGTACTTAGCACACAGTAAATTTACTCACTTGAAATAAGATTTTATTCAAGAGAAAACATACAAATCTTTCAAGCAATGGTGTAGGTTGGATAAAATATAACCCCTTGGATTGGATAAGACATCCAAAACAAGGTAAGCTTTTGCTTTAAGATACTGAAAAAGATAAAGTGCCAAAGTTATAGTCCCAATCTTCTTACTTGTCAAGAATGTTAAGAGGCATGGAGCTGAAGTGATGACTATGAGGTCATTCATCCTGATTCAGCCTCTTTCTGAGCTGAGATGTGCTGATCCTGATGTTACATCTGGGGGAGGCTATTTCTCTATTAATGTTAATAAAAAACAGTGCAGACATGAATCTTCTTCATAAGGTGTGCCAAAGTGTGAATGTTGGATCTGATGCCAGTCCAGCTATTATAGTAAAGTACACTGTGCTCAAGAGCTGGCAGGATTCCAGCCATCGTCGCAGCAGCTCAGAGAATCTGTCAAAACTGCAACAGTCTGAGCTCTTTCTTCAGCCATGTGAAAAGAGAAAAAGAGTGTTTGTTTTAAATTTAAATTCCAATTGATTGAATTCCCTTTCACATATTACATAGATTTTAATTCATGCTGACCAGAAGTGGGTAGTAACGAGACTGAGAGGCATTAAAATGCACCATTGTATCAGTTTCAGAATCTGGTGTGTGCTGTCACTGAATACAACACACATGAAGATGCACATCATAACGGTGATTAGCTATTGGTTATTACTGCACAAATTCAGATCATCTAAACCAGGGGTCACCATCTGGTACACTCCGGTCCGGATCCACACCCTGAGAGTCCTCCGTCTGGACCTCAAAGCCTTTTGATACAATTTTTGGGGAAAAAATTATACTGTTTTGTTTTGACGGAACAAAAAAAGCAGAACTGAAACCCTGTATTGGCGGCCGCGCAGACATTTTAAGGTGTGACAGCATGGGTGCTCCACAGAGTGGGAATGCAGCAGGAGGCAATATCATGGTTCGCTGTGGGTGTCAAATTAGGCAGACAGCCAGGATATCCACCACGGACAGACACACTTTGTTCCCGGTGTGTATCCGTAGAATGAACCACTGTTGTGAAATTGACTGTATCTTTTTTTTTTTTTTTTTTTTTTAAAGAAACTGTATCAGCTGCCACTCTGGCTTCCTCCGATGGTACGTGTCAACCTGAGACTTTGTTGACAGAAGGTCCTTGCACTTCCTCTGCATCGCCGTGATTCAGCTGAGAGTCGTCCGTGGTGGTGGGCGTGGTGAGACGCAGGGGGAGGTTGCTTCCCCCGGGACCACTTCTCCATTGGGCCAGCATGATGCTGGTTGAGAAGGGGATTTCCTTCACCATCCAGTATCACCTAAAAACAATAATTTGCTCATGTGTTACTGAACATGAAAAGTGCAACACACATCCACTGCCTGTGTTACCCAGACAGACACAAACAAGGTTAAAAAGATAAAAACAGTGGCTATGTTTACATAGACACAAGTAACCGGATTAAAAGCCTGATCGGAATACAAATGCTTCATGTAAACATGCCAGTCTGAATATTCTAACCAGATCACGCTCATTCGGATCAAAATTTCATTCCGATTGAGAGGGGTGGGTTATGCCGATTGTTAATCGGAATGGTGAGCATGAAAACACTTATTCCGAACGTAGGGCAGAAAATATGTTTACTGCACATGTCTGTACACCAGCCGCAAGTTGACGTGACGTATTTCCACCTTAGCAGCAGCTAGTGGAAAACATAGCGGGATTAAAACAAAACTGGCCTGTATCGTCCTGCTGTCGCCCTCTGTTCGTCAAATGCAGAAGTATGTACTTGTACCTTCATTACGGAGACCAGCAGAAGCAAAAGTACAGTCTGAATAACACAATACAGGTCCATTTTGACAAGAAGCGGGGCTTGCTAACACCGGAAGTTGCTTCTTCTTCTACTATTTTCGGAATGTCGAAATGTCAATGTGCGCATGTCAAAATGATTTATTCCATTCAGATGTGTGACACATGGAAATGCACGTCCTAATCAGATCAGCTTTTTCAGGATCCATGTAAACAGTAAAATTCTGATCTGAATTGTAATCAGATTGAAGAAATTTTGCCCATGTAACTGTGGCCACTGCTGTTGATAAAAAGGGGGGAAAATTCCAAGGAATTCAGTAGTGTGGAATTATATTTTTTGTCTTTTCTTTTGAGACTCACAGTTTGAAACAGTTTTTCCATACTAAAAATATAGTATAGAAATTGTAAAAAAGTAAAAAACTCAATTTTTGGTGGAGTGTCTCAAACTTGTTGCAACTTTGCTTGGCTATTGTTCTCATTTTTCTGTATTGTCTGCTAACTGTGCAACTAGAGGTTTTTTTTCTATGTGATCACAATCTTGCTCATTCGAGCACTATTTTGATAACTTTGTTTTTTCTCTCTGCCCAATGTGTCACCCCTCCCCCTCCCCCTCTTTACCCCACACTGTATGAGGCACCTTGTATGGCTGCCGCGTCATTAGGGAGCACTTAAAAACGAGCGCACCTTAGTGATAAGTAAAATTCCTTGTATGTGCATAGCATACTTGGCAATAAAGTTGATTCTGATTCTGATTCTGATTTTTCCAAGCTCCATGCTGAATCTTTTTTCCCCCTTTCACTCCAGTCAAGTCTCTTTCTCTTTAACTGTGCTGTTGTCTGTTTATTGCATATTTGGGAATTTTGCCATTACAGAATATTTAGTCAATAAATAATTTAGTCAATAAATTTTCTGAAAGGAAAATATACTGAGTTCCTCTCTTGAGCCACCATAAGTTCCATAACTTGCTAGCTAGTTTCAAAATAAGCTAGCAACTAGGGGTGCGACTCATCAGACACCTCAGGATTCAATTCAGAATTAATTCAGGGGGCTCCATTGTTTGATGCATCTTTTCTTATATTCAGGATTTTTTTCCCCACCCCACAAGTAGCAGTCTTTCAGTTAAAAATATGCTGAATTTCTAACATTTAGATTTCTAATCAATCAATCAATCAGTCAATCAAAGCTTTCTTTCATCATTGTTTAATCAAAGCACTTTTCATACAAAAATTTATAACACAAAGTTCTTCACACATTGAAATAAAACACAATTAACCCCACACACACATACACATGCACACACACACAAACTTTCGTCTGTGTGAGACTGAAAAACAATAGCATTCCTCCCCGCTGTCTTCGGAGGTTCACTGTTTTGCTCTGGTAATTCTTGTGCACATGGTGAACCGCCCACTTTGCATTCAGATCCTGAAGCCGTCTGCCACACAGCTGTGCTTCAAGCTCTTGATAGCCTTTATGACAGCCTTTATCTCGTTTTTCTCTCCCAGAAATGCCAGAAACGTTTTTGACTTTTCTATGTAAATCGTATACGTCACATTTAGAAAAAGCCAACCCACCGCCATCCTTGAGACCAGCCCACTGCTGTATTATTGGCTCGCCTTGCTGTCTGTCATGCACTGTATGTCCGTCATGTTGATGGTAGGATGCTAAAGGTAGCCTATTAGCCCCTAGGCTATTACCCCCAAGCTAATACAGGAAGCTTGAACCAAGTGCGACTTATAATATTATTTTATCCAAATCTTAGCCATCCCTGTTACCACCTGGTTCACTCCGGCCCATCTCTGAGTGGTTTCATCATGATACCACAGCAGATCACCCATACGGGCACACCGGTCACTGCAATGGCCTGGGACCAGGGCTACTGGCCGGTGTTATGGGCGAGCCACTGTGGAATCATGACGAAACCACTGAGAGATGGGCCACAGTGATGCGAGACACACCACCGAACCAGGTGATAACAGGGATGGCTATTAGGGTGACTAAGATCTGAAGAAAATAACAATATAAACCGCGCTTACAGCAAGTGTCCTGGTAACAGTGTTAGCTTGTGGGCTAATAGGCTACCTTTAGCCTTTAGCTGGCTGTGTGAGCCACAAGCCAGTACAGGACAGGTGATCTGCCATGGAATCATGATGAAGCCTCCGGCTCACTGCAATCAAAATGTCCAGAGACCAGATGCTGCTGGATGGAGGCTTCTGGCTCCTCCCACTGTCCCCTGTGGATTCGCACTGCTCTTGTGAGCAGCCTAATCGCTACAGTTTTCAGCTGGCCATGAGAGCAGAGTGGAGCCCCACAGAGCCACACTGTCCTTTGAGATCCCTTGGCTCTGTACTTCGTCTCAGGTCACGGGCCAGGTTGCGGCGATCTGGAGAACTGTCAAGTACTTGGTGCAAGTGATTTTTTTTTTTTTTTTTTGTGGAATCATGGCAAAATTATAGGGAGATAGGCCGGACTGACGCGAGATACATCATCGATTGTGAATCAGTGAACCAGAGCTGGAAGGCTAGAAGCTAGTTAGCTATAATGGCTAACTGATGTATGAGGGAGGGCGGAGTTGAAATGGTGAAGGATAGTTCATAAAGTGACAGGCCTTAAATCAGAGCATTTAAAGAAAGCCAGGAAAAATTAAAAAACAAACAAACAAATTTGCTTCAATAATTAAAAAAAATACAGAAAATGTGAACAAAATATGTCAGAAACATTTAATTAAGACATGCCTGAGCTATTAAAATCTGGAAAAAGTGCAGTCAATAACCCCTGTAAATAAAGTTTTTGCTGGGCCTCAACCACTGCTCTGTTGTGTGTTGTTCCAAAGACAGTCCAGGCACGCACTAACTTCTGGTAAAAAAAAAAAGTTCTGTTTTTCTGTTCTGTCAAAATTAATTATGTTATTGATTAATGTTTAACAATAAGAATCTTGACATTCGTGCACCAAACTGTTCATGTCTTCATCTGAATGCATCAAAAAAAAAAAAAGATTATTTCCGCCACCCTACCAGCAACAGTGAATCACTCCAATTAAATTTGGCATTACTAAACTGAGAAACTGAGATAGACGCTGCCCCATACTCCACATGGTATCCAACTTGCTTTGGAAGGGAATTAACTAAGTAAATAATAATAATAATAATGGCTTGCATTTATATAACACTTTTTGTGAGACTCAAAGACAAACATGAGGAGAGCTCATTTTGACAAAGTAAATCTGTTTGGCTCAGTAAGGCTAGCAGATATTTATTCTTATTTGCCAATCTGCTGGAAAGGACAAAAAAAAAAACACAATAAATGATGAGATAAATTATTTGTAAAAGCAGAAAGTCCACAACAATTTCAATGTGTTTTCATATTCGGGCAGGGTTGATGATGAATTCAATTAGGTTTTTATACTTTACTCACTTTATGCTACTTTCAAGCCAGCCCCCGACTTCACAAACAGCCCTTCGGTCCCCTAAAACAGACCCTGTGGTGGCTATCTCTTGTCCCATTCCAAAGGCATCACCTTCAGCCGGGGCTAAGTCCTGCACCCCCATCCACAGTCGCCAGCCACTAAGCCACTGTTTAGGTTGGGCATTAGGAGGTAATCCCACGGAAAGGAGGTGGATGGGGGGGGAGAAGCATAGGCGAGAGGTAGAGAAGGCTAGTGCTGAGTGATTGGGGGACCAAAGGCTTTTGTTGCATTAGATGTCACAGATGGGGTGCCAGTGCTGTCGATTCAGCATTCATCATTGCCTCATCCATGTCTCTTTATCTTGGCTTTGTGTTAAAAGTTTTCAGTGTTAATGCTTGCAGAACATTAGTGAGAATTTACTGGATGCTTGAAATTACACAGGATGATAAAATACTTGCACTCACATGTAAGCCCGATATATTTACAGTAACAGCGTGCTGCACACATGTCCGTGTTTGCGTGTCATGGTGAGCAGGGCTCCATGTATCTGTGGTAATGAATACAAGCCGTGGAATGTGGCTGGTATGCAGCATGCTGAGCGCCGCCTCGTCCTGACCGCACACGCCAGCGTTCCTGCAGAAGCCAGTTCAGTCCATCTGTTGGCAGTGTCTTTCAGTGACACCCGTGACTTGTCCTGGTCCTTTTCTGATGCCTTCCTGCTTCTGGCTCCAGAGTGTGTGCACAATCAGCACCATACAGTTTTTGTAGCTGCATATTACGTACACAGACTGTAGATATGCTGTAGATGTGCCAGTGCGACAGGTGCAACACGCACTTGGCAAAGCTTCTGCCGACAGTGCAGCAAGATATGAATCCATAAAATCTTCATGTTTTCATCAGCTTATGATAATGAAAGAAAGCAACACCTGCAGAGGTGGGCGCTATACATGATAGATGACATCAACAATATAAATGTGATCAATGCTGCAGATTTTGATTATACCAGCCAACCACAACAGCACTTGTTGATTAATTACATCAGTATAAATATATTGATCTAATTTCAAGAAATCGTAAAGCATTTGATATTTATGATTACAGTTTTGAGTTAGCACAGCAATCTTTTCTTATTAAAACACAATCTGTCTGCCCCAGTGCAGTTGCACCCAGTCTCTCCTTCCACAGAGCAATGGAGTTCGAGCTCCTTGGAGTTTGTTGGCATAACGATGACACAACGTTCACAGCTGTCAGTTACTCGTTAAGTGAAAATGGTCATTAAGAAATAAATTGTTCCTTTCAATGCCACCAGACTACTTAAAACAGCAATTTCAACTTCATATACAATCTGGAGTCTGCAGCAAAATTTGCAGCTGTTGTCTTTTAATTCTTGATGCTATCCGGCCGCTCTCAGCAGGGAAAGTCATCAAAATTGTCAAATATAACGTCCAATGAAACTCATATAGTTTTTTTTTAAAGGATAAAATCCTGCTTACTTACTGTCTGTAGCAGAAGATTCTCTGTTGTCTGAGCCATTTGTTGCACCATCTACAATCTACTGCATCCAGGGCTGTAGCACCCAGTTTTGCAACCCAACCTACAATTTGACCAAATGTGGTTTATTTTTCAACCGCAGGGATCCAAGTGCTGCAACACCGATGGAAGAAGTGTGTGGACCGAAAGGCAGACTATGTTGAAAAATAAACCACATTTGGTCAAATTTGACCACTATGAACTTTTCAGCACCCATCTCATACACACCCACCCATGTCACAGAATCCCTTTTATGAACAGTCTTACCCAGATGTTTACAAATATCTTAGGTTAGGTTTAAAAGGACTTAATTTAGTCTTATTTTAATAGGGTGCAACCTTTAGTTTCTTTAATCTGCTTGAGTTATCGCTCTTTTGTTCAAATTAGTTTAGTTCTATTTCATTTCAAGTTCCTTTCAAGTTTAGTATAGGTACCCTTTAAGTTAAACCATTACCATTGTTTTGTTGTTTACGACCAAACAATTAACATTGTACTGTAAGCAATACCTTTACAGTATAATCATGTATGGGCAATCAAATAAAATTGTAAAAAAAAAATGCAAAACTCAAAACATTTCAGCAAAAGATTGAACAAATCTGTTAGCCACAGAATAAGAGTCTTTTTCTTTCAAGTCTACTAACCCTTTAATTCTTTTGAATTAGCAGTCCAGTATTTTTATCCTGAAACCACTGGGGTTTTTTTTGTTTTTTTTTTGATGGAAATGTGGGTGGATCATACCAGTTTAGATGAAAACCACGCAAAGTGAGATAGACTATGCATTATGCAAAGGGACTTGCATAGAGTTACGAGGGGAGGGGTTACCCAGGGGTTAATAAAAAACCTGTTAATAAAAACAGCAATAAATGCTTGAATGTAAAAAGCCAATAAATAAGTTCATATGGCTAAATATTATTAAAAATGTCTACAAAGTTATATTTCATGTTGCTACATTTTATTTGGGTACAAAAAATAAGCTAAAACATGCCAATTCATTGTCATTTACGTTTTAAGATAGCTGAATTGCTTATTATAATTATTATAATTATAAGCAATTGCTTATTGAACAATGTCAACACAGTCTTTACCATCCAGACAGCAGTTCTAAATGTATCTCCAACTTTTCTGCAGATTATGATGGCGAAAGCTTATGTTAAGTGCAATTTAACATAGTGCCTCGCTCCTACAACTGCTCTGAAAAAGTTCTTGGACAGAGGGGAGGGAGACTCCAATTACCCTCTCAGCTCCCTTAACTATCCTCTGCAGGGCTTTTTTGTCTGACATACTGCAGCTGGAGTACCATGTTGCAATGCAGTACGTCAGAACACTCTCCACCACACCTCTGTAGAAGGTCCTGAGGATGCAGATGGGGAGAGAGGCCTGTTTGAGTTTCCTCAAGAAGTGCAGTCTCTGCTGGGCCCGCTTCCTGATCCGCAAGGAATTCTTGCTCCAGGTCAGGTCCTGTGAGATCTGCACTCCGAGGAACTTGATGTTCTCCACTCTCTCCACCGAACGGCCGCTGATGCAGAGAGGGACGTGTTCAGGCCATGACCGCAGCAAGTCGATAATCATCTCCTTCGTTTTTTACACATTGAGCACCAGATTGTTCTCCCTGCACCAGCTCTCCATGGTCCACATTTCCATCAAAAAAAACCCCAAAAACAGTGGATTCAGGATAAAAATACTGGACTGCTAATTCAGAAGAATTAAAGGGTTAGTAGACTTGAAAGAAAAAAGACTCTTATTCTGTGGTTAAAAGATTTGTTCAATCTTTTGCTGAATTGTTTTGAGTTTTGCATTTTTTTTTTATAATTTTATTTGATTGACCATACACGAGCATACTGTAAAGGTATTGTTTACAGTACAATGTTAATTGTTTGGATGTAAACAACAAAACAATGGTAATGGTTAAACTTAAAGGGTACCTATACTAAACTTTAACTTGAAATGAAATAGAATTAAACTAATTTGAACAAAAGAGAAATAACTCAAGTAGATTAAAGAAACTAAAGGTTGCACCTTATTAAAATAAGACTAAATTAAATCATTTTAAACCTAACTAAAAGGTCTAAACACAAAAGGGGATTTAGCCTATGTTAATGTATGTCATTGCTCTTTTGTCCATTTAATAATAAGCCGGTATTTTAAACATACTTCCTGGTCTGTGGTCAGTATAGCAGTCAACAATGTTTCAACATCAGAATTCTATGTAATTTTTTACAACCATGTACAAGCAAATCTATCCGCATATAATTTAATGAAATAAAATTCTAGTATATCAAGATTTATTCAACGTGTTCTGAAGTTATCTGACTGGGAACTTGCCTGTTTGTCACGTCCCTTTCAGCTGCCGGTCCCCGGAGGTAACTGCAAATCATGCTGTGAATGAAGGCCATTTCCCAGGACGGTTTGTGCAGTATATATCCGTGCAGATTTTGTGCCATTTTCAACTCGGCTCTCCACCCACTGACCATCTGCGGAGCGCGTTTACTCGTCCATGGTAAACACATTACTCGTCCGCGGTAAAGCCAGATGTCACGATGCGGAGCACGCACCGTGCTCACGCTTTCAGTTAGTTTAGATTATTTTTTGGTATTTCCCTCATCTCAGTTCTATTATTGTATCTTAGTATGGTTTTGTTTGTATGATGTTATCTGAGTTTGCTCTTTGTTTTCTGTTTGTCTTGAGTTGCCCAGTTATTGAATCTTCGTTTTGTCATTACAGTCTCAGTCTTTATTATTGTGTGTCTATGGCCACCTTATTTTGTATATGTAATGTTATCTTCCTGTGACTGAACTTGAGCCTCCTCCGCCCTCGTCTTTAGTTTTCCTTTCTGAAGTCTGATATTAATTATTATGTCTGTTCTCAGTGTATTTAGCATGCCCCTGGGTTTTGTATTTTCTCTTACCCCAGCCTTGCTGGTCTATCATTATTTTTCTCTCATGCAGTATTTAGTTGTATCCTGTCCCGTATTAGTTCCTTTGGCATTTTTCTTCCTGTGCTTTTATTTTGACAGCCCCTGGTGTTTACTTCCTCCTTTAGTTCGTGGGCTGTCACAGCTGTCTTTGGTTTGGCTTGATTGTCCTCGCTCATGTGAGCCACACCTGTTATCATTTGTCATCATTCATCTTCGCCTTATTTAAGGACCGCTGCAACGCAGTTCATTGCATTGTCCTTCTCAGTGTCTAGACATGAGTCCCACGTCTCTTTTCATTTTGTATCCCAGCGTGTGTCCCACACTATTATTTTCTCCCTGGTTATTTGGTCTTACCGGTGTGCGTTCCATGCTTCAGCCTTTTCATCCAATGTGTGTCCCACATAACCTGCCCTGTAAGTGTTTTGGTTCTCGTTGGAATTTTGTGTTTTTATTAAACTCCCTGCAAACTCACAGCTCCAGTATTTGGGTCTTCGTCCGCCCCTGTCAGGCCGTCATGACACTGGAACTAATGACTGTACATCACTTCTGGCCAGCGATGGCTGCTCCCCATTGGTTTTGACCGAGCGGTTTTCATGGGATAAAATTATTCTGTATACTGACTCTAAGGGGTTATTTTTACTGAATAAAAACATTTTTGGTTTATAAGTAATACCTAAAGCAGGATTAATGTTGTTATAATGACCAGTACAGGTTTCCTTTTAGCCACTTTGTAACTCATTTTGTGGTATGCATGTGGTCATTGTGTATTTGGAACATCTATTTGTGCTCAAGATTTAACTTCCTGGCTGATGTTTTGAGATTATTGCTTCAATATTCTCCATTATGTTCTTTCCTCATCATGCCATCTATTTGTGTAGTGCACCAGTCCCTTCTGCAAAACCTCCCCACAACATGATGCTGCCACCCCTGTACTTTTACAGTAGAGATGGTGTTCTCAGGCTTGCAAGCTTTCCCCTTTTTTTTTTCATCCAAATGTAACGATGGTCATTATGGCCAAACAGTTCAATTTTAGTTTCATCAGACCACAGGACATGTCTCCAAAAATTAAGGTCTTTGTCATTGTGTTGCTTAACTGTACTGTTGCTTTTAGAATAATAGCTTCTTCCTTGCTGAGTTGCCTTTCAGCCCATATTGGTACGGGACTCATTTCACTGTGGATAATGACACTCTTTTACCAGCTTCTGCCAGCATCTTCACAGGGTCTTTTGCTTTTGTGCTGGGGTTGATGCGTACATTTCACACTAAAACACATTCATCTCTGGGACCCAGAACCTGTCTCCTTCCTGAGCGGTATGATGGCTGGACATTCCCATGGTGTTTATATGTGTGTATAATTGTTTGAACAGATGAATGTGGCACCTTCAGACATCTGGAAATTGTACCCAAGGATGAACCAGACTTGTGGAGGTCCACAATTTTGTTCCTGATATCTTGGCTGATTTCTTTTGATTTTCCCGTGATGTCGCACAAGGGGAAGTAGTGTGTTTGAGGTGTGATTCCAATTAACGCAAATGTATTCAGTAAACCAGTCAGAAGCTTCTAAAGCCATGACATCATCATCTGGGCTTTTCCAAATTGTTTAAAGGGATACTAACCTTAGTGAGTGTAAACTTCTGACTTTGAAGAAAGTAATAATAAAAATCTCTAAATAAAAAATTATTTAGCAAATAGAAGTAATTTCGGTAATCCTAACTGACCTGAAATCGGAAAAATTTAGTCTGATTTAATGTCAGACAGTGAGGAAAACAAGGTCATTTGTCTTTTTATGTATACAGTCTAAGTAAACTTCATTGGGTGATAATAAATTTGCAGATCACACAAAAATATACATACAGTATATCCTACTCCCGGTTGTTATTTGGTTATTTTATTTTTTAATTTTTGTACCCAGCTGTTTTCCGGCTTCTGCTGTCTCCCGTTTTCAGCCCGCAGGTCACCCAACGTTCCTTCAACGTTCCTTTCTGTCCTGTGTTGCACTTGGGCCACCGGGAGTGAGAGCTGGTCTGATGGTGCGAGCAGGCCTTTTCCCCACAACAAGCCACTGTCAGAGGCCCTTCTGATGAGTGGCCACTCCATTCACTGTAGGCCGCAAAGGAACGATGGGAAACCCTTGATCGGTGAAAGATAACAGAAAAGCACAGGGAGCTGGGCCACTGCAGACAGATACTGCTAGCTGTCAGACAGGACTCTGGGAGTATTTGGTGTAAATTTGGAAGAGGGGGCAGTCATGGCCAGTGTTAGAAAATGGGGCCAAGCTACAGCTTTGTTTTGGTTTGAGAGTGAAGCTCTAGTGTCTCCATCACTCCAGTGGTGTAGAAAAATCCTGACCTCTCCTTTAACCTTTATTTATCTGCCCATATGTTCACTTTTATGGAACAAGTGTGTTAAACACGTTCCTCAGACGTTCCTGCATCACAAAAAATGTTGACCCTAGTGTTTTGTCAATATCCCCCTTTGTCGGGAGAGTGCTGCTGTCACTCAGACAGAATGCAGGGAGCCCCTCCGACGCCAGAGGGCATCCAAGGACATATGTATGCGAGGACAGACATCTGTGAATGTGCTATATGATAAACAGACTCGTGGTTGGTTTTAGCAGGGGTGAACATTGCTGCTCTGTGACTCATGACATTGCCGACATAAATTTCAGCTCATGAAGCATGTGCGAGGGGTTTTGCTGCAGTTTTTAGCTTTTCGCAGAGGACGTGTGTAAGGGTTATCATGACAGGATTAGACAGCATAATATTTCCAAGCTAGATTCAATGTTTTTCTTCCTTTGGCACCAAACACTGCCAAATGTATCCAGTGTGCAATAATGGTGGATCTCACACATCTGAAAAAAAAAAAAATACTGTTAAAGTCGTAAGGCTTATTTTTCCTTGATGCTTCTACATTATGCAATTGTATATACGTAGGTCACAAGCAATAGGCCTGCAGACAACTGTATGGCTGAGAAAACAGGAGCAAATACGAGCACAAGCAGTTATGTGGCTTCTAAAAGCAGTGTCTCCTTAGCTATATTTATTAAACATATTACAAATTCAATTCAATTCAATTCAACTTTATTTATATAGCGCCATTTCACAACAACAGTCATCTCATAGCACTATCAACTGTAGGGGGAACCCCCACAGTTGCAGAAAGACCCCAGCAATCAGGCGATCCCCTGTGAGCAAGCACTTGGCGACGGTGGAGAGGAAAAACTCCCTTTTAACAGGAAGAAACCTCCAGCAGAACCAGGCTCAGGGAGGGGCAGTCATCTGCTGCGACTGGCTGGGGGGTGAGGGGATAGAGAAGATGAAAAGAACAGACATGTAGAGAGCAAACAGCACGATGGGGACTCAATCTATGGGAGAGAACAAACAGATGTTAATGACCAGCAAAAAAAAATATTTCATTGAGAGTGAGGAAAGGAGTGAGGCCCAGTGCATTACTGGAGGTCCCCCGGCTGACTAAACCTATTAGCAGCATAACTAAGGGAGGGTTCAGAAACACATGATCCCTCCCTAATTGTAGGCTATATCAAAAAGGTAGGTTTTAGCCCTATTCTTAAAAACAGAGATCGAGTCTGACTCCCGAATCCAGATTGGCTGCTGGTTCCACAGGAGAGGAGCTTGATAACTGAAGGCTCTGCCTCCCATTGTACTTTTGGAGATTCTAGGTATTACAAGTAATCCTGCATTTTGGGAGCGTAGTGCTCTGTTAGGATAATATGGTAGTATCAGATCTTTTAAATAAAAATTCAAACAATAACCCAGCCACAGGGGTGCACAAGCCAGTGTACTCCTAGTGCCGGTCCCCAGTCCGGGTAAATGAGGACGGTTGTATAAGGAAGGGTATCCGGCTTAAAACCTTGGCTAAATCAAACATGCGGATCGTGATGAATGAGATAATGAGTATATCAGAGGGACAGCTCAGGTGGAGCAGTTTGGAGACAACGTAAGAGAGGCAAGGCTGAGATGGTTTGGACATGTGCAGAGGAGGGGCAGTGGAGATATTGGACAAAGGATGTTGAAGATGGAGCTGCCAGGCAGGAGGAAAAGAGGAAGACAACAGAGAAGATTCATGGATGTAGTGGAGGACGACATGGAGAGGGCTGGTGTTACAGAGGAAGATGCAAGGGATAGGGTGAGATCGAGGCAGATGATCTGCTGTGGAGACCCCTGAAGGAGCAGCGGAAAGAAGATGATTACAAATTCAAACAGTCATTGTCCTTTATTTGTCATTTCTCCCCATTTCCTCTTGTTATAGTCATTTTCATTTCATTTTTATCCATAAAATGCATGTTTTTGCAAAATATATGCATTTAAGAAAAATCAGCATTTTGGATTTCATCAATGTCGTGCCTATGTAAAACAGGAAGAAAGCACGAACATTAGAATCATTTCATACAGTGTCAGAAAATGATTATCTCTGAAATCAATCCTCAATTCTCCTTCATAATTTCAGGATATTTAAATCTGAGCAAGTTTAGATATTTTTAAAATGTTACTCACATTTGTGGATATGGCTCATCTGTAGTACTGAACAGCTAAAAAGCAAATAGGGGCTTAGCTGGGAGGAGCAAGCACAGGCTATTTTGGGGATCACAGAGCTGCTATTACAGCTGCAGCCTCATCGTGGTGTTAATTAAGTGACAGTATATTTAAGGGAAAAAATACGTATATTACATAAATTCTTTCACGTTGAATTTTTTTCTTTGTTCCTTAATTAACACTAAAGGTTGACAAGAGGAAGTGTCATGTTTGCCCCTTTCAGGGTATAAATGAGGCGCCAGATGCCAACAGAGAGTTTGTTTGTTTATTCACAGGAAGAACAAAATAAAGAGCCTCGTGGGGCAAAACGCAAACATTAAACTAGAACACAAAATAAAGAACTCGAACATCAAAGCAAGAGCGTAGCGAAGGCGGAACCAGACACTATAGAATAACACTTGCGAGTGATGAGGCGAGGATGAATCAAATACAGAAATAAGACTGGAGCCGGGGATAGGGACCTCAGTCCTGGTAGACGCAGGTCGCAGCAAGGAGTGAGCCTCAGCTGCTCCCTTAAATACTGATACCAAAAAAGCAAAGAACCAAACAGGAGAGGAGGAAACGTAATGACAAATCAAGATCAGCTGTGACAGTGCCGGCTCAGCTTTGACAGATGGAAGTTTGGCCGCGGCGCTATCACAGTAAAAGCCCTGGAAACACCAATAATAACCAAGCATAAATAATACGGGAGGAAAAAGGGAAAGTACTGAGTAACCCAAACGCGGATGAGCTCAGCGCTCGGATCACCACAGGAAGAAAACACTAGTGCTCGCAATACATAACATTTCTAGTGCATATAGTAGAAACAAGTTTAGTGAACAATAAAGTTTTCCATGTAGGCTCCCCAACATCACATGGCAGCCCCAATAGACTGGCAAAGTGTCCAGGGCCCAAAGAAACTGTTATAAGCTCCAGCCACCCCACAACCTGGAAAGGATTAAGTGGTTAAATTCACACACTAGTGAAAATTGATTTATTTTTTTTCTTGCTGACATATCTGTAACATGTTTCTTGTGACTTACAAAACATATCAAGAGCTAAATCATTAAATGATGCCACTCCTGTCAGCTAAAGCTGGGTTCACACGACAGCATTTGGACTGATGTTTACTGATGTTTTGGCAGAACGTCCAGCTCTGCTGGCAAAAGTTGGTAAGCGTTAATGAGAGTTGGTGCTCACTGGCAAATGCTGGAGATTGTCATGTTTGTTGAAAAGCGTTGGTAAGAGTTAATGAGAGTTGGTGCTCACTGGCAAATGCTGGAGATTGTCATGTTTGTTGAAAATTTTCAACATGCTGAAAATTTACCATTTGCTCAGTTTGTAAAAGTTCCTGAGTACTGGGCTAAGTTGTGCAGAGCTAGCCTAAGTTTGCCTAATTTAAGTTTCATTGGCAAACATCGACTGAAATGCTGGTGGAAGTAGATGTTTTTAGACCAAACTCACTTTTCAAACATGCACGGACACAAGAGAAATGCTGAGGCAGTGTCGCTGTCCTTGGTGCTGGAATGCCAAAAACCCAGAGAAGAAGGGGGAATAAAAAAGAAAATATTTACATAATTCCCCAAAAATGTGGCAGCCCAAAAGAAAAAAAAAAATCTCATTGCAAAATTTACTGTTTGTATTTTCTGCTCCATCCGTAGTCCTCCAGGATTTATTGGTTCGGCTTCCATTGTTTGGAATCAAAAGCTAATGTGATGTCAAGAAGTACAGGACATTTAACACAATAAAAAAAAAAAAAACAACTGTGGGCCCTATTTTGACGGTCATCAGCAGACTTTTGCGCCAGACTTCCTGCAATATGGCAGTGTTTTTGTTAATTTCTGTCAGCACATTGTCTTTTTTTTATGCTTTACATCACGCAATCTAATTAACAGTAGGCAGTGTGCCTACTTTGCGCTGCGAGGAGGACAGTCATTTCAGAGAGGTGTGGCAGCACACAAATGAGCATTCGTATTATGGTGCATGTTATGTCAATGCACTTTTGATCAGGAAAAAGGAGATGTCTCATCAGAAGTGCATTGTTTAATGCTTTTTCAGTGCCGTGTTTTGAAATCACACAGCTCCGGAGTTCATGAGTGTTGGAAAAAATCTGTTTAACCAGTAGTCAAAGAATCAGGCAGGATTAAAGTTTCAGCAAATTTAATTTGCACTGATCAGTGGAGAACAATAAGTGGTACACTCAGAGTGGCCAAAAGATAAAGAATACAAAATTATTCCATCACACCCCCCCTCCTTTGATGCCATGCAAGGCATCATAAATGAAAAGTGATCAAATGGGTGAGCTGGGAACATCAATGTGGACCTCTTTTTGCACTGTGATCACCCAGTTCAAAGGCATCAAGTAGGTAACACATTTTGAGGAATATTGAACCTTTGAGTTGGAAGTTTGCTTCCAAGACTGACCACATTCCTCTGCTGTGGTCACAAACTGACCTACATCCTTCCACTCCACGTGTTTAGGCTTGACCAATGAGATGTGGGGAGCCTCCCAGTGTTTAAAATGCCTGCTATCCTCATCAGACAGCATGGCAGATGCTACCACACATCCCCTTGGTGACCAATACAGATTTTTAATGACCAGTCTGGAGGATGGATTTGCAAGGAATATTTTTCTTCATAATTTGGGTCTGGGCTACTCAAATGTCTGTTGTACATGTTGCAGTGATATTGATCTGTGGCCAGATGTGTCGTAGGGATTTTGGACTAGAAATTTTGCGTAGCTTTTGTGTGCAGGTCTGATGTCATTGAGAGTGGTCCAGCCGAAACCAAACGCAGTGAGTAGCAGTACCTGGGCACACTGAAATCCTGCAATACATTTATTCCTTCCACATGTGGAAAATGTGTTCTCACATCATTAGCCGGTGGGATTATTATTATTATTTTTTTTTAGATTTAGTATACTTTATTGATCCCCAGAGGGGAAATTGAGGGTATCCACCATCTGGATGGATGAGCAGCCATGCTACGGCGCTATCCCTTAACCATTCACACACACATACACACCTAGGGCCACTTTAGAGTCTCCAATTAACCTAACCTGTATGTTTTTGGCATGTTGGAGGAAACCGGATAAATCCCAGGGTAAACCCATGCAAACACGGGCGAACATGCAAACTCCACACAGATCACTGTTGGTTGGGGGCTGGGATCGATCCCACGATCCCCAGGCCAAGGGTAAACTGTGCTGCCACAGTGCTAACCACTGTGCCACCGTGCAGCCTATGCAGATTATGGCCATATTGAGGGATGTGAGGCGATCCCTTCCCCAAAGGTTGCCAGGGCATGCTTCAGACAATATGAAACAACCTTCTGCCATGTCACCGGTGACAGGGTCTTCTACCTTGACATTTTTTGAAAGATACTTTGTTTTTAACTTACCGTTTGCAGCTTTTACAGTTATTTTTTTCATCTGATTTTGTAAAATTTTGAATGTCTGTGCCTGTTATTACCGATTTGCATGCTTCTGTGTCACATAGAAACTTTATTGGAATGTCCTGACACCGCAACATCACTTCAGGTAAACACTGCATCGTCAACATCAGCAGAAACACTGTCCCTTGCCCCCACATCACACTCATCATGGACCATAGAAGAGACAGAACTCAAATTTGTGATGGCTCGCTCCAGCTGATTATGATCGGCAGCTGCGCACATACCTGCTCTCCATCACTACCAGGCTATTTAACCCACTCTGTCCTCAGATCGGTGCGGAGCCGTCTGATCCTCTTGGCTCATTGAGACTACTCCCGTCTTCACCCATCTCCAGAGACTTTCTTAGACCTCGTCATTCTACCAGAGTCATCCCTCACTTCCCATTCTCCTGGAAGGAGCGACCCTCTGCTACCAAGTAAGCCATCCTGCTACTTACCATTTCCTCACTCATCCCCTGTGCACAGGCGGAGTTCCGTGGCGGCGGAATCCTTCCTCCTGAGCGGCGGACTGAGTTACATCTTCGTCCTCAGCTGAACTGTGGCTTCCTGGCTGGAGCCTATGGGCCTACCTGAGCACGTCACCATCCCAGCGAACAGGTTGCCAGGTTGCACGGCGCTCTGCTCACCCCCAGCTGCTACGTCATCCCTGATTCACACACAAACACATAAACACACACACACACACACACACACACACACGCACACGCTGGTTTACACAATCAAAGATAATTGTGTCTATCCTTGTACTGGGTCTAGTAATCATGTCAATATTAGTTAAATCCTTTTTTTTTAACCATGGTCATTTTTTTTGATGTGTTATCATATTTAGACTTTACCGTCACAAGGTCCAAGTCAGCCTGTCATTTTTTTTTGCCATCTCAAGCCACTGCTGTGCCTCAACTAAGCCATATTTCAGCTGCTTTCGCCTACTGTCATCTGATACCCGTTTTATCTGAGAAACGAGATTTTCACAGTCCGTCACTTTCAGCCGTCCAGAGTACTATCTTGATCTTTCCTGTGCATATACTTGCCGTCCCCCATTAAAACAAAAATCTCATTCTCATCCTTTCACGTTCCACAACAAAACGACACGCATCCTCTCTTCCTGCCATGTCGCAAAATCTCGTTCTCTTCCCGCCTCTCGTGATCTCTCCCTCTGCTACAACAATTGCCTATTCTTTCATCAAAGTAACCTGTAAAACGTTATTTAGTAAAAACACACACAGAAAAACACGTGAACAACCAAACAAGCAAACTGCAGTTATTTATTTTTATTTATTATTTTATCTTAGTTTAAAGGCTATTTTATTCTTTTTTTTAAGCTTACTTTAAGTTATCTATTATGGTATTTTAGTTATTGTTAAAGTTATTCCTTATTATTTTAAGGCTATTTCTTAAGATAAGTAGTTCTCTTTGTGGTCTATATTAACCATATATTTCATAACTTACATATGTTGAAGCATGTGGAAATGTTTGGTGATTACATATGTAACGAACTTCACACCTCTGAAAGGACAAAGGACTCTCACCCGCCGAGTGAAGACCAAAGACGTTCCCGGACGCGGCGGAGGAGACCGGAGGAGCCACCCTCACCCCCCAAGGCGAGGAGAGGAAATACCAGGACAAAGGGGGGATTAAGATAATGAGGGATGTCAGCCTTTGTTATGCATGTCTTTTGTTGTGTGCATGTATATAATCAGTGAGTGGGAGAGATTCTGTCTCTTTTCCCTTCTGCCACCCTCTGCACCAGATGAGACTTGTTAGAAGAGCTGAACATTAAAGCTTTGCTTATAAACCAAATCGCCTCTTCATTTCCAAGCTCTTCTACACTGGTGACCTTGACGCGAGTATGGACCTGAGGCGTTCCCCCGCAATCGACTCATCCGCGGTGACCCAGGCAGACGCCAGCCGCCAGGCAGACGCCAGCCGCCACGCAGACGAGGGAGCAGATGGACAACTGTTCCCCCCAGCAGAAGAGATTGAGAGGGCTCAACTGAGCACCAGCACCGCCGCGAGAGCCGAGGCAAGGCACTCTCACCCGGCGGGCACAACAGTGATGGTGTGCACGAATGCCGTCGCTGTCCAGCTGCCAGACTTCTGGCAAGAAGACCCCGCCTCTTGGTTTCAGCAGGCTGAAGCCCAATTTGCACTGGCGGGCATCACGGCTGATGACACCAAATTTTATCATATCGTCTCCAAACTCGACGCCGCCACTTCGAAGTGTGTGCGGAGCATGATCCGGCGACCACCGGCCTGGGACAAATACGAGATGCTCAAAGCATCCATCGTGGCGAACTACGTCCCATCAGCGGAAGAGAGAGCCGAGAAGATCCTGGCGGTCTACGGCCACAGAGGGTGCAAACCGAAGACCCTCATGGAGGATTTGCTACAGCTTAAAGAAGAGGACAATGACAACTTCCTCTTCCAGTTTATTTTCCTCAGCACGCTGCCGCCACACATGAGAGGGACACTCACCAGCATGAAGTGCAACAACCACCAAGACTTCCGCGTGCTGGCCAATGAAGCTCATCGGCTCGTCAACGCCTGCAAGGAGCTGACACCCACAGCAGCATCCGCAGACCTCAAAGCTGACGCCCCGAGCCACGAGGAGCCACAACCCACGGAGCAGACCCAGCCCACGGTGACAGCGACACGGCCAAGACGTAACAGACGGAGCGATGTTTGTTATTACCACCACCGCTTCACCGAGAAGGCTCACAAATGCGTTCCCCCCTGCAAATTTAAACGCCAAAGTTGAGAGCCGTTAACGGCAGCGGCTCTCGGTGAGAAAAACAAGCTGTTGTACGTGACGGATGGACACTCAGGCAAGCAGTTCCTCATCGACACAGGAGCCCAGCTGAGTTTCGTCATGCCCTCCCACGCAGATCGAGCCACGGGCACCCGGGGCAACGGAGCCGTGGCAGCCAACGGCTGTAGCATCGACACATTCGGCGAAAGGAGCCTGCACCTCCTCATCCACGGCCGCAGCTACAGATGGACATTTGTTGTAGTGGCGGTGAGTTTTAACTTATTAGGCGCAGATTTTTTGTGTGCACATGGGTTATTAGTGGATCTAGCAAATAGGCGCCTGGTTAATGCACTGTCCTTTGCTTCTATTCCATGCTCAGCCCGAGTTTCTCCGCCACCTGTGCAGGCCAGCGTCACCACAGCAGGAGGTAAGTTTGAGCAACTCCTCACCCAATTTCCAGCACTCACAATCCCCAAATTCTCAGCCACTGTGGCTAAACACGGGGTGGAACACTTCATTCCCACAACGGGACCTCCCGTTTTTGCCAAAGCTCGCCGCTTAGACGCGGCCAAGCTCAACATAGCACGGGACGAGTTTACAACTCTTGAAAAATTGGGCATTGTTAGACGCTCGAAGAGCCCCTGGGCCTCACCACTTCACATGGTTCCGAAATCCGACGGTTCTTGGAGACCGTGCGGAGATTACCGCAGATTAAACAACGCTACAGTGCATGACCGTTACCCAATCCCTCACATTCAAGATTTTTCACTACATCTAGCGGGTGCGCGCATTTTCTCAAAAAATAGACTTAGTCCGCGGTTATCACCAAGTCCCAGTCCGAGCAGAAGACATTCCTAAAACAGCGGTAATAACCCCTTTCGGCCTTTTTGAATTCCTGCGAATGCCTTTCGGCCTCAAAGGCGCTGCTCAAACTTTTCAACGAATGATGGACGCGGTCCTACGCGACCTTCCTTTTGTTTTCGTCTACCTCGACGACATGCTGGTAGCCAGCTCGTCTGAGGAAGAACACGAGCAGCACCTCACTACGGTTTTTCAGAGACTAGAAGAGCACGGGCTAATAATCAATCCAGCCAAATGCAAATTCGGCGTGTCACAAATTGATTTTTTAGGACACAAAGTCTCTCCGAAGGGGGCAGTTCCACTTCCAGACAAAGTTCATGCGATAGAAAGTTTTCCACGGCCACAAACGGTCAAATCGCTACAGGAATTTTTAGGGATGGTTAATTTTTACAACCGCTTCCTCCCCCACGCAGCTCAGCTCATGCAGCCACTATATGACGCGCTCAAAAAAAAGAAAGCTTCCAACGCGGTCGAATGGACCCCGGAGCGCGAACGCGCTTTCGCGGAAGTAAAAAGCGCCCTAGCTAACGCCACATTGTTAGTTCACCCAGATCCCTTGGCCCGCATTGCACTAACCACAGATGCTTCAGACCTAGCTATAGGAGCAGCTGTAGAACAACTTGTCAGCGGGGTCTGGCAACCTTTAGCATTCTTTAGCAAATCGCTAAACCAAACTGAACGCAAATACAGCACTTTTGACAGAGAGCTGCTGGCGCTTCATTTATCCATCCGCCACTTCCAGTTCTGGTTAGAAGGGCGGAGTTTCACGGCGTTTGTAGACCATAAACCGTTCACTTTTGCTATGGCTAAAATTTCAGAACCATGGTCAGGCAGGCAACAAAGACAGCTAGCTGCGATTTCAGAGTTCACCACAGACATTCGACACGTGGCTGTCACGCCGCGCCATTCATCAGCGGCGCCACCTGCTCACGCACCTGCTACTCGTCAGCGGCGAAGGATAAAAGCCGCCTCGCCCTGAGCGTCGGCCTGAAGCCGTAGACTTCATTTCCTTCGTATGGACTTCTACCACATTCTCTTCAGCATCCTCATCTCCGGTAAGAAGTTCACTTACCTCATCTCTCCAGTCTGCTCCCCTGTGCACAGGTGGATTCCTCGGCGGCGGACAATCCCGTCCCTCGTCTCTCCTCGCTGCTGCACCGAGCCCTGCAGGTGGCTGTCTCCCGGGCTTCCATCCTTGAAGCGCCAGTCATCTGCCCAAACAAGTAAGCTTCTCTCCCTCGCCTATTCTCCTCCCGTGTTGGTGTGTGCTCATCACCCTGTGTCTGATTTCTCCCATAGGGTTGCCGGCTGAACGGTCTCCTGCCTCTGGGTCCGAAGCAGACGCCACCACCAACACATTAACATTCCGCAGACACGCACCCAAACATCCCTGTTGTTAATAAACAGTTTGAACTACTCTGAGCCTGTGTGTGTGCGTCTCCTGAGCCGAACGTTATGTCAGTACGGCTTCAGCAGAGCGGCTCGGCAGACGGCGGGCTCGCACACCGGTTTACCATCCTCGAGGCTCGGGTGGATCAGATTGTTTATCAGCAACAGGTGGTTCTTCATCAATTATTAGAACTGACTAACCGATTGAACCGCTTGGACCCCCAACAGCCGTTCCTCCCGACTCACCAGGGTGGCGCGGCTCCTGCTGTTCCAGCGGCCGTCCAGCCGGCTCCAGTGGCACCGGTTCGGCTCACGCCGATTCCGACCCCCGCCCGCTTTAGCGGTAAGCTCGGCGGAGCGCGGGGGTTTATTATGCAGTGTGAGTCCGTGTTCCACCGTGTGCCCGGAGATTTTCCCTCGGATCACAGCCGAATTGGTTACATAGGGAATCTTCTGGAGGGGCGTGCGTTAACTTGGACCTACGCCGTAATGGCGAGGCCCAGTTATGCCACCCTCACCTATGACCAATTCGTGAGGCGCTTTCTGGAGGTCTTTGACCACTCACAAACCGAAACGGTCCAGGTCGATCGGCTTCTCGCTCTCCAGCAGGGAAGCCGGTCGGCAGCGGACCACTCGGTCGACTTCCGGGTAGCGGCGGAGGAATTGGGCTGGGAGGAACGCTCCCTCTGTGGCCTGTTCCTCCGCAGCCTCAATAGTGATCTGAGGGATGAACTGGCTGGTCGGGATATCCCTGGGACGCTAGCGGAGCTGACATCCTTAGCGATAAGTTTGGATAACAGGCTGCGCGAGCGCTCCTCGGGGCGGAGGTCTTCTTCTTCTCGCCCTCGTGGAGCCTCGCCGCACCTGTTCCAAGCTCGCCCCCTGGCGGCGCCGCCAGCATCGCGCCCCGAGGAGTCGGAGCCGGTGGTGACGGCCTGGACTAAACTTTCCCCTGTGGAGAAACAACGCCGCCGTGAGTTGGGCCTCTGCATGTATTGCGGAGGCGACCAACACACCGTGGAGCGTTGTCCACGGAAAGCCAGTCGGTGGGGTCCGCGAGTCACTGTTGGAAGCCTCGCGGATGTCAATCGGTTAGGATCACTTACTCAATTGAAGCTGCCCATCCGTTTCTGCCATAACTCTACTGGGCACCTCACCCACGCACTGGTGGATTCGGGCGCAGAAGGCAGCTTCATTTCACAAAGCCTGGCAACCCGATTGGGCATCCGCTGCCAGGCACTCAACACTCCCATCTCCCTGATCCACCTCTCCCGTGCCACCCTCGGGAGAGTGACACATCAAACTGTTCCCCTACCGGTCATCATCTCGGGAAACCACCGGGAGGAAATGACCTTTTACGTCCTTCCCAACTCTGTGTCGCCCGTCATCCTGGGGTATCCCTGGCTCCGCCTTCACAATCCGGTCCTGGATTGGAGATCAGCTGGGATCTCGGCATGGAGTACGTTCTGTATGGGCACCTGCCTTCAGTCCGCTGCCTGCTCTCCGTCCGCTCCTCCCCCTGCTACGGACGCTGCACCCCCGGACCTGTCTCTGGTGCCCCCAGAATTTCACGACCTGGGTATAGTGTTCAGCAAAGCGAAAGCTATGTCTCTTCCCCCTCATCGGCCCTATGACTGCGCCATCAACCTCCGCCAGGGGGCTCCCTTACCTTCTGGTCGCCTTTACAGCCTGTCTGCGCCGGAGAAGGAGACGATGAACGCCTACCTGAAGGAGTCATTAAGTGCTGGGATTATCCGCCCATCATCGTCACCCGTGGGGGCAGGGTTCTTCTTCGTGGGGAAAAAGGATGGGTCCCTCCGCCCTTGTATCGACTACCGGGCCCTCAACAATATCACGGAGAGGGACCGTTACACCCTGCCTCTCATGGACACTGCTTTCCACTCCCTCCAGGGGGCGACCTGGTTCACCAAGCTGGATCTACGCAGCGCTTACCACCTCGTCCGGATCCGGGAGGGAGATGAGTGGAAAACGGCCTTCCGTACCCCGAACGGCCACTTTGAATATCTGGTGATGCCGTTCGGGTTGACCAACGCTCCTGCAGTCTTCCAGCGCCTCATTAATGACGTCCTCCGGGACTTCATTGGCCTTTTCGTGTTCGTCTACCTGGACGATATTCTCATCTTCTCCAAGTCCAGGGATGAGCACCAGGTCCACGTGAGGCGGGTCCTCCAAAGGCTGCTGGAGAATCGTCTGTACGTTAAGGCGGAAAAGTGTGAATTTTACGCCAGGAGTACATCCTTCCTGGGGTTCATCATCGCCCACGATAAGGTGCTCCCCGACCCAGAGAAGGTAAAGGCGGTGGTGGAATGGCCCACACCTGCATCTCGGAAACAGGTGCAGCAATTTGTTGGCTTCGCCAATTTCTACCGCCGCTTTGTCCCCAACTTCAGTGCCATCGTGGGACCACTGACCCGCCTCACGTCCCCGAAGGTCCCGTTCCGGTGGACCGAAGAGGTCGCTGCCGCCTTTGAGGCGCTGAAGGCGGAATTCTCCTCCTCCCGGGTCCTTCGCCAGGTCGACCCCGCGCTGCAGTGCATTGTAGAGGTAGACGCCTCGGACACGGGAGTGGGAGCAGTGCTGTCCCAGCGGTCACCGGACGATGGCGCCAAGCGACCGTGCGCCTTCTTCTCCCGGCGCTTGTCCCCGGCGGAGAGAAACTACGATGTGGGGGACAGAGAGCTCTTGGCCATCAAGCTCGCCCTGCAGGAGTGGCGCCACTGGTTGGAGGGGGCAAGCCTGCCGTTTGTGGTCCTCACGGACCACAAGAACCTGGAATACTTACGGTCTGCCAAGCGCCTGAACGCCCGCCAGGCGCGCTGGTCCCTGTTCTTCGCCAGGTTCCAATTTTCCATCACCTTCAGGCCTGGCTCTAAGAACGTCCTGCCTGACGCCCTCTCCAGGCAGTTCGCCCCCGTGGAGTCGGAGGAGGCGCCCCACTCCATCCTGCCCAGGTCGTGCGTCGTGGGAGCCATCTCGTGGGACATTGAGAGCAAGATCCGGAAGGCACAGGAGGTGGAACCTGACCCTGGCGGCGGACTGGAGGGGAGGCTGTTCGTGCCATCCGCGGTCCGAGGAGAGGTCATCCACTGGCTCCACACCTCCAAGCTCACCTGTCACCCTGGCACCTCCCGGATGATAGATCTCCTCCAACGGTCCTTTTGGTGGCCAGGCCTGCGGAGGGATGCAGCCCGCTACGCCCGGGCTTGCCCAATCTGTGCCACCTGCAAGTCGGGAAATGCCCCTCCAGCGGGTCTGCTCCAGCCCCTGCCCGTCCCTGGCAGGCCCTGGTCGCACATCGCTCTGGATTTCGTCACCGGACTCCCCATCTCCAACTCCTATGACACCATCCTGACCATCGTGGACCGCTTCTCCAAGGCCGTGCACTTCGTCCCCCTGCGAGGCCTCCCTACTGCCCTGGAGACGGCGGACCTCCTCGTCCAACACGTGGTCAGGCTGCATGGGATTCCGGTGGACGTGGTCTCGGACCGGGGCCCCCAGTTTTCATCTGAGGTTTGGAGGTCTTTCTGCAACGCCATCGGAGCCAAGGTGAGCCTCTCCTCTGGCCATCACCCCCAATCCAACGGGCAGTGTGAGAGGACCAACCAGGAGCTGGAGGCTGCGCTCCGCTGTGTGTCCAGATCCAAACCCGCGTCCTGGAGCAACCATCTTGCCTGGGTTGACTATGCCCACAACACCGCTCGCTCTTCTGCTACAGGGATGTCCCCCTTCAAAGCGTCCCTGGGTTACGACCCCCCGCTGTTTCCGGAGCAGGAGAGTGAGGTAACTGTCCCGTCAGTTAGGGCCCATCTCAGGCAGTTCCGCTCCACCTGGGCTGCCGCGCGCCATGCGCTATTGCGCACAGCGGAGCGCAACAGGACTGTGGCGGACCGGCGTAGGAGACCTGCCCCGGCGTACAGAGTTGGGCAGCTTGTTTACATTTCCACCCAGGACGTCACTCTAAAAGGCGAGAGGAGAAAGCTGGCACAGCGCTTCATGGGTCCCTACCCCATCACCCGGATCATCAACCCGGTGGCTGTGCGCGTGGCTATTCCCCCCTCCCTCCGCATTCATCCTACTTTCCACGTGTCGAAGGTGAAACTGGCGGTTACTGACCCCCTTTGCCCTCCTCCTGCAGCGCAACCCGCGCCCCGGATGATTGGTGGCCATCCGGCCTGGTCCGCCTCCTCCATCCTGGACTCCCGGCGCCGGGGTCGTGGGTTGCAATACTTGGTGGACTGGGAGGGCTATGGGCCCGAGCATCGACAGTGGGTGCCCCCGTCGTTTGTGTTGGACCCATCGCTCATCGCGGACTTCCACCGAGCGCACCCGGATAAGCCATCGCCAGGAGGCGCTGCTAGAGGGGGGAGTACTGTCACGCCGCGCCATTCATCAGCGGCGCCACCTGCTCACGCACCTGCTACTCGTCAGCGGCGAAGGATAAAAGCCGCCTCGCCCTGAGCGTCGGCCTGAAGCCGTAGACTTCATTTCCTTCGTATGGACTTCTACCACATTCTCTTCAGCATCCTCATCTCCGGTAAGAAGTTCACTTACCTCATCTCTCCAGTCTGCTCCCCTGTGCACAGGTGGATTCCTCGGCGGCGGACAATCCCGTCCCTCGTCTCTCCTCGCTGCTGCACCGAGCCCTGCAGGTGGCTGTCTCCCGGGCTTCCATCCTTGAAGCGCCAGTCATCTGCCCAAACAAGTAAGCTTCTCTCCCTCGCCTATTCTCCTCCCGTGTTGGTGTGTGCTCATCACCCTGTGTCTGATTTCTCCCATAGGGTTGCCGGCTGAACGGTCTCCTGCCTCTGGGTCCGAAGCAGACGCCACCACCAACACATTAACATTCCGCAGACACGCACCCAAACATCCCTGTTGTTAATAAACAGTTTGAACTACTCTGAGCCTGTGTGTGTGCGTCTCCTGAGCCGAACGTTATGTCAGTGGCAGGCAAACTTAACGTAGTAGCGGACTGTCTCTCTCGCGCTGTGACACCACCAGAGCGCGGGGAGACAGATTATACTGCCTCAGCAGCAGAACTCTTCACTAACGCAGACACATACGCAGCACCTATCCATGCAGGGATAGATTATGCAGCCATGGCGGAGGAACAAAACAGTGACGCGGACGTGCGCGCACTCCTGTCTGGACCAACAGGGTTAAGGCTGGAGAAAAAGGGTTTACGCGACGGCGTGCCCCCCCTAATATGCGATGTTTCAACCGGCCGACCTCGCCCGTTAGTACCAGCTACATGGCGCCGCCGTATTTTCAACGCAATTCACTCCCTCGCGCACCCAGGTGTGCGCGCCTCGGTTAAAATGGTCGCCGAAAAGTTTGTGTGGCCAGGCCTGCGCAAAAACGTAAAAGAATGGGCAAAAACTTGCATTTCTTGTCAATGTGCCAAAATACACAGACACACAAAAGCCCCTCTGGAGCCTTTTCCAATCCCTGCTAGAAGGTTCGACCACGTTCATGTCGACCTCGTGGGGCCACTACCTTCCTCCCAAGGTTTCACACACCTGTTAACAATGATAGACCGCACCACACGCTGGCCAGAGGCAGTCCCTCTAGCGGCAACCACAGCGGAGGAAGTCGCTCGCGTTTTTTTGACAAACTGGGTGGCACGTTTCGGCGTCCCATCGGACATCACGTCCGATAGGGGGCCTCAATTTGTCTCAGAGCTCTGGTCAGCCATGTCCAACAGCTTAGGGGCAACAATTCACCGCACCACCGCTTATCACCCTCAGGCTAATGGGTTATGCGAGCGTTTTCACAGGTCTTTAAAGGCCGCCCTCAGAGCCTCACTAACGGACACAAATTGGGTAAATAAACTTCCCTGGGTGAAGCTTTAAAACCTACCTTTCGCCCAGTATACGATGGGCCATACAGAGTGCTGGAACATGGTGATAAACACTTTGTGCTTGATTTTGGGGATAGAAAAGAAACAGTCAGCATTGACAGACTTAAACCTGCCTTCTTGTTGAAAGACGAGCCTGCACAGTTGGCGAGAGCACCTCGGCGGGGTAGACCCCCCAACAGAAAAGACTCAGCCCCCCAGCAGGGAACAGTTAACCTCTCTCCTTCCCACACTGCAGATCCCTCTCAAGAAGGTCCCAGCAGGGTGCCTAAACCAACCTACAGCAGTTTTGGGAGAAGATTAAAACCCAGACAGCACAGGGACTGATACAAACCACTCCACAATTTTTCACTAATTGTGCTGCAACAGTTTAGGACTGACTTATGATTTTACTATGCTGTTATAATTACCACTGAACTCTCTTAGGAGCATGGCTGCTAGAAAGTTTCTTCCGTGGCAACAGATGTAACACTTAGTATGTCATAATAACTATCTTAGACTGTGAACCTTCCTGTTGTCCTTTCTTAGTTCTTTGGGGGGCCTGTGGTCTATATTAACCATATATTCCATAACTTACATATGTTGAAGCATGTGGAAATGTTTGGTGATTACATATGTAAAGAACTTCACACCTCTGAAAGGACAAAGGACTCTCACCCACCGAGTGAAGAACAAAGACGTTCCCGGACGCGGCGGAGGAGACCGGAGAAGCCACCCTCACCCCCCAAGGCGAGGAGAGGAAATACCAGGACAAAGGGGGGATTAAGATAATGAGGGATGTCAGCCTTTGTTATGCATGTCTTTTGTTGTGTGCATGTATATAATCAGTGAGTGGGAGAGATTCTGTCTCTTTTCCCTTCTGCCACCCTCTGCACCAGATGAGACTTGTTAGAAGAGCTGAATATTAAAGCTTTGCTTATAAACCAAATCGCCTCTTCATTTCCAAGCTCTTCTACACTCTTCTATTTTTC
Organism: Pholidichthys leucotaenia; assembly: GCA_020510985.1. NCBI lineage: Eukaryota > Metazoa > Chordata > Actinopteri > Cichliformes > Pholidichthyidae > Pholidichthys > Pholidichthys leucotaenia. Next base: position 213,061,234 of record CM035836.1, read on the forward strand.
TCTCTATATACTTTTTCTAGTTTATTTTGGCCGTCAATATCACTCCACGGTGCTGTAACCTTCCAAGCTGATGTCACTCCATGGTGTTCGCTCCGCTCTGACATCACTCCACTGTACTTTGTATCCTTCCATGCACCTATTTAACAAATTCAGATTCAAACTAAATTCCTGGAAAAAAATGCATTTATTACAGAGCGGTTCTGTATAGCCGTGGTACTTTGCCGACCGGACTTGAACCGAAGGTACCAAATTCTACATGTATTACCACGACTGAACTTGAACCCGCCGTGCCAGATGTCTAAACCCAAATTCTATGTGTATTACCATGACCGGACTTGAATCTGCCGTGCCAGACATCTAAACCATTAATAAATAACTAAATTTACTCACTTCAATCCACCTTGGTTCAGCTCTGTCACCCTCTCCGCCCCAGCACTGCACACTGCCTCTTGCTGTCGCCTTTCTTCAGCCAACTGCTTCCAATTGAGAGGTGGGTGGGAGGTCTTTTCAGCAGCCCATGCACTGGCAGAGAAAGGTCCAAAGTGCCGCAGGTCTGGAGAAAAGATGTCTGGAGTCCCTGTTCGGTGCACCAATTATGTTGGAAAAATTTTCTTCAACCAGTAGTCAAAGAATCAGGCAGGATTAAAGTTTCAGCAAATTTAATTTGCACTGATCAGTGGAGAACAATAAGCGGTACACTCAGAGTCGCCTCCGGAAATTGTTCTGAATCACATACACAACTTTCAGTCTTTAAGCATCCTGTTATCTCAAAACTGTCCATGGGAGAATATTTGGTTCAGGCTGGTTCTTCCAAATTGTCTCCTTTCTCAGACATACTCATAACAGTATAGAACATTTGCATGAGAACAACCAGATAAATGTCCAGTTGGTTGACCTTGTACACATTTCACACAGACTCTGAGGTACCAAAAGATAAAGAATACAAAATTATTCCATCAATGAGGAAACGGCATGTACTGGAATTTCCGTTATTTTAATGGAGAGAGTTGTAACAGTTATAATATAATTGCCCGTCATTTTATTTATATGAGTATACACTAAATGAATAAATGCATTTATGGAGCATCATAGTAAGGTGCACCTGTTAAAATTTTAAAATGTTTTCATGTAAATTTGTCTTTATTTTTCAGCACTTGGGTTTCCCCCCCCCCCTCAAACATTCCCCCATTCTCACATACTATGTTTGCTTGTTTTTTTTTTTTTGTTGTTGTTGTTTTTTTTTTTTTAACCTTGTTTCGGTCGAGATTCCAAAATGAATATGTGAGTTTGTCCTTGTTGTCTGTGTTGTAGGAATTAGAGGAGATATCAAGGTCCAGATTTAAGTTTTTTTTAGACCCAGACAAGCCTTGGTATGCTTTACTAAAATCCTGTGTTCAATTTGTAATGTTACATGAATTCAGAATGGATGTCTGAGGACTATTTAATTTTATTATTTGTTATGTTGTTTAAAATTCTGTGTTTTAGGAATGAAAGCCCTGTGCAGCTCCAGAGACTCCCAGACAATGACAGCTTCTGTCTGATCCTCCCTCCCAACCTGAAGTCAGCCATCGCCGCTGTGACATACGTTGCCGAGCAGCTAAAGAAGCAGGACACAGATGACTCGGTGAGCATCACCCTGCTTGTTATTCACTCTGAACACAGTGTTCCAAACATGCCCCACCAATGTTCACGTGTCACTGCAGACATACAGTGTGTTGCTGACTCAGTGCTCAAACAACGTGCTGTGTGTGTGCACTTGTCTTCCCTCCAGCTAACAGGAGACTGGCAGTACATCGCTCTGGTGGTGGACCGCCTATTCTTGTGGCTGTTTGTCATCATCACCACCCTGGGAACTTTGGCCATGTTCCTGGATGCCAGTTTCAATTACACACCTAACAATCCCTTCCCATAGCGGACAGAATACATAAACAAATATGCTGATCTTGATATGGTCACCTCTTCCCGTTCTCTACTTGGTGCTTTCAAAGATCACCAGATCTGACTTTCCTTGAATACCTATTCCAGATGTATGTGGACAGCCTTGTGTTTTGTAAGATCACCTGTAAATAGCCAGTAGATGCATGTCCACAGGCCTGAAAAACAATCTCTGAATCTTAACCTGTGTTTTTATATTGTCTAACACAGTGAACTCTTTGTTTCAGTTTCAGTCTAGAAAACTTGCCATATGTGTCCATTATTAAAAAGTGAGTGTTTGCTTTACTCTTTTTGCTGAGGTTCGTGGAACATGCACGAAACTACAAGTTAATGATTTACATCACACACAGTGACTGTAATATTGAATGCTGGGCAGTGGGGGGCAGTGTCACTGTGTTTAAAAGATTCAAATTTATCTTCACAGACAGCGAGTGCTTCCTTGTCCTACTGTTTAAAAGTTTTTGTCTGTGAGGGCCATCCAGTCAGAGAAGAGTTGGATGAAAGTGAGAAGAGCTAAAGCAAATCGTTTAAGTAAGAAAAAACGTGTTGGGGGAGTGCACCATGGACCACTTTGAGATCACGAGAAATTAATTTGTTTTTAAGATAATCCAAAACTGTACTTTGTGGAATTAAAAATAAATAAATAAATAAAATCCAGGTGATGAAATTGGTACAATAGGTCCACATGGGTTTTTTTTATGACTTAAACTCTGAATATGAGATAAACCTTTCTGTTTTGTTTGACATGTCTCATGTGAAGATTTTCTCTTCCTCCCTTTACAAAAGAGAAACTATTCATGCTTCTTTTTGCAAGAATACAGGATAAGACCAGGGCAGTGACAAAGGGACAACAAATACACAAACAGAACTATGTATTGAACACTAACATTTTTTTCAGTGGATATACCTCCAATGAAGCTGCTCACATGAATCTTCAGCAAATGTTGGTATTAACTCAAGAAATCCACACATATAAAGAGATCAAAACACTGTAGCGATATATGTATCTGATATACACTGCTAACAAAAAGTTAGGGATACTCGACTTTCGGGTGAAATTTCAGGAAGCACCTAAAATGCACTATAACCTTTACAGGTGAACTTAATTTGACCTTCTCTAACCTTTTGAATGCACATGTCCAACTGTTCAATGTTTCAGTACTTTTTGCATAACTTGCTGTTCTCTAACAAGGTGCTTATTAGCAAAGCTTACAACAACTGTTTGATGAATTGACCAATAAATTTTCTGGTTCTATTAGAATTGGTATTTAAAAAGTCCTCTTCATCATGCTGTTAACATTTTGACATCATGAGACCAAGACGACACCTAACAATTGATCAACAATATCTCACCATTGTGTGGCTTCAATAATGATGTTCTCAGAGGTCATCGTCTTGCATGGGCCAGGGAGCATTTACGCTGGACAAGGGACCAGTGGGCCCCAGTGCTGTTCTCTGATGAAAGTCAATTCAAGCTGAGGAGAAATGATGGCTGCCAATGATGTTAGAGACATCAAGGAGAGCGCTATGCATCAGCCACTGTTGTCACCAGATGAGCCTTTGGTGGTGGTGGTGGTGTTACAGATTGGGCAGGTGTGTCCAGTCAATATAGAACTGCCCTACACCATATGAATGGTACAGTGACAAGCCAATACTACCTGAATAACATCATTAATCCAGTCATTGCACCCCTGCATGAACAACACAGGCCTAAATTCATCTTCATGGATGACATGCTCCAGCTCATCGAGGCTGCATCATTAGGGAATGGCTGCTGGAGACTGGGGTACCTCAAATGGAGTGGCCTGCACTTTCTCCAGACCTCAATCCCATAGAAAACCTATGGGATCAGCTGAGTCACCGTGTAGAGGCTCGTAACCCTGTACCCCAAAACCTCAATGACCTGAGGGCTGCCCTTCAAGAAGAGTTGAATGCCATGCCTCAGCAGACAATAAGTTGACTTGTGTACAACTTGACATCATTGTCAAGCTGTGATTGATGCTCAAGGGCACATGACAAGTTATTGAGACATTAACATTCTTTGTTGTGGTATACCCACCACTGTTGTTGGCTTTTGTTTCAATAAATTGTTTGAGACTAGTGCATGCCCATAGAAAGCAAACATTCCTGTCTGAAACAGGAAGCCCAATCAGGCTTTACAGGCCCAAATGCAGCCTGTGTGTGAAAGTGGAATACAGGGATGTAGCCTATTTGTAGGCAATCACACATGTTAGACTTTGACAGATATGAAAGGAACTGAACTGAGATTTATTTGATTGTGTGAATATTAATTACAGAATAATTGAAAATGAATGGGACATCCAATATTAGCCAGTGTTTAAGAACCGCTTGTTTATTTTTTTGTCAGATCACTTATTTGTGTGATCTTTTATGAGTTATATTCATAAATGTTGTATGTTGCAAGTTGGGGAATGGGAGTTGTTCAGTCACCATTATAATTAGTTTATATGTGTAGTTTATAGTCTATCGTCAATAAAGTCATGCAGTACTATAACAGGACATGTTTACAAATATTTGAGACCCATTGTAGTGCATTCTTTTATATTTTAGCAATATTATAAATACAAAACACCCAGCATTATTATTATTATTATTATTATTATTTGTATTTGTATCTTGTATGCTTTATTGATCACCAGAGAGAAATTCAGGGCATCCACGTACGGCGCCGATCCCTTCACCAGTCTCACACACACACACACACACACGTTTGGCTGCAAGTTTTGCATCAGTTTTTCCCATTTGTCTGTAAATATTTAAATAAAAATGATTTATTTCGCTATTTGGACATTTTTTCATCTTGTTGTCGTTTAGTTAAAGCATGTGTCCGCAAGTAACATGCAGTTGATCTGGTCATTCCGCTCCACAGTGAAGCAGCAGTCGGGACTTTCGTGTACCACTGACCGGGCAGGCTGAGCGTGCTTCCCCCCGAACGTTCGTGGAGTGCATGGGAGAACACCAGTGTTGGCCGGTTAACGGGAGTCTCGGCTGATGCTTTACCCATGTGCCAGTGATGTCATTGAGGCACCACAGGTCCCGGCAGCGCCCCCCCCCCCCCACTCCCCCATCACTTCATGTTCTCTATGGCGAATATATCCATTAGACCTAAGCAACTTTATTTCTCCATACTCATGGATATAAACCATGGTAACCTCAGCAGCAAAGCACTTCTAAAATCTTGTCTGTGAAGCACTGTGGTGACAGACAGGTTGTGATGCGGTGGCTAATCTTTTATTGATAAAAATTACATATTTTAACTGAGTAACTCCATATTCGGGGATGCACACCCTCGTAGCTTCAGCAAAGCACGTTTAAAATCTTAGGTCAATGTGACAAACGGTTTGAGAGATATCTGAGGAACACACACACACAGACGGACACACAGACAGAGATGTCTTGATTTATAGATAGATGAAGAAATCACCATTGCATGCTTCTACTTAAATGCCCTACTTTTATGATATAATATCACTGTAGCATGAACTTATTATGATTTCAATAAAGTTCACCCAAAAGTCAAATATCCCTAACTTTTTGTGAGTAGTGTATGTATCTGTACCACTGTATATCGACAGTGGACCAACACCAGCAGATGACCTCTTTTCAGATAAAAGTAAATTTTGCATTTCATTTGGAAATCAAGGCCCCAGAGTCTGGAGGAAGAGTGGAGAGGCACAGAATCCAAGTTGCTTGAGGTCCAGTGTGAAGCTTCCACAGTCAGTGATGATTTGGGAAGCCATGTCATCTGCTGGTGTTTGTCTACTGTGTTTATCAAATCTGAATACAGGGCAGTTGTCTACCAGTAAATTTTAGAGCACTTCATACATCCCTCTGCTGACAAGCTTTATGGAGATGCTGGTTCCATTTACCAGAAGGACATGGCACCTGCCCACACTACCAAAAGTACCAATACCTGATTTAATGACCATGGTATCACTCTGTTTGATTGGCCAGCAAACTCTCCTGACCTAAACCCCATGGAGAATCTATGGAGTATTGTCAGGAGGAAGATGAGAGACACCACACCCAACAATGCAGACGAGTTGAAGGCTGCTATCAAAGCAACCTGGACCTCCATAACACCTCAACAGTACCATGGGCTGATCGCCTCCATGTCACACCACATTGATGCAGTAATTCATGCAAAAAGAGCCACGACCAAGTATTGAGTGTGTCCTTGGACATACTTTTCATTCGGCAAACATTTCAATTAAAAAACATTTTTTTTATTGGTCTTATGTAATATTCTAATTTTCTGAGATATTGAATTTTGGGTTTTCATTAGCTGTAAGAAAAAAAATCCTCAAAATTAAAAGAAGCAAATGCTTGAACTATATCACTGTGTGTAATGAATTTATACAAAATACTGTATGAGTTTCATTTTTGAACTAAATTACTGAAATAAATTAACTTTTCAATGATGTTCTAATTTATTGAGATGTACCTGTATGTCATTTTGATGTTCTCCCCCAACTTGCCCCCCCCCCCTTTCTCTCTACAAGTGCATGAGGTGAGGAGGCAACTGAGAGCAGTGAACCTGCAACTCTTCCAGATAACCCCCCCCCCCCGCTCCTGGATAAAAAAACAAAAAAAAAAAACAAAAAAAACTTTCTCACCAACCACCCACATTCAGACTTGGCCCCCACCACTCCTCCTCACTGTCTTTCAGCACTGGCTCCCCCCAGGGCTGCGTGCTAAGCCCTCTACTGTACTCCCTGTACACCTTTAACTGTATTCCAACCTGCCAAACCACCGTCATTGGGAAGTACATGGATGATACCACCTTGGTTAGGCTCATCACTGATGACGATGAGAAGGCATACAGGGCGGAGGTCAAGAATCTGCAGTTGTGGTGACAAGCAAACAGCCTGAAACTGAATGTCCAAAAAATCCAAAGAACTCATACTGGACTTCAGAAAGAATAAACAGGAAGCACCTCTCCCCCATAAATGACAACTGGAAACTGTCTTCACCTTCAGGTTCCTTGGCACCCACATCTCCTCTGACCTCTCCTGGACTGTCAACACCAAGGCCCTGGTGAAGAAAGCCGAGCAGCGGCTGCACTTCCTCTGTGTTCTGAGGAAGAACAACCTGGACCAGAAGCTGCTGCTGGCCTTCTACTGCTGCTCAGTGGAGAGCGTGCTCACCTACTGTCTGGGTGTGTGGTATGCCAGCTCCACAGCCAAGAACAGGAAGGCTGTGCAGATGGTCATCAACACCACCCAAAAAAATCACTGATGGCCCTCCGCCCTCCCTGGAGGACATCTCCAGATCCTCCTTTCTCAGAAGGATCAAGGCCACCACAGGGGACCCCTCACATCCCGCCCACCACCTGTTCAGGGCAAACAGGTCCCACACCTTCAGACTGACAAAGAGCTTCTTCCCTTGGCCCATCCAAACTGCCAACAGTCAGAGGCCCCACCCCTTCCCTCCAAACGCTCGCATGCACAGAATTGAGGACTTTTTTAATTATCACAATAATACACCTGTCTTTGCACGCCACACTTTCATGTACAGTGGATATAAAAAGTCTACACACCCCTGTTCAAATGCCAGGTTTTTGTGATGTAAAAAAATGAGACCAAGATAAATCATTCAAATTTTTTTCCACCATTATTGTGACCTATAACCTGTACAACCCAAGTGAAAAACAAACAAATCTTTTAAGGGGAAAAATAAAAAATAAAAAACTTACAATAATCTGGTTGCATAAATATGCACACCCTGTTATAACTGAGGATGTGGCTGTGTTCAAAATAAACCAATCACATTCACACTCGTGTTAGATGGGAGTCAGCACACACCTGCCACCATTTAAAGTGCCTCGGATTAACTCCAAATAAAGTTCAGCTTTTCTAGTGGGCTTTTCCTGACATTTTTGTAGCCACATCTTACAGGACAAGCCATTGTCCACAGAGCTTCCAAAGCATCAGAAGGATCTCATTGTTCAAAGGTATGAGTCAGGAGAAGGGTACAAAAGAACTTCCAAGCACGGGCAGACTTAGTCCATTGGGGCCCTACTTTTCTTTGTTCTACACTTTCTTTTCAGGCCTTATTGAAATCCTACCTGAAACTTATTGTCCTCAGAAGTCTTCAAATGACGATATCATTCAGGCATCAGGAATTACATCTGTAGAAAAAAACCAAAGAAGTTTAACAGATTGAATGTAGACTCTTGTCTATTCTAAAAAAAAAAAAAAAAATTCACATGGTAAATCTGTTGTTTGTTCACACTTACCAGTCCCTTCAGGATTTCATGATATTGCGATGGCACTAATTCATGCGAAATCAGGCCATCACCGCATCTTTTGAGTGACCTTGCAACTTTGTCCAATCACCACAACTTTCCCGCAGTTTTGGCCAATCCTCATCAACTTCCACCAATTTCGCCAATCAAATTTGTCTCTGAGTAGTGCTCAAACACTCAGTCTAACCAATCAAATGTGTCACTGCACCACACTCACTTCCGTATTTATAGTGAGCATAAACGGAACACATCAACAGTGTGATTTTAAAAACACTCACCTGCAGGTTTTCCTACACCATTCTGTCCTCCATCTTCTCCAGCCTGCTGGTGGACCTCTCCCCATGTCTCTGTCTTGACCGCATGTATGAAGTACCGGGTTTGTGTTGAAAAAAGTCTGCCTGCCTGAAAAGCGCCCCGTTACGGAATTGTGCCTGAGGACAGACACCGTAAAACCACAAACAAACAAACAAATCTAACACTACAGCCAGTGTTGTAACATTTTATACATCTTTAGAGGTAAGCTCATTACTACATCTTGTCAATGAGCTTTAAAGCTGTGAATCTCCAGTCTGGACATGGACCAATGTGCACCCCTGGCAAACCCCCAAGGAGATCCCCTCCTCCCGGTAAAGGAAAGAGGAGTTTCTGATGAGACAGGTGTGTGTCAAGACGTGCAGCAGATAGACAGACAGGTAGGAGTCAGGTATTGAAAGACAGAGAATATTAAGTATTTTTTTTTCTTCAGAAAAACACAGACTTTGATAGACAATACAGAGCAACAGAATAAATTATTACTTTTTTTTCCCTGTGCTTGGTACTGTTTGGTTGGGGATCGCTGCAGTTAGGAGTTTTCAAATGAAGGTGCTGCCAATAATTTCCAAATCTATTATTTTTAACAAACATTCAGTGCAATTAAGCTGTTGAATGGATAATTATTTTTTCATCCTTTTTATTCAGGTTCTCAGCAAGAGTAGTGACCAACAGTGTTGGTCATTCTTATGACAAATTTATGAGTAGCTACTTCATTCTCACTTAATTGTGTTAAAATCTGTATTTGCTGTTGCACAAAAGAGTTTTTCTATACAGCAGAAGCTTCTGCTTAATTTACAAATCACTTTTTTTTTTTTTTTGTAACTTAGATTTTTATTCATTTTTCATCATATATATTGCATTCAGATCACAGTCTACATTTAAAAACAAAGGGGCTAGAGTAAGAAAGAAAAAAAAAAGAAAAAGAAAAAAGGGGGGGGACAAATGTTGGAGCATCAAGTTTTTAGTTTCCATCTCTTAATTCTTCTGGTTTTTCCAGCGTTTTTGGTTATTCTTTCAATTTCTGTCTCGTTGTTGCACTTTGTAGTGTGTCCATTTCCGCCATTTTTTTTCCTATAGTCCTTCTTGCATTCTTTGTCGATATGTTAGTTTTTCCATCATACGTATGTGCTCAACAATGTCAGTCCATTGCTCTTGGTCAGGAAGAACTTCTGATCGCCATTTTTTTGTGATTGTTTTTTTATATGCAATCAACAAGATTTTAACTAGATATCTGTCCTCAGCCTGTATTACATTGTCTCTTTTAAGATCACATAAGTACATCAGGTTACAGTTCATTGGTATATTATATCCTAATATCCTCTGTATTGTCACATGTATAGATTTCCAAAATGATGAGATTTTGCAGCATTTCCAAAACATATGTGAGTGGTCTGCATTTTGAGCCCCACATCCCCTCCAGCATAAAGATTGGGTATTTGTATATTTTCCTTGAATCTGTGGTGTAATGAAAAAGCGAATCAGGTTTTTCCATCCAAATTCCCTCCATGGCCTTGAATTTGTTGATGTGTGTTGTGTTTTCCATATTTCCTGCCAGCTTTCTTCTGTTATGTTTAAATTGAGCTCTTTCTCCCATTTCTCCTTTATATAGTTACTTGAATGATTGTTTACCATAAGTTTCTGATATAGCTTTGAAATAATTCTTATTTTATTTCCTGTATATGAGCTTAAAATGAATTGTATAATCTCGCTCACATCTGTTTGGAGGTTATGCCTAATCTTCTTCATATAATAGTCTCTCATCTGCAGATATCTGAAGAATTCCGATCTTTCTAGTTTAAATTTTCTCCTGATGTTTACAAAGCTCCCGAGATCTTTTTTTTCGATATTGCCCCATGCTGTGATTCCCTTGTTCACCAGATTTTTGTATCCCCTATCTTGTTTTGCCGGTTCAAACTGACTGTCAAATGCTACCCATTTCAATAGTTTTATGTCTTCCTTTATATTATACTTTTGTACTATTTTATACCACAGTTCCAAAGTAAATTTAGTGATTGGGTCTATTTGTTTGATTTGCTTATATGCATCTTTATCTCCTATTATGCTTTGTACTGGGAGTCCCTCAATTTCCTTTTCCATTTCTTTCCATTTTGCCTCATATCCCTCGTCGCACCAACATATGATATATCTTATTTGTGCTGAGTAGTAATATTCCTTTAGACTCGGTAGGCCCATGCCTCCTTTCTCTTTTGGTAACTGGAGAGTTTTATATTTCACTCTTGGCTTTTTACCTCCCCAAACAAATCTCGATATCATCCTGTCCCACTTTGAGAACTGGGCATCTGGAATCTCTGTTGGTAGAGCCTGGAAGAGGTAAAGTAATCTAGGTTGTATGCTGATTTTGACTGTCTCAATTTTTGAATTCAGATCCATATTTAAGATTGACCATCTATCAATATCTTTTTTTATTTCTTGTTCCAACCTATCATAGTTTGCTTTATAGATTTTGCTTAGATCTTTAGGTATGTTCACTCCAAGGTATTTTATTTCTTTTTGTTTCCAGTTTAGTTTGATCTTATCAGTTATCTGGTTTAGAGGGTTATAGTGGAATGTCAGTATTTGTGTTTTTGTTATGTTTATCTTGTATCCTGATAATTTTCCAAAATTTTCTATCAAGTTCATCATTTCCATTATTGATTCATCTGGTTGTTCAAGGTAAACTATAATATCGTCTGCAAATAGCCCAATCTTGTGTTCCGCCCCCTTTATTGTTACACCTTTTAATTTCTTATTTTGTCGTATCGCTTGAGCCAGTGGCTCTATGAACAGAGCAAACAAGGTGGGCAATAAGCAGCATCCCTGCCTAGTTGATCTTTGTATATTTACTTTGTCTGTTAAGCCACCGTTTATCTTGATTCTTGCCACAGGTTCTTGATACAGCGTCCTTATGCATTGTACTGATTTTTCGTTAAACCCAAAGCGTTCCAGCACACTATATAGGAATTTCCAGTTAACCCTGTCAAATGCTTTTTCTGCGTCTAAACTCATTATTACTGCGCTTTTCTTTTCTTTATGTATTTGATTAATTATATGTATTGTTCTCCTGATATTGTCATGTGTTTGGCATCCCTCTATGAAACCAGTTTGATCATTTCTATCAATTCCGTCAAGAATGTCTTTATTCGTTTACATATAATTGTTGTATATATTTTATAATCCACATTTAATAAAGAGATTGGTCTATAGTTTCCGCATTGTTCTCTATCTTTCCCTGGCTTTAAAATAACTGAAATAATGGCTTCGTTCCATGATGGAGGTATTTTGTTGTTGTTCAACGTCCAATTAAATGACTTTAGGAGCTGTGGCGTGAGTTCTTCTATAAACAGTTTATAAAACTCAGAGGGGTATCCATCACTACCTGGTGATTTACCGTTTTTAAGTGACTTAATCACATCTCTAATCTCTTGTGTTGTTATTTCTGCTGTTAGCTTTTCATTTTGTTGATTTCCTATTGATGGCAAGTCCAATGTGCATAGAAATTTTTTAATATCTTTAGTATTTGTTCCTTCAGGTTGCGAATATAGTTCTTGATAGAAATTATGGAATATTTCTTCGATGTTTTCTGGGTTAACTGTGGTTTTATTTGTGATGGGGTCTTTAATCTTATATACATTATTCATTGTTTGTTGTTTTCTTAACCGTTTTGCCAGCAGTTTTGTGGCTTTTGGTCCCGTTTCATAATATTTTTGCTTTAGATATCTATTTTTCCTTTCAATTTCATCTATTTGTGTTTCTTTTATCTTTATTTTTTCTTCCTTAATTTCTTGATATATTTTTGGGTCATTTGTGCTTTGATGTTTACGTTCTAATTCCCTCAATCTCTCACATCTTTGTTCATATGCTTCCAGTTTAGACTTATTTGCTTTTCCTGTTTCAACAATTAATTTACCTCTTAACACGGCTTTTAGTGCATCCCATAGTATTGTTGGGTCCACTTCTTCATTGTCATTCTCTTGGATATACTCGTTTATGTTTACTTTTATTCTTTCTTTCATTTTATCATCATTTAACAGTCCTACATTAAGTTTCCATGTTGTTTGTAAAAGATTAAGACAAAAAAATTATGGACCTTGAGCAACACGGGCGTCTTTTGGAGCAACGCGTCGAGGATCTTGAACAAGGTTCTCGCATTGATGACATAGTTGTAAGTGGACTAGACATCAGATATCAGTCGTACGCCCATGCCGCTACAGGACTGAGTGGTGAACATGCTTCCATAAGTGAATCAATGTCCTTAGAAAACCAAGTGCTTCAGTTCCTTAATGATAAAGACATTAAGGTAGAAGCCAATGCGATCTCAGCCTGTTATGCTTTACCGAAGAAAGATAACAAAACAAAGAAATCAATTGTGATGCGCTTTGTGAACAGGAGGGTGAAAAATGACATACTGAGGCAGGCCAAAAAACTAAAGGAAACTCAAGTTTACCTAAATGAACACCTGACAAAAAAAAACGCTGAATTAGCACGGCAGGCACGGATGCTAAAGAAACATAATAAGATACAGTCAACCTGGACAAGAAATTGTAGAATTTGGATTAAACTAAATGGAACACCTGAGCAAGCAAAAAGTATAATGATCAGAGATGCTACTGACTTAGATAAATACAGATGAACACTGACTATGAAACACAGAGTGAGGAAACTCAAACTCTAAAAATATGCCACTATGCTGAACATAAACCACAAGAGATGGAGAATGATATTGATCCTGATAACCACTTTTTCAATAATATTCATAACCACTGTGAATATTACACTGAAAAGCAATTCAAAAGTCAAGTGCAATTAGATGGTAAACTGTCAATAATACACTTCAATAGCAGAAGTCTTAACAAAAACTTCTCACAGATTCAGGACTATTTAAAACAGCTAAATTTTTCGAAAAATATTCGAATTAATATTAAACGAAAAATATCAACAGCCATTGAAAATAAAGAGTATTCAGTTGGAGTATTCCTGGATCTTAAAAAAGCATTTGATACAGTAGATCACAATCTATTATTAAAGAAACTACAAAATTGTGGTATCAGAGGGGTAGCACTGTCCTGGTTAAGAAGTTACTTAAAGAATAGATATCAGTTTGTATGTGTTAACAACAAAAACTCAGAGCTACTGAAGGTCACCTGTGGAGTCCCACAGGGTTCAGTTTTGGGACCATTATTATTCAATATGTATATAAATGATATATGTAAAGTTTCAGAAAAAATGGACTTAATATTGTTTGCTGATGACACTAACCTGCTATGCAGTGGAAACAACTTGGAACAACTTCTGGATACACTCGGAAAGGAATTAGGAAAGCTGAAACTGTGGTTTGATTCAAACAAATTAACGCTCAATTTAAGCAAGACAAAATTTATAGTCTTTAACAACCATCACAACTACCCAGTACCCAAACTCAGTGTAAATGGTGTAGAGATTGAAAGGGTATCCGAAACTAAATTCCTTGGAGTAATAATTGATAACAAACTGTGTTGGAAGCCACATATTAATTATATAAAAGGTAAAGTATCCAAATCAATTGCAATATTACACAGAGTGAAAAATTTGCTGAATCAACCCACACTATACACCTTGTATCATTCATTAATACTCCCATACATGACATATTGTAATGAAGTATGGGGAAATACATATAAAACAAACATATATCCACTCTTTATGCTTCAAAAGAGAGCTATTAGAATAATCAACAAAGCAGCTTACAGGGAACCAACAAACCCACTTTTTCTTAAACAAAAAACTCTCAAGTTGAAAGATCTGATCGACTTTAAAACCGCAATAATAATGTTCAAAGTGAAGAATCTATCACTGCCCGCAAATATCCAAAAGTTGTTCCAAACTAGGGAGAAACGATATCACTTCAGAGGAACATGTATATTTCAAAAGCCTACAGTGAGAACAACTACCAAGCAACACTGTATTTCAGTGCAAGGTGTCAGATTATGGAACGATTTTGGACCTGAATTAAAATCATGTACAAAGCTTGGACAATTTAAACAAAAACTAAAGGAAGAAATACTCCAAACATATTTACAAGACGACATGTAAACTCACATAAGGATTGACATTTCCAGCCTGTGTTGTGTTATAGCTTAGTTTTTCTTTTTTCTCTGTGACACTATGTCTTAGATTTGTTTTTGAATAGTAACCGCTTAACTTAGACTAGCTCAGTTTTCTTTTTCTCTCAGTCATATTTTGTCTTAGCCTTGTTTTAAATTGTAATCGCTCTTGTCTTGTTTTCTCTTTTTTCTCCTTTGAATTCTTGGATGGAATATGGGTGGGCAATATAAGCTGCGGCTTCAGCCATCACCCATTTCGGATAACTCACGTGGAATTGTATAGTAGAAGGAGTCTTTGTCTAATTTGACCTTGTTGTTATATTATACAGTTTCTTTTAACCTGTAATGTACTATCCGAAATAAATTCATTCATTCATTTGTCATTTTCTATTGTTTAAATATATTTCCATGTATACAGGATTATGATCTGATATTTCTGCCCCTCCAATCCAACAATTTCTCACCCTGTGTCTGTCACCTTCATTCATAAGGAAGTAATCTATTCTAGAGTGTACTTTATGGACTGCTGAATAATGTGTATAGTCTTTTTTGAGTGGGTGCAGGTCCCTCCATATGTCTACCATACCCATTTCTGCCAGTGAGGTTCTTATGAACTTTGTTACATGTTTTTTTGTCTTCTTAACACTTGTATCAACTTCATGATCCATGACAGCATTTAAGTCTCCTCCACAAATTAGGACTCCTTCACTGTGTGTTGCTATGAGATCAAACAGATGTTGAAAAAAACCCTTGTCACTTTCTGGTGGGGCATAAATGTTCACTAATGTGATCTGCATACCATCTATTCTTCCCTTTATTATTACATACCTGCCTTCTTTATCCTGGATTTCTTGTTCACATTCAAACTGTATTTTATTTGAAATTAGTATCATAACCCCCCTTTTAGTTCCTCCCTTAAATGAACTGTAGTAGGAGTTCTTATAGCCAAATCTCTTTAGTTTCTCATGTTCTGTCTTGCTCAAATGTGTCTCTTGCATAAATATAATTTCGGCTTTTTCCTTCTTGAATTTTCTTATTATTCTTTCCCTTTTAACAGGTAAGTTCAGACCATTCACATTTAGTGTCATTATCTTAAGATTTTTACCCATATTCATGTTTTTCCATTTTTTTAACTTGTGCTCCTAGCCCCTTTAACAACAAAAATAACACATATTTATATAAAAACACATTAAAAAAACTCGACCTCCGTACTTTGGGCCTTTCTTCTGCCCACTGGTCCCTGTTGGTGGGTGGAGGGAATGTCCTCACAGAGTGAGGGGCCCTCGCTAGACCTCTAGTTACTATCCAAGTAATAGTCATTAGTCTAGAAATGTCCAACAAATATCACTTAAACCTCTCCTAGCCGTCTGTTTCTCTTTTACCTCGTCTTCTTGGCCTTCATTTCTTCTGTGCCTTTCTTAATCTTTGTTACAATCTAGGCTTTCAGTTGAAAGCCTTGCAGTTTTTCCAGGGCCCGCTGCTTCACGTCTCCTCCCGTCTTCTGCCGCTCACTCGCCTCCACTCCGGCTGTCGTGATGCGTTCAGGGCCGCCGCTGCTCCAGCCGCTTCCTCCGGCACGGTCACCACAAAGCCCCGCTCCATCATGTCCCGCGCTGCCTCTCTGGCTGTGTTGTATGTCTTCACGCCGTCCTTCCAATGAATCCTCATCTTCGTTAGTGGCGTTTGGAATCTAATTTTTTTCTCTTTCAGCGTTTTTTTAATGTTGGCATATTTCTTCCGCTGCTGCACAATTTCTGTCGGGTAGTCATGATCAAAGAATATCTGTTTGTCGCCGATTCGTATCTTTTTTTTCCACGCTTGTGTCAGGATTCTTTCCTTTATGTCATATTTCAGAAAGTTTACCACAACTGACCTGGGTGGAGAGTTTGGCTTCGGGTTCTGTGCCGAGGCTCTGTGCGCTCGTTGAATCTGCAGATCCGCTTCACCGGGCAGCTCCAGTTCTTTTTTTAAGAACTGATCCATGAATTTCGTCATCGAGTTGCCTTCAATGCCCTCCGGGATCCCGAAGATGCGTATATTGCTCCGTCTGGACCTGCTCTCCAGGTCGGTTATTTTCTCCTGCATCCTTTGCGTTTGTGCCGTCAGTGTCTATAGCTGTTCGCTTGCCTCGGTCTTCCAGTCTTCCAGCTCCGATATTCGGGCCTGTGCTTCTGTCATTCACACCCGCTGAGAGCGCAGCTCCTCCATGTTTTCTGCTAGCTTGTGCTCCATTTCTCTTCGGAGGCCCATAATTTCCTCCTTAATCTCTTTTTTCAGCTCCTCCTTAAGAGCCGCTAAATCCTGTTGTAGCTGCCGCTTGAAGTCTTTCAACTCTTTACCCAAACTGGCGATGCCAGTGTTCATGGTATCGAGTTTTGCGTCCTCCATTTTCTCTGCTGCAGTCACCTCGTTTTTTTGGGCCTCGTGTTCAGTGATTTCTCCTGCGTTGTTGAAGAGGAATTCTTTAATTTTACCCTGCTTTTGTCCTCGTGCCCGGCTCCTTCGTGTTTTCATCCCTTAGTTTATTGATCCGCTTATGTTGAGTTGGCCATTTACCGATGATTCTTAATCCGGCTAGGGAGAGCTCTCTGTTTAAGCGTTATGTCTCTCCGCCATCTTCCCAGAAGTCCTACAAATCACTTTAATAGGATTTTTTTTTGACAATTCTGTGCTTTTTTTGTATTGTTATATACTGTAGAATATCATTGCAGTAACCTATGGAAAAATAATAATAATAATAATAATGCACCCCCTCATGGATCGTCACCTTATCGTGGTGGGGGGGGGGGTTTGCGTGCCCCAGTGATCCCAGGAGCTATATTGTCCGGGGCAATTTGCCTCTGATAGGGTCTCCCAAGAAAACTGGTCCTGGGTGAAGGGCCAGACTAAGAACGATCCAACAGACTCTCATGAATTGTATATCAAGGATTCAGTGTACCCCGCCCGGTATGGGGTTACCGGGGCCCCACCCTGGAGCCAGGCCGGGGGGAGGGGCTCGAAGGCTAGTGTCTGGTGGCCGGGTTTCCACCCATGGGACCCGGCCGGGCTCAGCCCAAAGGAGTTACATGGGTCCGCCCTCCAGTGGGCTCACCACCTGCAGGAGGGATCACGGGGGTCCAGTGCTATGTGGATCAGGTGGTGGTCAAAGGCGGAGACCTTGGCGGACTGATCCCAAGCTTTCTAAACTGGCTTTTGGTACGTGGAATGTCACCTCTCTGGTGGGGAAGGAGCTTGAGCTGGTGTACGAGGTTGAGAGATACCGGCTAGATATAGTCGGCCTCACTTCAACACACAGCTCCGATTCCGGAATCAGTCTCCTGGAGAGGGGCTGGAGCTTGACCTTTTCTGGAGTTGCCCCGGGCGAGAGGCGACGAGCAGAGGTGGGTATTCTTGTATCGCCCCACCTTGCTGCCTCTATATTGGAGTTTTCCCCGGTGGACGAAAGGGTTGCTTCCCTGTGCCTTTGGGTTGGGAAACGGGTCCTGACCATCATTTGTGCCTATGCACAAAATGATGTTTCAGAGTACCCACCCTTTTTGGAGTCTGTGACTGGGGTGCTGGAGGGTGCTCCTCTTAGAGACTACATTGTCCTACTGGGGGACTTCAATGTGCACGTGGGCAACGACAGTGAAACCTGGAGGGGGGTGATTGGGAGGAACGGCCTGCCCGATCTGAACCCGAGTGGTGTTCAGTTATTGGACTTCTGTGCTAACCACAGTCTGTCCATAACGAACACCATGTTCAAGCATAAGGGTGTCCATATGTGCACCTGGCACCAGGACACCCTAGGTCGCAGGTCGATGATCGATTTTGTTATCGTATCATCAGACCTGCGACCGTTTGTCTTGGACACCCGAGTAAAGAGAGGTGCAGAGCTGTCAACTGATCACCACCTGGTGGTGAGTTGGATCCGATGGCAGGGGAGGAAGCCATTCAGACCTGGTAGACCCAAACGTATAGTGAGGGTGTGCTGGGAGCATCTGGCTGAGGCCCCTGTCCGGGAGGTCTTCAACTCCCACCTCCGGAAGAACTTCAACCACATTCCGAGGGAGTCTGGAGACATGGAGTCTGAATGGGCCATGTTCTCCACCTCTCTTGTTGAAGCGGCGGCCCAGAGCTGCGGCCGCAAGGTGGTCGGTGCATCTCGTGGTGGCAACCCCCAAACCAAGTGGTGGACACCAGTGGTGAGGGGGGCCATTAAGCTGAAGAAGGAGTCCTATCAAGCTTGGTTGGCTTGTGGGACTCCCAAAGCAGCTGAGGTGTACCGGCAGGCCAAGCGGAGTGCAGTTCGGGTGGTTGCTGAAGCAAAAACCCGGGTATGGGAGGAGTTCGGTGAGGCCATGGAACAAGACTTTTGGTTGGCCTCAAAGAGATTCTGGCAAACTGTCCGGCAGCTCAGGAGGGGAAAGCAGCTCCCCGTCCACACTGTGTATGGTGCGGATGGGACACTGTTGACTTCGACTGGTGACATCGTCGGGCGGTGGAAGGAATACTTCGAGGATCTCCTCAATCCCACTGATACGCCTTCCACAGTGGAAGCAGGGTTTGGGGATGAGGGGGATGACTCGCCTATCACAGGGGCTGAGGTCACCAAGGTGGTTAAAAATCTCCTTGGTGGCCGGGCCCCGGGGGTGGACGAGATTCGCCCTGAGTACCTCAAGGCCCTAGATGTTGTTGGGTTGTCATGGTTGACGCGCCTCTGCAACATTGTGTGGAGGTCGGGGGCAGTGCCTTTGGCATGGCAAACCGGGGTGGTGGTTCCTCTCTTTAAAAAAGGGGACCGGAGGGTGTGCTCCAACTTTAGAGGGATCACACTCCTCAGCCTCCCTGGGAAGGTCTATGCCAAGGTACTGGAGAGGAGAGTCCGGCCGTTGGTCGAACCTCGGATTCAGGAAGAGCAATGTGGTTTTCGTCCTGGCCGTGGCACATCGGACCAGCTCTTTACCCTCTCGAGAATTCTCGAGGGTTCGTGGGAGTTTGCCCAACCAGTTTACATGTGTTTTGTGGACTTGGAGAAGGCATTTGACCGCGTCCCTCGTGGATTTTTGTGGGGGGTGCTTCGGGAGTATGGGATATTGGGCTTGTTGTTACGAGCTATTCGGTCTCTGTACGACCGTTGTGAGAGTTTGGTTCATATTGCCAACACTCGGTCGGAGTCATTCCCAGTGAGAGTTGGACTCCGCCAGGGCTGCCCTTTGTCACCGATCCTGTTCATAATTTTTATGGACAGGATTTCTAGGCGCAGCCAGGGAATGGAGGGTGTCATGCTTGGTGACCACAGGATCTCATCTCTGTTGTTTGCAGATGATGTTGTCCTGTTGGCTTCATCCAGCAATGACCTACAGCTCTTGCTGGGACGATTTGCCGCTGAGTGTGAAGCGGCTGGGATGAGAATTAGCACCTCCAAGTCCGAGTCCATGGTCCTCAGCCGGAAAAAGGTGGATTGTCCTCTCCGGGTTGGGGACAGGCTCCTGCCCCAAGTGGAGGAGTTTAAGTATCTTGGGGTCTTGTTCACGAGTGAGGGGAGAATGGAGCGAGAGATCGACAGACGGATTGGAGCAGCATCTGCAATGATGCGGACGTTGTACCGGTCTGTTGTGGTGAAGAGGGAGCTTAGTTCTAAGGCAAAGCTGTCGATTTAAATGGGAAATGCTGTGTCTCTCTAATCTTTCTATCGAAGATATTGAAGATCTGTTTATCTTCGTAATCTTGGTGATTGGGATAATTCTGATTGGGACGGGAATTGTCTTGGTTTACCGCAAATTGCTGAAGATGGATTCAACCTATCAAAATGCTGGCCAGGCGAGGTGCATCCAACAAATTGAGAAACTGGAGAAGACCATGATAGCGACTACTGGAGAACTGTCTCGTAAGGTGGATTACATCATGGGTTCGCTCAGGTCTTTCCACGACGAATTCAAAGCTGCGCAATGAAGGATTAATGTACTGAATCTACAGAAGAAATACAAGTCTTCTCTGTGATCAGTCCTATTTGGCATTATTATTCCCCATGGAAATTCCTCCTGGCTGTCTGCAGTCTGTGTTTTTTTCAAAATCATGAGCACAAGGCCTTGGACAGCCAGCTGCAGCGCCAGATAAGACTGGGCGCCAGACAGACAAAACATCTTCTGCCAAGGGTCCTTGGGTCTCTCTTATTATCATCAACACTGCTCAACACCGCACACACATTGATTCATGAACTGATTAAAGATACTGTACACTGCTCTCTTGTGTCTTGTGAATTCTATTGTATGCTAATGCATGAGGGTTTTTTTCTGTGTAGTCAAAATTTGGCTCACATATGAGCGTTTATTCTGATTACTATGTTTTTTCTCTCTCCTATTGTGTTTTCCTCCCCCTCCTCTCCCCTCTTTACCTCCACTGTTGACAGGCGCCTTGTATGGCGACGCGTCATTGGATGCGCCTAACGTGCGCGTCTAATGTCAAGTCAAATTCCTTGTGTGTTTACTTGTAAATATACTTGGCAATAAAGCTGATTCTGATTCTGATTCTGATTCTGATTCTGATTTACCAGTCAATCTACATTCCTACTCTCACCTATGGTCACGAGCTTTGGGTAATGACCGAAAGAATGAGATCGCGGATACAAGCAGCTGAAATGAGCTTTCTCTGTAGGATTGCTGGACTCACCCTCAGAGATAGGGTGAGGAGCTCAGTCATCCGGGAGAGGCTCAGAGTAGAACCGCTGCTCCTCCACATTGAAAGGAGTCAGTTGAGGTGGTATGGGCATCTGATTAGGATGCCTCCTGGACACCTCCCACTTGAGGTGTTTCACGCACGTCCCACTGGGAGGAGACCCCGGGGCAGACCCAGGACTCGGTGGAGGGACTATGTCTCCCAGCTGGTCTGGGAACGCCTTGGTATCCCCTCTGAAGAGCTGGAGCAGGTGGCTGGGGAGAGGGAAGTCTGGGCTTCTCTGCTTGAACTGCTGCCTCCACGACCCGGACCTCCGGAAAAGCGGTAGAAGATGGATGGATGGATGGATGGATAATAATGCATCGGTTTTATATAGCGCTTTATCATATATACTCAAAGACGCTTTACAAATAGGTACATTATTCATTCACTCCAGACAGGCAATGGTAGTGGCAAGCTACTTCTGCAGCCACAGCTGCCCTGGGGCAGGCTGACGGAAATGTGGCAGCCAATCCGCGCCAACGGCCTTTCCGGCCACCACCGAACATTTTATACATTTATACACATTCATACCCAGTGTTATGGGCACTGGAGGCAATGCGGGTGAAGTGTCTTGCCCAGGGACACAACGGCAGGATATCTGGGGAGAGCGGGAAAGGCATGTGCTTTAAAATTTGGAATTCTTCCCACAACTTTTAATGCAAAAAAACTCTCAAAACTATATTTAATCTCATGTAATGTCATCCACTGAGGCTGCAGATATCCTGTGCATGCCTGGGGAGCACAGTTGGTGATATACAAATTTAACAATGTTAGCCTTGGCATCTGCAAACCTTGAAATTAAAAAAAAAATAGTAAAAACATTTTGCTGTTTACCTGTACTATCATCAACCAGCGTCACCGATGCCTCCTCATTAACAACAGGTGCTTGTCATTAGCATCATGTGTGCTCGTACAAGCAGCGTTGCCATCTCCTCCTTGGGGGGGTTAGTCTCCTCTCTGGTTGAAGTGAAAAACATTATTTTGATAAAAAATCTTTTGTGCTCTTCCCTTTTTCTTCATTTCTCTGCACCACTGGGGTAACTTCATTTCATTTTGCTGCTATTCTACACGCTGTACAACAGTAATATATTTGCTGCTGTATGTCTCTGCACTTTAACTGCAACCATTTGCACAAATGCCATATCTGCTGCTGTCTGTCATTGCAATACTGATCATGTACAGTCCTATCTCTTACTATAGTAACAGATAAGTGCAGTATACTGCACCTACACTACCGCATTGAACTGCAACTATGGGTATTACATCTCTAGCTGTCTGTATACAGGATTGCTGGGTTTTATCATTGTTAATCAGGGTCTAAATGAGTTAGGATGTGGTGGGGAGGAATGCAGAAATGAGCACCTACATTTCTACTGAAATACCCCACTTATAGCACAGCGTCTCTCCAATAGCCTCGTCTAACCAAATCCTACTGTCTGGCTTCTTGTGCCGACCCTGTTTTCACTAAATGACAGAGGGTGTCAGACGAGTCTCTGGCACTATAACCAGGTTGCTCCGGGTAGGTGGGGCTCGTCAGACTTGGGTGTCAGCCCACCTAGGAGAAGGACCACTCTGATTTCAAATCCGGGCAGGTGGTGCCCGTTAGCCTTGGCCGGCAAACTACCGAGGAGAAGGTAAACTCTGATTCCAAACCTCCGCTGCCTTGCCGCTATACCTGATTACAGGAAAAGCTTCGGGAGTAAACCTCGAGGATACATCCGGAGTGGATCCCTAAGGTGGTTGGCAGATGCTCAGCACTACTTCTGGCAACTCCTGCAGTGGAACTGGTCCCAAACTGTATTGGATCATCCTTTCCTTTGGACTCAGCCAATGACACCGAGGGGGGGACACTGACGTATGGGCAGCCCAGTGTCTTCATACTACCCCGCCCAGGCTTTTTAGCGCAAACTGGAGAGGCCACTCCAGTGGCATCACAAGATTCCAGCACAACACGGGACGAGGCAGTTACCGGTTATAAGCTCCAACCGATTGGCGCAGGGAGGAGCGCAAGGGGTCTCGTCCGATGGTGGGAGAAGCCTTAGCAGCTTCATTGGGCAGCTACCACCCACCTCAAGCTGGGCAGCCCCCAGCCAGTAAGGCGCTGCCCTGCCATGGCTTGCCTGCTCTACTGGGTGCGTAAAACTTAGGGGTCTCTCCCGACAAGCAAGCGTCAATCTGCACCAGGCAGTCAAAAGGAGAAACATAAGAAGACTCCAGCTCTTCAATTTGCAAGCTGGAACGTTCACACCATGTGCCCCGGACTTACTGCTGATCTCCGACAAATGGATGACTCTCGCAAGACTGCCATCATCAATAAGGAACTGGCATGACTTAACATCAATGTTGCCTGCCTTCAGGAAACCCACCTGGCCGACAGCGGCTCTCTTAGAGAATCAGACTACACCTTTTATTGGCAGGGCCTGTCCCAGGACGAGTCCAGGCAGCGTGGTGTAGGTTTTGCAGTGAGGAACTCACTGATCGCCACCACAGAAACCTCTACAGGAGGGTCTGAAAGAATCCTCTCCCTCCACATGAAGACATCGTCGGGCTTTGTGAACATCCTTTCTGTGTATGCCCAGACCCTCACGTCCACTCCAGAAGCCAAAGATGAGTTCTACAAGAGGAAGTGATTTCCCCCGCTCTGAAGGCTTATTTTTGCTAGGCGACTTCAACGCTCGTGTCGGAGCAGATTGGCAAGTGTGGCCATCCTGTCTTGGCCACTTTGGCATAGGCAGGATGAATGAGAGCAGACAGAGGCTGTTGGAATTCTGTTGTCATCACGGCCTCTGCATATACAAACTCCTACTTCAAGTGTAAAGAGCTGCGGAAAGTGTCTTAGAGACACCCCCGGTCCCATCACTGGCACCAGCTAGATCTTGTCATCACCAGAAGAGCGGACCTCAGCAGTGTTCTTCACATGAGAAGCTACCACAGCACTGATTGTGATACAGATCATTCCCTTGTTGCCAGTGACGTTAGACTGAAGCCAAGGAAGATCCACCATGCCAAGACTAAGGGTCGCCCCCGCATCAACACTTGCGGAATTTTCGATCCGATCAAGGCTCAGACCTTCGCTGACAGCTTTCAGAGGAAACTTGAAGCTCACCTCCAGTCCGATATCCCAGGTGACGTGGAAACCAAATGGAACCACCTTCACGACGCCATCTATGACTCAGCCATGACCGCATTTGGAAAGAAAGAATGCAAGAATGATGACTGGTTTGAGGCTCACTGGGATGAAATGCAGCCAGTCACAGAGGCCAAAAGAGAAGCACTGCTGGCTCACAAGCAGAACCCTTGCCCTGGCACACAAGACACCCTTCGAGCAGCAAGGAGCAAGGCCCAGCAGATTGCCGGCCATTGCGCCATTGAGTACTGGTAGAACCTGTGCACCAACATCCAGGTGGCTGCCAATTGCAGATATGCCAAAGGAATGTATGAGGGCATCAAAACAGCTATTGGCCCCACAAGTATCAAAATAGCACCACTCAAAGCTAAGACAGGTGAAGCCATCACCGACAAGAGCAAGCAACTCCAGCGTTGGGTCGAACATTATCTTGAGTTGTACTCGACCCAGAACATCGTGACAGACATTGCCCTTGATGCCTTGCCTGGCCTACCAGTCATGGAGGAGCTTAACGAAATGCCCACGCTGGAAGAGCTCAGAATAGTCATAGACTGCCTTGCATGTAGCAAGGCTCCAGGGAAAGACAGTATCCCCCCAGAAGTTCTGAAACAATGGAAAACAGCCATCTTACAACCACTATATGATCTCCTCTGCCTTTGCTGGGAGCAAGGTCACATTCCCCAAGATATGAGAGATGCCCTCATAGTCACGCTGTATAAGAACAAAGGCGACCACAGTGACTGCAACAATTACCGCGGCATCTCTCTTCTGAGCATAGTTGGCAAAGTCTTCCCTCAGGTCACCCTGTTCCGCCTGCAGAGCCTTGCTTCATGAGTCTATCCAGTCCCACTGTGACTTCAGAGCCGGAAGGTCCGCAGTGGATATGATCTTCTCCCTCCGTCAGCTGCAGGAGAAATGTCGAGAGTAGCAGCAGCCCTTGTTCCTTGCGTTCGTGGACCTGACCAAAGCCTTTGACTTAGTTAGTCGAAGTGAGCTCTTCCAGATCCTGCGAAGGATTGGTTGTCCCCCAAAGCTCCTTGCAATCATTTCCTCCTTCCACATGGACATGCATAGTACTGTTTGCTTTGATGGAGCAACCTCAGATGCCTTCCCAGTCAGCAGTGGAGTGAAACAGGGCTGCGTTCTAGCACCGACTCTCTTTGGGATTTTTTTCTTAATGTTCCTCCATTACGCCTTTGCCGACTGTCCTGAAGGTGTCTACGTCCGCACGAGATCAGATGGAAAACTCCTCAACATTGCAAGACTTCGTGCTAAAACCAAAGTCTACGAGGTCCTCATATGTGAGCTGCTGTTGGCAGACAGCGCTGCTCTAGCATTGCACAGCGAGGAGGGCCTGCAGCACCTGGTCGACAAACTGTGCCATGCCTGCAAGGAGTTTGCGCTCATGATCAGCCTTAAGAAAACCAACATCATGGCTCATGATGCTGTCTCCTCTCCTGTAATTACCATTGACGACACACAGCTGGAGGTTGTGGACACCTTCACCTACTCAGGGTCCACTGTTTCAAACACGCTCTCGCTGGACACCGAGATCAGCTCCAGAATCGCCACAGCAGCTGCTGTCATGGCCAAACTCAACAAGCGTGTGTGGAACAACAATCTGCTGAGTTTAAAGACCAAGCTACTCGTATACCAAGCTTGCGTCCTGTCCACTTTCCTGTATGGCAGCGAGTCCTGGACAGCCTATGCCAGGCAGGAGAAGCGTTTAAACGGGTTCCACTTCTGCTGTCTTCGGCGCCTAATGCACATCAAGTGGCAGGACAGAGTCCCCAACACCGAGGTCCTTGAGCGCGCTGACTTGCCAAGCATCGCTGCATTTCTCAGCCAGACACGACTCCGGTGGCTCGGCCACGTGCACCGCATGGAGCCTGATCATCTGCCAAGAGAAATCCTGCGGGTTGGCGTCCGCCATGTGGGCCGACCGCTGTTGCTTTTTAAAGATGTCTGCAAACGCGACATGCAGTATGCACAGATCAACTCCAATAACTGGGATGTTATTGCCAAAAATCGAGCCACCTGGCACCACAGTGTCAAAGAGGGTGTTCTCAAGATGGAAGCGAACACGAGAGTCCAGATGGCGACGAAGCGTGCGGCAAGGAAAGAACGCACAGCATCAGCATGTGCACCATCAATCTTCATCTGTGCCAACTGCTCCAAAGACTGCCACTCAAGGATTGGGCTGTATAGTCATTCCAGGCACTGCTCCAACCCCTGACGTGCTAATCATCGCCTCTTCAAGACGAGGATGCAAGATATATATCATTGTTAATCATTTATCTCTATTTGCACTATGGGAGGTCTTGTCAAATGCATGCACTTAACGCAGTGCACGGAGGGAAAGTGATGAAAACCCAAACTCAGGATGGTGTTGTGTGAATTTATTAAGGCCAAAAGTGGCAACAAAGCTCCAATGAGCAAACAGAGTAGATACACAGGAAGCGAACATCTATACTCTACAGTTCATTGGAGTGAGAGGAAGGGCCCCACATGCTCCCAGGTGGAACTCAGGAGTGGAGGAAGGGGAGATAATAGAAAGTGAAGCCCACGGCATTCTCTGACAGACTGCAGAACGATGGGCCAGCATACTTACAGGAAAAACTTGACAGAACGATCATCCTCTGCAGTGAAGAGACAATCCAGTGACAATCCAAGGAACCGGCGAGTAACAGGAGAACAGACAGGGCTTAAATCATATGAGACATAATGAGCAGAGTGATTGCCGGTGAGAGTGGAGTGAACACAGGTGTGTGCGTGTGCGTGAGTGTGTGGGCTGAATGAAGCATGTATGTGTGTGTGTGTGTGTGTGTGTGTGTGTGTGTGTGTGTGTGTGTGTGTGCTTGCGCGCGCATGCACGAATGAGAGTGGACAGGGCTGAGTGAGTGTGGGTGTGGCAAATGCATGTGTGTGCGTGTATGAGTGTGTGTGTGTGTGGAGAGCAGCAGACACAAATGATAATAGTACACAGCTGGTAGGCACTGGCAGAAGAGGGGGGCATGGCTGTCAGCGGACAACAAATAAGAAGAGATCAAAAATTGGCAGACTACAGGCACCACAATGAAACAGGAGAAAAAGCAGCCACAACGCCATGAAGCTGGGTTTGGAAAAAGTCCAAACCCCAGCTCATGACAGAGCCCCCCCCCCCATCAAGGGGTGGATACCAGACACCCACCATGCCATCAAAAGAACCACAAGGAAAAAAGAACCCTCCCCCTTCCCCTGGGAGGAATTACCACAACTACCCAGGGTGGGTGGTGGGGGAAACATGCCAGGAGGGACAAAACAATACAGCTCAAGAATTAACATGAAAAAACACAAAATCTCCCACCCCCCCACATTCAGAAGCAATAGGCTCAGGAGGCCGCCCAAAGTCCCAGACCCCACAGTCAGCAAGGTGAGGCCAGTCTGGTGGCCTGCCTGCTTCCCAGGCCAGCCAAACGGTCAGGAGGAACAAATCAGGTGGCCTGCCAGGGAAATTTGGCCACCCAACCCAACAGTGCAGTTCATCGGTTGGGCGGCCTGGGTCCTTCAGCCACCAGTTTGGGAGAGGAGGACCGGACAACGGCCTCCACATAGGGAGACCCCTTCCTGGAGGGGAGAGTTGAGGAGAGGGAACCCTGGCATCAGGAAAAAAATGAAGGGGGGTCCACGATGCCCTCAGTCATCTGGAAGAGGGACATAGCTGCACCCACAGTGGCCTCTTTGGGAGAGGCTGGAAGCAGAATGGCCTTGAGTTGTAACCCTGGACCCCTGGAGGCATCAGGCAGTGAAGGAGGAGGAACAACACCTTCTTTGGTCTCGGGCAGAAGTGCAGCAGCACCCGCGGGGGTCCCGGCTTGGGACAAGGCTGCACCCACAGTGGACCCAGGCTGGGCCAATGCTGCACCCTCAGTAGGCCCTGGGATGACGCACAGCATCCATGGTGGACCAAAACTGGAGCACAGCCCCCACGTGGTACTGAAACTGTTGTGCGGCACCCACGATGGTCCCCGGCTGGGACACACCACCCATGGAGACTCAGTTCGAGGAGGGACCCACACGACAGCCTCAGGTAAAGGAGGAGCAGGATCCGGGGCAGCCTTAGTGGGAGAAGCTGGAACCACGGTGACCTCCGGAACAACTGGAACAATCTTGGTGACCTTGGAAACAATCTCAGAAAAAGAGAAAGAAGAGGGGTCAGAATCAGAATCAGAATCAGAATCAGAATCAGCTTTATTGCCAAGTATATTTACAAGTAAACACACGAGGAATTTGACTTGACATTGGACGCGCACGTTAGGCGCATCCAATGACGCGTCGCCATACAAGGCGCCTGTCAACAGTGGAGGTAAAGAGGGGAGGGGAGGGGGAGGAAAACACAATAGGAGAGAGAAAAAAACATAGTAATCAGAATAAACGCTCGTATATGAGCCAAATTTTGACTACACAGAAAAAAAACCCTCATGCATTAGCAGACAATAGATACAATCACACAGCAGAGGGAGGGAGAGCAGTGTGTGTATATTTGCATGTCATTGTGTAGTGTGAGTGTAACAGTTGTTAGTGGGCAGCAGAGGGCGCCTCCAGGCAGTGGATAGATGTTATAATCATGTGACTTATAAACAAGACCAGAGATCAGAGTCTGTCTCTCTTTTCCTCTTCCTTGCAGAAGGCACATGGGCATTGTCCTCGAGAGACCAATCCGCTGACGACAACAACTGATTGTTGATGTATGGGTAGACATAAGCCACTTCTCTGGCGTTATCTTATCGAGGAGGAATGTAAACAAGGGCACCAAAACACAAGGTCAAATCTGCACAGTGCACTCAGAGAATAAAAAAATTTCTCTCTCTTCGATTCTGTGCTTCAATTTCATACAGGCTTGAATCATACTTTAGATCATTCTCTGGAGAGCACTCAGCGATCCACAGATGTTATCCACCTACCGAAACATAGGTAAAACATGTCCAGAGAGTTCGTTCTCTCTTCAATGCATGCCAGGTAGTAAATTCCATGTTAATCCTGCCGCTGACAGTCAGTGCTCCCCCCAGCTGGACGAATTGTTGAATTTGTTAAGGGAGCTACGCCGGGGTCCGCATTTGATTAGCTCACCCAGATAATTTCGATACACTAGGAAAACTCCAGGGGCCAAAACAGAAGATCCTGTGATCAGTTCAATCTCAGTCGAATCACACAGACACATGAATTCCAATGCCATGAGTCTCCCTTGGGTTCCCCCTGACCCGCTTCTTCTTTTAAAGGTGACAATCGCATATAAGCCGCTTTCCAGATCCATAATTTCCATTTGGATTAAGATTCAGCCAGGAGAAGAGTGACATTGCAAGCTGGGATCAGAAGGGAGAGGATTAGGAGGGAGAGGGAAGAAAAGCGTCTGCTCTCTCTCAGAAGCGGAAGAGAGGTCATCGGCAGCGGCGGAGCCCGGCAGAGCCCAGCAGGGCCAGCTCAGACGCAGCGGGTGGCTACACCTGGCTCTCCTCACCAAGAGTCAGGCAAGATTGCTCTAGAACTGAGAGGAGGAAGAAAAAATAGAGCACATTCCTGAGCTCGAGCTTCACCGCCATCCAGGATTCCGACGATCCAGGTGAAGATGGAGATCCGGGCTCAGTCTCCAACTCTGCAGCAGCAGCCTCCACAGCAGGCATGATGGTGGTAGCAGTCCTCAGACCCCCAGGCGAGGTATCCCACGCTGGCAACTCTTCCAGTGTGGCAGCTGGGGGCAGCCTCACCATAGACCCTAGGACTGGATCTTCCACAGGCTCTTCCTCAGTCTGGTGGCTTGGGTCGGGAACCGACGAACTCAGAGAAGCACACAGAGAGGACACGGAGGAGACTGGTAAGGGGTTGTTGCATGCCGCTGGTGTAGAGAACTCAGGGGACTGCAAAATCTGAGTCTCTAGACCAGGGATCAGGCAAGACTGTTCATCCATAATGGAAGTAGAATGAGAAAGAACTTGCCTGTTCTCCTGCTTCATGCGGTTTCCAGTGGCGTCTGAAGCACTCTCATCCCTCTCCGTGTCCATGGCGGCCCTGGGCTCCTCTGTAGGCAGCAGGGATGGCTCCCAAACAGGCACGGAGGCAGGTGAAACCGGAGATAAAACTGCCCTCTCCACCTTGGCGGATGTAAAAGCTAAGAATGAGGTGACTACAGGAGAGTAAGCAGAAGGAAAAAACAGCTCTGCTGCGGAATTCACCTCCTCCAAGTGGTCTAACTCCACCAGCCACGCCAGTCTGTATTCTTCTCAGTCCCCCGCGGCAGGAGCGGGCCCAAGCTCTGGAGACGGAGGTGGAGCTGGAGCAGAATTCTCCTCCTCCAAACGGCAGTCAATCTCCGCCAGTAACCCCAGTCTGCGTTCCTCCCAGCTCATCGAAGATTGAGCAGACTCCGGCTCTGGAGACGGAGGTGGAGCTAGCGCGGGAGAGCTGCAGGAGGAGGAAGGCTTCTTCAGTAGCAAGCACTTCTTCTTAGATGGAGACGGCTCCAGCATTGAAGATTCCTTCCCAGGCTTCAAATAAGGTAGGGATTCTAACACACACCTTACAGTGCTGCCTAGAAACATCATCAGTGATGTAACCTGCGGTCATTGGGTGTTTTGGGTCATTATACATCATACACCCTCTCACAGACAACCCAGCCAGGGTTGATCAAACCCCAACTTCTGTCTAGGTGGCTTGAGACGTCCACGGATCACTCCTTCTGATCCACAGCCACCGTGATGCTCTTTCAGCAGCATCAGTGCTGTTCTTGATGGCTTTCTTGTTGAGTCTTCCCCCGATCCCCAACTGCTTGAGGGCCCTGCAGAGTGACTGACCAGCAAAACCTCGACAGCCAACCTCCATGGGTTAGAGCCAGGTCTTCCATCCCCTACTAAGGCAATCACAGACAAGCTCCCCATACTTGGCCCTCTTCCCTTCAAAGGCCTCTTCCCTTCAAAGGCCTCTTCCATCTGGCCTTCCCAGGGCACAGTCAGTTCCAACAAGATCACCTGCTTGGAAGATTCTGACACAAGAACCATGTCTAGTCTAAGTGTGGTCATTATGATGTTGTCAGGGAATCTCAGCTGTCTTCTCAGGTCAACCTTCAGTTGCCAGTCTCATGCAGTTGCCAGAAGCTCCCCCCCACCCATGGGTTTGTGCAATGCTGTGGCTTCTCACCAGCTTTGAGGGAGAAAATGGCGTGGACAATGCCGGTCGCCTCCGGAAAAAAAACAGAGGTCAGGACGCAAATCTACCACCTCCGCTGCAATGTCCCAAGCCACACAAATATCTTCGGGAGTACACAGCCCCTGTGTCCACAAGAAAGCATTCTTCAGGAGGTCCAGTGTGCACAGCTCCTTATCACCCCAGAAGTACATGGCGTTAGCTCAGGTGGGTGAAAAAACATACACAGATGAAAAATAATGCGCACAACACCTCTGCTGGGTTTTTCTAATATGGCCGGTTCATTCTGTCAAATGTGTGCGCTTAACGCAGCGCACGGAGGGAAAGAGATGAAAACCCAAACGCAGGATGGTGTTGTGTGAATTTATTAAGCACAAAAGTGGCAGCAAAGCTCCAACGAGCGAACAGAGTAAATACACAGGAAACGAACACCTATACTCTACAGTTCATTGGAGTGAGAGGAAGGGCCCCACATTCTCCCAGGCGGAACTCAGGAGCGGAGGAAGGGGAGATAATAGAAAGTGAAGCCCACGGCATTCTCAGACAGATTGCAGAACGGTGGGCCAGCAGTACTTACAGGAAAAACTCGACAGAGCAAGCCGTGCTCTGGAGTGAGGAGACAATCCAATGACAATCCAATGAACTGGCGAGTAACAGGAGAACAGACAGGGCTTAAATCATATGAGACATAATGAGCAGAGTGATTGCCGGTGAGAGTGGAGTGAACACAGGTGTGTGTATGTGCGTGAGTGTGTGGGCTGAATGAAGCATGTATGTGTGTGTGTGCGTGCATGAATGAGTGTGGATAGGGCTGAGTGAGTGCAGGTGTGGTGAATGCATGTGTGTGCATGTGTGTGTGTATGTGTGTGTGTGTGGAGAGTAGCAGACACAAATGATAATAGTACACAGCTGGTAGGCACTGGCAGAAGAGGGAGGTGTGGCTGTCAGCTGACAACGAATAAGAAGAGATCAAAACATAGAACTGGCAGACAACAGGCACCACAATGAAACAGGAGAAAAAACAGCCACAACGCCATGAAGCTGGGTTTGGAAAAAGTCCAAACCCCAGCTCATGACAGGTCTGGGTCTATCTTTTGTTGCCATTTGCACTACGGTATGCATTACTGTACATAGACTTCTGTTGTTGTTTTCTTTTTTCCAGCCTTATTCCTTTTTCTTTTTATGTTATAAACATCACTGAAGAGCGAGAGAAACACCATTTCAATTTTCATGTACAGTGGGGCAAATTGTCACGCCGCGCCATTCATCAGCGGCGCCACGTGCTCACGCACCTGCTACTCGTCAGCGGCGAAGGATAAAAGCCGCCTCGCCCTGAGCGTCGGCCTGAAGCCGTAGACTTCATTTCCTTTGTATGGACTTCTACCACATTCTCTTCAGCATCCTCATCTCCGGTAAGAAGTTCACTTAACTCATCTCTCCAGTCTGCTCCCCTGTGCACAGGTGGATTCCTCGGCGGCGGACAATCCCGTCCCTCGTCTCTCCTCGCTGCTGCACCGAGCCCTGCAGGTGGCTGTCTCCCGGGCTTCCATCCTTGAAGCGCCAGTCATCTGCCCAAACAAGTAAGCTTCTCTCCCTCGCCTATTCTCCTCCCGTGTTGGTGTGTGCTCATCACCCTGTGTCTGATTTCTCCCATAGGGTTGCCGGCTGAACGGTCTCCTGCCTCTGGGTCCGAAGCAGACGCCACCACCAACACATTAACATTCCGCAGACACGCACCCAAACATCCCTGTTGTTAATAAACAGTTTGAACTACTCTGAGCCTGTGTGTGTGCGTCTCCTGAGCCGAACGTTATGTCAGTACGGCTTCAGCAGAGCGGCTCGGCGGACGGCGGGCTCGCACACCGGTTTACCATCCTCGAGGCTCGGGTGGATCAGATTGTTTATCAGCAACAGGTGGTTCTTCATCAATTATTAGAACTGACTAACCGATTGAACCGCTTGGACCCCCAACAGCCGTTCCTCCCGACTCACCAGGGTGGCGCGGCTCCTGCTGTTCCAGCGGCCGTCCAGCCGGCTCCAGTGGCACCGGTTCGGCTCACGCCGATTCCGACCCCCACCCGCTTTAGCGGTAAGCTCGGCGGAGCGCGGGGGTTTATTATGCAGTGTGAGTCCGTGTTCCACCGTGTGCCCGGAGATTTTCCCTCGGATCACAGCCGAATTGGTTACATAGGGAATCTTCTGGAGGGGCGTGCGTTAACCTGGACCTACGCCGTAATGGCGAGGCCCAGTTATGCCACCCTCACCTATGACCAATTCGTGAGGCGCTTTCTGGAGGTCTTTGACCACTCACAAACCGAAACGGTCCAGGTCGAACGGCTTCTCGCTCTCCAGCAGGGAAGCCGGTCGGCAGCGGACCACTCGGTCGACTTCCGGGTAGCGGCGGAGGAATTGGGCTGGGAGGAACGTTCCCTCTGTGGCCTGTTCCTCCGCAGCCTCAATAGTGATCTGAGGGATGAACTGGCTGGTCGGGATATCCCTGGGACGCTAGCGGAGCTGACATCCTTAGCGATAAGTTTGGATAACAGGCTGCGCGAGCGCTCCTCGGGGCGGAGGTCTTCTTCTTCTCGCCCTCGTGGAGCCTCGCCGCACCTGTTCCAAGCTCGCCCCCTGGCGGCGCCGCCAGCATCGCGCCCCGAGGAGTCGGAGCCGATGGTGACGGGCTGGACTAAACTTTCCCCTGTGGAGAAACAACGCCGCCGTGAGTTGGGCCTCTGCATGTATTGCGGAGGCGACCAACACACCGTGGAGCGTTGTCCACGGAAAGCCAGTCGGTGGGGTCCGCGAGTCACTGTTGGAAGCCTCGCGGATGTCAATCGGTTAGGATCACCTTCTCAATTGAAGCTGCCCATCCGTTTCTGCCATAACCCTACTGGGCACCTCACCCACGCACTGGTGGATTCGGGCGCAGAAGGCAGCTTCATTTCACAAAGCCTGGCAACCCGATTGGGCATCCGCTGCCAGGCACTCAACACTCCCATCTCCCTAATCCACCTCTCCCGTGCCACCCTCGGGAGAGTGACACATCAAACTGTTCCCCTACCGGTCATCATCTCGGGAAACCACCGGGAGGAAATGACCTTTTACGTCCTTCCCAACTCTGTGTCGCCCGTCATCCTGGGGTATCCCTGGCTCCGCCTTCACAATCCGGTCCTGGATTGGAAATCAGCTGGGATCTCGGCATGGAGTACGTTCTGTATGGGCACCTGCCTTCAGTCCGCTGCCTGCTCTCCGTCCGCTCCTCCCCCTGCTACGGACGCTGCACCCCCGGACCTGTCTCTGGTGCCCCCAGAATTTCACGACCTGGGTATAGTGTTCAGCAAAGCGAAAGCTATGTCTCTTCCCCCTCATCGGCCCTATGACTGCGCCATCAACCTCCGCCAGGGGCTCCCTTACCCTCTGGTCGCCTTTACAGCCTGTCTGCGCCGGAGAAGGAGACGATGAACGCCTACCTGAAGGAATCATTGAGTGCTGGGATTATCCGCCCATCATCGTCACCCGTGGGGGCAGGGTTCTTCTTCGTGGGGAAAAAGGATGGGTCCCTCCGCCCTTGTATCGACTACCGGGCCCTCAACAATATCACGGAGAGGGACCGTTACACCCTGCCTCTCATGGACACTGCCTTCCACTCCCTCCAGGGGGCGACCTGGTTCACCAAGCTGGACCTACACAGCGCTTACCACCTCGTCCGGATCCGGGAGGGAGATGAGTGGAAAACGGCCTTCCGTACCCCGAACGGCCACTTTGAATATCTGGTGATGCCGTTCGGGTTGACCAACGCTCCTGCAGTCTTCCAGCGCCTCATTAATGACGTCCTCCGGGACTTCATTGGCCTTTTCGTGTTCGTCTACCTGGACGATATTCTCATCTTCTCCAAGTCCAGGGATGAGCACCAGGTCCACGTGAGGCGGGTCCTCCAAAGGCTGCTGGAGAATCGTCTGTACGTTAAGGCGGAAAAGTGTGAATTTTACGCCAGGAGCACATCCTTCCTGGGGTTCATCATCGCCCACGATAAGGTGCTCCCTGACCCAGAGAAGGTAAAGGCGGTGGTGGAATGGCCCACACCTGCATCTCGGAAACAGGTGCAGCAATTTGTTGGCTTCGCCAATTTCTACCGCCGCTTTGTCCCCAACTTCAGTGCCATCGTGGGACCACTGACCCGCCTCACGTCCCCGAAGGTCCCGTTCCGGTGGACCGAAGAGGTCGCTGCCGCCTTTGAGGCGCTGAAGGCGGAATTCTCCTCCTCCCGGGTCCTTCGCCAGGTCGACCCCGCGCTGCAGTGCATTGTAGAGGTAGACGCCTCGGACACGGGAGTGGGAGCAGTGCTGTCCCAGCGGTCACCGGACGATGGCACCAAGCGACCGTGCGCCTTCTTCTCCCGGCGCTTGTCCCCGGCGGAGAGAAACTACGATGTGGGGGACAGAGAGCTCTTGGCCATCAAGCTCGCCCTGCAGGAGTGGCGCCACTGGTTGGAGGGGGCAAGCCTGCCGTTTGTGGTCCTCACGGACCACAAGAACCTGGAATACTTACGGTCTGCCAAGCGCCTGAACGCCCGCCAGGCGCGCTGGTCTCTGTTCTTCGCCAGGTTCCAATTTTCCATCACCTTCAGGCCTGGCTCTAAGAACGTCCTGCCTGACGCCCTCTCCAGGCAGTTCGCCCCCGTGGAGTCGGAGGAGGCGCCCCACTCCATCCTGCCCAGGTCGTGCGTCGTGGGAGCCATCTCGTGGGACATTGAGAGCAAGATCCGGAAGGCACAGGAGGTGGAACCTGACCCTGGCGGCGGACCGGAGGGGAGGCTGTTCGTGCCATCCGCGGTCCGAGGAGAGGTCATCCACTGGCTCCACACCTCCAAGCTCACCTGTCACCCTGGCACCTCCCGGATGATAGATCTCCTCCAACGGTCCTTTTGGTGGCCAGGCCTGCGGAGGGATGCAGCCCGCTACGCCCGGGCTTGCCCAATCTGTGCCACCTGCAAGTCGGGAAATGCCCCTCCAGCGGGTCTGCTCCAGCCCCTGCCCGTCCCTGGCAGGCCCTGGTCGCACATCGCTCTGGATTTCGTCACCGGACTCCCCATCTCCAACTCCTATGACACCATCCTGACCATCGTGGACCGCTTCTCCAAGGCCGTGCACTTCGTCCCCCTGCGAGGCCTCCCTACTGCCCTGGAGACGGCGGACCTCCTCGTCCAACACGTGGTCAGGCTGCATGGGATTCCGGTGGACGTGGTCTCGGACCGGGGCCCCCAGTTTTCATCTGAGGTTTGGAGGTCTTTCTGCAACGCCATCGGAGCCAAGGTGAGCCTCTCCTCCGGCCATCACCCCCAATCCAACGGGCAGTGTGAGAGGACCAACCAGGAGCTGGAGGCTGCGCTCCGCTGTGTGTCCAGATCCAAACCCGCGACCTGGAGCAACCATCTTGCCTGGGTTGAATATGCCCACAACACCGCTCGCTCTTCTGCTACAGGGATGTCCCCCTTCAAAGCGTCCCTGGGTTACGACCCCCCGCTGTTTCCGGAGCAGGAGAGTGAGGTAACTGTCCCGTCAGTTAGGGCCCATCTCAGGCAGTTCCGCTCCACCTGGGCTGCCGCGCGCCATGCGCTATTGCGCACAGCGGAGCGCAACAGGACTGTGGCGGACCGGCGTAGGAGACCTGCCCCGGCGTACAGAGTTGGGCAGCTTGTTTACATTTCCACCCAGGACGTCACTCTAAAAGGCGAGAGGAGAAAGCTGGCACAGCGCTTCATGGGTCCCTACCCCATCACCCGGATCATCAACCCGGTGGCTGTGCGCGTGGCTATTCCCCCCTCCCTCCGCATTCATCCTACTTTCCACGTGTCGAAGGTGAAACTGGCGGTTACTGACCCCCTTTGCCCTCCTCCTGCAGCGCAACCCGCGCCCCGGATGATTGGTGGCCATCCGGCCTGGTC
The DNA here is from genome assembly GCA_020510985.1 of Pholidichthys leucotaenia. Lineage (NCBI taxonomy): Eukaryota > Metazoa > Chordata > Actinopteri > Cichliformes > Pholidichthyidae > Pholidichthys > Pholidichthys leucotaenia. The sequence goes on from CM035836.1 coordinate 213,098,775, forward strand.
CGCCTCCTCCATCCTGGACTCCCGGCGCCGGGGTCGTGGGTTGCAATACTTGGTGGACTGGGAGGGCTATGGGCCCGAGCATCGACAGTGGGTGCCCCCGTCGTTTGTGTTGGACCCATCGCTCATCGCGGACTTCCACCGAGCGCACCCGGATAAGCCATCGCCAGGAGGCGCTGCTAGAGGGGGGAGTACTGTCACGCCGCGCCATTCATCAGCGGCGCCACCTGCTCACGCACCTGCTACTCGTCAGCGGCGAAGGATAAAAGCCGCCTCGCCCTGAGCGTCGGCCTGAAGCCGTAGACTTCATTTCCTTCGTATGGACTTCTACCACATTCTCTTCAGCATCCTCATCTCCGGTAAGAAGTTCACTTACCTCATCTCTCCAGTCTGCTCCCCTGTGCACAGGTGGATTCCTCGGCGGCGGACAATCCCGTCCCTCGTCTCTCCTCGCTGCTGCACCGAGCCCTGCAGGTGGCTGTCTCCCGGGCTTCCATCCTTGAAGCGCCAGTCATCTGCCCAAACAAGTAAGCTTCTCTCCCTCGCCTATTCTCCTCCCGTGTTGGTGTGTGCTCATCACCCTGTGTCTGATTTCTCCCATAGGGTTGCCGGCTGAACGGTCTCCTGCCTCTGGGTCCGAAGCAGACGCCACCACCAACACATTAACATTCCGCAGACACGCACCCAAACATCCCTGTTGTTAATAAACAGTTTGAACTACTCTGAGCCTGTGTGTGTGCGTCTCCTGAGCCGAACGTTATGTCACAAATAAGTATTTAGTCAGCCACCAGTTGTGCAAGTTCTCCCACTTAAAAGATGAGAGAGGTCTCTAATTTTCATAATAGGTATACCTTCCTGCATTACCGACTGCACTATATAGTTCTCCACAGTATCTGCTGCTCGCTAATATATTTTAACTGTTGACCAGTATCACTTAATCTTATTCTACACTTTATTACATGTATAGTTTATTTCTTTTATCTTATCATGTTTAATGTTGCAGCATTGTACCGAGACAAATTCCTAGTTTGTGTACTACATGAACAATGGCAATAAACCTGATTCTGATTCTGATTCTGACCTCAACTATGAGAGACAAAATGAGAAGAAAAAAAATCCAGAAAATCACATTGTCTGATTTTTAAAGAATTTATTTGCAAATTATGGTGGAAAAGAAGTACTTGGTCACCTACAAACAAGCAAGATTTTTGGCTCTCACAGACCTGTAACAACTTCTTTAAGAGGCTCCTCTGTCCTTCACTCGTTACCTGTATTAATGGCACCTGTTTGAACTCGTTATCAGTATAAAAGACACCTGTCCACAACCTCAAACAGTCAGACTCCAAACTCCACTATGGCCAAGACCAAAGAGCTGTCAAAGGACACCAGAAACAAAATTGTAGACCTGCACCAGGCTGGGAAGACTGAATCTGCAATAGGTAAGCAGCTTGGTGTGAAGAAATCAACTGTGGGAGCAATTATTAGAAAATGGAAGACATACAAGACCACCGATAATCTCCCTCCATCTGGGGCTCCACGCAAGATCTCATGCCATGGGGTCAAAATGATCACGAGAACGGTGAGCAAAAATCCCAGAACCACACGGGGGGACCTAGTGAATGACCTGCAGAGAGCTGGGACCAAAGTAACAAAGGCTACCATCAGTAACACACTATGCCGCCAGGGACTCAAATCCTGCAGTGCCAGACGTGTCCCCCTGCTTAAGCCAGTACATGTCCAGGCCCGTCTGAAGTTTGCTAGAGAGCATTTGGATGATCCAGAAGAAGACCGGGAGAATGTCATATGGTCAGATGAAACCAAAATAGAACTTTTTGGTAAAAACTCAACTTGTCATGTTTGGAGGAGAAAGAACACCATACCTACTGTGAAACATGGGGGTGGAAAAATCATATTTTGAGGCTGTTTTTCTGCAAAAGGACCAGGACGACTGATCCGTGTAAAGGAAAGAATGAATGGGGCGATGTATCGTGAGATTTTGAGTGAAAACCTCCTTCCATCAGTAAGGGCATTGAAGATGAAACGTGGCTGGGTCTTTCAGCATGACAATGATCCCAAACACACCGCCCGGGGAACGAAGGAGTGGCTTCGTAAGAAGCATTTCAAGGTCCTGCAGTGGCCTAGCCAGTCTCCAGATCTCAACCCCATAGAAAATCTTTGGAGGGAGTTGAAAGTCTGTGTTGCCCAGCGACAGCCCCAAAACATCACTGCTCTAGAGAAGATCTGCATGGAGGAATGGGCCAAAATACCAGCAACAGTGTGTGAAAACCTTGTGAAGACTTACAGAAAACGTTTGACCTCTGTCATTGCCAACAAAGGGTATATAACAAAGTACTGAGATGAACTTTTGTTGTTGACCAAATACTTATTTTCCACCATAATTTGCAAATAAATTCTTTAAAAATCAGACAATGTGATTTTTTGGATTTTTTTTTCTCCTTTTGTCTCTCATAGTTGAGGTATACCTATGATGAAAATTGGAGACCTCTCTCATCTTTTAAGTGGGAGAACTTGCACAATTGGTGGCTGACTAAATACTTTTTTGCCCCCCTGTGTGTCCTGTATGTATAGCAGTATTGACAAATAAAATCTTTGAATCTTGAATTGAATCTTTGAATCTGTATAGTTTCTTTCCAGTGTGACCAACATATGCGCATGTTTCAGAGACAACATGGAAGAGTCCAACAGTCTGAGGAGACGGGGGAAGGACGTTTCGGTCTTGATTTGATTTGCCATTTATGTAAATACTGGTGTTTCTTTATTTTGTTGGACATCATGTTAAATATGCTAAACATTTAAAAAAAAATATGGGGCTGCTAGTAGATCAGGGCCCTTAGCAGACTGGAGCCAACGGCAGTCACCTACCTTTGCCTAATGGTGAGTCCGCCTTTGCTTCCAAGGCATTAAATACAGTATGCCATGGAACACAGTGAAGACAGTCATCATCAAGTGAAGAAAATATGGCACAACAGTTATATTACCAAGAATTGGACGTCCCTCCAAAATTGATAAAAAGACGAGAAGAAAACTGGTCAGGGAGGCTGCCAAAAGGCCAATAGCAACATTGAAGGAGCTGCAGGAATTTCTGGCAAATACTGGCTGTTTAGTACATGTGACAACAATCTCCCTTCTAGGGTGGCAAGACGAAAGCCTTTTCTTACGCAGAAAAACCTCCAAGCCTGGCTGCATTTTGCAAAAAAGACATTTGGAATCTCCCAAATGCATGTGGGAAAATGTATTATGGTCCAATGAAACCAAGGTTGAACTTTTTGGCCATAATTCCAAAAGGTATATTTGGCGCAAACACAACACTGCTCATCACCAGAACACCATACCTACAATGAAGAATGGTGGTGACAACATCATGCTTTGGGGCTATTTTTCTTCAGCTGGAACTGGGGCCTTAGTCAAGGTGGAGGGAATTATGAACAGTTCCAAATACCAGTCAGTGTTGGCACAAAACCTTCAGGCTTCTGCTAGAAAGCTGAAGATGAAGAGGAACTTCATCTCTCAGCATGACAGTGACCTAAAGCACACATCCATATCAACAAAAGAATGGATTCACCAGAAGAAGACTAAGGTTTTGGAATGGCCCTGCCAGAGTCCGTACCTGAATTTGATCGAACATCTGTAGGGTGATCTGAAAAGGGCTGTGCAGAGGGAGATGCCCTCACAATCTGACAGATTTGAAGCGTTTTTGCAAAGAAGAGTGGGCAAATATTGCCACAACAAGATGTGCCATGCTGATAGACTCCTACCCAAAAAGACTGTAATAGCTGTAGCTGTAAGCTGTAGCTGTTAGCTGTAAGCTGTAATAAAAGCCAAAGGCATTGCAACAAAGTATTAGTTTAAGGGTGTGCATATTTATGCAAACAGGTTACCGTAAGTTTTTTATTTTTTATTTTTCCCCATAAAAGATTTCAGCTTGTTTTTCAATAGGGTTGTACAGGTTATAGGTCACATTAATGGTGGAAAAAGTTTTGAAATGATTTATCTTGGTCTCATTTTTACATCACAAAAACCTGGCATTTGAACAGGGGTATGCAGACTTTTTATATCCACTGTACATTGACCCATCCATGAAACCACTATTATGTATATTTTCCATAATCCTTGGGCCATTTTACTCAATTGTGTGTTCAATTGTGTGTTCTGCACTCCGCACTCCTATGTACATAGTTCCATCCGTGAAGCCACTACCATACCTGTGTATATTTCCAGAACCGTGGGCTATTTTCTTTTCAGTCATGTGCTTAATCATATGTTCTGTAACTTTGCTTTCATCTAATCCTTTCCTCTTACTTTGTTGTACAGTAGCCTGAAGCCACCCAACATTTCATTGTACTGTACAACTGTACAATGACAATAAAGCCTATTCTATTCTATTCTATTCTATTCTATTCTATTCTATTCTATTCTATGTTGACCTTTGACCTTGTGATCCCAAATCCATAGTCACCCTTTAGGGTCACAGGGTGAACCTGTGTACCACGTTTGTTGATCCTAGCTTTACTTGTTGTACAGTAATAGGGCAAAGGGAATGTTAACCTTGACTTTTGACCTATTGACCCCAAACCCATAGTCAGAGGTCCATCCATCTTCTTCCTCTTAATCCTTTTCAGGTCGCGGGGGGCTGGAGCCTATCCCAGCATCTTTGGGCGAGAGGCACAGTACACCCTGGACAGATGGCCAGTCCACCGTAGGGCCAACACAGATAGACAGATAACCATTCACTCTCACAGTCATACCTAAGGACAATTTAGAATCCCCAGTTTGATGCCAGTTGACCTAACTTGCATGTTTTTGGCATGTGGGAGGAAACCGGAGAAATCCCAGAGTAAACCCACGCAGACACGGAGAAAACATGAAAACTCCACACAGATCACTGTTGGTCGGGGGCTGGGATCAAACCCAGGATCCTCCAGCCAAGGGTGAGTTGCTGTACTGCCGCATTGCGTATAGTCAGAGGTCAGGACTCTAAAATGAACCTGTGCACCATGTACGTATGGTGGCCCTATGTTTACTCAATGTATAGTAATAGTGCAAATAGAATGTTAGCTTTGACCATTGAACTTTTGATCCCTAACCCATAGTCAGGTCAGGTTGAAAGTCATCCAAGATGTGTATTAGATACAACTACTGTATCGATTTGAAAAGCCTACATCTTTTCTTTCAGTAGTTACTGCATTTACAAGATTTGGGAAAAACTGACCTCTGACCTTTGACCTCAAGGTCATCTGATCGGAGTCAAATTGCAATATGCACATCATCAGTGTATATCAAACCCTAGTACCAAGTTTCAAAACATTTGGAACAAAACTGTAGGAGGAGTGGATTACACAAGACAGTTACTGTGTCTTAACTGAATTGAAATAGGACATCATAAGTCAGGGGCTATAACTCCTGCAAAAATCATCAAACTGGAGCCAAATTGCAATATGCACATCATCAATGTATATCAAACCCTGATACCAAGTTTCGAAACATTTGGAACAAAACTGTAAGAGGAATTTATTTCACAAGACAGATACTGTGTCTTAACTGAATTGAAATAGGACATCATAAGTCAGGGGCTATAATTCCTGCACAAATCATCCAATTGGAGCCACATTGCAACATGCACATCATCAGTGTATTTCAAACTCCGGTACCAAGTTTCAAAACAATCAGAACAAAACTGTAGGAGGAGTTAATTTTGCAATAGTGGGACAGACGGATGGACTGCCCCATAACAATCCCCCTTCAGTCTTCGACCCCTTTGGTCTTTGACCGGCAGGGTCAAACTTAACCACGGGGTAAAAAAAAATGAGTGGGTAAGTGTTGGATGGATGAATATGTTTCAAGTTTATTCACACATTAGAAGCCCAATACATCTAAATTATCATTTCAGCGTTAAGTAGATGTGTGAGAGGGTCACCCCAAGGACGCTACTTAAAAGCTCCTCATCTGGGGCCCAATTACATACATTCACAATAGACATACAAACAGACATACAAATAGACAATACTAGACTATCCCAGTGTTATGTGCAGATATATATTCCACAGATTATTCAAAGAAAAATACACCATAAGTAGGTAAATAAATCTCTCAATAAATCTCAGCCTCTACTCAGCTGATCCCATAGGTTTTCTACGGGATTCAGGTCTGGAGAAAGTGCAGACCACTCCATTTTAGGTACTCCAGCCTCCAGCAGCTGTTCCCAAATGATACGACTTTGATGAGCTGGAGCATTGTCATCCATGAAGATGAAATTAGGCTTGTGTTGTTCATGCAGGGGCACAATGACTGGATTAATGATGTTAGTCTGTGTGTCCACCAAACGTATTTTCTCCGCTGTGGGCGACTATTTATTTATTCATTCTCTATGTAGTCCAGCATCCCCAGTGCTGAGCGCCCTCGACGTTGACCGCTTTTTGTCACAGCACTCAGGGCGCTCAGAGTTGAAAAAATTTCAACTTTTCAGACTGCAGCTGAGCTCGTCAATGTCAGATCTTTCTAAGCAGCCAATCAGAATAAGGAAGGACGGGACATACAACGCTGGTACAGTCTGTACTCAGACTCCTGCTTTCCATGTTATCATTTTTTGCATTCAGAGTTGCTACCAATGCTAGAATATGTTTCTTGTCCATTGTTATTTAGAGACTGCTATTAAAAAATAAGTAGAAAGTGTGACCATAGGAAACGCAGAAGTGCTGAGCTGTGAGTGACAAGCTGTTGCTGCAATACAGGGCAGACTTTTTTTTTTTTTTTCCAGAGCACCGTGCACAAATGCTAAAAAAAAAAAAAAAAAAAAAAAAGATGTTCAGGGCGGTCGAGCGACAAAAAACGCATTTGGTGGACATGCAGCCTTACTCAGGTAGTATCGGCTTGTCACTGTACCATTCTCAAGGTGTAAGGCAGTTCTGTATTGACTAGACAAACCAGCCCAGACTGTAATACCACCACCACCAAAGACTCATGTGCTGACAACAGTGGCTGACGCATAGCGCTCTCCTTGATGTCTCCAACATCTCTGATGGCCATCATTTCTGCTCAACATGAATTGACTTTTATCAGAGAACAGGACTGAGGCCCACTGGTCCCTTGTCCAGCGTAAATGCTCCCTGGCCCATGCAAGGCAATGACCTCTGAGAACATCCTTTTTGAAGCCTCGCAATGGCGAGGTACTGTTGATCAGTTGTTAGGTGTCATCTTGGTCTCATGATGTCAAAATGTGAACAGCATGATGAAGAGGACTGTTTAAATACCAATTCTAATTGACCCAGAAATGTTATTGGGCAATTCATGGATCAAACACTTGTTGTAGATTTTGCTGTTAAGCACCATGATAAAGAACAGCAAGTTATGCATAAAGTACTGAAATACTGAACAGTTGGAAATGTGCATTCAAAAGGTTAGAGAAGGTCAAAAAGTTCACCTGTAAAGGTTATAGTGGATCTTAGGTGCATCCTGAAATTTCACCTGAAAGCCAAGTATCCCTAACTTTTTGTGAGTAGTGTATTTTGTCATGGAAGATCGCTGTCCGAGCTGTGCAGGAAATACAGGATCCAAATGCTTGACGTAAGTTTAATGTTTTTATTGAGCTGGTTAACCCCAAACACAGTTCGAGGGCTCAAAATAATAAGCAAGGTGAGGCAAGGAAAACAAGATGTGGAATTGTAAAACTAGGCATGAAAAAGTAAAAGACCAGAAGCGTGTTGTGCACACCTCATTACTATCAAGGAGACCGCACAAGACAAAGACAGACATGAACTTAAATAGGACAAGAAGTCACCAACCAACACAGAACAGGCGGGAAGACTAGTCAGACTAACAGAGGACACACAGGGAAAACAGAGTCAACAGGTACAGAACAACACAATGGACAGGGATGTACAGACAAACAAAGACAGGGGATACACATGAGACATGATGACAATGACAATGAACCTACAGCACAACAGACAAGGCAGGGATTATACAACAGAGATCAAGATATTAATAATAAACCGAATGGCCATATAAACTAAAGCTGAAGCAGGGAAAATAATAACATAATGAAAACTAAGGACGAAGGACAAGGCATGGAAAAATAACCAGTCAAATTAAGACCATGATGATAATAATTAGGACAAAGACGAAACACAGAAAATCACACAATAATAATGCAAGGTGAGAGTGTGGGCTGAGTCCATGTCCTGGTTACAACAAAATACATAAACTGGAAATCAAGGCGAGGACATGTGCCCAACCCACTGCTTGACATATTTGGACAGTTTTTTTTTTGTTAAGTCATCAATATGATATTTGAAGTTAACCAGTTCATCAATGGGGATCCTGAGAAATTTTGTAGAGGTAACTTGAACAATTTTCTGTCCATTTATCTTGAGACAAATATGTTCAGTATCAGTTTGTTTTTTGTTAGAACCAAACAGAATATAGTTTGTTTGGCTGATACTAAGAGCAAGTTTGTTCCATCTGAACCAGGTGTCTACTTGAACAAGTTCCCTGTTTAGAATTTGTTCAAGTTCATTTATATTCTTATGAGACAGACATGAATTTGTATCAACAGCAAATAAAACTTTGTGCACTACGCTGGGAGAATTAACAAAATCATTGATGTACAAAGTAAAAAGAAGTCCATGTTTATTGGACTTGTACGATGATTTATGGTTATTTACAGATATATATTGATGTCTCCCAAACACTGCTGGGCAACTTACTAAAAAATAGTAACTTAGTAAGGTTACTAGTTACTTCTTTGCAAAAGTAATTGACTTACTTTACCAATTACTACATGATTAAAGTAATTAGTTACTTGGAAAAGTAATTTTCACGTTACTTTTAAATGCATACTTAAATCATCTTGCACACATAGCAAGATAATTTTATTAATGTATTACATTATGGGCTTATTAATGTCAGGCTGAAAACAGACTATTTCAGACAGAGCTTTTAGAACATGTTCAGTCTGCTTTATCCTGCCTTGAGAGCTCTTGTGGAAAAAAATTGAAGAAAATCAACACAAAAGTGCCAGTAATTTCCTCATTTTGGAATGAGAAATAGGGTTTGTGGAGTGAGAGAAAGGGAAAAAAGAGTGAGCTCACTCTAAAAGAGTGAGAGTTGGTAACAGTGCATAAAGCTATCCATGTTTATCTTACCTTTATATGGATTTATGGATTTTATGGATTTGAGGGCAGCATGGTGGTGCAGTGGTTAGCACTGTTGCCTTACAGCTAGAAGGTTCCTGGTTCGAATCCCCAGGTTGGCAGGGGTTGGAACCTTTCTGTGTGGAGTTTGTATGTTGTCCCTGTGCTGCGTGGGTTTACTCCGGGGGCTCCGGTTTCCTCCCACAATCCAAAGACATGCATGTTAGGTTAATTGACTGTTCTAAATTGTCCCTAGATATCTGTTTCCTATAGGCCCTTAGAATAGAGGGTTAGTACTAGTGAAAGTGCTTTGAGTGGTCTTTGTGACTAGAAAAGCACTATATAAGTGCAGGTTAGTTAGTAATTTAATCCGATGTGCAGTGATCGAAGGAAAATGTCCATTATTCACAGTCCAAATGTCTGCTGTGACAGAGACATGATCCAGTCCCTTTTAGAGATCAAAATCCATTTTTGAATAATCTTTATCCAGGTAGCAAGTAAATGTGTTTTAACTTGAGTGGCTCACAGTCTGAGCTGTCTGATGGAAAGTCACTGTTTATATCACGTCTTCATTCTGTAACAACGTATCTGGCAATCAGTCGGTTTAATTCTTGCTGGGTCACAAACTGTCCAGATGCATCCCTGTCCTTGAAATCCAGCCATTGCTGTTGGGACGAGAGTATTTCCACTTTACATCCAGTTGTGGCTGTTCAGAATACAGTAGATCCACTAACACGGTGTTAGTTGTCAGCATAGCTAGCCATTACATAGCACTAGCTTTGTCGGAGCTTGTTACTGTTTTCAGGCTCTTTTGAAGTTGCAGTAGGTCTCAACCGGCACTTAGTTTGCAACCCACCAATATGCTTTTGTCTTTAACCATAACAAAGGAAGAGCTAGAAAAGCACTCGGAGAGTGCAGACCTCTGCCAAGTACCTCAGTTCCCCCTAATGTTGGGATTTTCCCCAAATATAATAGTGCTACATTTATTTTATCTATATTTTCAGATTCCTTGACCACCAAAACATGCATTTAGCAATTGGATTCACATTGATATCTTTATTAGTTCAGTAGTTATTGACAAAAATCACTTTTTCGGTAATGGCGGTTTTCTTGTGGATAGCTCCATAGCTTTTGAAGATACAACAAATCCATTGGCACACTACTGATTCCTCAGTGTCTTGGCTATATTTTGGTGTTTGTTGTATGTTTATATCTTAATTTGTTACCTTACAGTGATGAAAATTCCAAAGATCCCCTATTATTTCCTGTTCTGGATCACAGTATCCGGATTTTTTGCAGGATCCGGATCAGTCTTTGATATTTCCTAAAACCTATTGGGATCTTATCCTGTATTTTTTTGGCAAGCATCCTGACCATTTATTGTGAAGTTATATACACATATGCTAAAAATGGCCATATCTCGCGATGATAAAGAATCCTTTAAAAAATTCCTGGATCCAGACGGTGATCCAGATCACTCCCAAAATCTAATCATTTCTTCCTTGTCCCTTTTCAGGCTTGTCCTGAAAATTTCGTCAAAATCCGTTCATAACTTTTTGAGTTATGTTGGTAACAGACAGACAGACAAACAGACAAACAAACCCCGGTAAAAACATAACCTCCTTGGCAGAGGTAATAATCTGTCTATTTCCACAAAAACAAAATAACTTCATCTTTTCCTCCGCTTAGTAGTGAAGACTCAGGCTCTTTGCAACAGGTCACTGATGGCTCATCTCAGTTACAGTAGGGTCAGTTTGTATATTCATTTATTTTTTTTCTTATGGATGGGCTTTTTTCTAAAGCCCATCCAGGGACAAGAGTTGCAAATTAGCTAATAGCTATACACTCTATGTGCAACACATCAGATTGATTGTCTTTGATTAATTGTCTATGTTTATTGCACTGTCCCTGTCAAATAAACTAATCTACTACATATTCATTTATTTATGCTAAAAATATCTATCCATATTAATAAAACAAGTACCAAGTAATGCGTTTGATCAAATTTCAGTAACTGCAACACATTACTGAATTTCTAAATTATAGTTTTGTTACACAGCACTTACTGCTAAAGTAGTGGTGTTACAGTAACACATTACTTTGTAACGTGTTACTCCCAACACTGCTCTCAAACAAGTAGCTTCAAAACCAGTCAAGTGCTAGGCCTCTGATATCATAGTATTGTAGCTTATCCAATAAAATGTCAAGGTTAACAGTGTCAAAGGCTGTAGATAAATCCAAAAAGATGCAATACCATAATTGCCTTTGTCAGTGGAATCATTGGTCTTTTCAATTAGATCGAGTATTGCCTACAAGAAGTGTCATTCTTCCTGAAGCCATATTGGGATGGTGCATTGATGTTTAACTTGTCCAGGTAATTGTTCAATCTATTGTAAGCTACTCTTTCCAAAACTTTGGAAAGGGTAGGCAAGATGGAAATAGGAGAATAGTTGCATAAATCATTCTTATCACCAGATTTAAAAACTGGTATAACTTGTGCAATTTTTGTGATTTTGGGTACTAGTCCAGAGTGTAAAGATAAGTTGATGCATAAAGTAAAAGGTTCAAAGATTATAATAACAATGCTTTTTAGGATATCTGCTGGAGATTTCATCAGTTCCAGCTGAATTTGAGCTTTTCACATGCATAGTGATTTTATAGACCTCATAACAATCAGCTGGTTTCAGGAAGAAAGACTTTCGGTAATTACCTGATAGATATTGTTTAAAAGTGATACCCCGGGGTTGACTGATTTTACTGGACAGGTTATTTCCAATGGAGGCAAACTATTCATTGAATTTTTGTTCTTCCCTTCCCAATGCCCATCTTTCTCCCAGCGTAACCAGATCTTCTGAAGGAGTCCAACAGAGATGCTCGCTCTATGAGTAGAAACAATTAATTGGTATAATTATGCAGAGTCTTACGTGTCCAGTTCCTTACAGGAAGACAACACAGACTGATGGAGCAATGCAGGTGAGCATGCCACAGTCAGAGAGCCCCATGAGTCAGCTGAGATGGCAGTTCACCTGCAGACAAGGTAGAGTTTATTAAGAGATAAGATAGTACTAGTGAATTACTTTGAACAGAAGCTTCTTCAGCATTCTGAGGCAGTTTACAAAGACGGTTCCGCTGATCTGTCCTCCTCCCCTTCTATTTATACCCAGTCAGTGCAGGTAGAGGACATTAAGCCATCTTACAGCAATCAGGAGTCTCTCTAGACTGCGAGAGCTCTTATGCAGCTGAGGCAACGGAGGGCACGCTCACCCGACAATACAGCTTGCTACTTTTTATTTATTCAGGTTTATCAATCTTTTTTTTTTTTTTTGTAATTTTAGGACAATGAATGTGAATTAAACTGAATTATGATTTATTTTTGTATATTTCAAAGAAATGGGTACCAAGTATTTGGAGACCAAATAATGCAGTGTATTAACATCTTATAAGTCACAGCTCAACTTAAATTAAAAAAAAGCATTCAACAGCTAATGTTCATTAGTTGTTTTTCATGTTTCATGATAACAGGCTACCAAGACTTTAAAATTCATAGGAATTGTCTTTGTCATGTGAAAGGTTGTAAATAAAAGTAGTAGGAGACATTTGAATGATTGAACTTGTGGTTTCAAATGTGATGGAAGGCTGAAATGACATTTTAACGGTTGTATTGGTATCCCCTCATGGATTGTCACCCTAACGTGGTAGGGAGTTTGCGTGCCCTTGTGATCCCAGGAGCTATGTTGTCTGGGGCAATTTTCCTCTGGCAGGGTCACCCAAGATTAAATGGTCCTGGGTGAAGGCCCAGACTAAGAATGATCCAACAGACTCTCATGATGAATGTTAGAACAAGGATTCAGTGTACCCCGCCCGGTATTTGGTTACCGGGGCCCCACCCTGGAGCCAGGCCTGGGGGAGGGGCTCGATGACTAGCGCCTGGCAGTTGGGTTTCTGTCCATGGGACCTGGCCGGGCTCAGCCCAAAGGAGTTACTGTATATGGGTCCGCCCTCCAGTGGGCTCACCACCTGCAGGAGGGATCATGGGGGTCCGGTGCTATGTGGATCAGGTAACGGATGAAGGCAGAGACCTTGGTGGTCTGATCCCAAGCTTCCTAAACTGGCTTCTGGGACGTGGAATGTCACCTCTCTGGTGGGGAAAGGAGCCTGAGCTGGTGCATGAGGTTGAGAGATACCGGCACAATATAGTCGGCCTCATCTCAACACACAGCTCTGGTTCTGGAACCAGTCTACTGGAGGGGGGCTGGAGCTTGGCCACCTCTGGAGTTGACCCGGGCGAGAGGCGACAAGCAGGGGTGGGTATTCACTTGCTGCCTCTAAATTGGAGTTTTCACAAATGGATGAAAGGGTTGTTTCCCTGCACCTTCAGGTTGGGGAACGGGTCCAATCCATCATTTGTGCCTATGCACCAAGTGATGGTTCAGAGTACCCACCCTTTTTAGAGTCTCTGACTGGGGTGCTGCAGGGTGCTCCTCTTGGAGACTCCATTGTCCTACTGGAGAACTTCAATGCACACGCGGGCAATGACAGTAAAATCTGGAGTGGGGTGATTGGGAAGAACGGCCTGCCCGATCTGAACTCGAGTGGTGTTCAGTTATTGGACTTTTGTGCTAACCACAATTTGTCCATAACGAACACCATGTTCAAGCATAAGGGTGTCCATATGTGCACCTGGCACCAGGAGGCCCTAGGTTGCAGGTCGATGATCAATTTTGTTGTCATGTCATCAGACCTCTGACTGTACGTCTTGGACACTCGGGTAAAGAGAGGTGCAGGGCTGTCAACTGATCACCATCTGGTGGTGAGTTGGATCCAATGGCAGAGGAGGATACTATTCAGAATTGGTAGACCCAAACGTATAATGAGGGTGTGCTGGGAACTTCTGGCTGAGGCCTCTGTCCAGGAGGTCTTCAACTCCAACCTCCGGAAGAACTTTGACCACATTCAGAGGGAGTCTGGAGACATGGAGTCTGAAAGGGCCATGTTCACCACCTCCATTGTTGAAGCGGCTGCCCAGAGCTGTGACCGCAAGGTCGTCGGTGCAGCTCATGGTGGCAATTCCCAAACCAAGTGGTGAACACCAGTGGTGAGGGGGGCCATTAAGCTGAAGAAGGAGTCCTATCGAGCCTGGTCAGCTTGTGGGACTCTCAAAGTAGCTGAGGTGTACAGGCAGGTCAAATGGAGTGCAGCTCGGGTGGTTGCTGAAGAAAAAACTAGGGTGTGGGAGGAGTTTGGTGAGGCCCATAGAACAAGACTTTCAGTCGGCCTCGAAGAGATTCTGGCAAACTGTCTGGTGGCTCAGGAAGAAAGAAGCAGCTCCCTGTCCACACTGTGTATGATACGGATGGGGCGCTGCTGACTTCGACTGGGGATATTGTCGGGTAGTGGAATGAATACTTTGAGGATCTCCTCAATCCCACTGACATGCCTTCCACAGAGGAAGCAGGGCTTGTGGATGAGGGGGACGACTCACCCATCACAGGGGCTGAGGTTGCCAATGTGGTTAAAAAGCTCCTTGTTGGCCAGGCCCCAGGGGTGGATGAGATTCACCCTGAGTACCTCAAGGCCCTGGATGTTGTAGGGTTGTCATGGTTGATACACCTCTGCAACGTTGCGTGGAGGTCGGGGACAGTGCCTTTGGCATGGCAAACTGGGGTGGTTGTTCCTCTCTTCAAGAAAGGGTACCAGAGGGTGTGCTCCAACTTTAGAGGAATCACACTCCTCAGCCTCCCTGGAAAGGTATATGCCAAGGTACTGGAGAGGAGAGTCTGACTGTTAGTCCAACCTCGGATTCAGGAGGAACAATGTAGTTTTCATCCTGGCCATGGCACATGGAACCAACTCTTTACCCTCTCAAGAATCCTCGAGGCTTCGTGGGAGTTTGACCAACCAGTTTACATGTGTTTTGTGGACTTGAAGAAGGCATTTGACTGCGTTCCTCGTGGTTTTTTGTGGGAGGTGCTCTGGGAGAATGGAGTTTCGGGCTTGTTGTTACGAGGTATCTGGTCTCTATACGACTGTTGTGAGAGTTTGGTTCGTATTGCCAACACTCGGTCGGACTCATTCCCAGTGAGACTTGGACTCTGCCAGGGCTGCCCTTTATCACCGATCCTGTTCATAATTTTTAGGGAAAAGATTTCTAGGTGCAGCCAGGGAATGGAGGGTGTCATGCGGGGTGACTACAGGATCTCATCTCTGTTGTTTGCAGATGATGTTGTCCTGTTGACTTCATCCAGCAATGACCTACAGGTCTTACTGGGATGGTTTGCCACTAAGTATGAAGCGACTAGGATGAGAATCAGCACCTCCAAGTCTGAGTCCATGGTCCTCAGCCGGAAAAAGGCACATTGTCCTCTCTGGGTTGGGGACAAGCTCCTGCCCCAAGTGGAGGAGATTCGGTATCTCAGGGTCTTTTT
Source organism: Pholidichthys leucotaenia (assembly GCA_020510985.1). NCBI lineage: Eukaryota > Metazoa > Chordata > Actinopteri > Cichliformes > Pholidichthyidae > Pholidichthys > Pholidichthys leucotaenia. The sequence continues at coordinate 213,114,346 of CM035836.1, forward strand.
CATGAGTATGGGGAGAATGGAGCGAGAGATTGACAGAAGACGGATCAGAGCAGCATCTGCAGTGATGTGGATGTTGTACTGGTTCGTTGTGGTGAAGAGGGAGCTAAGCTCTAAGGCAAAGCTGTCGATTTACCAGTCAATCTACGTTCCTACCCTCACCTATGGTCACGAGCTTTGGGTAATGACTGAAAGAATGAGATCATGGATGCAAGTGGCTGAAATGAGCTTTCTTCTTAAGATTGCTGGACTCACCCTCAGAGATAGGGTGAGAAGCTTAGTCATCCGAGAGAGGTTCAGAGTAGAACCGCTGCTCCTCCACACTGAAAGGAGCCAGTTGAGGTTGTTTGGGCATCTGATCAGGATGCTTCCTGGACGCCTCCCACTTGAGGTGTTTCGGGCACGTTCCACTGGGAGGAGACCCCGGGGCAGACCCAGGACTCACCGGAGCGACTACATCTCCCAGCTGGTCTGAGAACACCTTGGTATCCTCTCTGAAGAGCTGGAGCGGGTGGCTGGGGAGAGGGAAGTCTGGGCTTCTCTGCTTGAACTGCTGCCTCCGCGATCCAGACCTCTGGAAAAGCAGTAGAAGATGGATGGATGGATGGTTTTGGTACCGGCCCAAAATTTCACAATTTTAGATTAGATTAGATTCAACTTTATTGTCATTACACATGTATGAATACAAGGTAACGAAATACAGTTTAGCATCCAATCAGAAGTCCAAAGGACAGCAGTGCAGTATATACAGTAATTGACAGTATGTACAATTTAAGCAAATATATACGGATAGGTCAGTGTAGAAAGTTGGAGTGCAATTATATATACAGTGGGGCAAAAAAGTATTTAGTCAGCCACCAATTGTGCAAGTTCTCCCACTAAAAAGATGAGAGAGGTCTCCAATTTTCATCATAGGTATACCTCAACTATGAGAGACAAAATGAGAAAAAAAAAATCCAGAAAATCCCATTGAAGGACTTTTAATGAATTAATTGGTAAATTCCTCAGTAAAATAAGTATTTGGTCACCTACAAACAGAGGGCAATGGATCAGCGTTCTCTCCGCGCCTTCCGCCAGTACCCGAGCTTGCCCGGGGAAGCTAATGATCCTACCAGCAGACTAAATTCGAAGAGACGATGCCTCAGTGCCAAGTCAAAGAAGAATCCTAATCACAGTCCCAAAGCCGAAAGCAAACAGCCCCGAGAGCACCTTGCGGTAGGACCTGTCCTTCGCATACTACAACTAAACGTTGAAGGCCTATCTGCAGCCAAGCAAAGCCTTATCAATGTCCTCGCCTTCCAACACTCGATAGATGTAATCTGCCTCCAAGAGACCCATTTTGGCACAGAAGAAGCTGGCCACTACACCATCAATGGCTTTGACCTCTTGTGATATGTTCCACATGCCAAACATGGACGTGCCACCTGAACACACACGTGCACACGTGTGCGTTCTGACATAGTTGAAGTAAATCACCTGACAACAACACATTTCTCAGACACCATAATCATTGGTGGCTTCCATATTGTCAATGTGTACAAGCCCCCTAGTGCCAACTGGGATCTGCAGGTCTTACCCACCCTACCCCACCCTGCCATCTATGTGGGGGACTTTAACAGCCATCACCCTGACTGGGGGTACCCAGCAGTGGATAGTGACGGGGAGGTACTTTCAGACTGGGCATCTAGAAATGATCTCGCTCTGATACACGACCCCAAACAAAGAGGAACCTTTCACTCTGCTAGGTGGAAGAAGGACTATTCTCCTGACCTGTGCTGGGTCAGCTCTTTGAATGGGACCCCATATCCTACACAGATCCTCATTCTTGACGATTTTCCACGCAGCCAACACCGGCCCCTGCTTGTACACATTGGCCTACAACTTCCAGTCATAAACAGCCCAAGGAAGATGCGCTGGAACTTCCGCAAAGCCAACTGGAAGAATTCAGTGAAACCCTGGATCGGAGTGCTGTTACCATCCCACTCCATACCATCTCTGTAGATGAAGCATACAACCGCTTCTGCAGCGCAATCTTCAAGGCTGCTCACACTGCAATCCCACAAGGCTACCGACCCCTCTATGTCCCATGCCTGGACGGAGAAAGCGCTGCCCTCATACAATCCTATCAAACATCAGGGGACCCAGAGATAGCAGACCATCTCATTGAATCGCTAAGTACAGCCCGGTGAAAGAAATGGGAGGAGACAGTTGCTGACCGGAGCTTGACCCACTCTAGCAGGAAATGTTGGAGCCTCATCCGTCGCCTAGGAGCTGCACAGAAGCCCCCTAGCCAAAGACGAGCATCTGTCACACCCAACCAAGTTGCATCCCACCTACTGACCATCGCCAAAGCACCCCAAGACAAAGACACCAGAAGGGCAGTTACACCTGAGCTAAAAAAAACACCAAAAAATGCCCGTAGAGGAAACAAACCCTGAACCCTTCGAGGCTGCTGAACTGGAGAAAGTCCTACAGGGCCTGAAATGTGGAAAGGCAGCAGGATACGACAACATCTTCCCAGAATTCATGAAAAATCTTGGCCCCTGAGCCCTAACCTGGTTGACACAACTCTACACAAGGATCATACAAACAAACTCGATCCCAAAGAAATGGCGGACAGCAAAGGTCATTGCCATACCAAAACCTGGCAAAGACCACAAACTACCAGCAAGCTACCGCCCAATCTCCCTACTCAGCGTTCCTTATAAAATCATGGAGCGCCTAATACTGCAACGTATTTCCCCAGGAATAGAGGAAATTCTAAGTGTGGATCAAACAGGTTTCCGCAAGGACCGCAGCACAGGAGAACAAGTACTGGCCCTAACCACCTTCATCGAAAATGGCTTTGAGAGCAGACAGGGGCTGTGTTTCTTGATCTTACAGCCGCCTATGATGTGGTCTGGCACAAAGGCCTCCTCCTGAAACTTACAAAGGCGATCCCTGCCTGGGCAACAGCAATTATAAAAACCCTGTTGACCAACCGAAGGTTCAGAGTCCACCTCGGTCAGAACACAAGCGCATGGAGAACGCAGAAAAACGGATTCCCACAAGGCTCAGTTCTAGCTCCAACCCTGTTCAACCTCTACATAAATGACCTGCCCACTACAAAATCCCGCAAATTCATCTATGCAGACGACATCTGTTTGGCGCTCCAAGCACCAGACTTTGAGTCACTGGAACGGGTGCTCACAGAAGATCTTGCCAAACTGGATCAGTTTTGCAAAACCTGGCACCTAAAACCAAGCCCAGCAAAAACTGTCTCCACTGTATTCCATCTCCACAATGTAAAAGCTGCCAGAGAATTAAACATCCACCTGAGCGGACTCAAGCTTAAGCATGCCTCAAATCCAACCTACCTTGGAGTGACCCTTGACAGGACCCTGTCCTTCAAGGAACATTTAAATGGGACAGCTGCTAAGGTGAAGGCACGAAACAACCTGCTCTGCAAGCTCGCTGCTGCAAAATGGGGGGCGGCAGCCTCCACCCTGCGCACCTCAGCATTGGCCCTTTCATACTCTGTAGCAGAATATTGTGCCCCTGTCTGGTCCAGGTCATCCTACACACATCACCTAGACACCCAGCTCAACACAACCATGAGAACCATAGCTGGGACAGTCCGCTCAACACCACTCCCCTGGCTCCCTGTACTGTCAAACATAGCCTCCCCACACATCCGGCGAGCAGCACTAACTCAAAGGATGCTTCAAAAAGCCAAAGACTCTCCTCACTTACCAATCCATGCAGATACACTACACCCACTGCCTGACTCCCATCCAGACGGCCGATTTGGAAAAACCCTCCTCCAGCTGACTTCACCATCCAGACAGCTTGGCAAGAGGAATGGGAGACCAAGGAGGTCCCAAACAAACACCTGGTGACAAACCCCAACCAACAGGTCCCGGGCACCAACCTCCCAAGGAGACAGTGGTCTACACTCAATCGCTTCAGGACTGGACATGGCCCCTGCTTGGCCAGCCTTCACAGATGGGGCAGTAGCCCTAGCCCACTGTGCACATGTGGAGAGAAGCAAACAATGGAACACATCATAGAGGCTTGCCCGCTCCAAAGACTGGAAGGAGGATTACACACCCTCCATACAGCAAACCAGGAGGCAACTGCTTGGCTTGAGGACTTTGCATTCGCTAAATAAATAAATAATAAAACCTACAAACAAGCAAGATTTCTGGCTCTCACAGACCTGTAACTTCTTCTTTAAGAGGCTCCTCTGTCCTCCACTCGTTACCTGTATTAATGGCACCTGTTTGAACTCGTTATCAGTATAAAAGACACCTGTCCACAACCTCAAACAGTCAGACTCCAAACTCCACTATGGCCAAGACCAAAGAGCTGTCAAAGGACACCAGAAACAAAATTGTAGACCTGCACCAGGCTGGGAAGACTGAATCTGCATTAGGTAAGCAGCTTGGTGTGAAGAAATCAACTGTGGGAGCAATTATTAGAAAATGGAAGACATACAAGACCACTGATAATCTCCCTCAGTCTGGGGCTCCACGCAAGATTTCACCCCGTGGGGTCAAAATGATCACGAGAACGGTGAGCAAAAATCCCAGAACCACATGGGGGGACCTAGTGAATGACCTGCAGAGAGCTGGGACCAAAGTAACAAAGGCTACATCAGAAAAACACTACGCCGCCAGGGACTCAAATCCTGCAGTGCCAGACGTGTCCCCCTGCTTAAGCCAGTACATGTCCAGGCCCGTCTGAAGTTTGCTAGAGAGCATTTGGATGATCCATAAGAGGATTGGGAGAATGTCATATGGTCAGATGGAACCAAAATAGAACTTTTTGGCAAAAACTCAACTTGTCGTGTTTGGAGGAGAAAGAACACCATACCTACTGTGAAGCATGGGGGTGGAAACATCATACTTTGGGGCTGTTTTTCTGCAAAGGGACCAGGACGACTGATCCATGTAAAGGAAAGAATAAATGGGGCCATGTATCGTGAGATTTTGAGTGAAAACCTCCTTCCACCAGCAAGGGCATTGAAGATGTAACGTGGCTGGGTCTTTCAGCATGACAATGATCCCAAACACACCGCCCGGGCAACGAAGGAGTGGCTTCGTAAGAAGCATTTCAAGGTCCTGGAGTGGCCTAGCCAGTCTCCAGATGTCAACCCCATAGAAAATCTTTGGAGGAAGTTGAAAGTCTGTGTTGCCCAGCGACAACCCCAAAACATCACTGCTCTAGAGATCTGCATGGAGGAATGGGCCAAAATACCAGCAACAGTGTGTGAAAACCTTGTGAAAACTTACAGAAAACGTTTGACCTCTGTCATTGCCAACAAAGGGTATATAACAAAGTATTGAGATGAACTTTTGTTATTGACCAAATACTTATTTTACAGAGGAATTTACCAATTAATTCATTAAAAATCATTCAATGTGATTTTCTGGATTTTTTTTTCTTATTTTGTCTCTCATAGTTGAGGTATACCTATGATGAAAATTGGAGACCTCTCTCATCTTTTAAGTGGGAGAACTTGCACAGTTGGTGGCTGACTAAATACTTTTTTACACCACTGTATGTGTATACAGTTTGAAGAAGCACGGGGGGGAGGGGGGTGTTAAAGGGGAGAGAAGTGGAGGTTCAGCAGGGAACTAAGTTCAATAGCGTGACAGCTGTTAGAAAGAAGCTGTTCCTAAACCTGCTGGTTCTAGTCCGAAGGCTTCTGAAACGCCTTCTGGAGGGGAGAAGCTGGAACAGTCCATGAGCAGGATGGGTGGAGTCCCTAAGAATGCTGCGTGCCCGGCGCAGACATCTTTTCCTGTAGACGTCCTCTATAGTTGAAAGTGGAGTCCCTGTGATGCGTTGGGCTGTTTTCACCACCCACTGTAGCGCCTTATGGTCAGCGACAGAGCAACTCCCATACCAGACTGTAACACAGTTGGTCAGGGTACTCTCTATCACGCAGCGGTAGAAGTTGCCCAGGATGTCAGCTGACAGATGGTTCTTCTTCAGTGTCCTCAAGAAGAAAAGGCGCTGATGGGCCTTCTTGATCAGGCTGGTGGTGTTAACTGACCAGGACAGGTCCTCCGAGATGTGGGTCCCCAGGGATTTGAAGCTGGAGACACGTTCAACAGCCATGCCGTTGATATGGATGGGGTCATGTGTCTCTCCCCTCTCCTTCTTGTAGTCCACTATGAGCTCTTTGGTTTTGCTGGTGTTAAGGAGCAGGTTATTGTCAGCACACCAAGTAGCCAAGTGCTCAACCTCTGCCCTGTAGTCTGACTCATCGTTGTCTCTGATGAGTCCGATCACCGTGGTGTCATCAGTCGGCGCATATCAAGAAAGTTCATCTTTCTGAATTATGTTGCAAAAGAGAAAAAAAAAGTTTTTTTTTCACTATATTCTACTTTACTTGGATGCAGTACTGTGCATGTATTAATTGCACAATATTTACTAGAGTGTACATAGAGAGCTCATAACTCTACAGAGGCTGCAATGAAGAAGTGGAAAAAGTGATCCAGAATCCACATACTGATCCTGATCTGGCCCCAAATCTATCAGGTTCATCCTTGGCCCAAGAAGCTAATCTGATGGAAATGTAAGATTTAAGATTTTGTGTAATTCATGCTAGCAGAAAGACAGAAATGATCACATTAGCTCCTTGGTGGAGGTAAACAATGCTTTATTATTATTATTATTATTATTATTATTATTATTATTATTATTATTATTAACAGTTATTGTAAAGACACTAGTGTATCTCAACACTTCCATACTACAAAAAAACAAAACTCATACTTAAAGCAAATAATTTTTGAAATGTACCTGTCTTTTCAATCATTGACCCAACTGGTGAGGTTGGTTCAAACATGTTATCAGTATGAATGCCGCCACGATGAGAAAAGACCCTTTCTCGCACATCAAGTTGCCCTTGAGGAGCGATGTGAAGAATGAGTCCACAAGGCCAAGAACGCGTTATGTTACTGCTGTCCTGCTGCTGCACAAAAGCCAAGTCCTCTTGCTTAAGAAAACTGAGGGTGGAGAAGACAGAGGGACACAGAGAGACAGACGGGCGCCATCACCCTCATTTATGCACTCTGAGCTTTTCGGGGAAAAGCCGTATGCCTGCTGTTTTATTGCTAAGGCCTGACTGACTTCCAAGGGCACTTAGAGGAGTCCAGTCATTGGAGTTGCACTCCACTTGCTCACTTCAGCCCCAGAGGAGGCCGCAGGAGCGGGAGGGAAAGCCCCTGAGAGAATGTTGTTAGTGTCCTCCTTTGGGCTGATTTAGCTGTTTTCTTTTTCGCCTCCTATTGAACGATAAGCATCGGCTAAACCAGCAAGATGAATGTGTGTGTTTACACACACATTGTGTTTAAAAAAGAAAGTGTGTGTGTGTGGGGGGGGGGGGGGTCGCGCAGTGGGAGGAATGTTCTCTTTGTCTTCTTTGCAGTGCAGGAACTGTGAAGAAAAGCAGCCAAGAAGAGCGTGTACCCATATAAATCAGGTTACTAGTAGCAACTGCACATATACATAACGTTGTTGCAATTCCCCTCTTCCTGCTCATTTCTTCAGTCTAGTACCACCTATAGAAGAGATGTGAAAAATGTGGCTCCACAATCATATCTGGCTTTTTGTCCAAACAAGTGCTTATGGCCTTGACAAGAAAATAAAACAATACAAATTTAAGATAAAAAAGATGTATTTACCAAAAAAAGGGAAATATATACTTTTATATGAAAAAGTTGAAAATTTGTCCTTAAAAGCTGCACATTCATAAGAAAACGGTTACAGGTTTGTGAATCAAAAGTGGCAAATTTTAGATAGATAGATAGATAGATAGATAGATAGATAGATAGATAGATAGATAGATAGATAGATAGATAGATGTACTTTATTGATCCCAAACTGGGTGTAGGACAGTTGCAAATTTATTTTGTTTGTTTAACCAGTTATTTTGCTCCGTTGAGAAAAATAGTCCCTGCTGAATGTACCCAGTTAACTGGTGCTAAGCACCTCAGTGAGAATAATGCAGAAATGAATAGCCTATTGTTATTTCACACACATGTAACCCATTTAAATATTGTCTAGTGCAGAAGTCAGGTTCAGGATCAGGTTCAGGTTACTTTATTTGTACCCGTAGGTAGATTTGTTTTGCAGTCAGGTGACATCGTTTTAGACAAATATTTACAAACCACAATTACATTCAACATGAACACAAACACAGGCACACATGAAGCTGACTATAGACACGGTAAAACTACTCAAGGTTCCACCAATCAGGACATAAGACAAAGGGATAAGAGAAAAAACAAAGAGATAAGAGAGAAGGGTCACATTAAAAAAGTTAAAACCTAAGTCAAAGAGATTAAAAACTCAATAAAAGTCTAAATCCCAATAAAAGATTTGAAACCCAAATAAAAAACCTACAAAAATAAATAAATATAAAATACAAATTGATAAATAGATAACTAAATTATGTGCAATATATTGGTACATCTTGTTCAACTCTTTGACAGCAGCAGGAACAAAGCTGTTTTTGTAGCGCTGGGTTTTACATTTTGGGACAACAAACCTCCGTCTGGAGGGAAGAAGCTGAAAGTGGCAGTGCAAAAGGTGGGAGTCATCATTTAAAATGGAGGTAGCAATCCTCTGTACTTGTCTGGTGTACAGGGATGTCAGGCTCATCTGTGACTCACCAAGCAAATGACTGGACCATCTAACTACCTGGTCTAAGGATTTCCTCTGTTTCAGTTTTATCTGACCAAACCATGACACTAAAGAAAAGGATAAAACAGATTCAATAAAAGCCCGATAAAACATTGACATTATGGTTCGGTCAATTTGGAAGCGTGCGAGTTTCCTAAAACAATGCAAATGTTGCTGACCCTTTTTGCACACCCTTTCACAGTTCTCTTCAAAGTTTAGATTACTATCAATAATCGTCCCAAGATATTTATAAGATTGTACACATTCGGTGGTCTGGCCTTTTAGTACAGTGACTCCGTGCCTGGGAGTTTTATTTCTAAAGTCAATAATCATATCTTTAGTTTTTGTCGTATTCAGCTGCAGGTAGGAATCCTCACACCAGTGAACAAATCATCAACTACTGGGCCGTGGCCACTCTCACCATCCTGAAGGAGACTGACAATAACTGAATCATCAGCATACTTTATAATGTGTCTGTTGTCATGTCTGCTCCGACACATGTTTGTGTACAGGATGAAGAGTAGTGGTGACAACACACACCCCTGAGGAGAGCCAGTAGAAGAACAGTTTTGGTCAGACAATGTACCATTGACCCTTACTCTCTGTGTCCTGTTGGTTAAAAAATCCAGAATCCAACCCACCAGATTATTACTCAAATCAAATTGTTGCAGGAGTCTTTCAACTAAAATATGAGGTTGGATTGTATTAAAAGCAGAAGAAAAGTCCACAAATAAAAGCCTGGTGTGTGTCTCATTAAAATCCAGATGTTTAAAAAGCATGTTAAGCAGAGTGACAGTGGCATCCTCCACTCCTCTGTGAGGCCTATAGGCAAATTGCAAAGGATCCAATGCATGCTCAGTCTGCTCAAAATCTGACCAGGACCTCAAATCTGACAAGTTTTTCAAAAGGTTTCATTAAAATTGAAGTCAAGGCAACTGGTCTAAAATCATTTACCATTTTAGGACAGCTGGATTTTGGAACAGGGACAACCACAGCATCTTTCCAGACTATAGGCACATTATTTGTCTTTTGTTCTTATTAAAGACAAAAATAGAATAGAAAGGAGATGTCTTTACCTTCTTAACATGTTTCGACTGTACACTGCAGCCTTTGTCAGAAGAGTCAGCTGATTGCTGCCAGGTGACATTTATCAGCTGACTTTCGTAGGCGGGGCCAGCTCAGCAGATCTGTCAGATCCACCGAGCCGGCCCCACCTTCCGCCGTCAGATGGTCTCTGGAGAATGTGATCCCAGGTGTGGGAAAGCATAAAGGTCCCCTCATCTCGGTTCATGGTGTCTTTTCCCCACTTCCTGATTTCTATGGCCTCCTTGATCCAGTGTTTGTGTCTGTTGCTCTCTGATCCAATAATTTTTGCGTTGTCCCAGCTCATGATGTGATTATTTCTTTTGCAGTGATTTGATCTAGCTGATTTTAATGTTTCTTGTTCCGCCTTTTCTTTTTGTGATCTTGTGAGTCATCCTTGTGTTTCCTTCTCACATTCCTTCTGGTGTTCTTTTTTCCTTGTGGTGAATGATCTTCCAGTTTCTCCAATGTAGGTTTTGTTGCATGATCTGCATGATATTTCATATATTACATTGCATTTTTTGTCTTGTTCTATTTTGTCCTTGGGGTGTACTAATGATAACTGTCTTAATGTTTTGTGTGGTTTTACTGCTGTGTTTATTTTGTATTTTTTCATGATCCTTTGAATTGGTTCTGTTATCCTTCAGATGTATGGTATAGTTATTGTGTCCTTGTTTTTGATTTCGGCTTTTGTTCTGTGTCTTGTTTCCTGTTTGTTTTCTTTGTTTTTGACTTGTTGTTTCCCTTTTTTTTATGGCCCATGCTGGATATTGGCAGTGTATGAGTGCATGTTTTATGTGGTTTTCATCCTCCTGTCTGTCTTCTTGGTCTGTGATGATGGTGGCCCGCTCGTATAACGTCCTGACAACTGATAGCTTGTGTGCTGTGGGGTGTTCCGATCTCCATAGTAGGTATTGATCTGTGTGGGTTGGTTTCCTGTAGACTGTGATTTTTATACTGCCGTCATAGTTGTGATGGATTTTCATGTCCAGAAAGGCTATGGTGCCATTTTCCTCCTCTTCGTGTGTGAATTTTATATTCCCAGTGCTGTCCGTGCTGTTCAGATGGTCAGTGAGTTCTTGTGTGTGTCCTTTCCTTATTTTTTCCAGAATGTCATCCACGTATCTCTTCCAAAAGGTGGGTTTGCATTGTGTAGTTGCTGTGTTGATGGCTTTGTTTTCCAGATCCTCCACGAAAAAGGAGGATAATAAATAATTAAAAGAAGACAAAATGAACCTACTTGAGCTATAGGCACATGTTGTGTCTGTAAGGACTTATTAAAAATGTAGGGAAACACTGGACTCAGTTCATGTGCACAGGACTTTACCAAGTGCCCACATATATTACCAGGGCCCTGACTTTTGTTTACTTTCACAGCACAGAACGCCCTTTTAACATCCTGCAACTCAATATTAAAGTGCTGATTGTCTTTGAGTTTCTGTTTCAAATCTTGGGTTTCTGTGCTAAAATCAAAAGAATCAAAATGACCATAAAACAATTAAGAGCATTAGCCAGCTCTGTGTCTGAATTAAAACCATCTAAAAACACACGATTACTGCACTCTGTGCTCTGAAGGCCTGCAATAGTATTCATACTGGCCCAGGCTGAACCAAGCTTCTTTGCTGCCATCTTGCTTTCCAATTCTGATTTATAATTCTGTTTTGCTCTTAAAATTTCGGACTTCAGCTCTTTTGTGGCAACCCGCAGCTCAGAAACGACCCCCTGTTTAAAGGCAAGTGCTTTCCTCTGTAAGCAGGATTTAACTGATTTAGTAACCCATGGCTTATTGTTGGGATATATTTTGACACATTTACGTGGAACGATCATATCCCTGCAAAAAGCCATGTAAGAGCATGTGACCTCCACCAAAGAGTCCAAATCATCCCCACAGGACAGTGTGAACACCTCCCAGTCCATACAGTTAAAACATTCCTGGAGGCAGAGCACTGAATCATCTGTCCAAACGTTTATGTCCCTGGTCTTTGTCTTCTCTCTTTTGAGAGCAGTTTTATATGTGGGCAGCAAATGTACACAGTTGTGATCTGAGGATCCTAAAGGAGGGAGGGGAAGAGATTTGTAGGCCCCTTCTATAGAACCGTAGCACAGGTCCAATGTCTTTTCTCACCTGGTTGGGCAGGAGACGTACTGATAAAAGTTTTTAAGTGTCTTCTTTAAAGACACATGGTTAAAATCCCCAAGGATAAAATTTCGAGCCTCTGGGGAAATCGACTGCAACCGCTGTATCACATCAAAGATGGTGCTGGAGGTGGAGGCAGCATCTGCCCTCGGGTGAATGTACACAGTCGTTATGAAAAGTTGGGGGAACTCACGGGGCAGATAAAAGGGGCGTAGTGATATCGACAGAAGCTCTACATCTGGTGTACAGATGTGGAGATGTCAGTGTTTATGCATACTGTTGCATCCATAATTAGGCAAATAATGAGAAAGTGGTAACGCAGTTTACAAAGCTTTATTCAGGATACAACTACAGACGTGGACAAAATTGTTGGTACCAATCTGTTAATGAAAGAAAAACCCACAATGGTCACAGAAATAACCTGAATCTGACAAAAGTGGTAATAAATAAAATTTCTATGAAAATTAATCAATGAAAATCAGACAATGCTTTTGAATTGCGGTTCAACAGAATTATTTTAAAAAACAAACTCATGAAACAGGCCTGGACAAATATGATGGTACCCTTAACTTAATATTTTGTTGCACAACCTTTTGAGGCAATCACTGCAATCAAACAATTTCTGTAATTGTCAATGAGACTTCTGCACCTCCCAGCAGGTATTTTGGCCCACTCCTCATGAGCAAACTGCTCTAGTTGTCTCAGGTTTGAAGGGTGCCTTCTCCAGACAGCATGTTTCAGCTCCTTCCACAGATGTTCAATAGGATTTAGATCAGGGCTCATAGAAGGCCACTTTAGAATAGTCCAGTGTTTTGCTCTTAGCCATTCTTGGGTGTTTTTAGCTGTGTGTTTTGGGCCATTATCCTGTTACAAGACCCATGACCTGCGACTGAGACCAAGCTGTCTGAGACTGGGCAGCACATTTCTCTCTAGAATACTTTGATAGCCTTGAGATTTCATTGTACCCTGTACAGATTCAAGACACCCTCTGCCAGATGCAGCAAAGCAGCCCCAGAACATAACACAACCTCCTCCATGTTTCACAGTAGGGACAGTGTTCTTTTCTTGGTATGCTTCATTTTTGTGTCTGTCAGCATAGAGCTGATGTGCCTTGCCAAAAAGTTGCAGTTTTGTCTCGTCTGTCCATAGGACATTCTCCCAGAAGCTTTGTGGCTTGTCAGCATGCAGTTTGGCAAATTCCAGTCTGGCTTTTTTATCATTTGTTTTCAACAGTGGTGTCCTCCTTGGTCGTCTCCCATGAAGTCCACTTTGGCTCAAACAATGACGGATGGTGCAATTTGACACTGATGTACCTTGACCTTGGAGTTCACCATGAATGTGTTTAGAGGTTGTTCTGGGCTCTTTTGTTACCATTCATATTATCCGTCTCCTCCTGCGGCCACGTCCAGCGAGGTTGGCTACAGTCCCGTGGATCTTAAATTTCTGAATAATATGTGCAACTGTAGTCACAGGAACATCAAGCTGTTTGGAGATGGTCTTACAGCCTTTACCTTTAACACGCTTGTCTATAATTTTCTTTCTAATCTTCTGAGACAACTCTCTCCTTTGCTTCCTCTGGTCCATGTTTAGTGTGATATACACCATGTCATCAAACAGCACAGTGACTACTTGTCACCCTTTAAATAGGCTGACTTGTCACGCAGTGACCCTCGTGGGCCACCATAAGATGCCAAAAGTCGCCAGTGAGTTTTGCATTGATGTTTAATATACAAGACACAAGACAATAACACAAACTATGAGCTGCTGTGGCAAAAACACTCACTACGGGAGGCATGGGATTGTAGGAATACACCCAGCCACCTATGATCTTAACGAGAACATGAACAAGAATACATACATGAACCTTGACACGAACGTAGACCAGGAATGTTTGACGATACTACTGCATCAACCTGCTGTCAGCGCCCACTAATAAAGCCGGCAGCTAGCGAGCGGTGATGCAGAACAGCTGATTGGCTTTGACAGCAGGAAGCCCCACCGAGCGCTGTCACAATAAGAGCCCGGGGAGCCAGAATGTAATCCGCTGCTGTCAAAGCCGGCAGAGAAGATGCATGGCCTGAGCTCGGACGAGATCGGCGCTCAGGTCATAACAGTACCATCCCTCCAAGGGCAGGCTCAGAATGCCCATAGACATCCAAGCCCCCCCCCCCCCTCCAGGGTGGGCGGATGGGGCAGGCCCGGCGGGAGAAGATCAAATCACAGACTGTGAACCAGGGCACAAACAATCAAAAAAAAAAAAAAAACAACCCCAAAATACATGAAACACAGTTACACAGGCACAATATCAGAAAAATACAACACTCCTTAAAGCAGAAATCAAGATCAAGACAAGGCAAAAAAAACCAACAAAAAAAACAAAACAAGACAAGGCACGATAACAAAAATACCACACTCTTAAGTCACAAAGCAAATACAACACAGGACAGAAAAAAAAACAAAAAACAGAACAATTACAGGACCAGACTACCACCACGAATGACCTCTACCCTCGACAGTTCAAGACGACCGGCGGAGACCAAACTCCACAGGAACAGTTCAGGCGGTCTCCCCGCGTCCAACGGCCGACGGGTGGTCATGGGGGGCGGACATGACCGGGCGGCTTACCACAGTCCCAGGCCCGGAAAGTCCACTCCTCCGGTGGCCGAACCAGATCACCCAGTAATACACACAACATGTCGGGTGGCCGACCCAAGGCGCCGAACCGGCAAAGCAGTTCCTCGGGCGGTCGACCCACGTCCCTTAGCCACCAGAACCAGGGGAAAACAGCCCGTGGCAGCCTCCCTGGCGAGGTCAAAACATGGGAGAGCCGGGGCGAGCAAAGAAGGACCCCCACGGCCCCCGGCGATGATGAGCAGGGGCGATGACTCCGAAGAGGGGAATGATGGCGAAGATGAGCCTGTACTAAGTCAGGCGGCGAAGGGTCTGCAGCTCCTCCACCGTCCTCGGACCACACCGGTGCTGCACCTCCACTGGACCCCAATTGGGTCCTGGCTGCACCCACGTCGGACCCCGATTGGGCCAAAAAAGCACCTGCGGTGGACCCCGATTGGGCCTTGGGCGCACCCACGTCGGACCCCAATTGAGCCAAAGCAGCTCCCACAATGGACCCCGATTGGGCTTCGGGCGCACCCACGTCGGACCCCGATTGGGCCACAGCAGCTTCCACAAAGGACCCCGACTGGGTCGGCACAGCACCGCTGACGACCTCCGCCCCTGAACCTGGAACCTCCAACACAGCGACCACGACTGGCTCCGCGCCGGTGACACTGCAACAAAGCTTAGAGGACAGAGAAGAACCGGGATCAGCATCACCGGCAGCGACAGAGCCCAGCGAGACAAGTTCGGGCGCAGCAGGCGGCTGCCCTTGACTCGCCTCCCCGAGAGGCAGCTAAAAGTGCTCCAAGACAGGAGAAAGAGACACAAGAGAGAGCACTTGCCTGCATTCGGGTTCTGTCACCGTCCAGGACTTCGTTGATCCAGGTTCAGGGCGAAGACGTTCGTCCGCAGGCTCCCACTCAGCTACGTCGGGCTCCACAGCTGGCATGATGGTTTCCGTAGCCTGAGGTTCCTCTGACGCTGATGTCCACGCCGATGACCCGTATGGTGTGGGGGCAGGGGACCCTTGACCCACTGGCTCCGACCGCCTCAGTGAGGAGACCCGGGGATGCTTCACTGTCGGCACAGGCTCCAGGCCACAGTCCGCTCTTCTCCTCTGTCCATGGTGTGGCTGCGGGGCTGGATCCAGGCTCTCCAGAACCGCAGGCCCCTCCCCTCGTCCGGCGACGTAGGCCTGGCGTCGTGGACCGCTCAGCGGAGGGAGACACAGAGGCAGCAGGTTTGGTTAACACAACTACAGCAGGTGGTAGGAGCTCGGGGGGCTGCGAACCCCGAACTCCACCCCCAGGAGTCAGACAAGGTAGATCACAATTATCATGTAAAGAATGAACTTGCACTCGCCTTTCTCACGGAGGGAGGATGGTGCCTGCTGTAGGGGACATAGTTCCTCCCTCTCCCCGCTGGATGGTAACAGAGGGCCCCCTGGAAGGACGAGGATGAGCCGCTCTCAAAGGTCCACTGACGGGCTTCGCCAGCAGCGGGTCCAGCCGGGGATTCTGCTGAGGTTCATCTTGGCCGTGGCGTCGACGTCTTCGACGGCCCCCGGATGGCGCGAACTCCTGGACTGGATCGAGGACAGGAACGGGATCCTAATATGGGGAGCGAGGATGCCTCCTCCTCTGCTTCCAGCCGTAGTCCTCCTCCACCATACGGAGTATCTCGCGCTGTGCAGCGATGTCGTCCCTCCTCACGCCGACTTCAGGGTGGTTGGCGTAGTGGGGGAGATGATTTAGGACATCCTCAGCGCAGTCCAGGTACCAGCGTACATCGCTGTGATAGTCAAGGAGGGAGGCAGCGAAGAACGTTTCGTCCACATAGTCCAAAGCCTCCGCCAGCTTGTAGTCCCGACTCCAAGTGTGGCCCCTCCACGACGGCATTCTCCTAGCACGCAGTTACCCAGAAAGGGAAGAACTATCGTCCAATTAAAGCAAACACTCACCGGGACGGCGTTTCAGTGTGGCGTCTCCGTTTAGACATCTGGCAGCAGTATACTGTCACACAATGATCCTCGCGGGCCACCATAAGACGCCAAAAGTCGCCAGTGAGTTTTGCATTGATGTTTAATATACAAGACACAAGACAATGACACAAACTATGAGCCGCTGTGGCAAAAACACTCACTACGAGAGGCATGGGATCGTAGGGCTACACCCAGCCACCTACGATCTTAACGAGAACATGAACAAGAATACATACATGAACCTTGAGACGAACGTAGACCAGGAATGTTTGACGATACTGCTGCATCAACCTGCTGTCAGCGCCCGCTAATAAAGCCGGCAGCTAACGAGCGGTTAACGAGCTGGTCCATGTTTAGTGTGGTACACACCATGTCAACAAACAGCACAGTGACTACCTGTCACCCTTTAAATAGGCTGACTGACTGATTGCAAGTTTGTAGACACCTGTGATGTTAATTAGAGGACACATCTTGGTTGAACATGTCCCTATGGTCACATTATTTTCAATCACATTATTTTCAATTATTTTCAATCTTTTCTAGGGGTACCATCATTTTTGTCCAGGCCTGTTTCATGAGTTTGTTTCTTAAAATAATTCTCTTGAACCACAATTCAAAAGCATTGTCTGATTTTCATTGGTTAATTTTCATAGAATTTTATTTATTTCCACTTTTGTCAGATTCAAGTTATTTCTGTGACCACTGTGGGTTTTTCTTTCATTAACAGAGGGGTACCAACAATTTTGTCCATGGCTGTACGTGTTCTAGAATCAAGATTTTGATGCACCAATGAAAGCTGCCTCTGCTCAAATGATACCCAAAAGTTTACCGGCATCCATAAACTCTAGTATTACCAGTGACCTTAACTACAGGAAGGCTTTATCCCATTAATGAATAACAAACTTCATACTAATGTTAGGTGGATACATTTAAATTCCTGCTACGGACTACCACACATACTGCATACACACGCTATGTGCCCTATTTTGACAGTCATCTGGGACTTTTTCACCAGACTTCCTGCCGTACACCAGTGTTTTTGTTAGTTTCTGCCAGCACAGTGTCTGTTTTTTACGCTATGCGTCACGCCATCTAATTAACAGTAGACAATGCAGTCACTTTGCGCTGGAAGGCAGGGAGTCATTTCAAAGGGGTGTTGTGGCGCACAAGCTCATGTGCACTGGTATTATCGTACATGTTAAGACAATGTGCTTTTGATCAGGGAAAAGAAGGTGTGTCATCAGAAGCACATTGTTTAATGGTATTTCAGTGGCATGTTTTGAAATTGTGCAGCTCCGGCGCTCATGAAGAAATAGCATGCACTGGGATTTTCTGTTATTTTAATGGAGAGAATTGTAATCACCTGTCATTTTATTTACAGTAAAACTAAATACACTAAATACACTAAGCACACTTGATACACTAAATGCTTTTTTTATTCCATCCACATTTTTGTTTTCCTGATGTTTCAAACCCATTCGTGTTGGTGTGCTGCATCCGTGTGTACTCAACCTTTCTGCTGATTTTTCAGCCAAGAATTATCTCTTCCCCATTTGTTCTCTCTGAAATAACTAACTGGGCATCAACTGTGATTGATGCCATCCTTATTACCAAGCAGTGTTACTATCGCATGCACTTTCACTCATGCACACGCTCTTTGGCCAGTACCAAACCCATCTTAAACAAGCCCTCATAATCAGAGATCACTTTAGATAATTGCCTCTGTGCATTAAAGGGATAGGCAGGAGTGTTTTTGATTGGATTATCCAAAACACACCTCTGAATAATGAGACCAGCCTCTTTTACACCATGTATCTGGCGGAAAGTTGGTTTAGGCATTGCTGTGATAAGAAAATGAACTTAACCCCTTGCACTCCGGTCAATTTTCCTAAAAACGCCAAAAAATAATGTGCCCAAAGTAAATCGAAAGCTGTTCTTCAACCCTTTGCAGCATCTTCATGGGGTTAGTCTCATTTAAAAGAAAACACTTTGAATTTTTTGGCAAAACAGACATAATCTCTCTAAGTGCTCCGGCCACTGAGTTACAGTCATTTAAACATAGTGAACTTGAAGAAAATAAATTTGGCCTGGGTGTTTTTTTGGATACAAATGCTTGCAAATAACACACAGCTTCAGATCCGGGCTGGAAAATGCAACAGAAATGTAGAACCAAGTGTTATCCAGGTGAGGTCCAAATTTTGTAACAATACCACAAAAAATTAATATATTACACAGCTTTTTCCTCAGGCTGTTCCCAGGCGTTTTGGAACTGTGCCAAATTGTGCCAAATGGCACAGTTTGGAAAAACGTCTGTAACTTTTGAATGATTCAATGTAGAAGCTTCATTTTGGGCTCTAATGAAAGGTCACACTCAGAGCTGTGTCTGTGTGTGTGTGGGGGGGGGGGGGTTGTCCCCCCCCCTCGCTACAGAGGATGGACATCGGCCATCGCTACATGACGGATTAGCCTCATGTGGGATGTGGGACAGCAGCTCAGTCACCGCGGCTCCCCCCCCCCACTTGCTACAGAAGAATAGTCAGGAATAAAGAATAATTTAGCTTATAACACTTTACCTCTTCACAGCAGCGTCCTGGTGAACTTCTCTTCCCCATTGTCAGACAAATGCGACGCTGGTCCGCTCATGGTTCTGGTCTCGCAACCCGATCAAAACATAATTCCATTATTGCGGTTTTGTGCTTCCATGATTGCGGTTTTTGGCGAACAATTTTTCAAAACAAATAACAGTAGTAATTAAAAAAAGACTGGCGAAGGCGTGTGTGTCACTCAGCCTTTGTCGTCAGCCTCCGTCGGTCTATGACCATGGAAGAAATCATAACGTCTACTCTGCTGGAACCAAAACAAAATAAGCACCGCCTGTGGCCGAACATGCGTGAATGGCACTCCCTGTCACACAGGTTGCATTTGTAGATGGTCTCCGTGCTGCTGGGTCTGTGGGGTTCTTCCTGTGGGTCCTTTTTTGATCCGCTCCAGCAGTCAGTCTTCACCCAGCCTTAAAAAAAACAGCTCGCGAACTTCTCTGCTTCAATTGGTTCACTGCATTCACAGCCTTGGTAGGCGGGTCCTTCTGGCTAGGTTTTCAGTCAATGGTTCTTCAAGGTTTCAGAAACCCAATTCAAGGCTCTTATTAGTCAAATGAGAGGTCAATCAGATGAACTAATCTGTTCGCGGCTGTGTCTGCAGCTTTTATTTTCAGTGCGCGCTTGGACGCCATCACCACCTACATCACCATCTACATCATGCGTCCTAGAGCGCACGAGAGTGCCCTCGTGCGCTCTAGGACGCAGAGACGTGCCCACCCGTGGTACTCCGGTCCGGCACAAGAGGTTAAACACCCATAAATGTGTTCCGCATCAGTGAGAACTGATTATGGACCGTGTCGTTGTAATATGGCCCTATGTCGCTGTCAATATTTTAAAAAGGTGCTATTGATGCACTGCCACTGGTTACAAGGCACGGGCAGCATACCCAACTCACGGAGGTCCAGATTTTGAGGACTGTCTCTTTTCAAACAATACCTCTCTGTGGAAATTTTGGTATGCAAAAGCATTACAATTCTCACATATTGCAAGAAGCCACTGATAGAGAAATTTAGAAAAGTCATAAAATTTGAATGAAAATTTAAAAAAAAATACATTTATAAGAAAAATTTGCTAATTTATGAAAAATAACTTGCAAATTTATAAATAATATTTTTTTAATGGTTGAAAATTTAGGAGAAAAAAGTTGGGAGTTTACAGCAAAAAAGTAGTAAATCTGAGAAGAAAAAGAATGTTACAAAATTATTAGAAAAGTTAGCTTTTCTTTTTTTTTTGAAAAAAGAAAAAAAAATCTACTATTACTATTTTTTTGCCAGATGGGAATACTTTCATTTATTTTTACATGCATTTTAAGGCTTGGATATGTTATGCAAGCTTGAGTGGATTTGGGGGGCAAAAGGTATTATGTTAAATGTTTCCTTTCATTTTTGATTCATGTCTTCATTCCCACAACTTTCACCCCCAACTACTCTCCATCTCTCTGACTCCTTATCAAAGAGAAACAGATTCCTTCAGTTGCAAGGTCATTCCTCCCCAGCAACAATGAGGCAGCTCTTGGCTTCCACAGCACAGGCTTGAGGTCTCTTATTCAGGCCTGGATACAGTAGCGGGGGAAAGAGTTATGGTGGGAGAAGAGGCGGTTGAAGGTGGATGCAAAGGCCAAGTATGTGAGAAAACGAATCAGGAGAAAGGACAGAAACAGTGGTTAACCGAGATGTGAGAGCAACCTGGAAAAACCTCATTACAGCTTATTAAACAGGCAATCCAACCAGCGGGTGAGCTCATTCTCAATGAAGGCAGTGGGGATAACTTCCTACAGGCTTATGGCTTATTACTTCCTGTCCCTTTGCTGTAGAACTATTGTTTAGCTTCAGTGTGAAGTCATGCACTGCTGCGCCAAGCCCAACCTCCGATATGCACAATATTGGCTATTGTCCCTGTTTTTGCCCGTTCACCAACAGAACAGGCAACTGGCATTCTGCTCTGTAGAACAATTGGATACCAAAGTAGTTCCAAGTACGGTTTATAATAATTAAATAGAAGTCATTTTCTCAAGATTTTGAGAGACTTTTTCCAACTCTATTTAATGATCTAAAACTGCTGGCTATACAAAAAGACTACAGATAACCACTATTCCCAGCTTTGCTACAGGGATTTCACATCATGTGCTTTGCTTTGGGGCATAGGACTGGTAATAGAGCGTATCATCTTAGTCCTTAAAGCCACCCTGAAGAAGACAAACTCTTGTATTGTTTCTGTCCTGATAGAACAATCCATCTGGTTAATCTGGTTAATGTGATTTAACTTGTTTTGAAGCAATGGTATTTGATCAAATTTTACATGTAAATATAGAGCACAGTGGATATAAAAAGTCTACACTGCCATTTAAAAAAGATAGGATTTGTGATGTAAAACAGCAAGACCACAGTAATTGCAAAGTTCTTTCCCTCCGTTAATGTGAAATATAACTTACACAATTCAACTCAAAAACAAACCTTTCTTAGAGGGAAAATGTATTTAAAATGTTCAAGCTGGTTAGAAAAGTGTGAAAACCCCTTAAACTAATACTTTGTAGAAGCACCTTTTGATTTTAATTACAGCATTCATTCATTCTGGGTGCACATCTGTCATCAGTTAAAGTGACTGATTAAAGTTCAGCTGTCTGAGCAGGACTTTCTTAAAGAAAAGAGCAGATAACATTTAACTACTTGACAAATGTACAAGGACAAAGGCAGGATTACCCAACAAATAACCCAACAAATGTTTAAATAAACACAGGTATAAAAAAGGAAGGAAATGAAGAGCTTTGGGTGGATTGTAAATCAGAAAACAACAAAATTTAACATTAATCCAGTCATCATAGCCGTTTCCTCGATAAGGCAATGAATGCAAATGGTACAGGTCCCCCCCAGCTGCTGAGGTGGCCAAACACAGAGTGCACAATATCAGTCATCAGGAAATTCAATATCTTGCATAGGCCCCCAAAAACTAGGAAGCAGCCCTTCTGGTCAATATTAGTCAAACAGTAAGATAATCAGGAGTGCATAGATACTTCCAGATGCCAGTAGACTTAACATTATTAGAAAAGAAGAACAAAGGTAAGAAAGTAATCCTTTACTTTTTTTTTCTTTTACCATTTTTCGTATGTTCAAAAAAAAAGGATTATCCAAAGGTGCCCAAACCAAGGACACCACTAAAAGTGGGGTTACTGATATACCTGTCAAACAGTCAAAGTGAAATAAAGACCATAATAAAGCAGAAAATGACGAAAATAATGGGATGAAGGAAAAAAAGGACAATGGTTATATCACAGCTTAGATTTGGGCATACAGGTTTAAATAGCACGCTACTCATTATAAGAAAACATTACATGGGCCAATGTCACTATAATGGGAAAATGAAGCAGTAGGGCATGTCAGAAGCATGAGCATGAGAGAAGACGACTAACTCATAATCTTAATACAATGAAAGTTATGCTGGATCTCATTGATTTATTACAAAAGAACTGAAAGTATAAGTTATGAGGTTTATCTGAGACATTTATTTGGGAGGCTATGAGAAGGGTTTTTTTTTTTTTTTTGAGCAACATTTTAGTCCACACTCCATACCAGTTGGCAGTAATGCACCAATTCATTGCTTGCCAACCACTAATAAACACCAAGAAGAAGAAGGACTTTCTATTAAAAAATAAAATAGTAGCGGAATGGACTAAGAAATTGGAGATTTAAGTTATCAATATCAAAATCCCAGGTATTATGTTCCCCTAAGCAGCAAAAATCATTTTCATTGAAACTATATGGTCCAACACTTGACTAAGTCAGAGTAGCTGGGTTTCTTGAAGTTATCTTTGATGAGAAACTTGTGTTGAGACAACACATACTGTAGATAAATAGGAAAATGCAAGAAAATCAACAATTTTCTGCGTTGCTTGGCAGGATGGGGACAACAAAGTCATCATTGGTAAACATTTACTGGGCACTTGTGAGAGCAACATTGGATTATGGTTGTGTAGCCTATATGTCAGCAGTGGAAAGTAACCTTAAAAAAATTAGATTTGGAACTGCACAGGTGCAAAGAATATGCTGTGGGACAGTCAAAACCTCTCCAGGAGCTGCCATGCAGGTTGAGATGGGAGAAATGCTGTTAAGGTGCGTTCAGACTAAACGCGAATGGGCAAATTCTCACAACCTGATTACATTTTAACTCAGTGTAAACACGCAAATAGACATGAATTCACCATCTGAGTCAGTAGCAGACAGTCAAAGTTGCCTTTATAACGTCTGCAGCTGTGTTCAACCTGTTGTGGAAATTCCCAAAACACCATCATGCTTAAGTTTACATTATTATCCAGTGAGGTCTCACCTTAAAAAAATTGTACCTGCCTCAAAATTTCCCCCGTATGATGGGTTATTTACATTGCTAGCCTACTAGCCTTATTAGCACGTCCGTGCATGAGTCCGTGGGTAAAAAACTCTGACACGCTGATTCAGCTGAAGAGCTCCTAAACCATCTGTCTCCAGGTGAGTGTCAGTCTCATTTTCAAACTAGTTCACTCTCCAGTGTCGATACTTTCACTCTGGTGACAGCAGAATCTTCCGGCCATTACTAGCTAATGCGATCCCTTGGACGTGAACACACAAATGTGCGAGATTTGTGTGTGCTCGCCTCTTTCCATTGACTTTGTTCTTGCTGCCTGTTCGCATTTGGACTGAATGCACCTTTAGACATTAGGAGAGTTAAGCTTATGTTGTCATGCTGGGTTAATTTACAGGGACACAATGACTCGCACCCAACAAAGGTCCTCCTACAGAAATGCTGGGAACATATTGAATAAAATTTTTACAGTTTTGGATGGATGGGTGATGCCAAGGCAGGTGATGTAGGTCTACATAATCTCCAATACAGTGAAAGCATTCCGATATCAGAACGCCTCTTTACTGCTGAGCAGTGGAGATTGTTTGTACATAATCACGGTCCTAATACAAGTAATGAACGTGTGTGCTTTTTCCCTTTTCCTTACAAAGCAAGACAACTAATCCTGTAAAAAAAAAAAAAAAAAAAAAACAGAACTGGCTCCACTCCAGCATGCTTGTTTATATACCCATCCCACATAGCAAAATTGGACTGGCCCAGTTCTGGCTAACACAATGCATTTACACTCGGCCCACATGCCGCAAAGAATGACAGCCCTTTCATGGCCCAGATCTGGTTTGCCAGAGGTGACTGGCAAACCAGAGCTAGCTTGCCAAAGGGCTGTCATTCATTGTGGCATGTGGGCCGACTGTCAATTTTGCTCAGTTTTGTGGGATGTATGTCCTTGCATGTAGATTCACACACACATTAATTTAGAGTCACAGTTAACCTTACATACATGTTTTTGAGCTGAACGAGAAAGCCAGGATACCCAGAAGAAATCTACAGTTGAACAGTAGATTTTAACTCAGAAGCTCGCTAAATCCTGTTGTGAAGTGACAGTGTTAATACACTCTGTGTAAATACACAATTAAATTTGACTCTAAATCCAAATGTTCAGTTTTATGAAATATTAATATTCTTTTGTCCCAAAGAAAATTAAAGCCTATCACTCCCTCCAGGGAATTTAGCTCTTTGTGTTTAAGAAGTATTGCCTTACCTCCATCTTTGATGACACAGAATGATGCTTTGTCAGGTGCATGTATCTGTCTTTTGATTGTGTCCTTTAACTGCTGTCCTTCACAGGATAGTCACCAGTTATCCAGGAATGAGAAGCAACATTACTGATGATGATCTACTCTCAAAGGGCAGTTAAAAAATGAACTTGAGTTACAGAGTGTACAGGTACATTGACCATGTCAGTGTAAACTGGTACAGAGGAATAGCCCCAGAGCAGTCTCATTTATTTTGTGTTAGTGTATCCAAGACTGTACTATAAATAATAACTAGTTGTTTCAACTTAAAAAAAATTGTGTCAGGGCTGCCTTAAGTTTGTTAATTAGCTTAAGTTTATTTGTTTTTTGTTATTACATCTTATCTTCTGGAGTTCAGTCAGTTCGCTGGTGGACTGCCCCAATGAAAACATCACTAAAGTACCTTCTAGAGTGGCTGAAACAGGAAGTTAACTATTCTTGTGAGGTAAGTGTAGTATAAGGAAACTGCAGGGTTAACGGGCACCGGGGTGATGACGCAGCTGTGTGGTGACATCATCATGCCGAACCGATATAATAAGAGAGTCAGCCATCTTATTGTCTCTTTCCTCATTGGCTCAACATACTACTTCCCACCAGTGTTGTATGTTGCATAGTCATGTAATAAAGTTCATATTCCAAGCAGACACCACTCTCTGTGAGTCTCTCCAGTTGACAGACATAACATTTGGCAACGAGAGTACAACCATAGAAGCATGCTTGGGGTCAATACAACCATTTCTGGAAACCCCAGGTGAGCCGCCTGTCTCGTAGTACTGCTGGTTCGACATGTTTAAGGATTATGTCAACGCGGCTGGCCTGAATGGTGCTGATGACGAGAAGCTAGAGAGCATACTGGTTCTTGGTCTAGGCGAGGAAGGACGGCACGTGCTCTGCACTCTGGGTCAAGCGGACTCATTTGGCAAATGTGTGATTCTGATAGAGAGACATTATTATGGCTGGACAAATGTTACGGCCCGAAGAAACACTTTCTTCAACTGTGAACGAGTGACGGATGAGTCAACTCAACATTATGCCTTGGAGGTCCGAGACTTAACGAGCATGTGCGCCTTCGGGCCCCTAAGAGACGAGCTAATCAGTGTCAAGCAAATGAGAGAATACAGCACAGAGAGTGACCACAGCACAGAGGGTCAACAGGACACAGATAACGAACACAACATGGAGTCAGAGCAGCGACCAGACTCGCCTCCGTTCTGCGCCCAGTGTGAGCCTCAGGGAGCTGCTGCAGAGCTGCAGGAGAGGGAGCCCGAGTCTATTGGGAATCCCGGGACACAACAACCCAGCACAGATTCTGACAACGACGATAGCGGCATATCACCAGGACCAGATCTCCCAGGAGAAGGGGAAAACAAATAGGACTTGCCTCTGATCCTCACCAGGCATGAGCTTCAGACAGCCACCGTGGAGCTGTAGAAGAGGGAGTTTGTGGAGAAAGGGGACCCCGGTGACCGAAGACGGCCCAGCAGGCGTCCTATTACCGACAACAAGAGACATCACCCTGACCACAGCCAGCACTGAAAGACAGAGGGAACCAGACTGTTCCCGAACCCACGCACAGCACCAGCCTGCAAGAGCTGCCGCCAAGCCGCTGGATGAAGAGTCCACGATCATACAGAAAGCAGTAGAGTCTCCAGATGTCTTCCAAATCCATGATCGATACCAACCCTCAAAAGCCGTCGCTGAGACGTAGGATGAAGAGTCCGTGACCCAGCAGGATGTAGTAGAACTGCCACCGCCTGGTGGATGCCCCGCAGCAGACGTGAGAGTCATAGCGTCACAACCACGATGCCAAACGCAGTTGAACAGAGCGCCACTCACAGTGATGAACTGGGATCAGGTCCGCAGAACCAAGCAACTAGGCTCACAGTCGGCCTTAACATTGTCACCACCATGACACGTATGAAGATTGCCGCGCAGTGGAGACCAGCCACCATTCAGATGGTGGATGGATTGAGATGGCAGGCCAGCCGTCTGTGGAAGGTGAAAGCAGTTGCCGTGGATTGGGATGCGGCATTGGGGCTCACCCAGCTGGTGTGGGATCCAGGTTGGGACATTGTTGACAAGCGTGCTGCAGGTCCAGCAGGCTGGCACCCGGGCCTGCTGAAATGGGTGCCTCCAGGGGTGCATTCACCACAAGCTCGCCTCAGGGCTCCCAACTGAGCTGCATCCTCAGAGAAGAAGAAGAAGACTGTTTAGCTAGGGGCGCAGTTGTCAACAAAGAGTGGTAGAATAACACACTCAGCTGTGTGGGGCTGTGCGGTGGTCTACCCGCTAGCCCTAGCTAGTTTGTGTTACCAAATTTGGGGGGGGGGGTAATTTGAATGTATAATGTTCTATGTTTTTACCAAGGGGGCGGGTGAATGTAGTTTAAGAAAACTACAGGGTTAACGGGCACCGGTGTGATGACGCAGCCATTTGGTGATGTCATCATGCTGAGCCAATATAAGATAAGATAAGATAAGATAAGATAAGCCTTTATTAGTCTCTGACATAATGCACGGCTCAGGAGACACACACGCAGGCTCAGAGTAGATCTAATAGCTTTATTAACAACAAGTGTGTATGAATGTGTGTCTGCGAGATGTGAATGTATTGGTGGTGGCGTCTGCGTCAGGCACGGAGGCAGGAGACCGTACAGCCGGACAACCCTATGGGAGAAGCAAAGGGAGAAGGGTGACGGGCACCACACCAACACAGGAGATATGAAAATGGTGACTGGCTTACTTGGAATTAGCAGGTGGCTGGCACAGCAAGGATGAGGTCCGGTAGACAGCGGCCTGGAGCGCCCGGTGCAGCAGCGAGGGAATGGAGGCGGAGAGGAGTGGTCCGCCGCCGGGGAATCCACCTGTGCACAGGGGAGCAGACTGGGAGAAGAATGAGCGAATGAGCGAATCGTAGCGAGTGAAGACTGACGGCTTCAGGCCGAAGCTCAGGGCGAGGCGGCTTAAATCCCTCGCCGCTGATGAGGTGTAGGTGTGCGTGCAGCTGGCGCCGCAGATGAGCGGCGAGGCGTGACAGTACTCCCCCCTCTAGCAGCGCCTCCTGGCGATGGTTTCTCCGGGTGCGCTCGGTGGAACTCAGTTATGAGGGACGGGTCCAACACAAATGACGAGGGTACCCATTGCCGATGTTCAGGCCCATATCCCTCCCAGTCCACCAAGTACTGCAACCCGCGACCCCGGCGCCGGGAGTCCAGGATAGAAGAGACAGGCCAGGCCAGATGACCATCAATCATCCGGGGCGCGGGCTGCGCAGCAGGAGGAGGGCAAAGGGGGTCGGAGACTGCCAGCTTCACCTTGGATACGTGGAAGGTGGGATGGATGTGGAGGGAGGGGGGAATAGCTACACGCACAGCCACCGGGTTGATAATCCTGGTGATGGGGTATGGGCCCATAAAACGCTGTGCCAGCTTCCTCCTCTCACCCTTTAAAATGACGTCCTGGGTTGACACATAGACACGCTGGCCCACCTGGTACGCTGGGGCAGGTCTTCTGTGCCGGTCCGCCGTGGTTCTGTTGCGCTCCGCCGTGCGTAAAAGCGTATTGCGTGCCGACGCCCAGATGGAGTGGAACTGCCTGAGGTGCGCCCGAACTGAGGGAACAGTTACCTCACTCTCCTGCGCTTGGAAAAGAGGGGGGGTCGTAGCCCAGGGACACCTTAAAGGGAGACATCCCTGTGGCAGAAGAGCGGGCGGTGTTGTGGGCGTACTCAACCCAGGCGAGATGGTTACTCCAGGACGCAGGCTTGGACGCAGTGACACAGCGGAGCGCAGCCTCCAGCTCCTGGTTGGTCCGCTCACACTGCCCGTTGGTTTGGGGGTGATGGCCGGAGGAGAGGCTTACCTTGCCTCCCAGGGCGTTGCAAAATGACCTCCAAACCTCTGAGGAAAATTGGGGCCCCCGGTCCGAGACCACGTCCACCGGAATCCCGTGCAGCCTGACCACGTGTTGGACTAGGAGGTCCGCCGTCTCCAGGGCAGATGGAAGACCTCGTAGCGGGATGAAGTGCGCCGCCTTGGAGAAACGGTCTACGATGGTCAGGACAGTGTCGAAGGTGTTAGAGACTGGGAGTCCGGTGACGAAATCCAGGGCGATATGCGACCAGGGCCTGCCAGGGACGGGCAGAGGCTGGAGCAAACCCGCTGGAGGGGCATTACCTGACTTACTGGTGGCACATACAGGGCAGGCCCGGGCATAGCGGGCAGCTTCCTTCCGCAGGCCCGGCCACCAGAAGGACCGTTGAAGGAGGTTGATCATCCGGGAGGAACCAGGGTGGCAGGTGAGCTTAGACGTATGTAGCCAGTGGATGACCTCCCCCCGAACCATGGATGGCACGAAAAGCCTCCCCTCCGGTCCGCCGCCAGGGTCAGGTTCCACTTCCTGCGCCTTCCGGATCTTGCTTTCAATGTCCCAAGTGACGGCTCCCACGATGCACGACCTGGGCAGGATGGTGTGGACCGTGTCCTCAGACGCCTCAGGGGCAAATTGCCTAGAGAGGGTGTCGGGCAGGCCGTTCTTGGAGCCAGGCCTGAAGGTGATGTTAAAACGGAACCTGGCAAAGAACAAGGACCAACGCGCCTGGCGGGCGTTCAGGCGCTTGGCAGATCTCAAGTATTCCAAGTTCTTGTGGTCAGTCAGGACCACGAACGGCAGGTCTGCCCCCTCTAGCCAGTGACGCCACTCATGCAGCACGAGCTTGATGGCGAGGAGCTCTCTGTCCCCCACGTCGTAGTTCCGTTCCGCCGGGGACAAGCGCCGAGAGAAGAAGGCGCAGGGCCGTTTGACTCCGTCATCTGGCGACCGCTGAGATAGAACCACCCCCACTCCCGTGTCCGAAGCATCCACTTCCACGATGCATTGCAGCGACGGGTCAACTTGGCTAAGGACCCAGGAGGAGGAGAACTCCGCCTTCAGCGCCTGGAAAGCAGCCGCGGCCTCTTCGGTCCACCGGAACGGGACCTTAGGGGACGTGAGGTGGGTCAGAGGGCCGACGACGGTGCCAAAATTTGGGACAAAGCGGCGGTAGAAATTTGCAAACCCAATGAATTGTTGCACCTGTTTTCTCGATGTAGGTGTAGGCCATTCCACCACCGCCTTCACCTTCACTGGGTCCGGAAGCACCTGGTCGCGGGAGATGACAAACCCGAGGAAGGACGTTGTCTTAGCGTAGAATTCACATTTTTTCAGTCTTCACATACAGCCGGTTCTCCAGCAGCCTTTGGAGGACCCGCCTCACATGGACCCGGTGCTCGTCCCTGGATTTGGAGAAGATGAGGATGTCATCCAGGTAGACGAACACAAATAGGCCGATGAAGTCCCGGAGGACGTCATTAATGAGGCGCTGAAAGATGGCAGGAGCGTTGGTCAACCCGAACGGCATTACCAGGTATTCAAAGTGGCCGTTCGGGGTACGGAAGGCTGTCTTCCACTCATCTCCCTCCCGGATCCGGACGAGGTGGTATGCGCTGCGTAGATCCAGCTTGGTGAACCAGGTCGCCCCCTGGAGGGAGTGGAAGGCAGTGTCCATGAGGGGCAGGGTGTAACGGTCCTTCTCAGTGATGTCGTGGAGAGCCTGGTAGTCTATGCAAGGGCGGAGGGATCCGTCCTTTTTCCCAACGAAGAAGAACCCTGCCCCCACGGGTGATGACGATGGGCGAATTATCCCAGCGCTCAGTGATTCTTTTAGGTAGGCGTTCATCGTCTCCTTCTCCGGCGCTGACAGGCTGTAGAGCCGACCAGAAGGTAAGGGAGCCCCCTGGCGGAGGTTGATGGCGCAGTCATAGGGCCGATGAGGGGGGAGAGACATAGCTTTAGTCTTACTAAACACCATACCCATACCCAGGTCGTGAAATTCCGGAGGCACCAGAGACAGGTCCGGGGGTGCAGCGTCCGTAGCAGGGGGAGAAGCGGACGGAGAGCAGGCAGCGGACTGAAGGCAGGTGCCCATGCAGAACGTGCTCCATGCCGATACCCCAGCTGACTTCCAATCCAGGACCGGGTTGTGGAGGCGTAGCCAGGGATACCCCAGGATGACGGGCGACACAGAGTTGGGCAGGATGAGAAAGGTTATCTCCTCCCGGTGGTTACCAGAGATGATCACCGGGACCGGGACGGTCTGGTGTGTGACTCTCCCAAGGGAAGCACGGGAGAGGTTGACCAGGGAGATGGGGTCCTTGAGCGCCTGGCAGCGGATGCCCAATCAGGTTGCCAGGCTTTGTGAAATGAAGCTGCCTTCTGCGCTCGAATCCACCAGTGCGTGGGTGAGGTGCCCAGTGGGGTTGTGGCAGAAACGGATGGGCAGCATTAATTGAGTGTGTGAGTTTAACCGATTGAGATCCGCAAGGCCCCCTACAGTGACTCGCGGACCCCGCCGACTGGCTTTCCGTGGGCAAAGCTTCACCGTGTGTTGGTGAACCAAGTCGCCCCCTAGAGGGAGTGGAAGGCGGTGTCCATAAGTGGCAGGGTGTAGCGATCCTTCTCCGTGATATCATTCAGGGCACGGTAGTCGATTCAAGGACGGAGGGAACCGTCCTTCTTGCCCACGAAGAAGAACCCTGCGCCTAATGGAGATGACGAGGGACGGATAATTCCAGCACTCAGCGATTCCTTGAGGTAGGAATTCATGGTCTCCTTCTCCGGCGCCGACAGGCTGTAGAGTCGCCCAGAGGGTAAGGGTGCCCCCTGGCGGATGTTTATAGCACAGTCGTAGGGCCTGTGTGGAGGAAGAGACATCACCTTGGACTTGCTGAAAACCATACCCAGGTCGTGAAATTCTGATGGCACCAGGGAGAGATCCGGGGGCGCAGCGTCCATAGGAGTTGGAGAAGAGGACGGAGAGCAGGCAGCGGATTGCAAGCAGGTGCTCATGCAGAAGGTACTCCATGCCGATACCCTGGCGGACTTCCAATCCAGGACGGGGTTATGGAGGCGAAGCCAGGGGTACCCCAGGATGACGGGCGACACAGAGTTGGGGAGGACGTAGAAGGTGATTTCCTCCCGGTGGTTCCCAGAGATGATCACAGGAACAGGGACGGTCTGATGTGTTACTCTCCCCAGGGAGACATGGGAGAGGTTGACCAGGGCGAGAGGAGATTTGAGGACTTGGCAACGGATGCCCAATCGGGTTGCCAGGCTTTGTGAAATAAAGCTGCCCTCCGCGCCCGAATCCACCAGTGCGTGAGTGAGGTGCCCAGTGGAGTTGTGACAAAATCGGACGGGCAGCTTCAATTGGGAGAGGGGATTTAACCGATTGATGCCCGCGAGGCCCCCTACAGTGACTCACGGACCCCGCCGTTTGGCTTCTGTGGGCAAAGCTCCACCATGTGTTGGCTGTCTCCGCAATACATGCAGAGACCCAACTCACGGCGGCGTTGTCTCTCCGCAGGAGGGAGCTTTGTCCAGCCCATCACCATCGGCTCCGACTCCTCGGGGCGCGATGGTGGCGGCGACGCCAGGGGGCGAGCTTGGGACAGGCGCGACGAGGCACCACGAGAGCGAGAAGAAGACGACTTCCGCTCCGAGGTGCGCTCGCGCAGCCTGTTATCCAGGCTGATGGCTAGGGACGTTAGCTCCGCTAAAGTCTCCGGGATGTCCCGCCCAGCCAGTTCGTCCCTCAGACCATCATTGAGACTGCGGAGGAAGAGGACGCAGAATGAACGTTCATCCCAGCCTAACTCCTCCGCCGCTACCCGGAAGTCGATCACGTAGTCAGCTGCCGACCGGCTTCCCTGCTGGAGGCTGAGAAGCCGATCGACCTGAACGATCTCAGTACGAGAATGATCAAAGACTTCCAGGAATTGTCTCACGAATTGGCCATAGGTGAGGGTGGCGTAACTGGGCCTCGCCATTACGGCATAAGCCCAAGTTAGTGCTCGCCCCTCCAGGAGATTCCCTATGTAGCCAATTCGGCTATGATCTGAGGGAAAATCTCCGGGCACACGGTGGAACACGGACTCACACTGCATTATAAACCCTCGTGCTCCGCCGAGCTTACCGCTAAAGCGGGCGGGAGTCGGAATGGGTGTGAGCCGAACCGGTGCTACCGGAGCAGGCTGGACGGCCGCTGGAGCAGCAGGAGCCGCGCCGCCCTGACGAGCCGGGGGGAACGGCTGTTGGGGGTCCAAGCGGTCCAATCGGTTAGTAATGATGGTTAATTGATTAAGAATCACCTGTTGCTGGTGGGCTATTAGGTCCACTCGAGCCTCGAGGGTGGAAAGTCGGCGTGTGAGCCCGCCGTCTGCCGAGCCGCTCTGCTGAAGCCATACTGACATAATGCACGGCTCAGGAGACACACACGCAGGCTCAGAGTAGATCTAATAGCTTTATTAACAACAAGTGTGTATGAATGTGTGTCTGCGAGATGTGAATGTATTGGTGGTGGCGTCTGCATCGGGCACGGAGGCAGGAGCCCGTACAGCCGGACAACCCTATGGGAGAAGCAAAGGGAGAAGGGTGACGGGCACCACACCAACACAGGAGATATGAAAATGGTGAGTGGCTTACTTGGAATTAGCAGGTGGCTGGCACAGCAAGGATGAGGTCCGGTAGACAGCGACCTGGAGCGCCCGGTGCAGCAGCGAGGGCATGGAGGCGGAGAGGAGTGGTCCGCCGCCGGGGAATCCACCTGTGCACAGGGGAGCAGACTGGGAGAAGAATGAGGTAAGAGCTTCTTACCAGAATGTTTGCTGAGTGGTAGAGATTCCTTACAGCAATCGTAGCGAGTGAAGACTGACGGCTTCAGGCCGAAGCCCAGGGCGAGACGGCTTAAATCCCTCGCCGCTGATGAGGTGCAGGTGTGCGTGCAGCTGGCGCCGCAGATGAGCGGTGAGGCGTGACAGTCTCACAATGGGGAAATTCCAGGATTGCAACAGCACAGGGATAGCAACACTCAGAGCAACAATCAGAAGGCAAGAAAAAACAAAAACAGCTAGTATACATATGTACATATTACTATAAATATATATATATATATAGAGAGAGAGAGAGACACACAGTGCAGAGCATTGTGGTTGGTGAATGTGCAGCAGAAAGTCTAAGCTCTCTCTCTGTGGATGCGGCGGGCCAGCTGGATGTCTTTGGGCATGATGGTGACCCCCTTGGCATGGATGGCGCACAGGTTGGTGTCCACGAAGAGACCCACCAGGTAGGCCTCGCTGGCCTCCTGCAGAGCCATGACGGTGGAGCTCTGGAAGCGCAGGTCGGTCTTGAAGTCCTGAGTGATCTCCCTCACCAGGCGCTGGAAGGGCAGCTTACGGATGAGCAGCTCCGTGGATTTCTGGTAGCGACGGATCTCTCTCAGAGCCACAGTACCGGCCCGTAACGGTGAGGCTTCTTCACTCCGCCAGTGGCCGGAGCACTTTTTCCGAGCAGCCTTGGTGGCCAACTGCTTCCTGGGGGGGCTTTTTCCTCCAGTAGATTTACGGGCGGTCTGCTTGGTTCTTGCCATCGCTCTTTATTATTCTGTCTTATATTTCTTGCACGTCGCCTGAACTCCAGCCCGGCACCCGCGTCGTTTTCGCTACAGTTCCTCGGTATGTCGAGTTTCTCCGTTAGCACCGGGTGGCGGTTGAGTGCTAGCTAGCTCTTCCCTGCTGTATCGTCTCAACTGGACTCAACTCGACTGTATCGACAGTGGCTCCGTCCGCCGACTCGAGAGACCTTTGGGGCGATCTGTGTGTCCGTGATATATATAGAGTGAAAGGTGTAGAAAGAAGAAGGAAGATAAAAAAAAAAGGCAGTTACAAAAGGCAGCCAACTCGTGTGGCGCCGCCGATCCGGCGGAACCGGAACCGGAAAAAGATAATATATAATAAGAGAGTCAGTCATGTTACAGTCTCTTTCCTCGTTGGCTCAACTTACAATATCCCACCAGTGTTGTAAGTTGCATAGTCATGTAATAAAGTTTGTGTTCTAAGCAGACACCACGCTCTGAGTCTCTCCAGTTTTACAGACATAACAGTAAGAACGGTGAGCTATTAAATATTGGGGTAACAAGCCAATTTTTTAAAAATAATTGCATGGTGCTTTCAATGTATTTTCACTGAAAGTACATGAAAAGTACACAAAGTACCCTGTAACTTCCTGCTGGATTATGAAGTGTTGCACATTTTCCCAACACAATCCAACCAATAACGTTTAACGAGCTCATTGTCATTCATAGTTTCATGAACATTTCTCCTTTTTTCCATCTTCCTCCATTTTCTCCTCTCTTATGAAGCTCCTAAGTCTGTCATAAACAGCCCTTTTAGGGCTGAATTAAGGATGCCAATCACCAGCTGCAGGTTTGCACATTTATTTGCAGAAAAATACTCAACAAAAGACAAACACTCTACTTACAATACTCAGGAAAACAATAAGGGCGTGTAGGAACGCCAACGCAGATGGGGTTCTGTCAGCGCACAAACACAGCGTGGGACACAACCAGGATTACCCAAAGGAAAAGTTGGGGGATTCCCTGCTGACATGAAAAGGTAATGAGTTTAACTCTACAACGCTGTGCCAGGGAAGTGCCACAGGCGGCTTATATAGGGTCACAAAAAAAATGAACAAATGCCTGCAGGTGTTTGTACATGAGTGAGGAAGTCATTAAGTAAACACATGGCAGGTGTGACAACCCGTGAACAGAACTGACAACTGGAAGTACGCAAGCAGCTGTCAAAAGGAAAAGCACACAAGGAGGGCGAACAGAAACTGACTGCATACAAGAATAAGAAAACAAACCAGAAACTACTAAGAGAGAAAAGTGAACCAAAAGACAAAGAAGAGATAAACACAAGAACTAGAATGCTTAATATCAAAATACAAAGGAAAACATAACCCCAACAACAGTAAATAATATCATGACTACAAAATGACACAATAAATAGACAGGACAATAAGGATGAGACTAAAACTACAGACAACCATAAACAGAGACCAAATACAGCAGATGATACTGAACAAAGAAATAAACAAACAGAACAGGCTAAACTCATAACTGGAAACTGGGCACAGCCCCATCTGTGCCCAGGATCAAGACAAAGTCCTCCTTACTCCTAACATGTTTTTGTTTTAGGAGTACTTTTAAGTGCTAAGATGCTTTCTAAATAACTTTCGTTTTTTACCAGGAGTTTCTCTAAAATTTGTGTGTGGGTGTGTGTGGGGCTGAATCTTAGTAAATTCTCAGAATTATGACATTTCTAAGAATTACATCACTAGGAGTAAGTCTTAGCACTAAGACACTTTAACGTGACACTCCACCAAAAATCGCGTTCTTGCTTTTTACATGTCTGTAACATGTTTTTTGAGACTTACAAGACGTATCAAGAGCAAAATCAGTCCCAAATCCCAAGTCTGTGTGTCCACCTCCCCCCCCCAAAAAATGCGAGTTTGGACATAACATTTCTAGCTATGTAAGCATTCCTGCTTAGCCTGATTGGTTATAATATTAACCAATCAAGCTAAGCACTGGGCATGGCTAAGCACCTGAGTTTACTCCCCTAGGGGAAGAGGGAGGAGCTGACGTGGCTCTGTGGGTGGGGGAGGCTCATGGTCTACCTACCACTGACCACGCTGACAGTCAGTGCCCTTTCCCAGGGATGGTGCAAAACCAACTGTGGCTGCCTATAGTTTTCCACTGCTGGGGCTACGGTATTCTGGAACCCCGTAGCACAGGTGGGGCATGGTCAGCTTGGAGACTGGACTCCACCAACTGCTGGACTCGCCCACAGAGGAAAGGGAGGCACACAGTCAGAAGGCTGAACCAGAGAGAGACGGGTGGATGAAGGCGCCAAGACCACCACCTGTCTGTTTTGCATTGGTTTGACTGGGTTCAGTGAAGGGGTTTTCGGTGTTGGGAGGCACAAAAACCCCCGGGCGCTCTTGTGGTGGACACACATACGTGACCTGCTTTTGGACTCACATTTTAGACCAGAACAAAGGCAGAGCTTCCTTGGTGATTACAGGAAGCTGCAAGAGTGTTAGCTTTGGTATGCAAAGCTTGAGACTATGGGGTATAATTAAAGGATTAAAGAGGGGATGCATTGTAGACAGTGGGGGTGATATCATGGAGAGAGGACACATTCATTATAATGCAATGTGGTCTGTGAGACATGTGACTTGTGAACTGTAAAAGTCCTGGGATTTAAGGACGAGAGTTCCCTGTGTTGCTCTCTTTTTTCTGCTTCGTGATGTTGGAGATGTGAATAAAGCTGACTCGAGAGAGAACTCTGTCTCGTCATTCTCACATTCCCACACTGGTGACCCAAGACGTATCATGCAAGAGGAGAATTCCCCCAGGCCAGCCTCGTCAGGAGCCCCCAGACAAGCGAATGCCGCTACAGTCCAGCTACCGGACTTCTGGCAGAACAATCCATGCTCCTGGTTCAACGCGGTTGAGGCGCAGTTCAACCTCCGGGGGATATCGGTAGACGCCACAAAATTCTACCACGTAGTCGCAAAGCTGGACAACAACACGGCCCAGCATGTAGAGAGCCTGATCGACCAGCCACCGGACAGCGACAAATACGGCACGTTGAAGGCTGCACTCATCCAGCAATTCACCCCCTCAGCGGAGGAGCGAGCAGAGAGGCTCCTGGCGCTGACGGAGTCGGAAAATGACATGCCCGCGAACCTGATGGAGAAGTTGTTGAGGTTGAAAGACTCTGACGACGATCACTTCATTTTCACCCACCTCTTCCTCAGGACTCTACCGTCAGCAGCAAGAGCGACCCTGGCCAGTTCGCCACTGTTGGCCCAATGGGACTACCGCGCGCTGGGCCGAGAAGCGCAGCGGATTGTCAATGCCACCAAGTAGCGCGCAGCCACGGCTGCTGCAGCAGAACTCAGCGCGGCGACCGGAGACGACAGGAGGCCAGAGGCAGCGGTACCAGACTCACCGACGACGGCGGCGGCAGGGGCCAGGGAACGCGGATCGGACGTCCTTTGTTTCTACCATCGCCGCTTCGCAGAGAGGGCACGCAAATGTGTACCACCGTGCCAGTTTGGGCGTTCGGGAAACGCCAAGACCGGGGGTCGGTAGCAGCCGCGGCCCTCCGGGAGGAGAACAAGCTGCTCTACTTGTCGGACACACACTCGGGGAGGCAGTTCCTCGTGGACACAGGCTCCCAGTTGAGTTTCATCACACCTTCCTACGCGGACAGACTAGCTGTCCCCAGGTGACAGCAGCGAACGGCTCGGAGATTAAGACCTTTGGTGAGAAGACTCTGGTTCTGTATCTACACGGCTGTACATTTGAGTGGACTTTTGTTGTAGCAGCAGTAAATTTCAATATGTTGGGGGCTGATTTTCTGTGCTCACATGGTTTGTTGGTTGATCTCGCTAACAGGCACCTGGTTAATGCACTTTCTTTTGATTCTATCCCCTGTACAGCGCGAGTGACCCCGCCAACAGCACAAGCCAACGTCACAGCTGCAAGCGGTAAGTTTCACACACTGCTCACTCAGTTCCCAGCACTCACGGTCCCCACATTTTCGGCAACAGTCGCTAAGCACGGGGTGGAGCATTTTATTACCACTACCGGACCGCCCGTTTTTGCAAAAGCTCGGCGCTTGGACGCAGTTAAACTAGCCATAGCGCGCGAGGAGTTCGCCAACCTGGAGAGGTTGGGCATTATCAGGCGTTCAAACAGTCCATGGGCTTCCCCGCTGCACATGGTCCCGAAAGCCAACAGATCATGGCGACCTTGCGGGGATTTCCACAGGTTAAACAACGCTACAGCGCACGACCGCTACCCAATCCCACATATCCAAGATTTTTCCATTCATTTGGCAGGGGTGCGCATTTTTTCTAAAATAGACTTGGTCCGCGGTTACCACCAAGTCCCAGTGCGCGCTGAGGACATACCCAAAACAGTGGTAATAACTCCGTTTGGCCTATTCGATTTTTTATGCATGCCATTCGGACTTAAAGGGGCTGCTCAGATGTTCCAACGCATGATGGACGCGGTGCTTCGCGATCTCCCTTTCGTGTTCGTCTACTTGGACGATATTTTAGTAGCCAGCGCGTCCGAAGACGAACACGAAAAACACCTGGCCACAGTTTTCCGAAGGTTGGGGGATCACGGGTTAATAATCAACCCAGCGAAGTGTCAGTTCGGGGTGGCGCAGATTGATTTTTTAGGACACCGCGTCTCCCCCGAAGGAGCAGTTCCGCTTCCTGACAAAGTGCGCGCGGTGGCAGATTTTCCCTGGCCACAGACGGTCAGGGCGTTGCAGGAGTTTTTGGGAATGGTGAATTTTCATAACCGTTTTCTCCCCCGCGCGGCGCAACTCATGCAGCCGCTGTATGCCACGCTCAAAAAAAAGAAACCCGCAGATTAGGTTGAGTGGTCCCCAGAGTGGGACCAAGCATTCTCGGAGGTGAAAGCAGCCTTGGCAAAGGCTGCGTTGTTGGCACACCCAGACCCAACGGCCCGCATAGCGCTCACCACTGACGCTTCAGAAGTGGCCATAGGGGCGGTCATGGAGCAACATGTAGCCGGGGCTTGGCAGCCCCTCTCCTTTTTCAGCAGGACCTTGCGCAATAGCGAACGTAAATACAGCGCGTTCGACAGGGAGCTGCTCGCTCTCCATTTGGCCATTCGCCACTTTCAGTTCTGGCTAGAAGGACACTCTTTCACCACGTTCGTTGACCACAAACCACTAACATTCGCGCTGGCCAAGGTTTCCGAACCGTGGTCAGGCCGGCAGCAGAGACAGCTGGCCGCGATATCAGAGTTTACCACTGATATCCAGCATGTGGCGGGCAAACTCAATGTAGTGGCAGATTGCCTCTCGCGCACTGTGGCGGCCCCAGTCAGCGTAGGAATAGATTACGCAGCCATGGCTGCGGAGCAGGTTAGTGACACAGATGTGCGTGCGCTCCAGTCTGGACCAACAGGGTTAAGGCTGGAGAACAGGGTGCTGCAAGACGGTATGCTCCCCCTAATCTGCGATGTCTCCATGGAACGGCCGCGTCCAGTAGTACCAGCTGCGTGGTGCCGCCGCGTTTTTGACTCGATTCATTCTTTGGCGCACCCGGGACTGCGCGCGTCGGTCAAAATGGTAGGAGAGAAATTTGTGTGGCCGAGCCTCCGCAAACAAGTTAAAGAGTGGGCAGCAGCCTGCACGGCGTGTCAACGAGCCAAAGTACACAGGCACACGAGGGCTCCTTTGGAGCCGTTTCACATTCCGGCCAAGAGGTTCGATCACGTTCATGTGGACCTCGTGGGACCCCTCCTGCCGTCACAAGGGTGCACACACCTTCTCACAATGGTGGACCGCACCACGCGCTGGCCTGAAGTGGTCCCGCTGGCATCAACCACAGCCGAGGAGGTTGCGCGTGCGTTTTTAACAGCTTGGGTGGCGCGCTTCGGCGTTCCATCGGACGTTACGTCCGACAGAGGCCCTCAATTTGTGATCGAGCTTTGGTCGACAATGGGCCGCAGCCTGGGTGTCACAATTCACCGCACAACCACGTACAATCCGCAGGCTAACGGGTTATGCGAACGTTTTCATAGGTCATTGAAAGCAGCTCTCAGGGCGTCACTGACGGGTGCAAATTGGGTAGGCAAGTTATCGCGGGTGTTATTGGGGTTGCGCTCTGCGCCTAAAGAGGACTTAGAAGCCTCCCCGGCGGAGCTCGTGTTTGCGCATCCACTCCGGCTCCCTGGGGAGTTTCTCCCAGATAACCCTGCGCCAGACTCCTCCCTGTCTCAGCTGGTGCGGAGTAACATAGAATCAAGCACGCTGCCCGGCCCCGCGCTGACATAAGGTTCGGCTCAGGAGACGCACACACACAGGCTCAGAGTAGTTCAAATAGTTTATTGGCAACAGGGGTGAATGGATGTGTGTCTGCGAAAGGTTAATGTGTTGGTGGCGGCGTCTGCTTCAGGCACAGAGGCAGGAGACCGTACAGCCGGCAACCCTATGGGAGAGAACACAGAGACACAGGGTGACGGGCACACACCAACACAGGAGGAGAATAGGCGAGGGAGAAGCTTACTTGCTAGGGACAGATGACTGGCACAACAAGGACGGAACCCGGGAGACAGCCACCTGCAGGGCTCGGTGCAGCAGCGAGGAATGACGAGGGAACGGGGTTGTCCGCCGCCGAGGAATCCACCTGTGCACAGGGGAGCAGACTGGAAAAGATGAGGTAAGGATTTCTTACCACACAGCGTCGTGCTGAAGAGTAGGTTGCTTCTCATTGAAGGGGGGATGAAGTCTGACGGCTTCAGGCTGAAGCTCAGGGCGAGGCGGCTTATATCCCTCGCCGCTGATGATGAACAGGCGTGCGAGCAGGTGGCGCCGCTGATGAGCGGCGCGGCGTGACAGTACTCCCCCCTCTAGCAGCGCCTCCTGGCGATGGCTTCTCTGGGTGCGCTCAGTGGAAGTCAGCGATGAGCGATGGGTCCAACACGAACGACGAGGGTACCCACTGTCGATGCTCGGGCCCATAGCCCTCCCAGTCCACCAAGTACTGCAACCCACGACCCCGGCGCCGGGAGTCCAGGATGGAGGCGACGGACCAGGCCGGATGGCCACCAATCATCCGGGGCGCGGGTTGCGCAGCAGGAGGAGGGCAAAGGGGGTCGGAGACTGCCAGCTTCACCTTAGACACGTGGAAGGTGGGATGGATGCGGAGGGAGGGGGGAATAGCCGCGCGCACAGCCACCGGGTTGATGATGCAGGTGATGGGGTAGGGACCCATGAATCGCTGTGCCAGCTTCCTCCTCTCGCCTTTTAAAGTTACGTCCTGGGTTGACACGTAGACACGTTGCCCAACTCTGTACGCCGGGGCAGGTCTTCTGTGCCAGTCCGCCACAGTTCTGTTGCGCTCCGCTGTGCGTAAAAGCGCATTGCGCGCGGCAGCCCAGATGGAGCGGAACTGCCTGAGATGCGCCCCAACCGAGGGGACAGTTACCTCACTCTCCTGCACCGGGAACAGCGGGGGGTCATAACCCAGGGACGCCTTGAAGGGGGACATCCCTGTAGCAGAAGAGCGAGCGGTGTTGTGGGTGTATTCAACCCAGCAAAGATGGTTACTCCAGGACGTGGGTTTAGATGCTGTTACACAGCGGAGCGCAGCCTCCAGCTCCTGATTGGTCCGCTCACACTGCCCGTTGGATTGGGGGTGATGGCCGGAGGAGAGGCTCACCTTGGCTCCGATGGCGTTACAGAATGATCTCCAAGCCTCAGAAGAAAATTGGGGCCCCCGGTCCGAGACCACGTCCACCGGAATCCCGTGCAGCCTGACCACGTGTTGGACGAGGAGATCCGCCGTCTCCAGGGCAGTTGGAAGACCTCGCAGGGGGACGAAGTGCACAGCCTTGGAGAAGCGGTCCACGATGGTCAGGATGGTGTCATAGGAATTGGAGGCTGGGAGTCCGGTGACGAAATCCAAAGCGATGTGTGACCAGGGCCTGCCAGGGACGGGCAGGGGCTGGAGCAGACCCGCTGGGGGGGCGTTTCCCGACTTGTTGGTGGCACAAATTGGACAAGCCCGGGCGTAGCGGGCTGCGTCCCTCCGCAGGCCCGGCCACCAAAAGGACCGCTGGAGGAGGTCTATCATCCGGGAGGAGCCAGGGTGACAGGTGAGCTTGGAGGTGTGCAGCCAGTGGATGACCTCTCCTCGAAGCGCGGATGGCACGAACAGCCTCCCCTCCGGTCCGCCGCCAGGGTCAGGTTCCACTTCCTGCGCCTTCCGGATCTTGCTCTCTATGTCCCAGGAGATGGCTCCCACGACGCACGACCTGGGCAGGATGGTGTGGAGCGTCTCCTCCGACTCCTCGGGGGTGAACTGCCTAGAGAGGGCGTCAGGCAGGCCGTTCTTGGAGCCAGGCCTGAAGGTGATGGAAAACTGGAACCTGGCGAAGAACAAGGACCAGCGCGCCTGGCGGGCGTTCAGGCGCTTGGCAGATCGAAGATATTCCAAGTTCTTGTGGTCCGTAAGGACCACGAACGGCAGGTCCGCCCCCTCTAGCCAGTGGCGCCATTCTTGCAGCGCGAGCTTGATGGCCAGGAGCTCTCTGTCCCCCACATCGTAGTTCCTCTCCGCCGGGGACAAGCGCCGGGAGAAGAAGGCGCAGGGCCGTTTGGCACCGTCGTCAGGTGACCGCTGAGATAGCATCGCCCCCACTCCTGTGTCCGAGGCGTCCACCTCCACGATGCACTGCAGCGCGGGGTCGACCTGGCGAAGGACCCGGGAGGAGGAGAACTCCGCCTTCAGCGCCTGAAAGGCAGCAGCGGCCTCTTCGGTCCACCGGAACGGGACCTTAGGGGACATGAGGCGGGTCAGTGGTCCGACGATGGAGCTGAAATTGGGGACAAAGCGGCGGTAGAAATTTGCAAATCCAACGAACTGTTGCACCTGCTTCCGTGATGCAGGTGTAGGCCATTCTACCACCGCCTTTACCTTCTCTGGGTCTGGGAGCACCTGGTCATGAGAGATGATGAAACCCAGGAAGGACGTCGTTCTGGCATAAAATTCACACTTTTCAGCCTTCACGTATAGCCGGTTCTCCAGCAGTCTTTGGAGGACCCGCCTCACATGGACCTGGTGCTCGTCCCTGGACTTGGAGAAGATGAGAATATCGTCCAGGTAGACGAACACGAAGAGGCCGATGAAGTCCCGGAGGACGTCATTAATGAGGCGCTGAAAGACGGCAGGAGCGTTGGTCAACCCGAATGGCATTACCAGGTATTCAAAGTGGCCGTTTGGGGTACGGAAGGCTGTCTTCCACTCATCTCCCTCCCGGATCCGGACGAGGTGGTATGCGCTGCGTAGATCCAGCTTGGTGAACCAGGTCGCCCCCTGGAGGGAGTGGAAGGCAGTGTCCATGAGGGGCAGGGTGTAACGGTCCTTCTCAGTGATGTCGTGGAGAGCCCGGTAGTCTATGCAAGGGCGGAGGGATCCGTCCTTTTTCCCAACGAAGAAGAACCCTGCCCCCACGGGTGATGACGATGGGCGAATTATCCCAGCGCTCAGTGATTCTTTTAGGTAGGCGTTCATCGTCTCCTTCTCCGGCGCTGACAGGCTGTAGAGCCGACCAGAAGGTAAGGGAGCCCCCTGGCGGAAGTTGATGGCGCAGTCATAGGGCCGATGAGGGGGGAGAGACATAGCTTTAGTCTTGCTAAACACCATACCCAGGTCGTGAAATTCCGGAGGCACCAGAGACAGGTCCGGGGGTGCGGCGTCCGTAGCAGGGGGAGAAGCAGATGGAGAGCAGGCAGCGGACTGAAGGCAGGTGCCCATGCAGAACGTGCTCCATGCCGATACCCCAGCTGACTTCCAATCCAGGACCGGGTTGTGGAGGCGTAGCCAGGGATACCCCAGGATGACGGGCGACACAGAGTTGGGCAGGATGAGAAAGGTTATCTCCTCCCGGTGGTTACCAGAGATGATCACCGGGACCGGGACGGTCTGGTGTGTGACTCTCCCAAGGGAAGCACGGGAGAGGTTGACCAGGGAGATGGGGTCCTTGAGCGCCTGGCAGCGGATGCCCAATCAGGTTGCCAGGCTTTGTGAAATGAAGCTGCCTTCTGCGCCCGAATCCACCAGTGCGTGGGTGAGGTGCCCAGTGGGGTTGTGGCAGAAACGGATGGGCAGCATTAATTGAGTGTGTGAGTTTAACCGATTGAGATCCACAAGGCCCCCTACAGTGACTCGCGGACCCCGCCGACTGGCTTTCCGTGGGCAAAGCTTCACCGTGTGTTGGTCATCTCCGCAATACATGCAGAGATCCAACTCACGGCGGCGTTGTCTCTCCACAGGTGAAAGCTTTGTCCAGCCCGTCACCATCGGCTCCGACTCCTCGGGGCACGATGGTGGCGGCGCCGCCAGGGGGCGAGCTTGGAACAG
Organism: Pholidichthys leucotaenia; assembly: GCA_020510985.1. Classification (NCBI taxonomy): domain Eukaryota; kingdom Metazoa; phylum Chordata; class Actinopteri; order Cichliformes; family Pholidichthyidae; genus Pholidichthys; species Pholidichthys leucotaenia. Next base: position 213,158,916 of record CM035836.1, read on the forward strand.
GCGCGGCGAGGCTCCACGAGGGCGAGAAGAAGATGACTTCCGCCCTGAGGAGCGCTCGCGCAGCCTGTTATCCAAACTAATCGCTAAGGATGTCAGCTCCGCTAGCGTCTCAGGAATATCCCGCCCAGCCAGTTCATCCCTCAGATCATCATTGAGGCTGCGGAGAAAAAGGCCACAGAGGGAGCGTTCCTCCCAGCCTACTTCCTCCGCCGCTACCCGGAAGTCGACCGCGTAGTCCGCTGCCAAACGGCTTCCCTGCTGGAGGGCGAGAAGCCGATCGACCTGGACCGTCTCGGTTGGAGTATGGTCAAAGACCTCCAGGAAGCGCCTCACGAATTGGTCATATGTGAGGGCGGCATAACTGGGCCTCGCCATTACGGTGCCATTACGGCGTAGGTCCACGCCATTACGGCATAGGTCCACGTTAAAGCTCGCCCCTCCAGGAGCTGCGCCACCCTGACGAGCCGGGGGGAACGACTGCTGGGGGTCCAAGCGGCCCAACCGGTTAGTCAAATTTAATAATTGATTGAAAATCACCTGTTGCTGATAGGCTAATTGATCCACTCGAGCCTCGAGAGTGGAAAACCGGTGTGCGAGCCCGCCGTCTGCCGAGCCGCTCTGCTGAAGCCGTACTGACATAAGGTTCGGCTCAGGAGACGCACACACACAGGCTCAGAGTAGTTCAAATAGTTTATTGGCAACAGGGGTGAATGGATGTGTGTCTGCGAAATGTTAATGTGTTGGTGGCGGCGTCTGCTTCAGGCACAGAGGCAGGAGACCGTACAGCTGGCAACCCTATGGGAGAGAACACAGAGACACAGGGTGACGGGCACACACCAACACAGGAGGAGAATAGGCGAGGGAGAAGCTTACTTGCTAGGGACAGATGACTGGCACAACAAGGACGGAACCCGGGAGACAGCCACCTGCAGGGCTCGATGCAGCAGCGAGGAATGACGAGGGAACGGGGTTGTCCGCCGCCGAGGAATCCACCTGTGCACAGGGGAGCAGACTGGAAAAGATGAGGTAAGGATTTCTTACCACACAGCGTCGTGCTGAAGAGTAGGTTGCTTCTCATTGAAGGGGGGATGAAGTCTGACGGCTTCAGGCCGAAGCTCAGGGCGAGGCGGCTTATATCCCTCACCGCTGATGATGAACAGGTGTGCGAGCAGGTGGCGCCGCTGATGAGCGGCGCGGCGTGACACGCGCATCACAGTTTTCCGCACGTTTTTGTGCCTAAAACTTTGAAGAATGCAGAGTTTGCTTTTGTCAGACACGATGCACATCGAACCCCGCTGCGACCACCTTATGACGGACCCTTCAGAGTGTTAGAAACAGGGGACAAGCAGTTTTTGCTAGATTTGGGGGGTAGGAAAGAAAAAGTTGGCATAAACAGACTCAAACCCGCTTTTGTGGTGGCAGATGAGCAAGTGCTGTTGGCGAGGGCCCCGTGGCGAGGTAGACCCCCGCGGGGGCTTCACAGAGTAATGTTTCCCCAGAACTCCCACAGGTGCTGACAAAAGGTTTCCACCCCCAGACGGCAAACCCCCAGTGTGACAGCGCCGCGGAGACGTCGAATCCCAGCTACAGCAGATACGGCAGGAGACGGAAGCCCAGACAGCGTGTGGACTGATGTGTATTGATACTATCATGGCATGCATGTTGTTATTCCCTTGTTTGTTCTAAAATGCTGGGGGGGGGGGGCTTTGTGTGGTGGACACACATACGTGACCTGCTTTTGGACTCACATTTTAGACCAGAACAAAGGCAGAGCTTCCTTGGTGATTACAGGAAGCTGCAAGAGTGTTAGCTTTGGTATGCAAAGCTTGAGACTGTGGGGTATAATAAAGGATTAAAGAAGGGATGCATTGTAGACAATGGGGGTGATATCATGGAGAGAGGATGCATTGTTACTGTCATTATAATGCAATGTGGTCTGTGAGACATGTGACTTGTGAACTGTAAGAGTCCTGGGATTTAAGGATGAGAGTTCCCTGTGTTGCTCTCTTTTTTCTGCTTCGTGATGTTGGAGATGTGAATAAAGCTGACTTGAGAGAGAACTCTGTCTCGTCATTCTCACATTACCACTCTCCATTCTATCCCCACCAGGGAGGATGATGGAGGAGACATTAAATCCCTCACTCCTTCCAGAGGAGGAAGGTGAGTTGGGGCACATGGTGCAACGGCGACGACGAGGCCGCATTGGACCGTCGGCCCCCAGCAAGCTGCTCGGCGGGCACCCGTCAGCCCCCAGGTGGGACCGCCGAGAGCCAGCTTGCTTTGGCAGTGGTCGTCGGTGTATGCATGTATGGCTGAATCACATTGATGTTTTGACTAGCCATTGTTTAGCGAAGCAGTCTTAGGTGTTCTCAGTTCAGAGCACAGTGGAGGGCTGGCCTTGGAGCATTTGCTACTGGTGGGCAAAAGTATGGGTGGAGCAAATAAGAATATTCATAGATCCGTGCATACTTAAGTCGGTGGAAGATGTCAAAGCTCTTTCCAAGCAATACTAGGGCAATGAATTTTTTTTGTGGGTAAAAAGTCACAATATACTATTTTGGGCAATACATATTTGCTTTTGAGGTGGTTTTAGACCCACTGGAGTGCGTCTTTAAGCATACAGGCCCTGATGTTGTACCATATCAAATCAAATCAAATCAAATCAAATCAAATCAAACTTTATTGTCATATTGCTGTACATACAACTGTAGTGCAGGCAAGATGAAATTGCGTTTCTCTCGGCATCCATATAAATAGAAGCAGCATGATTTAAGACACACTCACACATAGCTTCACCCCTCCACCCCCACCCCCCCATCCATTCACACATCCCTGAGACATACTTGGGAAAAAAAAAACTGACTAACTATAATATACAAATAATATACAAAATGTCCGTAGGTGCAGTAGTGTGTATGAGAGATTCCGGGTCAACTGTTCAGCATCCTGACAGCTTGTGGAAGGAAGCTGTTGATCGGTCTGGTGGTTCTGCCTCTGATGCTCCAGAATCGTTTACCAGATGGAAGAAGTTCAAAGTGTTTATGCAGAGGGTGAGAATGGTCCTTGACAATGTTCAGTGCCCTGCTCCTACAACGGTTCTGAAAAAGTTCTTGGACAGAGGGGAGGGAGACTCCAATTACCCTCTCAGCCCCCTTCACTATCCTCTGCAGGGCTTTTTTGTCTGACATACTGCAGCTGGAGTACCATGTAGCAATGCAGTACATCAGAACACTCTCCACCACACCTCTGTAGAAGGTCCTGTAGAAGGCCCCATCTGCATCCTGAGGATGCAGATGGGGAGAGAGGCCTGTTTGAGTTTCCTCAAGAAGTGCAGTCTCTGCTGAGCCCGCTTCCTGATCCCCAAGGAATTCTTGCTCCAGGTCAGGTCCTGCGAGATCTGCACTCCGAGGAACTTGATGTTCTCCACTCTCTCCACTAAACGGCAGCCGATGCTGAGGGGGACGTGCTCAGGCTGTGACCGCCGGAAGTCGATAATCATCTCCTTCGTTTTGTCCACGTTGAGCACCAGATAGTTCTCCCTGCACCAGCCCTCCAGGTCTCTCACTTCTTCCCTGTACATTGATTCCTCATCCCTCTGAATAAGTCCCACCACCGTGGTGTCATCTGCAAACTTAATAATCTGGTTCCCCTCGTGTCTGGATACACAGTCATGTGTTAGAAGTGTAAACAACAGTGGACTAAGTACACAGCCTTGAGGGGATCTGGTGCTCAGCGTGACAGAGTTGGAGATGTTGTTTCCAGCCCGGACAGACTGAGGTCTCTCAGTCAGGAAATCCAGGATCCAGAGACATGTGGCGGTGTTCAGACCGAGAAGGAGTAATTTCTCCATCAGTCTCTGGGGAATAATGGTGTTGAATGCTGAACTGAAATCAATGTACAGGAGTCTGGCGTAGGTGTCTTTCTGGTCCAGTGGGTGATGACAGAGTGTAGGGTGGTGACTATAGCGTCCTCCGTGGAGCGGTTTGAACGATATGCAAACTGGAGTGGGTCGTGTGATGCAGGGAGGCAGGCTGTAATGTGTGGTTTGACAAGCCGTTCAAAACACTTCATCACAATTGGTGTCAGTGCAACAGGACAATAGCCATTCAAACAGGACACAACTGGTTTCTTTGCCACCGGTACAATGATAGAGGTCTTGAAGCATCTGGGGACGATGGCCTGACTCAGGGAGATGTTATAAATGTCAGTCAGGACATCCGCCAACTCGCTTGCGCAGTCTCGGAGCACACGTCCCAGAATGTTGTCCGAATGTTGTATGAAGTGCCCTTCTGAAGGAATAGGGTGTCATCTTGAAGTACCCTTGATGCTAGCCTCCACAGGACTCTTCTAAAGTGTGTCTTTTCAAGGACAGAAAACTGGATGCAAAGCTGTGGTGCAGCATTTTTCCACATTTTTTGAGCCATGAAACCCTTTACTTTGAAAAGAAACCTGCAGCACCCCACCAATTTAAAATGTTATAAAATGACACACTGTAACCTATTCCAGCACATCTAATGACAATTTAGTCTTGTAATCTGTTCATACTTGGTGTGAAACATGGCACAATTGCAATTAAAAGTCAATGGAAAGACACAAACATGTGTATTTGCTGCAGGCGCAGCGAGAGCACGCAAATTGGCATTTTGTTCAACTCGGACCAGGAGTTTGCTTGATGATCATTCATGATGTTTATTCTACATTGGTGTTCCACCATTTCCAGGAGAGTGAAACAGTTTGAAAATGAGACAACCACATACTGGAGATGTATCGTGGGATGCGTGCTCCAACGAAGGGAGTCCTTTTTGCAGCAGACGTGCTTGTCTCAGCACAGCAACAGCAGACCTCTGGGGCATTTGCGTTAACTGTTTGTTTGGTGCTTGGGACGGCCGATGGTGAGATGCAGTTTTGCGGGGGGCGGGGGGGGGGGGCATTTTCCTAACCGGATGGGTGTTGTGGGCTCAGGCATGGCAGCATTTTGGGGGTTTTTATCTTTGCAGCAGATACAAGGCGGCCATGCCTCTCTGCAGGAAGAGTTTTCTGTGAGAAGAGGAAGAGGAGGGATTGATTACATTTGTGCTGACATGAAAGAGCCACTGCAGGCACCAATGCACAACAGCAATGCACAACAGTATGGAATATTTTGGACAAACTGAGATGTAAAACTAGACAATATCCTGAGGGAACCTGGACGTTCTCTTGGATCCCCAGTTAAAAAAAGCACTTGTAATAGTCTTCCTCGCTTGCTTTATCCGATGAGAATGATTCCTATTTAATTTACACATAAACTTATTCAAAAAATAAAGGGCTGGTTTAGTTCTTTTATATGGAGCAAAAAAAGGACACTCTTAAAAATGTCAACATTACATCTTCCCGGCCATATGGGAGGTTTTTACTCAAAAAATACCAGTTAAGTTCTCCTTTGTTGTACGCACGAAAGTGGGTTTGCAAAAATACTTCTGCAATATGGTTGCATATAGAAGCATCATTATGTGAATGTCATCTTAATACTTTGCTCTTTTTAAAAGTATGAAAACTATAAAGAAATGCTGTAGTAACCCGATATCTGTTAACACTGTTAAGGCCTGGAGAGCAGTACAGTGCATTGAGGGGAGCGCTGGGATAACCTCCACTTTACAAACATTGTCAACAATCCAGACTTCCCTCCCGGACTGCTGGATTCTGTTTTTGGGGAGTGGGTTTCTAAGGGTATTTCCACATTTGGATGTCTTTTTAAGGAAGGAATTCTTATGCCTTTTAATCAGGTGGTTGAGGACTTCAAATTAGATTTAAAAAAATAACCTTTTTCGGGTTTTTTTTTTTTAAATTAGGGATTTTATCAAAGAAAATACATCATTGTTTGAGGACACTGAGATCTGATATTGAAAAGTTGTTTTTTAGTTTCAGGGGAATGTCACTTAGTATGTGCTACAAGGTATTGAAAGGTCATTGTAATGTTGATTTTCCTATTTTGGCTCAAACCTGGGGAAGAGAATTGATATTGATATTACAGAAGAAATGTGGTGTAAGATTTGAAATGCTGCCTAAAAAAATTACTATTTGTAACCATACCTGGGCTTTACAACTTAAACTATTACATAGAGCCCATCTGGCCCCAAACAGTGTGTCTAAATTTAAATCAGGCTCCTCTTCACTGTGTCCTAAATGTAGAATTCATGATGGCAGCCTTACTCACTGTTTATGGTCATGCGCCAAGATTCAGGGATATTGGAAGTCCATTCTTCTTGAAAAATTAAGAAAATTTTGAAAATTAACCTTGATCTTGAGCCACTGTCTCTTCTCCTTGGTTTACCAAATAAACAAATTGGAAATAAATTTAACAGTAAATTATATAACGTTCTAACCTTCTGTGCCTGGAAAAATATTTTGTTGCAATGGATTTCACATAAAGTTCCGACAGTTTCTGGATGGAGAAAGCTAATACTGGAGCACACTCCGCTTGACTTTTTGACTTGCCTTATACTTTCTAAAATTGATGCATTCAGCCATATATGGAAACCGTTTCTAGACTATACCGAAGGAAATTTGTGTACCATTCTGTCCCGAGCTTTTATCTGGTCTTAATTTTTTTTTCATCTTTGTGCTAATTATGTTGCCTGCCTTTTTATTTATTTTTTTTTTTTTTGTTCTTTTTTGCTGTTGAGCAATTTGTGTATGTGTGAGTTTTTATCTTGTGGTGTTTTTGTTCTGGAAGAATGAAAATTAATAAAAATATTTTTGTAAAAAAAAAAAAAGAAACACTTGTGTAGGGTACTTTTACCTGTTCAAAACATGACAAAGGTGATCATCCATGTGGAAACTTCCTTAAAGCAGGTGCCTACAAGTTTTAGGGGAAACCTTGGAGGTATTAATGAAATAAAGTACACTGTATTTTTATTATAGAGGTATTACTTTACTGTAGTGTCAGTCTCAGGGTCATTTTAAATTTGGGCATGATGGATTGTAGATTCAAAGCCAGATTAGAAAGCTTGGGATCAGTCCGCCAAGGTCTCCGCCTTTGACCGCCACCTAATCCACATAGCACCAGACCCCCATGATCCCTCCTGCAGGTGGTGAGCCCACTGGAGGGCGGACCCATGTAACTCCTTTGGGCTGAGCCCGGCTGGGTCCCATGGGTGGAAACCCAGCCACCAGACGCTAGCCATCGAGCCCCTCTCCCAGGCCTGGCTCCAGGGTGGGGCCCCGGTAACCCCATACCGGGTGGGGTACAATGAATCCTTGATCTCGAATTTAGCATGAGAGTCTGTTTGATCGTTCTTAGTCTGGCCCTTCACCCAGGACCAGTTTGTCTTGGGTGACCCTGTCAGAGGCAAATTGCCCCGGACAACATAGCTCCTGGGATCACTGGGGCACGCAAACCCCCCCCACCACGATAAGGTGACGATCCATGAGGAGGATGCATGTCGATTTACCAGTCAATCTACGTTCCTACTCTCACCTATGGTCACGAGCTTTGGGTAATGACCGAAAGAACGAGATCACGGATACAAGCGGCTGAAATGAGCTTTCTCCTTAGGATTGTTGGACTCACCCTCAGAGATGGGGTAAGGAGCTCGGTCATCCGGGAGAGGCTCAGAGTAGAACCGCTGCTCCTCCACATTGAAAGGAGTCAGCTGAGGTGGTATGGGCATCTGATCAGGATGCCTCCTGGACGCCTCCCACTTGAGGTGTTTCAGGCACGTCCCACTGGGAGGAGACCCCGGGGCAGACCCAGGACTCGGTGGAGAGACTATGTCTCCCAGCTGGTCTGGGAACGCCTTGGTATCCTCTCTGAAGAGCTGGAGCAGGTGGCTGGGGAGAGGGAAGTCTGGGCTTCTCTGCTTGAACTGCTGCCTCCGCAACCCGGACCTCCGGAAAAGCGGTAGAAGATGGATGGATGGATAGATAGATGGATTGTAGATTTCTTACACACTGGTTTGGTTCAATATTGTGCAGCGGGTAGGTGCCCTTTTTATTTCTTCACCTTTGCCTTTCAAACAGTTTTGAGTCTACACTGGTCCACTTCCAAATTTAAAACATTTCAGACAATAACTTCCAAGCTGAAACATGAGTTTTGCTTTTGGGTTTTTTTTTACAGTGAAAGACTCATGAATGCACTTATTTCAACTAAATGATAGTCAGATGTGTTACCTTTAAGAGGGGCTTAAATCGGGTGTTTGCCAGCTGCAGACTAGTGTGGGGTGGAAGGAGAACCTGTTGCTTTGCTGGAAGTGAGGGCAGCATTTCCCAGCAGAGCTCAGAGGACTGTGACTCCACGCGTCAGCAGCCGTGACAGTTACACACCCACTTCACATCATCACGTTTGCCCACCCTGCCCGCAGACCACCGAGTCTCAAGTCTGCAGCCGCACAGGACGCGTTCAGCCGGCCGCTGTCAGGATTCATTCAGGAGTTTCTCAGAGACGCTCATTTCACATATATATATTTTTTTTAAAGTTGCTGCAGACTTTGTCAGAGGAAGGATGGCCAACTCCGGTATCCAGCTGCTGGGCTTTTTCCTCTCATTGATGGGCATAGTGGGGCTGATCATCGGGACCATTCTGCCGCAGTGGAAGATGTCCGCCTACGTGGGAGACAACATCATCACGGCCGTGGCCATGTACCAGGGACTGTGGATGTCCTGCGCTTTCCAGAGCACCGGACAGCTGCAGTGCAAAATCTACGACTCCATCCTGCAGCTCGACAGTAAGGCTTATAATTAAAAAGAATCCTGCCATAGGTTAGGGGTCTGCAACAGGTGGCTCCGGACCTGGTGTTGACTGGAAAAAAAAACACACACACACAAATACGCACAAAGAATATCTTAAATTTTTTATGAAAAAAGTAATTTACTAGGGAAAAAGTCACACAACTCCAACTGAAAATCTAAAATCCATATGTTAAAATTGTATCTTTGTAAATTTGTGACTATTAACTTTAAAAAAAAAAAATCACAAATTTAGTTACAAAGTTGCAAATTTACAAAGAAAAAGTCTGCAGCTGTCCAAGAAAATAGTTTTCCAAGAACAAAATCAGGATTAATTTTACTACTGTAAACATTCTGATGATTATTCGTCTTCAACCACTTGATCCTTTGTGGATCATGGGGGGCTGCAGCCTATCCCGGTGTCTTTGCGCAGACAGGCAGGGTACGCCTTGGACAGGACGCCAGTCCAACACAGAGAGACAACCATTCACTCTCACAGTCGTACCTAAGGATGACTGAATCCCCACTTAATGACAGTTAACTTCGTGGTGCAGGGGGTAGCACGGTTGCCTAGCACCTCACGGGTTCCAGGTTCAAATCCCCAGGCTGGCAGGGGCAGAAGCCTTTCTGTGTGGAGTTTGATGTTCTCCCTGTACTGCATGGGTTTCCTCCCACAGTCCAAAAACATCCATGTTAGGTTAATTGGTCATTCTAAATTGTCCCTTGTTACCTGTCTCCTATAGGCCCTTAGAATAGAGGGTTAGTACTAGTGAAGCTCTTTGAGAGTAGTATAAGTACAGGTCCCAATCCCTAACTTCATGTGCATGTTTTTGGACTGTGGGAGGAAACCGAAGTACCCGGAGAAAACCCACGCAGACATGCGGAGAACGTGCAAACTTCACACAGATGGTCACCCGTCATGATTCTCCTCGTGCGCTTTTACGCAGCGCATAGAGGAGTTGAAGGAAGACGGATTTAAGTGCAGGGTTACACCACAACACATTTATTAAAGAAAGAGTAACCGTTCCCAAAAGGTACAGACATACAAAAAACAGCAACAGGGTACACTTACGGGCTAACACGGCGGGACGTGCAGCAGGCAGACCACAGCGTACAGTGGCACGAGCAAAAACAGATGACAATACAAAAAGACGACAGGGTACACTTACTGGCTTACGTGAAGCGGGCAGACCACAGTGTACAGTGGCACAACAGAAGCGTATGACAATTCAATAGTCCAGCAATGCTTGGCTGGCAAAGAGCTGCTTAAGTACAAGAATTGCTGGCAAGGAAGATTGGGTGCACCTGGGCGAAGCGCGGGAAAGGCAATTACTGCTAGTGGAACCAGCTGGCAGTCATGAGAGAGGGGGCATGGTCAGACCGGCAAGTGTCAGACAGCACCCACAGGAGTGTAGGCCAAAGGAGGCTGCCTTACAGCTGCCGGCCAGAACCCAGTGGCTATAGGTAGGGAAAAATAACTAGGGAACAAAGAAACTCAAAACATAACACAAATAACCCTAAGACACAGAAGGTCAGGACCGAGCCTGAAGGACAAACCGGCTCGGCAGGACAGTCACCGATGGCCAGGAGGTGGGATCGAACCCACGGCCTTCTTGCTGTGCTGCCACAGTGCTCACCACTGGTCCACCGAGTTCTCATTAGCTAAACCATAATCATCAAAGTTTAAAACAAAAATGCTTGAAATGGCTCACATTATCTTTAATGAATATAGAATGAAAGTTTTACTTTTTAAAAATTATTAAGAAATAACCTTTTCATAATATAATTTTGAGATGTGTTATAGTACATAACAAAATGTAAAAGAAAATGTAGCAAATTTATTAGCAAAAGGCCACACAATTTCAAGTAAAAGAGAAACTTTTTAAATTTAACTTTTTAACTTTAAAAGTCATAAATTAAAAAAAAAATGAAATTGCAAAGTAACCAGAAAAAACATTTTGCCTTTATGAGAAAAAAGTTGCAAATGCAGCTTGAATGGAAAAATGTTCAAGTTTCCACACAAAAAAAGGGAAACTTATGTAAAAGTTAATAAGTTTCCCACCTTCCTGCCATCCAGCACTCTGGCATACTCATGCACAGATGACATATTATCCAGGAATTTTTCTACAATCAGTGCTGAAGCCTCAGGACAGGTGACAACAGAAAGTCTGGTTGTGTTTCAGTGGCCACAGATGCTGATCTGAACCTGCTGTCAGCGTGCTTTACAACCTGTAGGAGTTTCACACCTTATAGGGAAAGCACATGTACGAACAACATTGCACAGAAAACTGCCCCTAAACACATGGATTTGTGATTATATTTCAGATATTAAAATGCAGAAAGGACTTTGAGAGTGCAGCCATGCAAGCAATGTTGTTTCCAGCTTTTTGGGGCCCATATACAGTATGCAACACTGTGTTTGGGGGCCCCTGTTTTCGTAATGTTCAAACCCTTTAAAATGCAAACACAAAAAATAATGTTAATGAAGAGGAAACAATGACATAGAATTAAAAATTTAACCAGCATTTATTTTCAAAAAAAAATGTTGCAAATTTAAAAGAAAAAAAAATTGAAGGTAATTTTAGTTGTCCCCCTAAAATGTTGAGTGAACTTGGCCATTGCATTTGTGTACCCTGCAATATGGCCAGAAACAGCTATGGAGGTTAATCATTTTCAACCTCACAGGTCCATTGTGGAGGTGAACTTTAGTTTTAATGCCTTTTACAGCTTATCTGTAAAAGGCATTAAAACTCTGTAGATTAAGGTTTGCAGTACCTTTTGTAGAAACCACATTCTTGCACTGGATCATTTTGTGCATTGCTTATAGATACAGAGATATACAGAGATACAGAAATACAGAGATATACAGAGAAATTCTCACACTGGGTGTTAATTTGTACATTGCTCATTTGCACATTGCTCATTTGTACACTGTACATAGGCTTATGCCATCTCAGGTTCATATAATCTCTGATATTAACATACCATTGTCCTTTACAGTCATCCAGCAAATTTTCAATTTTCATTCTTTTTGTTTCCGCTAGCTTAACTGCTTTAACTGCCCTAATTGCCTAATGTGTATGTTATTAGTATTCATTAGTATTAGGTGTGTTATTGCCTTATTAGTATTGATGTGTATCTATTACCTTGGCATTCATTTGGAGAGCAGAGTAAGAATTTCATTGCTCAGGAAATGTTGCAATTCTTAACTTTGCACATGATAATAAAACCTTTGAATCTTATACAAAGGTTCTGCAACCTGTGGGTCTGGAGCCATGAACAATGCTTTTGCCAAAAGGCAGCACCTCCCATTGGATTTATTTAAATAAATAAATGAATAAATAAATAAATAACACACATTTATGAGAAAACATCAAAAATTTACAAAAATAAAAAAAAAATGCTGCAAATTTATTTAAAAATGTAAAAGTAAACAACTACTATAGTTCACAAAATTGCATAATATCATAACTTTGCTCAGGAAATACATCATGCATTCAATAGAAGGAAAAAAGTCTTAACTTTTATTTAGAAAAAGTCTGTGATTCAGTAGAAGGAAAAAGGCTGTGATGCACCAATATATTGGCTGATACAGTGCATGCAGAAAGTATTCACAGTGCTTCACTTTTTCCACATTTTGTTTTGTTACAGCCTTATTCCAAAAGGGATTAAATTCATTTTATTCCTCAGAATTCTACACACAATACCCCATAATGACAACATGAAAAATATTTTCTTTTTTTTAGATTTTTGCAAATTTATTGAAAATAAAAAACTAAGAAATCACATGTGCATAAGTATTCACAGCCTTTGCCATGAAGCTCAAATTTGAATTCAGGTGCATCCTGTTTCCACTGACCATCTTTGAGATGTTTCTACAGCTTAATTGGAGTCTACCTGTGGTAAATTCAGTTGATTGGACATGATTTTGAAAGGTAGACACCTGTCTATATAAGGTCCCACAGTTGACAGTGCATGTCAGAGCACAAACCAAGCATGAAGTCAAAGGAATTGTCTGTAGACCTCCGAGACAGGATTGTCTCGAGGCACAAATCTGGGGAAGGGTACAGAAAAATTTCTGCTGCTTTGAAGGTCCCAATGAGCACAGTGGCCTCCATCATCCATAAATGGAAGAAGTTTGGAACCACTAGGACTCTTCCTAGAGCTGGCCGGCCGTCTAAACTGAGCGGTCAGGAGAGAAGGGACTTAGTTAGGGAGACGACCAAGAACCCTATGGTCACTCTGTCAGAGCTCCAGCATTCCTCTGTGGGGAGAGGAGAACCTTCCAGAAGGACAACTATCTCTGCAGCAATCCCCCAATCAGGCCTGTATGGTAGATTGGCCAGACGGAACCCACTCCTTAGTAAGAGGCACATGGCAGCCCACCTGAAGTTTGCCAAAAGGCACCTGAAGGACTCTCAGACGAGAAATAAAATTCTCTGATCTGGTGAGACAAAGATTGAACTCTTTGGCGTGAATGTCAGGCATCATGTTTGGCAGAAACCAGGCACTGCTCATCAGCAGGCCAGTGGTGGTGGCAGCATCATGCTGTGGGGATGTTTTTCAGTTGCAGGAACTGGGAGACTAGTCAGCACAGAGGAAAAGATGAATGCAGCAATGTACAACAACATCCTGGATGAAAACCTGCTCCAGAGTGCTCTTGACCTCGGACTGGGGCGACGGTTCATCTTTCAGCAGGACGACAACCCTAAGCACAAAGCCAAGATATGAAAGGAGTGGCTTCAAGACAACTCTGTGAATGTCCTTCAGTGGCCCAGCCAGAGCCCAGACTTGAATCCAATTAAACATCTCTGGAAAAATCTGAAAATGGCTGTACACCGACGCTTCCCATCCAACCTGATGGAGCTTGAGAGGTGCTGCAAAGAGGAATTGGTGAAACTGCCCAAAGATAAGTGTGCCAAGTCTGTGGCATCATATTCAAAAAGACTTGAGAATGTAATTGCTGCCAAAGGTGCATCAACAAAGTATTGAGCAAAGGTTATGAATACTTATGTACATGTAATTTCTTAGTTTTTTATTTTTAATAAATTTGCAAAAATCCCCCCCAAATTTTTTTTCACATTGTCATTATGGGGTATTGTGTGTAGAATTTTGAGGGAAAAAATGAATTTAATCCATTTTGGAGTAAGACTGTAACATAACAAAATGTGGAAAAAGTGAAGTGCTGTGAATACTTTCCGGATGCACTGTATATCCATAGCTGTTTTCTCCATGGGAAAAAAAGTGCAAATGCTATGCCCCCCCCCCCCCACAGCTGCTAAGGGGCCCCCCAAGACGTAGGGCGCAACGGTATCAGCGTCAGGAATTTCAGTTCATTGACTATGAATTTTCTGCATTAAGTCCACCTCTTATGATCTACCAGGGGGCAGCATGCCTTTCACGTAGCACATTAACGAAGGGTGGCCTATCCCTGCTATACCATTTTTTTTTTTTTTGTTTGTTTTTTTTTGTTACTTATTTGTACCCGTAGGTAGATTTGGTTTGCAGTCTGGTGACAAGCCACCGGCTGCTGGTCGCTGCGTGCGCGAGCGCCCTAAACCTACATGTTTTGGTATGCGGGAGGAAACCGGAGAAATCCCGGAGTAAACCCACGCAACACGGGGAGAACATGCAAACTCCACACAGCTCACTGTTGGTCGGGGGCTGGGATCGAACCCACGATCTCACGATCCCCGCAATCCCCCGGCCGAGGGTAAACTGTGCTGCCACAGTGCTAAACCACTGCGCCACCGTGCACACTAATGATGGGTCACAAAGAAAAAAGTTACAAATATCCCAACAGAAACAGCTTTGACATATGCACAGCACTAACACACATTAAACTGACAGTCTACCTAAGGAGAACATGCTTATTTTCTAACATTTACCATTTCCCATCAGCCCTTGCGGCTGCATTCACCCAAAAGGCTGCAATATTTTTGAGAGAATTAAAAGTTTCTGTTTGCATTTGTATCAGCTAAGCTCCTCATATTTAGTCAATCACTTAAAAATGTAATGTAAGTTATGAATAATACTAAACTGTAGTGACAAGGAGGCTTTTTCAGGGTAATCAATTTGACATATGCACAGAGCTTGAAGTACAACCCCAATTATGGTGAAGCTGGGACACTGTGTAAAAGGTAAAAAGCAAAATTTGATAATTTAAAAATCCTTTTCCAGCTTTAATCAAATGAGCACATTACAAAGACAAGACATTCAATATTCAAATTGATAAACTTTCAGGGTTCATTCATTCATTCATCTTCTTCTGCTTAATCCTTTTTGGGTCGCGGGGGGGCTGGAGCCTATCCCAGCATCTTTGGGCGAGAGGCAGGGTACACCCTGGACAGATTGCCAGTCCATTGCAGGGCCATATTCACTCATTTTGAATTTGATGCCTGCAACACATTCCAAAAAGCTGGGACAGGTGCATGTTTACCACTGTTACATCATCTTTCCTTTTAACAACACTCAATAAGCATTTAGGAACCTAAGACACTAATTGATGAAGCTTTGTAGGTGGAATTCTTTCCCATTTTGCTTGATGTATGACTTTTGTTGTTCATAAGGCACCACACATTTTCAATGGGAGACAGGTCTGGACCGCAGACAGGCCAGTCCAGAATCTGCAGTCTTTTACTACGAAGCCACACTGTTGTAAAAGTGCAGAATGTGCCTTGACATTGTCTTGCTGAAATAAGTCGAGATGTCCCTGAAAAAAATGTTGCTTGGATGGCAGCATATGTTGCTCCAAAACCTGTATGTACCATTCAGCATTGGTGCCTTCACAGATGTGTGAGTTACCCATACCACTGGCACTAATACACCCCCATACCATCACAGATGCTGAGTTTTGAACTTAACACTGATGACAATCTGGATCGTCCCTTTCCCCTTTAGCCCGGAGGACACAACATCCATGATTTTCAAAAACTATTTGGAATGTGGAGTCTTCAGACCACAGCACACTTTTCCACTCTGTCAGTCCATGTTAGATGAGCTCGGGGCCACAGCAACCAGTGGTGTTTTTGGGTGTTGTTGATATATGGCTTTTGCTTTGCATGATAGAGTTTTAACTTGCACTTGTAGATGTAGCAACGAACTGTGTTAACCGACTATGGTTTTCTGAAGTGTTCATGAATCCACTTGGTAATATCTTTTACAGAATGATGTTTTTTTTTTTCCAGCAGTATTGGCTGAGAGATCAAAGGTCACGGGCATTCATTGTTGATTTTTGGCCTTGCCGCTTACATGCAGAAATTTCTCCAGCTTCTCTGTATCTTCTGATGATATTATGGACTGTAGATGATGAAATCCCTAAATTCCTTACAGTTGTTCCTTGAGAAACATTGTTCTTAAAGTGCTGGACGGTTTGCCCACGCATTTGTTCACACAGTGGTGAATTTTGCCCCATCCTTGCTTGTGAATGACTGAACCTTTCGGGGATGTTCCTTTTATTCTCAGTCATGACAGTCACCTGTTTCCAGTTAACCTGTTCACCTGTGGAATATTCCAGGGTTTTTTTGAGCATTCTTCTACTTCCCCAGTCTTTTCTTGCCCGTCCCAGCTTTTTTTGTATTGCGTTGCAGGCATCAAATACAAAATGAGGGAATGTTTGCAAAAACAAACTTTATCAGTTTGAACATTAAAATATCTTGTCTTTGTAGTGTATCCAATTGAATATATACAGTGGTGTGAAGAAATGTTTGCCCCATCCTGATTTCTCTTTTTTTTTTTTGTATGTTTGTCACAATCTCACACACAAATATTAGACAAAGATAATACAAGTAAACACAAAATGCAGTTTTTAATTGAAGGTGTTTATTATTAAGGGTAAAAAAAAATCAAAACCTACATGGCCCTGTGTGAGAAAGTGACCCCCGTTAAAACATAAATTAACTGTGGTTTATCACATCTTTGGAAAGCTGAGTTCAATTTCTCTAGCCACACCCAGGCCTGATTACTGCCACACCTGTTCTCAATCAAGAAATCACTTAAATAGGACCTGCCTGACAAAGTGAAGTAGACCAAATGATCCTCAAAAGCTAGACATCATGCTGCAATCCAAAGAAATTCAGGAACAATTGAGAAACAAGTTAATGGAGATCTATCAGTCTGGAAAAGGTTATAAAGCCATTTCTGAAGTTTTGGAACTCCAGAGAACCATAGTGAGAACTATTATCCACAAATGGCAAAAACATGGAACAGTGGTGAACCTTCCCAGGAGTGGCTGGCCGACCAAAATTACCCCTAGAGTGCAGCGATGACTCATCCAGGAGGTCACACAAGACCCCACAACAACATCCAAAGAACTGTAGGCCTCACTTGCCTCATTTAAGGTCAGTGTTCATGACTCCACCATAAGAAAAAGACTGGGCAAAAATGGCCTGCATGGCAGAGTTTCAAGACGAAAGCCACTGCTGAGCAAAAAGAACATAAAGGCTCATTACAGTTTTGCCAGAAAACATCTTGATGATCCCCAAGACTTTTGGGAAAATACTCTGTAGACTGACGAGACAAAAGTTGAACTTTTTGGCAGGTGTGTGTCCCATTATATCCAGCATAAAAATAACAGCATTTCAGAAAAGGAACGTCATACCAACCGTAAAATATGGTGGTGGTAGTGTGAGGGTCTGTGGCTGTTTTGCTGCTTCAGGACCTGGAAGACTTGCTGTGATAAATGGAACCATGAATTCTGCTGTCTACCAAAAAATCCTGAAGGAGAATATCCGGCCATCTGTTTGTGACCTCAAGCTGAAGCGCACTTGGGTTCTGCAGCAGGACAATGATCCAACACACACCAGCAAGTCCACCTCTCAATGGCTTAAGAAAAACAAAATGAAGACTTTGGAGTGGCTTCATCAAAGTCCTGATCTGAATCCGATTGAGATGCTGTGGCATGACCTTAAAAAGGCGGTTCATGCTTGAAAACCCTCCTGTGTGGCTGAATTACAACAATTCTGCAAAGATGAGTGGGCCAAAATTCCTCCACAGTGCTATAAAAGACTTATTGCCAGTTATCGCAAATGCTTGATTGCAGTTGTTGCTGCTAAGGGTGGCCCAACTAGTTATTAGGTTTGGGGCAATCACTTTTTCATACAGGGCCATGTAGGTTTAGATTTTTTTTTTCCCCTTTATAATAAACATCTTTATTTAAAAACTACATTTTGTGTTTACTTGTGTTATCTTTGTCTAATATTTAAATTCGTTTGATGACCTGAAACATTTAAGTGGGACAAACATACAAAACTAGAAAAGCACTCATAGAGTGCATACCTCCGCCAAGGCTCCTTCCGTTTGTCATGGATCACCTCCAAGATGTAATGGGCTTGTGTGTAGGCCTATCGCCACTTGTGGTGAAAATATGCATCCAAGTCTGTCCATTAGTTTTGGAGTTTTGTGGCTGACACACTGTGAGAAGAGCCTTGGCTGAGGTATGCATTCAAGATCATTCCCAAAATGTAATGGGTTCCTCTCTAGGCCAAGAACCACCTCTGGTGAAAATTTCATCCAAATCCATCCAGTAGTTTTTGTGTAATCCTGCTGCACAAATACAAACAAAGCCCTTGGTGGAGGTATGCACTCTCAGATCATCACCAAAATCTAATCATCTGTTCCCTGTGCCATTACACACCTTTCCTGAAAATTTTGTCAAAATCCGTTCATAACTTTTTGAGTTATGTTGGTAACAGACAGACAGACAAACAGACAAATGCCAGTAAAAGCATTACCTCCTTGGCGGAGGTAATAAACTCAAGTGTTGCTGTTGTGTCCATCTCCTCCATCTCCAAACTCCCAGGCTGCGGGCGTTGCAATTCATCGCACAACCGCGTACAACCCACAGGCCAATGGATTATGCAAGCGTTTTCATAGATCACTGAAAGCAGCACTCAGGGGTTCACTGACGGATACAAATTGGGTAGACAGGCTGCCGTGGGTTTTATTGGGGTTGCGCTCCGCTGCAAAAGAGGATTTGGAAGCTTCCCCGGCAGAGAGCTTGTTTTTGCGCAGCCCCTATGGCTGCCCGGGGAATTTCTGCCAAATAATCCCACGCCGGACAGCTGCTCGTCTCAGCTTTTGCAGCGTATGGCAAACACAAGCACACTGCCGGGGCTGGCCCACCACTGTTTTCTGCGTGTTTTTGTGCCTAAAACTTTGAAGAACGCGGAGTTCGTGTTTGTCAGACACAACGACCAGCGCCCTCCATTGCGTCTGCACACATGTTGAAAATGGCCCTATCTCACAATGTTAAAGAATCCTTTAAAAAATTCCTGGATCCAGACGGTGATCCGGATCATCCCCAAAATTTAATCAGTTCTTCCTTGTACCATTTCCAACAAGGCCTGAAAGTTTCATCGAAATCCGTCCAAAACTTTTTGAGTTATCTTGCTAACCAGACAGACAGACAGACAGACAGACAAACAGACAGACAGACAAACCCCGGCAAAAACATAACCTCCTGCGGCCTGCGGCCTGGCGGAGGTAAAAATGCGAAATCAGGAAGGGGTAAACACTTTTTCACACCACTGTAGGGTGAAAAGGATTTGCATATCACTTTATTCTGTTTTCATTTACATTTTGCACAACGTCCCAGCTTCATTGGAATTGGTGTTTGTAACTTTTTTTTAGGAGATACCTTCTTACTCTTCCTTCAGTAACACTTTTGTTTACTAATCTTGTACTCAGTAAGGGCAGTAAGAGAGTACTTGTGCTCTTACCATACTAGTGGTAAAAAGGAACAGATCCAGCTCTTTTGAATGAATGAATGAATGAATGAATGAATTTATTTCGGATAGTACATTACAGGTTAAAAGAAACTGTATAATATAACAACAAGGTCAAATTAGACAAAGACTCCTTCTACTATACAATTCCACGTGAGTTATCCGAAATGGGTGATGGCTGAAGCCGCAGCTTATATTGCCCACCCATATTCCATCCAAGAATTCAAAGGAGAAAAAAGAGAAAACAAGACAAGAGCGATTACAATTTAAAACAAGGCTAAGACAAAATATGACTGAGAGAAAAAGAAAACTGAGCTAGTCTAAGTTAAGCGGTTACTATTCAAAAACAAATCTAAGACATAGTGTCACAGAGAAAAAAGAAAAACTAAGCTATAACACAACACAGGCTGGAAATGTCAATCCTTATGTGAGTTTACATGTCGTCTTGTAAATATGTTTGGAGTATTTCTTCCTTTAGTTTTTGTTTAAATTGTCCAAGCTTTGTACATGATTTTAATTCAGGTCCAAAATCGTTCCATAATCTGACACCTTGCACTGAAATACAATGTTGCTTGGTAGTTGTTCTCACTGTAGGCTTTTGAAATATACATGTTCCTCTGAAGTGATATCGTTTCTCCCTTGTTTGGAACAACTTTTGGATATTTGCGGGCAGTGATAGATTCTTCACTTTGAACATTATTATTGCGGTTTTAAAGTCGATCAGATCTTTCAACTTGAGAGTTTTTTGTTTAAGAAAAAGTGGGTTTGTTGGTTCCCTGTAAGCTGCTTTGTTGATTATTCTAATAGCTCTCTTTTGAAGCATAAAGAGTGGATATATGTTTGTTTTATATGTATTTCCCCATACTTCATTACAATATGTCATGTATGGGAGTATTAATGAATGATACAAGGTGTATAGTGTGGGTTGATTCAGCAAATTTTTCACTCTGTGTAATATTGCAATTGATTTGGATACTTTACCTTTTATATAATTAATATGTGGCTTCCAACACAGTTTGTTATCAATTATTACTCCAAGGAATTTAGTTTCGGATACCCTTTCAATCTCTACACCATTTACACTGAGTTTGGGTACTGGGTAGTTGTGATGGTTGTTAAAGACTATAAATTTTGTCTTGCTTAAATTGAGCGTTAATTTGTTCGAATCAAACCACAGTTTCAGCTTTCCTAATTCCTTTCCGAGTGTATCCAGAAGTTGTTCCAAGTTGTTTCCACTGCATAGCAGGTTAGTGTCATCAGCAAACAATATTAAGTCCATTTTTTCTGAAACTTTACATATATCATTTATATACATATTGAATAATAATGGTCCCAAAACTGAACCCTGTGGGACTCCACAGGTGACCTTCAGTAGCTCTGAGTTTTTGTTGTTAACACATACAAACTGATATCTATTCTTTAAGTAACTTCTTAACCAGGACAGTGCTACCCCTCTGATACCACAATTTTGTAGTTTCTTTAATAATAGATTGTGATCTACTGTATCAAATGCTTTTTTAAGATCCAGGAATACTCCAACTGAATACTCTTTATTTTCAATGGCTGTTGATATTTTTTCTGTAAATTCCATTAAGGCATATGCTGTTGTCCTTTTGTGTCTGAACCCATATTGCTGCTCACACAATAAATCATTCTTCAGTATGAAGTTGTCAATTCTCTCATAGAATATTTTTTCAAGTATCTTGGAAAATTGCGGTAATAGTGAAATTGGTCTGTAGTTGGAGAGTTCCCCTCTGTCGCCTGTCTTGTAAATCGGAATTACTTTAGCTATTTTCATTGCATTGGGAAATATACCTGATTGGAGAGACAGGTTACAGATATACGTCAGTGGTTTCACTATGCATTCGATAACAGTTTTGACTAGTAGCATATCAATACCATCGCAGTCAGTAGATGTTTTACTTTTGAACGATTTAACAATTTCAATGACCTCTCTTTCGTCTGTGTTCTTTATGAAGATGGTATCTTTTACAGCAGTGTTATTGCATATTGAATCACCTGTTGGCACCATAGTGGGTATTTCTCGGGCCAGTTTAGGTCCAATGTTAACAAAAAAATTATTAAATTCATCTGCAGGTGAAGCTATATTCACATTCGGAGTCGATTTATTATTTTTTGGAGTGTTAGTTGGGTAGCTGGTATTTCTGCTTTTATTTCCAAGGATACTGTTGATTATTGTCCATGTATTTTTAATATTGTCTTTGTTTTTTTCCAGTTCTTTACTGTAATAGTCTCTTTTACTACATCTTATTATATATGTTAACTTATTTTTGTATGTTTTATACCGCTGCTCTGCTTCTTTTGTCCTTTTCTTTATGAAAGCTTTATATAATAAATTTTTCTTTTTACACGCCTTTTGTAGTCCTTTGGTTAGCCATGGTTTGTCAGTAAATTTGTGTTTAAGCTTTTTTTTAACTAATGGGCAGTTTTTTTCATAAAGAGTGGTTACAATGTTTGTAAATGCGTCATAGGCTTCATTTACATCTGATACATAGACTTCTGTCCAGTCTTGCTTCAGCAAGTCCTCTTTAAAAGAACTGATTGCGTTTGGTGATTTGTGTCTGAACGATTTTGAGATTTTTTCTGGGTTGGGCCCCGTGTGGCCATGGATAAGTGCAAAGATTGGCAAGTGGTCGCTTATATCATTTATCAGTAATCCACTTTCTATTTTCTTGTCGAGAACATTGACAAACAGGTTGTCAATAAGTGTAGCAGAGTGAGCTGTGATTCTACTGGGATGTGTTATTGTGGGATATAGACTCATGCTGTACATAGAGTTCATGAACTCTGTAACTACATTTTGTTGATGTGGATTAAGTAGGTCAATATTGAAATCTCCACAAATTGCTACCATTTTCTTACTAGTAATATTATTGTACAGCTCGACTAATTTATCTCTGAATGTCTCAATGCAAGTTCCCGGCGTTCTGTATATGCAGCTTATGATTAGATTTTTTGTTTTGTCTAGGTCAATCTCAACAGTAACACATTCCAGAAGCCCTGGTAGTGCTGAGGACATTTCATTTACAAGCTTACATCTATATAGGTCATCAATATACAGTGCAACACCACCACCCTTTTTTTGAGATCTGTTAATGTTAAACATCTGATATCCCTCTATTGCCATCAGGGGAGCCTGGTCTTCATTAAGCCAGGTTTCAGAGACTGCTATAGCTGTGAATTTTCTGTTTAGCTGTTTTAAATAGTCCTGAATCTGTGAGAAGTTTTTGTTAAGACTTCTGCTATTGAAGTGTATTATTGACAGTTTACCATCTAATTGCACTTGACTTTTGAATTGCTTTTCAGTGTAATATTCACAGTGGTTATGAATATTATTGAAAAAGTGGTTATCAGGATCAATATCATTCTCCATCTCTTGTGGTTTATGTTCAGCATAGTGGCATATTTTTAGAGTTTGAGTTTCCTCACTCTGTGTTTCATAGTCAGTGTTCATCTGTATTTATCTAAGTCAGTAGCATCTCTGATCATTATACTTTTTGCTTGCTCAGGTGTTCCATTTAGTTTAATCCAAATTCTACAATTTCTTGTCCAGGTTGACTGTATCTTATTATGTTTCTTTAGCATCCGTGCCTGCCGTGCTAATTCAGCGTTTTTTTTTGTCAGGTGTTCATTTAGGTAAACTTGAGTTTCCTTTAGTTTTTTGGCCTGCCTCAGTATGTCATTTTTCACCCTCCTGTTCACAAAGCGCATCACAATTAATTTCTTTGTTTTGTTATCTTTCTTCGGTAAAGCATAACAGGCTGAGATCGCATTGGCTTCTACCTTAATGTCTTTATCATTAAGGAACTGAAGCACTTGGTTTTCTAAGGACATTGATTCACTTATGGAAGCATGTTCACCACTCAGTCCTGTAGCGGCATGGGCGTACGACTGATATCTGATGTCTAGTCCACTTATAACTATGTCATCAATGCGAGAACCTTGTTCAAGATCCTCAACGCGTTGCTCCAAAAGACGCCCGTGTTGCTCCAGGTCCATAATTTTTTTGTCTTTTTCTTTTATTATTGAATGTAGGGCTTGTACCTCCTGTATTAGGTCTAATATTTTGTCCTGCTGGCTAGTCACTTTGGCCAGTTCATCTAACACAAAGTTCAGAGTTTTTTTAATTTCTTCCATTTCCTCTTTTTTGGGTGGCATTTTACTGACCTGTGGATAGAAATAAGCAGAGAATCCGGCTAGGCCTCAACTAGCTCGGTCACTACTGGACCCGCCGCTCCTGCGCAGCTTCTCCGCCGAGTGACGCTGCTCAGCTCCGCAGATCACCGCCGTCTATCGCCGGCGCCTGCCTCCGTCTACCTGGCCAGTTGTGTCGTGCACCGCCGGCGCAGCCGGAATCCACCGATCACAGCCACTCGTCGCCGTCTGGCTAGGCGGCTCCTCCGCTGGGCCCCGTCTAGGCCCCGTCACCAACCGCCGTCAGTCTGGTCGTTCCTCGGCTGGGCCTCGCAATTGAGCACCGGTTCAGACCACTGTCCTGCTGGATCCAGGTGGCCCCCGTCTCTCACCAACGCCGCGCCCGAGCTCCCAATCGCCGCCTCGGTTGGTTCGTCCTCCTTTTAAATCCTTCTCTCCTCGGCTCCAGATGGCCAGATGTAAAGAATACCTTCTCACTGCTGCAGTTACTCTGGGTTAGCATCTGGGTTAGCATCAGAGGCGAGCCTTTAGAGGTCGGAAACGGGGCGAAACGGAGCCAGATCTACCAGAACCTTCACCAGGTCAGCACTGGGTCGTAAGGGTATTCCCCACGTTTGTTGGTAGCCAACAGAAGTCCTTATTTTGATGGTTTTGCTTAAAATTCTCGGCTCATATCAAGCATTACAAGTGCAGCACCGGAAGTACCGCCGGAAGAGCATCTTCCGGCGTTCAGTGTATCTGTATTGTCCGCAGGACAATACAGATACACTGAACCAATACAGATACAGTCCACTGAACCACTGAACCAATACAGATACAGTATATTGGCTTTGATATGTGCTGATACTGATATTGAAATAATCTGCTACAAATGTCATGTCAAAACATTAAATTAGTTTTCATTGGGAAGAAGACACTGGGACTCCTTCAAGCAAGTTTTTGGTCTAAATTAAACAATAATTTTTTAATTTTAGAAGAGAAATAACATTGGGAGGAAACCGTAGCAAACCCACACAGCACAGGGAAACCATGCAACGCAAGGGACCATTAGGAGATCCTGAATTGATTACCTCAGACTGCAAGAGGAGACACTATATGGTCGAATCAGGTCAGCAATGCAAGGAGTGGCCTGACCACTTGAGTCTCTAAAAGTTAAGACCTGAATTTTAAAACTTATCATAAAATTAACTGGTAACCAGTGACATGACTTTAAAGCCGAGGTTATGGGCTCTTCTGTTTGTGCAGGTCAAAAGTGTCACAGCAGAGTTTTGAACAGCCTGAAGGCTAACTCCTTCTTTAGACAAGTGAACAAACTGTTACAATAGTCTCAGCTAGATGAGACAAAAG
The DNA here is from genome assembly GCA_020510985.1 of Pholidichthys leucotaenia. Classification (NCBI taxonomy): domain Eukaryota; kingdom Metazoa; phylum Chordata; class Actinopteri; order Cichliformes; family Pholidichthyidae; genus Pholidichthys; species Pholidichthys leucotaenia. The sequence goes on from CM035836.1 coordinate 213,183,866, forward strand.
AACAAATTATCATCTCTAATTCACTCATTTTCCTCAATTTAAAAAAAAAACATTCTTTCTTAACTGTTTAGAGTGGTGTTTCTACATTGAAAATTACACCCAAATTTCTAAGACTTGGCTTCAGTGGGGATCCTACGTACATCAGCCGAGTGATGCTTCATCTCAGAAATGGCACTTGTCTGGAGCAGTAATTCAAGATTCAGTTTTGTCTGAATTTAGTCGTAGGTACCCAGCCAGGATGTCCATGTGGGCCCCACCATAGGCTAAATGTGGGCTGTCTTATGAGTCCCATGTTGGCCCCATCTGTCTTTTCCCACATGGACTTTATGGTACAAGTAAGCAGATAATCTGTTTACCCACTTTAAACCCATTGGATTTAAAGTGTTTACCCACTTTAAACCCATTGGGTTTAAACCCATTGGGTTACCCACATGAGTTTAAAATGGGTGAGTAGGTTTCAGTAACACTGGTGCCACAGGCAAAATAACAAGAAAAAAGTGACAAATTTACAAAAAATAATAGCAAATTTAGGAGAAAAAGTGACAAATTTACTAGAAAAAAGTCACAGATTTATGAAAAAAGTGAAAATTTAGGAGAAAAAATTTACAAGAAGAAAATTTAATTTACGAGAAAAACATTGTTAAAAAATGTAAAATTACTTGAAAGAGGTACAGACTTATAAGAGAATTTTAGCAAATTTACAAGAAAAAAGTCACAAATTTATGAGGAAAAAAATAGAAAAATTTGCACATTAACAAAAAGTATCAAATACATGAGTAGATAAATTGAACATTTATGAGAAAAGTCCCAAATTTATGAGAAAAAGTTGTAAGTTTACTTTAAAAAGTTGCTCCAAATTTACAAGAAAAATGTCTCAAATTTATGAGAAAAAATTGCAAATTTACAAGAAAAATCATAAATTTAAGAGAGAGTTGTACATTTACTGTAAACAAAGTTGCAAATTTATGAAAAAAGTCACAAATTTACTAAAAAAGTTGCAAATATATAAGAATGTTTCAAATTTTCAAGAAAAATGTATCAAATTAGGGGAAAAAAGTCAGAAATTTACAAGAAAATAGCGAATTTATGAGAAAAAAGATGATGATAATGGGTAAATGGGTAAACGCCATGTGGGCAAACACAGATGAGGCCAACACGGAACCTGCGGACAAGCCCATATGGGACCCATAAGACAGCCCAGCTTAAATGGTGGGGCATGCTTAAATGGTGAGCATGGGCATGCTGGCTGGGTAGTTAGCACTCAACTACTGTTTGAGGCTCACCAGGCATTTATGTAATTGTGGATCTCTGAAGGTTTAAATGAGCAGTACAGCTCAACGTCACCAGCAAAAAAGCTGATAGGGAATGTCACTGAACTGCTGAATTTTCAGACCTAATGGAAGAACATGCAGCAAAAACAGAATAGTACCCAGAACTGAGCCCTGAAGTACTCCACATGATAGATCTGTAGGTTCAGACGCCTTCGTGAGATGACACTGTCTAATGGCACCAACTAAACATTAGCAACGTTAGAAGAACTGAATTCGAAAGGATCGGACACCGGATCAGCAGCCCTGTGTCCAATAGAGATCCAGTGATTTGAGTCGTATTGGAACCAATATGTCATATTGAAAATTGGTCACTGCATCCCTTATAATTAATGTCATAAGACAACGCTACTTTGCCTGGCGTACAATTTCTGGGTTTTCCACCCACCTCTAGTTGGTCCCTAGAAGAAAGCAAAGTTCTAAATGCCATAGAGTGAACATCTATCGAACAAACAAATACAAAACATTAAGGTCACCAAGCTTCAACCACCATCTGAAATGTTCTGCATTTACTGTTCACTATAATAGACCCCATTGTTTCCTGTCCTCACTGCTAAATATTCTGTTTTATATCCTCCTCCTCCTCCTCTCTCTACTCATCCCTCCCTAACTGCTGCAGAGTTTTTGTTTGCTTGGGCAGGGCAGGGATGGCCTAGACTGGCACAGACTGGTTCTAGGTGGACGGTTGGGGGGGGGGGGGGGGGGGTGCAAAGAGAAAGGGCCCACCCTGTGATAGGTTTATAGGGTGGTGGTGCTGGTGGAGAGTACACTGACAGATGAGGACCCTGACAGCATTGTCTCAAAGCTGCACTCCTTCCTCTTGTGTATGTGTGTGTTCGTGTGTATCCCATGGTTTCTCTTCCAGGAACAGTTCGCAATAAAGTGTCTTGCCAGGCTAATGTGAATGTAATGCACAACCCTTGTGCGGCCACATAAAGCCTCTCTGATAGGCGGGCGCTGGTTTATTAGTCTTTATATATAATTTCCTGGTGTGCTCCTCCAGATGTACCCTGTTCTCAGGGCTGTTTGGAGCTTTTTAGGGGCCCTGTGCAAGATGGGGTTTGGAGGCCCCTATTTTTGGAATGGGGACAAGTTCAAACCCTTTAAAAATGAGGGCAGGGGGTCCCTCTCCTTCCAGCGAGACCATAAAAAACCTCAGCCATTGTGTAGATGAAAAGATAAGTCATTACATAGAATAGAAATTAAATTTGGAAATTCATAAGAAAAAAGTTGCAAATATACAAAAGAAGTCACTAATTTATGAGATGAAAGCTTCAAATTTGTGATGAAAAAAGTTGCAAATTTACAAAAAGTTACATGTATGAGAAACTAGGGGGCACTTAGAGAGCACATACCTCTGCCAAGGTCCTGTCTTTCAGAATGTAGGTTTGTTTGTCACATCATAATCACATTACCTCCTTGGTGGAGGTAAAAAGTTTCAAATTTACATGAGGAAAAGTAGCAAATTTATGTGGGGAAAGAAGTCACAAATTTATGAGAAAACAAGTGCAAATCTTACCAGAAAAAAAGTCACAAATTTACAAGAAGTTGCAAATTTGCTAATAAAAAGCAGCAACTTTATGAAATAAAAGTGAAAGTGTGTTTGGGGGGGGGGGGGGGTAAATAAAAAATGTAAAAAGCTGAACTTGTAGCTCCTCTTGTGGCTGAAGGGGCCTGCAGCATTCGTCTACTCTATAGGCAGAAACTCGGCACTAACTCTCTTGTTTTTAATTACGCACTATCGATGTGTATTTTTAAAAACCTCTTCTCTCCCATATAGCACTAAAGACAGGGCCATTTGTTCACAGCCTCCCACAAACGCTCGTCCTGCTGCACGCTCCTCGGCTATTTGATCATGTTTTCTGTCCTCCGCTCTGCTCCAGGTTCACTCCAGGCCACTCGCGCCTTGATGATAGTTGGCATCATCGTGTCCATCGCAGGTCTGGGTGTGGCCTGCATGGGAATGAAGTGCACCACCTGTGGCGGCAGCGACAAGCTGCGCAAGTCCCGCGTGGCCATGACGGGTGGCATCATCCTGCTAGTTGGAGGTGAGGATGGAAGCGCTCGTCCGCAGCTTCCCATTAAACACAGGAGTTGCGAGAACAGTGATTGATTGGTGTTGGATTCGCAGTTGTGGGAGACAGTTCTGACAGTGAGGAATATGGTGTGATATTTATACACCATAGAAGCTCTTTGTGATTCACTGAAATGGTTCTGATCACCCTGCACAATAGAAAAAGTGTGAATCCCCAAGTATAACATGTGGTACTACCAAAACTTTTAGCCATGTACACTAAAAAAAATGAACTAGAGATATTGTTTACTTTACTTTTATGATTCTATTTAATTTAACCAAAAATATACATGTTTTCAGACTGACTTAAAATGTATTTTTCTAATAAAGTTAATGCAATTTTGTCTAATCTTATTGCTACTAAATAGTAATGTGTTTTTCGATCACAAATTTTTTAAATTAAGTCAACAGCAATAATTTATTTCATTTATAATGCACTTTATATTTGGTGGCAAAATCTCAAAGTGCTACATAAATAGGGTTAAGAACAACAATAAAAACAAACATTAAGAGACAGTACACACAACGGCACAACAGAACATTAAAAGCTAAACAGGTAAGTCTCATATGTACTCGTGCATTCCCAAAGTGTGATGTAGCATTGTAAGGGATCAAAAAAAAAAAACACATCAAATGTATTATGTTCAGGGGAAATTTAGTATAGATTATTAAAATGATTTTCAAACTATTTAAATGAGTCACACCTTTAGTTTGGTCATATTTTTTTTAATCCTGTTTGACCCTGTTTGTGAATGCTTCTGCATTCAAGGGCAGAATGTAGTTCAGTGTTTTTCATCCAGGTTTTTGTGGGAAATTATCTAATTTCACTTGTTAACTGGTCAAACAAAACGGCAAATGTTTTGCCGTTGTTGTGCATGGGTTCTGTAGGCACGCATGCACAACAATGGCAAATTATTTGCATTTTTTTTTTTTTTGCCCAGCTGCAGTGTGGATACGATTTTTAATGTGTGAGAACGCCTAACCTTAACCTTTTCACGTTTTTGTTGTTTCAGCAGCACCCTAACTGTTAAAAAATATATGATAATGAGTAAAAGAAGTGAATTGTGACCCTGAAAGTAAAATGAAAGTGAAATGTGAACCATGTTGTTGCCTGTTTGAAAGTACCTTTTTTTAGCACCATCTCCCGTAAAGCGTGTATCTCCTGCAGCATGAAGAGCAACGAACACTGATGAATGCAAATTTTGATTTGCGACAAGAACTGTTTGCAGCCGTAAAAGCTGTTGGTGAACTATTGGGCAACCTTAAATCAACCCTAAATCAAAGCAACAATCATGCATATTTATATCCAACCTGTAATGCAGATCATACTGCCATCATACGTGCTCTAATACCGCACAAAAATGTTGTCACTATATGTTCAAACCTCATAAACTCCACATAAGGAGGTTGTAGTTGGGTGGCAGTATTACTCAATTCATTTCCAAGCAGGCAACAGAATTCGAGTCCAGCTACAAGTCTTTCATTTTTCTTTACTTCTGGGTTCACGGTTGCAGTTATAGTTACAGTATTTAATAGTCTCTCGCATCATTTTTCTATAATCATTTTGTGGCTCTTTTTTGAAAGATAAAAGGATAAGCCATCATTCCCTTTGCTTAAAAAAAAAAGAAAAAGCTCTGCATGCTATGTTTCTGTTGGCCCCCCTGTACATCACAGAGCTGGGTAGGAGGAGGTTTGATCGCCATCCTGAAAGATCTTTCCTCCTACTGTTCCACTGTAGCGTCCCTGAGGTCATCAGAGCGATGCCACATCAGACTTCTAACGGGCTCTGAAGGGAACAGAAAGACAGAAAGCCAGTTGTGTTGCCATCAATAGGTGGCCCCAATGGCTATAAAAGGAATAAAAGGAAGACTGTTCTGGCTCTGTGTTTTTGATGATGTGCTGATGGACTGCTGATCTTACAGGGCTCTGTGCCATCGTGGCATGCTCCTGGTTTGCTCACAACGTGATCCGGGCCTTCTATAACCCCTACACTCCTGTCAACACCAAGTAAGTAACAGAAATCACCCTGTTCTCTCCATGTATGATTTTCTTTTTTTATGTGGAAGGATTTCTATTGGAAGAACACCCAGTGTAGACAGTGTAAATCAAGTGAAATCACTAAGTCAGAGACGACAGTTGATTATTTCCTGTGATGAAGTACATATTACACAAAAACATTGCCAAAGACATACCCAGTCATCAAGTGGTTGCTGATTTCTGACATTTTCAGTGTCTTGTTTGTCAGGAGAATTTGGACAATGCTAATATTGACCCAGGCATGTTAACAAGGCCAAACAGCAATTTTGAGGGGGACAAAATTGTTGCAGCATGAAAAAACAGCCTAGAAAACAGAAAACATGGAGCTATACTGTATGACGACCTTGTGATAAATATGTTCTGAAACTATGGCTTGTTGATTGGCCTTAGGCTGTAATTAAAAAAAAAATAGACTGCTATACCACACTATAATTTTGCTTTTCTTTATATTTATACTTTTGGGCAAAAAAAAAATCAATAAATTTATTTTAAAGCTACACTAGACAGAAAAAACTCCTCCTACCTGCAGCTTCCCTATTTCAAACAACTTCAGTCTGAACTGCTGTCTGCACGGGGCGCCGGCTTTTCCACAGCAGCCAATAGTGAAGTCTGTGGCTGACTAGAGCTGTGATTGGGCGAAGAAAAATCACAGGTGGGACATTTTCTGCAGACTGAACAGAGCCCAGAGCAGATGCCGTGGTGTAGTTGCTACGGGATGATAACTGATTTATTCTCAAAGTTAAACATTTTTCTGCCCACTGTACCTTTAATTTCAGTGCAGTCCATTTTCTCATACTGGGTAACAGAAATACATCATTGATCATCTTTGTTTTCTTTCATTTACACACTGAGGAGTTCTGGAAAAAAAAAAAAAAAACAAGTAGTTTAAAGTATCACCATCAAACATTTAGTCTCTGTGAGACCAACATTCAGACGTCACATTTGCCAGAGCCTAATTTTTCTTGCAAATTTTACTGGTAAACACCATCTTTCCTGTGCAGGTTTGAGTTTGGAGCGGCAATCTTTATCGCGTGGGGTGGTTCCCTCCTGGACGTGTTGGGCGGCGCCATGCTGGCAGCGTCCTGTCCAGGGAAGAAGCAGGTGTCCAAGTACCCGTCCCCGGCCAGCTCTCGCTCTGGTCCCCCGGGCAGCAACAAGGAATATGTCTGAGATCTCACAGGGAGCCGAGGAAGAAGTTCCCCGTTTGTTGCAGCATCAACAAAGAGTAAAACGTGAAGCTGTACGGACAGTGATGAATCCCAGACAGAGGCAATCTGAGGAGAGACTCTTTACTTTCTACGACGGCAGGCATATGACCACCTCGTCATTATTATACAGCGCTCTCAACTGTTTAATGAAGGATGTCTTTCACCCCGTCTACACATTCCACAATTGTTTACAAGTTATCTTCGCAAATGCACTATAATTGGATCCCCTGATATCATAGTCAGTCCCACAGGGCGTAACCTCTCATTTGGAGCCTAAATGATGGATTCCGGCCAACACTTGCACCCCCATGACAGAACCAGCATTTATTAGAGTTTGTAATTGAAAAGTAATCAATTCCAGTTTGGTCTGCAGGCTGTAAACCAGCACAGACACGGAGTGACAATACAGTGTTTTATATTAATTGCTGCCAGTACTAGAATAGATGAGTGAGGGTGTGATTTCACACGCGGGGCTCAGTGTGTAGGGTGACCGTGTCAACACAGGCCTTTTACTGCAGCACTCGCCACAGGTCCCACAGGTCTTCATACCCGCCCGTTTGCAGCCAGGCTCACATATAAAATATTTTTTAATCTTGTAGTCACGCTTTAGGCTTCGTCATCAGCCACTATGAGATCAAACTGCCTCTATTTATTTTGTTCTGTGTAGTTTTCTTTTTTTTTTTTTTGTTTCTTCTATGTAGATTTGCATAGTCGGCCCATTTGTAGCTCACTGAGATTATGAAGCCATGCTTTATTGCTCAATAGTCTATGCTCTGTTTTTTTTTTTTCAGTGTTACAGTTTTATACACGTGTAGCAGATAACAGCATAGTGATGCATGTATGACTGTTTTAAACATGACCAATTTTAAGTAATAAAGATCCAGCAGCATTTTTAACTGTGTTATCGTGAAACATAAGTAATTTTTCACGCACTAGAATATGAATGTATGTTCTAGTGTAATAGGGTAGAATGTATCTGTGTGCAGTGTTTGTTTTGGCGAAGCTGTGCAGGCCAGCGGGTGTGGCTTGCACAAGTGAACGTGTAGAGTGCATGATGGTGATCGGGTGTTGGTTATGAGTTATGTGTTATGTGTCTATATAAGTAGTCACAAACCAAACTAACACATGCTGGGCTGGGAGAATGCCAACTTCGGAGTAGTGAGTTTGGTTTGAAGTAATTAATACAAAATCAAAAGGTCTATGAGTGATCTGCATATGGCAGGGTCTAGAGGGTATAGCAGTGAGAAATGTATGGAGGAAAGTGGGCAGGATTGGACTGAGGTGGAGTCAAGATGCAAGAGAAAAGAAAGCGATAATGGAAACGGAGACTTAAGTGATTACAGCTGCTCGGGTGACAGGAATGGAAATGAGATGGCTGGACAAAGGAAAATGGATGAGCGTGATCTAAAAGTTCTGATAAGATTCAAAGGAGGACATGATATTAAAAAAGTCGGACGTGTAGCATTGTCATGATAGTTGCATGGAAACAGTGGAGAGACTGAGAAGAAAAAAGTCTTAAATAATGAAAGTTTGTTGATCGTATGTAAGAGTGAAGACGAGAAAAGCAAAGTTCTCAAATTAAAACAAATATGTAAGAAGGAAATTAGCTCTGGGAAAATGATAGAAAACAGGAAAACTATAAGAGGAGTAATCCATGGAATCCCAATCTAAGAAGATCTGCAAAAACTGATTGAAATGAAAGCACCAAGGTGCTGCTGCCTCAGTGCGACCTCTACTGGCCCAGCCTAGTTATTATACCTTTTTTGCAGCTCCATTGAGGGTATAATGGTGAGTTAAATTTGTGTCTATTTTGAAAACAAATCCTTATTTCAAAATTCTGGCAAACTAGAAGTTGAAAAAATATGGTGATATAATGATACAAGGCTTTAGTGCCACTTGATTTTGACCGGGCGAGCTGAAAAGCTGGTAATAGACAAATACACACACACACACACACGGAGTGATTACCGTATGCCTCCGTTGCACCGAGGCATGGATTTCAAAGGAAGAACAGTTACAGATGCCAGGAGACTAAAAACATGGAGGGAAGAACAAAAGGTTGATAGCACATGCGTGATGCTTGAAGTTAAAGATGAGAATCTTCCTGATTTTGTATTAAGTGGATACATGAGATATACAGGTGTATCTCAATAAATTAGGATGTCATCAAAAAGTTGATTTATTTCAGGAATTCACTTCAAAAAATGAAACTCATATAGATTCAGGAAACACTGTGATATATTTCAAGTGTTTTTTTTTTTTCTTTTAAGTTCGATGATTATGGCCGATTACTTGTGAAAACTCCAAATTCAGTTTCTCAAAAAATTTGAATGTTACATAAAATAAGTTTAAAAAACCCCAAAGATTTTTAATAGAAATGTTGGCTGACTGAAAAGTGTGTCCATGTACACACTCAATACTTGGTCGGGGCTCTTTTTGCATGAATTACTGTATCAGTGTGGCGTGGCATGGAGGTGATCAGCCTGTGGTGCTGCTGAGGTGTTATGGACGCCCAGGTTGCTTTGATAGTGGCCTTCAGCTCATTTGTATTATTGGTTCTGGTGTCTCATCTTCCTCTTGACAATACTCCATAGGTTCTCTGAGGTTTAGGCCAGGAGAGTTTGCTGCCAATCAAGCACAGTGATACCATGGTCATTAAGCCAGTTATTGGTACTTTTGGCAACGTTGGCAGGTGCCAAGTACTGCTGGAAAGTGAAATCAGCATGGCCATAAAGCTTGTCAGCAGAAGGACACCTGAAGTGCTTTAAAAATGTCCTGGTAGATGACTATGCTGACTTGACTTGATCAAATATGCTGCAATGATACAGTAATTCATGCAAAAAAAAAAAAAAAAAGCCCCGACCAAGTATTAAGTGTGTGCATGGACATACTTTTCACTCAGCCAACATTTTGATTAAAAATCAGGTTGTTTTAAATTGATCTTATGTAATAATGTAATTTTTTGAGAAACTGAATTTTGGGTTTTCATGAGCTTTAAACTATAATCATTAAAATTAAAAGAAATAAACACTTGAAATATATCACTCTGTATGTGATGAATCTATATAATTTATTAGTTTCAATTTTTGAATTGAATTACTGAAATAAACTTTTTGAGACATTCTAATTTATTGAGATGCACCTGTACCCTCTTTTCCATCCTGAACTTAATTCCATACTGCCCCAATCCTTTGTTCCTGGTATCTGTATACAAGGTAAAATGGAGGTTAAAATCGGCATAATCTAGGACTGGTGCTGTTGTGGGGGATCTCTTCAAAGTCACAAAAGCATTCTGACATGTTGCATCCCAGTTTGTAATCAACTGATGACCTGAGCTCCTGGGATTTTTGGACTTATCCCTATTAATAATTGATTCAGGGGGTTGGCAATCTTGGCAAAATCTTTTACAAACTGGCGATAATAGTATGCTAGTCCAAGAAAAGACCGTTGTTGTGTCACTGTAGTTGGAATAGTCCAATCTTGGACACATTTCACCTTATCTGATTCTGGGAAAATTCCCTTTGCTGATACTGGGTCACAGATAGTGCACCTGATTTTTTTCACCAGCTGACAATTGTCTGGCTTTAATTTAAGACCACGTTTACCCAGCCTTCACAGGACTACATAAAAATGAACCAAGTGTGTATCAAAATCAGGGGAACACATTATCACATCATCAAGGTAGATTAACAGACTGCAAATTCTGATCACCCAGATAGGTACACTGCATTCCAAATTATTATGCAAATAGGATTTTAGTGTCATAAACATTAAATTTTTTGTTTTTCAGTTAAATTCATGGATGGTATTGTGTCTCAGGGCTCTTTGGATCACGGATATCAATCTCAGACACCTGTCATAATTAGTTTGCCAGGTGAGCCCAATTAAAGGAAAACTACTTAAGAAGGATGTTCCACATTATTAAGATGCCACAGGTTTCAAGCAATTTGGGAAAGAAAAAGGATCTCTCTGCTGCCAAGAGGCATCAAATAGTGCAATGCCTTGGACAAGGTATGAAAACATTAGATATTTCACAAAAACTGAGCATGATCATCATACTGCGAAGAAATTTGTGGCTGATTCAGAGCACAGATAAAGGCATAATGAGGAAGGCTTCTGCCAGACAAATTCATCGGATTAAGAGAGCAGCTGCTAAAATGCCAAAGCAGCAAACAGGTATTTGAAGCTGTTGGTGCCTCTGGAGTACCACAAAGCTCAAGGGGTAGGATCCACTTGAGACTTGCAGTTGTGCATAAACCTACTATTTGGCCACCCCTAACCAATGCTCACAAGCAGAAACCATTGCAGTGGGCCCAGAAATACATGAAAACTAATTTTCAAACAGTCTTGTTTACTGATGAGTGCAGTGAAACCCTGGATGGTCCAGATGGATGGAGTAGTGGATGGTTGGTGGATGGCCACCATGTCCCAACAAGGCTGCGACGTTAGCAAGGAGGTGGCGGAGTCATGTTTTGAGCAGGAATCATGGGGAGAGAGCTGGTAGGTCCCTTTTGGGTCCCTGAAGGTAATGACCTTGGCAAAGTATACAGAGTTTCTGACTGATCACTTTTTTCCATGGTACACAAAGAAGAACTGTGCCTTCTGTAGCAAAATTATCTTCATGCATGACAATGCACCATCTCATGCTGCAAAGAATACCTCTGTGTCATTGGCTGCTATGAGCATAAAAGGAGAGAAACTCATGGTGTGGCCCCCGGTCCTCCCCTGACCTCAACCTTATTGAGAACCTTTGGAGCGTCCTCAAGCAAAAGATCTATGAGGGTGGGAGGCAGTTCACATCAAAACAACAGCTGTGGGAGGCTATTCTGACATCTTGCAAAGAAAATTAAGCAGAAACTCTCCAAATACTCACAAGTTCAATGGATGCAAGAACTGATAGATAGGTAGGTAGGTAGATAGATAGATGTACTTTATTGATCCCAAACTGGGAAATTACAGTGTAACAGCAGCATGACAGTAGACAACCAAATGACAGAAATACACACATGACAGACAAAGGAATTACCCATGGAAAGTAAAACTAACACTACTATAAAAACCTATATAGATCATAGCTTAATATATGATGACCCATATAAAAACACATGTATCATACCCGCTGCACAATGCAGGACTATCAGGAGCAGAGTGAAAAGTGAGGCACCAATTAGAATGTAAGGTAGTAGTAGTAGATTAGTTTATTTGACAGGGACAGTGCAATAAACATAGACAATTAATCAAAGACAATCAATCTGATGTGTTGCACATAGAGTGTAATATGGCAGCATAGTTATGACCAGAATACAACATCATAGTGAGTTATCGTACAGTGAAATGGCATGCAGCAGAAAAGATTTCCTGTACCTGGCTGTTCGACAGCGAAGCTGTAGTAGTCTACTGGAGAAAGTGCTCCGCAGTCTGTCCAGTGTGTGGTGGAGGGGGTGATCAGGATTGTCCATGATAGATCAGTTTATTTAGTATTCTCTTCTCCACCACTGTCTCAAAGGTCTCAGGTCTGAGACCAATTACAGAGCCAGCCCTCTTGATAATCTTGTCAAGTCTGTTGGTGTCACTGGCCCTGATACTGCTACCCAACAGACAGCAGCAAAGAAGATGGTGCTGGTGACAACGGTCTGGTAGAAAAGCTCCAGCATCCTGCTACACATGTTGAAGGTTCTCAGCTTCCTCAGGAAGTAAAGTCTGCTCATCCCCTTCTTGTGCGCAGCATCAGTATTGGATCTTCAGTCCAACCCATTGCTGATCCTAACACCCAGATATTTGTAGTCCTTAACCAACCCACATCCTCCCCCCTAATCTGCAATGGTTGAGAAGGTGTCCTCTTCTTCCTGAAGTCAATCACCATCTCTCTCTGGTCTTGCTGACATTCAGCCTCAGGTGATTCTGCTCTGTCCACTCCACAAATCTGTCTACCAGTGCCCTGTACTCCCTGTGGAGAGAGGTGCTGCACAGGAGGGTGGGTGAGGAGGGGTGTGTGGGGGTCTGGTTGTGTTGTTGGGGTGACAGACTGTGAGTTGAACCTATTAAAAAAACAGATTCAGTTCATCAGTTCTCTCTTGGCTCCCAGATGGCTGCCTGACACTCCCCTTGCACCCAGTTATTCATTTCATTCCCACCCACACATCTTTAGTGTTATTTTGCCTGAGTTTATCTTCCAACTTCTTCTTATAATTGTCCTTGCACCTCCTCAGCATCTCTCTCAGCTCATGCTGCACTCCCCTCAGTTTCGCCTTGTCTCCAGCCCTAAAAGTTCTCTTCTTTTTGTTCAGAAGTGCTTTCAGGTCACTGGTGACCCATGGTCTGCTGTTGGAGAAGCAGTGTACAGTCTGAGCTGGCATGGTCATGTCTTCACAGAATCTGATGGATTCTGTGATGCAGTCGGTCATATTGTCTATGTCCACCCCATGTTGTTCACAGAGTACGCTCCAGTCTGTCGTCTTGAAGCAGTCCTGCAGTGCATCAGCAGCCTCCTGTGTCCACCTCCTCACAGTCCGTGTATAAGCAGGCTGCCTTTGCACAAGGGGAATGTACTTGGATGGTAACATGACCATGCTGTGATCCGATTTGCCAATGGGGGGTAGAACTGTGGCACTATATGCATCTCTGACATTTGGCATACAGTAAATCCAGTGTTTTGTTCTCTCTGGTGGGACAGTCAACAAACTGGTGAAAGTCTGGTAATATTTTTCCCAGCGAGACATGATTAAAATCACCCATGATGGCTGTAAATGCGTCTGGGTGCTTCTCCAGTAATGCGGCCGCAGTGGAGCTGATGACGTCACAGGCCACCACTGCGTCAACTGACGGAGGGACGTAGACAATAATAATTAAGGCACATTTCATTTCTCGCTGCATGTAATAAGGTCTCATACTCATAGCCTGCAGTTCAATGTCCGGGCTGCAGCACTTTTCCTTCACATAAATGTGTCCAGGATTACACCACCTTTCATTAACAAGAAGTGCCAATCCTCCTCCCCTCTTTTTCCCGCTACTTATCACATCTCTGTCCCCCCGTATAATCTTGAAGCCAGGTATCACTACGTTAACATCCGGAATCTGTGAGTGTAACCACGTCTCTGTGAAACACATGATACTACACTCACGATACTTCTTTTGCCTCCTGACCAGTGCTGTAAGCTCATCTGTTTTGTTTCTGAGCAATTGCACGTTCCCAGTGATGACCACCGGTACAGCCGGCTTATGCTTCCTCCTCCTCCTCCTCACCTTAGCTCCAGCCCTTCGCCCGTGGCACTTCCTCTTTAGCTCATCCGGGATGAGGGGCTTCGCTCTGGACAGCAGAACTGGCCTGCTCAGCGCAATCAGCTGGTCGCGTGTGTAAACAATGCATCCGACCCCCTCTCTACTGATCTCCATTGCCCGAGGAAGAGGAAAAAAAAAAAAACTGAGAAAGACTGGGCTAAAACCAAAAAAAAACTTGGTCCAGTCTTAATCCGAACCTTCCTACTGGGTCCTGGTTAATAAGAGACACACTATATACAGGAATAAGCAGATAGAAACACAAAGACACGAGAGAGTAGCTGCTGGTACAGCCGCCCTGCTTCCGGCGCCATTTAAAAAAAAAAAAAAATAATTGTGAAGGTTATATCAGAGAATGGGTCCTATGTTAACATGTAACTTGGCCTGTTAAGATGTTTTTGATTGAAATAGCTTTTGATTTCAGTAAATATGACCTCCTAATGCTGCAAATTCAACAAATGACCAATTTCAGTTCTTTACAACTAACAAAAAGTTTTGAAACTCTGTTGTGCATAATGATTTGGAACAGTGCATATTGTTTTGTTTTTTTTCTTTTTTTGCAAAAAATAGTTATCATTGGGAGGTTTGTTCAATAAAATTTGAATTATGCTCTAATGGTTGATTACTTGAAAATTATACTGCCTGTCATTTGCATCGACTATTTAGGAAAATCAGAGGAATATCATCTGCATAATTTGGAACACGCTGTATGCATTAACCTCTGAAAGGTGCATTGTAGGCCAAATGACATCCGAGTGAACTAATATAGGCTCACTGGGGTAATTAAAAGCAGTCTTTTCTCTGTCTGAAGGAGCTCTGCGTATCACTGAATTTAACTTTCTGTAATCTACACAAAATCTAAGAGTCCCATCTTTTTTTGCACACTAACACATTGTAATGGGGAGAATTACTTGGGAATTCAATATACCCTGGATCACTTCCCAATACTTTTGTGATGGAATCTGCCTACAACATTCTTGCACCGGTGGAGCATCTCCTGTGGGAATCACATGCTGCACAACATTTGTTTGACCAGTCTTCATTATTTGTAGCAAAAACTGCTGTGCTTATGCAGCAGGGCCTGCAGCTTCTCCGCCTCTTCTGCAGATGAATTAAGATCAGTTAGGTTAGGGAACGGGTTAGTTGCAACAAAAGAAGACTTATTCTCAGAGCTCACTGACAGTATGTGCACTGACCTGAGTCATAGTCACATCCTTCTCTTGTACAACATCTGCCAAGTCAGTC
This sequence comes from Pholidichthys leucotaenia, assembly GCA_020510985.1. Lineage (NCBI taxonomy): Eukaryota > Metazoa > Chordata > Actinopteri > Cichliformes > Pholidichthyidae > Pholidichthys > Pholidichthys leucotaenia. The sequence continues at coordinate 213,199,033 of CM035836.1, forward strand.
TCACAGGTTTTTGCTAGTTTCTGGTGTCTATAAAGATTGCTTAATCATTGGGATTTATGACTTTAATAAGGATTCGTCCACCTTTGACTACTGATAAAGATTCAGCCACTAAAAGTCCATCCACTTCAAGTGGTTCCACCAAGCACTGATAGTCTTTCCCTTTAGGGCCTGCTTTGGTCTGGCCCCAAAATATCACTTCACTTTGAGCTGGGATCTTGATAGGATGCCACTTAATGGTGCGCACAAATCCAATGGATCCATCTGGAGCAATAAACTGTTTCTGTTGCAAACATATTTTAAAGGCCATGACCCATGCCTGCTTTTGAGTACAATTATGAGAAAGGCAGGTGAGTGGCTTGGTGGCCCATAGTGCATTGTGTGCATTAATGTGTCCACACCATATATAGGTGCATATCAATAAATAAGAATATCACTGAATGTTAATTTATTTCAGTAATTCATTTAAAAAGTGAAACTCATAGATTCATTGCACAAAGAATTTTGTTGCTCAGGAAATGTAGCATTTCTTAACTGTGCACATGATAATAAAGGCTTTGAATCTTGAATCAAAGAGTGATATATTTCGAGTGTTTATTTCTTTCAATTTTGATGATTATGGCTAAAAGCTAATGAAGACCTAAAATTCAGTTTCTCAAAAAATTTGAATAATACATAAGATCCTTTTTAAAAAAAAAAAAAAAAAAAGTTGATATTTAATGGAAATGTTGGCCAACTGAAAAGTATGTCAATGTACACACTCAGGACTTGGTCAGGGCTCCTTTTCCATGAATTACTGCATCAAAGCGGTGTGGCATGGAGGTGACCAGCCTGTGTACTGCCGATATGTTATGGAAGCCCAGGTTGCTTTGATAGTGGCTTCAGCTCGTCTGCATTATTGGGTATGGTGTCTCTCATCTTCCTCTTGACAATACTCCAGAGATTGTCTATGAGCTATAGGTCAGGAGAGTTTGCTGGCCAGTCAGGCACAGTAATGGTCAGTGGTCAATAAACAAGGTAATGGTACTTCTGGCAGTGTGGGCAGGTGCCAACTCCTGCTGGAAAACAAAATCAGCATCTTCATAAAGCTTATTACCAAAGGGAAGCATAAAGTGCTTTAAAACTTCCTGGTAGACAGCTGTGCTGACTTTAGACTTGATAAAACACAGTGGACGAACACCAGAAGATGACATGGCTCCCCAAATCAGGTGCCAAGTCCTGTCATGTGGAAATCATGGTCCCAGAGTCTGGAGGAAAAGTGAAGAGGCACAGAATCCAAGTTGCTCGAGGTCCAGTGTGAAGTTTCCACTCAGTGAATTTTGGGTTTTCATTAGCTGTAAGCCATAATCATCAAACTAAAAAGAAAAAACACTCAAAATATATGTCTTTGTGTAATGAATCTATATAATGAGTGACTTTTTGAATTTAATTATGGAAATAAATTAACTTTTCAATGATATTCTAATTTTTCGATATCTAAAGTGCTATGAGATGACTGCTGTTGTGAAATGGCACTATATAAATAAAGTTGGATTGAAATGAATTGAATTAATTTATGCAGATGCACCTGTATGGCTTGAAGACGGTGTCAGTGACAAAAAGACAAGAGCCCGAGCTGGAGGTGGTACAGTTGAAGATGCTAAGATAGTCTTTGGGAGTTACTAAGAGGGACAGGATTAGAAATGATTTTCTCAGAGGGACAGCTCAGGTTGAGCAGTTTGGAGACAAAGTAAGAGGTGAGATGAACTGGACATGTGCAGAGGAGATGGACATATGGGGCAATGGATGATGAAGATGGAGCTGCCAGGCAGGAGGAAAAGATGAAGACCACAGAAGATTCATGGATGTAGTGAAGGAGGACATGGAGAGGGTTGGTGTTACAGAGGAAGATGCAAGGGATAGGGTGAGATGGAGGCAGATGATCCGCTGTGGTAATGGGAGCAGCTGGAAGAAGAACAGTTTACATCTCCTTTGTCTTCGAGTGATGATTAACTGGCAGGAAAAGACATATTCCCCAAGGAAAATAATACAACTACAACTATGACACCAGTATAGAAGCTTGGGTTTTACTGATCTATTTTAGAGAGTGCATAATGGTGTAGCATCTTAGACTAAAACAAAGAGCATTAGACTAGAGTAAAGAGCAGAGTTTCCCAGAGTTTCCCTTGGAGATAACAGGGAGGTGTGAAGGACGAATGCAGTATGATCTTTTGTGTATCAGACGAATGCAGAGTGATCTTTTGTGTATCAGAGACTGCTAGGGAGATGTTAAAGGATTAAGGAAGTGAATGCCATGTGACCTTTGGTGTGTAGAAGCTGCTGGAAGAAGGCCTGAGTATTTAAGGGAAGAGTCTTGTCTGAGATGCCCTCTTTTCTGACTATGCTCATGTGGGAGAATGTGTAATAAACTGTCTGCTTCAAATCCGCCTCGTTATTGACACACTCCACACTGGTGACCCAAGACGAATCATGCAACACGACGAAAGATCCCCGGAGCCAGCCTTGTTGGGAGCCCCCAGCCAAGCATACGCTGTTGCAATCCAGCTACCGGATTTTTGGCAGCACAATCCGCGCTCCTTGTTCCACCTAGTCGAGGCGCAGTTCGTCCTCCGGTGGATATCGGCGGATGACACGGAATTCTACCATGTGGTTGCAAAGCTCGACACCCACACGGCTCAGCATGTGGAGAGCCTGCTGGACCAGCCACCAACCAGCGACAAGTACGGCACGTTGAAGGCTGCACTCATCCAGCACTACACACTCTCGGTTGAGGAGAGAGCAGAGAGACTCCTGACGTGGACCGGGTTAGGAGATGGGTCGGCTATTGACCTGATGGAGAAAATGCTGAGGTTGAAGGGCTTGGACGACGACCACTTCATTTTTGCCCACCTCTTCCTCCGGAACCTTCCGTCAGCGACGAGAGCGACCCTGGCCAATTTGCCGTTGCTGGCCGAGCTGGACGATCGTGCGCTGGCCCGAGAAGCACACCGGATCATCATGGCCAGCAGAGAGCTCACGACCACGGCAGCAGTGACGGAGCTCGGCGCGACGGCCGGAGGAGGCGAGGAGCCATTGACGGCAGTAGCAGAACCACCGACGACAGCGGCGACGAGGGCCAAAGAACGCGGAGGAGACATCCTTTGTTTCTACCACCACTGCTTTGCAGAGAAGGCACACAAATGTCTACCACCGTGCCAGTTCAAGCGCTCGGGAAAACGCCAAGACCGGGGGTCGGTAGCAGCTGCAGCCCTCGGGGAGGAGAACAAGCTGCTGTACTTGACGGACGCACGCTCGGGGAGGCATTTCATCGTGGACACCGGTGCCCAGTTGAGTTTCATTATGCCGTCCTACGCCAACCGGCTGGCATGATCTAGCGGCCCCGAGATGGCAGCAGCAAACGGTCGGAGATTAAGACCTTTGGTGAGAGGACTCTACTTCCGTCTCTACACGGCCGTGCATTTGAGTGGACTTTTGTCATAGCAGCATTGAATTTCAATATATTGGGGGCTGATTTTTTGTGCTCACATGGTTTGTTGGTTGATGTCGCTAACAGGCGCCTGGTTAATGCACTCTCTTTTGATTCTATCCCCTGTACAGCTCAAGTCCCGGCCAACAGCACAAGCCAACGTCACAGCTGCATGCGGTAAGTTCCACACACTGCTCACTCAGTTCCCAGCACTCACGGTCCCCACACTTTTGGCAGCCGTCGCTAAACACGGGGTGGAGCATTTTATCACCACCACCGGGCCGCCCGTTTTTGCAAAACCTCGGCGCTCGGACACAGCTAAACTGGCCATAGCACGCGAGGAGTTCGCCAACCTGGAGAGGTTGGGCATCATCAGGCGTTCAAACAGCCCATGGGTTTCCCCGCTACACATGGTCCCTAAAGCTGACGGTTCGTGGCGACCTTGCGGGGATTTCCGCAGGTTGAACAACGCCACAGCGCACGACCACTACCCAATTCCTCACATCCAGGATTTTTCTAAAATAGACTTGGTCCGCAGTTACCACCAAGTCCCAGTGCGCGCTGAGGACATACCCAAAACAGCGGTGATAACTCCGTTTGGTTTATTCGAGTTTTTGCGCATGCCATTCGGGCTTAAAGGGGCTGCACAGACGTTCCAATGCATGATGGATGCAGTGCTGCGCGATCTCCCTTTCGTGTTCGTCTACTTGGACGATATTTTGGTAGCCAGAGCGTCCGAAGACGAACATGAAACCCACCTAACGGCAGTTTTCCGGAGGTTGGGAAAGCACGGTTTAATAATCAGCCCAGCAAAGTGTCAGTTCGGGGTGACGCAGATTGATTTTTTGGGGCACCGCGTCTCTCCTGAAGGAGCGGTTCCGCTGCCTGACAAAGTGCGCGCGGTAGCAGATTTTCCCCGGCCGCAAACGGTCAGGGCTTTACAGGAGTTTTTGGGAATGGTGAATTTTTATAACCGTTTCTTTCCCCGCGCAGCTCATGCAGCCACTGTACGCCGCGCTCAAAAAACAGAAACCCGCGAATAAGATCGAATGGTCCCCGGAGCGAGAGCGAGCGTTCTTGGAAGTCAAAGCAGCCCTGGCAAATGCTGCGTTGTTGGCACATCCAGACCCAACGGCCCGCATAGCGCTCACTACTGACGCGTCAGATGTGGCCATAGGGGCGGTCGTGGAACAGCGGGTAGCCGGGGCTTGGCAGCCGCTCGCCTTTTTCAGCAGGACTTTGCGCGATAGTGAGCGTAAATACAGCGAGTTCGACAGGGAGTTACTGGCTCTCCACTTGGCCATTCGCCATTTCCAGTTCTGGCTGGAAGGGCGCCATTTCACCACGTTCATTGACCACAAGCCGCTAACATTCGCGATGGCCAAGGTTTCAGAACCGGGGTCGGGCCGGCAGCAGAGGCAGCTGGCCGCGATCTCAGAGTTTACTACCGATATTCAGCATGTGTCGAGTAAACTGAATGTAGTTGCAGACTGCCTCTCCCGCGCCGTGGCTGCCCCGGTCCACGTGGGGATAGATTACACAGCCATGGCCGCGGAGCAGGTTAGTGACGCGGATGTGCGCACGCTCCAGTCTGGACCAACAGGGTTAAGGCTGGAGAGCAGGGTGCTGCAAGATGGTATGCCCCCCCTAATCTGCGATGTCTCCACGGGGCGACCATGTCCCGTGGTACTGGCCGCGTGGCGCCGCCGCGTTTTTGACTCGATTCATTCTTTGGCGCACCCCGGAGTGCGCGCGTCGGTCAAAATGGTAGGAGAGAAATTTGTGTGGCCGAGCCTTCGCAGACAAGTGAAAGAGTGGGCAGCAGCCTGCATGGCGTGCCAACGAGCCAAAGTACACAGACACACGAAAGCTCCTTTGGAGCCATTTCACATCCCGGCTAAGAGGTTCGACCATGTTCACGTGGACCTCGTGGGACCCCTCCCGCCATCACAGGGGTGCACGCACCTTCTGACAATGGTGGACCGCACCACGCGCTGGCCGGAAGTGGTCCCACTGACGGCAACCACGGCCGATGAGGTGGCGCGCGCGTTCTTAACAGCATGGGTGGCACGTTTTGGAGTCCCGTCGGACATTACATCTGACAGAGGCCCTCAATTTGTTTCCGAACTTTGGTCAACAATGGCCCGCAGCCAGGGTGTCACAATTCACCACACTACCGCGTACAATCCAAAGGCTAATGGGTTATGCGAACGTTTTCATAGGTCATTGAAAGCGGCTCTCAAGGCGTCACTGACGGATGCAAATTGGGTAGACAAGCTACCGCGGGTTTTATTGGGGTTACGTTCTGCGCCTAAAGAGAATTTGAAAGCTTCCCCGGCTGAACTCGTTTTTGCACAGCCACTTTGGCTGCCCGGGGAATTTCTCCCAGATAATCCCGCGCCGGGCAGCTCCCCGTCTCAGCTGTTGCAGCGTAGCATAGACACAAGCACGCTGCCGGGCCCTGTTCACCACAGTTTTCCGCGCGTTTTTGTGCCTAAAACTTTGAAAAACGCAGAGTTCGTTTTTGTCAGACACAATGCACCTCGACCCCCACTGCGCCCACCTTATGATGGACCGTTCAGAGTGCTGGAAACAGGGGAAAAGCATTTTTTGCTAGATTTGGGGGGTAGGAGGGAAAGAATTGGCATAGACAGACTCAAACCCGCTTTTGTTGTGGCGGACGAGCAAGTGCTGTTGGCGAGGGCCCCTCGGCGTGAAAGACCCCCGCGGGGAGCTTCCCAGAGAAAAGATTCCCCAGAGCACCCACAGGCACAGACTTTAACCCCTCAATCATCAACCCCCCAGCATTCATCAGCTCCCCAGCATGACAGCGCCGTGGAGGCAGTGAATCCTGGTTACAGCAGATACTGGAGAAGACTGAAGCCCAAGCAGCATGTGGATTGATGTTTAATGATTTTACCACAGCTTATGGACTGTCATTCTATTGTTTAGAGAGTGCATAATGGTGTAGCATCTTAGACTAGAACAAAGAGCATTAGACTAGAGTAAAGAGCAGAGTTTCCCTTGGAGATAACAGGGAGGTGTGAAGGACGAATGCAGTATGATCTTTTGTGTATCAGACGAATGCAGAGTGATCTTTTGTGTATCAGAGACTGCTAGGGGGATGTTAAAGGATTAAAGAAGTGAATGCAATGTGACCTTTGATGTGTAGAAGCTGCTGGAAGAAGGCCTGAGTATTTAAGGGAAGAGTCTTGTCTGAGATGCCCTCTTTTCTGACTATGCTCATGTGTGGGAATGTGTAATAAACTGTCTGCTTCAAATCCGCCTAGTTATTGACACACTCCACACTATATTAATTATATTTTATGCTACTTTGAAAACTTTTTATCATGAATATTTTAAACCCTGCCTGCTTTTAACAATCTCATTTCAACATGGAGCAAGGATCTTTTTTTGCATTTACATGCCTGCTATCAGCAGAGACTTGATCGTATGTTCACAAATATAAACGCAGTTTTATGAATGAAAGTGAACCTGTAACCACGTGACTATGATCCTCGGGGCAGGAGCATTATACCAAATTAGCTTAGACTTTCTGCTGCACATTCACCAACCAACCATAATGCTCCGCACTGTGTGTCTATATATATACTTTTATAGTAATATGGACATATGTTTACTAGATGTTGTTTTTTTCTTGCCTTCTGATTGTTGCTCTGAGTGTTGCTATCCCTGTGCTGTTGCAATCCTGGAATTTCCCCATTGTGGGACTAATAAAGGCTTATCTTATCTTATATTATCTTAATTAATCACACCTGTGGATGCACACCTTGTATATACCTCTTGCATACACCCATTCTTCCTCTTTCTAATGATTGGGAGGAGCCTGCCTCCACTGACAAAGGACAATGAATGGTTACAGGTTCACTTTCATTCATAAAACTGTATTTACATCCATAAACATACATTTTATTTCATTTCAGTGAACCTATAACCACATGGCAACCGTATACCAAATGAGTCCTGAGGATAATGGAGGTGGCATCACCCACAGGTCGAAGGGGCACAATGCCCCAAAACATGCCATTAAGCACAAACACAATCAGATGAGTTTGGCTCCCCTATTATACTTAACTGAGTGCATACAAGTTAAGCTGGTACCTCCAGGTAACCGGAGCTGAAAACAAAACCTTTCGAGCACAAGGCACACATGCCGGCTCACATGAGGGAAAACTAAGGTGCAACTTAAGAACCTGCTGTGACCCCAAGAACAGATGAGGGGACAACTGATGAGGCCAGTTTGAGCCAATAGAACGGAACACGTTGAGGAAGAGGCGTAGCCAGCGGCTGCGCATACATTCTCCAGGGTGCACCCCTAACAACGCCCATGTAGTGGCCAATCCCGTGTCGAGCGGGCCACCAGCCTATCTGATGATTCTGCTCCAACCTGTACATACGCGAAGGCAATCAGGTTGACTATCCAATAGGACAGGTGCTGCTAAAAGTTAGGCCTGCTCATTGTGGAGTCCTCACAGAACACAAAAGCTTGTCTGAAGAGCGGACAGACCTTGTACGGTTAATGTAAACCTTAAGGGCCCTACCGGCACAAACTGGAATTTGCCAAACTGCATGTTGACAAGCCACAAAGCTTCTGGGAGAATGTCCTATGGACAGACGAGACAAAACTGGAACTTTTTGGCAAGGCACATCAGCGCTATGTTCACAGATGCAAAAATGAAGCATACCAAGAAAAGAACACTGTCCCTACTGTGAAACATGGAGGAGGTTCTGTTATGTTCTGGGGCTGCTTTGCTGCATCTGGCACAGGGTGTCTTGAATCTGTGCAGGGTACAATGAAATCTCAGGACTATCAAGGTGTTCTAGAGAGAAATGTGCTGCCCAGTGTCAGACAGCTTGGTCTCAGTCACAGGTCATGGGTCTTGCAACAGGATAATGACCCAAAACACAGGTAAAAACACCCAAGAATGGCTAAGAGCGAGACATTGGACTATTCTAAAGTGGCCTTCTATGAGCCCTGATCTAAATCCTATTGAACATCTGTGGAAGGAGCTGAAACATGCCGTCTGGAGAAGGCACCCTTCAAACTTGACAACTGGAGCAGTCTGCTCATAAGGAGTGGGACAAAATGCCTGCTGAGAGGTGCAGAAGTCTCATTGACAGTTACAGAAATCGTTTGATTGCAGTGATTGCCTCAGAAGGTTGTGCAACAAAATATTAAGGGTACCATCATTTTTGTCCAGGCCTGTTTCATGAGTTTGTTTTTTAAAATAATTCTGTTGAACCACAATTCAAAAGCACTGTTTGATTTTCATTGGTTAATTTTCATAGAATTTTTATTTATTACCACTTTTGTCAGATTCAAGTTATTTCTGTGACCATTGTGGGTTTTTCTTTCATTAACAGAGGGGTACCAACAATTTTGTCCACGTCTGTATATTACATAACTCTAAGCAGGTACGGACATTGCACGTCACGCTGCACAGCCGCTGCAGACCTCTTATTCAGCCGAACAACACAACAATTTTATGACACAGCAATGGGGTACCAAAGGTAAGGCAGCCCAAACAGCACTGAAAAACACAATGTTAAACACACTGGTACAAGCTCTTGCCGACCAGGAGGATAGAAAGAGGAAGAATGGGTGGATGTAATGGGTATATATAAGGTGTGCATCCACAGGCGTGATTAATTTGGTAAAATGCTCCTGCCCCGAGGATCATAGTCATGTGGCTACAGGCTCACTGAAATGAAATAAAGCAAAGCTGTAGGGCAAGGAAGAGAACTCTCAGCATAGACTGCTGAATATTATTGTGAAAAGGACTAAACAAGAACATAGTTATTGTACTTCCATGATTGTCGCTCAGATGGGGGGCAGAGGGGGTTAGCCACCATTGGGTGGCTCGTCTCAAATCTCCTTTGATGTCATTTGCCATCAATTGCACCCTTGGCTCCTGACTGTCCTCAATGTGTCTGGAGGCGGCTAGCATGCCGGCTAGAGTATAGTGCTTGGTTGGCCCATCACTCTCACCTTGGCCTCAGAGGTTGGAGACAGAAGGACGTTCTCTTCTTCTCTTTGATTGCCGTTGTGGTTTTGCCAGTCTGGGGTTGTCCAGCTTCTTTGCTCTTCTCTTTGCTCTTCTCTCTGCTCTTCCGACGTTGGCGTCCATCACCATTCTTGAGTGGAGGTCATGGTGCATTGCCTCCAGTGGACGAGGATCTCCTGCCTATGGTCCTAGCATTGGTGGGCATTGTGGAGGTTGCTGCTGTTTAAAGTGTTTTTGTCTTTGCCATTGTCTTCTCTCTTGTTTGGGCTTCCTGGGTTCCATGTGTTTTTATTTCTCTTCCAGTGGCTGTGTGGAGGCAGACATGTTTGTTTTTGGTGCACGCCCAACAAGATGATGTCATTCCCTCATGCCGCAAGAAACGTAACCGTTATATTTTACTGGTTGTAAATATTAATTTTTCCCAATGGTGATAAATAAATTTAAATGCTTTATCAGCCAATACCAATAATGTGCTCATAGTATTGTGCATCCCTACTTGTCAGTGTTGCTACCTAGAAGAAGAAAGTTCCGTAGTGCTGCTTTAATGTACAAGATGGCAACAGTGAGAAGGGTCTGTTCATAAGAATGCTTTGAAAAGGATCCCTCAATCTTAGTCAGCCCCTTAACATTCTAATCATAGTTTTAAAATGTTGGCAGACATTAAAATAAAGTTGAACACAAAACACTGATTCCACAAAGATTCATTTTCTTTATTTCCCAAAATGCTTTAAGAAAAGTTGTCCATTTCCATGCAAAATGTGACCACAACTCAAACAACAATCTTTGAGAATGAGCTGTGCTTCTGTGAGGCAAAAAGATAATGAGTGAACTAGCAACAATTTCACAACCAGCAAAATAACATGACATCAGCTAAAGACAATAACGCCAACCTTCAGATCCACGGCAGACTCAAAAAACAACAGTTAAAGATTGTCTCAGCAGTGAGGCTGCTATAGTTTCCATGATCTCATGCTGTAATGATAAAGCGTGTAAAGCTTCACAATCTTTTAACAGTCCACCTGAATCAGAAAGATTTTCCTGTGTTCAGAAAGCAATTTAGTGCTTTGCAAATAAATACTACCCCAAACAGCTTTTGTTTGTCACTACAGCTCAACCTGCCATTCACAATCAGTTTCAGCAATCAATCTGACATAACATATATTAAGAGTTGGCCTTTTTTAAATTAACTTGAACTATTACACATTTCTTCTCAGTCTTGTGGCTGTCTGAAAACAAAAACTCTACAAACCTGTTGCTGTTTGTGACATTTTTTTCTGCTGAGTCAGCAGCCCAAAGTCAACAGTGAACTCAGGGAAGGGAGTCGTTGACTTGGCATGACCTAAAGAGCAAAAACGGTGGTTTGGTTTCAAATCCAGACAACATAGCCCTTAAATAACAGGATACCGGTTATGTGTTTTGATGCTTTTAACAGACTCCATGCATAGAATTCTGCAATGTGTCACTGCACATAACGGGCATTCCCACAAAGTGCACCATGAGGAAACACAATAAATCTCACTGAAGCAATAACCATTCAGAAACAAGTAAAAAAAAAAAAAAAAAAAAAAAAAAAAGCCATAACAACACAAATAAAGTGTCTCTTTTTTTTTTTTTTTAGCAATAAATAATTAGCAGTAGTATTTGTTTCCTGCAAATAGAAAGCTTTCTTCAACTGGATAATAGTACACCACTTGCATCAGTTTGAAAGTACAGAATGATAGTCATTGCACAACTTAATGTTTCACCCGTGTGATAAACAATAACAGGCTCATGTTTCTTCACACAGCAACCCAACAGTCAGTGGCCGTCACCAATAAATGAGCAGGCGATAGGCTGTCTGTCATCTAACAGTTTGCTTAAATGCAACTTTAGAAACGTAGCCCTTGTTAAGAAGCTCTGAAAATCTTTCTCCGTTCCTGATCGTCTACTCCCTACCAAGGTATAAGAGTAGAGAATGGTGCAAACAGATCATTCACAGTCTGACCAAAGTTGAATTAAATAAACTATGTACAGTCCAGGGCCTAGGCTTCAGCTGGCATTAAATAAGCCATTTTCCAGCCTTGATGAGCCATCAGAAGATACAGTAGGGCACTTGACAGGATCAAGGCCAAGATCACTGACAGGGGAGTGGGTGGAGAGTGTTTGGCGCCCCAAAGGATTTTTCTTTTTTTTTGGCACTTCTTGGTGACGTTTAAGAAATGGGGGAGAGAGATACAGGACACTGGCCGTTGTTGTTCATGATGTCATCCAAGTCTTCATCATCCAGGTCCACTGAGGAAGAAAGGAAATGCAGTGGTAATAAGGGTTATATACACACAACAGTTAGTTCCAACCAAACAATCTGACTGGACAATAGGGACTCAATGAGTTACTCCATTCTCCAAACCATGCTCAAATGCTTCATCAAACATGATGTATCACTCCATTGTTAGAGATGATCATTAAATTCAGTGACTGTCAGTGGCTTCTAATGATGTGGGAGAATTGTAATGTGCTGTGTTCCTTAAATGGTGAGGTGCTGTTTCCAAAGAGACCAGAGTTCACAACCCCAAAATTATGTTGCTGTGCTGCAGGGTCACACAAATAGTTGGCCCAGTTAGACAAGTATTATTTTTTTTATTCTTAAAATTAGTTACCTTAAAGTTTAGAATAAAACCTCACAGGGTAATGTGTGCTTCTGACGAAGACGTCAATAACAAGGTGGTGAAGAGAAGGTAATTAGAAGCAAAGATACCAAGCAAGTTACTGACTATCTAGCTAGCTCCACTAAGAGGTCTGAACCGATGGACTCTGGAAAAGTATAGATAAATGATGATTGGTGGATAATGGGAAATTTCATTAAATGCATGTGTAAAACGGCAAAGAATTTATACACTGCCTGGCCCAAAAAAAGTCACAGTCTAATATTTCGTTGGACTGCCATTGGTTTTGATTACGGCATGCATTTGCTGTGGCATCGTTTCTATAAGCTTCCGGAATGTCACCACATTTATTTCCTTTCAGAGTTGCATTAATTTTTTGCCAAGATCTTATATTGATGATGGATGAGTCGGACCACATTTCTTCCTCGAAGACGATGGTTCCCCGCTAGGAGTGGGTCCAAAAGCTCAATCCAGCAATTCAAATCGATCCACGTTTGAGCCTATAATCAATCCACAAAATCCTTGGATCGATCTTTTAATATAATGCTAGTTACAGTCTGTGAAACACAAAACACAAGTAGCCGGCTGAAGTCTCGCATGATGAATAATCTCACGAGAGTTCCCTTCGCTGCACGCTCACGTTACTTCCATGTTTACATTTGGCAGCCACAGAGCAGAATTGCCAACAGTGATTTATCAACAAAAGTCGACTTAAGACTGCGCTCAACAGTTCCCGACCATTTTCCATAAAGCGGGGATAAACAAATAATGGTTTTGTACTACGTGCAGTGCTGTGTTGGAACATAAAAGTCAATGATTGTTAAACAATTGTCAAATGGAAAACACATGGAGAACGACAACAGACCAGAGAGGGAGACTGTTGCAGCTGCTGGGGGCAAGTAAAATATTGTTTTTTTGTTTGGTTTTTTTTCCACATTTGTGTCGTAAATTAATAATTCATCCAGCATGATGGTGTTTTCTTTTACAAACTATGGATACAGTAGTTAACTGTTAGCTAAGCGCTGTAAATAAATTCAGAAAAAAGGTATATTTTTAGTCAGGATGACAGAGGCAGCTGCCCTTCATGTCACATTTCTATTGAATGACACATTTCATTTTGAACTTTAGCACTTAAGTAATAATAATAATATGAAAATGACAGAATTAATAAAAGCTGCAGTATGAGCCATTTTCACTCAACAGAACTGAAATGAACCGAATGTGGCGGTTTGGGAAAACCCCCACAAACAGACTAAGGACAGACAACTCGCTACTCCTGGTTTTTTCCGCTACACTACTGTGATAATGTCACCTTTCATGTATTGTGTTCATGTGTCCTGTCCTTACTGTGACCCAGAGACTCAGATCAATATGTAGATGTGCCTGTTAACCCCTTTGTTCTGCACCTAGAGCACAGTCTAGCAAATCTGCCTATTGTGATGTATGCCTCTCAAATGCAAATGCCATACTCCCTGCTGTGAATGCCTTTCATGCATTGTTTGTAACTGGTATTTAAGCTGACTGAAATCCATGCTCTCTCTCTCACTCTGATCCTGCAACTGGAGACACACACACGTGCCTCTCCTCTCCTTCTCTGAGAGCCGAGGGCTCGCTCCCGGCGCGCACGCACAGCGTCGGGAGAGGAGCTCGTGACGGCGGTATGATTAATAAAAGCCTACTTAAAACCTCCAACAACGCCGCTTTATTTCATGCCGCCGCACCGAAACCCTTTTCAAGAATTGAAAGTTAATTTGTAGTTAAAATATAAACAAGAAATAAAAGAAACTAAATTATTAAACCCTACTGTGGTGTGGGGATGTAAAAACATGATTATTAGTTTTACTTTGAAATCTCTTCTCCTTTTCATCTCCCCTTCAGATGTGTGAAGACTGGGTTTCCACTCCAGGATCCATCCTGCACTGAAGAGGTCGTCAGTGGAAGAGCATCCCTGCTTCGTTGTGGATTTCAGCACAGAAGAAGACCTCAAATTTTTCAGGGGTCTTAGTTTTCAAATTCAGAATTCAAGAAGGTGCTGCCATAATTTTCTCCATACCCTAACATGCATTCAATGCAATTTAGTTGTTGTAATGACTAATTCTTTTATTTATCTTTTTTATTTAAGTTCTCAGCAAGAATACAATGTCGGTCATTCTTTGACAATTTTACTGAGCATTTAATTCTATATAAATCATTGTTTAACATGAAATTTTTGGCAATTCTGTGCTTTTCTTGTGGTGTTACACAGAACAGCATCACTGTAAACTATGGAAAAAGCAGCTACTTTAAACTCTGTACTTACACAAGTTTCAGTGCAAAAAAACCTCTAAAAATGTCAACTTTAATTGCAACTTTTTGGAAAAGCTCCCACAAATTCAGGCTTTTTGGGCCACAACAATCACAAAAACAGCTGACGAAATCCTGGAGGGACTGAAGTACAGTAAGATTATGTAGACGTGCTTCATGCATTGAATTTGTTTACTGACTAACTGGGTTGTTAACTTGACACGACACACCCTTTGCACTAAACACTTGTGAACATTTTGTGAAATCATAAGTTATAAAAAGTGCATTATTGTAACTGATTTTAGGTCAGTTCTTTATGTGATAATTTATGCATTAACAGAGTATTCCTGCTACAATTTGCTGCATTAGGTTTCTAAGATTGTTTTTTTCCTGGCAAGTAAAACAGCTGTTAAAATGGTAATTTTCCTGATTGAATCGGAATTGGATCAAATCAGAATTGAATCTATTCAGAACCTCAAGAATCAGAATCGAATCGATTCTGGAAATTAGTGATGATTCCCAACCCTATTCCCCACTATCATTCCACTTTTTTCATAATGCGTTGGACAGTTCTTAACCCAGTTTTAGTAGTTTCAGCAATCTCTGATGTTTTCTTTGCTTGGTTCATGCCAATAATTTGACCCTTCTGAAACAGATTAACATCTTTTCCACGACCACAGGACGTGTCTTTCGATATGGTTATCGAAGAAATGAGAAGCTACTCGCTGTAGCAGTTACAGTTAAATAACTTGTTGCCAGCTGAAATATAATCACCAATGCACTCTCTTACCGATTTGCTTAGTTAAATCCAGATGGTGACTTTTATTTTTTTTTGGGGGGGGTGCAGTTTATTATGCTAGCTGTTTGTGTTAGCACATTCAAGCGTACTAGTTGGGAACACTTTTTTTTCCCCCATGTAGCGATGCTGTCTTGACAGGACAATACAATTAAACAATCCATTGTCGTTCACTACTGTCATCTTATAAATTATGTTTGTGGAGGTGTTATATAAAAGCAATATTACAATTAAGGTCATGTGGAATCACTAATACAAAGCCAAATTCATGGTACCACAAACGCAAGAGAGCACGCCATGCATGTGACATACTGTAAATTTGGTCAACTTCCCTTCTGCAGAGCCCGAGCACGTGCAGCCCAAAAAGACTGACGACATGAGGGATCCATGCTAAGCTGTGCATGTGCCGGGGAATCTCCCGCCAAGGGGAGGCAGTAGTGGCATTTTCAACATAGAAGAAGAAGAAACAACAAGGACACCAGATTTGATTAGAGAATGTATTTCTGTCTTTTTGCCCATCTGTTTTGCTGTTTCTCATGGTCGTCCTCATTTTCATGTTTACCTTCACCAGTTTTTAAAATGTTCATCACCGTGCTTTTCTTTTGCTTTTGGATTGCAGCTTTTCAGTTTTGTGGCTCTTCACTGCCACTGACATTACAGACCTGTGAACTGCAGATTACAGTGGATATAAAAAGTTTACACACCCCTGTTCAAATACCAGGTTTTGGTGATGTAAAAAAATGAGACCAAGATAAATCATTTCAAAACTTTTTCCACCATTAATGTGACCTATAACCTGTACAACCCAATTGGAAAACAAACTGAAATCTTTCAAGGGGAAAAATAAAAAACTTACAACAACCTGCTTGCATAAATATACACACCCTTAAACTAATACTTCGTTGCAGTACCTTTGGCTTTTATTACAGCACTCAGTCTTTTTGGGTAGGAGTCTATCAGCGTGGCACATCTTCATGTGGCAATATTTCTTTGCAAAAACGCTCCAGATCTGTCAGATTGTGAAGGTATCTCCTGTGCACAGTCCTCTTCAGATCACCCCACATATGTTTGATCGGTTTCAGGTCTGGACTCCGGCTGGGCCATTCCAAAACCTTAATCTTCTTCTGGTGAAGTCATTCTTTTGTTGATTTGGATGTGTGCTTTGGGTCATTGTCGTGCTGAAAGATGAAGTTCCTCTTCATCTTCAGCTTTCTAGCAGAAGCCTGAAGGTTTTGTGCCAATACTGACTGGTATTTGGAACTGTTCATAATTCCCTCCACCTTGACTAAGGCCCCAGTTCCAGCTGAAGAAAAACAGCCCCAAAGCATGATGCTGCCATCACCATGCTTTTCTGTAGGTATGTGTGCTCTTTTGGTGATGAGCAGTGTTGTGTTTACGACAAATATATCTTTTGGAATTATGGCCAAAAAGTTCAACCTTGGTTTCATCGGACCATAACACATTTTCCCACACATGTTTGGGAGATTTCAAATGTGTTTTTGCAAAATGTAGCAGGGCTTGGATGTTTTTCTTTGTAAGATAAGGCTTCCATCTTGCCACCCTACCCCATAGACCAGGCATATGAAGGAGATAGGAGATTGTTGTCACATGTACTAAACAACCAGTATTTGCCAGAAATTCCTGCAGCTCCTTTAGTGTTGCTGTCGGCCTCTTGGCAACCTTCCTGACCAGTTTTATTCTTGTCTTTTCATCAATTTTGGAGGGACGTCTAGTTCTTGGCAATGTCACTGTTGTGCCATATTTTCTCCACTTGATGATGACTGTCTTCATTGTGTTCCATGGTATATTTAATGCCTTGGAAATTCTTTTGTACCCTCCTTCTGACGGATACCTTTGAACAATGAGATCCCTATGATGCTCTGGAAGCTCTCTGTGGACCATGGCTTGTGCTGTAACATGTAACTACAAAAATGTCAGGAAAAGCCTACTGACTCTATTTGGGGTTAATCAGAGGCACTTTAAATGGTGGCAGGTGTGCGCTGACTCCCATTTAACATGAGTTTGAATATGATTGGTTAATTCTGAACACAGCCACATCCCCAGTTATGACAGGGTGTGCATATTTATGCAAACAGGTTATTGTAAGTTTTTTGTAAGATTTCAGTTTGTTTTTCAATTGGGTTGTACAGGTTATAGGTCACATTAATGGCAGAAAAAGTTTTGAAATGATTTATCTTGGTCTCATTTTTTTACATCACAAAAACCTGGCATTTGAACAGGTTTGTGTCGACTTTTTTATAGCCACTGTATATTCAATGCGCATGCATGAAATGCAGCAGCTGTGCAGAAAGTTGCATCATCTCAAAACTACTTTGAACAACGCTGTGCACGTGAGCATGCATTTTCCCATTCGAGCAGTGATCAGGTCTCAACACTGCAGTGATGTCTTCAGCCCTCTGCTGCATGTCGGTCCTACCAACAAGTCGCCATGTGCTATTCTCAGTGATATCTCACTCACTCTGCTGCTACATGTAAGTATCAAAATTAAATAGGCACATTAATAAAGGCTTTAAAGTATTCAGAATTCAAGCATATGCACCATTATGTTCAGATGTTTGTTCATTTATCTTAACGCTACTAGCAGCCTGTTAGCAATAGCAAACAATGTACCTTCAGGGTTAAGCGGTAAACTATCCCTGCTCATCACAAGATCAATATACGTATATACTGTATATATACAGTATATATCTCCTCTTGGAACAGATGTGTTGTGGTTATATGTACAAACACTAAAATGCCACAACATTAAACACAGTATTGATCAATACTTTGTCTAGCACATGTGACAGGGACAAAAGACCCTTATTCTGCTGAGAATCATATGATGAATTCCTCCTCTGTGTGCAGAAACTTCACTAAGAGATGGTGCTTAAATCCTGTTAAAATCCCAGTGTTCCGCATGTGGCACGTTTCCCGTTGGCTGGAAATTGGCTGCAATGCTAAGGAGTTAACGCTATAGCATTATACTAGTAATAATCATCACCACTGATCATGATGTTCTTTCATTTTGCAAATCGTATGAACAACAGTGAATCTGTGACAGAAATAACTATATTCAAATCAGTGTCCAGCGGCTTTGACAAAAAAAAAAAATAGAAAAGGCTCACCTGTTTGAACAATAAATTTTAAAAAATGCTGATTTACGATAAAGAAGTTACTGGTTTATGAGGGGAAACTGACATTTATAGATAAAATATCACAAATCTATTAAAAAATTCACTAATTTAAGGGGCAAATGGATGAGGTTGGATAAAGTCAGGTATTTATGAGGGGAAAATATTAATATTTGCCAGAAAATGTTAAAAGAGAAAGCAAAAGTGACAAAAAATATGCATCTGCTCGCAATGCTGACAAGCTGGTTTTATTCCTAGCTCGGCTGTTCCTGCGCCACCGGCTCGTCACTCACCTTTCTTGGACCGACCAATCTGGCCCAGCTTGGGGGCCCTCTGCCCCAGTCTCTGGGGGTTGGGGTCCCCGCCGTGGCCGTTGACCTGCGGGTGTCCCGGGTTGAACTGGCCCGCCGGGCCGGGCTGCCGGGGCGGCCCGCCGGGGGGGATGAGCTCGGGGATGCCTGAGGCTCCGTACATGGCCGGGACGGCTCTCCCGCCTCGCTCCGCGACTGGCCGCTAGGTGTCCGCACAAGCCAAGCTTCGCGTCGTCGTGCTGCAGGGGCGCCTCTCTCACTTCCGCAACGGCATTCAGCGGTTGAACGTGTGGAAGGGGGTGGGCGACGGGACGTGGAGAGAACGGGAAGGAAAAGCCCCGGTTCGCCTGTCGGTGAGGATAAACACGCTGGTCAAACGGTGACAGAATATCAGCCGCTTTCGCCGTTTCTACCAAAACAAAAAAGCAACAGTGTGTTCTAGTATGTTTTCAGCTGGATCACAACATGTGAAACCGCTAACACTCTTACTCAAAACCAAATGTATTCTGTCACTACAATAACATTAACTCGTCGATTCTCATCAGCGTGAAACGTACAGAATGTGAGATCTTACCTACCGGCTGCCGAGGCCACGCTACAGAGCAGAATCGGGTACGAGCCTCGTCTGACGGCGCTGCCGCTGTTTACGCCAGCGCTCGCTCTCTCTCTCTCTCCGTCACAACACAGAGGAAGCGCCGATTTAAAGGGGCCTCTCGGCGTGTTCTCCGCCTCGGGGATTTCCTCCTATTGTGTCTTGACTCATTGCCGCTTGACACACACGTCAACGCGCCGCTGACAAACGCTGACACCTCAGAATATCACAGTGTGTGTGTGGGGGGGGGGGGGGGGCAAAGTTCCCAGGGCGCACTGCGTAATTACGCATGGCCCGTAACCAGAGAGTGACTGGGGTGGCAGCCAATGGCAGACACTGTTTGGGAACCCCGCCCATGTGTAGCACGGAGTGACGCTACCAGTGAGCTGTAGTCCGTACATTAACGTTAATGCTGTTACACGACGCACGCAGGGAAGCTGTCATGCACCAGCACGCACGTTATCCAGCTTGTCCACTTGCACAGCAGCTTGATGAATGAGGTGGTCTTAGTTTAGGAGGGAAAAAAAAAAGCAAAAAACAACAGGCAAGTGCACTGGAAAATATTACAATATTCAAGAAGAAAGTCAAGTTAATGAGAAAAAAAAAAGGTTTCACATTTAGATGAAACTTTCACAAATTGACAGGAAAAAAATGCAAATTTACTTTAGCATAAAATCCCAACTTCCCTTCACAAAGTTAAAAAAAAAAACAACACAAAGTTGAATATTTATGTAGAAAGCTTGCACATGTAGCATGGGCAGCGTTAGGCCTTTTTTAGGGGTGCTGTAGCACCCTTAAATTTAAACTCAGCACCCCCTAAAATTTTAGTTTGTCTTTGACAAGCTGAAATAACATCCAAAACATTTTCAGTAGTTTGTCATTTGCCTCTCGCCCTAAGATGCTGGGATAGGCTCCAGCCCCCCCATGACCCGAAAAGGATTAAGCAGAAGAAGATGGATGGATGGATGGATGGATGTCATTTAAACTTTTTAAAAATGAAAATGACCCCCCCCTCCGCCACACAAATGGTATGATCCTTTCTGTCTCACATTGTCTTCCCCATACCTGCACATGCCGCGTACACAGAGAGGTCCCTCCCTATCCCAACGCTTTTCTACAGGTAACAAACTCACAGTGATGTATGACACCAGCCTCAGCTGGAATATTCTGCAACGTTATAAATAGTTTTTGACTCTGTCTGAATTTATTCAGGAAGAGTATGATGCACACCTGAGGTTTTCACCTGGGGTGGGGGTTAGAAAATAGGCTATTAATAGGCTATAAAATATCCTATAATATAACAAAAAATACTGCATCTTTGCTCATTTTATTTTTGATTTTTAATTTATGAGGAAAATCTCACAAATTTATAAAAGTCTCAAATGCACAGGAAAAAAGCCTTAAATTCGCACTAAACACAAATTATGAGGAAAAAGTTGATTTAAGTTGGAAAAAAAATCTTACAAATTTACAATAAAAAAAGTAATCAATTTAGAATAAAACTGCCATAAATTCAGGAGAAAAACCTCAGACTGTCCAGACTAAAGTCACATCTCAGTAACTTCTTAATTACTTTGGGGTAACTACCCTTACATATATTTGAGTGATAATATACAAAGATAACCTAAGTTTCCTTGTGTACAGATTCAGGCTACTCTACCAACTAAATTAGAGATTTGTTTTGCTTGAAAATGTGGAAATTGTCTAGGTCAATTTGGAGAATTCTCATAAATTACCTAGTTTTTCTTACGATTATTTCTGTTCTTTTTAAATTATAGACTTTTTAAGAAACTTCATGAAATTTGAAACTTCATGAAAAATTTTTACTCAGGGATTAACATTTTTTTCTTGAATTTGTGACATTTGCATCATAAACTGGCATATTTTTTTCTTCCGTCTTTGCATTTTTGCCGCAATAACTTTCCGTCATCTTTCCATTGATTTTTTTCCTTAATTTTTTTTAATTATTGCAAATGAGCTACATATCTCTTGTGATTTTCTGACCTTTGTCTCAACAATTTATTAATTTTCTTTTTCTTAATGGATTTATTAAATCTTTTAAAAAAAACTTTGTGTTCACATTCTCAATGACTGTAATTATACAGTCATGTGAAAAAATTAGGACACCCCATTAAATATTCAGTTCTTCATTCAGAAATGTTCACATGTCTGTGGCAAGGCAGTGCCACCAACCCCCACAGGGCACAAACGTTCAAGGTTAGCAAGCCCCGAGAAAGCCAGGCATCCGCCCCCGGAGGGACGATCAAGGGAGGTGAGGTCGCTCGGTGGCTGGCGCGGCGAGCCCACACCCCTGGACCCGCCAGCCTCCTACCCCCCCAGCGGGGCCAACGCCCGCTCCTGGGCCCCAGGCACCAGGAGGCCAGCGACCCCTCACCCCTGGCCGGAGACCGGCCCGCACCCCCCGGCACAAGCCCCCTCCAGGCACCCCCACAGCGGGTCCGCCCCAGCCCCACCGCCACACACCCCAGGGACCCCCATGCCCAAAGAAGTCCCCCCACTCAAGGGAGCCCACATTGCCAAGAGGCACTACCCCCCTTAATCCAGTACCTCCTGACTCACAGACACACCCTTCCCCACACCTTCACACCCACATGCTCCCATGTGCACCCATTGCACTAACTCACTCTCACTCACCCAGACCAACCCATTCTCTCTCACCTCTGTGCCCATTCAAACTCACCCCTCATTCACCCTTGTTTCATAAGGTGGCTGCGAAGCAGATGCAGCGAGCCTGAGCACGCACCAGTGCCCAGCATTGACCGGGAAGACCACCGGCGCAGGCCACAGAAGCAGACCCCCAGCGCTCACCTGAGCGACTGACCAGCAGACCACCGCAGGCACCCTGAGATGCCACCTGACATGCAAAGTGCCGCACAAAACCAACCCACCATCACCACCTCCTTTTATCACCCCCTCACTCTCATTTACGCTCATATTCAGTCCCGCTCTCACTCCCTTGGTTGTATCTATACATTCAGTAGCACCCAGGGATTTTGACAACATGATGGGTCCCAGCACTGCATACATTTTCTTTGTTTCTTTCACTGGGCCCCCACGCCCCCAACAGGAGGAGGGCAACAGGGGTGGGGGAAGACCCCCACCCCTCCCCCCGCACAAAACATGGTGGTTGTATGTCGGGTATATGATGTAATTCTGTGTAAATGTGTGGACTACCAAAGTGCAATTAAAATTGGGAGGATAGTGATTGGAGCACCGCTAGCCACTGCGTTGGGCAGCGGGGCCCCCATCCCCCATCCCCCAAGCCCTCAGTGTCTAAAATGCAATTAAAATTGAGGTGAGTGCAGCCCCACCATGCAGCAAAGGTATCCCCTTCACCGACACAGTGTGGCACAGCCCCACCCCAAAGCCCTAAATATATCCAAGAAGATGTATATTCCACCCAGAGTCAGGGGGAGGGGGAGGGTGGGAAATAAGACTGGGAGGGAGGCGGTCTAAAAGCGAGCCCCCCCCCCCCCCCCCCGAAACCAGCTTGCAAACTGGTTCATGAGGCTAATCACTGCCCCCAAATCCCAACCCAGGGCGAGGGCTGCCAGTGCAAACAGCCCAGGACTCACCAACATCGCGCCCTGGCACTTCCAGCACCACAAACATGATGGGGCAGCCATACCAGTTCCCACTCATCTTACACACACAAACAAGGACAACAATAGTCACAGTAGTGAACAATGGGCTGGACCCACACGGCGCCCCACACGCCAAGTGACACCCCCGAGTGCCCACGCAAGCCCACAACCACCCACCCCAGACACACACTGACAGCGGCAGGCTGGCCTGCAGCCACAGCCACCCTGGAGCAATCCGATCGAAACACGGCCACCAACCCACACCAACGGCACCCCAACCACCCCCAAGCACCAACACACACCCGTCGCCAATGACACCGGGGGCAATGCGACAAAGCATCTCACCCCACGACACAACAGCAGGGCGGCCAGGTCAAGCACACCCCGAAACGCCAATCCCCATGGCACTAGATGGATTGCCCCACCCCCGCCACCCAACAAAGTTCTCCTACCCATACACATATCCTCCACCCCCAGACATCCACCCACAGGTAATCACACCCATACACACACGTACCCCCACCCACCATCACACGTGCCCACCTACACCCACACACAGCCCCACCTGCCCACTCACAACACACACACACACGTCGGCATCCACTCATACACAAGCCCCCACTCACACCCACTCTCACACACACACGGACACCCACACCCACAGACCCCAGTGGAAGGGGAGGGTGAACCAGGATGCAGGGACCTGCCCCAGGGCGCTGCCAGGCCCCCAGGGAGAACGAGACCCCACCATGCAAGGATGCACTGGGGCCAACCCGCACCACCAGCGCACACCCGACCCCAGCCCAGGGGAGGAACCCCCCCCCCCCAGCACCAGCACCAGGGGCACAGGGCCAGACCCAGACCCTCCCGGGAGATGAGGCCAACCGGCCAGGAGCCACAGCCCACCCTTCATCCTCCCACGACCCCCACCCCTCCCAGGCTAGACAAACGGCCACCCCGGAACAGGCCCCCCGGACACCCACGGTCAGGGCGTAGCCAGCCGCCAGAGGCGCCAAAGAGAGCAAGCCACCACCCGCCACCCCTCAGGTTATAGAATTAATAAGCAGGGACCAGAGAAAATTGAATTCTGCCAGTTCATTATTTGAGGAGGCTGACAATCTCTCCAGGCTAATATAATCTAATAGTAAGTTATTGTAATCAGTCATACATAAGTTATTTCTTGATTTCCAATTCATGAGGATAGTTTTCTTTGCGATGCATAAGGCAGTGAGAGCCATGTGTGACATCCTTGCATCTATATTTATTTCACTTAAATCACCTAATATGCAAAGTGTGGGTGAGGATGGGACACTATACCCAAGCCATGCCGACAGGTCCTCACATGTCTTCTGCCAGGACTTTTGAACTGGTGCACAGGACCACATAGCATGCATATAACTATCTGGGATGTTGCTGGTGCAGAGAGAGCAGATATGTGTGTGACTCAGGCCCATTTTGAACATCCTTTGTCCTGTGTAATGAATTCTATGTAGAATTTATACTGTATAAGTTGTAAGTTACAGTTTTTAGTCATCTTAAAAGTGTTTAAACATATTTGTGTCCAGAAACTTTCCTCCTTATTGATCGATGGGTCTGTCACCCATTTTGATATTGGAAGAGATACAGATTCATCCATCTTTGATAATGTATTTTCAGTATCAATTTAGGGGAACAAAGATTTAGAAACTCTGCCACCTTAACTGGTACCTCTAAATCTGTCTGATTAAGATTAAATCTTGCTTTTATTATGGTTAAAGCTGTTGGTATTCAAAATACTTTTTATCACTGATGTCATACTGTAACACTAGTTCCTGAAATTGGATAGAATTTCCACCTTGAATAAGATGTTCTAAGTTATTTGTTCCCTTCTTTTGCTGTAGTGGAAGTTTTGATGTCCTCTTTTGTTGCAAGATATCAGGATTATTCCAAATGGGCGTGAGTTTACAGGGGACAAGTGAAGACCCCATTATTTTTAAAAATTTCCACCAAGCTGTCAGAGAGGAGCTGATATTAATGCTTTTAAAACAGTCATGGCGTTTAATACAGGGACTTATAAAAGGTAAGTCAGAGATATTTAGCGACCCGCAGAGAGCCTGTTCAGCATCTAACCATGGGTTTCGTAGTGGGGTTGATTTTGTCCATTTTGAAACAAACTGTAGTCTATTGGCTAAGGTCTTGAATTCATTTTCAATTGTTTAGTTGCATTACATGAATCTCCCAGTATATTTAACATTGATATTAAATATCCATTTGTCCAAATATGTTAAAAAACAGGCTTATACAGGGTGTCCTAATTTTTTCACATGACTACATACAGTATGTGAATTTTTTTCCTCATAAATTTGTAACTTTTGCCATGAATTTTTAACTTTTATCATGAATTTTTAACTTTTATCTTTTAAATTCGTTTGATTTTCTTGCAATTTTGCATTTCTTTGTCTCAAGAATTTAGCACATATTTCAAATAAATGGGCCGTCGTCCCTATAAATTTGTTACATTATTTTTGTAAATTTGAAGCATTTATATATGTTTGTGATGTTTTTTCCTTGTAATTGTTTAGCTTTTTCTAAAAATTTTGTACCTTTGGAAAATTTTGAGACTTTGAAATTAGGACCAAATATTTATGCAAAATAGATAATAAACTTTCTTTCTTTCTTTCTTTCTTCAAAACCACAGGGATTTACTTGTTAAGGGCAAAAGTGGAATAATTCTGACCTCTGTAAGTGACATGATTTAGTGATAGACCCAGAAGCAGACCACAGACTCAATTATAATTGCAATGATTTTATTGAATGCAGGTGAGTGTGTGTAGGTGCAGAATGGGAGAGTCTGGCAACCCTGCAAGGGAGAGGGCGAGAGAGAGTGATGAGTGATTTTCAGCTTATAACAGAACAATGAGGAATTGGTAATAATCTTATGGTGTGTTGAGTGGCTGGGATGAAACTAACAGTGGCCCATGTCTTCTCCAGGTTGCCCTGGTTCCGCAAAGGTGAAGACAGTGCTGGTGCAGGTATATGCAGTGCTCTGTCCAGGGAAAATTCCCTCAGCCGAGGGGAGAATGGAAAAAGTTCAGTCTGATAATTAAGTGCACTTACAGGATGATGGCGAGAGTGAAGAACTCCAGCTCCGAGGAAGGGGTCTGGGTCCACCGCGAGGAAGGGTGCTGGTCCGCCAGGAAGAAGGTCCACCTGTGCACAGGTTAGTCCAAGAAAACAGAGATGAATGCAGAGGCGAGGTTCAAACAGAGAAATTGCTTACTGAATGCTGAGTCTGAGACGGGGGAAGTGGCTGGAGATGGGAGAGGCAACATACAGTGAGGAGGAACTCTCAGAACCGCATGCATGTGTAGGCGTCTCCATGCAGGAGTGGAGAACCCTACTCCATTTAAAGGCTGCTGATTAGGGAGCACAGGTGTGGGGGAAAACCGCAGCTGTTTACCACAGTGCCCCCCCTCAAGGGATGCCTCTCGGTGGCCGACTCAACCTCTCCGGGTTAGACCGATGGAATGCCCTGATCATCTCCCGATCTGTGATGAAGGATCCCCGGACCCATGATCTTTCCTCCGGTCCATACCCAGCCTAGTCCACCAGGTATTATAGGCCTCGCCCCCTGCATCACACGTCCATAATGTGGTTGACCTTATACACAGGGCTGCCGTCGATCATCACCTGAGGGGGAGGCGGCTTGGATGGAGGACACAGATGGCTTGCGGAAAACGGCTTCACCTGAGAGACATGAAAGGTGGGACAGATGCGGAGAGCAAGGGGATGAGACAAGCGAACAGCAGCTGGATTGATGATCTGGGAGATGGGATAAGGACCAGTAAAACGGGGAGAGAGCTTTCTGGAATCAGTCTTGAGGTTAATGTGTTTTGTGGACAGCCA
Source organism: Pholidichthys leucotaenia (assembly GCA_020510985.1). Lineage (NCBI taxonomy): Eukaryota > Metazoa > Chordata > Actinopteri > Cichliformes > Pholidichthyidae > Pholidichthys > Pholidichthys leucotaenia. Next base: position 213,225,770 of record CM035836.1, read on the forward strand.
TACCTTCTGCCCAACCCACTGGGGGGGGGGGCCGGGGTCCTCCGACGGTTGGCGATCTCGGAGTTGCGATCTCAGAGTTGCGGTCCACAGTGCGGCAGAGAGCAGCCCTGGTGGTCCTCCAGAGCCGGTGACAATGCCTGATGTGGGACTGCACAGATGGTACAGCAATCTCCACCTCCGCATCAGGGAATGTGTGTGTGTGGGGGGGTGTACCCCAAGGACACCTCGAAGGGGGAGAGACCCGTAGCCGCAGAGGTGGTGGAGCTGTGAGCATACTCAATCCATGGTAGGTAAGTACTCCAAGACGCAGGATTAGTAGCCGTAATGCACCTCAAGGCTGCATCCAGCTCCTGGTTGGCTCGCTCACACTGGCCGTTACTCTGCGGGTGATACCCCGAGGACAAGCTGACATTTGCCCCGATGGCCTTACAAAAGGATTACCAAACCTGGGAGACGAACTAGGAACCCTGGTCCGAGACCACATCCACCGGAATACCATGGAGGCGGACCACGTATAGAACAAAAAGGACATGCCGTCTCCTTGGCAGATGAGAGCTTACTCAGGGGAACGAAGTGAGCTGCCTTTGAGAACCTGTCCACAATGGTGAGAATGACCATCTGTCCAGCGGAGGGGGGGAGCCCAGTAACAAAGTCCAGCACCACATGGGACCACAGCCTGCTGGGGATGGGTAGGGGGTGCAACAGCCCGGAAGGTGGGGAAGAGGATGACTTGCCGGTGGCACACTGGGGGCAAGCCTTGATGAACTCATTTATGTCCCTCCTCATAGACGGCCACCAGAAGGTCCTCTGCAACTGAGACACAATGTGTGGCATGCCGGGGTGGCACATAACCCTGGAAAAGTGCAGCCAATTGACGACCTCACCACGGACCAAGGAAGGAACGTAGATCCATCCTGCAGGGCCCCCACCAGGATCAGGCTCAGTGCCCTGCGCCCTCTTGACCCTCTCCTTGATCTCCCAAGAGAGCATGCCTTTCGCACACGAGGGGGAAACAATGGGATGCAGCTCCAGTGATGCCGTGTCAGCAGAGAATTGCCTCGAGAGAGCATCAGGCTTTATGTTCTTGGACCCCGGGCAGTAGGTGATGGTGAAATTAAATCTGCCAAAGAACAGGGACCAGCGGGCTTGTCTGGAGTTTAGCCATTTAGCAGTCCTGAGATACCCCAGGTTCTTATGGTTGGTCCAGACCACAAACTTCTGCGAAGCTCCCTCCAACCAGTGGCGCCATTCCTCCAAGGAGAGTTTCACCGCCAGCAATTCCCGGTCACCAACATCATAGTTTGTCTAGGCTGGGGACAGGCATTGGGAGGAGTAAGTGTAGGGGTGGACTTTACTATCGGTGGTCGAGCACTGAGAAAGAACCATCCCCACCCCGGAATCTGATGCATCCACCTCCACCAGGAACTGCAGCCGTGGATCCACCTGAGCGAGGCTAGGGGAAGAAGGGAAGCAAGACTTCAGCTCAGAAAATGCCACGTCAGCCTCTTTCAACCACTGGAAGGGGACCTTGGTGGAGGTGAGGTGGGCGAGGGACAGGGCAACCACACTGTAATTGCGGATGAAGTGTTGATAAAAATTGGCAAATCCCAAGAACTGCTGTAATTGTTTGCGGGAGGAGGGAACAGGCCACTCCAAGACCACCTTCACCTTACCTGGGTAGGCCCGGATCTCCTTAAGATAAGATTAAGATAAGCCTTTATTAGTCCCACAACGGGGAAATTCCAGGATTGCAACAGCACAGGGATAGCAACACTCAGAGCAATGTAGCTCCCAGAGCTACATTGCCATCATTAATGGCACAGTCGTAACGGCAGTGGGGGGTAGAGAAAGCACCTTAAACTTGCTGAAGACCGGGGCAAGGTCGTGATATTCAGGGGGAACCAAGGTGTGATCGGGCATATGGGTGGGCGAGAAACTGATAGCGACAGAGGGAGAACAGGCTGTAGACTGCAAACAGGTGGCTAAGCAGAAGGTGCTCCAAGAAATAACCCTCCCTGCCTATGGGAGGGAGAGATGCCCATCAATAACTGGGTTGTGGAGTCTTAACCAGGGATACCCTAAAATGACAGGGGAGGCAGAGATGGGCAAAATAAAAAAAACTCCCTGCCAATAACTGGGTTGTGGAGTCTTAACCAGGGATACCCTAAAATGACAGGGGAGGCAGAGATGGGCAAAATAATTAAAAAAAACTCAAGTGCTCTTGATGGTTGCCTGAAACCAATATGGAAATTGGAGCAGTCTTTTTAGTGACCCTGGTGAGTGACTACCTGGAAACGGCTACCAAATTTAATGGAGTTTCCAGGTCCTGACATGGGAGCTTCAGTCGGTTTGCCAGACTCTCTGAAATGAAGCTTTGTTCAGCGCCTGAGTCAATGAGAGCAGTGTGAAAGTGATCAAAACAAATGGGCAACACAAGGCGTGTAAGGGATTTAGACCTGCCTACATCCATTACCCCCCCCCCCCCTACTGTGACAAACGGATTCCCCCTTTTTGACTGATTGGGGCAGTGAGCAACCTTGTGTTCTGAACTAGCACAATACATGCACAATCCGAGATTACGGCGGTGTTGTCGTTCAGCAGGGGGTAACCTGGACCGGCCCAACAACATAGGTTCCCTGGTGTCAGAGGGTTCGTAAGTGGGGAGGGCTGGAAGAAGGCGCAGCTGAGAGCCCCGACGATTGGCAAGGCAGCGCTCGTTGGACTGTTCCCTTAGGCGATTATCAAGGTTGATGGCCAGGGAGATGAGCTTGTGTAACGAGGAGGGTTTATCTAACCACGCCAACTCATCACGAAGGCTAGGGCTGAGACTACGTGTGAAAATGCTATAAAGAGACACATCATCCCATCCCACCTCCGCTGCAACAACCCGGAAATCCACCGAGTAGTCGGCCACGGACCTGGCCCCCTGCCGGAAATTGAGAAGGCGGGTGGTGAGAATGTTATCCCGGTCAGAGTGGTCAAAAACCTGGGTGAACTCAGACACAAACTGGTCATAAGTGTAGTTTAGGTAATCGGGGCGATCCATAATAGCATAAGCCCAAGCTAGGGCCCGCCCCTCCAGCAGGTTCACCATGTAGCTGATCTGGTTATGATTAGTAGGAAAATCCTAAGGCACTCGCTGGAAAACTAGGCTGTATTGAAGGAGGAACAGCCTACTGTTGAAACGGGTCGGTGTGGGAACTGGCGTTAAGCGAGGAGGACGCGCCGATGGGGAAGAAGGAGGCAGCGGGGCAGCCGACGCCCGGAACCGGCCTAGAGGGGCAAAGCAGCAGTAAGCTTGTCGAGCCGCGCATTTGTTTGAGTTAGTTGATTCAAAATAACCAGTTGCTGATATGTAAGCTGGTCTAATCGAGCCTCCATGATGTTTAATCTGCGTGCGGTAGCACCATCTGCTGTGTCTGACTGACGGAGACGTACTGACATGATGTAGTGATAGACCCAGAAGTAGACCACAGACTCGGTTATAATTGCAATGATTTTATTGAGTGCAGGTGAGTGTGTGTAGGTGCAGAGCGGGAGAGTCTGGCAATCCTGCAAGGGAGAGAGAGAGAGAGAGAGAGAGAGATTAGTGATTTGCAGCTTATAGCAGAACAATGAGGAATTGATAGTAATCTTATGGAGCGTCGAGTGGCTGGGATGAAACTAACAGTGGCCCACGTCATCTCCAGGTTGCCCTGGTTCCGCGAAGGTGAAGACAGTGCTGGTGCAGGTTTATACAGTGCTACATGCAAGGGGGATTCCCTTGGCCGAGGGGAGAATGGATAAAGTTCAGTCTGATAATTAAGTGCACTTACAGGATGATGGCGAGAGTGAGGAACTCCAGCTCCGAGGAAGGGGTCCGGGTCCGTCACGAGGAAGGGTGCCAGTCCGCCAGGAAGAAGGTCCACCTGTGCACAGGTTAGTCCAAGAAAACAGAGATGAATGCAAAGGTGAGGTTCAAACAGAGAAATTGCTTACTGAATGCCGAGTCTGAAACGGGGGTCGTGGCTGGAGATGGGAGAGGCAGCATACAATGAAGAGGAACTCTCAGAACTGTATGCATGCGTGGACATCTCCATGCAGGAGTGGAGAACCCCACTCCATTTAAAGGCTGCTGATTAGGGAGCGCAGGTGTGGGTGAAACCGCAGCTGTGGAAAATAAGCAATGAGAGGAGAGAGAAAAAAACAGCACACAGGTCGGATCACCACAGTAAGACCATTAAGTGTGATGGTTGAATGTTGCTACTTAAATTGGACCAAAAATGCCAAGGCCATTTTTTTGTCCCAGTCCAGCCCTGGCTAAGACAGCTAGGAGCAGACATTTTTCTTTAATGGTTGCATTGTCAGTCAACCACTGCGCACTGTTTGAATTCGAGAGAAAGAAGCTGTTGTCGTTTTGGTATAAGCAAAGTATTAAATCCAAGCTGTCACTGTTTTTATGTATCATCATTGTTAGGTTATTTTTCAGCACAGTTAATCTGAGTCAAAAATCAGGCAGAATATTTAAATGTAAAATGGTAAATGGTGTTCGCTTATATAGCACTTTTCTTCTCATCTAGGATGACCAAAGCACTTTACAGATCCTGCAATACACCCATTCACACACACATTCACACACTGATGGCGGCAGAGCTGCCATACACACAGGTGCTAACCCGGCCACCAGGAGCAACTGGGGGTTCAATGTCTTGCTCAAGGACACTTCAAAGTGGACAGCAGACAGAGCGGGAATTGAACCCATGACCCTCTGATCAGTAGTCAGTCACACTACACCTGCGCCACCGCTGCCCCCAAAATGTAAGTAGATTTATTCCTCATGGCCATGAGAGAGAAATACAGAGGCAGCACCCAGTCTGACCATCCATACCTCTAAAAATCAGGTATTCACTGCACCAAGTCTTATAGTCTTCAGGTTGGTGGGCAGCGGAAGGGAACGTGCTTGACCGTCTAGCTCAGTACATCTTGGAGAACAACAGATAGTCTAATCTCCCAGGAACTAGAGTGTAATTCAAACAAGAAACTAACAGGATGAGACAGTATGTCTTCTATGTCATCATTATTTTTCTACTGATCCAGACACACGCACACACACGCACACACTCACAGACTGGACATTCTTAACAGAAGGTATTATTACAGCTGTGTGATTTATAATTGCTAACTCAGGCACACACATAGACTGGGGCTGCTCAAGGCCATACATAAAATGCACATATAAGCATCAGACATGAAAATATAAAACAATATTATATAATAATATGAAATTTTTCTATCAATCCATGTTCACTATCTAAAAGCCAGGGAGGAGATATATGAAAGATGATAACTCTAACAAAATAACGTGTGTGTGTCTGTGTGTGTGTGTGTGCACGCACACACACGTGCACGCACGTGCGTTTGTGTGTGTGTGGTGCTGCTCAGCACTTCTAAAGCTCTGATTCTACAACCGCCCCTGACATTTAGTAGGAAAGTACTTGCCTTTTGCCAGTGGTGAGATGTCAGGACCAGCAAAGCCTTCTGTGCTGGCATAGACATTTTCAAAATCACTGACCCACATTTACACCCTAGATTCTTATATTTGTTTCATGGGGATGTATGAAATTATTCCCAATAGTCTATTCTCATCATTTCATTGCTTTTAACTTGGTTGCACTGCTTTCCAGTACAGTAGAGTATGATAGAGATTTTGTCCCAATCATATTTCAGCCATCATGTGCTGCCGGGGTCAAAGAAACCTGCCTTGGTGCTTTCAGAAATTTAGACTGTGGGCATCTATATGTTCAGATGAATTGTAACGAGACCCTTGCTTTAGCCAATCAGATTTTGAGTTTGCAACATAGTGGCGTAGCCAGGAATTTGTGAAGGGGGGCTGAACCCCAACCACCACCACCATTCTGAATGCCCGGGGTGAAGATTTAGCTTCAGCCCCCTGTCAACTACTGATTTCTTAACATTTTTAATGCAAACTACTCAAAACCTGCTCTTTTTTTCAAAATTTTCTTTTCTTTTTTCTCCCTTTTTTCTTTTTTTAGGGGGGCTGCAGCCCCCTCAGCCCCCCCCCCCCCCCCCGGCTACGCACCTGATTGGGCTATTATGCAGGCATACAATAGCGCTGGCATTTTCACGTTGATTGGCTCGTCATAGTATGTGTTGTTTTTTTTAAATCACATAACCAGTGCCTTTTAGGTGGAGTGACAGAAAATGATTGAAATAGTGTACAAACAGTAGTCAAAGAGACTTTCATTGACCCTGCTGCTCCTGCTGCTGAGAACACAAAGGCTGCACCTGATTGGTGGATGCAACATTCTGAATCACAAGTAAACTTTGTCAAATATTTTTAAAACAAACCAGCAAAAAGTAACAACAACCAGAGGCACTCTGTGCAGCCAGGCAAGGCAGACAAACGCTTGGGGCCCCAGGGCAAAAGGGGCCCCTGAGGGCTGACCAACTTTGAATAACTACAGCAATGACAATGTGGAGAGTTTGCAATGACCGTGGTTGTGCAGAACTTCTCAAAGGGGCCCCACTCCCACCTTTCACTCTTGCAGTACCGGGCACCGTCCTACGAAGCTCATTCATCTGTCCCCAGGCTTTGTGCTTGTAACCTCACTCAACAAAACTAAAAGCTGTGATCAGAGTTAACAGGTATCACAAAGGCAGTTATAAACTTTCTCGGTCAACCCCAGTTTTGTGCGTCAGGCTCTGTGGATGTTCACACACTGAAAAAAAAGATTTTTTCATGTTGCAATTATTCAATTAACCTTTATTTATATAGCACCATTTCACAATAACAGTCATTTCATAGCTCTTTCAAACTGTAGGGGAATCCCCCACAATTGCAGAAAGACCCCAACAATCAGGCAATCCTCTGTGAGCAAGCACTTGGCGACCGTGGACAGGAAAAACTCCATTTTAGCAGGAAGAAACCTCCAGCAGAACCATGCTCAGGAGGGGCAGTCATCTGATGCAACTGGCTGGGGGGGGGGGGGGGGGGGGGTTGAGGAGATCGAGAAGAAGAAAGAACAGACATGTAGAGAGCAAACAGCACGGCGGGGACTCAGTCTATGGGAGAGAACAAACAGATGTTAATGACCAGCAAAAATATTACATTGAGAGTGAAGAAAGGAGTGACACCCAGTGCATTGTTGGAGGTCCCCCGGCTGTCTAAACCTATTAACAGCATAACTAAGAGAGGGTTCAGGGGCACATGATCCCACCCTAACTATAGGCTATGTCAAAAAGGAAGGTTTTAAAGGGTACCTGTAGTGTATTTTAATCAAACGCTATTTCAAGAGTGCAAATATGATACTAGTGGTTCTGTCCAGTAATTTTGGTCATGATTCCTTCTCATATACGCGTGAGTCTCAAGTCACTGCTCTCGCAGTCAGTCACGGTCAGTAACATCTTGCCTCCTCCATGGCCAGTTTCAGCATGGTAGTGACACACAGTCATTGCTTTGTGCGATTGACTGGGCTGCAGTATAGCAGTCAACAAAGTTTTACATCAGAATTCTACGTAATTTTTTACAACCATGTACAAGCAAATCTACCCGCATATAATTTAATGAAATAAAATTTATTATATCAAGATTTATTCAAGGTGTTCTGAAGTTACGTGACTGGGAACTTGCCTGTTTGTCAGGTCCCCTTCAGCTGCCGGTCCCCGGATGTAACTGCAGATCATGCCATCAATAAAGGCCATTTCCAAGGATGGTTTGTGCAGTATATAGCCATGCAGATTTTGTGCCGTTTTCAACTCAGATCTTGATCCACTGCGCACCTGCTAAATGCGTTTACTCACCCGTGGTAAACACATTACCCTTTCGTGGTAAAGCTGAAAACAATGATTGTACGTCACTTCCGGCCAGTGATGGCTACTCCCAATTGGTTTTGACTGAGTGGTTTTCATGGGATAAAATTATTCAGTATACTGACTCTAGGGGGTTATTTTTACTGAATAAACACATTTTTGTAAGAAATACCTAAAGCAGGATTAATGTTGTTATAATGACCAGTACAGGTTTCCTTTAACTCTTTGAGTGTGTCTGTCACCGAATTGTGACATGACCCCTAGTGGTCAAGAGTGGTAAATATTTTTTGTCAATAAAATAGTTCAAATTTCCAAGGCTATAACTTGAAAGTGGTAAGAGATAATGGCTTACCTGTAGAAGAGCTTGGAAGAACGAGGCAATGTGATATATAAACCAAAGTTTATTATCAGCTCCTCTAACAAGTCTCATCTGAGTGCAGCAGCAGAAGAAAGAAAAAAGAGACTGAACACCTTTGGCTCTATGAACTTATACTTGCACATAACAAAAGACATGCATATCAAAAGAGACTGACCACCTTTGGCTCTATGAACTTATACTTGCACATAACAAAAGACATGCATATCAAAAGCTGACATCCCTCATTATCTTAATCCCCCCATTGTCTTCGCACTCCTCCTCATGGCCCTGGGGGGTCAGGGCAGCTCCTCTGGTCTCCACCGCAGTGTCTGGGAAGCTCTTTGTTCTTCACTGGCAGTTGAGACTCTTTGTCCTGTTCTGAGGTGTGAAGTCGCCTTACATATGTAATCACCAAACATTCTCACATGCTTCAACATATGTAGGTTATGGAATATATGATTAATATAGACCACAGCCCCCCCCAAACGACTAAGAAAAGCACAATAGAAAAATTCACAGTTTAAGATAATTACTATGACATACTAACTGCTACACCTCTTGCCACAGAAGAAACTTTCCAGCAGCCATGCTCCTAAGAGAGTTCAGTGGTAATCATAACAGCATAGTAATATCACAAGTCAGTCCTAAACTGTTACAGCACAATTAGTGAACAACTGTTGAGTAGTTTGCATCAGTCTCTGTGCCGTCTGGGTTTTAATCTTCTCCCGAATCTGCTGTGGGTCCGCTTGGGCGTCCTGCTGGGACCTTCCTGTAAGGAATCTGCAGCTTGGGGAGAAGAATGATTAATTGTTCCCTGCAGGGGGGCTGAGTCTTTTCTCTTGGGGGGTCTACCCCGCCGAGGTGCTCTCGCCAACCGTGCAGGCTCGTCTCTCAACAAGAAGGCAGGTTTAAGTCTGTCAATGCTGACTGTTTCTTTTCTATCCCCAAAATCAAGCACAAAGTGTTTATCACCAGGTTCCAGCACTCTGAATGGTCCATCGTATGGTGGGCGGAAAGTTGGTTTTAAAGCTTCATGCCTAACAAAAACGAATTCAGCGTTTTTTAAAGCTTGGGGGACAAAAACCCGTGGAAAAGAGTGATGTGCCGGTCTGGGGAGAGAGTCCGGTCCGTTGCTGCCTAAAAACCTCGGGGCTGGAAGATGCCCTGGCTCTGGGTTCTCTGGTAAAAATTCACCTGGGAGCCTGAGAGGTTGTGCAAAAACTAATTCTGCTGGGGAGGCGTCTAGATCCTCTTTGGGCGCAGTACACAACCCCAATAAAACCCAGGAAAGTTTATTTACCCAATTTGTATCCGTTAGTGAGGCTCTGAGAGCGGCCTTTAAAGATCTGTGAAAACGCTCGCATAACCCATTAGCCTGAGGGTGATAAGCGGTGGTGCGGTGAATTGTCGCCCCTAAGCTGCTGGCCATGGCTGACCAAAGCTCCGAGACAAATTGAGGCCCCCTATCAGACGTGATGTCCGATGGGACGCCGAAACGTGCCACCCAGTTTGTCAAAAAAACGCGAGCGACTTCCTCCGCTGTGGTTGACGCCAGAGGGACTGCCTCTGGCCAGCGCGTGGTGCGGTCTATCATTGTTAACAGGTGTGTGAAACCTTGGGAGGAAGGTAGTGGCCCCACGAGGTCGACATGAACGTGGTCGAACCTTCTAGCAGGGATTGGAAAAGGCTCCAGAGGGGCTTTTGTGTGTTTGTGTATTTTGGCGCGCTGACAGGAAATGCAAGTTTTTGCCCATTCTTTTACGTTTTTGCGCAGGCCAGGCCACACAAACTTTTCGGCGACCCTTTTAACCGAGGCGCGCACACCTGGGTGCGCGAGGGAGTGAACTGAGTCGAAAATACGGCGGCGCCATGTAGCTGGGACTAACGGCCGTGGTCGGCCGGTTGAGATATCGCATATTAGGGGGGGCACGCCGTCGCGTAAACCCCTTTCCTCCAGCCTTAACCCTGTTGGTCCAGACAAGAGTGCGCGCACGTCCGCGTCACTACTTTGTTCCTCTGCCATGGCTGCATAATCTATCCCTGCATGGATTGGGGCAGCGTATGTGTCCGCGTTGGTGAAGAGTTCCGCGGCTGAGGTAGTATAATCTGTCTCCTCACGCTCTGGCGATGTCACAGCGCGAGAGAGGCAGTCTGCTACCACGTTAAGTTTGCCTGCCACATGTTGAATGTCTGTGGTGAACTCTGAAATCGCAGCCAGCTGTCTTTGTTGCCTGCCTGACCACGGTTCGGAAATTTTAGCCATAGCAAAGGTGAGCGGTGTGTGGTCTACAAAAGCCGTGAAACTCCGCCCTTCTAACCAGAACTGGAAGTGGCGGATGGATAAATGAAGCGCTAGCAGCTCCCTGTCAAAAGTGCTGTATTTACGCTCGGTTTGGTTTAGCGATTTGCTGAAGAATGCCAAAGGTTGCCAGATTCCGCTGACATGTTGTTCTACAACTGCCCCTATAGCTAGGTCCGAAGCGTCTGTGGTTAGCGCAATGCGGGCCGAGGGATTGGGGTGAACCAACAATGTGGCATTAGCTAGGGCACTTTTTACTTCCGCGAAGGCGTGTTCGCGCTCCGGGGTCCATTTGACCGCGTTGGAAGCTTTTTGTTTTCTGAGCGCGTCATATAGGGGCTGCATGAGCTGAGCTGCGTGGGGGAGGAAACGGTTGTAAAAATTAACCATTCCTAAAAATTCTTGCAGCGATTTGACCGTTTGTGGCCGTGGGAAACTTTTTATCGCGTGAACTTTGTCTGGAAGTGGGACTGCCCCCTTCGGAGAAACTCTGTGTCCTAAAAAATCAATTTGTGACACGCCAAATTTGCATTTGGCTGGATTGATTATTAACCCGTGCTCTTCTAGCCTCTGAAAAACCATAGTGAGATGCCGCTTGTGTTCCTCCTCAGACGGGCTGGCTATCAGCATATCGTCGAGGTAGACGAAAACAAAAGGGAGGTCGCGTAATACTGCGTCCATCTGCGTCCAACAACCTGCAGCTGAACGTTCTGAAGACAGTGGAGATGATTGTAGACTTCAGGAAAGTCACTACCCCTCTGCCCCCCCTCACCCTCTCAGGCTCTCCCATCACCACTGCTGATTCCTTCCGCTTCCTAGGCACTACCATCACCAGGGACCTCAAATGGGAGCCGACCATCAGCTCACTCATCAAAAAAGCCCAGCAGAGGATGTTCTTCCTGCGGCAGCTGAGGAAGCTCAAGCTACCCACCAAGATGTTAGTGCAGTTCTACACAGCCATCATCGAGTCCATCCTCACCACCTCCATAACCGTGTGGTACGCAGGAGCCACTGCCAGGGACAGACTAAGGCTGCAGCGCGTCGTGCACACTGCTGAGAAGGTGATAGGCTGCGAGCTCCCATCTCTCCAGGACCTGTACATCTCCAGGACCCGGAGGCGTGCTGGCCGGATCATAGCCGATCCCTCACACCCTGGTCACGTACTGTTTGCCCCCCTCCCCTCTGGTAGAAGACTTCGGTCCATCCAGACTAAAACCTCCCATCACATGAACAGCTTCTTCCCCTCTGCCATCAGACTGCTGAACACTAAGTGACTTATTGACTCTCGTGCACCATGTACAGCAGCTCAACCAGACTCATGTCAATCACCACTGTTTTCTTCCTGCATTACCGACTGCACTATATAGTTATCCACAGTATCTGCTGCTCGCTAATATATTTTAACTGTTGACCAGTATCACTTAATCTTATTCTACACTTTATTACATGTATAGTTTATTTCTTTTATCTTATCATGTTTAATGTTGCAGCATTGTACCGAGACAAATTCCTAGTTTGTGTACTACATGAACAATGGCAATAAACCTGATTCTGATTCTGATTCTGATTCTGATTCTGATCATCCGCTGAAAGGTTTGAGCCGCGCCTTTGAGGCCGAAAGGCATTCGCAAAAATTCAAAAAGGCCGAAAGGGGTTATTACAGCTGTTTTAGGAATGTCCTCTGCTCGAACTGGGACTTGATAACCGCGGACCAGGTCTATTTTTGAAAAAATGCGCGCACCCGCCAGATGCAGTGAAAAATCTTGAATGTGAGGAATTGGGTAGCGGTCATGCGCTGTCGCATTGTTTAATCTGCGGTAATCGCCGCACGGTCTCCAAGAACCGTCGGATTTCGGAACCATGTGAAGTGGTGAGGCCCAGGGGCTTTTTGAGTGTCTAATAATGCCTAATTTTTCAAGGGTGGTAAACTCGTCCCGAGCTATGGCGAGCTTGGCCGCGTCTAAGCGCCAAGCTTTGGCAAATACGGGTGGGCCCGTTGTGGGAATAAAATGTTCAACCCCGTGTTTAGCCACTGTGGCTGAGAATTTGGGAATTGTGAGTGCTGGAAATTGGATGAGGAGTTGATCAAACTTACCTCCTGCTGTGGTGACGTTAGCCTGCATGGGTGGTGGAGAAAGTCGAGCTGAGCAGGGAATAGTAGCAAAGGACAATGCATTAACCAAGAGCCTGTTCGCTAGATCAACTAATAACCCATGTGCACACAAAAAATCTGCGCCTAACAAGTTAAAACTCACTGCCGCTACAACAAATGTCCATCTGTAGTTGCGGCCATAGATGCAGAGGTGCAGGCTCTTTTCGCCAAAAGTGTCGATGGTGGAGCCGTTGGCTGCCACCGCTCCATTGCCCCGGGGGCCCATGGCCCGGTCTGCTTGGGAGGGCATGACAAAACTTAGATGAGCTCCCGTGTCGATAAGGAACCGCTTGCCGGTGTGTCCGTCCGTCACATATAAAAGCTTGCTTTTTTCGCCGAGAACCGCCGCTGTTAACGGCTCTCGGCTTCGGCGTTTTCCCGAAATCGTGAATTTGCAGGGGGGAACGCATTTGTAAGCCTTCTCGGCGAAGCAGTGGTGGTAATAACAAACGTCGCTCCGTCTGTTGCGTCCTGGCCGTGTCGCTGTCACCGCAGGCTGATTCTGCTCGGTGATTTGTGGCTCCTCGTGGCTCTGGACATCAGCGTTGAGGTCTGCGGATGCTGCTGTGGGTGTCTGCTCCTTGCAGGCGTTGACGAGCCGTTGAGCTTCGTGAGCCAGCGTGCGGAAGTCTTGCTGGGTGCTGCATCGCATGTTGGCCAGCGTCCCTCTCATGTGTGGCGGCAGCGTACTGAGGAATATGAAATGGAAGAGGAAGTTGTCATTGTCCTCTTCTTTAAGTTGCAGCAAGTCCTCCATGAGGGCCTTGGGTCTGCCTCCTCTGTGGCCGTAAACCGCCAGGATCCTCTCGGCTCTCTCCTCGGCTGAGGGGACGTAATTTGCCACGATGGTCGCTTTCAGTTCTTCATATTTGTCCTGGGCCCACGGCCGCCGGATTATGCTCCGCGCACATCTCGAAGTGGCGGCGTTGAGTTTGGCGACGATGTGATAGAACTTTGTATCGTCAGCCGTGATGCCCGCAAGTGCAAACTGGGCTTCAGCTTGCTGAAACCACGAGGCGGGGTCTTCCTGCCAGAAGTCCGGCAGGTTGACGGTGACGGCGTTTGTGTAGACCGTCACTGCAGTGTCCGCAGGGTGAGAGTGCCTTGCTTCGGCTCTCTCCGCGGCGCTGGTGCTCGGTTGAGCCCTCTCTATCACTTCTGCCGTGGGGGAACGTCGTCCATCTGTTCCCCTGTCTGCATGGGCGCCGGCGTCTGCCTGGGTTGCCACAGATGAGTCGATCGCGGGGGAACGCCTCTGGTCCATCCTCTTGTCAGGGTCACCAGTGTAGAAGAGCTTGGAAGAACGAGGCGATAGATGTGATATATAAACCAAAGTTTATTATCAGCTCCTCTAACAAGTCTCATCTGAGTGCAGCAGCAGAAGAAAGAAAAAAAGAGACCGAACACCTTCGGCTCTATGAACTTATACTTGCACATAACAAAAGACATGCATATCAAAAGCTGACATCCCTCATTATCTTAATCCCCCCATTGTCTTCGTACTCCTCCTCATGGCCCTGGGGGGTCAGGGCAGCTCCTCCGGTCTCCACCGCAGTGTCTGGGAAGCTCTTTGTTCTTCACTGGCGGTTGAGACTCTTTGTCCTGTTCTGAGGTGTGAAGTCGCCTTACATATGTAATCACCAAACATTCTCACATGCTTCAACATATGTAGGTTATGGAATATATGATTAATATAGACCACATTACCATCAATTAGAAAGACGTAAAATATGATCCAAAGTTTCAGATGGGAATAATTTTACACATCTAGTTTGCATAATGTCACGGCACCTCTTTAAATTCCATAACTCAGTCAAAACTGGACTTTGGACATATTTACACAAAGAATGGTTCAGTCTTTTGACACCATTTTTTCTACAGAGGTACCTCATCATCTTGTCTTCAAAGTATATGAACAAGAAATCAGTAAAATAAAAAAAAAACACAAAAAAAACACAGAAATTCCTCACTTACTGTTGACAAAAGGGGACTGGCTGGTTGGCGTGGTCGCTGCGTTTTCACCCATTGTGTTTGTTATTTTGCATTCTGTCTGTCATTTATGCTCTCTGCCACAACTACAAAGTATTATGATTATCCCACATAAATTTCGCTTGTATCCCGTGGCTGTTTTCCACGTACAAAGCCCACTAAGTGACCGTGCATGATGATGGATGGCAGCCATATTAGCTTTCTGGGCTAAAATGCTAAAAACAGGAAAAGGAAATGAGGAGTTCTTCTTCTTTGGTGTATTACGTGTCATCCATTGAGTCCTCCAATGGATGTCTGCCACCTTCTGAAACTGGCAGATCAGTACAAATCAGTACAAATCCTCAATGGAGCCGATCGTGTCAGAATGAGATGACAGGCGCAGCGCCGCGCTCTTCCATTAGGGGCACGCAAAATCTCACACTCAAAAGGTAAACGCTATTCTTAAAAACAGAGATAGAGTCTGACTCACAAATCCAGACTGGCAGCTGGTTCCCAAGGAGGGGAGCGTGATAACCGAAAGCTCTGCCTCCCATTGTACTTTTGGAGATTTTAAGTTTTACAAGTAATCCTGCATTTTGTGCTCCACGGTAAAAGCATAACCCATTACCGAGACAGTGTTGCCGCTCTGAAGAGGAAAGGTGAGCCCGACCGAGCTGCATGGGCTCCTTGGCTTTGGGAGGAGGCGGCGATGGAGAGGCGCGTGGGCAAGGAGCAAGAGGAGACAAATAATAGCTTGTGTAATGCAGTGCGTTACACAAGCTCATGACAGTCATGACGGTCTTCATGAGTGCGCTCTCGAAGGCAATTGTCAATGCGGATGGTCAGAGTGATTAATGTTTCGAGGGAGGACGGCTCGTCATGGCAGGCCAATTCTTCCCGGAATATAGAACTAAGACCCTGGGTAAAAATGCCCGAGTGCCACGTCATGGAAGCCAAATCGGGCTGGAACGACGGGTGGAAACAGATTGAGTACTCCACCACCGACTGCGAACCCTGCTGAAGGTTTTAAAGCATATTAGTGACATTTCCCTCAGCATCTGAGTGATCAAAAACTGATTTAAACTCCTCGATATACCGTTGGTACGTGTATGAATCAGTTGACAGTTGCCTGTGCCCAGGCTAGGGTGGACCCCTCCAGCAGGCCAACCACGTAGCTGATACGGCTGTGATCCATAGGGAAGTCCTCGGGGATGCATTGGAATATGAGCCAACACTGAAGGAGAAAACCCTTGCAGCCACCCAACTGACCCTCGAAGTGAGTGGGTGTGGTAACTGCGAGGTGCTGGAGTGGTGTATTTTGAGGGAACGTGGCTATACTCTGACACCAAGATAACTGATTAACCTGCTCAGTGAGCCGGTGAACAATATGTGATTTAGTGGTGGCTAGGCGAGGGGCCACTGAGGCTGCTGCTGTGTTGACTGGGTGTTGTTGATGGAGACATCCTGACATGATTATGTATTTGGACCCAAGGAACACAGAGCAGACTCAGAGACCAAAGGCTAGTGACAATAATAGCTTTATTTATGTGTGTACTCATGCAGTCAGTGTGCTGGCAGCCCTGTGGGGAGATAAAGGGAGAAAATGAGTAGGAGCACCAAACAGGAAGACACAAATAATGTTGCTTAATAATCTGAATTCTTATGCAGGCTGAGATGATATTTGATGGAGAGGTGATTACCACAGATGGCTGCAGGCTGGGGAGAATGGAGGAGGGAGGCGCGTGGTAATAGTATGGTTGTACTCAGTGGTGGGGGGGAAAGGGATAGGTGGAGAGCTTAATTCTCAGATTTAATTCTCACGTCCTTCTGGGATGGTCTGCCGGAGGGAGAATCCAGGTCTGCTGAGAGGATACAGGGAGTGACATCCTTGCCTCTATATTTATTTCACTTAAATCACCTAATATGCAAAGTGTGGGTGAGGATGGGATACGAATACCCAAGCCATGACGATAAGTCTTCACATATCTTCTGCCAGAACTTTTGGACCGGTGCACAGGACCAGATAGTATGCATATAACTATCCGGGACATTGCTGGTGCAGTGGGAGCAGATATTTGTGTGACCCAGGCCCATTTTGAACATTCTTTGTCCCGTGTAATGAGTTCTACGTAGAACTTTGTACTGTATGAGTTGTAAATTAGAGTTTTCAGTCATCTTATAAGTGTTTAAACATATTTGTGTCCAAAAGCTTTCATCTTTATTGACTGATAGGTCTGTCTCCCATTTTGATTTTGGAAGAGTTACTGACTCATCCAGTTTTGATAATAGTCTGTGTATTTTTGATTTCAATTTAGGGGAACAGAAATTTAGAAACTCTGTCACCTTAACTGGTACCTCTAAATCTGTCTGATTAAGATTGAATCTTGCTTTTATTATGGATTTAAGCGGTTTATATTCAAGAAACTTTTTATCACTGATGTCATACCGTGACACTAGTTCCTGAAATTGGATAAAATTTCCACCTTGAATAAGATGTTCTAAGCTTTTTTTATTCCTTTCTCATACCATAGTGGAAAATTTAGCATCCTCTTTTGTTGCAGGATATCAGGCTTATTCCAAATGGGCGTGAGTTTGCAAGGGACAAGTCAAGACTCACTTACTCACTTACTTTTAAACGGACTACCAGGCAGTCAGAGAGGAGCTATTGTTAATGCTTTTAAAACACTCATGGCATTTGATAAAGGGACTCATGAAAGGTAAGTGTAACCCAGCTGAGAAAATGACCCTTTTTCTCAGATGTAAATTGTATTATTACAATTGTGTGATTTTATTTTGAAAACCGATTCTCTTGGGGAAGAGGAAGTGCGATCCTCGTCATCCAACTTTTGAATTTCCGGTTCATGGTCACGTTGGGTGATCTGGGTCTTTCTATTCGTTAAGAGTAATATTAGTCCCGCCTTCCAAGCAAAGAGCTGAGGCGCTATGCTGGAAAGCGTTCTTTTCACGATCTGCGAGCAGAAGGAGAGGAACTGTGGGACGATCTGTCCTCACGTTGACACCTCTTCTTGTTGATGGGAGCACGAGCTTGAGAGGCCGTGAAGCGGTGACTTCTGCTGTGTTCACCCTGAATCTCATCTTTGGCTAGGTTTTTTTGGTTGCAGATCAAGAACCTTCTGGAACCTGGATTCTCTCCGAATGGAGATGGCGAGACTGACCCAAGACTGAACCAAGATTGAACTGAGATCTAACCAAGATCTCGAGTGAAGAGCATCCTTCCCCTCTTCAGTGCCCAGGATTGGAAACCTGAGTCTGGAGATACGAGATATCCTGACTGGTCAAAAGACTAACTCGAACGGGCAATCAAACACTGAGCTCAGTGGGACATCTTTGGGGTTTTATTTCATGCCTGCCGTTGTTATATTTGTACAGTTGTAAATTATCTGTATATTTTGCTCACTTTATCACTGTAAATAATAACCATTATTGCTCATTTCTTGCCTCCAGCTATTTCATTCCGCACTCACTCTAATTCCCTATTGTAACCCTTACGAACCTAGCAACTGGTCTACATTTAATTATTTCCCTTACCTAATTAACATCAGGCAAGGGTTACATAAGTCAGAGATTTTTAGCCACCCACAGAGAGCCTGTTCAGCATCTAACCATGGGTTTTCTCGTGAGGTTGATTTTGTCCATTTAGAAACAAACTGCAATCTATTGGCTAAGAAGTAATTAAAAAAAAAAAAAAGGTAAATCTAAACCTCCACACTCTTTTGCTTTTTGAAGAGGTTTTTAAACTGATCTGTGATGGCTTATCCTTCCATAAAAATTTACTTATATTTGAGTCTAGAGACTTAAACCAGGCCATAGATGGTTGGGTGGGAATCATTGAAAGCGTGGACTAGTTTCTCAGCATCACTCTGAGACAAGATGCTCCTAATTTTGCCAATATTACGCAAATGATAGAAGGCAGTCTTCGAAACAATTTTTATATGTGAATTAAAGAAAAGATCTTGATCAAAAATAAATCCAAGGTTCCTCACAGTACTATTAAGAGAAGGAGAAACCCCATCCAAATTAAGAGTTTGATTTTGAAAGGTATTTCTAAGGTTTTTTGGACCAACTAGAATGACTTTAGTCTTACCTGAATTTAATAGCAAGCAATTGCAGGTCATCCAAGTTCTGATTTCCTTAAGACAATCCTCTAATTTGGCTAATTGATTGCTGTCATTTGGCGTCATTAACAAATATAATTGTGTGTCATCTGCATAACAAAGAAAATGTATGCAGTGCTGGGACCCATCATGCTGTCAAAATCCCTGGGTGCTACTGAATGTATAGATACAACCAAGGGAGTGAGAGGGGGCCTAAATATGAGCGGAAGTGAGAGTGAGGGTTGATGAATGGAAGTGGTGATGGTGGGTCGGTTTTGTGCGGCGCTTTGCATGTCGGGTGGCATCTTGGGGCACCTGCGGTGGTCTGCTGATCAGTCGCTCAGGTGGGCGCTGGGGGTGGGAGTCTGCTTCTGTGGCCTGCGCCGGTGGTCTCCCCGGTCACTGCCGGGCACTGGTGCACGTTCAGGCTTGCTGCATCTGCTTCGCAGCCACCTTATGAAACAAGGGTGAATGAGGGGTGAGTTTGAATGGGTGCAGGAGTGTGAGAAAATGGGTTGGTCCAGGTGAGTGAGAGGGAGTTAGTGCTTATGGGTGCACGGGGAGCATGTGGGTGTGAAGGTGTGGGGAAGGGTGTGTCTGTGAGTCGGAAGGTGCTGGATTAAGGGGGGTAGTGCCTCTTGGCAATGTGGGCTCCCTTGAGCGGGGGAACTTCTTTGGGCATGGGGGTCCCCGGGGTGTACGGCGGTGGGGCTGGGGCGGGCCCACTGTGGGGGTGCCTGGGGGGGCTCGCGCTACGGGGTGCAGGCCGGTCTCCTTCCTGGGGGGTGGGGTCGCCAGCCTCCTGGTGCTCGGGGGTGGGCGTTGGCCCCGCTGGGGGGGATAGAGGTCAGGCGGGTCCGGGGGTGTGGGCTCGCCACGCCGGCCGCCGAGCAACCTCGCCTTCCTCGATCGTCCTTTGGGGGCAGATGCCTAGCTTTCCTGGGGCTTGCTGACCTCGGGCGTTTGTGCCCTGTGGGGGTTGGTGGCGCTGCCTTGCCTGCTCAAGGTTCCTGGGGGGAGACCTGCAGCAAACAGCCCTCCGCTTCGTATTTTTTCTGACAAACCACTCACATGTACACACTTATTTTGTGCGCGCTCTCATATATATGCATGCAGACGTACACGCACAAGTGTCTCTCCTTTAACAGGTGCGTAAACCAGACTCATGTTGAGACATCTTAGGTGGAAGAAGCAGTTTGTCTTTTGTTTGTTTTAGTTGTTGGTTTGTTTGGTTTTTTTGTCTGTTCCCCTCCCTTTTCTTTCTCCCTCCACACACTTCCTTTCCCTCTTCCCCATCCTGTCGGGTCTTCCATGGGTAAAATAATTAAAACAAAGTATAAAAAGTTATTACAGGAGGAGTTTACAACAATATACACAGTTAGGTACTGTATAAGCTCCTCTTGGCAAAGTAAATCTGTTTTGGCACAATAAGGGTGACAGATCCCTGTTCTACTTGCCTAGCTGCCTGACAGGAGGGGGGGGGGGGGCGGTATGCAGTGCTTTCTAATAATATTGCCTAGCGGAAGCATATGTAAACTAAAAAGAAGAGGGCCTAGCACAGATCCCTGTGGAACTCCATGGTTGAGCTCTGAATTAGAAGAAAAGTCATTACCGACATGAGCAAACTTGAACCAATCAGATAATTAAAATTTAAACCACTGCAAAGAAATTCCATTAAGTCCAACATGGTGTTCAAATCTATCAAGTAAAATATTATGATCGATAGTATCAAAAGCTGCACTAAGGTCTAAAAGGACAAGTGCAGAAACAAGTCCATTATCATATGCGATAAGAATATCGTTAGTGACCTTCACTAAAGCTGTTTCAGTACTATAATGAATTCTAAACCCTGATTGAAACTCTTCAAATAAACATTTCCTTGCAAGTGGTAAAATAATTGCGTAGCAACAACTCTTTCTAAGATTTTTGAAATGAAAGGCAGATTAAAGATTGGTCTATAGTTAGCTAAAACTCCTCAATCCAGTATTGGCTTTTATTCAATTCAATTCAACTTTATTTATATAGCGCCATTTCACAACAACAGTCATCTCATAGCACTATCAACTGTAGAGGGGACCCCCACAGTTGCAGAAAGACCCCAGCAATCAGGCGATCCCCTGTGAGCAAGCACTTGGCGACGGTGGAGAGGAAAAACTCCCTTTTAACAGGAAGAAACCTCCAGCAGAACCAGGCTCAGGGAGGGGCAGTCATCTGCTGCGACTGGCTGGGGGGTGAGGGGATAGAGAAGAAGAAAAGAACAGACATGTAGAGAGCAAACAGCACGATGGGGACTCAATCTATGGGGGAGAACAAACAAATGTTAATGACCAGCAAAAAAAAAATATTTCATGGAGAGTGAGGAAAGGAGTGAGGCCCAGTGCATTACTGGAGGTCCCCCGGCTGACTAAACCTATTAGCAGCATAACTAAGGGAGGGTTCAGAAACACATGATCCCTCCCTAATTGTAGGCTATATCAAAAAGGTAGGTTTTAGCCCTATTCTTAAAAACAGAGATCGAGTCTGACTCCCGAATCCAGATTGGCAGCTGATTCCACAGGAGAGGAGCTTGATAACTGAAGGCTCTGCCTCCCATTGTACTTTTGGAGATTCTAGGTATTACAAGTAATCCTGCATTTTGGGAGCGTAGTGCTCTGTTAGGATGATACGGTAGTATCAGATCTTTTAAATAAAAAGGAGCCTAATTGTTTAAAGCTTTGTAAGTAAGAAGAAGGATTTTAAACTTAATTCTAAACTCTATGGGAAGCCAATGAAGGGAGGCCAGAACCGGAGAGATATGATCTCTCTTTCTAGTACCTGTTAAAACTCTTGCTGCAGCATTTTGGATCAGCTGAAGACTTTTTAAAGATGTTTTAGGACAGCCTGATAATAAAGAATTACAATAATCTAATCTCGAGCTAACAAAAGCGTGGATCAGCTTCTCAGCATCACTCTGAGACAAGATGCTCCTAATCTTGGCAATATTACGCAAATGATAGAAGGCAGTCTTAGAAACAAATTTAATATGTGAAATGAAGGACAAATCCTGATCAAAAATAACTCCAAGGTTCCTCACAGAGCTATTAAGAGAAAGAGTAACTGCATCCAAACTGAAAGTTTGATTTGGAAAGGAATTTCTAAGGTTTTTTGGACCAACAAGAATGACTTCAGTCTTATCTGAATTTAATAGCAGGAAATTACAAGTCATCCAAGCTTTGATTTCCTTAAGACAGGCTTCTAACTTGGCTAATTGATTAGTATCATCTGGCTTCATTGACAGGTATAATTGTGTGTCATCTGCATAACAATGAAAATGTATACAGTGCTTTCTAATAATGTTGCCTAACGGAAGCATATATAAACTAAAAAGAGTAGGGCCTAGCACAGATCCCTGTGGAACTCCATGACTAAGCTTTGAGCTGAAAGAAAACTCATCATTTACATGAACAAACTGGAACCTATCAGATAAATAAGATCTAAACCACTGCAACGAAGTTCCATTAAGTCCAACATAGTGTTCTAATCTATCAAGTAGAATATTATGATCAATAGTATCAAAAGCTGCACTAAGATCTAAAAGGACAAGTACAGAAACTAGTCAATTATCAGATGCAATGAGGAGGTCGTTAGTGACCTTCGCTAAGGCTGTTTCAGTGCTATGATGGATTCTAAACCCAGATTGAAACTCTTCAAGTAAACCATTTCCCTGCAGGTGGTCAAATAATTGCGTAGCAACAACTCTTTCTAAGATTTTTGAAATGAAAGGGAGATTAGAGATTGGTCTATAGTTAGCTAAAGCTCCTGGATCTAGCGTTGGCTTTTTGAGTAAGGGTTTAATTACAGCTGTTTTAAAAGCCTGCGGTACATGGCCTAAAGTTAATGAAGAATTGATTATATGAAAAATAAAGCTACCAATAAGTGGGAAGACTTCTTTAAATAACCTGGTAGGAATAGGGTCTAAAAGACAAGTTGAAGGTTTGGATGAGGAAACTATTTTGTCTAACTCACAAAGGTCGATTGGAGTAAACTCATCAAGACAGACATCAATAGAAGGAGTTGTAATAGTTACAGTATTTAAGTTAACTGTGGGAAGAATCTGATTGATTTTATCTCTGATGGATGAAATTTTATTATTGAAAAAGTTCATAAAGTCCTGACTAGTAAGCTCTAAGGGGATGCTAGGATTGACAGAGTCCTGACTCTTTGTCAACCTGGCTACAGTACTGAAAAGAAACCTGGGATTATTCTTGTTCTCTTCTATTAATGCAGAGTAATAACTCGTTCTAGCTTTTCTAAGAGATTTTTTATAAATTAAAAGATGATTTCTCCAAGCTAAATAGATTTCATCTAAATTAGTAGAGCGCCATTTTCTTTCTAATTGACGAGTCTTCTGTTTTAAGCTACGAGTTTCTGTGTTGAACCAAGGAGTTAAAAATCTCTGATTAGACTTTTTCTTTTTTAAGGGGGCCACCAAGTCTAGAGCCTGATGCAGAGAAGCTGAAACACTATCCACCATGTTATCAATTACAGAAGGAGCAAGCTGTCTATAGCTTATTTCCGTTGTGTTGACACATGGCATAGAGGAAACAATCTGCATAAATTTGGAAACAGCATCATCTGAGAGGCATCTACTGTGATAATATTTTTCTTTAGGAGCCAAATAATCAGAAATAGTAAAATCAAAGGTTAACAGACAATGGTCTGACAGTACAGGGTTATGAGGAGACACTACAAGATTTTCTATTTCTATGCCATATGTCAGAACAAGGTCCAATGTATGGTGGAGGTAATGAGTAGAATTTCCTACTTTCTGAGAAAACCCAATCGAGTCTAATATTGAATTAAAAGCCACATTAAGGCAGTCACTATCTACATCCACATGTATATTAAAGTCCCCTACTATAATTATTCTATCAGATTTCAGCACTAAATCAGCTAAGAAATCAGCAAATTCGGATAAAAATTCTGAATAGGTTGATGGGGGACGATAAACTATGGCAAATAAAATTGGGTTTAACCTGAAATTGCTAAAGTGCCCAACACTGAGGACCAGGCCCTCAAAGGAATTATAACATGTTTTTTGCTTTACATTAACTAGTAATTTGGAATGGTAAATTGTTGCTACTCCTCCTCCACGACCAGAACTTCTGGGATTTTGACAGTTTAAATAACCAGAGGGAGTTGATTCATTTAAACCAACATAATCCTCTTGCCCTAACCAAGTCTCTGTAAGGGAAATTAAATCAATCTGACGATCAATTAACAGATCATGGACTAACAGAGACTTGGGAGTTAGAGACCTAATATTTAATAAACCACATTTAATTTTTAAATTATGAGGAGGAACAGAGGCCAAATCATTCAATTTAGAGGCTTTATGTTTAATTTGAGTTTTACCAATATTTTGCTTTATCACTTTGGGATGCTTATACATTATATTTTTATTTACTTTGGAGGGAGCAGACAACGATTCTCTGATGGGGAAGACAGGGGCTAAGCTGAGGGGTGGCGGATGAAGAGGAGCTGCAGAGAAGCGTGTAAGACTGCGACTCTGCTTCCTGGTCCCAACTCTGAGTAGTCACGGTTTTGGAAATTTGGATAAAAAAGATGCCAGATTGTTAGATAAATGAGAAGCACCATCCAAAGTGGGATGAATGCTGTCTCGTCTCATAAGACCAGGTTTTCCCCAAAAAGAGCTCCAATTGTCAATGTAGCCCACGTCATTTTTAGGACACCACACAGACAGCCAGCAGTTCAAGGATGACGAGCGACTAAACATGTCATCACTGGTCAGATTGGGGAGGGGCCCAGAGAATACTACAGTGGCAGACATCGTTTTTGCAAACTCACACACCGATTCTATATTAAGTTTCGTGACTTCCGACTGCCGGAGACGGATGTCATTAATGCCGGCGTGAATAACAATTGTGGAGTATTTACAGTTACTTTTAGCCAGCATTTTCAAATTTGACTCGATGTCGCCTGCTCTGGCCCCAGGAATACATTGGACTATGGCCGCTGGAGTCTCTAGGTTCACGTTTCTGACTACAGAGTCGCCAATGATCAGAGTTTTTTCCTCAGCGGGTGTGTCGCTGAGCGGGGAAAAATGATTAGAAACGTGAACAGGTTGGTGGTGAACCGGGGCTTTGCGACTAGGCTTCCTTCTCACCGTCACCCACCCAGTCTCCTCGCTGCTGAGGAGAGCCGGGGAACCGCTGACAGTGGGGCCTAAGCTAGCTAGCTCCGCTGCAGCTAATGGGCGTCCGTCGAGATTAACTGGCGCAGATGGTGTTTCAATGCAGCGGAGCCGGGATTCCAAATCAGACAACCTCGCCTCGAGCGCCTCAAAAAGACAACATTTATTACATTTACTGTTATCACTAAAAGAGGCAGAGGTGTAGCTAAACATCTGACAGAGAGAGCACACCAGACGAGGAGAGGAAAGAGAGGTAGTAGCCATAGCTAGTGGCTAGCTAGTGGCTGGAGAGCAAACCACACAGGCAGACAGCAAAACAGGAAGTGACGATACGTTACCACAAGGAAGTGACGATCAGGACAGTTTATAAGTAACAGTTTGATTACAGCAGTTTTAAAAGCCTGCGGTATATGGCCTAATGTTAAAGAAGAATTGATTATTTGAAGAATAAGCAACTTTCGCATCTCGGCTCACGCAAAGCATCATGGGAACGTGGCTACCAAACATGCTCTATCGATACATTTAATTTATGGAAAATTCCTGATCTATGAGCATATTGTATGCGTAGGGGTCTTCCCGGTTGTACCCACAAACGCAAGGATGAACTAGTTGCGCTTGCATTTGCAGCCACATTGCAGAAATTGGCCAAAATGCCCCCCCTGTATGTACACTGATATAGCAGATTTTTTGTTGTCAAAGGACCAAGCACCTTTACTTGCGAGACTCTGAAACGACTACAAAGAAGATAAGCGAGTGGTTTGGCAGCTCAACTTTGGATTTTTCATTTTGAGTAAATTTCACTACAAGGCATAGCCTGCTTACTTAGATCTATAGGTCGATACTACTATAGTTTAAGTAAAAAATCACCCTTATTGTCATTCAACTGTACAACCAATCATGTACAGCAGAACGAGATTGTGTTTCACCTATCTACAGTGTAAATCACACACACCCCAAGTGCAGAATCAGAGGGCCGCTGCCATGCAAGGCGCCGCCACAAATTTCCCTCCTCCATTCCATTTATTGCTGAGCACCAAGCTGGATGGCAGGAAGTTCCACTTTTTTATATGGTCTTCAGCATGACCCGGCCGGGATTTGAACCCCTGCCTCTCGGGTGTGGGGCGGATGCTCTACCAACTGAGCCACCACTCCGGTACCAAAGTACCACACGTTTTCAATGATTTGCAATTTTATTTTATACCAGCCTACTTACCAATGCTGGTGGGGCTGCACGGTGGCGCAGTGGTTAGCACTGTGGCAGCACAGTTTACCCTCGGCCGGGGGATCGCGGGGATCGTGGGTTCGATCCCTGCCCCCGGCCAACAGTGATCTGTGTGGAGTTTGCATGTTCTCCCCGTGTTGTGTGGGTTTACTCCGGAATTTCTCCGGTTTCCTCCCACATGCCAAAAACATGCAGGTTAGGGATAAGGGGCGCTTGCGCACGCAGCGACCGGCAGCTGGTGGCTTGTCACCAGACTGCAAAACAAATCTACCTACGGGTACAAAATAAGTAATAAAAAAATAAAATAAAAAAAATGGCCTTAATTACATGTGTGTGTAGATCAAGCTTCATTACCAATATACAAAGAACTATATCCCAGATCCAGGCCTGCCTGTCCGTACCTACTACTTCAGGGTTTAGACTCGTGTCATTTAGGCTAGAACTTGAACAATACACAACACTATTTAATTATGTTATAATATAGACTTACTGCTTTAATCCATCAATTAAGTCTGTCCGGATCCTTCAGCTCCGTGGGGATTGTATATAATGTGAATGGCGGCGGACATGTACACACGCTGGTCTCAAAGTTACACGCATGTATGCTGCAAGTTTCCTTTTTCCACCGCTCTAGATGATGCATGCCATTCCCACACTTCACTACGGTACAATGTGCACCTGGCATAACGGAGATTTAAAGCTTAAAGCAGACTTTAAGCGGCAATTGTTCAGGTGTGACAGTACTGTTTGTATACAAAAGCAAGCCGGCTACAGGAATGTTTGGTAGTTGTGAACTTTGAGCTCACATAGTCCGCACATGTGCACTCATTAAATTAAATTAAAATTAAATCACCCTTATTGTCATTCAACCGTACAACCAATCATGTACAGCAGAACGAGATTGTGCTTTACCTATCTACAGTGTAAATCACACACACCCCAAGTGCAGAATCAGTGGGCCACTGCTATGCAAGGCGCCGCCACAGAGTTCCCTCCTCCATTCCATTTATTGCTGAGCACCAAGCTGGATGGCAGGAAGTTCCACTTTTATATGGTCTTTGGCATGACCCGGCCGGGATTTGAACCCCTGCCTCCCGGGTGTGGGGCGGATGCTCTACCAACTGAGCCACCACTCCGGTGGTGCTCATAATGTGAAAGTCACTTATAGAGCTAACCATGAATGGGAAGACTTCTTTAAATAACCTGGTAGGAATCGGGTGTGGTAGACAAGATGAAGGCTTGGATGAGGATTTTTTTTTTTTAATCTAACTCTAAAAGGTCAATTGGAGTAAACTCATCCAAATGAATATCAGTTGAAGGAGTTGTAGTTGTTACTTTATTTAAATTAATGGTGATTGTTGCATTATTTCTTTTTAAAAAATTTTTACATAGAATTATCATTTAAGTGTTTTTTTATTTAAAATATGACTTTTAATTTGATGTGTTGCTTGATGTGTGATAGTATGCTAAGTGTGTATCATTCTTTCTTCATGCAGTGTTATTTTTAAAATCAAATAACATTTATTAAACAGAAAAAGTAATTTTATGACCATACAAAATCCAGTAAAAGCTACGAAGAGGCAGTTTGAACCGTTTCAATGGTTCTTCTCTGCTAAAGGATGATTACTGCAAAAAAAAACAGTGAGGTGAGCTGATAGTAGAAGATCGTGGCAGCTGTGACAGATACGTGTTAGTTCTACAGCTGCTGTTTTTCATCCACGGTAGCCTGTGAACCACCGTGAGATCCAGGGAATAGTTAGGCAGATGGCCCCGGAAAGACTGGGACTAAGAAGGTGTCTGTGCAGAGTGAGGAGAGTGGCAAAGAATTGGTTCTGACCACGAGTGGCCTCTGAAGGACCAGAGCACTCCAGACAGAGACACGTCAACATCAAAGAAACAAGTGAGGGAACTGACAGAAGCGACTAGCATGGACAGAACAAGTTCTGGGCAATGGAAAGTGGGCCATCAGGGGCCATTTTGCCAATGCAGCATCCCGGACCCTGCAAAGCCAGACATCCCCGAAACAGGTAATTTCATTCTGTTTATTCATGTGCTGCTTTCAAGTCATGAGACTAGACAGCTGAGCAGAATAAATAGGAGCTTCTAGCTCTAAAAAAGTCATATTTAGCCACAGAGGTCTTCTCCCACACTTCTCCAGGAGAGGGGTGGGGGTACAGCTGATGGGAGGGAGGTTTATTGTGTTTTATAGTGAGCTTGGGTGAATAATGACATTTTTTTAAAAAAAATAATTGCAATGGACTTCATCAAACATAATGAAAGCAGGTTTTTTGGCAGCACTGGTAAGGTTGAATCCCTTTAATTGGCTTCCTAAAATTGAGTAACCTATTGCCGTAACTGCTGATGGTGGGCCTGTGTGTTTGTGTGCGTGTATCACCACGTGGGTGGGGTATGGGAAGATTATTTATTATATAAGGGTGATGAACGCTTGTTGGAGGAAAACCCTGTGATCTTTTGCCTAGGGCCCCAAGAGACTCTAAAATCACCTCTGCTAACAACATTTGAGGTGAGAAATAGTAGGTACAGTTAATGAATCCACCGTTATTTAACATCAGCAACTGCTGGTTTAAACATTCACATCCTGAGTGCCTGCTACACCCAAGCCAGCAACCACGAGTACTGTAACTGCTCCTGAGGAGCCTAGCAAACCGCACCACTGGACGTGCAGCGAGACAAAAGGCACAGCCGTACACCCACAAGCAGCCCCTCCAGGAGCTCCACAACTTCAGGAAAAATACAGCACGGCCCGATTAATGCTACTGCTGAAGTGATGGGAGAACAGACAAAAAGTAAAGATTGATAACCCTTTGTGATTGATAACCTCTTATGTTCCTCACCTGTGAACATCAATAAATGTTGATGCACAATATCATTTCAATGTAGAATATGACACAGTGAGGAAAAAGATATTCAGGGTTTTCAGATATTCAAATAAACAATCACAGGTTCATTTATATCAGTATTTATGTATCATGTTTACTGAGAAAAACAACATCTGTATTTGTACTCCAGACACATCATCTTAGAGTAATGTTCATTGATTTGCTCAGCAAACTTCTGGACATTTTAAATATATTTAGGCAAAAATTAGGGATGTATGATATATATTGACATACTATTGGGATCAGCGGATAAAGCATTTAAAATTGCTTTGCATGATAGAGTTTAAACTTGCACTTGTGGATGTAGCGACAACCTGTTAACTGACATTGGTTTTCTGAAGTGCACCCACGTGGTAATGTCCTTTACAGAATGATGTTGGCTTTTAAAACAGTGACGCCTGAGGAATCGAAGGTCACGATCATTCAGTGTTGGTTTTCGGCCTTGATGCTTATGTGCAGAATTTCTCCAGATTCTCTGAATCTTTTGATGATATCATGGCCTGTAGATGATGAAATCACTAAATTCCTTGCAACTATGTCAAGAAATGCTGTTCTTAAACTGTTGTACTATTTGCCCACGCAGATGTATTGAACCTCGCCCTGTCCTTGCTTGTGAACAACTGAGCCCCAATCATGGCACTCACCAATTAACTTGTTCACCTGTGGGGTGTTCCCAAAAGGTCTTTTTTTTAGCATTCCTCAACTTTCTCAGTCTTTTTCTGCTCCTTTCTCAGCTTTTTTGGAACATGTTGCAGGAATCAGATTCAAAATGGGTGAATATTTGCAAAAAAAAACCTACAATAAAGTTACTACTCTTCATTGCTAAGCTGTGTGAGAGGCATGCCTCCCCCTGGTGGATCATAACAGAGAATGAGAACTGACGTCATGCCGCTCTGCATTCTGTGCCATCATCACCATTTTTGTGGCCTGGCTTCTTTGTTTACTTGTAGTCTATGGCAATTGCTAATGGGAACAGACATACATGCAATGGAACACGGCAAACAGAAAATCAAAATTCCTTATTCAGAGAAGCTGAATAAGGAAGCAAAGGAGCCCTACCTTCAAAAAAATTGAAAAAAAAATAAAATAAATGGGATTGATCCCTCTAAGTGCAAGAAATGCACCACAGATCTTGACGAACTGCCTCGAGTCACGCTGTCAGATGTGTTTGCCTGCCTGGTTTGTGGGGTGAGTGCATAAACCCATGAGCAATTTAAAAACTATAAATTGAAGCTCATTGTGGCGAACATATTTTGACTGCATATGTATAGCACAGGATTGAGATGCTTAGAATTACATATGTATTCTGTGACCTCACGTCTTTGAAGGAACAATGTGTCTGGACCTCCTGGGGATTACAGCAGGAGGTGGAGGTGCCTTTGGCGAGGACTCTGAGAGGACTTCCTGACCTCCTGGGGTCAGATGGAAGACGAAGGGACTTGGGGGGATGTGATAACAATGTGATTCTGTCTTTGATGTCCCAAGTATAAAAGTGGGGGTTTGGGGGAGTTCGGTCTCTTATTCTGTTGAGATGAAGCTGGAGATGTGAGATCGTCAATAAACCTGAATTGAGAAATCATTCAGCCTCTTTATTTCACGCTCTCCACATTGGTGACCCAAGACGTGTAATGGCCGGAGACAGTTCCCCCGAACCAGACTCGTCAGGGACCGCTCGAGCAAGCGCGGTCTCGATCAAGCTACCAGAGTTCTGGCAGGACAACCCAGACTCGTGTTTCCTCCAGGCCGAAGCCCAGTTCGCACTCGGGGGAATAACGGCTGATGACACAAAATTCTACCACGTTATCTCCAAGCTCGACAACCGCACAGCTCGATACGTGCAGAGCCTGGTGCAGCAACCGCCCGCTGGCGACAAATACAGCGAGCTGAAGACTGCCCTCATCCAGTGTTTCACGCCCTCAGCCAAGGAGAGAGCTAGGAGGCTCCTAGCTCTGCACGACTTGGGAGGATGCAGACCAGTCGACCTGATGGAAGACATGCTACAGCTGAGAGGCACAGACAACGATGATTTCCTCTTCAAGCACATCTTCCTGAGGACCCTTCCATCGCAGACGAGGGCGACCCTGACAGGCACTCATTTCGTAACCCAGCGGGACTTCCGCGCGCTGGCCCGAGAAGCGCAGCGGATCCTCGACTCCTGCGAGGAGCAGGCGGCCACCGCAGCAGCGGCAGACCTCGGCGCAGCGGCCAGGAGCAGCGGTGGGCCAGAGGCGGCGGAATCGATCCCACCAACAATGGCAGCAGCGAGGTCCCGACACAGCGGAGGAGACGTCCTCTGCTTTTACCATCGACATTTCGCAGAGAGGGCGTGCAGGTGTGTACCGCCGTGCCAGTTCAAGAGCTCGGGAAATGCCAGGACAGGGAGTCGTTAGCAGCATCGGCCCTCGGCGAGCGAAACAAGCTGCTCTACCTCACGGATGCGCACTCTGGGTGGCATTTCCTCGTGGACACGGGCGCCCAAGTGAGTTTCATCACCCCAACCTATGCTAACCAGCTGACAGGCCCCCTTGGTGACGGAGCAACAGCGGCAAACGGCTCGAGCATTAAGACCTTCGGCGAAAAGATGCTGCTTCTGTCCTTGCACGGCCGCACTTATGAATGGACTTTTATTATAGCGGCGGTGAATTTCAACATGTTAGGTGCTGATTTTCTGTGCTCACATGGGTTGTTAGTTGATCTTGCCAATAGACGCTTGGTTAATGCACTCTCTTTTTATTCCATTCCTTGTGCAGCTCGAGTGTCCCCGCCACCAGCACAGACCAACCTCGCCACAGCAGGCGGTAAGTTTCACACACTCCTCGCACAGTTTCCAGCACTCACAGTTCCCACCTTTTCTGCAACAGTTGCGAAACACGGGGTGGAGCACTTTATCACTACTGCTGGTCCCCCCGTCTTTGCGAAAGCTCGGCGCTTGGATGCAGCTAAACTGTCCATAGTGTGCGAGGAGTTCGCCAACCTGGAAAGGTTGGGCATTGTCCACCGTTCGAACAGCCCATGGGCTTCTCCACTGCATATGGTCCCTAAAGCCGACAGCTCGTGGAGACCTTGCGGTGACTTCCGCAGGTTAAACAACGCTACAGCGCATGACCGCTACCCCATTCCACATATTCAGGATTTTTCAGTACACCTGGCGGGGCCACGCGTTTTTTCTAAAATAGACTTGGTCCGCGGCTATCATCAAGTCCCAGTCCGTGCTGAGGACATTCCCAAAACAGCGGTGATAACCCCGTTTGGACTTTTTGAGTTTTTACACATGCCTTTTGGCCTCAAAGGCGCCGCGCAAACCTTCCAACGCATGCTGGATGCCGTGTTATGCAATCTCCCTTTTGTGTTCGTCTACCTGGACGACATTTTGGTCGCCAGCACATCCGAAGAGGAACACGAAAGACACCTCACAACAGTTTTTCGGAGGTTGGGAGAGCACGGGTTAATAATCAATCCAGCTAAGTGCCAGTTCGGGGTGGCGCAGATTGATTTTTTTGGGGCACCGCGTCTCCCCAGAAATGGCGGTTCTGCTACTGGACAAAGTGCGCGCAGTGGCAGATTTTCCCCGGCCACAAACGGTCAAAGCTCTACAGGAGTTTTTAGGAATGGTGAATTTTTATAACCATTTCCTACCCCACGCAGCGCAGCTCATGCAACCACTATATGCTGCGCTTAAAAAGCAAAAACCCTCCAATGCAATTGAATGGTCCCCGGAGCGGGAGCGTGCATTCGCGGAAGTAAAAAAAGCCCTTGCAGACGCTGCGTTGTTAGCTCACCCAGACCCAACGGCCCGCTTAGCGCTCACCACGGATGCGTCGGATTTGGCCATAGGGGCGGTTGTGGAACAGCACGTTGCCGGGGTTTGGCAGCCGCTGGCCTTCTTCAGCAGATCCTTGCGCGAGGCCGAGCGGAAATACAGCGTGTTTGACAGGGAGCTGTTAGCGCTCCACTTAGCCATTCGCCACTTCCAATTCTGGCTAGAAGGTCGGCGTTTCACCGTGTTTGTCGACCACAAACTGCTCACTTTTGCGATGGCCAAAATTTCGGAACCTTGGTCGGGCCGGCAGCAGAGGCAGCTGGCCGCAATTTCGGAATTTACTACTGATATTCAACACGTAGCGGGTAAACTCAATGTAGTGGCAGACTGCCTCTCCCGCGCGGTAACAGCACCAGTCTGCGCAGAGGTAGATTATACTACCGCGGCCGCAGAGCAAAATAGTAGGGTGGAAGCGCACGCGGCCCCAGTTCACGTGGGGATAGATTATGCGGCCATGGCAACAGATCAGGGTAGAGATGCGGATGTGTGCGCGCTCCAGTCTGGACCAACAGGGTTAAGGCTGGAGAGCAGGAACTTGCACGATGGTATGCCCCCCCCAATCTGCGATGTCTCTACCGGGCGACCATGTCCGGTAGTGCCGGCCGCTTGGCGCCACCGCGTTTTTGACTCGATTCACTCCTTGGCACACCCTGGGGTGCGCGCGTCTGCGAAAATGGTGGCAGAAAAGTTTGTTTGGCTGAGCCTGCGCAAGCACGTGAAAGAGTGGGCAAGAGCCTGTATGGCTTGCCAGCGGGCCAAAATTCACAAGCACACAAAAGCCCCCTTAGAGCCGTTTCACATCCCGGCCAAGAGATTTGATCATGTACATGTCGACCTCGTGGGCCCCCTCCCGTTGTCGCAGGGGTTCACACATCTTTTGACAATGGTGAACCGAACCACGCGTTGGCCGGAAGTGGTCACACTGGCATCCACCACAGCTGCAGAAGTGGCTCGCGCATTTTTAACGGCTTGGATAGCGCGTTTCGGGGTTCCGTCGGATATTACGTCCGACAGGGGACCTCAATTTGTGTCTGAACTTTGGTCAGCGATGGCCCACAGCTTAGACGCGACAATTCACCGCACTACCGCTTACCACCCCCAGGCTAATGGTTTATGCGAGCGTTTTCATAGATCATTGAAGGCAGCCCTCAGAGCGTCGCTTACGGATGCAAATTGGGTTAACAGACTACCATGGGTTTTATTGGGGTTGCATTCTGTGCCTAAAGAGGACTTAAAGGCCTCCCCAGCAGAGTTGGTTTTCGCGCAGCCTCTCCGGCTGCCAGGCGAGTTTCTGCCAGACCATCCGACGCCAGGGCGTCCCCCGGCTCAGTGGTCATTGATCGGCACGGGAGCGGACATGCTTCCGGGCCCCGTTCATCACACCTTTCCACGTGTTTTTGTTCCCGAATCTTTAAAAAATGCCAAATTTGTTTTTGTCCGGCACGAGGCTCTGCGCCCAGCCCTGCGCTCACCTTACGATGGCCCATATAGAGTGCTGGAAACAGGTGACAAGCATTTTGTGCTAGATTTGGGGGACAGAAGGGAAACAATCAGTATAGACAGACTAAAGCCTGCTTTTGTGATGAACGACGAGTCTGTACGAGTGGCGAGGGCTCCTTGACGTGGCAGACCCCCCAGGAAGCATGTCCTGGAGCCCCCGCAGGGATCAAATAACGATTCTCATCCTCAGTTGGCAGATTCACTGCAAGATGGCGCCACAGGGGCTGCGAAGCCCGCTTACAGCAAGTTTGGGAGACGTTTGAAGCCCAGACGGCATGTGGACTAATGTGTGGTTTTGTCATGTTGTGTGGATTATGCTGCATTGTTTCATTCTTCGACGTTTGGGGGGGGGGGGGTGATGTGGCGAACATATTTTGACTGCATATGTATAGCACAGGATTGAGATGCTTAGAATTACATATGTATTCTGTGACCTCACGTCTTTGAAGGAACAATGTGTCTGGACCTCCTGGGGATTACAGCAGGAGGTGGAGGTGCCTTTGGCGAGGACTCTGAGAGGACTTCCTGACCTCCTGGGGTCAGATGGAAGACGAAGGGACTTGGGGGGATGTGATAACAATGTGATTCTGTCTTTGATGTCCCAAGTATAAAAGTGGGGGTTTGGGGGAGTTCGGTCTCTTATTCTGTTGAGATGAAGCTGGAGATGTGAGATCGTCAATAAACCTGAATTGAGAAATCATTCAGCCTCTTTATTTCACGCTCTCCACACTCATGTTCAATTAACCAGTGGATGGGTCCAGCTGCCTCATATCTTCCAGGTGAATGACCAGAAGACTGTCATTTGCACAAAGGTAAGCAATCATTGTTTATACAGTTTTCGAGCATGTGTCTCTGCAACTTCAGGTATTCCTAATTCCCAGCGGTGAAATGTTGGATTTATGTTCAGAATTGTCATATGATGCTTGATAAGTATATACACATTATGACACAATTGGACATGAAATACTAATCAAGTAATGTGATTCAATTAAGCTCGATGCTGGAGCACCAAAGAAATTACAGGTATAATTAGCCGCTATAAAAACATACTAAATAAGGACAGTGTTTTTTTTTTTTTTTTCAATTGCTGGTCAAAGTTTAGACCACAATGTTTACAAAACAAGAGCAAAATTGTATTTTAGCGCAAATGTTAATGTATAGAAATGATTTTTAACCTGTTGAGGGACTTAAATGGGATGTGGAACAAGAAAACAACGAGTAAACCTGGACATTTTTATAGTCATCTGGAGGAGAAGCTGCTGAATCTAACAATACCAAACATTCTGTGGACTTCAGTCCCAAGCTGATTTTAAATCCATGCGTAATGAAGGCATTGTGCACTCTGGGAATTCCCTTCCAGTGCACACAGAAGGGGAACCCCAGTGTTGCATGTAGCAGTTTGGTGTCCAGGTTTTTTCTTTTATGTGATAGTTTTATCAATGTAAAAATAAGGTAGCAATGTAAAAAAAAAATGGCTGCCGCTCCTCCCAGCTCGAGGACTTTGTAAGGTGCTGGACAATCAACCAAGTATAAATAGAAATAAAGACATCTACACACTTAGTCAGTCCAATTTACACTTTACTGCTTGCTAAGCTTTTGGTTCTGTCAAACCTTCATCAGAGCATACAGACTATAGCCATGAACAGGGTTAAATGGGAGAGCATTCCTATATTAATCAGTATGCAGTACACCTGTGTACACACCCCTCTGACAGTGTCATGTCTTCTGGGAAATGTAGTTCCAACTATCAGAATTAAGGAAAGGAGGCATATTATACCTCTAACTTTTCTAAGAAAAAGGGGGAGGTGTGTCAAAGGTGAACAGAAAGACAAAAAAATAATAAAGTACAATAACATTACCAACATCAACAAATAGGACAAGATACAATTTTTAAAACATTTCCCAGAAGACATGGCCAGGACAAGGAGGGGGGAAGAAGAAACCCTGGCCCCAGCAGGAGCAGACTCTTCACCCGCCAGCAGGGGAAAATCCAGTAATCAACCTCTCTGATAAAGTACTGACTCCTCATCAACCTTCTGCTCTCTCCAAAGGATTAAGCTTGTCCCTACGTGTAAGACAACTCCATTTGAGGGAAAAACCGACTTAATTCTGTTTCTTCAGAAAGATTAAACTAAAACATATGTAATTTGTAATCTGTAATTTACAAAGGTCTGATAAATCTGTTTTTAAACCAAAACGTACATTTATGCCTGCCACAACAAATCCTTCTATTTTCACTTTTTGCAGAATAGTTGAGAAAGAAACCTTTGAGCTACTGTATTTAAAAAGGAAAAAAGGAACTGTGTAATGGGATTGTATAATAAAATATTTGTCAGAAGGTACAGGAATTATTTATTTTATTTAATAGTGGGTGTGAAAGGGGGCGGAGTTAAACCTTCACTTCTACACCCGCTAAATTAAATAAAAGCACTCGTAAAAGGGGGCACCAGTCACAATGGACAATAATATTAACTTTAATTTTAATTAATTTTGTACCTTCAATTACTTAATGAATCAGTCTCAAAGTTTCAGTGAGTTCTTTTCCTGCCGTGATTAGGAAGCAGATATATGCGAAAGGAAAACACTTCAACTTCTCTCATTCATCCTTTCATTAAACTCATTCAGGTTACATGGCATGGCATTCGAATGATGGATAAACAGATTCAAATGATATGTTGTCGGCCTCCGTCGGTCTATGATGACCATGGAAGAGAATCCTAAATGTCTACTCTGCTGGAACAGCACTGTCTGTGGCTGAACAGGCCAATGTGCGAATGGCAGTCCCTGTCACACAGGTCGCACTTGTGGGTGGTCTCCGTGCTGCTGGGTCTGTGGCGGTTCTTCCTGCGGGTCCTTTTTTCATCTGCTGCAGCAGTCAGTCTTTCTTCACCCGCCTTGAGCTGCCTGGTCAGGATGCCTCTCCATTTGGAGCGGTCCGTTGCAAGGTCCTCCCAGCGCTCTGTGTTGATCTCCAGGGCCTTCATGTCTCTCTTGCAGACATCTCTAAAGCGCAGCTGTGGGCGGCTAACATCTCTCCTGCCAGTTGCCAGTTCTCCGTAGAGGACGTCTTTGGGGATTCTGCCATCCTCCATACGGTGAACGTGGCCTAGTCAGCGGAGCCTGCGCTGCCTGAGTAGAGTGAACATGGAGGGAAGGCCGGCGCGGGACAGAACTTCTGTGTTGGGCACTTTGTCCTGCCAGGATATGTCCAGGATGTGGCGAATGCAGCGCAAGTGAAAGGAGTTCAGTCTCTTTTCCTGCCGGGCGTATGTTGTCCACGTCTCACTCCCATAGAGCAGTGTGCTGATGACGCAGGCGTTGTACACTGCCATCTTCGTCTTGACAGAGAGTTTGGGATTCTCCCACACTCGTGTGGTGAGGTGAGCGAGTGTGAAGGCTGATTTTCCAGTCCTCTTGTTGATCTCTGTATCAAGGGAGAGGTTGTTGCTGATCGTGGACCCCAGGTACGTGAACTGATTCACGACCTCCAGCTCGTAGTCGTCGATGGTGATGGTTGGTGGCGCTTCCGTGCCTTGCGCCAAGACGTTAGTCTTCTTCAGGCTGATGGTAAGCCCGAAGTCCTTGCATGCCTGGGAGAAGCGGACCATCAGGGTCTGAAGCTCCTGCTGTGTGTGGGTTGCGACTGCAGCGTCGTCTGCAAACAGCATGTCTCTGATTAGAGCCTCGCGTACTTTGGTTCTGGCTTTCAGGCGAGCGAGGTTGAAAAGCCTGCCGTCAGATCTTGTGTGCAGGTAGATTCCCTCTGTTGCTGTGCTGAAGGCATGCCTCAGGAGCATAGCAAAGAAAATCCCAAAGAGGGTTGGCACAAGTACACAGCCCTGTTTCACTCCGCTGCGTATGTTGAATGGCTCTGAGACGTTGCCATCGTGCTGCACTATCCCCTGCATGTTGGTGTGAAACGATTCGATGAGGCTTTGCAACTTTGGTGGGCATCCTATCTTTGGCAGGATCTTGAAAAGGCCCTCTCTGCTGACCAGATCGAACGCTTTGGTGAGGTCGATGAAGGCGACGTACAGGGGCATGTTCTGTTCTCTGCATTTCTCCTGGAGTTGGCGGATGGAGAATATCATGTCTACCGTCGATCGCTCAGCGCGGAAGCCACACTGAGACTCGGGGTAGACCCGTTCGGCAAGCTTCTGTAGACGAACGAGAACAACTCGTGCGTAGACTTTGCCAACAACGCTGAGGAGGGAGATGCCCCTGTAGTTGTTGCAGTCGCTTCTCTCCCCTTTGTTTTTGTAGAGGGTGATGATCTTGGCGTCCCTCATGTCCTGTAGTATGGCACATTCCTTCCAACACTGGCAGAGGACGTCATGCAATGGCAGCAGTAGGGCGGTCTTGCAGTGCTTGATCAGTTCAGGGGGTATGCCGTCGTTGCCGGGTGCCTTGCCAGCAGCCAAGCTATCAATGGCCTTGCTGAGTTCGTCGATGGTTGGCTCGGCGTCAAGTTCATCCATGGATGGCAGGCAGTCGATGGCATCAAGGGCTGAAGGTGTCACGGTGTTCTGTCTGGAGTAGAGGTCGGAGTAGTGTTCCACCCATCTCTCCATCTGCTTGTTCTTTTCTGTGATCATCTCCCCAGTGGAGGATTTGAGGGGGGCCGTCTTGCTCTGAGCCGGACCAAGTGCTTTCTTGATGCCATCATACATACCACGGATGTTCCCTGTTATGGCAGCGGTTTGAATGTCTTGGCTGAGCTGAGTCCAGTACTCGTTGGCACAGCGCCGAGCAGTCTGCTGAACTTTGCTTCTCACAGTCCTGAGAATCTGGAGATTCTTCTCGTTTGGGTACTTCTTGTACTCAGCAAATGCTGAGCGCTTGGCTTCAATGACGGGGGTCATCTCGGTCAACTTGGCATCAAACCAGTGCTGTGACTTCGAGGTCTTCCTCCCAAAGGTAGCCAAGGCTGTGCGGTGGATGGTGTTTCGCAGCTCTTCCCACTTCTGCTTTGCAGATTCTCCTTCTTGTGGTACACCAAGTTCCTTCTCAAAGGTGGAGGCAAACTGCTGAACAAGTTCTGGTTGAGCCATCTTACTGGTGTCAATCCGTGCCTTTCCAGGCTGTCTAGCACGATGGAATTTCTTCAGCTGCAGCTTGACCTTGCAACACACCAATGAATGGTCTGTGTCACAATCTGCACTCTGGAATGAACGGGTGATTAGCACGTTCTTCAGTGAGGTGTGCCTGGTCAGGATCAAGTCCAGCTGGTGCCAGTGCTTTGAGCGCGGATGTTGCCAGGAAACCTTGTGTTGGGGCTTGGTCTTGAAGAACGAGTTTGTGATGCACAGATCGTGATATGTGCAGAACTCGAGCAGCCGCTGTCCGTTGTCATTCATTCTGCCTACGCCAAAAGGTCCAAGACAGGAGGGCCAGGAGTCGTGGTCAGCACCCACTCTGGCATTGAAGTCTCCAAGGAGAATGAGTTGTTCAGAGTTGGGGATGATCCTGACAGTTGTTGCGAGATTCTCGTAGAACTCGTCTTTTGCCTCTGGTGTGGCTGTCAGTGTTGGGGCATACACACTGACGAGGGTGACTGGGCCTTGAGTGGTGTTCAGGCGGAGGGTGAGGAGTCGTGCAGAGCCAGTGCTGCCCGGTTCCACCATCTTCAGCAAGGTGTTCTTCACTGCGAAGCCCACTCCGTGTTCCCTGTGTTCGTCACTGCCCTTTCCCTGCCAGTAGAATGTGTAGTCCTTCTCTCTCAGTGTGCCTGCGTCAGCCAACCGTGTTTCCTGGAGAGTGGCGATATCCACTCCCAGTCTCTTCAGCTCATTATTGATGATGGCAGTCTTCCTGGTGTCGTTGATGTCCTTGAGGTTAGCAGCGAGTCCTGTCATCATAGTGCGGACGTTCCAAGTTCCCAGTTTTAGAGTTGGTCTCTTTTGTTTTATTGTCTTGCCTGGTGCGAAGGTTCTCAGCCTGCTGTTCGGATTTCTCCTCATCCCCATGCACCCAATGAGGAAAGCAAGCTGTGGCGGGACAACACCTTATTGGCTGGGGGCTGCCCAGCTTGAGGCGGGCGGTAGCTGTCCAGTGAGAGCCGATGATCCCTCCCACCGTCGGGAACAACCCCTGGCGCCGCGCTCTACGCCAATTGAGCGGTGGCTTATAACCGGTAACTGTCATTCCCCGTGTTTTGTCTACGCCAAAGGCGAAGTTGGAGTGTCCTCTCCAGTGATCCGGTGTTCTACCTTCCAGCATTGGGCGTTGGTAGGATTCAAGCTTGGGCAGGAAGATATGGAGGACAAGATGTTGCCCATGCAGCATGTCCCCCCTCTCCACGTCACTGATGAATCCAAAGGAACAGCAGGGCTGCTACAGTTTGGCACCAGCGCCGTTGCAGGAGCTGCCAGAACGATGTTGAGCACAACATAGAACTGCCTTAGGGGCTCCGACTCCGGATTTTTCCTCAGGGTTGACTCCCGAAGCCTTTCCCGTGACCGGGTATGCCACAAGGCAGCGGAGGTTTGAAATCAGGGTTTGATAACAGTGTACAATATCACATTAACTGATATTGGATTCCTGAACATAAAATCCAGCGCTACACCTTTGTAGAACCAAGGAGGAACCAGACTTATGTTCCAACAGTAAATGAGGCTGAAATGTCTAACAAAACAACGCAATTTTATGGGGAAAATTCATAAGCTAATTATCTAAAAATGACTTCTGAATTAATCTACAAAAATTAAGGGCAGTTACTTAAAAATGACTAAGAGTCTTCCTTCAGTTTATAGCTTTATCCTGTGGCTAAGAGACTAATTGAGCCCTGAAAACGGGCTATATTCAATTGTAATTTAATTGTTCGGACATCACGTTTTAACACAGCAGATAGGAGAAGTAGGAGTTTCACTTACGAACACAGCTGTAGGTCCACATTTCAGCGGGTCGATACCGGCCGAGTTGGGAGTTAGGATGTCGGAGGAAGTGGCTGCAATGCTTCCTCACACCAGTAGAAGTGTAAACTCAGCTGGGGGCTCTCCAGACAATGGCAGCAGTGGGTGGTCTGTCACCGAGCGGCGTGACAAGTCCTTGGAAACGAGTCCGAATTTGAGGTCTCTTGTAGCGGGATAGACCAAAAAACTGAAGGAGAAACTTCTCAGTCAGGCAGGTATGAGGCCGGAAAGAGAGTCCAAAAAACAATCTCTGTTCACTTTAAATTAGGAAAATTAAAGGTCCACTTTAACGGCGTGAAAAGTCATAAAAAAAAAACGAGAAAAACATTTACTAGGATAAGAATGGCTTCTGAGGTGAAGGAAAAAGTTTGAGAATTTGATTCTCTGAAAAAGCGAGCTCTAAAGAAAAGGTGATTTCTCCTCAGTAACCAGAAAAACTAACGCAGGATTTGACCAACTTCACAAAGAACAATTTAGATAGAATAAAACTACACAGGACCTTGAAACGGTGGAACAAAATCTTCCTCTGAGATCTAGATTACTATTCTGCTTCTTTAATCTTAACTTAGTTCCTAATCTTTCTCAAAATCTCTTTCTTTCTTCTTTTCTGTTTCTAATTCTAACTTAACCTTTTAACTGCATAGCTTGTCTCTGTGTAGGTGTTTCTCTTGCTCTCCTGACTTAACTTTTCTTTCATCTTTGATCTTCTCTTGTTCTCTCTTACATAACTGCAACTTAACTTACATCTGTGTGTTTTTTCTGAATCTCAATCTCTCTAACTGCAGAGCAGCTTCAACTACTTTTTTAAATGGCCCCGCCTGGTCATAAACTGGTGATGTCGATCGCAAGACTGACCAATCGACTTTATCAAAAGCAGTTTGAAATGGCTGCTATCCAATGTGAAAACATTTCTTTGTTTGAGAGCAGCCAATCAAACGAAGACACCATCCCATGAAATTGCAGAGAAAAATCAACACTCAGTCAGTTCTTATGAAATTAGGTGCTCAATATAAAATCCAACTAAATTAAATGACTTGGCTAATATTTGGTGATCATGCATTTATACCATTACTCTAATATTACATTTGTTTACACTCATGAACATAACATTTCTTATACATAATTATAATACATGCATTCATATTTAGATCAAAGCTTAAGGTAGTACAGCAAACTATGGTTGGTGATAAAAAGGGATGATTTTCAGTGTCCTTAGGATCCAGGGGAGAAGAGGAAAAGCTGAAAGAAACTTAAAGCGTACCTGTGGTGGTCGTGAAGACGCATTTGACTTGAAAACATTATGAAAAAGTATTTCTTATTTTGGTAAATAATTTTTGCCAGCCATATACCACCAGACATATATTCAAATAGGACCTTGGCCATGGGCAGCCAATGAAAACTGTGGGCGCAGCCATGACACATGCGGATGTGACGTCACTTCGTTGATACTCAACAGTCAATGCTCCGCCTGTATGAGAGACTAGGGTGCTGTTGTGAGTGTTTTTATTCTATTATGGCTGAATTGTCGGACTCTGAGGAAGAATTTGTCCAACAGGACTACAGGTTTGAGCCAGAAAGGTCTTCTGAGGGTTAAAGTGATGAAGTGGTCCTCACACACAACGCAATTTCGTCTGAAATTATTCTTCTGTGCCCTGTTTCCGCTCCGATCTTCTG
The DNA here is from genome assembly GCA_020510985.1 of Pholidichthys leucotaenia. NCBI lineage: Eukaryota > Metazoa > Chordata > Actinopteri > Cichliformes > Pholidichthyidae > Pholidichthys > Pholidichthys leucotaenia. Next base: position 213,268,691 of record CM035836.1, read on the forward strand.
ACAAGGTGAGCTGGGTTTGGGTACACAAAAAAAGTGTTTATCTTTGTTTTTTTCGCTTATTATTCAGACATCCAAAGGCTTTACATTCCGCCATGTTGTGATATCCATATCGCATTGTATGTTTTAGTTTTTAAAAGAGCAACTAGTGTCTGCTGCTCTGTAGATAGTTTTAGAATCATCTTCTGAGATCAGATGAGACAAGCCGCTGAATTTAAGCATTTATTTATTTATTTTCTACTCGTTTTAGTTCTGCATTTAATATGAATCCTGAGTTTGAAATAAACGTTTGAATTTGAATATCCCCGAAGCCGCCGCACATCCGGGTACTCAGATCGCAGTGTTCGAATTATCGGCATTCACGAGCTCAGATCAGAAAAGACGGCTTGCAGAATTTAAACATTTATTTATTTATTTTCTACTCGTTTTAGTTCTGCATTTAATATGAATCCTGAGTTTGAAATAAACATTTGAATTTGAATATCCCCGAAGCCGCTCCACATCCGGGTACTCGAGGCTCAGCCAATACTGATCCAGATCGCGGTGTCAACGAAATTACATCACAGGAAGCGTCCTGGAAGTCCCTGTAGCCACTAGTATGGCTGTACCCATGTTTTGCTGACATAGCTGAACCAGCAGATCAGCAATGGATTTATATCAAATTGCTTTGAACGTGAATTTCAACTTAAACTTGAACTAGAACGTGAGACAGGGGCTCAATATAATATCTTTTTTTTCACGACCACCACAGGTACGCTTTAATGTTTAGAACAAATTAAAAAGTCATCCTACATACTGAAACATATTTCGTAGGTATCCACTAGGAGGTACTGTTGAGCTGTAGATTATTTCTTTTAGGTCCATGGGATCTGGAAGAAAATCTGGAAAACATCAGGGGTTATAAACCTGTCTGATTAAGCAGTTTATGACCCTTTTAAGAGCATTGGTTTCCTGTAAAGGAGGATGTTATCCAAATGCAGTGTTCACGTTGGAGGTCTGGTCTCCCGAGTTTTATGTTCCTTTGAGCCTTTAAAAGCAAATTCTGATCCTTACAATCTCTGCAAGAGGCAACTGTTTACATTGGGTCCTGGGAAAACATCTTTGGTTCAGGCCGGGATGAGTGTAGTCACTATGAAAGCCAGTGATATTCCTGTAGAATGCAGAAAAGTGGTTTTCCTGTAGAAGGAATAAAGTGAAATTCCTGTAAAATGGAGAGAAGTGTTCTTCTGTCTTGGTTTGAGGAGACGATGATGCTACAACTGTCTTCTCTAACTTGAGTCAAGATGAACATTTGGCAATTCAAGAATTTTTCAAAGACACAGATCATTATCAAGCCAACTGATAAGGGAGGAGCAATTGTCATTCAGAATACAATATGTCAGATTATAAAGAAGAAGCCTACTGACAACTGACTGATGGAAACTTTTCTAGAAAACTGATGACCAATTCTTTTCATCTTCTCTATCCCCTCACCCCCCAGCCAGTCGCAGCAGATGACTGCCCCTCCCTGAGCCTGGTTCTGCTGGAGGTTTCTTCCTGTTAAAAGGGAGTTTTTCCTCTCCACCATCGTCAAGCACTTGATCACAGGGGATTGCCTGATTGCTGGGGTTTTTTTGCAACTGTGGGGGTTTCCCCTACAGGTTGAAAGTGCTATGAGATGACTGTTGTTGTGAAATGGCACTATATAAATAAAGTTGAATTGAATCCTACTTGCGATTTGCAAAAAAGATCTCTGACGTTATCTGCCATGCTTTTGAACTGAAATGGATCTCTAAGAATGAATATGATGTTTTGAACTGTAGGCATCCTGTAATTCCTGCATTTTACTTGCTGCCTAAAATCCATAAAGGTTTGGCCAACCCATTGTAGCAAGTAATGATTCCCTTCTTGAGCCATTGTCTAACTATGGTGATCATTTCATTAAGCCCTATGTCCAGAAACTTCCCTCATATACTATTCAGGATTATACTGATCTTATTAATAAAATATCAACATTAAAAGATCTACCTAATGACATCATTTTGGCTACATTTGAAAGCCTTTACACAAACATTGATCATGACAGAGGCATAGAGACTCTTGAACATTATTTAAAAGACCATCCCGACGAGTCTCTCCCATCCAGCACATTTATTTGTGAGTTGATTCTTAAATTGAGTTATTTCACCTTTAATGGGGACTTTTTTGTGCAATGTAAAGGCACACCGATGGGTTCCACTTTTGTCGCAGAGTATGTAAATTTGTATGTGGGTTTCTTTGAACATCAGTTCATTTTCAGCTCAACTAGAACCCCTTTTTTTCCCCTAAGATTCTTAAATGGTTTAGATACCTTGATGATGTCCTTTGCATTTTTCAGGGAACCATTGATGAGCTGACTGATTTTGTCCAACTCCTCAATAGTGTGACCTCAAGTTTCCAGTTGAATATGACCATAAACGTGTGTCTTTTTTGGATATGTGGGTTGAATTATGTAATGGTAGCGTTATCACTTCCCTATACCAAAAAACAAATGATAGGAACACTCTTCTTTTGGCCAACAGTTCTCTTCCCAAAGGTCTTAAATATGGTTTACCAAAGAGTCAGTTTTATAGGCTTAGACACCTCTGTCCCTCAGATGAGGAGTTCATTGAGAAAGTTGTTTTCATGAAAAAATACTTTCTAGAAAGGGGGTACTTGACACAATGCGTTGAAGGGGCTTTTCAAGTTGCTTTTTCTAAGACACGTTCTGAACTTTTACAGAGAAGTGTCAAAAAAAGAAAAGAGTTTCTCTGTTTCCTGTATTACTACATATACTCCCCAGGACTATATTCTTAAAGATGTCATTCTTAAGCACTGGCCTATCTTGACCTCTGACCCAGCACTATCTCAGCTTTTTAAAGAGCCTCCTTTTTTTTTGTTTATAGAAGAGATCCAAATCTATGTAACAAGCTGGTGTGGGCCAGTATTAAAGCAAGTCCAAAACAGACTCTTCTTGCCCCAATACCAAATGGGAATTATCCCTGTGGCCATTGTGCTCAATGTCACAACACATGGAAGATATCTGTTTGTTCACATCCAAGATCAAGCAACACCCTGTTAAGGGTGTTATCACATGTAGTACAGAAAATGTCTTTTATCTGTTAAAAAGCCCATGTGATAAGATTTATATAGGCAAAACAACTCGCATGTTGAAACAAAGGATTAGTGAACATAAGAGTTCCATCAGACGAAATGATGTCAACTATCCTGTAGCTTGTCATTTTAATAAATATTTACATCCAGTCTCCTCCCTACATTTTCAGGGTATTGAGCATGTTGTTCTGCCGGGGGGGAAGGGGGGTGTAAACCAAGATATGTCCGAGAGAACTTTTTTGGATTGACACACTAGATGTCCTTCAACCTAAAGGTTTCAATGAAGATTTTGATATGAGTGTTATACTGTGATTCAGGATGTGTTCCAGTCCTTCTTTTTAGTTCTTGTATTGTGAAACTTGAGATCTATGTTTTATGATGGTCTTAGCCTGATGTTTTAATAGCACTTGTTTCTTTTCAGATTTTTTAAAATGGTACCTTGTCCTATTTATTGATATTGGTAATGTTATTGTACTTCATTTTTTTTTTTTTTTGTCTTTCTGTTCCCCTTTGACACACCTCCCCCTCTTTCTTAGAAAACTTTGAGGTATGATATGCCTCCTTTCTTTAATTCTGATAGTTGGGACTACATTTCCCAGAAGACATTGCACTGCTGCAGGGGTGTGTTTTCAGGTGTACTGTATACTGATTAATATGGGAATGCTCTCCAATTTAACCCTGTTCATGGCTATAGTCTGTATGCTCTGATGAAGGTTTGACAGAACCGAAAGCTTAGCAAGCAGTAAAGTGAAAATTCCACTAAGTGTGCGGATGTCTTTATTTCTGTGATAGTTTTATCAGACATTTTTCTTTCCACCCTCAGACACCACTCATTTTTATGTCCCGTATCTGGCCTGTTATGAAAAATGAATTAATACTATTACATTATGACATTGTTTCAAATCAAATTCTTTCACCATATAGTTTTGTCATTTATTTACTTTTATTGTGTTATGTTTTTATTTATTCGTTTATTTAAGTTATAGATAAACTAAATGAAATGCTATGTATTTCCTAGGTGTTGTACTCTCAACACCTAAATGAAACTCTGCTCAAGCCATTGGGGATCCTCAGCTCCAGCAGCCAATTGGAGTCCGCACACTGCACATGCATATATTGTTTACATTGTGTCACACCTCACAGAGCTATATTTTAGATATATCTTTATTGTCTCTATATAAAATATCAACAGTGAAATGCAGTTTAGCAACTCTCCAGTAGCAACAGTATAAATAAAATAAAAACAGTAAAACAGAGAACAATACAGACAGTAATTGTTGTAAGGCAATTGTGGAGGGGAGTGGAAGGTTGGGGGAGAAGCAGTGGGAATGCTTTTCACAGCCTGGGGAAAGAAGCTGTGTTTCAGTCTGGTTGTTTTTGCTTTAATTGTCTGGTATCTTTTTTCCAGAGGGGAGGGAGGAAAACAGTAAATGTCCGGGGTGAGTAGGGTCCATGTGTCATAAATACCCCTCAGGGGAGGACGAAGACCCAAATGCAGGAGCTGTGAGTTTGCAGGTGGTTTAATAAAAACACAAAAATATAACAAGAACAAAAACTTACAGGCTTGAGGCAAAAGGCAGGATACAAGAGGTTGAATATCTGTTTGGATGAGTTTACTCCATTTGACCTTTTAGAATAAGATAAAATAATTTCCTCATCCAAACCTTCAACTTGTCTTTTAGACCCTATTCCTACCAGGTTATTTAAAGAAGTTTTCCTATTTATGGATAGCTCTTTTCTTCAAATAATCAATTCTTCATTAACATTAGGCCATGTACCGCAGGCTTTTAAAACTGTTGTAATTAAACCCTTACTTAAAAAGCTAACACTGGATTGAGGAGTTTTAGCTAACTGTAGACCAATCTCTAATCTGCCTTTCATTTCAAAAATCTTAGAGTTGTTGCTACGCAACCATTTGACCACTTACAGGGAAATGGTCTATTTGAAGATTTTTAATCTAGGTTTAGAATCCCTTATAGTACTGAAACAGCTTTAGTGAAGGTCACTAATGACCTCCGTATCACATCTGATAATGGACTTGTTTCTGTACTTGTCCTTTTAGATCTCAGTGCAGCTTTTGATACTATTGTAGTGATATTTAATAACATATAGTGTAATAAGGTACAGAAATTATTTAATTTAATAGTGGGTGTGCGAGGGGACAGAGTTAAACAGTCACCCCAGCACTCTCTAAATAAAATAGAAAAGCACTCGTAAAAAGGGGGCACCAGTTCTAAAAGAACAAATTGTTAATTAATTTCAATTAATTTTATTTTAATATTAACATATTTTATTTTTAATTTCCATACCTTCAATTACTTAATGAATTCAGTCTCAAAATTTATTGAGTTCTTTTACTGCCATGACCCAGGAAAGCATATATGCAAAGGAAAATACTTCAACTTCTCTCATTTACAAGTTTATTAAATGAAACACATTCAGGTTACATGACATGTCATTCAAATGATGGATAAACAGATTCACGTGATAAACAAGTGTTAGATATCACATCAACTGTTAATGGATTCCTGAGTATAAAATCTATAGTTAAACCTTTGTGGAACCAAGAGGAAACCAGATTTTGTTTCAACTATAATGCAATGGAAGCCCGAGGTAACTAACAAAATCAGAATGCAACTTTATGGTGAATTACATAAGCTGATTTTCTGGAAGAAGAACTTATGAATTACTCTACAAAAATTACCGGAGGTTATAAAAAAATTAATATGAACTTTCCTTCAGTTTAGAGCTTTGTCCTATGGCTGAGGGACTAATTGTACCATGAAATATTAGTTATGTTCAATTATAATTGAGATTTGGGCGGCACGGTGGTGGAGTGGTTAGCACTGCGGCAGCACAGTAACTCACCCTAGGCCGGGGGATCCTGGGTTCGATCCCAGCCCCCGACCAACAGTGATCTGTGTGGAGTTTGCATGTTCTCCCCGTGTCTGCATCGGTTTACTCTGGGATTTCTCCGGTTTCCTCCCACATGCCAAAAACATGCAAGTTAGGTTAATTGGCATTAAACTGGGGATTCTAAATTGTCCTTAGGTATGACTGTGAGAGTGAATGGTTGTCTGTCTCTCTGTGTTGGCCCTGCGATGGACTGGCGATCTGTCCAGGGTGTACCCTGCCTCTCGCCCAAAGATGCTGGGATAGGCTCCAGCCCCCCTGTGACCCAAAAAGGATTAAGCGGAAGAAGATGAATGAATGAATGAATGAATTTAGGACATCTTGTTTAAACCCAACAGATAGGAAAATTGGAGTCTCACTTATGAACAGCTGTAGCTCCAGGTATTCAGCGGTGGTCGGTGCCAGCCGGTGGTATTGTTCGGGAAGGCTGAGCGGCTCTTCCAGACAGCGTTCGGAACACAGGACTCAACCGGGGGGGGGGGGGGGGAATACTTGCGAGAGTGTAGCCGGTGGAGTTAGCAGCTAAGCTGCAGGCTAGGCGTGACGTCCTTTGGCAACCAGTCCGAAATTCAGTATGTCCCTGGCCCGCAGGACAAACCCAAAGGCTGAAGGAAAAATGTTTTAGTCAGTTTCACCCACGAGCTCCTGGTTTCTTAGCATTGTCATATGTGGGTGAGGCAGGAAAAGAAAGTCCAAAAATCTCTATCAGTTCACTTTAAAAACAGGGAAATTAAGAGTCCACTTTAATGGCAGGGAAAATCAAAAAGTCCAAGAAAAAAAGTTCAATAAAATAAGAACGGCTTCTGAGGTGAAGAAAAAAAGGATTTGAGAGTTTAACTCTCTTTAAAGGTGAGCTCATAGGAAAAGAATAGTTTCTCTTCAGTTAACCAGAAAACAGGCAAACGCTTATCAAAAGGCGATTTAAGAAAGCTAGCGCAGGACTTGACAAGGTTCAGACACACACAATAGACTTCTTAAAACTCACATAACAACTTAGACAAAGACAACTTAAAGACAACTCAAAAACAACGAAAAACAACAGAAAAACTCAAAGACAACAGAAAAACTTAGCTGCCAGGGTGGCTCTGTTGCATTTAACTGAAGTGCGCTGCTGGGTCATAAAACAGGGGACCGGCAGCAAGACGGACCAATTATCTTCCATAAAGAGGAGTTTGAATGGGCTTTTTGTCCAATGAGGGAACAGTTCTTTGTCTGTGAGCAGCCAATCAAATGCAAGGGTGTTATCCAACAGAGAAGCAGCCTGGGGGATTGGTCAGAAATAGCTGACTCACAGGTTTCAGAAAACATTCATTCAGTTCCTATGAAATTCATTATGTACTCAATATAAAATCTAACTAAATTAAGTGACTCAAGGCTAATATTCAGTGACCATGCATTTATACTATTACTAATAATTTTAACATTCATTTCAATAACATTTATGAAAAAGACATTCCTAAAACATGCACTCACATTTAAATAAAGGATTAATGAATTATTGCAAACCCTTATTGGCGGTCAAAAGGGCGATGATCTTCAGTGTCCAGAGTTATCCTGTGGGATGTAGGCTATAAAAAGTGTTAATGTTCAGTCAGAAATAGCAGTTCCAAATTGCAAGTAATGAAACATATTCCGTAGATGTCCACTAGGAGGTACTGTTGAGCTGTAGATAATTTTTAAGTCTTGGAATATGAACAAAGGGGGGAGCCTAGAGGGTTCTGCTATATGTCCAAAAGAAGGAGGCAACCATATATCTGTCAGCTTAACAAGTTTATGACTTTTTAAGAGTATCAGTTCCTGGTACGAAGTCTTCTTATCTGCTTAGGGAGGAAGCTTGAGAATTTTATGATGTACTTTTTAAATCCTTTTAAAGCAAGTCTATCAGGTTTCTCTACAAATGGGAAATTGTTTACACTGGGGTCCTGAATGATGAAGGCACACAGCAATTCTTGACCAGAGTTGAGTGAGAGTCTCTTTAAGATGAAGAAGAGTGATTTCCTGAATTAGCCTCAGGAGAAGCTGATGTTACACTATTGATCATAATATTTTACTTGATAGATTAGAACACCATGTTGGACATAACGGAACTTTGTTGCAGTGGTTTGGATCTTATTTATCTGATAGGTTCCAGTTTGTTCATGTCAATAATGAGTTTTCTTCCAACTCAAAGCTCAATCATGGAATTCCATAGGGATCTGTGTTAGGCCCTATTCTTTTTAGTTTATATATGCTTCGGCTAGGCAACATTATTAGAAAGCACCGTACACATGTACCGTATACATATACGTATTGTTTTGCAGATGACACCTAATTATACCTGTCAGTGAAGCCAGATGATAGCAATCAATTAGCCAAGTTAGAGGCCTGTCTTAACCCTTATGCTGTGTAATTTTGTGTGCCCCTAGTGGCAGAGTGCGGCACTGCACCTGTCAACTGATATAACGTGCAGAAACACTGCCCAGCTGTACTGACAAGGTGGCAGGCACGCGTTGGACGACTCATGGATGACACGTAATACACCAAAGAGTAAGAAATCCTCCTTCTTCTTTGTTTTTGAGATTACATCACAAAATGGTGGGCACCGATCATAGTGGACAGACGCGATCCCAGACCGAGCAGCATATTCAAAGGATTTGGTCCCGAATTCGCCAACTATGGTTCTAAAAAGACATTATTTAGCTTATGAAGGTAGATGTTTACATGTTCTTATAACACAGGGAGCGTGAAGCTCGTTGATTTGACCTGCCGGGCGCCCGGGGCGCCATGTGACTGGAGAGCAATCGCCAGTTGCATGTCGTCATATAAGCTAAATTGCCGAGGAATAAAAGCAAAATTAAGGTGGAATAATCAATAACAGTTCAGTGTTTCATCTGGGTTAAAGACCTTGATGTGGTGGCAGCATATTTTTCAGGTGGGGGGGGGGGCACATGACATGATTATAACCAGAAATGTTAATTTTACACTATTTTTTTATTATTTTTTTTTTAAATTTTGCACAGTAATATTGCATAATGGAACTTACCATTTGAAGTATTGTACTACCAAGGCTTGAATTTTGGAATATTGGGCCAGTTGGGGTCCCACCCAGATGTCCTGTGTTTGGACTTTTTACTGGTGTCATTATTCTCTCCTCCCTCTGCTCTCACCTCTCCTGGACCCTCTGTCTGAACACTTTCTTCTCCTTGGCTCCTCTCTTCTGTCTCATCTTTCCCTCTATGAGCCCTGTCTAATTCAGGTTCTCTCTCTGTCTATGGTGGTATAGAAACAGGCTAGAAAATACCAAGTGTCATGTTTTGTCCTGCAGGACTTTTTTTCATGGTTTACATAAATAACCAAAATGTGTATTTTTTTGTATTTTTATTCTAGGGTTCCTTTTTCTCCATTGACAAAGAGTAGGAAAGGAAAGGGAAAAAAAACTTTCATAATAGGAATTTACTCATTCATACATTATATGATCAGAGGTGGGTATAGTAGCTGGAAATTCTACTCATGTAAAAGCAGTGCTTTGAAATTAATAAATAAAAGTAGACAACCAAAAATTTCTAGTTGAGTTAAGGGTACGAAGAGCACCTACTTAAAAACTTGAGTAATAAGATAAGATAAGATAAGATAAGATAAGATAAGACTTTATTAGTCCCACAACGGGGAAATTCCAGGATTGCAACAGCACAGGGATAGCAACACTCAGAGCAACAATCAGAAGGCAAGAAAAAAAACAAGCAAGCAAGAGCAGCTAATATACATATGTACATATTACTATAAAATATATATATACACACAGACACACAGACACACAGTGCAGAGCATTGTAGCTGGATGGAATAAATATATGAATATATGAACACACAGTGCAGAGCATTGTAGCTAGATGGAATAAATATGTAAATATATAAACACCCACAGTACGGAGCATTGCAGCTAGGTGGAATAAATATGCAAGTATATAAACACACAGTGCGGAGCAATGTAGCTAGATGGAATAATATGTAGATATATAAAAACACAGTGCGGAGCATTGTAGCTAGATGGAATAAATATATAGATATATAAATATAAACACACACAGTGCAGAGCATTGTAGCTAGATGGAATAAATATATAGATATATAAATATAAACACACACAGTGCAGAGCATTGTTGCTAGGTGGGATGAAACAGCATAACCGTCTATTTAGTTATCCTACATGGTATGATTATGTGCCCATACATATTCTCACCCTCCATAGCGACCGGTATGTTCCTAGTTGTATGCCGGAGAGGACCATAGTGTAAGTCTATTGCATCTTTTGCATTCAAAAAACTATTAGTTTGTTACGTCTTTTTGCTATCTCTGCGAGCAGCCCTGCTTAGGTTGTACAGTCTGACAGCCGTTGGTAGGAAGGACCTACGAAACCTCTCGGTTGTGCACCTGGGATGATGTAGTCTGCTGCTAAATGAGCTCCTCAGTGCATCCAGTATGTCCTGCATAGGGTGGAACTCGGACTCCAGCAGAGATGACAGTTTAGCCACCGTCCTTCTCTCTCCTATCTCCTCCATCGGATCAAGGCGCTGCCCCAGGACAGAGCTAGCTTTCTTAATCAGTTTGTTCAGTCTCTTCCTATCGGCTGCAGTAATGCCACTGCCCCAGCAGACCACTCCAAAAGTGATGGCTGATGCCACCACCGTGTCATAGAATGACTTCAGCAGCGCCCCTTGTACACCTAAGACCTGAGTCTCCTCAGCAGGAACAGCCTGCGCTGTCCCTTCTTGTAGAGTGCGTCAGTATTGTGTGACCAGTCTAGTTTATTGTTCAGATGAATACCCAGGTACTTATAGGATGTCACCATCTCGATGTCTGTTCCCTGTATATTTACTGGTGCTGTGAGGGGCTGCACACTCTACTAATGACTTCAGTCTTGAAGGTTTGATGTTTTTCTTCCAAATTTATAACAATTTTCTTTTAGTTTTCTACTTTTCTCTGTAAATTCATCCAAAGTTGGAACCATTTTCCTCAAATTTATAATTTTCTCTTGTACATTTGAGACTGTGTCAACTGTCATTTTAAAATAGCTTTATAAATAAAGTTGGATTGGATTAAAAAAGATAAACATTAACCATAAGATAATCCACAAATTTATAATAAAGTGCTGTACATAAACAATAAATAAAATATAAAAACAATAAAATACAGCTAAAGTACAAAACAGCACAAACAAAACAATTGTCATACAATAGAGACAATAAGAACAAATAAAATCAATGTCTCAAACTGGGTCAAACACCAGAGAATAATAATGAGTCAAGAGGCCTAGCTGATGGACAAAGGCAGATTATTATAAAATTGCTGGGTTTTTTTGTTTGTTTTTTAAAGAAATGTGAAACAGAATGTGACAATTTTTTTTTTACTTTTTTCCTCATACAATTTAAACTTTTGACCATAAATTAGTAGAACCAGAACAGAACAATATCTCTTAATTCAAAGAAATATAATTATTAAAATTATATTTAAAGAAATAAATTAACTTAAATGACCAAATATGCAGTTATTTCTGTTATAATATTTCTATGTACAGTTAGGCCCAGAAATATTTGGACAGTGACACAATCTTCATGATTTGGGCTCTGCATGCCACCACATTGGATATGAAATGAAACAACTACAACGGAATTGAAGTGCAGACTTTAAGGTTTAATTCAAGGGGTTGAACAAAAATATATGATTAAACATGTAGGAATTGTAGCTATTTTTATACAAACGTTCCTCATTTCAGGGGCTCAAAAGTAATTGGACAAATAAACATAACCCTAAGTTAAATGTTACTTTTCAATATTTTGTTGAGAATCCTTTGCAGGCAATGACTGCCTGAAGTCTGGAACCCATGGACATCACCAAACGCTGGGTTTCCTCCTTTGTGATGCTTTGCCAGGCCTTTACTGCAGCTGTCTTCAGTTGTTGCTTGTTTGTGGGTCTTTCTGCCTTAAGTTTTGTCTTGAGCAAGTGAAATGCATGCTCGATTGGGTTGAGATCTGGTGATTGACTCGGCCATTGCAGAATATTCCACTTCTTTGCTTTGAAAAACTTCTGGGTTGCTTTTGCAGTATGTTTTGGATCATTGTCCATCTGTACTGTGAAGCGCCGTCCAATCAACTTTGCTGCATTTGGCTGAATCTGAGCAAAAAGTATATCCCTATACACTTCAGAATTCATCCGTCTGCTTCTGTCTTTTGTCACATCCTCAATAAACACAAGTGACCCAGTGCCATTGGAAGCCATGCATGCCCATGCCATCACACTGCCTCCACCATGTTTCACAGAAGATGTGGTGTGCTTTGGATCATGAGCTGTTCCAATTCTTCTCCAAACTTTCTTCTTCCCATCATTCTGGTACAGGCTGATCTTAGTCTCATCTGTCCAAAGAATGCTGTCACAGAACTGGGCTGGCTTCTTCAGGTGTTTTTTGGCAAAGCCAATTCTGGCCTTTCTATTTTTGAGGCTGATTAATGGTTTGCACCTTGTGGTGAATCCTTTGTATTTACTCTCATGAAGTCTTCTCTTTATGGTGGACTTAGATACTGATACACCTACTTCCTGGAGAGTGTTCTTCACTTGAATGGTTGTTCTTCACCATGGAAAGGATTCTGCGATCATCCACCACTGTTGTCTTCCGTGGACGTCCAGGCCTTTTTGAGTTCCCAAGCTCACCAGTGCACTCTTTTTTTTTCTCAGAATGTACCAAACTGTTGATCTGGCCACTCCCAACATTTCTGCTATCTCTCTGATGGATTTCTTCTTTTTTTCAGCCTCAGGATGGTCTGTTTCACCTCCATTGAGAGCTCCTTTGACCGCATGTTGTGTGTTCACAGCAACAGCTTCCAAATGCAAATGCCACACCTGGAATCAACTCCAGACCTTTTAACTGCTTAATTGATGACAGGTTAACGAGGGAAGAGCCCATGCAGCCTTGTTATTTTTTTTTTTTTGCAGCCTTCTGAGTCAATTGTCCAATTACTTTTGGTCCCTTGAAAAAGAGGCGGCTACGTATTAAAGAGCTGTAATTCCTAAACCCTTGCTCCAATTTGGATGTGAATACTCTCAAATTACAGCTGAGAGTCTGCACTTTAAGCCCATATTGATTATATAATTGTATCCTGAATATGTTTTTGTAAACAGCTAAAATAACAAAACTTGTGTTACTGTCCAAATATTTTTGAGCCTAACTGTATTTATAGATTTTTAGAAATCTCCTCACCAACCCGACAGCAGGAAAAACTTCCTTTATTTTGAAATCCAAATGTTGGCACGTTTAGTTTCTCTGAAGGCTGCTGATGGATTAAAGTCATTGACTTTGTGAATTTCGGTCATCTTAATACGTCAGGTACATAATAATGAACATAAATTATTAGTCAATATTGCAGTAGCTGGTGAAGTAAATCCTCAGCGATTCATCAGTCTCTCTTTCCTTTCCCTGCAATGAATCCTAACCAGACCTGTTAGCTAAGCAACTCCTCATTGTTGTTCCAGTTACCAGCAGGTTAAAACCACAATAAATGCCTCCACTCTCTTGTACCTTTTTCCGCTTTTAAAGTACTTTAATAAGCTCATGTTTCTCTTGGACAGCAACACTACAGAGACATGCTCTGCCTGCTGAAACGGTCATGCGTGTGCCGGGCGGGGCGCTTCCACACGGATGACAGTCACACACGTTGTTCGTGTGCGTGCTTGCGGAGCATTTCTTTCATATTTAATTTTTCTTCAATTAATATGTTTTAGACGTGATGGCAAACTTCCTTAGCGCGGCGGGCCACCACACAGAAATGTTACCAGAGGAAACCCTGCAGTTTTTGGATGTAGGAGAGAAAGCTAAAATGACCGGGAGAGAACAAAATAGCAACCAGAATGTTGCAAAAGGATGCCAGTAAGTGACGAATGTCTTTGTTTGTTTGTATACAAATTAGATGTGTAAATTTACTCCTATCTCAAACTTTGGATCATATTCTACATCTTTCTAATTGACAGTAAGCCATTATCTCTTACCACTTTCAAGTTATAGCCTTGTAAAGTTCTGACATCTGATCTGAATATTTTCTTGAAAAAAAATGTTGACCACTGTTGACCACTAGGGGTTTATGTTGCAGATTGGTGACATACACTGATAAAGGGTTAAGGAAATCAAGGCTTGGATGACTTGTAATTTCCTGCTATTAAATTCAGATAAGACTGAAGGCATTCTAGTTGGTTAAAAAAAAACAAAAACAAAAAAAAAAACAACCTTAGACATGCCTTTCCAAATCAAACTCTTAGTTTGGATGCAGTTACTCTTTCGCTTAATAGTTCTTTGAGGAACCTTGGAGTTATTTTTGATCAAGATCTGTTTTTTAATTCACATATTAAACTTGTTTCTAAGACTGCCTTCTATCATTTACGTAATATTGCCAAGATTAGAGCATTTTGTCTCAGAGTGATGCTGAGAAACTAATCCACACTTTTGTTAGCTCTAGGTTAGATTATTGTAACTCTTTATTATCAGGCTGTCCTAAAACATCTTTAAAAAGTCTTCAGCTGATCGAAAATGCTGCATCAAGGGTTTTAACAGGTACTAGAAAGAGAGATCACATCTCTTCGGTTCTGGCCTCCCTTTATTGGCTTCCCATAGGGTTTAGAATTAACCCTTTAATTGTCTGGCTGTTATAAAACATGTGCGTCACCTGCTGCCTATGTTGCAGGTCCACGCCTGTCACGTGATGTGTCCAAAAAGTGCAGAAAACCCAGTTGTACCAAGCATTTCACATCACAAGATGTCAGACACGTAAAGCTTACTGCTCTTCACCAGAGGACTGGAGGACTTCACCCAAACGAACAGCCTCAAACATCATTTCGGGAACACCAAGAAGAGAATATAAATAAAGGCTCCATCCCAACATATATTTCCACATGGACGAAGCATTTGCTCCAAATTTTGCCAACTATGATTCTAAAAAGAGATTATTTAGCTTCTGAAGGGAAATATTTACCTATTGTGACAACAGAAGATGGTCTGGAACATGTACACTTTTGTCTGCCATCGTTGGAGTTGTACATGATGACAGAGGACAGTAGCGCCGGTTCAGCTGCGTTATGTAACCGAAATTGAGGTGGAATAAATCATAAGATACATTTGAGAGTTTCGGGGTGTGGGAGAGAAAGCGAAAATGACTAGCAGAAGATGAAATAAGGACCAGGGATGACGAAAATGGACGAATGAAGACACATGGTGCACGGTAGGTCTGATGCATTTATTTGTTTGTGTGCATTCTAATGATTTTCTGGTTCATATAAGATAACAAAAAAACAAAAACAAAAAAACAACAACAATACCATGCTTTGTATAATATGTCCAAAGTTCACTTTTGACTGAAAGTTATGTAATTCGATACTGCTGCTGACACATTATGCAAATGAGATGCATAAATTTACTCCTATCTCAAACAGATCATATTCTACATCTTTCTAATTGACAGTAAGCCATTATCTCTTACCACTTTCAAGTTACAGCCTTTGGTATTTGTCATATCTAAAATGAATATTTTCTTGAAAAAAAAAACTTGACCGCCAGAGGGTGGTGAGCTGACGGGAGCACTGCTGTGCCATAAACAGAAAATGGGTTAAGTTTACAATTCTTCTTCTCACTTACAAAGCTCTAAATAATCAGGCCCCTTTTTATTAAAAAGATCTGATACTACCCTATTATCCTAACAGAGCACTACACTTCCAAAATGCAGGATTACTTGTAATGCCTAGAATCTCCAAAAGTACAATGGGAGGCAGAGCCTTCAGTTATCAAGCTCCTCTCCTGTGGAACCAGCTGCCAATCTGGATTCGGGAGTCAGACTTGATCTCTTTTTTTAAGAATAGGGTTAAAACCTTCCTTTTTAATTTAGCCTATAATTAGGGTGGGATCATGTGCCCCTGAACCCTCCCTTAGTTATGCTGCTAATAGGTTTAGACAGCTGGGGGACCTCCAACTATGCACTGGGCTTCACTCCTTTCTTCATTCTCAATGAAATATTTTTTCTAGTCATTAACATCTGTTTGTTCTCTCCCATAGATTGAATCCCTGTTGTGCTGTTTGCTCTCTACAAGTCTGGTCTTTTCTTCTTCTTCTCCATCCCCTCACTCCCCCAGCCAGTCACAGCAGATGACTGCCCCTCCCTTAGTCTGGTTCTGCTGGAGGTTTCTTCCTGCTAAAAGGGAGTTTTTTCTCTCCACCATTGCCAAGTGCTTGCTCACAGGGGATCACCTGATTGCTGGGGTCTTTCTGCAATTGTGGGGGTTTCCCCTGCAGTTATGAATGAATGAATGAATGAATGAATGAATGAATGAATGAATCTTTATTTCAGATAGATTAGATTAAAAGAAAGGAACAGAATAATATAACAAAGGGAAAAAAAATCCAACAAGGTCAAATTAAACAATAACTCCTAGGATTATACAATTCAACATAAGTTTTCTGAAATGGGTGATGGCTGAAGCCGCAGCTTATATTGCCCACCCATGTTCCATCTAAGAATTCAAAAGAAAAATAAAATAAAAGTGATTACAAATCAGAACAAAGCCAAGACAAAACGTGATAAAAAACTAAGCAACAGCACAACACAGACTGGATATGATAATCCTTCTGTGATTTTACATGTCATCTTGTATATACAGTGGGGTAAAAAAGTATTTAGTCAGCCACCAATTGTGCAAGTTCTCCCACTTAAAAGATGAGAGATGTCTCCAATTTTCATCATAGGTATACCTCAACTATGAGAGACAAAATAAGAAAAAAAAAAAAATCCAGAAAATCACATTGAAGGATTTTTAATGAATTAATTGGTAAATTCCTCAGTAAAATAAGTATTTGGTCAATAACAAAAGTTCATCTCAATACTTTGTTATACACCCTTTGTTGGCAATGACAGAGGTCAAACGTTTACTGTAAGTTTTCACAAGGTTTTCACACACTGTTGCTGGTATTTTGGCCCATTCCTCCATGCAGATCTCCTCTAGAGCAGTGATGTTTTGGGGCTGTCGCTGGGCAACACAGACTTTCAACTCCCTCCAAAGATTTTCTATGGGGTTGAGATCTGGAGACTGGCTAGGCCACTCCAGGACCTTGAAATGCTTCTTACGAAGCCACTCCTTCATTGCCCGGGCGGTGTGTTTGGGATCATTGTCATGCTGAAAGACCCAGCCATGTTTCACCTTCAATGCCCTTGCTGGTGGAAGGAGGTTTTCACTCAAAATCTCACGATACATGGCCCCATTCATTCTTTCCTTTACACGGATCAGTCATCCTGGTCCCTTTGCAGAAAAACAGCCCCAAAGTATGATGTTTCCACTCCCATGCTTCACAGTAGGTATGGTGTTCTTTCTCCTCCAAACACGACAAGTTGAGTTTTTACCAAAAAGTTCTATTTTGGTTTCATCTGACCATATGACATTCTCTCAATCCTTTTCTGGATCATCCAAATGCTCTCTAGCAAACTTCAGACGGGCCTGGACATGTACTGGCTTAAGCAGGGGGACACGTCTGGCACTGCAGGATTTGAGTCCCTGGCGGCGTAGTGTGTTTCTGATGTAGCCTTTGTTACTTTGGTCCCAGCTCTCTGCAGGTCATTCACTAGGTCCCCCCATGTGGTTCTGGGATTTTTGCTCACCGTTCTCATGATAATTTTGACCCCATGGGGTGATATCTTGAGTGGAGCCCCAGATGGAGGGAGATTATCAGTGGTCTTGTATGTCTTCCATTTTCTAATAATTGCTCCCACAATTGATTTCTTCACACCAAGCTGCTTATCTATTGCAGATTCAGTCTTCCCAGCCTGATGCAGGTCTACAATTTTGTTTCTGGTGTCCTTTGACAGCTCTTTGGTCTTGGCCATAGTGGAGTTTAGAGTCTGACTGTTTGAGGTTGTGGACAGGTGTCTTTTATACTGATAACGAGTTCAAACAGGTGCCATTAATACAGGTAACGAGTGGAGGACAGAGGAGCCTCTTAAAGAAGAAGTTACGGGTCTGTGAGAGCCAGAAATCTTGCTTGTTTGTAGGTGACCAAATACTTATTTTACTGAGGAATTTACCAATTAATTCATTAAAAATCCTTCAATGTGATTTTCTGGATTTTTTTTCTCATTTTGTCTCTCATAGTTGAGGTATACCTATGATGAAAATTGGAGACCTCTCTCATCTTTTAAATGGCTGACTAAATACTTTTTTGCCCCACTGTATGTTTGGAGTATTTCTTCCTTTAGTTTTTGTTTAAATTGTCCAAACGTTGTACATGATTTTAATTCAGGTCCAAAAGTGTTCCACAGTCTGACTCCTTGTACTGAAACATAGTGTTGCTTGGTGGTAGCTCTCACTGAAGGTTTTTAAAATATACATCTTTCTCTGAAATGATATTGTTTCTCCCTTATTTGGAACAACTTTTGGATATTTGCGGGCAGTGATAGATTCTTCGCTTTAAACATTATTACTGCAGTTTTAAAATCAACCAGATTTTTCAACTTGAGAGCTTTTAATTTAAGAAAAAGTGAGTTTGTTGATTGTCTGTAAGCAGCTTTGTTTATTATTCTAATAGCTCTCTTCTGAAGCATAAAGACTGGATATATGTTTGTTTTATATGTATTTCCCCATTCTTCAAGACAATATGTCATGTATGGGAGTATTAATGGATGATACAAAGTAAATAGTGTGGGTTGATTCAGCAAATATTTCACTCTGTGTAGGAACTTGGAACTTGGAATGTCTGCACTATGATGACAGGACTCGCTGCTAACCTCAAGGACATCAACGACACCAGGAAGACTGCCATCATCAATAATGAGCTGAAGAGACTGGGAGTGGATATCGCCACTCTCCAGGAAACACGGTTGGCTGACGCAGGCACACTGGGAGAGAAGGACTACACGTTCTACTGGCAGGGAAAGGGCAGTGACGAACACAGGGAACACGGAGTGGGCTTCGCAGTGAAGAACACCTTGCTGAAGATGGTGGAACCGGGCAGCAATGGCTCTGCACGACTCCTCACCCTCCGCCTCAACACCACTCAAGGCCCAGTCACCCTCGTCAGTGTGTATGCCCCAACACTGACAGCCACACCAGAGGCAAAAGACGAGTTCTACCAGAATCTCGCAACAACTGTCAGAATCATCCCCAACTCTGGACAACTCATTCTCCTTGGAGACTTCAATGCCAGAGTGGGTGCTGACCACAACTCCTGGCCCTCCTGTCTTGGACCATTTGGCGTGGGCAGAATGAACGACAACGGACAGCGGCTGCTCGAGTTCTGCACATATCACGATCTGTGCATCACAAACTCGTTCTTCAAGACCAAGCCCCAACACAAGGTTTCCTGGCGACATCCACGCTCAAAGCACTGGCACCAGCTGGACTTGATCCTGACCAGGCGCACCTCACTGAAGAACGTGCTAATCACCCGTTCATTCCAGAGTGCAGATTGCGACACAGACCATTCATTGGTGTGTTGTAAGGTCAAGCTGCAGCTGAAGAAATTCCATTGTGCTAGACAGCCTGGAAAGGCACGGATTGACACCAGCAAGATGGCCCAACCAGAACTTGTTGAGCAGTTTGCCTCCACCTTTGAGAAGGAACTTGGTGTACCACAAGAAGGAGAATCTGCAAAGCAGAAGTGGGAAGAGCTGTGAAACACCATCCACCGCAAAGCCTTGGCTACCTTTGGGAGGAAGACCTCGAAGTCACAGGACTGGTTTGATGCCAAGTTGACCGAGATGACCCCCGTCATTGAAGCCAAGCGCTCAGCACTTACTGAGTACAAGAAGTACCCAAACGAGAAGAATCTCCAGATTCTCAGGGCTGTGAGAAGCAAAGTTCAGCAGACTGTTCGGCACTGTGCCAACGAGTACTGGACTCAGCTCAGCCAAGACATTCAAACCACTGCCATAACATGGAACATCCGTGATATGTACGATGGCATCAAGAAAGCACTTGGTCCGGCTCAGAGCAAGACGGCCCCCCTCAAATCCTCCACTGGGGAGATGATCACAGAAAAGAACAAGCAGATGGAGAGATGGGTGGAACACTACTCCGACCTCTACTCCAGACAGAACACCATGACACCGTCAGCCCTTGATGCCATCGACTGCCTGCCATCCATGGACGAACTTGACGCTGAGCCAACCATCGACGTACTCAGCAAGGCCATTGATAGCTTGGCCGCTGGCAAGGCACCCGGCAATGACGGCATACCCCCCGACCTGATCAAGCACTGCAAGACCGCCCTTCTGCTGCCATTGCATGACGTCCTCTGCCAGTGCTGGAAGGAAGGTGCCATACCACAGGACATGAGGGATGCCAAGATCATCACCCTCTACAAAAACAAAGTGGAGAGAAGCGACTGCAACAACTACAGGGGCATCTCCCTCCTCAGCGTTGTTGGCAAAGTCTACGCACGAGTTGTTCTCGTTTGTCTACAGAAGCTTGCCGAACGTGTCTACCCCAAGTCTCAGTGTGGCTTCCGCGCTGAGTGATTGACGGTAGACATGATATTCTCCATCCGCCAACTCCAGGAGAAATGCAGAGAACAGAACATGCCCCTGTACGTCGCCTTCATCGACCTCACCAAAGCGTTCGATCTGGTCAGCAGAGAGGGCCTTTTCAAGATCCTGCCAAAGATAGGATGCCCACCAAAGTTGCAAAGCCTCATCGAATCGTTTCACACCAACATGCAGGGGATAGTGCAGCATGACGGCAACGTCTCAGAGCCATTCAGCATACGCAGTGGAGTGAAACAGGGCTGTGTACTTGCGCCAACCCTCTTTGGGATTTTCTTTGCTATGCTCCTGAGGCATGCCTTCAGCACAGCAACAGAGGGAATCTACCTGCACACAAGATCTGACGGCAGGCTTTTCAACCTCGCCTGCCTGAAAGCCAGAACCAAAGTACGCGAGGCTCTAATCAGAGACATGCTGTTCGCAGACGACGCTGCAGTCACAACCCACACACAGCAGGAGCTTCAGACCCTGATGGACCGCTTCTCCCAGGCATGCAAGGACTTCGGGCTTACCATCAGCCTGAAGAAGACTAACATCTTGGCGCAAGGCACGGAAGCACCACCAACCATCACCATCGACGACTATGAGCTGGAGGTCGTTAATCAGTTCACATACCTGGGGTCCACGATCAGCAACAACCTCTCCCTTGATACAGAGATCGACAAGAGGATTGGAAAATCAGCCTTCACACTCGCTCGCCTCACCACACGAGTGTGGGAGAATCCCAACCTCTCTGTCAAGACGAAGATGGCAGTGTACAACGCCTGTGTCATCAGCACACTGCTCTATGGGAGTGAGACGTGGACAACATACGCCCGGCAGGAAAAGAGACTGAGCTCCTTCCACTTGCCCTGCATTTGCCACATCCTAGACATATCCTGGCAGGACAAAGTGCCCAACACAGAAGTTCTGTCCAGCGCCGGCCTTCCCTCCATGTTCACTCTACTCAGGCAGCGCAGGCTCCGCTGGCTAGGCCACGTTCACCGTATGGAGGATGGCAGAATCCCCAAAGACGTCCTCTACGGAGAACTGGCGACTGGCAGGAGAGACGTTGGCCACCCACAGCTGCGCTTTAGAGATGTCTGAAAGAGAGACATGAAGGCCCTGGAGATCAACACAGAGCGCTGGGAGGACCTTGCAACGGACCGCTCCAAATGGAGAGGCACCCTGACCAGACAGCTCAAGGCAGGTGAAGAGAGACTGACTGCTGCAGCAGATGAAAAAAGGACCCGCAGGAAGAACCGCCACAGACCCAGCAGCACAGAGACCACCCACAAGTGCGACCTGTGTGACAGGGACTGCCATTCGCGCATCGGCCTGTTCAGCCACAGGCGGTGCTGTTCCAGCAGAGTAGACGTTTAGGATTCTCTTCCACGGTCATCATAGACCGACGGAGGCCGACAACGAGTACTGCAATTGATTTGGATATTTTACCTTTAATATAATTAATATGTGACTTCCAACTCAGTTTATCAATTATTACTCCAAGGAATTTAATTTCAGATACCCTGTCAATCTCTACACCATTTACACTGTTTAGATACTGAGTTGTTGTGATGGTTGTTAAAAATTTTAAATTTTGTCTTACTTAAATTGAGCGTTAATTTGCTTGAATCAAACCACAGTTTGAGCTTTCCTAATTCCTTTCCGAGTATATCCAAAAGTTGTTCCAAATTGCTTACACTGCATAATAAATTAGTGTCATCTGCAAACAGTATTAAATCCATTTTTTCTGAAACTTTACATATATCATTTATATACATATTGAATAACAATGACCCCAAAACTAAACCCTGTGGGACTCCGCAAGCAACCTTCAGTAACTGTGAGTTTTGTTGAAACTCACAGTGACTGATGTCATCTCATAGCACTTTCAACTCATTTGAAAGTGCTATGAGATGACTGTTGTTGTGAAATGGTGCTATATAAATAAAGTTGAATTGAATAAAGTTGAATTGAATAGTGGTAGACTAAGGCGTATGGAAACACTGGGTTGACCAACAAGGAAAGGTGGATGGAAACGCTGGGATACAAATAAGGATCAGACGTGGGACTCACGTCTGGATACAATGAGATAACTGAGAAGGACGCTGCATGGAACTGCAGTGCAGCCACCCTTAAATAGGACAAAGGGAAATTACAAATGATCACAGGTATGGGTAACAGGAGCGAGGATGATTAGACCAAACGACTGACAGCTGTGACAGCCCGCAAACTTGAGCTACAGAGGAAGTAAACAAAACACGCTGTCAAAATAAAAGCACAGGAGGATATGGCGAAAAAGTAACTTACTATAAATCTGAAGTAATTACGAAATAAAAGCAGACCAGATAATACAGACAGGGGGAAATGACGCATAAGGGCGAGGACAAGACAAATACAAAACCAAGAGATGCAATAACTGGAATACTAATATCAATATTGCAGAACGAGGACTGCAGGAAAGGGTAGGCTCATGTCTTAAAGGCAGATAATATTAATAATACAAAAACTAGATGGTCATAGACACAATATTAAACTAGACGGGACTAGGAATAATTAAACTAAGAAACAGGAATTCTCATGAACAAACAGAAACAAAAGGCAACTCAAATATCATTATACATATTAAATACAAAACAGAAGTGGGAAAATTACAGAAAATAATTAGACTAACAAAGGAGCGTGAGCACGGTTCCCCAACCGTGCACCACATCATGACACCATGGAGATGCTCCTGGCCTTCTTTTGAAGTCTGCCAGAATAAATGTCTTTGAGAGGGAGTAGTGTGGTGCCAATAATTTTCTCTGCCACCCTCACCACCCGCTGCAAGTCCTTCCTGTCCTCTGTGGTGCAGCTTCTGAACCACACTGTACAGCAGTAGGTCAGGAGGCTGTCAATGGCTGCTCGATAGAAATTCAACAGCAGGTGATAAGGGAGGTAAGCTCGCCTTAAAGGGTACCTGTGGTGGTCGTCTAAACGCATTCAACTTGAAAACATTAGGCAAATTATTTGTTATTTGGTTAAATAATCATTGCCAGCCAAATACCACCAGAGAAATATGCAAATACGACCACAGGCATGGCCAGCCAATGAAAACTCTGAGCGCAGCCATGACACATGCGGAAGTGACGTCACTTCGTTGATACTCAACAGTCAATGCTCCGCCTGTATGACAGACTAGGGTGCTTTTGTGAGTGTTTTTATTCTATTATGGCTGGATTGTCGGACTCTGGGGAAGAATTCGTCCAACATGGCTACAGGTTTGAGCCAGAAAGGTCTTCTGAGGGTTAAAGTGACAAAGTGGTCCTCACACACAACGCAATTTCGTCTGAAAGGATTCGTCTGTGCCCTGTTCCGAGGTCACTTTTCCGCTCCGATCTTCTGACAAGGTGAGCTGGGTTTGGGTACACAAATGAAGTGTTTATCTTTGTTTTTTTCGCTTATTATTGGGACATCCAAAGGCTTTACATTCCGCCATGTTGCGATATCCATATCGCATTGTATGTTTTTGTTTTTACAAGAGCGCCGAGTGTCTGCCGCTCTGCTCTGCTGCTCTCTCTCTCTGCTGCTCCCGCGGCGAGGGAGGAGCCCAGCCCGTCTCGCAGCTGTTACGAGCTCAGCTCAGACTAGACAAGCCGCTGAATTTAAGCATTTATTTATTTATTTTCTACTCGTTTTAGTTCTGCATTTAATATGAACCCTGAGTTTGAAATAAACGTTTGAATTTTAATTTGAATATCCCGAAAGCCGCTGCACATCCGGGTACTCCAGGCTCAGCCAATATTGATCCAGATCGCATAGTTTTAGAATCATCGGCCATTACGAGCTCAGATCAGAGGAGACAAGCCGCTGAATTTAAGCATTTATTTATTTATTTTCTAATCGTTTTAGTTCTGCATTTAATATGAACCCTGAGTTTGAAATAAACGTTTGAATTTTAATTTGAATATCCCGAAAGCCACTGCACATCCGGGCACTGCAGGCTCAGCCAACACTGATCCAGATCGCGGTGTCAACGAAATTACGTCACAGGAAGCGTCCTGGAAGGCCATGTAGCCGCTAGTATGGCTGCACTCATGTTTTGCTGACAAAGCTGAACCAGCACATCAGCAATGGATTTATATCAAATTGCTTTGAACATGAATTTCAACTTAAACTTGAACTAGAACGTGAGACAGAGGCTCAATATAATATCTTTTTTTTCACGACCACCACAGGTACCCTTTAACTTCCTGAGGAAGTAAAGTCTCTTTTGTGTCTTCCCCACCTGATAAGAGATGTTAATGGACCAGGTGAGGTCGGCTGAGATGTGAACACCAAGGAACTTAAAGGTCCCTACTCTCTCTACTACCTCTCGATTAATGCAGAGGGCAGAGGGCTCAGTGCGTTTTGATTTCCTGAAATCCACAATAATTTCCTTGGTTTTTGTAATATTCAAGTCCAGGTTGTTCCTGAAACACCAGTAAGACAGATGCTGGACCTCCTCCCTGTAGGCTGACTCATTGTTGTCCGTTATCAGTCCTAGTATGGTGGTGTCATCAGCAAACTTAACGATGGTTTTTGTAAAGTGGATGGGGGAACAGTCATGTGTGAAGAGGGAATAAAGGATAGGACTGAAGACGCACCCCTGTGGCGTATCACTGGTCAGGATGAGAGTAGAGGATGAACAGTCTCCCATCCTGACCTTCTGTGGTTTGTTCCTCAGAAAGTCCAATATCCAAGTACACAGTGAACTACTTAAGCCTAAGTTGCTTAGCTTTCCCACCAGTCTGTGAGGGATGCTTTTATTGAAAGCTGAGCTGAAGTCGACAAACAGCATCCTCACATAGGTGTTATGCTGGTCCAAACGTGTAAGGGCTGTGTGGAGCATCATCATCATCACTGCAGCCTCTGTCGACCTGTTTGCCCAATATGCAAACTGATGTTGATCCACAAACAAATAAATAACTTCTACACCTATATGATTAATGACATATTTTAAAATGTAAGATTTTACATGTTGGTAAGCACAGAAGAATTTGCAGCATTGCTTTATGTACATGTGAGCTCTGCTCTGCAACAAATGGTGGTGCATCTTCAGTTATCTCTGACCGCTCAGTGTGTGTTTTTTTTTTTTTCACTTCGTGACTGAGATGTAATGATGGCACCCAATCATGATGGCAATCAAACATTTCATAGGCTGGTTTGCCTGTACAAAAAAACAATAACTTTAATTAGATATGTAGATGTGCAGCCGGCTTGTTAAAAGTTAGCAACAACTCCATGTGCATACAAGTAATCTTTACATTGTGGGAACCCACTCAGTATGTTTCCACACAGTATGTTTCCACTCAGACTGAAGGGCATGGCAGGACGAGATGCAGAACAAAGGTGCTGGGTGACAAGGGGAATTGTCATGGGGGGGGGGGGGATTGGTGTGTTGATGCGATCAGTGACAAAGGGGAATGGCAAGTGTATTTATGTTAATGCAGCACTCCAGGTGGGGAGAGAGTGGTATGCTATAAAAGGAGAGGTGCCCGCGACCTGCTCTTTTATGCTTGTGGTTCTTGTGAATGTGGGAGAGAGATTAATAAAGTCTGCTCTGCTCTGGACCGCTTTGCCTGTTTATTTCTCTCTCCACACTGGTGACCCTTGATGCACAATGGAACTCCAGGCGAACACCCCGGAGACGACCCGTACGGGAGGTGCCAGCAACACGTGCGCCGTTTTGGTCAAACTCCCGGACTTTTGGCTACACAACCCGAAGTCTTGGTTCCTCCACACTGAGGCCCAGTTCATGCTCCAGGGAATAACGGTGGATGACACCAGATACTCCTACGTGGTTGCAGCACTGGATGCACGCACAACTCAGCAGGTGGCGAACCTGCTCCAACAGCCCCCAGCCCACGACAAATATGATGCTCTCAAACCCGCGCTGACCCAGTGTTACACACTCTCGGACTGTGAGAGAGCGGAAAGACTCCTCACGTCCGATCGGGGCCCACAGTTTGTTTCCAACCTCTGGTCCACGATAGCCCGGAGCCTGGGCGTCACAATTCATCGCACGACCGCGTACAACCCCCAGGCCAATGGGTTATGCGAGCGTTTGCATAGATCACTTAAAGCAGCGTTCAGGGCTTCACTTACGGATGCAAATTGGGTGGACCGGTTGCCATGGGTTCTATTAGGGTTGCGCTCAGCATCGAAGGAGGATTTGGCAGCCTCCTCAGCAGAGCTGTTTTTTTTCCAGCCGCTGCGGTTCCCAGGGGAATTTTTGCCGGACAACCCCGCGCCAAACACCGATCCATCCCCGCTTTCACTGCATAGCGCAAAGGCAAGGATGGTACCCGGCCCGGCCCACCACTGTTTTCCCCGCGCTTTTGTGCCAAAGACCTTGAAGGATGCGTCGTTCGTATTTGTCAGGCACGATGCCCACCGGACCCCATTGCGCCCTCCCTATGATGGCCCATTCAGAGTGCTGGAACCCGGGGAGAAACATTTTGTGTTAGACTTGGTGTTAGATTCTGGGGTGTGGGGTGGGGACCCACTCAGTATGTTTCCACCCAGTATGTTTCCACTCAGACTGAAAGGCATGGCAGGACGAGATGCAGAACAAAGGTGCTGGGTGACAAGGGGAATTGTCATGGGGGGGGGGAGGGGATTGGTGTGTTGGTGCGATCAGTGACAAAGGGGAATGTCAAGTGTATTTATGTTAATGCAGCACCCCAGGTGGGGAGCGAGTGGTATGCTATAAAAGGAGAGGTGCCGGCGACCTGCTTTTTTAAGCTTGTGATTCTTGTGAATGTGGGAGAGGGATTAATAAAGTCTGCTCTGCTCTGGACCGCTTTGCCTGTTTATTTCTCTCTCCACAATATGTGTTTAATCACAACTTCAGAAAATCAAAGAAGATCCACACACAGAAAAGCTACCATTAAGTATTTATTTATCAGTAACATTTCGGGCCACCATGTCCGTTACTGATAAATACTTAATGGGAGATTTTCGGTGTGCGGATTGTCTTTGATTTTTCTGATGTTTTTATGGGATCCAGCACCTGACCAGGTGGACTGTGTGATGTGTGTATCATCTTTATTATGTTTTAAATCACAACTTACCTTCATGAAAATGCCTTGAACACACGACCATGTGTGCAGGAATACCGTCAAAGCTAATGTCTTTCCTTTTTACCACTGCAATCCATTCCATCCAATGCCTCTTTGTTAGCTCAGAGATTCGATTCTCTCCACTTTTCTTCCAAGTCAGGAAGTTCAAAAATCATACGCCGTTATTAGTTTTTTCCCCACACCAATTGTGAGAGCTGTTGTTGCATTTGGGGCAGCACAGTGGACCAGTAATTAGCACTGTTGCCTCACACCTCAAAGGTTCCAGGTTTGAATCCCCAGGCTGGCAGGGGTGTGACCCTTTCTATGTGGAGTTTGCATGTTCTCCCTGTGTTGTGTGGATTTACTCTGGGGGCTCCGGTTTTCTCCCACAATCCAAAGACATGCATGTTATGTTAACTGGTGGCTCTAAATTCAATTCAGTTCAATTCAAAGGCTTTATTATCATGTGCACAGTTAAGAAATGAAACATTTCCTTAGCAATGAAATTCTTATTCTGCTGTCCGCAATGAATGCCAAGGTAATAAATACACATCAATACTCATAAAGGTAATAAGCACACCTTAATAGCAGTAATACCAGTTCTACACAGCCATCATCGAGTCCATCCTCACCACCTCCATAACCGTGTGGTACGCAGGAGCCACTGCCAGGGACAGACTAAGGCTGCAGCGCGTCGTGCGCACTGCTGAGAAGGTGATCGGCTGCAAGCTCCCATCTCTCCAGGATCTGTACATCTCCAGGACCCGGAGGCGTGCTGGCCGGATCATAGCCGATCCCTCACACCCTGGTCACGTACTGTTTGCCCCCCTCCCCTCAGGTAGAAGACTTCGGTCCATCCAGACTAAAACCTCCCGTCACATGAACAGCTTCTTCCCCTCTGCCATCAGACTGCTGAACACTAAGTGACTTATTGACTCTCGTGCACTATGTACAGCAACTCAACCAGACTCATGTCAATCATCACTGTTTTCTTCCTGCATTACCGACTGCACTATATGGTTCTCCACATTATCTGCTGCTCGCTAATATATTTTAACTGCTGACCAGTATTACTCTCTTTGTCCCGCTACGCCACTCATCAGTGGCGCCACCTGCTCGCACACCTGCTCGTCATCAGCGGCGAGGGATATAAGCCGCCTCGCCCTGAGCTTCGGCCTGAAGCCGTCAGACTTCGTCACTCTTCGTTGTGAGTCAAACCTCAACTTCAGCACAACATTTTGGTAAGAAGTCCTTACCTCCTTTCCTTCCCAGTCTGCTCCCCTGTGCACAGGTGGATTCCTCGGCGGCGGACAACGCCTCTCCCTCGCCATTCCTCGCTGCTGCACCGAGCCCTGCAGGTGGCTGTCTACCGGGTCCCGTCCTTGTGGTGCCAGTCATCTGTCTCTTCCAAGTAAGCTCCTCTCTCGCTCATTCTCCTCCTGTGTTGGTGTGTGCTCGTCACCCTTTCTCCTTGTGCTCTTTCCCATAGGGTTGCCGGCTGTACGGTCTCCTGCCTCTGTGCCCGAAGCAGACGCCGACACCAATACATTTACATCCCGCAGACACACTTCCATTCACTCCTGTTGCTAATAAACTATTTGAACTTCTCTGAGCCTGTGTGTGTGCATCTCCTGAGCCGTGCGTTATGTCAGTACGGCTTCAGCAGAGCGGCTCGGCAGACGGCGGGCTCGCACACCGGTTTTCCACTCTCGAGGCTCGAGTGAATCAGATAGCCTATCAGCAACAGGTGATTTTTAATCAATTGTTAAATTTAACTAACCGGTTGGGCCGCTTGGACCCCCAACAGCCGTTCCCCCCGGCTCGTCAGGATGGCGCGGCTCCTGCTGCTCCAGTGGCCGTCCAGCAGGCTCCGAGTGCACCGGTTCGGCTCACACCCATTCCAACCCCCGCCCGCTTTAGCGGTAAGCTCGGCGGAGCGCGGGGGTTTATTATGCAGTGTGAGTCCGTTTTCCACCGTGTGCCTGGAGACTTTCCCTCAGATCATAGCCGAATTGGTTATATCGGGAATCTCCTGGAGGGGCGAGCATTAACATGGACCTACGCCGTTATGGCGAGGCCCAGTTATGCCGCCCTCACATATGACCAATTCGTGAGGCGCTTCCTGGAGGTCTTTGACCATACTCCTACCGAGACGGTCCAGGTCGATCGGCTTCTCGCCCTCCAGCAGGGAAGCCGGTTGGCAGCGGACTACACGGTCGACTTCCGGGTAGCGGCGGAGGAATTAGGCTGGGAGGAACGCTCCCTCTGCGGCCTTTTTCTCCGCAGCCTCAATGATGATCTGAGGGATGAACTGGCTGGGCGGGATATTCCTGAGATGCTAGCGGAGCTGACATCCTTAGTGATTAGTTTGGACAACAGGCTGCACGAGCGCTCCTCGGGGCGGAAGTCGTCTTCTTCTCGCCCTCATGGAGTCTCGCCGCACCTGTTCCAAGCTCGCCCCCTGGCGGCGCCGCCACCATCGTGCCCCGAGGAGTCGGAGCCGATGGTGACGGGCTGGACAAAGCTTTCCCCTGCAGAGAAACAACGCCGCCGTGAGTTGGATCTCTGCATGTATTGCGGAGATGGCCAACACACGGTGAAGTTTTGCCCACGGAAAGCCAGTCGGCGGGGTCCGCGAGTCACTGTAGGGGGCCTCGCGGATCTCAACCGGTTAGACCCCCTCACTCAATTAAAGCTGCCCATCCGTTTCTGCCACAACCCCATTGGGCACCTCACCCACGCACTGGTGGATTTGGGCGCAGAAGGCAGCTTTATTTCACAAAGCCTGGCAACCCGATTGGGCATCCGCTGCCAGGCGCTCAAAAACCCCATCTCCCTGGTCAACCTCTCCCGTGCTTCCCTTGGGAGAGTCACGCACCAGACCATCCCGGTCCCGGTGATCATCTCTGGTAACCACCGGGAGGAGATAACCTTTCTCATCCTGCCCAACTCTGTGTTGCCCGTCATCCTGGGGTATCCCTGGCTACGCCTCCACAACCCTGTCCTGGATTGGAAGTCAGCTGGGGTGTCGGCATGGAGCACGTTCTGCATGGGCACCTGTCTTCAGTCCGCTGCCTGCTCTCCGTCCGCTTCTTCCCCTGCTACGGACGCTGCACCCCCGGACCTGTCCCTGGTGCCTCTGGAATTTCACGACCTGGGTATGGTATTTAGCAAGACCAAAGCTATGTCTCTCCCTCCTCATCGGCCCTATGACTGCGCCATCAACCTCCGCCAGGGGGCACCCTTACCTTCTGGTTGGCTCTACAGTCTGTCGGCGCCGGAGAAGGAGACGATGAACGCCTACCTTAAGGAGTCGCTGAGCGCGGGGATAATCCGCCCATCGTCATCACCCGTGGGGGCAGGGTTCTTCTTCGTTGGAAAGAAGGACGGATCCCTCCGCCCTTGCATAAACTATCGGGCTCTAAATGACATCACGGAGAAGGATCGTTACACCCTGCCCCTCATGGACACTGCTTTCCACTCCCTCCAGGGGGCGACCTGGTTCACCAAGCTGGATCTACGCAGCGCATACCACCTCGTCCGGATCCGGGAGGGAGATGAGTGGAAGACAGCCTTCCGTACCCCGAACGGCCACTTTGAATACCTGGTAATGCCGTTCGGGTTGACCAACGCTCCTGCCGTCTTTCAGCGCCTCATCAATGACGTCCTCCGGGACTTCATCGGCCTCTTTGTGTTCGTCTACCTGGACGATATACTCATCTTCTCCAAGTCCAGGGACGAGCACCAGGTCCATGTGAGGCGGGTCCTCCAAAGACTGCTGGAGAACCGGCTATACGTGAAGGCTGAAAAGTGTGAATTTTATGCTAAGACTACATCCTTCCTGGGATTCGTCATCTCACACGACCAGGTGCGTCCAGACCCAGAGAAGGTGAAGGCGGTGGGAGAATGGCCTACACCTGCATCGAGGAAACAGGTGCAACAGTTCGTTGGTTTCGCGAACTTCTACTGCCGCTTTGTCCCTAACTTCAGCTCCATCATCGGACCACTGATCCGCCTCACGTCCCCTAAGGTCCCGTTCCGGTGGACCGAAGAGGCCGCAGCTGCCTTTCAGGCGCTGAAGGCGGAGTTCTCCTCCTCCCGGGTCCTTCGCCAGGTCAACCCCGCACTGCAGTGCATCGTGGAGGTGGACGCCTCGGACACGGGAGTGGGGGGCGGTGCTATCTCAGCGGTCGCCTGACGACGGCGCCAAACGGCCCTGCGCCTTCTTCTCCCGGCGCTTGTCCCCGGCGGAGAGAAACTACGACGTGGGGGACAGAGAGCTCCTGGCCATCAAGCTCGCGCTGCAAGAATGGCGCCACTGGCTAGAGGGGGCGGACCTGCCGTTCGTGGTCCTGACGGACCATAAGAACTTGGAGTACCTTCGATCTGCCAAGCGCCTGAACGCCCGCCAGGCGCGCTGGTCCTTGTTCTTCGCCAGGTTCCAGTTTTCCATCACCTTCAGGCCTGGCTCCAAGAACGGCCTGCCCGACGCCCTCTCTAGGCAGTTCGCCCCCGAGGAGTCGGAGGACACGCTCCACACCATCCTGCCCAGGTTGTGTGTCGTGGGAGCCATCTCCTGGGACATTGAGGGCAAGATCCGGAAGGCGCAGGAAGTGGAACCTGACCCTGGCGGCGGACCGGAAGGGGAGGCTGTTCGTGCCATCGGCGGTTCGAGGAGAGGTCATCCACTGGCTACACACCTCCAAGCTCACCTGTCACCCTGGCTCCTCCCGGATGATAAACCTCCTCCAGCGGTCCTTTTGGTGGCCGGGCCTGCGGAGGGATGTGGCCTGCTACGCCCGGGCTTGTCCAATTTGTGCCACCAACAAGTCGGGAAACGCCCCTCCGGTGGGTCTGCTCCAGCCCCTGCCCGTCCCTGGCAGGCCCTGGTCGCACATCGCTTTGGATTTCATCACCGGACTCCCAGTCTCCAATTCCTATGACACCATCCTGACCATCGTGGACCGCTTCTCCAAGGCTGTGCACTTCATCCCCCTACGAGGTCTTCCAACTGCCCTGGAAACGGTGGATCCCCTCATCCAACACGTGGTCAGGCTGCACGGGATTCCAGTGGACGTGGTCTCGGACCGGGGGCCCCAATTTTCCTCTGAGGTTTGGAGATCGTTTTGTAACTCCATCGGAGCCAAGGTGAGCCTCTCCTCCGGCCATCACCCCCAATCCAACGGGCAGTGTGAGCGGACCAACCAGGAGCTGGAGGCTGCGCTCCGCTGTGTAACAGCATCCAAACCCACGTCCTGGAGTAACCATCTTGCCTGGGTTGAATACGCCCACAACACCGCTCGCTCTTCTGCTACAGGGATGTCCCCCTTCAAGGCGTCCCTGGGTTATGACCCCCCGCTGTTCCCGGTGCAGGAGAGTGAGGTAACTGTCCCCTCAGTTAGGGCGCATCTCAGGCAGTTCCGCTCCATCTGGGCATCAGCGCGTAATGCGCTTTTACGCACGGCGGAGCGCAACAGAACTGTGGCGGACTGGCACAGAAGACCTGCCCCGGCGTACAGAGTTGGGCAACGAGTCTACGTGTCAACCCAGGACGTGACATTGAAAGGCGAGAGGAGGAAGCTGGCACAGCGCTTTATGGGACCCTACCCCATCACCCGGATCATCAACCCGGTAGCTGTGCGTGTGGCTATTCCCCCTCCCTCCGCATCCATCCCACCTTCCACGGGTTCAAGGTGAAGCTGGCAGTCTCCGACCCCCTTTGCCCTCCTCCTGCTGCGCAACCCGCGCCCCGGATGATTGATGGCCATCCGGCCTGGTCCGTCGCCTCCATCCTGGACTCCCGGCGCCGGGGTCGTGGGTTGCAGTACTTGGTGGACTGGGAGGGCTATGGGCCCGAGCATCGACAGTGGGTACCCTCGTCGTTCGTGTTGGACCCATCGCTCATCGCTGATTTCCACCGAGCGCACCCAGAGAAGCCATCGCCAGGAGGCGCTGCTAGAGGGGGAAGTACTGTCACGCTGCGCCGCTCATCAGCGGCGCCACCTGCTCACACACCTGCTCGTCATCATCGGCGAGGGATATAAGCCGCCTCGCCCTGAGCTTCGGCCTGAAGCCGTCAGACTTCGTCACTCTTCGTTGTGAGTCAAACCTCAACTTCAGCACAACATTTTGGTAAGAAGTCCTTACCTCCTTTCCTTCCCAGTCTGCTCCCCTGTGCACAGGTGGATTCCTCGGCGGCGGACAACGCCTCTCCCTCGCCATTCCTCGCTGCTGCACCGAGCCCTGCAGGTGGCTGTCTACCGGGTCCCGTCCTTGTGGTGCCAGTCATCTGTCTCTTCCAAGTAAGCTCCTCTCTCGCTCATTCTCCTCCTGTGTTGGTGTGTGCTCGTCACCCTTTCTCCTTGTGCTCTTTCCCATAGGGTTGCCGGCTGTACGGTCTCCTGCCTCTGTGCCCGAAGCAGACGCCGCCACCAATACATTTACATCCCGCAGACACACATCCATTCACTCCTGTTGCTAATAAACTATTTGAACTTCTCTGAGCCTGTGTGTGTGTGCGTCTCCTGAGCCGTGCGTTATGTCACTCTTATTCTACACTTTATTGCATGTATAGTTTATTTCTTTTATTTTATCATGTTTAATGTTGCAGCATTGCACCGAGACAAATTCCTAGTTTGTGTACTACATGAACAATGGCAATAAATCTTATTCTGATTCTGATTCTGATTCTGATTAATACTAACACTAATAAACACTAATAAATACACATTAAAACCAATTAGGACAGTTAAAGCAGTTTAGACTAGAGGAAACAAGAAGAATGAAAATTCACTGGGTGACTATAACACGTGTCATGATCCACTCTGCTGCCATACTGCACCTTACAGTCTAACTGGTACCTCACATTTCACTCTGCTCCTGATAGTCCTGCATTGTGCAGCAGGTATGATTCATGTGTTTATACGGGTCACCATATATTCAGCTATGATGTATATAGGTTTTTATAGTAGTGTTAGTTTTACTTTCCATGGGTAATCCCATTGTCTGTCGTGTGTGTGTTTCTGTCATTTGGTTGTCTATTGTCATGCTGCTGTTACACTGTAATTTCCTAGAATGGGATCAATAAAATCTATCTATCTATCTATCTATCTATCTATCTATCCTGGGCACGGGTGGGCGCCGTGCCCAGTCTCCAGCTTCAGTTTAGTCTTTTTCTGTCGGTTTTTCTGTTATGTTGTCCAGTTATTGTGTCACTCTGTATTTGTAGTAATGTTTACATGGTGGAGTTGTGTTGTTGTTTCCAGTTATTGTTTTATTTTGACAGCGCTGTGCGGCTTCCGGCTGTCAACGAGGTTGGGGCCGCACAGCTGTCATTCATTCTGTTATTTTCTCCACTCAAGCACCCACACCTGTCACGCATCATGAAACCATATTTAAGGGGCACGACAATCTCTTCCGGTTGTCATGTCCTTCTGCTATGCTGTTTCCCTCAATTGCTGTCCCTAGCGCTGAGTGTATTTTGGTTGCTGTGGAGGAGAACGGAAGAGCTCCGTCCAGGTTAGGTTTCCCTTTATTTTCAGCCATGAGCCCCTTGTCTGTCGGGGTGTGTTCCGGCTGATTCCATCCCCTTGCCCGATGTTCTAAGGCTTCATCCCCCTGTAGACATTTAGCTTTCACTCTCCTCCAGCACCTGCTTTTGTGTGTTATTTGTAGTGTTGTGTTTTATGTGTCTTTATGTTAATAAATGTGCAAACTCAAAGAGTGTTTGGTGTCCTGTTTAGGCCTTGAAAAGGGCACTTAATGACATGTCCCTGAGTAAAATGAAAATTAACTGAGTGAGTATGACTTGTCTCTGATATTACCCAGTAGACTGTACAATAGTAATTTTAATATCAGAGATGATATGAACATGTTCCCTGGCGCCTTCAGCAAGTTTTGTGTTTTTGTATTTTGCGTTCTTGCTCACTGTTGTAAATTAACATGCAAACTTACGGCCTGTGCTTGGAGCCCTACTTTGCCTGAAATGAGTTTATGACAGAAGACCGCTGCCTCTCTAGACGCCAGCGGCGGTAAGTTTTGCTCTTTTCCCCTTTTTTCCACTCATGTTATTATGCGTTGGTCCATGTTTTGTTTTTTGTTTTTTTTTCCCCTCCTTTGTGGAGATGTCAACCAGTACCAACTACAGGGGTGATGGGCTGACCGAGGTTGAATGTTGGGCTGTCAGAGTGCTGGAGGGTGTAAATTCAGTGTCTCATGCCTCCCGCACATCCAAGACAGCTCGGAAGTGTATGGACGGCGTGGCACAAGTTCTGGAAGCATACCTCAGCCTGTGGAACAGTTCAGGACTCATGGACTTCATCATGTCAGCCACCAACCCACAATCCATGCTCCACAGGCGGGTGGAAATCTCGTCTGCTTCCATACCAGAGCCAACAAGGAAGTGGCCCCGGGCATGGAGGTCCCGAGCCTCCCGCCATTCACCATCAGCTGCAGTCCCACCTTCATTACCTAAACAACGGCCCACACCACCGGCTGTTCATCCGATGCTGGGAGAGCCCACAGTCTGCCGGATCGGGAATGTTGCCTTTGCGGTCGCTGATGGCCCAACTGTGGAGGAGCGCCAGCGAGTTTTGGCTGTGGAGAGGGAGCTGGTTTTGGACCATAAGCCGTGGCTCCTCCCGGAGTTCATGCAGCAGTTAGAAGGAGTTTCATTGGATGGGGCGGGGTCTGTGTTGACGATGGGACATCCCCGGACTCTGGCACTCCGCCCATCTCACTGGACAACCTCTACATCTCCCAAGGAGATGTCGTCTGGACCTGCAACAGCTGCTAACTCCAAGCCCCGGGAATTAAGGCAAGTACCTTTTCATTTATTTATTCATAATAATGCATTGTCTTGCCTTATTCCCGGTGGTGGAGCTCAGCAGCAGCGGCCCCATGTGGCTGAGCTCTCACCATCAGCTGTTGTTACCTGTGTTTCACCTGCCTCTCCCGTGTCCTCCCCTGTTCTCTCTGTTTGTCCGCCGATCCCGGGAGGGAGCTATCGGAAGAAGAGGAGGTCAGTGGTTCTGGAGGATCCAGTGACAGCTGTGCAGCCATACCCCGGAAGGGACAGGAGCACTCCCCTGGGCCGAAATCTGAGCTGACGAGGAGTCCCCTGATTTCGGCATCACAGGACCTGGCACCATCAGTGAGGTGAGTCCTGGGTCCCCCAGCATTAGCCATTGTGCCTGGAGGTCCATCTATGCCCTTTGCCTCATCTGGGGTCCCGCCAGTAGCAGCCGACACACCTGGAGGGTCACCAGCTTCCTCAGTCACCATGCCTGCTGCCCGGGCCACCGCAGCAGAGTCACCGGAGCCCTGGACAGTGGTGGAGCTCGAGTCCAGGCAAGTGCTCTGTTCTGTCTTAACATTGTCAGATTCAGAGAATCCTTGTCTGGCTCAGGGTGGGGAGAATCAGTTGCAGACATCCTTTTCTCCTAAGCTTTCCTCGCCGGGCTCCACTGCTGCCAGTGATTCCTCTCTAGTGTTTGTCTTTTTTCCTTCTCTTGAGGTGGCTGCATCAAGAGAGGCTGCCCAGATGATGGAGGCCAAGACGTCTCAGTCGGAGTCGCCTGAGTCCTGGACAGTGGTGGAGCCTAAGTCAAGTCAACAACTCTTTCTTGTTTCAAAATTATCAGTGTCAGAGAAATCTTGCCTTGCTTGAGGTGAGGGGAATCAGCTGCGGATGCCCTCTGCTTCTGAGTTCTCCTCGTCGGGCTCCACTGCTGCTGGTGGTAGTAACCCGGGGTATGTGTCTTCTCCTCTGCATGAATCCTCATCTGGGTCCGCTGATGGCCCTCATCCATCTCTGCCTGAGGTCATCGCGGGTCCTCCATCTCCGCCTGAGGTCTCCATGGTTCCAGCCTCTCCGCCTGAGGTCTCCATGGGTGCTGCACCTCAGTCCGGGGCCTCCGTGGGTGCTGCGCCCCCTCCGTCTGAGGTCTCCATAGGTGCCGCTCCCTCTCCGTCCAAGATCTCTGTAGGTGCTGCTCCCCCTCCCTCTGAGGGCTCCATGGGTGCTGTGCCCCCTCCACCCGGGGCATCCGTGGGTGCTGCGCTGAAGCCCTGAGTCTGCCTCATCCACGCAATAAGCCAAGCGGGCTGTTGGGGGCATTGGTTCCAGCTACCACCTCCAGGTGGGGGCGCGTTGTGCCCCACGGCCTGTTGGCTCCAGGATTTTGGGAGACCATCCGATGGACTGCACCAGCTGCCACCCCCACGCAGGGGCAAGTTGTGCCCTGGGGTCTGTTGGCTCCAGGATTTTGGGAGACCATCCGATGGACTGCACCAGCTGCCACCCCTACGCAGGAGCAAGTCGTGCTCTGAGGTCCATTGGCCCAGGGATGTGGGAAGGCCACCTGACAAGTTTCACCTGCTTGGGTAAGTTTAGAACCCTGGGAGAGCACCCGACAGGCTATGCCAGCTACTCTGGTGGCCCAAGACCTCTGGAAGGCCACCGGATGTGTACCACCGTGTGATGTGGTGGCCTTTGGACTTTGGTAGGCCACCTGAACTGGAGGGTGGGGAGGGAACTCTGTCATGATCCTGGGCACGGGTGAGGGTTGTTCCCAGTTTCTAGTTGGTGTTAAGTCTTTTTCTGTTTGTTTGTTTCCTTATTTATCTGAATCTGTTGTATTTTATGTTTATTTTTGGAGTTGTATTATTTTGTTCCAGTTTGTACTTTTATTTGGACAGTGCTGTGCATCCTCCGCTGTCAAACTGTCTCGCGGGCTGCACAGCCGTTACCTGTCAGTCTGATTACGTTTTCACTCATGCACACACACCTGTGGACCATCTACACAGCTCTATTTAAACAGACCGCTGCAGTTGTCTCACTGCAGCGGTCTTGCATCCAGACGTGATCACTTTCGTCTGTGCTCTCCTCCCTGGGTGTTCCCTGGCGTCTTCAATAAGTTTTGTGTTTTTGTATTTTGGGTTCTTGCTCACTGTTGTAAATTAACGTGCAAGCATTGCCTGCGCTTGGCATCCTCCTTTGCCTGAATTAAGGAGTTTATGACACCCCGGCCCAGGTCACCATTTGCCACGAGGATGTTTGACCACTAGTAACAGAGTGACTGCTTAAGCTCATTCCAAGACAATAATGTTGTAAAATCACATTAACATATCTGAATCCATTAAGGAGCTCCATGATAAATCTATGAAGAAAGAGTTGCTCAGGGTTACCCGCTGCAATTTTAAGTTGATTACAGCAGATTTCAACTCTGAAAAAAATTCAACCTGCAAGACTATCACTTTTTAGCATTGTTTTGTTTATTTCCTTGAGTTTGTTATCTCTTCATCACATTTTACAGATGAACTCATGCACAGCTGAGAAACCCCCCAATCCAAAATCTGCCAGTTAGACATGCCAAGACTGATCTGTTTAGAGCAAACACACTAAGTAGGCTGTGTCTTGGTTAGTATATAACTTGCTGATCCGTCAGTAACAGGAAGACTTTCTCCTGCCTTTCACAGCAATCTCATCACTCTGGAGTTGAGCACAGACAAAAGACTGAAATCATGTCCAGGATCATAGGAGTGGTGCTCTTGTTTATCATTCTCATTGACAGCTTCTGTGACAGCACAGGTACAGTACATTACTGAAAGTAATAATGTATTAATTGACTAAATAAGTGATTGCCTAAATGATGGTTCAGTGTGATTTTCTACTGTCTACAGCTGATTCGTTGGATGTTTCTTGGCTCAAAGCTATTCGCAAATGCAGATGCAAAGGTAAAGGCAAAATTGGGTTTTTCATACGTTAAAAAATAGCATAAGGAAAACATACTCCATACAGTGTTGTTTGAATGCAGGCTGTATTTTCTGACAATAATCTCTGCCATCTCTATAAGACAATAGTGTCGCCTATTGAACAATACTATGCTACAAAGTAGGTTATAAAGATACAAAGGTTATAATGATTATGACATACATTATTTAAAGCAAAGTCCAATTACAATCTCTCATTGTTTTGCAGACACTCCAAGACAAATCTCAAAAAGGGGTGTCCCTTTATCTGTCAAGAAAATCTGTCCTTCACCACTCATCCCTAAAAGCAAAGAAGAAAAGGAAAAGCTGATTGAATGCATCTGCAGCAAAACAAACCAATACAGTAAGCAGCATCATTGCTGTATCCTTTCTGTGCTAATTTCACTAAGATATTTGATGTATTTCTCTTTTTTCTTACTTTTTAGATGTGCCAAAGCTTAAGTTCAACTGCCGCTTCATGGGTTCTGATCCACCACTGTGATATGAGTAAAAGAGAGGACCATGCACATACAATAGCCCTTAATGCATTAAATCACATACAAAATCACCTTATAACATAAAGCAACTTATAATATGCACTGTGTTGTCTTTGTGATATAAATATCTGTGACTATTCTGAGACTGTAAATAAAGATTTTTTTTCAAAATGTGTCTTTTTCTTTTTGAATTTTCACAATTTAAAACAGAATTCAATGTAAATAATAAAAAAAAAGTTGAAAGACTGAAGTTTTTAAGTCATTTGGAAATTTTGTTCATAATACACAGAACAGCTGAACAACAGATAGGTTGGCCAATTAGTTAGTTTTGTCCTTTATTATATCAGCATGCTTTTCATAAAGCATCAGAAACATGAATTTCACCTGCTAGCACTTTTTGAGCATGCTTATTCTACCCCATTCCTAAGTTCCCTCTGTAGATCTGCACCTAAGAGGCAGTTAGTTTATCTTAGCACTAGATGCTGGATACTCAGAAAAGTATTTACCTGAAAAG
Source organism: Pholidichthys leucotaenia (assembly GCA_020510985.1). Classification (NCBI taxonomy): domain Eukaryota; kingdom Metazoa; phylum Chordata; class Actinopteri; order Cichliformes; family Pholidichthyidae; genus Pholidichthys; species Pholidichthys leucotaenia. The sequence goes on from CM035836.1 coordinate 213,309,074, forward strand.
TATTACAAACTCTACCCTCCAACACCCTAGGTTATAGGGTGTTTTTGTTAAAAGTACATACATGTAACGGAAAAAGCATGGATTAAATGATCAAATTTACAGGGTTATTTCATAAGCTACTTATGTAATACTTGTAGACTTATTTGCTATCCCATGGTGATGGATAGTAGCTCTATTTGCTGCACAAAACACACAGTGGATTCATAAAGTGTGTTTTCACACTTCAGTCTGTTTGCTTTGGTCCGGATCAGTTGATAGTTTTGTTGTTTTGTATCATTTTCTCCTTGGTTCAGTTTCCTTCCACACAGGGAAAAATTCAAGGGACCAATATGTATCACTTCAAATCACACAGAATCATGTGAAAACTTTCTCTGGTCTTATTGGTCAGAAGATCTTATCAGAGTTCGCCACATGATTTGGATCGAGACCATTTCTTTTTGGGGGTCTTGGTGCACACCTGAGTGTGATTACCGTGTTTTCATCAGATGAGGTTAATTGGCATCAGACTGGGGATTCTAAATTGTCCTTAGGTATGACTGTGAGAGTGAATGGTTGTCTGTCTGTCTGTGTTGGCCCTGCGATGGACTGGCAATCTGTCCAGGGTGTACCCTGCCTCTCGCCCAAAGAAGCTGGGATAGGCTCCAGCCCCCCAGCGACCCGAAAAGGACTAAGTGGAAGAAGATGGATGGATGGATGGATGGATGGAAACAAAACTCGTTAACTGAGAAAACAAACTAAAGCCTGAAGGTGTGAAAGCACACTAAAAAGAATCAAAAGTTAGGCACAGTTAGTTTCCAAAATGTTAAAGCATGAAAGTTCGATGTTTAAAGCAATGCAATGGTTGTGAAACTGAATGACCACATGTTCTACAAACCTAAGAGATTTTTTTTTTTTCCCATTGCCACATTCTGTAAACAGACTGTATAAAATTATCTCACCTTTTGTCTTGTTTTGTCTTTCTTTTCATTTTGCTTACAGACGTGGACAAAATTGTTGGTACCCCTCTGTTAATGAAAGAAAAACCCACAATGGTTACAGAAATAACTTGAATCTGACAAAAGTGGTAATAAATAAAAATTCTATGAAAATTAACCAATGAAAATCAGACAATGCTTTTGAATTGTGGTTCTACAGAATTATTTTAAAAAACAAACTCATGAAACAGGCCTGGACAAAAATGATGGTACCCTTAACTTAATATTTTGTTGCACAACCTTTTGAGGCAATCACTGCAATCAAACCATTTCTGTAACTGTCAATGAGACTTCTACACCTCTCAGCAGGTATTTTGGCCCACTCCTCAAGAGCAAACTGCTCCAGTTGTCTCAGGGGTGCCTTCTCCAGATGGCAGGTTTCAGCTCCTTCCACAGATTTTCAATAAGATTTAGATCAGGGCTCATAGAAGGCCACTTTAGAATAGTCCAATGTTTCACTCTTAGCCATTCTTGGGTGTTTAGCTGTGTGTTTTGGGTCATTATCCTGTTGCAAGACCCATGACCTGCGACTGAGACCAAGCTGTCTGACACTGGGCAGCACATTTCTCTCTAGAATACCTTGATAGTCTTGAGATTTCATTGTACCCTGCACAGATTCAAGACACTTTGTTCCAGATGCAGCAAAGCAGCTCCAGAACATAACAGAACCTCCTCCCATGTTTCACAGTAGGGACAGTGTTCTTTTCTTGGTATGCTTCATTTTTGCGTCTGTGAACATAGCATTGATGTGCCTTGCCAAAAAGTTCTAGTTTTGTCTCATATGTCCATAGGACATTCTCCCAGAAGCTTTGTGGCTTGTCAACATGCAGTTTGGCAAATTCCAGTCTGGCTTTTTTATCATTTGTTTTCAACAGTGGTGTCCTCCTTGGTCGTCTCCCTTGAAGTCCACTTTGGCTCGAACAACGACGGATGGTGCAATCTGACACTGATGTACCTTGACCTTGGAGTTCACCATGAATGTGTTTAGGGGTTGTTCTGGGCTCTTTTGTTACCATTCGTATTATCCGTCTCTTCCATTTTTCATCAAGTTTCCTCCTGCGGCCACGTCCAGGGAGGTTGGCTACAGTCCCGTGGAGCTTAAATTTCTGAATAATATGTGCAACTGTATTCACAGGAACATCAAGCTGCTTGGAGATGGTCTTACAGCCTTTACCTTTAACATGCTTGTCTATAATTTTCTTTCTAATCTCCTGAGACAACTCTCTCCTTTCCTTCCTCTGGTCCATGTTTAGTGTTGTACACACCATGTCACCAAACAGCACAGTGACTACTTGTCACCCTTTAAATAGGCTGACTGACTGATTACAAGTTTGTAGACACCTGTGATGTTAGAGGACACATCCTGGTTGAACATGTCCCTATGGTCACATTATTTTCAATCTTTTCTAGGGGTACCATCATTTTTGTCCAGGCATGTTTCATGAGTTGTTTTTTTTTTTAAATAATTCTCTTGAGCCACAATTCAAAAACATTGTCTGATTTTCATTGGTTAATTTTCATAGAATTTTTTATTACCACTTTTGTCAGATTCAAGTTATTTCTGTGACCATTGTGGGTTTTTCTTTCATTAACAGAGGGGTACCAACAATTTTGTCCACGTCTGTACAGTATGTCCTTTCCTTTGCCTGTGTCAGTACAGGCCCAACACGTTATTTTCCACCTCCATGAAAGTCACCTATGTTAATCTCATTTGTGATCATTGTCTCAGCAGCAGCCCTTATTGGAGTTGAGCCAGGTGTTGTTTGGTAAGGTTCACTTAATTTCACCTCTCCCAGTGCAGGTTTTGTTCAGTTCTACAAGGACATTGACAATAAATCAGATAACACATTTGGGGGAATGTTTATACTGGAATGGTTCAGCAAGACTGGTGATTTCTTGAAATCCTTTTATATGGTGCAACGTGGTAATATTCCATATTCCCAGTCCAGTTTTTAATAACAGATGGCTTTGTAAGTGGACTGACCTGACTATTGTCTTGCAGGAAATTAATAATTTTGACTGGACATGCTTTCTTTTAAAGACATAAAATACTGCAGGCCAGTGGAGTCAGATTTCATGAGAACACAGCACCTTGTTTAACCACCTTCTCACCCAGCTTGTTTCATAGGGTTTATACCAAAACACAGCAGGCAGATGGTGAAAAGAGGAAATGCAAAGAGAGAAAAATACAACAGGCTGTTTTCCTAGTGATTCAGAAAGCTTAATTTTTAGACAGGTAAGTGTTCTATTCTATCAAAGCTGGTTCCATATTGACATACGCAGGTCAGTCTAGGACAGTGCTGTGAATCATTTTTGGACAGTAGGCTGGCTAAGATCCACACATGCAGCAGGAACAGAACAAAGGTCTGGTGGAGTTTTTCTGTCGTCAGTGTTTGGCATGAGGAGAAAAGCTGAAGAAGAACCCAAGAGAAAGCATTGCCTTAGCTTTGGTCAGGAAGGATTATGGGACTTGGTTACTTAATTGTTGCTTTTCATCTTACTTCTTGAAACAGTGGTTTACTGGCTTTGCTTTCAGGTCGCAAGCCCCCAGTTTTCTGTTTTGTATTCTAATTCTTCTGGCTATACTTGTGCATAGGCTTGTTAATATGGGTGAACTGCATACAAGACAACAATTAATGAACTACATTTTCATCCACTACTAATGTATTAAAGCAGTCCACATTTTCAATACAACAGCAAGGTTTAATATGTTTATTCAATGAAAAATAGTTTCATAGAATTGTTATTTCTCAAAGGTTGATTGTTTGTGTTTTCTGATTAAACAGAAGCCCAATTCTGAGCTTCAGAGACACCCTACAAATTAGATCATTACCACTTTCCATTCATGTGAAGATTATCCATGTAGAATCTTAATAAAGCACTGGATTAAATAATGCTTATATTTAAGGTTAACTACAGAGGTATCACATTCCAGATAACTTGTCCTCGTGTGACACTTGCTCTATATCAACATGATGACTCTGTCAAGGCAGCCCCTTCAGACCAAATAAAAGGACTCAAATACCAGGCGACCCTTGAACATAATTTATTATGAAAACAAGCAGCTCATGGGCTGAAAACAACAAACAGAGCTGTGAACACAAATGATAATGCGGCGGAGAGATATGGCAGGTAATGACTAGCACGCTCTCCTGAGGGTAGGGCGTGAGATGTATTAATAGAGGCAGGAAATGATTAAGAAATTCAGGCACAGCCATGAATGATTAACAACACAAAGACCAATAAACAAGGAACAGAAAATAACTAACAGCACTGTCACAATAAATAAACACAAGATGAGGAATAAGAAAGGATAACAGTAATGATACACAGGATGAGGACATGATAAACAATAATGATTAACTGAGGTGGAATATGTCTTAAAGTGAGGGCATGAGAATACTACTACTACTACTACTACTACTACTACTAATAATAATAATAATAATAATGGGTCCAAAAAGAACATAAAGCATCGATAGGATCTGTGACCCTGTCCAGGTGTTGCTTGTTTGTTTGTCTGTTGTAGGTCTTTTTTTTTGAAGTTTTTAGGTCATTGTTGTATGTTGTCTGCATTTTTCCACCACTTACTAACCTTCATGTCTGTTTTTTCTCATACTTCTGGTTTATAGGAAATAACTTGAAATACATGTACCCCATTTGCTTGCAATTGCAGGTAAATGGCACAGAGACATCATGCGCGCACACCCAATTATATATGCATAGGTGTATACACACAACATATATATACATATACAGTGGGGCAAAAAAGTATTTAGTCAGCCACCAATTGTGCAAGTTCTCCCACTTAAAAGATGAGAGAGGTCTCCAATTTTCATTATAGGTATGCCTCAACTATGAGAGACAAAATGAGGAAAAAAAAATCCAGAAAATCACATTGAAGGATTTTTAATGAATTAATTGGTAAATTCCTCAGTAAAATAAGTATTTGGTCACCTACAAACAAGCAAGATTTCTGGCTCTCACAGACCCGTAACTTCTTCTTTAAGCGGCTCCTCTGTCCTCCACTCGTTACCTGTATTAATGGCACCTGTTTGAACTTGTTATCAGTATAAAAGACACCTGTCCACAACCTCAAACAATCAGACTCCAAACTCCACTATGCCCAAGACCAAAGAGCTGTCAAAGGACACCAGAAACAAAATTGTAGACCTGCACCAGGCTGGGAAGACTGAATCTGCAATAGGTAAGCAGCTTGGTGTGAAGAAATCAACTGTGGGAGCAATTATTAGAAAATGGAAGACATACAAGACCACTGATAATCTCCCTCAATCTGGGGCTCCATGCAAGATCTCACCCCGTGGGGTCAAAATTATCACGAGAACGGTGAGCAAAAATCCCAGAACCACATGGGGGGACCTAGTGAATGACCTGCAGAGAGCTGGGACCAAAGTAACAAAGGCTACATCAGAAACACACTACGCCGCAAGAGACTCAAATCCTGCAGTGGCAGACGTGTCCCCCTGCTTAAGCCAGTACATGTCCAGGCCCATCTGAAGTTTGCTAGAGAGCATTTGGATGATCCAGAAGAGGATTGGGAGAATGTCATATGGTCAGATGAAACCAAAATAGAACTTTATTGTAAAAACTCAACTTGTCGTGTTTGGAGGAGAAAGAACACCATACCTACTGTGAAGCATGGGGGTGGAAACATCATACTTTGGGGCTGTTTTTCTGCAAAGGGACCAGGACGACTGATCCGTGTAAAGGAAAGAATGAATGGGGCCATATATCGTGAGATTTTGAGTGAAAACCTCCTTCCACCAGCAAGAGCATTGAAGATGAAACGTGGCTGGGTCTTTCAGCATGACAATGATCCCAAACACACCGCCCGGGCAACGAAGGAGTGGCTTTGTAAGAAGCATTTCAAGGTCCTGGAGCGGCCTAGCCAGTCTCCAGATCTCAACCCCATAGAAAATCTTTGGAGGGGGTTGAAAGTCTGTGTTGCCCAGCGACAGCCCCAAAACATCACTGCTCTAGAGGAGATCTACATGGAGGAATGGGCCAAAATACCAGCAACAGTGTGTGAAAACCTTGTGAAAACTTACAGAAAACGTTTGACCTCTGTCATTGCCAACAAAGTGTATATAACAAAGTATTGAGATGAACTTTTGTTATTGACCAAATACTTATTTTACTGAGGAATTTGCCAATTAATTCATTAAAAATCTTTCAGTGTGATTTTCTGGATTTTTTTTTCTTATTTTGTCTCTCATAGTTGAGGTATACCTATGATGAAAATTGGAGACCTCTCTCATCTTTTAAGTGGGAGAACTTGCACAATTGGTGGCTGACTAAATACTTTTTTACCCCACTGTATATGCATACATTACAGACATATCACATAGGCACATATACTGTAGTTTACACATTTAGTTAGTCTTTAGTACACAACCAGTTAGTGAAAATATGTCTTCATTTAAGTTTGTCACGTGGAACATACGTGGAATTGGAAACGGAGATAAGAGGCTAAAAGTTTTTAATCGATTGAACGATCTACAGGCAGACTTTGTTTTATTGCAGGAGACACATGTCTCTAAGTTGTCTGTAGATGCGCTCACCTCACCAGAATTCCCCCATATGTACTCAGCCGGCTTTAATTCTAAGCAAAGGGGGGTAGCTATACTGGTAAATAGAAGAATACACTTTGTTATGAATAACACCATAATAGATCCAGAAGGTAGATTTATAATACTAAAAATTTCAGTCCAAAATTTGGATCTATGTATTGCAAGCGTTTATGGCCCAAATGTTGACGACCCATCCTTTTTTCACACTTTATTCACTTCTCTTTCTGAGCACTTGGACACCACACTTATAATAAGAGGGGACTTCAACTTGGTATTAAACCCTGCAGTAGACAGGCTCAGTACATCGGGGGTTTACCGAAAATGGCTGGCTACTGACACTCTCAAACAGTACATGAATGATTTTGGTCTTTGCAATGAATGGCGATCTCTTCACCCAACTCTTTGGGAATATACCTTTTTTTCATCAGTTCATAGTTCATATTCGCGTCTAGATTTCTTCTTAGCCAGTAACTCTATTGTGAGGGACATCATAGACACTGAAATATGTTCAAATCAAGCTATTAGCGATCATCATCCAGTTTCTCTTACACTAGTAAATAGGGAAGCTACAAGGGAAACTAGGAGCTGGAGATCTAATATATCACTACTGAAAGATGAAGACTTTTTTAATTATTTTAATAAAGAGTGGGAATCATATCTGGAATATAATGATGTGCCAGGAATATCCCCAGGTGTTCTTTGGGAAGCAGCAAAAGTGGTCATGCGAGGTAAAATAATCTCTTACTGTTCATACAAGAATAAAAAAGAAAAAGCACTGATACTGGATTTAGAACAGAAGATTAAATCACTGGAGACAACTTGTGCCATTTCCCCACAGGAACAGGCACTTAACGATTTGAGAAAATTAAAGCTGGAATTAAAAGAAATTACAAACAAAAGAGCACAGTTTTTAATACAAAGACTGCGTCTTGAGAATTTTGAACACAGTAATAAATCGGGGCGATATCTTGCGAACCAGCTTAGATTGAATAAAGAAAAAAACAACTATCCATTCTATCAAGGATATGACTGGAAATATTACCCATGTGCCTGAAGAAATAAATAACTCCTTCAGAAAGTTTTATGAAAATCTCTACTCATCACAGGTTAACCCATCGGACTCAGAGATAAATACATTTTTGGACAATTTTAACCTACCACAATTAAATAATGAACAGATTGCAGCTCTGGATGCACCTCTTCAGGTGTCTGAACTCCAGGAGGCACTTAAGCACATCCCAAACAACAAAGCCCCAGGACCAGATGGTTTTCCAGTAGAATTTTATAAAGAATTTTGGCCCGTGATGGCACCTACTTTTTTTAAAATGGTGAACCAAATCAAAGAAGATAATGTAATTCCTCCGAATATGAATTTGGCTAGTATTATCCTGTTCCTTAAACCTGGAAAAGAACCCACGCTTCCATCCAGCTACCGTCCCATCTTGCTTATGAATGTCGATCTCAAAATAATTTGCAAAGCTCTCGCCAAAAGACTGGAAAGGATAATTCCGTTTATTATACACCCAGATCAAACAGGTTTTATCAAGGGCAGGCACTCGGCTGATAATACACGCAGGCTATTTAATTTAATAGACTACTGCAAGATCAATAATGTAGAAACTACAATCTTGTCCCTGGATGCAGAGAAAGCCTTTGACCGGGTTAACTGGAAATTTCTTTTTATGGTGTTAAACAAGTTTGGGTTTGGTTCATCTTTCATAAACTGGGTTAAAACACTATATAGATGTCCAGTTGCATCTGTCCGAACAAATGATCAGACTTCCCGAAGCTTTAATCTTCAGAGAGGTACTAGGCAGTGGTGTCCACTCTCTCCCTCACTTTTTACCATCTTTATTGAACCATTAGCAGCAGCCATACGACAAAATGTTGATATCAGAGGTATTCAAACTGGAGAAAAGGAACATAAGATAAGTCTTTATGCTGATGATGTATTGATTTTCCTTGAAAACTCAGAAAGATCTCTTCTTCAGACAGTGGCCCTCATTGATAAATTTTCATCATTATCAGACTACTCTATTAACTGGGTAAAATCAATAGCTTTACCCATAAATTGCAATTTCCCAAATACATCTACTATTCCGATACAATCAGGGAATGTTAAATATTTAGGAATAGATATTTCTCCCAGGCCCTCAGAGTTATTGCGACGAAATCATATCCCCCTTTAAAAAAAAAAAAAAAAAAAAAAAATCTTACGCGCTGGGGGACACTACCTTTATCATTAATGGGAAGAGTCGCAACCATTAAAATAATGGTCCTTCCTAAAATTAATTATTTGTTCTCAATGATCCCTACCCAACCACCAATGGCCTTGTTTAAGTCTCTAGACTCAAATATAAGTAAATTTTTATGGAAGGATAAACCATCACGGATTAGTTTAAAAACCCTCCAAAAAGCGAAAGAGTGCGGAGGCTTAGATTTACCAAATTTTTTAAATTTCTTTTTAGCCAATAGACTGCAGTCTGTTTCAAAATGGACAAAATCAACCCCACTAGGGAACCCATGGTTAGATGCTGAACAGGCTCTCTGTGGGTCGCTAAATATCTCTGACTTACCTTTTATAAGTCCCTCTATTAAACACCATGAGTGTTTTAAAAGTATTAATATCAGTTCCTCTCTGACGGCTTGGTGGAAATTTTTAAAAATAACAGGGTCTTCACTTGTCCCCTGTAAACTCACGCCCATTTGGAATAATCCTGATATCCTGCAACAAAAGAGGACATTAAAATTTCGACTATGGCAAGAGAAGGGAATAAACAACTTAGAACATCTTATTCAAGGTGGAAATTTTATCCAATTTCAGGATCTAGTGTCACAACACGAAATCAGTGATAAAAAGTATTTTGAATACCAACAGCTTAAATCCATAATAAAAGCAAGATTTAATCTTAATCAGACAGATTTAGAAGTACCAGTTAAGGTGGCAGAGTTTCTAAATCTCCGTTCCCCAAAATTGATATCGAAAATATATAGACTATTATCAAAGTTGGATGAGTCCATATCTCTTCCAATATCAAAATGGGAGACAGACTTATCGATTAATAAGGAGGAAAGTTTCTGGACACAAATATGTTTAAACACTTTTAAGATGACTAAAAACTCTAACTTACAACTTATACAATATAAAGTTCTACATAGAATTCATTATACAGGACAAAGGATGTTCAAAATGGGCCTGAGTCACACAAATATCTGCCCTCACTGTACTAGCAATGTCCCGGATAGCTATATGCATGCTATGTGGTCCTGTGCACCGGTTCAAAAGTTCTGGCAGAAGACATGTGAAGACCTGTTGGCATGGCTTGGGTATAGTGTCCCACCCTCACCTACACTTTGCATATTAGGTGATTTAAGTTAAATAAATATAGATGCAAGGATGTCACACATGGTTCTCACTGCCTTATGCATCGCAAAGAAAGCTATCCTCATGAACTGGAAAACAAGAAATAACTTACGCACGACTTACTATAATAACTTACTATTGGATTATATTAGCCTGGAAAGAATGTCAGCCTCCTCAAATAATCAATTGGCGGAATTCAATTATCTCTGGTCCCCGCTTATTAATTCTATAATCTGAGGGGTGGCGGGCAGTGACTCACTCTCCTTGGCACCTCTGGCGGCTGGCTGCGCCCCAACCGCAGGTGTCCGGGGGGCCTGCTCCGGGGTGGCCGTCTGTCTGGCCCTGGGGGCGGGGTTGGTGGGGAGGGGCTGTGGGGTGGGCCGGGGGGGTTGGGCTGTGGCCCCTGGCCGGCTGGCCTCGCCCCTCGTGGGGGGTCTGGGTCTGGTCCTGGGCCCCTGGTGCTGGGGGGGCGTCCCCCCGCCCCGGGCCGGGGTCGGGTGTGTGCCAGCGGTGGGGGTTGTCCCTGATGCATCCTTGCGTGGTGGGGTCGTGTGTTTCCTGGGGCCCGGGTGCCACCCAGGGGCTGGTGCCCGCATCCTGGGTTGCCCTCCCCATTCACGGGGGTCTGCGGGTGGGGGAGGGGGTGTGTGAGTGTAGGCTTGTGTATGAGCGGATGTGGAAGTGGGTGTGTGTTGAGTGGGCAGGTGGGGTTGTGTGTTTGTGTAGGTGGGTATGTGTGATGGTGGGTGGAGTTATGCGTGTGTATGTAAGCGGTTACTTGTGGGTAGATGTCTAGGGGGCGGAGGATGCGTGTATGGGTAGGAGAGCTTTGTTGGGTGGCAGGGGTTGGGCAGTCCATCCAATGGCATGGGGGCTGGCATTTCGGGGCTTGCTTGTCCCGGCCGCCCTGCTGTTGTGTTGGGGGGTGAGGCACTTTGCTACATCGCCCCTGATGTCATTGGCAGCGGGTGTGCGTTGGTGCTTGGGGGTGGCTGGGGGGGTCATTGGTGCGGGTTGTTGGCTGTGTTTCCATTGGGTTGTTCCGGGGTGGCTGTGGTTGCAGGGCGGCCTGCAGCTGTCGGTGTGTGTCTGGGGTGGGTGGTCGTGGGCCTGCGTGGGCGCTCGGGTGTGTCGCCTGGCCTGTTGGGCGCTGTGTGGGTCCGGCCCATTGTTCACTATTGTGACTGTTGTTGTCCATGTTCGTGTGTGTAAGATGAGTGGTAGTATGTTTGGCTGCCCCGCCATGTTAGTGGTGCTGGAGTGCCAGGATGTGATGCTGGTGGGTCCTGGGTTGTTTCCACTGGCGGCCCTCGCCCTGGGTTGGGATTTGGGGGCAGTGGGTGGCCTCACAAGCCAGTCTGCAAGCTGGCTTCTGGGGGGGGGGGGGGGGGGGGGGGCTTGTTTTTGGACCGCCTACCTCCCAGTCTTATTTCCCACCCTCCTCCTCCCCCTGATCTTTTTTGTTACATTTAGGGCTTTGGGGTGGGGGTGTGCCGCACTGTGTCGGTGAAGGGGATACCTTTGCCGCATGGTGGGGCTGCACTCACCTCAATTTTAATTGCATTTTAGACACTGAGGGCTTGGGGGGATGGGGGCTCTGCTGCCCATCACAGTGGCTAACAATGCTTCAATTACTATCCCCCCAATTTTAATTGCACTTTAGTAGTCCACACATTTATACACAATTATATCATATAACCGACACACACCCACCATGTTCTGTGCGGGGGGAGGAGGTGGGGGTCTTCCCCCACCCCTGTTGCCCTGTCTTGCTGGGGGCGTGGGGGCCTGGTGGGGAGCCTGGGACCTATCATGTTGTTAAAATCCCTGGATGCTACTAATATATAGATACAACCAAGGAAGTGACGGGGGGCTGAATATGAGTTTAAGTGTGAGTGAGAGGGTGATGAATGGAGGTGGTGATGGTGGGTCGGTTTTGTGCGGCGCTTTGCATGCCGGGTGGCATCTTGGGGCACCTGCAGTGGTCTGCTGATTGTTCTTCACTCAGATGGGTGCCGGGGGGTGGGGGTCTGCTTCTGTGGCCTGCGCCGGTGGCCTCCCTGGTCACTGCCGGGCACTGGTGCATGTTCAGGCTCACTGCATCTGCTTTGCAGTCGGCTTTTGAAATAAAGGTGAATGAGGAGTGAATTTAAGTGGGTACTGGAGTGAGACAGAATGGGTCGGTCTGGCTGAGTGAGAGGGGTGTGCATGGGAACATGTGGGTGTGAAGGTATGGGGAGGGGTGTGCCTGCGAGTCGGGAGGGGCTGGATTAGGGGGGTAGTGCCTCTCAGCAATGGGGGCTCACCTGGGCGAGGGGACTTCTTTGGACGTGGGGGTCCCCGGGGTGTGTGGCCGAGGCGCTGGGGCGGGGCCGCTGTGGAGGTACCTGGGGGGGCTCACGCCGGGGGGCGCTGGCTGGCCTCTGTCCTTGGGGGTGGGGTCGCTGGCCTCCTGGTACCTGGGGCCCGGGGGCGGATGTTGGCCCCGCTGGGGGGGTGGGGGTTGGGCGGGTCCAGGGGTGTGGGCTCACCGCGCCGGCCGCCGGGCGGCCTGCCCTCCCTTGATCGTCTCTCCGGGGGTGGATGCTTGGCTTTCCTGGGGCTTGCTGACCTCGGGGCTGGGGGTTGGTGGTGCTGCCTTGCCTGCTCGGGGTCCTCGGGGGGAGGGCTGCTGCGACCGGCCCTCCACTCGTATGTTTCCTGACAAACCACTCACATGCACACACTTATTTTGCGCGCGTTCTCATATATAGGCACACAGACATACATGTACAAGTGTCTCTCCTTTAACAGGTGCAGAAACCAGACTCGTGTTGAGACATCTCCGGTGGAAGAAGCAGTTTGTCTTTTGTTTGTTTTAGTTGTCTTTTTTTTTTTTTTTTGTCTGTTCCCTTCCCTTTTCTTTCCCCCCTTCACACACTTTCTTTCCCTCTTCCCCATCCTGTTGGGCCTTCCATGGGTAAAACAATTAAAATTAAGTATTAAGAGTTATTACAGGAGGAGTTTACAACAATATACAGTGCAAAGTTAGGCACTGTATAGGCTCCTCTTGGCAAAGTAAATCTGTTTTGGCACAGTAGGGTGACAGATCCCTGTTCTGTCTGCCTAGCTGCCTGACAGGACAAAAAAAAAAAAAAAAAATAATAATAATAATAATAATAATGGGTCCAAAAAGAACATAAAGCATCGATAGGATCTGTGACCCTGTCCAGATCATGACAGAATCTCAGTACTCTCACTGAAAGCAAACTATTCATCTACTAGCTTCTAAAGTCCTATTGTAAAGAAAGAAAGAAAGAAAGAAAGAAAGAGAAAGAAAGAAAGGGTTGCTCTCTATTGATCAAAGAGTATGAGTTAGATTAAGGTGCTTAGCATAGGCCTACATTTTCAGAAACAAAGGCCATGGCAAAATATTTCACCTCAATAGTCAAATTGATGTGTGGAACTAATGTGGTTTGAAATTATAGTGTTTGGTCTAGTTTTTTTTTTTTTTTATCCCTCTTCAACCGCTCAAAGGGGACCCCTTTGAGTAAAGACTGAAGGGGGATTATGGTTTGGGGCGGTCGTCAGTTTTTCCCACTTTTGTCAAATCAACTCCTTCAGTTTTGTTCCGACTGTTTGGAAACTTGGTACCAGGGTTTGATATACACTGATGATGTATATATTGTAAATTGGCTCAGATTGGATGATTTTTGCAGGAGTTTTAGCCCAAAGTCAAAGCCAAAGTACCTTTATTGATCTCCTTTGGGAGAGATTTGTGTTGGACAGAGGGGTCTGCTGCACAAAAACACAGACAATACATACAACCAATACATACATAATAACCACAAAAAAGGAAAAATTGACATAATTTTACCAAAGTGCAAGTACAGTGCAATTGTCTGCTCAACCTCATAGTCTCCCTAATTTCTGTCCACCTGACTTACCTGCTCATTAATGAGCTTCACTGACAAGGGGATGAATGAATGCTTGTACCAATTATATTTACAAAGAGGGACCCTATGCCTTCTTCCCAAATTCATTAAAACATATTTGGGATGCAATACATGAGAACCATCAGATAAAATGCAATTTGTCTGTCTGAGGGTGGCTTGTTCAAATAGGTCTTGGGGAGTTAAAAGTGCTGTCATACCTATGATTTTACATGCTATCTTCATCAGATTTAATATTAAAGCTTTTGATTTAACCGTTAAATTGCCAAACCAGCTGGTAATACCATACATAACACAGATTCAGTGGTTGCCCTGTAGAAAATCAACACAATATTTCTACAGACGCCAAACAGTCTGAGTCAGCGAAGAAAATGCAGACACTGGTGGATTCAGGCGCAAACACTTGCCACTTAGGTGTGCCAGCTCAAATCAATATCACTGTGAACACCAAGATATTTATATGACTTAAAGTGTACCTGTGGTGGTCGTGAAAAAAAAGATATTATATTGAGCCCCTGTCTCACGTTCTAGTTCAAGTTTAAGTTGAAATTCACGTTCAAAGCAATTTGATATAAATTCATTGCTGATCTGCTGGTTCAGCTATGTCAGCAAAACATGGGTACAGCCATACTAGCGGCTACAGGGACTTCCAGGACGCTTCCTGTGATGTAATTTCGTTGACACGCGATCTGGATCAGTATTGGCTGAGCCTCGAGTACCCGGATGTGGAGCGGCTTCGGGGATATTCAAATTCAAACGTTTATTTCAAACTCAGGATTCATATTAAATGCAGAACTAAAACGAGTAGAAAATAAATAAATGTTTAAATTCTGCGAGCCGTCTTTTCTGATCTGAGCTCGTAAATGCCGATAATTCGAACACTGCGATCTGAGTACCCGGATGTGCGGCGGCTTCCGGGATATTCAAATTCAAACGTTTATTTCAAACTCAGGATTCATATTAAATGCAAAACTAAAACAAGTAGAAAATAAATAAATAAATGTTTAAATTCTGCGAGCCGTCTTTTCTGATCTGAGCTCGTAAATGCCGATAATTCGAACACTGCGATCTGAGTACCCGGATGTGCGGCGGCTTCCGGGATATTCAAATTCAAACGTTTATTTCAAACCCAGGATTCATATTAAATGCAGAAATAAAACGAGTAGAAAATAAATAAATAAATGTTTAAATTCTGCTAGCCGTCTTTTCTGATCTGAGCTCGTAAATGCCGATAATTCGAACACTGCGATCTGAGTACCCGGATGTGCAGCGGCTTCGGGGATATTCAAATTCAAACGTTTATTTCAAACTCAGGATTCATATTAAATGCAGAACTAAAACGAGTAGAAAATAAATAAATAAATGCTTAAATTCAGCGGCTTGTCTCATCTGATCTCGGAAGATGATTCTAAAACTATCTACAGAGCAGCAGACACTCGTTGCTCTTTTAAAAACAAAAACATACAATGCGATATGGATATCGCAACATGGCGGAATGTAAAGTCTTTGGATGTCTGAATAATAAGCGAAAAAAACAAAGAAACACTTTTTTTGTGTACCCAAACCCAGCTCACCTTGTCAGAAGATCGGAGCGGAAACAGGGCACAGACGAATAATTTCAGACGAAATTGCGTTGTGTGTGAGGACCACTTCGTCACTTTAACCCTCAGAAGACCTTTCTGGCTCAAACCTGTAGCCATGTTGGACAAATTCTTCCTCAGAGTCCGACAATTCAGCCATAATAGAATAAAAACACTCACAACAGCACCCTAGTCTCTCATACAGGCGGAGCATTGACTGTTGAGTATCAACGAAGTGACGTCACATCCGCATGTGTCATGGCTGCGCCCCCAGTTTTCATTGGCTGCCCATGGCCAAGGTCCTATTTGAATATATGTCTGGTGGTATATGGCTGGCAAAAATTATTTACCAAAATAAGAAATTACTTTTTCATAATGTTTTCAAGTCAAATGCGTCTTCACGACCACCACAGGTACGTTTTAACCTGGTTGATATTTTGACCGTGTATGGCCACAGGACTGTGATCATCATCTGACCTGGGGTTCACCAGCATCTCCACCGTCTTTACTGTATTAATCTGGAGCTGATGGTCATCACACCAGTTCACAAACCCATCCACCCAGATCTGTGGCTGCTTGAGTTGACATTAGTTTTTAGCAGACTTATTACAGTGTCATCTGAAAACCTCATCACATATTGGCTCCGCTGAGAGCTGACACAGTCATTTATATACAGTGTAAATAAAAACGGTGAGCTGACACAGCCCTGAGGGGCCCCTGTGGTACTTAATGCAACATCAGAGAAAACAGTGTTAAACTTCACCTGCTGTGACCTATTTGACAGGAAAGAATGGCACCACCTGACTAAAAAAGGATTCACATCCAACTCAATCATTTTTTAAGGATGTGTGATTGAATACAATTAAAAGCAGAGAAAAAATCAATAAAAACCAATCTGGCATATGCAGAGGGACTCTCAAGATGCTTTAAAACTAAATGCATTATAGTTAGGATGGCATCACTTGTACTCCATTTCTTTTTGTACATGAATTGATATTGATCCAGGTGTGGCTCTACCTCTATGCGAAGCTCCTGAATTAACAATTTCTCCAGTGCTTTCATAACACTGGAGGTAAGAGCCACTGGCCTAAAAGCTCCTGATTTAGGATGTCCTATTTTGCCTCAGTTAAGACAGTAACTGTCTTGTGAAATCAACTCCTCTTACAGTTTTGTTCCAAATGTTTTGAAACTTCGTACCAGGGTTTGATGTATACTGATAAGATAAGATAAGATAAGCCTTTATTAGTCCCACAATGGGGAAATTCCAGGATTGCAACAGCATAGGGACAGCAACACTCAGAGCAACAATCAGAAGGCAAGAAAAAACAGTATCTAGTAAACATATGTCCATATTACTATAAATGTATATATATATATAGACACACAGTGCAGAGCATTATGGCTGGTGAATGTGCAGCAGAAAGTCTAAGCTCTCTGATGATGTGCATATTGCTATTTGACTCTAATCAGATAATTTTTGCAGGAATTATAGACCTTGAGGCCAAAGGTCAGTTTTTCCCTAAATCTTGTAAACACTAACTACTAAGTGAAATGATGTAGGCTTTTCAAATCCATACCATAGTTGCATCTAAGACAAATTTTGGATAGCTTACACCCTGACCTAGCTATGGGTTAGGGGTCAAAAAGTCAAATTAATATTCCATTTGTATTATTACTATAGAATGAGTTATTTAAACTAATTAAACTGTTTACCTGTGTGTTCCCTTTCATATCAAAATGTTTGTTGCTGTATATATGCTATGATGAATGCTTATTAAAGCACTTCTCTCTACCAATTAAAATGTCACTGTCTCCTTTCAATCACAACTTTTTTTACTAGGATAGGTGGATAGTTCAGGATGTCTCAACAGGTGGTCCTGATTCAGCCACAAAGCAGAGATCAGGAGGAGGGTCAGTGGAGCACTGGCCTGTGTGAGTGCTACAAAGACATGGGAGACTGTGAGTATACTAGATAATAATGTAACTTCAGACATTGTTGTCTAAATTCTATTTCAGATTGGTTGTAATGTGTTTTTTTTTTCTGCATATGCATATGCAGGCTGTTTTGCTCTATGCTGCCTGCCAGTGTTTACCTGCAAGGTGACCAGAGCAGCGGGTGCCTGTCCCTGCCTGCCTCTGCTGGACTGTATAGGCTGTGTACCACCAGCCTCTCTAGCCATGAGAGCTTTGGTCAGAGAACAATACGGCATAAAGGTAAACTGTAAAACAGAACAAGAAGAGCAAAACAAAGCAGGTAGTTTAAAAAAAATGATTAGTTTAATGATGCTGGATCACAAAGTGCATCATGCATTCTGAAATATTATTTTTGATAAAATATAGCAAGCAAATGACCATTTTTTTGTTTATAATCCACTGCTTTTAATTGGTGGAAGATGTCTTATTTTCAAAAGATGTCAGCTGCTATTATCTTCTTTTAAATGCTGTTTTATTGAGAGCTTATGTCACGTGATAATACTTGAATTTCTCCAGTGATAATAAGAAAACAAGATGTTATCCTGTAATCATGCAATAATTCATCTTTGGATCTCAAGAAAAATGAATCAAAAGCAACAGAGCCTCCTCAGCCTCCCTGGGAAGGTCTATGCAAGGTACTGGAGAGGAGAGTCCGGCCGTTGGTCGAACCTCGGATTCAGGAGGAGCAATGTGGTTTTCGTCCTGGCTGTGGCACATCGGACCAGCTCTTTACCCTTCTCGAGAATTCTCAAGGGTTCGTGGGAGTTTGCCCAACCAGTTTACATGTGTTTTGTGGACTTAGAGAAGGCATTTGACCGTGTCCCTCGTGGTTTTTTGTGGGGAGTGCTTCGGGAGTATGGGGTATCAGGCTTGTTGTTACGAGCTATTCGGTCTCTGTACGACCGTTGTGAGAGTTTGGTTCGTATTGCCAACACTCAGTCGGACTCATTCCCAGTGAGAGTTGGACTCCACCAGGGCTGCCCTTTGTCACCGATCCTGTTCATAATTTTTATGGACAGGATTTCTAGGCGCAGCCAGGGAACGGAGGGTGTCATGCTTGGTGACCACAGGATCTCATCTCTGTTGTTTGCAGATGATGTTGTCCTGTTGGCTTCATCCAGCAATGACCTACAGTTCTTGCTGGGACAGTTTGCCGCTGAGTGTGAAGCGACTGGGATGAGAATTAACACCTCCAAGTCCGAGTCCATGGTCCTCAGCTGGAAAAAGGTGGGATTGTCCACTCCAGGTTGGGGACAAGCTCCTGCCCCAAGTGGAGGAGTTTAAGTATCTCGGGGTCTTATTCACGAGTGGGAGGAGAATGGAGCTAGAGATTGACAGACGGATCGGAGCAGCATCTGCAGTGATGCGGACATTGTACCGGTCTGTTGTGGTGAAGAGGGAGCTTAGTTCTAAGGCAAAGCTGTCGATTTACCAGTCAATCTATGTTCCTACTCTCACCTATGGTCACGAGCTTCGGGTAATGACCGAAAGAACGAGATCGCGGATACAAGCTGCTGAAATGAGCTTTGTCCGTAGGATTGCTGGACTCACCCTCAGAGATAGGGTGAGGAGCTCAGTCATCCGGGAGAGGCTCAGAGTAGAACCGCTGCTCCTCCACATTGAAAGGAGCCAGTTGAGGTGGTATGGGCATCTGATTAGGATGCCTCCTGGACGCCTCCCACTTGAGGTGTTTCGGGCACGTCCCACTGGGAGGAGACCCAGGGGCAGACCCAGGACTCACTGGAAAGACTATGTCTCCCAGGTGGTCTGGGAACGCCTTGGTATCCTCTCTGAAGAGCTGGAGCAGGTGGCTGGGGAGAGGGAAGTCTGGGCTTCTCTGCTTGAACTGCTGCCTCCGTGACACGGACCTCCGGAAAAGCGGTAGAAGATGGATGGATGGATGGAGACAGAGCCTAACATGGCCACCTTCAGCTTCCATACATTTCCTTAATTGTTAGTTAAAAGAAATTAGTGACACTGATGCTGATTGGTGTATATATAACTGAAGGTACACTAGAAAAGGAGAGATGTGATAAGCTAATGTGAAGGACTGTAAAAATGGTAAATGGTATTCACTTATATAGTGCTTTTATTCTCATCTCTTGATGACCAAAGCGCTTCACAGATCCTGCTATCCACCCATTCACACACACATTCACACACTGATGGTGGCATGCTACCTAACATGGCGCTTCCAGACCCACCAGGAGCAATTGGGGTGAAATGTCTTGCCCAGGGACACAACGGCAGGATACCCGGGGAGAGAGGGATTCAAACCACCAACCATGTAGTTATTGGACGACCCACTCTACCTCCTGAGCCACTGCCGCCCCCAGTGGAAGATCCTACTGCCCCCGACTGTAGAACCAGCCGGATCAGTAGGATCTTTCCTACCTACTTTTGGACAATACAAGTTAAATAAATAAATAAATAAAGAGCACAAGGCACTCATTTCCAGTATGCCCCCATAAAGCCAATCTACTTTACTTATTTAGTACTTTTCGTTCCGTCCGGAATATAGGGCCTTCACTCCAAACCGCCATCGTTCCCTTTTTTGGGCTGTGCTTTTTACTTCTCCCCAGGATAGTCCAGTGGTCTTCAGTTCTG
This sequence comes from Pholidichthys leucotaenia, assembly GCA_020510985.1. Classification (NCBI taxonomy): domain Eukaryota; kingdom Metazoa; phylum Chordata; class Actinopteri; order Cichliformes; family Pholidichthyidae; genus Pholidichthys; species Pholidichthys leucotaenia. The sequence continues at coordinate 213,329,096 of CM035836.1, forward strand.
TCTGCAGGGTTCTTCTCCAGGTCAGGGTTGGTCCATAAAGCCAATCAGTGAACATTAAATGTCACATATAGACATTTGGTAATTGTGACAGGCAGGATCACTCAGGGCTATGGTAAAACAGGCGTGACAGAAGTGTGGGGAACATGCTGACAGGAGACAAGGACACCACAGCTGACAATGACTGAGACAGACCTATATAACATCGTGGGTAATCAACAAACACGAGACTGGTGGGAACAATCAAGGGCAACCGGAAACAGCAGGGAAATGGCTACAGATACAGAAAACACGATGGGTGGGGATGCACAGGCAATCACAGACAGGGGATATACATGAAACATGATGACAAATGAACATGCAGGGCAAAAAACAATACAGGGAAAAAAATAATACAAACAACCCAGGATAATAATAATAATAATGATAAACACAGAAAATAACAAGAATAAACTTAAAGCGTGACCATGGTCCTCAGACCATGCTCAAATCCTGACAAAAACATTCCATGGTATATGGCCAATCTTATCCTATTTAGTCCTTCTTACTTGCCAAGGTGCCTCCATAGGCTTCGTATGTGTATTATAGTGAGGTGACTGCTAGTTAGTGTTATCAGTTATGAAAAAAATAATCCCATTGCTTGAATAAAATTTAAAACTTGTAGAAAAAAAACACTTTGTGATTGTTACATGATGAAAATCATGTTTTATTTAGGCCCTCAACATGTCTATTTCTTGTTGTAAAGTTGCACATTTCACATATGCAGAAATCATAGAAACTAAGTTTTGGAGTGGACCTCAAGTGGCCATTCAAGGATTTTTTTTGAAAGGAAAATTTTTGAAAAGACATAACGACAAATGACATCACATTGTGGGCACCGCAGCCTAAGTACCAACTCTGACAAAAGATTAGACGCTGACCAACTGGGTTGCATTGTTCTGTGTTGCTAAAGCATAAATGCTGTGGAAATACAAGTAGGCCAATTACTATATTGAATCTTGTACAAATAAGCTGTTGCACCATGGGCTGAATGCAACTTTTAGCAACAATTCACCATCTATTTACAACTTTTACAAGCGATGCTGCAGGAAGGGTTCCACTTGACAGCAAGCACAACATCCCCTCACCACAGGCATAGTGACTGGAACACAATGCATCAACTATCCAAGAGATTCAAGATTCAGGACTCAAAGGCTTTATTATCATGTGCACAGTTAAGCAATGCTACATTTTCTGAGCAATGAAATTCTTTGCTCTCCGAGCGAATGCCAAGTTAAAAGGTACAGAAACAACAATTCTAATAGGTCATGACACATTAACACAGTAACTCAATCCTAATACTAATGGATGCTAAAACACACACACCAACACACAGTTAGGCAGTAGAGGAATGAAATTGAAAATTCACTGGATGACTAAAGTGATAGTGGTATATTGACACCAGAGATGATGTGAACCTGAGATGGCATGAACCTATGTACAGTGTGCAAATAAGCATTGTGCAACCTGATGTGAACCTGAGATGGCATAGACTTATGTACAGTGTGCAAATGAGCACTGTGCAACAAGCAGTGTGCAATTACAAATTATTTGATAAGTAGCAGCAGAGCTCATATGGACATCAGACAGGTGACACTATATCTACTGTACAGGTGAGCAGTGTGCAAATTTAGCAGCCGGTGTGTGAGTTCCTATATGCAAAGCTGTGTTACAGAGTTTTGGGAGTTGTTACCTGTTCATGAGTCGGATGGCAGTGGGAAAGAAGGAGTTTTTCAGTCTGGTTGTCCTGCATTTCACACTTCTGTACCTCCGACCTGAGGGTAGAAGTGTGAACAGCCTGTATTGGGGGTGGGTGGTGTCCCGGAGGATGGCGTCAGCTCTCTTTTGGACTCTGTGGTGGTAGATGCTCTGCAGAGAGGGGAGTGGAGTCCTGAGATCTTCTCCACTGTCTTCACCATTCTCTGCAGGCGTTTGCGGTCAAGGGCAGTGGTTCTGCCATCACACGCAGTGATGTAGTTGGTCAGGATGCTCTTGATGATGCAGCTGTAGAAACTGTTGAGGATCCTGGAAGACATGCCAAACTTCTTCAGCCTCCTCAGAAAGTACAATTGCTGTTGATCACTCTTGACCAGCTCTGTGGTGTTATGTGCCCACTTAAGGTCTTCGTTGATGTGGATGCCCAGGTATTTAAAGCTGCTCACCCTCTCCACCTCAAGCTTCCGGATGAACAGTGACTGATGGGGTCTCCCCCTCCCTTTCCTCATGTCCACTATCATCTCCTTTGTGTTGTCTGTGTTGAGGGTGAGGTTGTTGTCCTCACACCTTGACACCAGGCTGGCCACCTCCCTCCTGTAGGATGCTTCGCCATCACCAGTGATGCGTCCTATCACTGCTGTGTCATCCGCAAACTTTAGGATGATATTGTCCTTGTGGGAGGCAACACAGTCCTGGGTGAAGAGGCTGTAGAGGATGGGGCTGAGAACACAACCATGTGGGACACCTGTGTTTGTGATGATACTGGCTGAGGTCCTGTTACCCATCCTGACAGATTGGGTCCTGCCAATTAGAAAGTCCAGTAGCCAGTCACAGAGGGTGGGGTGGAGGCCAAGTGAAGACAGTTTGTCTGTGAGTTTGTGGGGGATGACCATATTGAAGGCGGAGCTGTAGTCGACAAAGAACATTCTAATGTAGGAGTCTATCTTCCAGGTGGGAGAGAGAATAATGGACTGCTGCAGCGATCTCATCTGAGGTGGACCTGTTGAGCTGGTAAGTGTATTGCAGGGGGTCCAGGGTGCCCAGTATGCTGTCCTAAATGAGGAGCAGCACCACTCTCTCGAAGCACTTCATGATGATTGGAGTGAGTGCTACTGGTCTGTAATCATTCAGACAGGTTGGCAGGCTCCTTTTGGGGAGGGGGGTGATGGTTGTCATTTTGAAGCAGGAGGGGACTATGTTCTGGTTGAGGGAGATGTTGATTGCTGCGAGAACATCAGTCAGCTCTGCAGTGCATGCTCTGAGGGCCAGCCCAGGTATGTTGTCTGGTCCTGCTGCCTTGCAGGGGTTGATATTCATCAGTGCTTTGTTTACCTGGCCTGGTGAGACTCTTTGTGGGTGGTGGGGGGGGGGGGGGTGCATGAGTGTATGTCTCTTCTCTGTGCTGTGGCTGGTGGTCTCGAAGCGGGTGTAAAAGATGTTGAGATCTTCCGGCAGGCTGTCTGTAGAGCTAGTGGTGCTGCCGTTGGTCCTCTTGTAGTCTGAGATGTGTTGCAGGCCTTACCACATGCGCTCCAGATCAGGAGTGGAGTAGAGGCTGTCCAGCTTTTCTCTGTACTGCCTCTTGGCTGTTGTTATAGCCTTCCTCAGTCCATACTTTCCAGCTTTGTACTCGACCTCACAGCCTGATTTAAATGCACGAAAGTGAGCATGCAGCATGTGACGTACCTGACTGCTGATCCAGGGCTTCTAGTTGGGGAACTTCCTGACCTGTATGGTGGGTACAGTGGTATCAGATTCAGATAGAGATTCAGTCTATTATGTGTGTGATAATTTCCTGTGATGTTTAGCTGTTCCAGAGGGCATGCTGTTTACCAGCTTATTGCCAGCTTCTGTCCGTGTCATGAGCTGTCCACTGGAGGTTTCTGCCATGCTCAGTCTCATGGCTTTTCTCTATATTTATATATTTGTTGTTATTTTGTGCCTTTTGGTTTCTGTATTTCTCGTACTGTTTTCTATTTTCCTGTTTATGTCATAGTTTTGTTACACTCTTATTTTGTATTAATTTGTATTTATTTCTCAGTCTGTATTTGTTGATATTTTATTCTTTATATCCCTTCTTGTTGTGTTCTCCCTTTGGGTTGACAGCTGTCACTGGCGCTTCTGGGGTTTTGCTCCGTGTGGGCAGTCTCCCTGTCAGCTGTCAGCCCCGGTCTTTTCCCTCTCATTGCTCCCAGCTGGTCCAAATTATTAATCATTGTTTCCTCTTGCCTGCTCTAGTATCCACACCTGTGTTCTATTGTGTTATGCCTTATTTACGACCGCTGCTCCTTGCTTTCCTTGTTGCGATCTTGACTACTGTCTACAACTTCCAGACGTAAGTTTGACCTTCTCTATTCCTCGCTCGGTTCCTGTGTTATTCTCTCTGTGGCTTATTGTTTTGTTGTGCACTTAGTACTTTATGTTTTCCTTGAATAAATATCACAAACTGCAGTTCAGCGCCTGGTCTTTCCTCTCTGCCCCGAGGGGCAGTTTATGACAGTCCAGCTCCATTGGCAAACTTTTGCAGCAGCTCCACTCACTACTGAACTTTTCTTGTCTCTATTTTATTATTTGTTTTATTTACTATGTTTTTCTTGTTCATGTTAACTTTTATTCATCGCATTCACCATGGACACGAATGTTGCTTTTCTCACACTGATCTTAAGAGTTTTTTCTTCACTCCAACTCCATCTGGGGATTCAGTGAGCTGGTACCCTATTGTTTATACCAGGGATCAGCCGTTAGCTCTCCACAGCTCAGTGGTAGGCTCCAGACGTACCGCTAATATTCAACGAGAACAACAGCAGAAACTGTGTTGATGCCGGGCCTGAGCAGAGTAACATGCAAAGAGGAAAAGCTACAAACCCATTTTCCCATCCATAATCATGGGGAACGTGAGGTCACACCAAAATAAGACAGACAAAGTAGCAGCTCTGGCCCGGCATGAGTCAACGGAGAGGTTAGAATCATATTATTCACTGAGATTTGGCTAACCACACTAATCCCAGACTCTAACATTGGATTGGATGGCTTTAAGCTACTGTGTTTGGACAGAACAGCATAGAGCAGGAAGAGGAAAGGAGGTGGGCTGGCAGTGTTTGTTCATGATAGATGGTGAAACCCTTACTATCTACTAAGGGATTTTTCACACATTGTTATGATAGCTGTGTACCCCCCCCACACACACACACACACACACTACAAGGAATGGGTGTGTGATGTCACCCGACAGAAAAACGGCAAGGAATTATGGGAAAAGTTGTAACTAAGTGAGCCACGAACACGGTTAAGCTGAAATTTTTTAGAGGATTGCTTCAGTGTGTTATTTTCATTCACCTGAATACCATGCCATGTTAGAATGGAAAAGTTTTGCTGCATTTTCAAATGCAACAACCACTCTCACTGTCATGAACCGGGCCAGTTTGTCTTCCTGGCTTGGTTCCATGACTCTCCTTTGTGTCTCCTATTTTATCATTTGTGTATGGTCTTGTTTGCCAGGTCCCGCGCTCAGGTGCTCCCAATCATCGGTTCATCTGTTTGTGTATTTAGCCAGCTCATGTTCTTTGTTTCATTGCTGGATTATTGTCTCTGTCTGCTACACTATGCCGTGGTCTGCCCTTGTGTTTTTGCTCTGCGATGTTACACCATGGTCTGCTTGCAACACGTTACATCATGTCAAATGTAAGTTTTCCTCTTTATATTTTTGGACGTCTGCACAAGTCTTGGGACTTTATGTTAATAAATTTGTCTGTGGTGTAACCCTGTGTTTGAATCTGTCTCTCCTCCTCCGTGTGCTGCGTAAAAGCACACAAGGATTCACAACAGAATAATCCAGCCAGTTAAGGATTCAGTGGGGTTTACACCTGGGCACTGTTTTTCCACCCACCTGAGTTCCGAGCGCTGTGGCTAATCTTAAGGATGGGGAGCTGTGCGTCCTGGAAGACATTCTTTTGTGGGCGCTGGAGCCCTGTTTCCCCGAGACAGTTTGACGGGTTCGCGACATGGCAGCGAAAATAATGGACAGGGATCCAGCTTTTGGAACCATCCAGAGGAAATTGAAATTCTCTGCTTCATTTTCTCCCTGCCATATAAGCGGCCGGGCGAGGAGCTTTCGGTGTTCGAGTCCCTTGCCGCTACTGTGCCTTCATCCTCGAACGCTACAGAGCTTCTCTACTCCTTCTACTCGCTGCCAAGCGATGAGCCAATGGTGGGGGCTTGTCTGGTGCCCAAATCATCTACAGCGAAGAGGAAGCGCCGTCGCCATAAGAAGCCTTCAGCCTCTCCAATGACAGCCCCACTTCCTTTTCCCGAGCCGTGGCCCGCTCCATCCACAGAGGAGCTGGAGGAACGCAGACTGGTTCTACTGGTGGAGACAGACCTCCTCCTGGAGGCGAAGCCGTGGCTCCTTCCAGAGTTGGCCTGGGAGTTGGGGGAGTATTACCTGAGGGAACCGGAGCCTCAGCCCGAAGTTGAGCATGCTCCGACAGCAAAGCCTCCACACCTCTTCCACCCGGGGATGACAGCTGGCGACATCACTTCCCAGGAATTCAGGCAAGTTCTCATTCAATTACTCTTACTCTCACCTGAAACAGCTTGCCTGATTCCTGATGAAATGTCAGCTGCCACACCCACTTGTTCGTCTGTCTCTCCTGTTTTCCCCAAGTCACCGCCAATCCTGGAGGGAGGTGTCCGGATGATGGAGGAGCCTTCTCCAAGTGAATCAGAGCCCACGCCTGAGGTTGAGCGAGCTCAGACCATGGATCCATCTTCACTGTCTCGTCGTCGTCGATCCCAGAGGTCCCGCCAGAAAAATTTTGGCGCCTCCATGCCAGCTATCCCTCTTTCATAGGAGGAGGAGAGTTTCGCCGCACAGCCATTTTTCCCTCCAGCAGCCCCCTCCTCCCCAGCTTTAACATCTGCCAAGGTGGGGAGGGCAGTTTTCTCCCCAGATTCATCCCCCTCAGGGCCCGTTTGGGAGGCTACGCCACTACATACTGAAGAGCCCTGGCCTGCCATGGACATGGGGCGGGGGGGGGGGTGTGCAAGTGCTCCAGATGCCGCTGGAGACATCGAGAACCAGCAGAACAGGCCAGTTCTTTCTCATTTAATTCCTATTATTGATGAACAATTTTGTCTGTTCCCTGGTCATGAGACTCAGGCTCAGCAGTCCCCTGAGTTCTCTACACCAGTGGCATGTCTTAACTCGGCCCGTGAACCTAGCTGCCAGAGGGAGGAGGAGCCAGAGGCCCTGGAAGATCCTTTCCTGGGGTCAGTGGTGAGGCAGTTCCCCCACCACCACCACCACCACCACCAGGGCGGATGAGATACCAGCATGGGAGACGTCGCCTGGGGGCCTTGTGACTGCGACCACCATCACGCCTGCTGTGGAGGCCACCTCAGCAGAGTCACCCAGCAAGCTGGACCCTCCGGGAAGCCGGGCCCAAGACGTCATTGTTGGGATCGATGGAGTCCTGGACAGCGGTGGACTTTGAGTACAGGCAAGTGCTCTCATTTGTTTCTCTCCCTTTAGAGTTGGAGCAATCTTGCCTGGCTCTTGGTGAGGAGAGTCGGGTGCAGCCACCAGCTACATCTGAACTCACCTCGCCGGACTCCACTGCTGCTGGTGACCCTAACCACTTTGCCTCTCCTCTCATTCCTGAGACTTCTTCTAGGGTCGCCGGAGAGGATCCATCACTGCCAGGGGTCTTTGTACCTCCGGTCCAATCCACCAAACACGACGAGAGCTCAGCTGCCCTGGTCGAGGTCGACACGGGGGTTTCGTCCCAACCCGGGACCTCCATGGGTGCAGTGCCTCCACAACCTGATGAGCCATCGCTTCCTAGATCATCAGAGTCCTGGACAGCAGTGGAGCCCGAGTTCAGGCAAGTACGCTCCTTAGTTTCTCTCCTGCCTGTTTGGAGCCATGTTGCCTGACTCTTAGTGATTAGAGCCAGGGGCAGCCCATTGCTGCACCCGGGCTCACCTCACCGGCATCTGCCACTGCCGGCAACCCTGACCCTGTCTCTCTCTCCACTGTCTCTGAGTTCCCTTTCAGGGTCGCCGGGGAGTGGACTACACCACCAGAGGCCACTGAAGATCCAGGTTTGCCGCCCAAGGTTGCTGTGAGCCCTTCTTCCCTTGCTGTGGAGGTCCCCAGGGGTTCTGCTATGTCCCAGACTGGGACCACCGCAGGTGCGTCTACGCTCCGGCCCGGCGTCACCACAGGTGCAGCAGAGCTCCAGCCCTGAGCCACTGTGGGTGCAGCAGAGTCCCAAGCCGAGACCACTGAGGGTGCAGCCAAGTTCCAGGCTGGGACCACTGAGGGTGCAGCCGAATCCCAAGCCGAGACCACAGAGGATGCTGACGGCCAACCTGAGGACGCCAAGGCCTTCTCTTCCCTTCCAGAGGCCTTATGGGCGTCCCTTCCTCCGCTGCTGGGTGCCATCATGGTCCCCTCGTCTCCTCAGCCTGACGCCGTCGTGGTCCCCTCTCTTCCTCTTTCAGATCAGAATCAGAATCAGAATCAGAATCAGAATCAGAATAAACTTTATTGCCAAGCATGTAAAAAAACACACGAGGAACTTGACTTGACATTGGTGCGCATGCGCGCGACACAACAACACGGCAGCCATAATAGGCGCCTCATCAAACAGAGATAGATAAGAAAGGGAGGGGAGGGGAGGGAACGACACAAGGGGGGAGGAGAGAAAAAAAACTTCGTTATCAGAATACAGCTTATTTTTAAGCAGATTATGATTACAATGAAAAAAAATCTCTCAATAGCACAGAGCAACAATCAACCACAAAAAACCAAAAAGACCAAAAGTCAGAGAGAATCAGTGAATGGATGGGTGTAATTCAGTATTATGAATCAGTGTGTTCGTGTATGTTGAATGCAGGTGGGTGTTTATCAGTTACTGGAGGCAGCAAAATCTCTCCCAGCCGAGATGTTATGTCTTAGTGTCTGAAACTCGGAAGCATGTCCTTGAGGCACGGCAGATGGAAATTTCCTGAGCCAGTCACATGTCAATGAGAGTTCAGATGCAGTCCCAGTATGTTTATGAAAGAGAAGCACAATCTTCTGTTTTGTCTTAAACCAGGAGGAAAATAGACAACAGGGCGAATTCAAGGTCTGATAGACACAGATCACTCAGAGCATAGAATTTTACACCTCCAGCAATCCTGTGTTCATAATTTCCATACATAGGCTTTAAATCCATTCCTTGGAGGCACCAAAGACGACTCCAGATGTTTCCCTTCTAGAACATGGGTAAACATGTCCGGTAGGGTCCATCCCTCTACAATGCATGCAGGTGGTAATTTCCATGTTATCATTGCCGATAGTTAGTGCACTCCCCCGTCTAGTCGAATTGTTGAGAAGCAGCTATGCCGGGACCGCTTTTAATTAGCTCTTCCAGTTAATTTTTCGATACACCAGGAAAAACTCCAGAGCCAATCAGCAGAAAATCCTGTGATCCTAGCCAAACCAGGTAGATGTTTCCACATCCTCAGTCGAATCATGCAGACACATGCATTCCAATCCATGGGTCTCTCCATAGGGGCTCCCCCTGGCCCGAATTTATATAAAATGTTGTTAATCTTATTAAAGCCGCTCACCAAATCCATTCTTTTCGTTTGGTTCAAGATTCAGCCAGAAGACAGCGACGCAGACAAGACAGCAAGCTGGGATTCTCAGTTAGGGAGGGAAGGAGGGTAAAAGGGAGCAAAGAAAAAGGCGTCTGTTCTCTCTGAAGGGCAGAAGCGAAGGAGTTGTTACCGTTGTGGGCCCCTCCTCTCCGCAGCTAGACTCGTCGGGGTCCCCTCCTCTTGTTCACCCAGAATTGTTGGGGTCCCCCTTCCCTTGCCACTGGACACCAGGGTGCCCCATACCCCCCAGCCCTGCTTTTTTGCCCCTGAGCCTTCCGGTAGGGAAACCACCTCCTGGATCTTCCCTCTGGTCGTGGTGGCTGAAGAACTCAGGCCAGCCGCCTGATAGACTGAGCCGCTGGGTTGGGTGGCCCGTTTTCCCCGCCGGGTCATCCAATTCATTCCATCTGGTGGTCTGGTTGGTTTGGGACTTGGGCAGGCCACCAGACCGGTCTCACCTTGTCACCCACTGGGCCTAGGACTTTGGTCGGCCACCAGAACTCTTAAAGTCTTTGGTCTGGGAGGAGTCTTATTCTCTGTGTGGTGGGGGTCAATTCTGTCTTCTGTGGGGTTTGTGGGGGTTAATTCTGTGTTTTGTGGGGCTGGGGGGTATATTTTGTATATTTCTGTTGTGGGCCCTGAGCGGAATGTTTTTTGTTCCCTCCTGTCCTGTTTCCCCCTACCTCCCGCCCTGGGTTGATGGTTGTTGTTCCTGCTGGGACGGGGTGGGGGGGGGCAGGTTTTCTCTTTTTTCTTTTGATGGTACGTCGGGTGTTTACAATCCACTCCTTGAGAGGGGGGGCTCTGTCATGAACCAGGCCAGTTTGTCCTCCTGGCTTGGTTCCATGACTCCCCTTTGTGTCTCCTACTTTATCATTTTGTGTGGTCTTGTTTGCCTTTGTCAGGTCATGTGTTATTTTGCATCATTTCTGTTTTGTTGTGTTGTTTTGGGTTCTGGCTGACAGGCTGTCAGGCAGCATGTGGAAGTCTGCACTTGGTGTGGGCATTGCCTGTCAGTCTGCAAGCCAGACCACGCCCTCCATTTCTCTCTTGACACTCAGCTGTTCCCTGTCCTGTGATTACTGCCCAGCTCCCACGCTCAGGTGCTCTCAATCATTGGTTCATCTGTTTGTGTATTTAGTCAGTTCATGTTCTTTGTTTCATCGCTGGATTATTGTCTGTTTGCCACGTTACGCTGTGGTCTGCCCTTGTGTTTTTGCTCTCCCATGTTACGCCATGGTCTGCTTGCAACACGTTACGTCGTGTCAAATGTAAGTTTTCCTCTTTATATTTTTGTACATCTGCACAAGTCTTGGGACTTTATGTTAATAAATTTGTTTGTGGTGTAACCCTCCGTTTGAATCCGTCTCTCCTCCATGCACTGAGTAAAAGCGCACGGGGATTCACGACACTCATGATCGGCATGAGAAAAAGATCCATAATGGCGTCCGCTTTTTTTAACTTCCCGGCTTAGAAGAAAAGTGAAGAGAATTGGGTCTCCATGCTAACAAAGAGGCATTGGATGGAATGGATTGCAGCGGTCAGAAGGAAAGACATCAGCTTCGACAATATTCCAGCACACATGGTCATGTGTTCATGGCATTTTCATGAAGTTGTGATTTAATAAGCTTCCATTATTTATTTATCAGTAATGTTTCGAGCCACAGAACCCTCCTCAGAGTTTGATTTGACTCTGATCTACACCTGAGGATTATAATATATATCTGTAGCCTATTGTTTGACTTAGATGAACCTATTGTTCGCCTGATTGCTGGGGTCTTTCTGCAACTGTGGGGTTTCCCCCTACAGTTGAAAGTGCTATGAGATGACTGTTGTTGTGAAATGGCGCTATATAAATAAAGTTTAATTGAACTGAACTGAATTGAATTGAATAGATGACTGTTTTACTAAATGTTGTCCATTTTGTCATATTAAAGCATACTTGTCAAACGTGAGGATTTATTACTTACTATTTAGAAGTGCAGGAAGACGTCCCCTCTCCAGAGCAGCTGTCTTGAGCGTGTGCTTTAGCGGCACCTCAGCCATGGCTCTCTGTCATCTCTCAATAATGTGTAAAAACGCACAGGGTAAAATCAAATAATCTCCCCACATCATCTCTGCCATTCTAAATTTCTCTTGCTAATCTGGAGCATTTTTTTTTTTTTTTTTTTAATGGCAGCTTTTGGGTGCGCAAATTTTCTTCGGTTTTTCTGAAGTTGTGATTACTTGTTGCTTTTGTTTAGCATGGATTTAAAATCAGTTGGCGACTGAAATCCCTAGAATGTTTGGCATCATTAAATTAAGCAGCTTCTCCTCCTTCAGGTGATTATAAAAACGTCCGGGTCGAGGCAGTATTTCCTCTTTGTTTTCATCTTGTCCCACATCCCATTTAAATCCCTAAACAGGTTAAAAATCATTTCTAAACATTAACGTTTGTGCTAAAATACACTTTTGCTCTTGTTTTGTAAACATTGTGGTCTAAACTTTGACCAACATCAATGTCCTGATTTAGTATGTTTTAACAGTATGTACGGGTAATCATGCGGTTATTATTTCGATGTGCCAGCAGGAGCATCTGCCTTAATTAAATCACACTTAATTCAGCTTAATTAAATCACTTGATTAGTATTTCATGCCCAGTTATACTTATCAAGCATCATATGACAAATTTGTAGTGCTCCTTTGCTTCCTTATTTAGCTTTTGTGAATAAGGAATTTTAAATTTCTGTTTGCTTCGTTTCATTGCACGTATGTCTGTTCCCATTAGCAGTTAGGTAAACAAAGAAGCGTGGCAACGACAATAGCGATGACAGCCAAGAATGCAGCATGGCGTGACGTCAATGCCCATTCTCTATTGCCGATGCAACCTGTCAAATCATCAACTCGGTCACCAGCAGGTTGTAGACACAGCATCCAAGCAACAAAACCTGGGTCAACTCTGACATTAAGTCCCTGCTGAAGTAGAAGAAGAGGGTCTTTAGGTTGAGGAACAAGGAGGAGCTGAAGTCTGTGCAGAAGGACCTGAGGAGGAAGCTCAGAGGAAGAAGAAGAATTGGTCAGAGAGGCTGTTGGCACAGATTGGCAGCCATGTTTCCAACAGTCTGCTCCAGGGCAGCTGTGGCTACAGTTGTAGCTTACCACTATCAATGTCTGTCTGGAGTGAATGAATAATCGACTCACTGTAAGAGCTCTGAGATGCCACTTGACATGTAAAGTGCCATATAAATCTGTCCATCCATCCATCCATCCATCCAGCCATCCATCCATCCATCCATCCATCCATCCATCCATCCATCTTCTTCCGCTTAATTGTTTTTGGGCCTACCCCAGCATCTTTGGGCGAGAGGCAGGGTACACCCTGGACAGATCACCAGTCCATCGCAGGGCCAACACAGAGAGACAGACAACGATTCACTCTCGCAGCCATACCTAAAGACAATTTAGAATCCCCAGTTTTGATGCCAATTAACCTAACTTGCATTATTATTATTATTGTGTGTTTATATACTCATATATTTATTCCATCCAGCTACAATGCTCCGCACTGTGTGTCTATATATATATATTTATATTTATATGTACATATGTATACTTGCTGCTCTTTTTTTTCCCCTCTCTCTTGCCTTCTGATTGTTGCTGTGAGTGTTGCTATCCCTGTGCTGTTGCAATCCTGGAATTTCCCCATTGTGGGACTAATAAAGGCTTATCTTATCTTATCTTATCTTATTATTATTATTATCCATCCATCCATCCATCCATCCATCCAACCATCCATCCATCTTCTACCGCTTTTCCGGAGGTCCGGGTCATGGAGGCAGCAGTTCAAGCAGAGAAGCCCAGACTTCCCTCTCCCCAGCCACCTGCTCCAGCTCTTCAGAGAGGATACCAAGGTGTTCCCAGACCAGCTGGGAGGCATAGTCTCTCCAGCAAGTCCTGGGTCTGCCACGGGGTCTCCTTCCAGTGGGATGTGCCCGAGACACCTCAAGTGGGAGGCGTCCAGGAGGCATCCTGATCACATGCCCATACCACCTCAGCTGGCTCCTGTCAATGTGGAGGAGCAGCGGTTCTACTCTGAGCCTCTCCCGGATGACTGAGCCCCTTACCCTATCTCTGAGGGTGAGTCCAGAGATCCCATGAAGAAAGCTTACTTCATCCGCTTGTATCCGCAATCTCATTCTTTCGGTCATTACCCAAAGCTCGTGACCATAGGTGAGTGTAGGAATGTAGATTGGCTGGTAAATCAACAGCCTTGCCTTAGAGCTCAGCTCCCTCTTCACCACAACAGACCGGTACAACGTCCGCATCACTCCAGATGCTGCTCCGATCAATCTGTCAATGTCAATCTCTCGCTCCATTCTCCTCTCACTCGTGAATAAGATCCCAAGATACTTAAACTCCTCCACTTGGGGCATCAGCCTGTCCCCAACCCAGAGAGGACAATCCACCTTTTTCCGGCTGAGGACCATGGACTCGGACTTGGAGGTGCTGATTCTCATCCCAGCCACTTCACACTCAGCAGCAAACCGTCCCAGTAAGAACTGTAGGTCATTGCTGGATGAAGCCAGCAGGACAACATCATCTGCAAGCAACAGAGGAGAAATCCTGTGGTCACCAAGCATGACCCCCTCCGTTCCCTGGCTGCTCTTAGAAATCCTGTCCATAAAATTTATGAACAGGGTCAGTGACAAAGGGCAGCCCTGGTGCAGTCCAATACGAACCAAACTCTCACAACGGTCGTACAGAGACCGAATAGCTCGTAACAACAAGCCTGATACCCCATACTCCCGAAGCACCCCCACACACACACACAATAAACCACCAGGAACGCGGTCGAATGCCTTCTCCAAGTCCACAAAACACATGTAAACTGGTTGAGCAAACTCCCACGAACCCTCGAGGATTCTCAAAAGGGTAAAGAGCTGGTCTGATGTGCCACAGCCAGGACGAAAACCACACTGCTCCTCCTGAATCCGAGGTTTGACCAACGGCCGGACTCTCCTCTCCAGTACCTTGGCATAGACCTTCCCAGGGAGGCTGAGGAGTGTGATCCCTCTAAAATTGGAGCACACCCTCCGGTCCCCTTTTTTGAAGAAAGGAACCACCACCCCGGTTTGCCATGCCAAAGGCACTGCCCCTGACCTCCATGCAATGTTGCAAAGACATGTCAACCATGACAGCCCTACAACATCCAGGGCCTTGAGGTACTCAGGGCGAATGTCATCCACCCCCGGGGCCTTGCCACCAAAGAGATTTTTAACCACCTTGGCAACCTCAGCCCCTGTGAGAGGCGAGTCGTCCCCCTCGTCCACAAGCCCTGCTTCCTCTGTGGAATGTGTATCAGTGGGATTGAGGAGATCCTCAAAGTATTCCTTCTACCGCCCGATGATATCCCCAGTCGAAGTCAGCAGTGCCCCATCGGCACCATACACAGTGTGGACAGGGAGCTGCTTCCCCTCCTGAGCCGCCGGACAGTTTGCCAGAATCTCTTCAAGGCCGGCCGAAAGTCTTGTTCCATGGCCTCACTGAACTCCTCCCATACCCGAGTTTTTTCTTAAGCAACCACCCGAGCTGCACTCCGCTTGGCCTGCCGATACACCTCAGCTACTTCGGGAGTCCCAGAAGCCAACCAATCTTGATAGGATTCCTTCTTCAGCTTAATGTCCCCCCTCACCACTGATGTCCACACTTGGTTCGGGGGTTGCCACCACGAGATGCACCGACGACCTTGTGGCCACAGCTCTGGGTCGCCGCTTCAACAATGGAGGTGGAGAACATGGCCCATTCAGACTCCATGTCTCCAGACTCCCTCGGAATGTGGTTGAAGTTCTTCCGGAGGTTGGAGTTGAAGACCTCCCGGACAGGGGCCTCAGCCAGACGTTCCCAGCACACCCTCACTATACGTTTGGGTCTACCAGGTCTGAATGGCTTCCTCCCCTGCCATCGGATCCAACTCACCACCAGGTGGTGATCAGTTGACAGCTCTGCACCTCTCTTTACCCAAGTGTCCAAGACATATGGTCACAGGTCTGATGACACAATAACAAAATCGATCATCGACCTGCGACATAGAGTGTCCTGGTGCCAAGTGCACATATGGATACCCTATTACTTGAACATGGTGTTCATTATGGACAAACTGTGGTTAGCACAGAAGTCCAATAACTGAACACCACTCGGGTTCAAATTGGGCAGACCGTTCCTCCCAATCACCCCCCTTCCAGGTTTCACTGTCATTGCCCATATGCACATTGAAGTCCCCGGAGTTGGGAACTCCAGAGAAGGCCAAGCTCCAGCCCCTCTCCAGGAGACTGGTTCCGGAACTAGAGCTGTGTGTTGAGGTGAGACCGGCTATATCTAGCCGGTATCTCTCAACCTCATGCACCAGCTCAGGCTCCTTCCCCACCAGAGAGGTGACATTTCATGTCCCAAAAGCCAGTTTAGGAAGCTTGGGATCAGACCGCCAAGGTCTCTGCCTTTGACTGCCACCTGATCCACATAGCACCGGACTGCCATGATCCCTCCTGCAGGTGGTGAGCCCACTGGAGGGTGGACCCATGTAACTCCTTCGGGCTGAGCCCGGCCGGGTCCCATGGGTGGAAACCCGGCCACCAGACTTAAGCCATCGAGCCCCTCCCTCAGGCCTGGCTCCAGGGTGGGGCCCCGGTAATCCCATACCGGGCGGGGTACACTGAATCCTTGTTCTAGTATTTATCATGAGAGTCTGTTGGATTGTTCTTAGTCTGGCCCTTCACCCAGGACCAGTTTGTCTTGGGTGACCCTTCCAGAGGCAAATTTCCCCGGACAACATAGCTCCTGGGATCACTAGGGCACGCAAACCCCCCCACCAAGATAAGGTGACGATCCATAAGGGGATTATTATTATTATTATTATTATTATTATTATTATTACTATTATTATTATTATTATTATTATAAGAATAACTACAGGAAAAGAAGGAGGACAAGTTGCAGCAGAGTGACATCAATGATGTCTGGAGAGGCCTCAAAACCATCTCAAAGCACCAGGATACCTCCTCCTGGGCCACAGGGGGAAGGGAGTAGGTACTGTAAATGATCTGAACTCCTTTTTCAACAGGTTTGATCAGCCACCTCCCCCTCCCTCTGCCCTTCAACAGATACTGCTTCCACCTTAATCTACTACCCCGTCCTTTCACATCACCAAGCCCCCAGCCTACGCTGCCTGATGTTTCTCCCCTCACCCCCCCCCCCCAGGGCACACAGAACCCTTGCTCTAGTCTGTCTCTCAACAGATCTTTCTGACAAAAAAACAAAGTGTTTTCTCGAGAGATTTTCTGCACTGCGGCCTAAACATTTTTTTTTTTTTTGATTTTGTATTTTTTATTGATCCCCAGAGGGGAAATTGAGGGCATCCACCTGGATGGATGAAGCAGCCACGGTACGGCGCTATCCCTTAACCATTCACACACACATTCACACCTAGGGCCACTTTAGAGTCTCCAATTAACCTAACCTGCATGTTTTTGGCCTGTGGGAGGAAGCCAGAGAAATCCCGGAGTAAACCCAAGCAGATACGGGGAGAACATGCAAACTCCACACAGATCACTGTTGGTCAGGGGCTGGGATTGAACCAGGGATCCCATGGCCAAGGGTGAGATGTTGTGCTGGCACAGTGTTACCCACTGCGCCACCGCACCGTCAACACAGTGCTCAGCTCTCAAACATGAGAGCTAAACTTTATTTGTTATCAAATTTTTTCAGTGGTGTGGAATAGTCCCTACAGTTATATTATCATTATGAACACAATACAAATGATTGCATTCCAACATCTTGCAATGTGTCCCCAGCTCAATTACACAGAGGCACTGGAGATTTGAATGATTCTGATTACGGTTGAGGAGATGGAAGCAGATCAGGTAACAGCAACATGGGGAATAACAGCATTAGAAGTGATGACACTATTAGCAATGCAAACAGTGTTCTTTGAGATATAAGCCGAGGATGAAGAGAAATCAGGACACATTTAAAGATGCACTAAGTATAAGCTAATGAATAAACCGGTGACAGCTGATGTGCTCCGGTGCCCACCCACGGCTTCTCTCCTGTTTGTCCACACTAATCCCTCATCCTCCTGCATGTGTGAACAGATAGACATCAGGTCCCCGTCACTGATCAGTGCTCTGCTGATACAAAACAGATGTTTCACATGCAAACAGCACATTCCAGGGCTAAGGTATGAGTTTGATGCTGGATAAGCCCGGCCCGGCTGTTTCTGGGACAGTGGAGACAAAGAGCGATAAGGCAGGAGGTGGGAGTGGTTGGACTCCAGGCGGGGAGATGCTGGAGCACTGCCATCAGGAGAGAAGAAGGTGGTTGGTATAATGTTGACTAATGATGGAGGTGGAGTGGGAAGCAGATCACTGTCAATACTGCAAAGCATGAGATACAGTAGGAAGGTGCCAACAGTTCTATAAAAACAAGTACCAGCTTGTAGGTTGTTTGTTTAAAAAAAAGGCAACTTTTCTCTCACAGAAAAAGGAGATGAAGCTGTAACAGTGCATGAGATTAGTCATGTGAATGTGTTCAAAAGTTTTGGCCCATGTTTGTATGTTGCCAGTAAGGATGCACGATATTGGCATGCTATCAGTGTCAGCCAATAAAGCATTTAAAATTATCTATTGGCTATCGGCAAAGTTAATGCAGTATATGCAGTTGATAGAATATTACAGTAGATAGTCTCGACTGACACTTTGCTACTTTTCTCTTGACACCAGGGACTAGCATCATTACATCAGGCGAGCGTATCTCAACTAATGTGACTGGCCCCCACAAATTAACAAGGTTGCCTCCGCTACAGCATGCCAGCATGCTGTAGAGCTGTATTCCCTCAACCAAAGCTGTGTGTGGTTGTTATTTGTATTACTTTTGGTGGTTAAGTGTTGTTGGAAGTATTTCAAACATCTCCTATAGTAGAGAGGAACGACTGCACAATTGGGAGAATATGCCAAGTTCCCATAACGGCACAGACGTTTATGGAGACGGAGGCGACAATGTAAACAGAAACAAGTTAGTCAGTGGGTTTATCTCTGGGCTTCAAACAAACCAGTGCTGCTTAGCCTTTTCCCCGTAAATGCCTGGTCCCTTGGAAACAAGATTTAGAAACTAAAACTGGATATATAACCTGACCAACCATAGGAGAGAGCTCTGTAATGATGATCATCAAGCTGGTTACACCCCAAGATCATAGACACCATGGTTGAACTAGCGTGCTGCTAACTACACTGAAACGCAGGACAGAGGGATGTGCTAAGAGCTGTGGAAGGAGAATTTGTATATATGTGAATAAGGACTCGTTTACAAACTCTGTAGTCATCGATTAGAACTTCTCACTAGCCGTGGAAATGCTAGCAGTTTCTGTTTGCCACAGGAGCTTTCTGTTGCCGTGGTAACAGTGGTCCAGATCCTAATGCTAATTTAGCATTTGGCTATGTGCTAGCAGCCATTGATAAGCAGCAAACCCAGTTTTTACCATCATATTAAGTGTGCAACACAAGGAGATAACACACTTAGTGTCATAAAATGCCCTACCAGGGCAGGAAGACCCAAACGCCAGCTGTGAGTTCGCAACATTTAATAACAAAAAGCACAAAAATACAAAACAACACAACAACACAACACTTACGAAAATGGCGAGTAGGATGACGGGGCTCATGTCTGGAGGTAATTGGGAGAACACCCTGGAAGGAGCCAGGCTGTAGCGCACTGGAACGCCAGGGGAAAGAGAGCCAAGACGGAGTACACCAGTCCAAATCCACAGAAACATAAAGTAACACTGAGAAGGATGCTGCAGCGAGCTATCGACACAGCCGTCCTTAAATAAGGAAAGCAGGGAATAATAATAATGACAACCAGGTGTGGGTGGCATGAATGAGGATAATCAACACAAACCAAAGACAGGTGTGACAGCCCGCAAACAGAATTTTACACAGGAAAGCAAACAAGGTTTACTCAGTTGGCATCAAACTGGGGATTCTAAATTGTCCTTAGGTATGACTGTGAGAGTGAATGGCTGTCTGTCTCTCTGTGTTGGCAATGCTGTGGACTGGCGATCCATCCAGGGTGTACCCTGCCTCTCGCCCAAAGATGATGGGATAGGCTCCATCCCCCCATGACCCGAAAAGGATTAAGTGGAAGAAGATGGATGGATGGATGGATGAAAGCGTGAGCAGGGTACACTGCCCGTGCTCAGACACAGTGGACTGTGAGTATTATATTATAAAGGTATGAGATCAGATCATTTTAAATATTAAGCACACGTATTAGCCTGCAGTCATGCAAAGCACAATATTATGTTTCCGATGTCTTCACTATGAATGCAAATTGCCAATTAATCGATTAGCGATTGATTGATAAGTGGCAATTTTCCTGAGAACCTGAATTTCCCTTGGTACAATACGGTCTTTCTATCTTTAGTTAGTTAGTTAGTTAATTCCTTTCATGCCATGAAGGCGCATAGGGCGGCGCCCATCTCCGTTTCTCTGACCCTAGGCCACACAGCTACTGTAAGTAGTGAAAGCTACAGTGGGGCGTCAGTCCACTGGTAGCTCGGTGCGTAACTTTACTTTCCCCGTTCCATTATGCGGAGCACCACGCTAGAAGGCAGAAAGTACCATTTTTATATGGTCTTTGGTATGACCCGGCCAGGATTTGAACCCCTGCCTCCCAGGTGTGGGGCGGATGCTCTACCAACTGAGCCACCACTCCGGTCCTTTCTATCTTTAACATATAAAAATTCATTACTGTTTTAGATATACTGAATTAAACATGAACATCATATTCCTCAAAGATGTATTGCACCCATGGATCGTCACCTCATTGTGGTGGTGGGGTTTATGTGCCCTAGAGATCTCAGGAGCTATGTTGTCCAGGGCAATTTACCTCTGGTATGGTCACCCAAGACAAACTGGTCCTGGGTGAATGGCCAGACTAAGAACGATCCACCAGACTCTCATGATGAATGTTAGAACAAGGACTCAGTGTACCCCGCCCAGTATGGAGTTAACGGGGCTCCACCCTGGAGCCAGGCCTGGGGGAGGGTCTCGATGGCTAGCGCCTGGTGGCTGGGTTTCCACCCATGGGACCCAGCCGGGAGTTACATGGGTCCTCCGTCCAGTAGGCTCACCACCTTCACGAGGGACCATGGGGGTCTGGTGCTATCTAGATCAGGTGGTGGTCAAAGGCTGAGACTTTGGCGGTCTGATCCCAAACTTCCTAAACTGGCTTTTGGGGCTTGGACTGTCACCTTTCTGGTGGGGAAGGAGCCTGAGCTGGTACATGAGGTTGAGAGATACCAGCTAGATATAGTCGGCCTCACCTGAACTCACAGCTCTGGTTCCAGAACCAGTCTCCTAGAGAGAGGCTGGAGTTTGGCCTACTCTGGAGTTTCCCCAGGCAAGAGACAACGAGCAGGGGTGAGTATTCTTGTATCCCCCACCTTGCTGCTTTTATATTGGAGTTTTCCCTGGTGGATGAAAAGGTTGTTTCCCTGTGCCTTTGGGTTGGGAAACGGGTCCTGACCACCATTTGTGCATATACACCAAATGATGGTTCAGAGTACCCACCCTTTTTGGAGTCTCTGACTGGGGTGCTGGAGAATGCTCCTCTTGGAGACTCCATTGTCCTACTGGGGGACTTCAATGCGCAGGTGGGCAACAACAGTGAAACCTGGAGGGGGGTGATTGGGAGGAACAGCATGCCCGATCTGAACCCAAGTGGTGTTCAGTTATTGGATTTCTGTGCTAACCACAGTTTGTCCATAATGAACACCATGTTCAAGCATAAGGGTGTTGATATGTGCACCTGGCAGCAGGACACCCTAGGTCGCAGGTTGATGATCAATTTTGTTATCATGTCATCCGACCTGCGACTGTATGTCTTGGACACTCGGGAAAAGAGAAGTGCAGAGCTGTCAACTGATCACCACCTGGTGGTGAGTTGGATCCGATGGCAGGGGAGGATGCCATTCAGACCTGGTAGAACCAAACGTATTGTGAGGGTGCCCAGAGCTGAGGCCACAAGGTTGTCAGTGCATCTTGTAGTGGCAACCCCCGAACCAAGTGGTGGACACCAGTGGTGAGGGGGGCCATTGAGCTGAAGCAGGAGTCCTATCGGGCTTGGTTGGCTTGTAGGACTCCCAAAGAAGCTGAGGTGCACTGGAAGGCCAAGCGGAGTGCAGCTCAGATGGTTGCTGAAGAAAAAAACTGGGGTGTGGGAAGAGTTTGGTCAGGCCATGGAACAAGACTTTCGGTCAGCCTCGAAGAGATTCTGGCAAACTGTCCGGCAGCTCAGAAGGGCAAAGCAGCTCCCTGTCCACACTGTGTATGGTGCGGATGGGGCTCTGCTGACTTTGACTGGGGATATCATCGGAAGGTGGAAGGAATACTTTGAGGATCTCCTCAATCGCACTGACATGTCTTCCACAGAGGAAGCAGGGCTTGTGGACTCGGGGGATGACTCGCCCATCACAGGGGCTGAGGTCACAAAAGTGGTTAAAAAACTCTTTGGTGGCAAGGCCCCAGGAGCGGACGAGATTCGCCTTGAGTACCTCAAGGCCAAGGATGTTGTAGGGCTGTCATGGTTCACATGCCTCTGCAACAATGCGTGGAGGTTGGGGATAGTGCCTTTGAAATGGAAAACTGCAGTGGTGGTTCCTCTCTTCAAGAAGGGGGACCGGAGGGTGTGCTCCAACTTTAGAGGGATCACACTCCTCAGCCTGCCTGGGAAGGTCTATGCCAAGGCACTGGAGAGGAGAGTCCGGCCGTTGGTCAAACTTTGGATTCAGGAGGAGTAATATGGTTTTCAGCCTGGCGGCGGCACATCAGACCAGCTCTTTACACTCTCGGGAATCCTCAAGGGTTCGTGGGAGTGTGCTCAACTGGTTTACATGTGTTTTGTGGACTTGGAGAAGGCATTTGACTGCATCCTTCATGGTTTTTTTGTGGGGGGTGCTTCGGGAGTATGGGGTATTGAGCCTGTTGTTACGAGCTATCCAGTCTCTATACAACTGTTGTGACAGTTTGGTTCATATTGCCAACACTCTGTCGGACTCATTCCCAGTGAGAGTTGGACTCCGCCAGGGCTGCCCTTTGTCACTGATCTGGTCATGATTTTTATGGACAGAATTTCTAGGCTCTGCCAGGGTGTCATATTTGATGACCACAGCATCTCTCCTCTGTTGTTTGCAGATGTTGTCCTGCTAGCTTCTCCAGCAATGACCTACTTAGGTCTTAGGTCTTACTGGGATGGTTTGCTGCTGAGTGTGAAGTGGCTGGGATGACAATCAGAACCTCCCAGTCCGAGTACATGGTCCTCAACCAGAAAAAGGTGGATTGTCCTCCCCGGGTTGGGGACAAGCTCCTGCCCCAAGTGGAGGAGTTTAAGTTTCTCGGGGTCTTATTCATGAGTGAGGGGATAACGGAGACAAGAGTCTGACAGATGGATCGGAGCAGAATCTGCAGTGATTCGGATGTTGTACCGGTCTGTTGTGGTGAAGAGGAAACTAAGATTTAAGGCAAAGTTCTAGATTTACCTATCAAGTGGCTGAAATGAGCTTTCTTCATAGTATTGCTGGACTCACCCTTAGAGATAGGATGAGGAGCTCAGTCATCCGGGAGAGGCTCAGAGTAGAACCGCTGCTCCTCCATATAGAAAGCAGCCAGTTGAGGTGGTATGGCCATCTGATCAGGATGTCTCCTGGACGCCTCCCACTTGAGGTGTTTTGGGCACATCTTACTGGGAAGAGACCCCGGGGCAGACCCAGGACTCACTGGAGAGACTAAGTCTCCCATCTGGTCTGGGAATGCCTTGGTGTCCTCTCTGATGAGCTGGAGCAGGTGGCTGGGAAGAGGGAAGTCTGGGCTTCTCTGCTTGAACAGCTGCCTCCGCGACTGGGACCTCTGGAAAAGTGATCGAGGATCAATGGTTGGATGGAATTATTGTACCATTTGCATTTTTTTTAAATACAGTGGCATTTTTTGTAGTTTAACAAAGTTTGGACTGTATAGTGTGTACCGAAGTGGCGGCTTAGAGGTACAGTATCCGCCCCACAACTCCCAGCTATGGGTTCAAGGCCGGGTCATAACAAAGGCCATATAAAAATGGTACTTTCCACCTTCTAGCTTGGTGCTCAGCATAATAGAATGAGGAAAGGAAAGTTAATGCACAGGGCTACCTGAGGACTGACTCCCCACTGTAGTTTTCACTACTTACAGTGGCTGTGTGGCCTAGGGTCAGAGAAATGGAGATATGGAGATAGGTGCCTCCCCTATACACCACATGGTGTCCCACATGATGTTGAATGGAATTAACAGTGTGTACTACTGTATGTGCTGGTACATCACTTCATCACTCTATCACTCTATAAAAGTAAGAAATCTCTGTATGTCTGTCTGTGTGTGGGTCACGTTTCATAGGACATCATAGGACGGCCTTTGATCTCTGCCTGGACATCATAGGATACTCTATGATCTCAGGCATCATTGGACGACAAATGTGTCTTTATGATGTCACATAGACTACAGAGATCACAGGATGATTTGTCTTTATGATGTCACAGATTTTATCTCCCCCTCTCCCTCTCTGTTCTCCCTCTCCCTCTGCCCCCCCCTCTCTCTCTCTCTCTGAGTGGGCATGGTCATGAGTGTGAGCTGGGAGCGTGTGACAACGTGAGTTGTCTCAAACTTTTTCTATCTTTTAGTGTTTAAGGGTTTTTTTGTTAAATAATCTTAAGTTTCGTTGTTTTCTGTAGCTGGAGTGGGGTAGGTGTTCTGGGAGGGGGGTTTCTGCTGCCAGCTTTGCTGGTCAGCATGGTTTTGGAGCGAGGCTCCGGGTTCAAGAAGCTGACATGCCAGCATCCTGTCAAATTGGCTCCGGCTGTCGGCTGCTCAGTGGAAGAATGTAATCTGGCTGTGGGGGAGTTGGTCGGCTATGAAAGCGTCAAGTCTGCTTCTAGAATGAATAATGCCATGGTAATCTTCCTGGACAGTGTTGAAAAAGTTAATCTGGTAGTAGAGAGCGGAGTAGTAATTAAAGATATACTGGTTCCTGTTCTGTCTCTGGTAAATCCCGCAAAAAGAATCACAATGTCAAATGTCCCACCGTTTTTAAAGAATGAGCTGTTGGAGAAGGAGCTATCGAGATATTGGCAGCTTTTGTCCCCATTAAACACATCCCTCTCTGTTGTAAGTCCCCGCATTTAAAGCATGTCATGTCTTTTAGACGACAGCTGCTCATGATTTTAAAGAACAGCGAGGAAAGCCTCAACATCATATTTAAGTGCCGGATTGACTGCTTTGATTATACCATCCATGACACCTGTGATAATATGAAGTATTTTAGCTGCGGAATGGAGGGGCATTTGATTCGATCATGCCCTCAGGGAGTGGGGGGTGATCACCAGGGGGAGGCTGCTGGTGCGGCCTCGCCGTCGGGCGCCGCGGCTGCAGGGCCATCCGGCGACGGGGTGGCTTTGCTGTCCTCCGAGGCTGCTGGCGCGGCCATGCCATCGGGCGCTTCAGCCGAGGCCGTGGGGCTGTTCGGTGGTGGGGCGGCTTTGCCGCCCGCAGCCAACCTGTCAGTCATAAATGGAACAACAACAAAAGTTAAAGTACATCGCAGGGCTAATGCACAGACCAACATTGTGGACCTGAACCTGAACCTGAACCTGAACAGGGGTGAGATTACCGAGAAGGATCACGCTCAGGATCAGACAGATGAGCCAAATGAGACACAGGTAGATGGTGGGGCTATAAAGATGAATATAAAACCACAGCACAGGGTGACTGAAAAACAAGAAGAGACAGCTACCAGGGTGGCTGAGTCTGTGTTGGAGGATGAGGATGATATTGAGATAGATGAAGACTTATCTAAAGTTTTAGTCAAACGGAAGAATTTGGAAAACAAACAGCAGAGGAGTAAAGTAAAAAGGGTTGTCAGAGAAAGTTCTGAGGTTTCTCTATCGCAACCAGATTCTTATGCTGGATCTGAGATAGAGAGTGATGGTGAAATGATGTGGCCAGTGGAGGTGGGTACCCCTTCACAAAAATACAGAAACTTTTGCAGGACACTAAGGGATCCAAAGGATGGTTAAAGTTGAAAACCTTTTCCCTGACCTAAAACATTTTGTTGACTCTGCTCAGGTTTACATAAAAAAATAGGGGAAAGCTTGAGCAGAAAAGCTTCACTGATCAGGAGGAGAGTTTTAAAAAATGCCTTTATTGCACAATTCAAAAAATGTAAGAGCACCAATATCATTCCACCAAGTGTCTCACATTGGAAAAGTGCAAACATAAGTCACCCCCCCCCACACACACACATCTACAGACTAAAAAAGCTTGTACTAAAAGTTAAGAACCAAATTGCCCAGGATGATTAGTTTTTTATTGTTCATTCTTTTTTTTTGTTGTTGTATTGGTGTTGCCCTCTTATACACGTGTAGTTTCAATTTTGGCACACTCAATATCAATGGAGCAAGAGAAATGTCCAAGCAAGCGTGTGTTTTTACTCTTGCAGAATGTAAGAAAATTAATGTTCTGTTTGTTCAGGAAACTCATAGTTCTGAAGACAATGCTGCTGACTGGAGTAGGGAATTTCAAGTGGAAGTTATCCTCAGTCA
This sequence comes from Pholidichthys leucotaenia, assembly GCA_020510985.1. NCBI lineage: Eukaryota > Metazoa > Chordata > Actinopteri > Cichliformes > Pholidichthyidae > Pholidichthys > Pholidichthys leucotaenia. Next base: position 213,355,146 of record CM035836.1, read on the forward strand.
CAAAAATAGCAGCAGTGGTGGAGTGGGTATTTTATTTTCTCGAGATTTTATTCCACTTTCTTATGACATTGATGAGATAATTGCAGGCCACATTTTAAAAGTTCAAGCTGTTTGAGAATGTGACAGTTGTTTTTATAAATGTGTATACTCCAACCGTAGGCACAGAAAGACTGGCCTTTTTAAACATTTTAAATGTCGTCGGCCTCCGTCGGTCTATGATGACTATGGAAGATAATCCTAAACGTCCACTCTGCTGGAACAGCACCACCCGTGGCTGAACAGGCCGATGCGCACCGGTGTTCTACCTTCCAGCGTTGGGCGTTGGTAGGATTCAAGCCTGGGCAGGAAGATGTGGAGGACAAGATGTTACCCATGCAGCATGTCCCCCCTCTCCACGTCATTGATGAATCCAAAGGAACAGCAGGTCTGCTATAGTTTGGCACCAGCGCCGTCGCAGGAGCTGCCAGAATGATGTTGAGCACAACAGAGAGCTGCCTTAGGGGCTCCGACTCCGGATTTTTCCTCAGGGTTGACTCCCAAAGCCTTTCCCGTGACCAGGTGTGCCGCAAGGCAGCGGAGGTTTGAAATCAGGGTTTACCTTCCCCTAGATGGGCTACCTTCCCAGGTTGACAAGCCGCCATCTACCCGAAGCATCTGGTTTTAAGGCGCCAGAGATCCACCCTCGCCCCTTCTCCTATTAGTAAAAGCAGTTCCGCCGGGCTTAGAGACTAAACCACACGGGCAGGCTAGGAGCTGGACTTAGTTGTCAGAGGCTTTTCGAGACGCACGCCGTAAGGAGCATTTTATGAGCACTGGGAGCTTAACCCCAGTACCGCTCCTGGCTATGACAACCTTTTTTGGAGAACATTTTAAATGACACGATCAAAAATTGCAGTAATGATGACTTTTTATTTGTGGGAGGTGATTTTAATTACAGAAAATCCTTTCATGGACAGGAATCACCCAGAACCACATGCTGCATCCAAGGGAAGTCTAAAGGGTCTTATAGAAGCTCATGATCTGTGTGATGTGTGGAGAAATTTTCATGGTAAGGCTAGACAGTACACGTGCAGCCATAGCAAGGACAATATTCTGTCCTTAGCTTAGACTAGATAGAATTTACAGTTTAAAGCACCATTTTAGCATTTTTAAAAGTGCTTATATAGTCCCTGTTGGTTTACAGATCACTCTCTCTGGTTCAGTGTTGTGTTTTTATCAAGATTATAAAGTTCAGTAGTGCACACTGGCATTTTAACACATCACTTTTATCGGATAATAGTTTTAAAACTGCTTTTATGTTTTTTTTGGAGTAATTTTAAATTAACAAAATCAAATTTTAGTTCTTTGCAGCAGTGGCGGAATGTAGGGAAGAGTCAAATAAAGATTCTGTGCCTACAGTATACTCGCAATGTCTCTGGAGACTTGACCAGGTCTGTCAGGGACCTGTAGAGAGAAGTAGTGGAGCTGCAGTCTTTGGCAGGCTCCACAGGAGAAAGAGGACATTTTGAGGCTCTCAATAGCAAAAAGTCTGTTTTAACTGACTTACTGGGCGTGGCCACTAGGGGCGCTGTGGTACACAGTAGGTTCCAGAACATTGCACTAATGGACGCTCCATCTCATTTTTTCTTTGCTTTGGAGAGGAAGAATGGTCAGAGGAGGATGATCCACTCTCTCAGCTCCCTAGACGAGCGGCTACCATGAGTCTGCAGAGATCCGTCACTTTGCAGCTGCTTTCTATAAAGATCTCTTTAACCCCTTGCACTCCGGTCAATTCCCCTAAAAACGCCAAAAAATAACGTGCCCAAAGTAAATCGAAAGCTGTTCTTCAACCCTTTGCAGCATCTTCATGGGGTTGGTCTCATTTACTTTGAAATTTTTGGCAAAACAGTCACAATCTCTCTAAGTGCTCCGGCCATTGAGTTACAGTTATCTAAACATACTGAACTTGAAGAAAATAAATTTGGCCTGGGTGTTTTTTTGGATACAAATGCTTGCAAATAACACACAGCTTCAGATCCGGGCTGGAAAATGCAACAGAAATGTAGAACCAAGTGTTATCCAGCGGAGGTCCAAATTTTGTAACAATACCACAAAAAATGAATATACTGTATTACACAGCTTTTTCCTCAGGTAGTTCCCAGGCGTTTTTGAACTGTGCCAAATTGTGCCAAATGGCACAGTTTGGAAAAATGTCTGTAACTTTTGAATGATTCAATATAGAAGCTTCATCTTGGGCTCTAATGAAAGGTGACACTCAGGGCTGTGTGTGTGCGTGTGTGTGTGTGGGGGGGGGGGGTTGTCCTCCCCCTTGCTACAGAGGACGGACATCGGCCATCGCTACATGACGGAATAGACTCATGTGGCGATGTGGCGACAGCGGCGCAGTCACCGTGGCTTCCCCCCCCTCGCTACAGAAGAGTAGCGGGGTGGGGGCGGCGTTCATGGTCTGGACGCGGCACACGACCCGTGTACTGCGGCGCACGAACTTCAGACTTTGTGCGCCGCACAGTTGTAATTTACCGATCGGTCAAAAGTCACTTTTGATTACAATTTTCAGGGATAAAGAATAATTTAGCTTATAACACTTACCTCTTCACAGCAGTGTCTTGGCGAACTTCTCTTCCTCATTGTCAGATGAACGCGACGCTGGTCTCGCGACCCGATCAAAACATAATTCCATTATTGCAGTTTTGTGCTTCCATGATTGCGGTTTTTGGCGAATGATTTTTCAAAACAAATAACAGTAGTAATTAAAAATAGACTGGCGAATGCATGTGTGTCACTCAGCCTTCGTCGTCGGCCTCCGTCGGTCTATGATGACCATGGAAGACAATCCTAACGTCTACTCTGCTGGGACAAAAACAAAAAAAGCACCGCCTGTGCCCGAACATGCCGATGCGCGAATGGCAGTCGCTGTCACACAGGTTGCACTTGTGGGTGGTCTCCGTGCTGCTGGGTCTGTGGGGTTCTTCCTGCGGGTCCTTTTTTTCATCTGCTACAGCAGTCAGTCTCACTTCACCCAGCCTTACACAAAAAAGCTTGCAAACTTCTGTGCTTCAATTGGTTCGCTGCATTCACAGCGTTGGTAGGCGGGTCCTTCTTGCTAGGTTTTCAGTCATTGGTTCTTCAAGGTTTCAGAAACCCAATTCAAGGCTCTTATTAGTCGAATGAGAGGTCAATCATATCTGATCTGTTCGCGGCTGTGTCTGTAGTGGAAGAACTTTTTTTTTTTCAGTGCGCGCTTTAAGGCAGCGTACGAGAGTGCCCTCGTGCGCTCTGGGACGCAGAGAGTTGCCCGCCCACGGTACAACGGAGTGCAAGAGGTTAAGAAAGAGTTTGTTGAGAAACTGCATGTGCTGAGTCATTTTTTGACAGACTTGCCGAAGGTGATGGCTAGTATGAATGCAGAGCTGGAGAGCGAGATCACTCTGCAAGAACTAGCAGTAGCTGTCCAGTGTCTTCAGTGTGGAAAAGCCCCAGGGATAGATGGTCTACCATCGGAGTTCTACAAGACGTTTTGGTCTGAGATCTGTGAAGACTTGCTGGAAGTACTGTCCGACAGTCTGCGGAAGGATCACCTGCCCCTAAGTTGTAGGAGAGCAGTCCTCACCCTCCTTCCCAAGAAAGGTGACTTGAAAGACATTAAAAACTGGCGTCCAGTGGCCCTCCTCTGTACTGACTACAAAATTTTCTCCAAAGTGTTGGCTAACAGACTGAAGAAGGTGATGGAGCAGGTCATACATGTAGACCAGACCGACTGTGTACCTGGTAGGTTGGTTACAGACAATATTTTTTTTTTTAATTTGTGATGTTTTGGACCTCTCCAGCTCATTGGTCAAGGAACTTGGTCTCATTTCAATAGACCAAGAAAAGGCTTTTAACCAAGTTGAACATCCATACCTTTGGCAGACACTAGAAGCCTTTGGTTTCAGCTCAGGGTTCATCGCCAAGATCCAGGCCTTGTATAGAGACATTGAGAGTATTCTTAAGATTAATGGTGGTTTGAGTGCTCCTTTCAAAGTTGAGAGGGGTGTCCGACATGGCTGCCCCCTCTCAGGTGTGCTGTACTCTCTTGCCATCGAGCCCCTCCTTTCTAAACTAAGGCAAGGCCTCAATGGTTTTAAAGTCCCCAACTCTGACTCTGTTTTTTAAGTGTCTGCATATGCTGCTGATGTTGTTGTTTTTACAAGAAATCAAAATGATGTAGACTATCTTTCAAGAACTGTTAATTTTTTTGGTGAATGCTCCTCAGCGAGAGTGGATTGGGGTAAGAGTGAAGATGTAATGATGGGAGGTAGGCTACAAAAAATTGCCCTACCTGGTGACCTTTTGTGGACACAAGATGGTTTTAAATATCTTAGTGTGTTTTTAGGAAATCAGACATTTACTGGGAAAAATTGGGAGTGTTTTTTGGAAAAAGTTGAAGGAAGATTAAAGAAATGGAAATGGATTTTGCCAAACTTGTCCTTCAGAGGTTGTGTTTTAATCATTAACAACTTGATTGCTTCAATGCTGTGGCATCGACTGTCTTGTTTGGACCCTCCAACCAATTTGCTAGCCAGAATACAATCTGTAATTGTGGACTTTTTCTGGGACCATCTTCACTGGATTCCACAGAGCATCCTGTTTTTACCTAGGGAAGAAGGTGGTCAAGGACTCATCCATCTGGCCAGCAGGGGGGCCGGGCCGTCTTTCGCCTGCAGTTCATTCAGCGACTGCTGAGTGGCCCTCTCGACCTTGTGTGGAGACCTGTTGCCAGAGCTGTCCTGGCTCACTGTGGGGGGCTGGGACTAGAGGAGTCATTGTTTTTAATGGACTTAAAGAACCAAAAACTCCCAGAGCTTCCTCAGTTTTATCAAAGTGCTTTTAAAATCTGGAGACTTTCTAAAAAGAACTCTTCCCAGGCTTCCTTGTCACTTTTTTGGCTTTTAAAGGAATCACTTGTGTTTGGGACCCGTTTTGATGTGGACAATGTTTTAGGACCTTCTGTTTTTAAAAAAAAGTTCCTTTCTGCAAAGGTTACAACGCTGGGACACTTGGTGAACCTATGTGGTCCTAACCTGGACAATGCTGTTTCCCTGTGCTCGGCTCTTGGTGTTTCTTCAGTCAGAGTTATAATAAACTTGCTGAAATATTGGAGAGACTGCCTCTCCGCAGAAGAACACTCTGCTATTGTTTTACACTCCAAAAATTCTGTGCGAACTGCTGATGAGCCTTTTCCTTTTAGTGTTTTATCTCCTGATTTTAAAGATGGCACTGGTGTGTTTTTAAACTCTGAACACATTAACATTTGTGACTCTTCTGGTAAAAAAAAATGTACGGACTCTTGGTGAAAGTTCTAAATATGAATAAATGAAAAGGTCGAGCTGATACAACATGGAGGAAAAACTTGAGTTTGGGTTCAGAGGTGAGACCTGCCTGGAGAGCACTCTATAAACCACCATTAACTAAGAAGGTTGGAGACCTGCAATGGCGAGTTTTACATGGTGCTGTGGCTGTAAATGCTTTTATCTCTATTTTAAACCCAAATGTTGTTGAGGTTTGTCCATTTTGTCCTCAGAACGAGACTGTGTTCCATTGTTTTCTGGACTGTAACAGACTGCAATTGTTTGTTTTTTGGGGGAAGCCGTTTTATCTGTTTGGAGAAGTCTTTTCCCTGCAGATTTTTATCTTGGGTTTTCCACATAGACAGAGAAGCAAGAAAAAAGTGAACTTTTAAATTTCATCCTGGGTCAGGCTAAAATGGCTATTTATGCTAGTAGGAAAAGAAAAATTGAACAAATGCTGATTGTAACGTAAAAGACATGCTGGTAAGCATGATCAAGACTCGAATAATGATTGATTACAATTACTATCATCTGATGCAAAATGTTGGAACTTTTGAGGCTATGTGGTGCTTTAAGCACATCCTGTGTTGTGTTAAGGAGGGGAAAATTAACTATAGTGTGGTTCTGATGTAAGAAGCAAGTTTTTGTTTTAAGTTTTCTTGGTTTAGTTGCTTGTGTCTGATTTCTTGTCAGTGAATTAATTTCTTCTTCTTCTCTCGGTTACTGCCGGATAGCAAACAACTGAAAGGTGCATACTTCCACCTACTGTACAAGAGTGTGTAACATTATGTCATCTGGCCTGCATGGGTTTCTACGGGCATGCACGGGTATGCACTAATCTCAGTAAATTACAAATGTTGTGATGGCACTGTGTGGGGGTTCTCCACCCAGAGTCGGAAGCTGATGGAACAAAAGGACTGAAGGAGGAAGTGGCTCCGGGGGTCTCAGAAGTATCAGAAAGGACTACCCGCCCCCCGGGGAGTCCGGAGATGCAGGAGTCGAGAGACGAAGAAAGGGTGTTATTATGTTAATGTGCCACCCATGTCTTTGTGCACTGAAGGTATTGTGTTTTGACTCTCTGGGTGCCATTGTGCAGAAATAAAGGTTATAAAAAGGAGGCGCAGAGAGATCCAGACAGAGTATTTCCTGTACTTGATGTTGGAAGAAGAATAAAGTTCATGTGTCATCAGCTCGCTGCCTCGTCTGCTTTCTTCTTCCACACTGGTGACCCCAAGACGTGCCATGGAGAGCCAGCCAAACACCGCCCTGGAGACTACCCAGAGGGAGAACACCAGTGCCGCGTGCACTGTCACAGTCAAGCTCCCAGACTTCTGGCTTTGCAGCCCAACCACGTGGTTTTTGCATATAGTAGCCCAGTTCGCAAACCGCAGGATCAAAATGGATGACACGAAATATTACCATGTGGTCGCTACACTGGATGTGCGCGCCACGCAACAGGTAATTAGCCTGCTCCAGGAGCTGCCGGTCCAAGGGAAATATGAAGCGCTCAAGAGGATGCTATTCTGGCGTTATACCCTGTCTGACAGTGAGAGGGCAGAGAGACTCCTAACATGTTCAGAGTTAGGTGACAGATCAGCCATGGAGTTTATGGAGAGCATGTTGGTGCTGAGGGGGAAGAACGACGAATCCTTCCTGTTCGCCCACCTGTTCCTCAGGAACCTACCTGCTACAGCGAGCGCGATCCTGGCCAACTCACCGTGGCTGGTGACCAAGGACTACCACACCCTGGCGCAGGAAGCAGACCGCATCATTTTAGCAACCAGAGCTCTCAGCATGCATGCAGCAGCACCGGCATCCATGAGGGACCCCAGCGAGGTCGAGGAGCCGTTAATGGTAGCCAGGACGGACGCCAAGAGACACAGGACCGGGGCGATCTGTTTCTATCATCACCATTTCGGCTCAGATGCCCAACACTGTCTGCCGCTGTGCCAATTCAAGAAGCTGGGAGCACGGTACGGCCAGTAGTCGGTAGCAGCTGCGACCAATGGCGACAGGAACAAGCTGTTTTTTGTCACAGACACACATTTGGGGAGACGTTTCTTGGTGGACTCCGGCTCTCAGAAGAGCCTTATCCTGCCGGTCAGCACGGACAGGTCGGCAGGAGGCAGCGGTCCCGAGCTTACGACCACCAACGGGTCAACCATCAGGACATTTGGTGAACAAACACTGATGGTATAAGATAAGATAAGCCTTTATTAGTCCCACAATGGGGAAATTCTAGGATTGCAACAGCACAGGGATAGCAACACTCAGAGCAACAATCAAGAAGACAAGAAAAACAAGAGCAGCAAATATACAGTACATATGTACATATAAATATATAAATATATAAACACACAGTGCGGAGCATTGTAGCTAGATGGAATAAATATATAAATATATATACACACAGTGCGGAGCATTGTAGCTAGATGGAATAAACAGCATAACCGTCTACTTAGTTATCCTACATAGTATGAATATGTACCCATACATATTGTCACCCTCCGTAGCGACCGATATTGTCCTAGTTGTATACTGGAGGGGACCATTGTGTAAGTCTGTTGCGTCTTTTGCATTCAATACTATTAGGTCATCACGTTTTTTTGCTATCTCTGCGAGCAGCCCTGCTTAGGTTATACAGTCTGACAGCTGTAGGTAGGAAGGACCTGCGAAACCTCTCGGTTGCGCACCTAGGATGTTGTAGTCTGCTGCTAAATGAGCTCCTCAGTGCATTCAGTATGTCCTGCATTGTTACGTGTGGCCCTCGCGAGCCACACAGAGAGAGCCGAGGGCGAGCCAGTGAGTTGTGATGTTTTATTATAATAAGGGACAGGGGATAAGGGACACGGCCTCGTAGACCAAAAGCACAGATACTCATACAGGGTAACACTCACAAGTAATACAGCAAAGGAGTAGAGAGCTGGCACCAGGCATAGGGGTTCCAAGGCACAAATACTCACAGCGGGTAACACTCACAAGAATGCAGCAAGACGAGTAGAGAGCTGGCACCGGGCATAGGGGTTCCAGCCTATACAGTGCTTAAGTCGCAGCCCCGAATGATTGGAGCTGCTCCTTTTTATCCTCATTAGCAGCGCCTCAGCTGATGAGGATTAATTGGGCCCCCAGCCGTCCCATAACACTGACAGCTGGGAGCCTGCTGAGACACTGTCAAATGAGAGAACAGAGATAGGGAGGGATATGGTCTGAGCGCCGGACGACACGGCGTCTCATCCCATGGTGACAGAGCGTCCCCCTCACGGTCGGGCTCCGAACGGCCCGAAACATCCGAGCCCCCCCCCCCCCCCCCCCACCTAGGGTGGGTGGAAGGGAGGCAGGACCGGAGGGAGAGAAGCAGAGAGAGAGAAAAAAAAAGACAAATCGACCATGACCAATACAGAGTACCAGGGCAGAGAAAAAAAAAAAAAACCCAAACACAATACTCCATATCCCACAAAAAATAATTAGACCAGGGCACAAATGAGGAAAATACTGAGCATGGTTACAGGTAAAACACACTACTCAATAGCACACAAATGATGTTTAGATCAGGGCAGTGAAAAAAAAACCCACCATGAAGGTGACAGGAACAAATGAGGCAATTACAGAGTACGGTAGAAAGGGAAACAAAACACATTACTCCATAACGCACAAACAAGGCTAGGAACAGGACAAGAATGAAGAAAATGCTGAGTACTGTTAATAGAAAACACAATACACAGCGCTACATACATAGATCCACCTAGAGGACAAAAAACTGCACCCAAGTGACCTTAATATTAACTGAACATAAGCGACACCCGAGGAAGACGGCAGGCAGAGTCCAATAAAGCCGGGACTGTTCCGGTGGTCTCCCTGCCCATTGTCCAGCCGGGGAACTGGGGAAAAGGGAATGTTCGGGCGGCCTACCCCAGACTCCGGTCCCAAGAAACAAGTCCTCCGGTGGCCGTACCAGGCCACCCAGAAGCAAACACAGTTCATCGGGGGGTCTGACTGGATCGCCGAACCGAAAGTCTCGCGGGTTGGGCGGCCACACAAGCGAGCCGAACGGGCACGATAGGCCCTCCGGCGGCCGACCCGCATCGCTCAACCACCAGGACCGTTGGGACGGGCGAGAGGTCAAAACTGACCCCGGTGGAAGAGGCTCGGGGGAGAGCCGATGACGAGGTGGACGAACGTCAGACCGCAGGGAAACAGCCACCCCCTCACCAGACCTGGACAACACTGGTTCAGAACCCACGTCGGACCCCGATTGGGCCTCAGGCGAACCCACGTCGGACCCCGATTGGGCCTCGGGCAAACCCACGTCGGACGCTGCTGGAGCAGAACCCACAACGGACCCCGACTGGGTCGGCACCACACCAGAACCGACTTCCGACGTCAAACCTGGATCTTCCAGCACCACGAGAGATGGCAACTCCTCGCCGGCGACCCTGGAAGAAGGCTCAGGAGAGAAAACAGAACCGGGATCAGGATCACTGGCAGCGCCAGAACCCGGTGAGATGAACTCGGACGCAGCGGATGGCTGCACCCGGCTCATCTCCCCTAGAGACAGGCTAAAGTGCTCAAAGATATGAAGGAGAAAGAGAAAGTAGAGCACTCACCTGATCTCGGGTTCTGACGCCATCCAGTACTGCGAAGATCCAGGATCCGGCATCAGGAGGTCGTCATCAGGCTCCCACTCAGCTGCGTCGGGCCCCGCAGCCGGCATGATGGACAGCGCAGCTTGGGATTCCTCCTGCACCGGTAACCACGCCGACGGTCCACACGGCGTGATGGCAGGAGAACCCCGTCCTGCTGGACCAAACCGCTCCTCCGTGGAGACCCGGGGACGCTTGGTCATCGGCGCGGACTCCACGTAGCAGTCAGACTTCCTCCTCCGTCCACAACGTAGCTGCGGGACCAGAACCGCAGGCCCCCTCCTCATCCCACGATGTTGACCCGGCGCCGGGGACCGCTCAGCGGAGGGAGACACAGAGGGTGCAGGATTAATGACACAGGTTACAGCAGGTGGTGGTAGTTCTGGGAGCTGCGGACCCCGAACTCCACCTCCAGGAGTATGACAGAGCAAATCACTAAGTTGATGTGAACAAACTGGGACTTGCCTATCTCCTGGAGGCTGGATGGTGCCGGCTGCAGTGGATGTTGCTTCTCCCTCTCCCCGCTGGGCGGTAACGGAGGACCCCCTGGGAGGACGTCTGGGAGTCGCTCGTGTTGTCTCCAGGAGAGGGCTCGCCAGGCCGGGATTCCAGGCGCACACAGCAGTCAGGGAGCGCGTCGAGGAGGAGGGGGTGACAGCTGAGATAAGCCGGCCCGGAAGCGCTGGCGTGACAGCGGGGGGAAGAGGCTCAGGAGACGAGGCTGTGAAATCTCCTCTCTGAGGAGGCGTAGAGGTGACAGCTGCATGGGAGGAAGAGACCTTGCGACAGCCCGGAACTGGATCCGGACGGGGTTCTTGCTGAGGCGATTTGGCGATGTGATGACAGCTATTCCCAGGGGGCGAAGCGAAGGAGAGACCCGGGAATCGCCGCTCCTGAGCAGAGACCGAGGCGAGGAGGGCGTTGAACTCGGGGTAGTCTCGTAGCCCTGGGCTCCTCTCCACCAATCTCACCACCACCGCCACATGCCTTATGATGGTAGACGGGTGCACAGTGGAGCTCGCAGCAGCCACTCGGTCCCGGACCTTAACTGCTGTCAGCTGCAGATCCTCCGGGAGAATCCCGAGTGACGTCGTGCAGAACGGGGAAGCCCTCTGGGTGGCGCGAACTCCCGGGCTGGAGTAGAGACAGGAACAGAATCCCGAAGCAAGGGGCGACGTCTCCTCCTCTTCGGCTTCCCGCCGGGATTTCCTTCCAACCCGCGGAGCTCCTCTCGCTGTGCAGCGATGGCGTCCCTCCTGGCACAGACCTCAGGATGGTAGGAATAGCGAAGGTGACTGTCCAGGAGGTTCTCAGCACGGTCCAGATGCCAGCGTCTAGCATTGGAGGCGTCATACAGGGTAGCGGTGAAGAGCGTCCTGTCGACACCCTCCAAGATGGACGACAGCTCGTCGCCCTGGCGTCGAACGTGACTCCTGGGAGACGGCATGCTAAAAGCGCTGACACCCGGACTGGAAGGTACAAGTCCACTAACAACTCACGGCCGCTGGCCACTCGTCGGGCTGCGACTTACTGTTACGTGTGGCCCTCGCGAGCCACACAGAGAGAGCCGAGGGCGAGCCAGTGAGTTGTGATGTTTTATTATAATAAGGGACAGGGGATAAGGGACACAGCCTCGTAGACCAAAAGCACAGATACTCATACAGGGTAACACTCAGGAGTAATACAGCAAAGGAGTAGAGAGCTGGCACCAGGCATAGGGGTTCCAAGGCACAAATACTCACAGCGGGTAACACTCACAAGAATGCAGCAAGACGAGTAGAGAGCTGGCACCGGGCATAGGGGTGCCAGCCTACACAGTGCTTAAGTCGCAGCCCCGAATGATCGGAGCTGCTCCTTTTTATCCTCATTAGCAGCGCCTCAGCTGATGAGGATTAATTGGGCCCCAGCCATCCCGTAACACTGACAGCTGGGAGCCCACTGAGACGCTGTCAAATGAGAGAACAGAGATAGGGAGGGATATGGTCTGAGCGCCGGACGACACGGCGTCTCATCCCATGGTGACATGCATAGGGTGGGACTCGGACTCCAGCAGAGATTACAGTTTAGCCACCATCCTTCTCTCTCCTATCTCCTCCACTGGGTCAAGGCGCTGCCCCAGGACAGAGCTAACTTTCTTGATCAGTTTGTTCAGTCTCTTCCTATCGTCTGCTGTAATGCCACTGCCCCAGCAGACTACTCCAAAAGTGATGGCTGATGCCACCACCGTGTCGTAGAATGTCTTCAGCAGCACCCCTTGTACACCAAAAGACCTGTATGCCTACATGAATGCAATTTCCAGTGGGACTTTGTGGTAGCTAAATGTTCTGCCCCCATTTTAGGCACAGATTTTTCATGTGCTTATGGGTTGTTTGTCGATGTTGCCAAAAGACGTCTAGTGGACGCTGTCTCTTCCACCTCCCTGCCCTGCACAGCTCGTGGAGCTGGGTCAACAAAACTGGCTAACATTATAGCTCCAGGGGGTAAGTACCAGCATTTACTTGCACAGTTCCCAGCACTCACAGTCCCAACTTTTTCAACATTTCACAACCACTAAAGGCCCGCCGGTGTTTGCGCGACCTCGGTGCCTGGACACAGCTAAAATGGCCAGCGCGCATGAGGAGTTTGCCAACTTGGAGCAGTTGGGCACCGTTAGGCGCTCCAACAGCCTGTGGGCATTCCGCTACACATGGTTCCTAAGGCCGATGGGTCATGGCGACCATGCGCCAATTTTTGGGCCACTGCATTTCGCCGGAGGACGCGACTCTGTTACCCAATAAGGTGTGCACCGTGTCTGATTTTCCACGTTCTCAGACAGTGAGGGCCCTACAGGAATTTTTGGGATTGGTCAACTTTTATAACTATTTCCTCCCCCGGGCAGCCCAGCTGCTGCAGCCATTGTAAGCCGCGCTTGAGAAAAAGAAGGCCGCGGAAAGCATTGACTGGACCCCTGAGCGAGTCCAGGCTTTGGCAAATGCCAAAACAGTGCTCGTTGATGCCGCTTTGCTAGCCCACCCTGACCCATTAGCGCAAATAGCGCTCACCACAGACGCGTCTGATGCTGCCATAGCGGCAGTGGTGGAGCAGTACGTCTCTGGTTCGTGGCAGCCGCACACATTTTTTACTCGTTCTTTGTGCGACAACAAACATAAATACAGTACGTTCGACCGAGAATTGTTGGCCCTCCACCTGGCGATTCGCCATTTCCAGTTTTGGCTAGAAGGGCGCGAGCTCACTGCATTCGTGGATCATAAACTGCTAACGTACGCGATATCCAAGGTCTCAGAACTGTGGTCAGCCCGGCAGCAACAGCATTTGGCCGCAATCTCCGGAGTTCACAACCGACATTCAACATGTTGCTGATAATCTCAACGTTGTGGCCGATTGACTGTTGTGCGCGTTAGTCTCCCCAGTCTACAAGGGAATAGATTTCCCTGCTACGGCTGCGGAACAAACCGAGGATGCGGACATTTGCACTCTCCAGTCCGTGCCCACAGGGTTAAAACTGTAGAACAGGGTGGTGCAGGAAGGGTGCCCTCCCTTGCTCTGTAACATATCCACCGGTCGCCCACACCCGGTTTTTCCAAGCTCTTTGCACCGCCGCATTTTTGAGTCAGTCCACTCCTTTTCACATCCCGGCATGCGCATCTCGGATAAACTGGTGGGGGCGAAATTTGTCTGGCCGCGCTTGTGCAAGGACATGAAAGAGTGGGCCACAGCGTGTGTTGCGTGCCAGAGTGCCAAGGTGCACAAGCACACCACAGCCCCCCTCGAGCTGTTCCAAAGCCAAGCCAGAAGGTTCGACCACGTCCATGTGGATTTGATGGGACCCCTCCCACCATCGCAAGGTTTCACGCGTCTTTTGACAATCGTGGACTGCCCCACACGTTGGCCTGAAGTGGTCCCACTGGGTTCCACCACGTCCGCGGAAGTGGCTCATCCTTTTTTGTCAGCTTGGGTTGCACAGTTCGTATCCCCATCGGACATCACTTCCAACAGGGGTCCACATTTCATTTCGGAACTTTGGTCCACGATGGCCCAGAGCCTGGGGGTCAAAATCCACTGCACTACCGCATACAACCCCCAGGCTAACGGGTTATGCAAAGGTTTTCATAGGTCCCTTAAGGTGGCGCTCAGAGCTTCGCTCACGGATGCAAATTGGGTCGATCGCCTGCTCTGGGTTCTTTTAGGGTTGTGCTCCACGCCTAAGGAGGATCTGGCAGCTTCCCCAGCAGAACTTTTTTCTCAGCCACTGCAGATCCCTGGGGAATTTTTACCGGAAAACCCTGCACCTGGGACTGATCCGCCCTCGCAATTTTTGCGCAGTACGGAGGCTGTTAACGTGCGGGGCCCGGTCCATCATTGTTTTTCCACACCTTCGTCCTGAAAAGGTTACAGTGCGGCGGCATGAAATAAAGCGGCGTTGTTGGAGGTTTTATGAAGAGTTTTATTAATCATACCGCCGTCACGAGCTCCTCTCCCGGCGGCGTACGTGCGCGCCGGGAGCGAGCCCACGGTTCTCAGAGAAGGAGAGGAGGACACAAAGTCTGTGTCCTGCAGCAGAGGTTGAAGTGAGATTGAGAGAGCATGGTTACAATGCAGTATATATACACCCAACTACAACAATACATCAAAGCATTCACAGCAGTTGGTCTGATCAAAGAGATAACAGGACAGGCATGAGACATTTGCATGAAAGACAACATTAACATTACAGAAGTGAGCCAGACGAAACGAGTCTGCCTGTAGACATTAATACACATTTCCTGTTCTGTTATTTGCTCTAGCCGAGCGCTGTGTTTGACCAGTCCGTTTGTGGGGATTTACATCCAAGCACATCTACATATGTAAGATGCTCAGAAGAAGCACAGTAAGGACAAGACGCATGAACACTATACGAGAATGGCGCATTACATCACAATACATGCATGGCATTTGCATCACAAATACATGAATGGCACATTACATCTCAGTAGTGCAGCGGGAAAAACAGAGACAAGAGAGCTGAGTGTCCTTATCTGTTGTGGGGGTTAACCGAACCGCCACACGCTCCCCCCCAGAGGGCACGGCAGGGGGCCGAGACTTCGATAATCCATCTGTGTGAGCGAGCTGTGGGAGAAGCTCGCTGCAGGCGGAGGGGGAGGGAGGGGAGGGATAGTAAGTGCCGGCAGGGGCTGTAAAATCGTCCCGAGCCGCGCAAAAATTGCTTGCTGCTCCGCGACGTCGAGGCGCTGTCCCGTTGCGTGTGCGGAGATCACGTCAGGGTTACCAGTGCGGCGGCATGAAATAATGCGGCGTTGGTGGAGTTTTTAAGTAGAGTTTTATTATCATACCGCCGTCACAAGCTCCGCTCTCGGCGCCGTGCAAGCGCGCCGAGAGCGAGCCCACGGCTCTCAGAGAAGGAGAGGACACAATGTCTGTGTCCAGCAGCAGTCGTTGTAGAAGTGAGAATTGAGAGGCAGATTTACAGCACAGTGCAGCTTATATACTCAACTCAAACAATAGATCAAAGACATTCACAGCAGTAAATCTGGGCATTTGCATATCAGAGGTACAGACAGGATGCATGAACACAATGCATGGATGACACTTTAACCTCACGGCTGTAAACGCAGCATGCAGCGGAAAAAACCCAGGAGTGCGAGCTGACTGTCTCTGTGTTCTGTCTGTGTGTTGTGGGGGTTGAATCAAACCACTACACTGCTCCCCCCTCAGAGGGAACGGTAGGGGACCATGACCTCGATGTTGCAGTCTGGGCAGCGAGCAGGGAAAAGCTCTGTGCAGGAGGAGGGGGGGGGGTAGTACATGCTGACCGGGCGCGGGAAAATCGTTCGAGTCGCGCCAAAAGTGTTTGCTGCTCCGCGATGTCCCGTCTGAACATGCAGAGATCAGAAGAAGAAAAATTAGTCTCTGGCTCCTCTCGTGGCCATGAAGAAAACAGGAGCGGCGAGGTTGCGTAGCGGCTGTAAGAAAAAAAAGAAGCAGAGGGACTCGGCTTGTTGGCTTTAGGTGCAGGAGCAACCCTAAAACCCCCCGGGAACAGCTGACGGCTGAAATCCCTTATGTGCCGTGGCTGAGACCATTAAAAAAAAAAATCCAGTGGCGAGCTGCGTGCTTGCTTCAGGTGAACGAGCAGCCCTGAGGGTTCTGTGAGCAGCGGCGGAGAACGATGGCGGTCTCTGGAGCCGTTATTTGTCCCGTGCGTGATGCGCCGTCCTCGTAACTCCCCGGTGCTTGCGCCGGGGCTCGTGCGTGGGTGGGCCAACTGGAGAGGAGAATCAGGGTGCAGAATCTTGGTGGAGATCGGCGCAGACGGCGCCGATAAAATCCAGGTTGAGCTGTGGCTGCAGATTGGCCATGGTGCGTTGGAGCGGTGAGAGGAAATAGATGATCTTTTGTCCCTCAGGCTCGGGTAGATGAGAAGGCTCACTGAGCGGGAGGAGTAGCGGTGAGAGGGGGAAAACGTTCTGTGTCCCTCGGCTGGTCCAGCGTGGACATCCCGATCTCAGGCAAGGGTCGCGCCATGACGTTTTCTGCAGATTTTCCCGGTCGTGGGTGATGTCCGGGGAACGGCTCGCCTGTGTTGGCTCCGCGTCGAGATCTCCCTGAAGCCGCAGGGAGGGCGGACCAGTCAGGCCGCTGCGACGGAGCATTCATGCCCGGGTGCTGCGTTCGCTGGCCGCTCGTTTTTTTCAGCGTCGGTTCGCCAGCGTGGCCGTCCAAATCAGAAGGCTGCGTCGCACAAAGCGTGTGCGTCTTCAAGGGGTCACCAGTGCGGCGGCATGAAATAAAGCGGCGTTGTTGGAGATTTTATGAAGAGTTTTATTAATCATACCTCCGTCACAAGCTCCTCTCCCGGCGGCGTGTGTGCGCGCCGGGAGCGAGCAAACGGCTCTCAGAGAAGGAGAGGAGGACACAAAGTCTGTGTCCTGCAGCAGAGGTTGAAGTGAGATTGAGAGAGCATGGTTACAATGCAGTATATATACACCCAACTACAACAATACATCAAAGCATTCACAGCAGTTGGTCTGATCAAAGAGATAACAGGACAGGCATGAGACATTTGCATGAAAGACAACATTGACATTACAGAAGTGAGCCAGACGAAACGAGTCTGCCTGTAGACATTAATACACATTTCCTGTTCTGTTATTTGCTCTAGCCGAGCGCTGTGTTTGACCAGTCCGTTTGTGGGGATTTACATCCAAGCACATCTATATATGTAAGATGCTCAGAAGAAGCACAGTAAGGACAAGACGCATGAACACTATACGAGAATGGCGCATTACATCACAATACATGCATGGCATTTGCATCACAAATACATGAATGGCACATTACATCTCAGTAGTGCAGCGGGAAAAACAGAGACAAGAGAGCTGAGTGTCCTTATCTGTTGTGGGGGTTAACCGAACCGCCACAACAGAATGCCAGTTTTGTTTTTTTCAGGCACGATGTACACTGGACCCCGTTACGCCCACTGTACAGACAGACTGTTCAGGGTGCTGGAGAGTGGGGCAAAGCATTATGTGTTAGACTTGGGGGGGGGGGGGGGCGTAAGGAGACCATCTGCAGCAACAGGCTGAAGCCTGCTTTTGTGTTGGCAGACAAGCAGGTGGTGTTGGCCCAAGCTCCCCAGCACAGACGTCCTCCGCTTGCGAAGCTAACATGTTTCCCTCCCACCCTTTCTCCATCCACAGACTAATGTGCCCACCTGCATACCTTGCCAGCAGGGTGCTTTGACCGGACCGCCAACCCCCCACTACACCCCCACTATGGGCGCAGGCTCAAGCTCAAAGGACAAGGGGGCTAGTGCCCTTTCTGGGTGTTTGGGGGGGGCTGTGTGGTGGCACTTTGTGGGAATTCTCCACCCAGAGTCGGAAGCTGGGGGAAGATGGAACAAAAGGACTGAAGGAGGAAGTGGTTCTGGGGGGGTCTCAGAAGTATTGGAAAGGGCTGTCTGCCCCCCGGGGAGTCGGGAGGTGCAGGAGTCGAGAGATAAGAGGGGGTTATTATGTTAATGTGCCATGCATGTCTTTGTGCACTGAAAGTATTTTGTTTTGACTCCCTGGGTGTCATTGTGCAGAAATAATGATTATAAAAAGGAGGCACAGAGAGAGCCAGACAAGAGTATTTCCTGTACTTGATGTTGGAAGAAGAATAAAGTTCATGTGTCATTCAGCTCACTGCCTCATCTGCTTTCTTCTTCCACAATGTCATGATTTTTAATTTACGTGTACTAGTGCATACCCGTGCACGTCTTGGGGTCACCGATGTGGAAGAAGAAAGCAGACGAGGCAGCGAGCTGATGACACATGAGCTTTATTCTTCTTCCAACATCAAGTACAGGAAATACTCTGGATCTCTCTGCGCCTCCTTTTCATAACCTTTATTTCTGCACAATGACACCCAGGGAGTCAAAACACAATACCTTCATTGCACAAAGACATGCGTGGCACATTAACATAATAACACCTTGTCTTCATCTCTCGACTCCTGCGTCTCCCGACTTCCTGGGGGGCGGGTAGTCCTTTCTGATACTTCTGAAACCCACAGAGCCACTTCCTCCTTCAGTCCTTTTGTTCCATCAGCTTCCGACTCTGGGTGGAGAACCCCCACACAGTGCCACCACAACATTTGTAATTTACTGAGATCAGCGCATATCCGTGCATGCCTGTAGAGGGGATGCATTGGAACAGAATTTTTGCCAGTTAGACAGTTGGAATAGCAACACAGCACTAAGTGACAATCACATGTGACGGCTTTTGTATCCAGCAAAACATAAAAATCACACAAAATATGTCCTGCCATCTGGGGCTGTTTGCCCCTGCTTATTACTTCTTCTCCTACCTGTCACTGTTCTGTGTTATGTTGCTTACCTGTGTCTATATATATGTCTTGTAGGGAGTCATGTTTTCTGTCTATGTGCCATCATATAGACATCATTTGGTGGGTCTTCTTCTTCTACTTCGTTCAGACCACTGAAGGGTCTCCTCCTGTCTCGATCACGGCATCCTTTCTGACGTGCAGCAGTTCTCCTTATTCTATTGTTCTCCATCTGGTGGGTCTTCTTCTTCTTCGTTCAGACCACTGGTTGAGGGATAGGTGCATCATAATTCCAGTTCATGGCACAATCCTGAAAAAGTGGCTTTTGACCCTATTCAGGAAGGCCCGTGCATGCCTGTAGAAACCAAGAAACCAGAGCACCCGGAAAAAATCAGTGTTTTGCTTGGCATTTTACACATTTGTAGTGCAGACTGGCATTCATCAAGTTACACATTTGCTGTCATGTAGGCATGGCGAGTCGTCCTATGATGCCTGAGTTCATAGGACGCGCTATAATGATGAGGCAGAGATCATAGGCCATCCTATGATGTCCTAGAAACATGCTTTAAAGTCTGTTATACCCTATGCTGGTGAAGGGTGTCCTGTCTCAGACGGGTGAGATGTACTGCTGGAACCTCAGGTGTTTCATCTTCATGGCATCTTATCTGACATGCAGCAGTTGTCGTCATTCTATTGCACTCCATCTGGTGAGTCTTCTTCGTTCAGGCCACTGGTTGTGTCCTGAACTCTCCGTGCGCTTCTCCAACAGCGCAAGAAGGAGAAAAAAGGACGAGGATTTAAACGCTGGGTTACACCACACACATGTTTATTAAAACAAAACTAAACATACAGACATAAGACAGCTCGGATACACTTAAGAGTTCTCTAGGACGCCCAACACACACACTGGAGGTTTACAGCGGCGAACAGAACACAGGCAGTACTCACAGTGCGGGGGCAGTCCGGGTTGCCACAGCAATCATCGATGAGCACACACAGATACTGTCCTTAGAGACTTGATGGTTAGACGGGGAAGAAACGACCATCTAACATGTACAATTGATCCAGCGGCATCTGTCTAGCGAAGAGCTCCTTTAATACAGACACCGCTAGTGTGACAAATAGGGAATACCTGGGCGAGGCACGGACGGATGATTACCGGGGACTGGAAACAGCTGATGAGCCAGAAGGAGGGCACGGGGGCGTGGCTGGGCCGGCAGCCTGTCAGCAGCGTGGGAGAAAGGAGATGACAAATGCTGACTAACAGCTGCCGGTCAAACAGTGGCTAGGGACACGGAAAAACGTACCAGAATACATCAAAATACACATACCCAGCTAAGCCAACCCCACAAAGAGATCGAGGCCGAGTCGGGGAAAGCCAAGCTGGCTCGGCACGTGACAGGGCCCCTCCTTCTAGGTGTGGATACCAGACACCCACGGTAACATCGTAAGAACCCCACCACCACCACCACCACCACCACCAATCCCCACAGGCAAAACAATAACATTCAAACCCGGGTGGGAGGTAGGGGGAACAGGAAAGGAGGGAACACAATATCCCACCCAGGGTCCATGATTAACCCCCCCAAGTCCACGGGTGTTAGGGCTCAGGAGGCCGCCTAGAGTCCCATGCCCAGGAGAAGGCCTGCCGGAAAACATGGGCCACCAGACCCATGGAGTCAATTCCTCTGGAGGCTGACCCACGTTGCTCAGCCACCAGGATGGAGGGGGTGAAGCAGGAGGTGGCCTGCCCACCGGAAGGCTGACTGGAGGGCAACCGGACTGGGGAGGGGGAACCTCCACGGCCTCCTCAGTGGCACCCGCGGTGGCCCCAACCGGGCCGGCTCCGCTGCACCCGTGGTGGACTCCAGCGAGAGCCTAACTGCGGCCACGGTTGCCCCTGACCAGGCCAGCTCTGCTGCACCCCTGACGGACTCCAGCAGGAGCCTAGCTGCGCCCGCGATGACCTCCAGCTGAGGCTCAGCTGCACCCGCGGTGACCCCTGACCGGGCCGGCTCCACTGCACCCACAATGGACTCCAGCAAGAGCCTGGCTGCACCCGCGGTGACCTCCAGCTGAGGCTCTGCAGCACCTGTGGTGGACCCCGATTCGGCCAGGGCTGCACCCACAACAGTCCAGGTCTGGGATGTGGCTGCACCCACCATGGGCTCCAATTGAAGCACCGTTGCACCAGCGGTGACCCCCATCGGGGGCCTCATCGCTCCTGCGGTGGCCTCCCCAGCAAGGGAGGTAGTGCTCCTAACGTCACCTGGTGTTGGGCCCCGATCCTCAACGATCTCTGGCGAGATCAGCTGCTCTCCGGCGGTTTGGGGTGCATAGCCTCCGTCATCATGCTCGGCGCTGTGCCCCCGTTGACCTTCTCCTGGGCCGCCAACGTTCCGTCGTCATCAGTCGGCAACCCTGGTGATGGCAGCTCCTGCCCTAGTGAGGGGCTTGGCAGGCACAGGAGAAAAGAAAAGGTTAGGGTCGCCGGCAGTGGCAGAGTCCGGTGAGGGGAGCTCAGGTGCAGCCAAGAGCCGCACCCGACTATCCTACCCAGACAAGATCCCTCAATCAAAGGCAATTGAATTACAGGAGAGACAACTTGCCTGTGCTCGAGCTATACCGCCTTCCAGGACTCCGACGCTGTTGACGATGACAGTCCGGGTCCCGTCGGCTGGGGGTCTGGTCCGGGGGATGATTCTGCTGCAGCAGTCCCCACAGCAGGCATGATGGTGACAGCAGTCCTAGTCACTTCCCGCAGCAGCTCCAACACAGGGGACTCCACCAGCATGGCTGCTGGGGGACTTCTCCATGCTGGCTCCGGGAAGGGATCATCCGGAGCCACTGGTTCCTCCATCGTCTGGCGGCTCGGTTCTTGGACCGACAGGCACTCAGGAATAGAAGGAGACACAGAGGGAGTGGAGGATTAGTTCGCTGCTGCAGCCGGAGGAGAGGACCCAGTGGACTGCTGAGACCGGGCCTCTCCCTTGGGAGACAGACAGTGTTTATCATTATCATGTTGAATAACACAAAAACACACTTGCCTGTTCTCCCGGTGTTCGATGTTCACACCTGTGGCAGCCGGCAGTCATCCTCACTCACATCTGTGCTGGCTCTGGTTCCCCCTCTGGATGATAGAAGAGCTGGCTCGGGAGATGCGGAAGTAGGCGTGGACTGAGGAACCATGGCCCTCTTGGATGCTGGAAAGACGTCAACAGCCGAAGGAGGGGAAGGCTTCTCCTGGCATCTCCTCACTGGATGACGCCATGGTCTGCTCTCCGGGACTGACCGTGCTGGAGATGGAGGATGGTCGGGTGAAGAGTCCCGAGGAATGAAGGCCTGCATATCTCTGGGTCTCCGTCTTGGCGCGGTGAGGAATGTCAGCCCAGGGAAGGAGAGCTGGAGCAAACTCACAGTCGCCAGCAGGTCAGCGAACTCGGGGTAGTCCCATAACCCGGGATAAGCCTCCAAAACCTCCATAGCTACCTCCAAGCACTCCAGCTTCCTCTTCGGTCCTCAGGTGGCGAGGGCCCCGTTGACGAAGGTCCTGATTTATTTGGCGCCCCATCCCTCCCTGTTGCTTAATTGTTGGCAACTCCGCAGCAACAGCCTCCACAGCAGACGAGATGGTGGTGTCAGTCCCGACGCTCCTCCTGCAGCAGCTCCAATGCTGGGAAATCCTCCAGCGTAGCTGCAGGGGAGCCTCTCTACGCTGGCTCCGGGAATGGATCATTCGGGGCCACTGGCTCCTCCACCGTCTGACTGCCCTGACCTTGGGCCAATGGACCCTCAGGGAGAATGGGAGGAGACATGGAGAGGGGAAAAGGTGAATTAATATTTGCAGTTGGAGGAGAGGACCCAGCGGACTGCTTAAATTGGCCTCTCCCTCGGGAGACAGACAAAATTTGCAATTAGATGGAATGAAATGAACAAAACACTTGCCTGTCACCCCGGCTCCCGATGTTGACAGCTGCAGACTGTTGGCAATCACCCTTCTCTGTGTCACTGACTCCTTCAAAGGGTTGTAGAGAAGCCGGCTCCGATGACGCGGAGGTGGGCGTAGCCGGGACAATCTCAGCGACTGGAGCGATGACAGCCACCGAAGACGAGGGGGGCTTCCTCCGGCAAGGCTTCCATCTCCTCGCGGGCAGTTGGGAGCACCAGATAGTCCAGAATTTTAAGCACACCACCCGGCTGCAGATAATCAAGCACTCCGGATTATCAGGAAATGACGGCGGTGTAGCCACGGGGGGCTCGAGCACTGGGAGCTCCACACTCAATCCCACGCATGGCACAGCGAAGATATCCCATAGAATCTTGGTCGCCTCCGTATGGTGCCACAGGCTATCCCAATTTATCACTCTCACCGCCGTATCCCGAGCACATTGAGCTGTCTCGGATGAACAGGGCTCCAGCGTCCGCGAGAGTATGTCCGCCAGCAGACAAAGCAAGTGCAGCTCCCTCTCCAGTAGCCCAGACATCGTGCCCGGATGCAGGTGAGTGGAACGAGACAGACCAAAAATGAAAAAATGATTTGTGTGGGTGTAACCCACTAAATCCTTTTTATGGCTGGATCATTCGGTCATGAACTCTCCGTGCACTTCTCCAACAGCACACGGAGGAGGAGAAAAAGGACGAGGATTTAAACGCTGGGTTACACCACGCACATGTCTATTAGAACAAAACTAAACATACAGACATAAGACAGCTCGGACACACTTAAGAGTTCTCTAGGACGCCCAACACACACACTGGAGGTTTACAGCGGTGAACAGAACACAGGCAGTACTCACAGTGTGGGGGCAGACCGAGTTGTTACAGCAATCATCG
The DNA here is from genome assembly GCA_020510985.1 of Pholidichthys leucotaenia. NCBI lineage: Eukaryota > Metazoa > Chordata > Actinopteri > Cichliformes > Pholidichthyidae > Pholidichthys > Pholidichthys leucotaenia. Next base: position 213,378,769 of record CM035836.1, read on the forward strand.
ATGAGCACACACAGATACTGTCCTTAGAGACTTGACGGTTAGACAGGGAAGAAACGACCATCTAACATGTACAATGATCCAGCGGTGTCTGTCTAACGAAGAGCTCCTTTAATACAGACACTGCTGGCGTGACAAATAGGAAACACCTGGGCGAGGCACGGACAGATGATTACCGGGGACTGGAAACAGCTGATGAGCCAGAAGGAGAGCAAGGGGGCGTGGCTGGGCCGGCACCCTGTCAGCAGCGTGGGAGAAAGGATTTGACAAATGCTGACTAACAGCTGCCGGTCAAACAGTGGCTAGGGACACGGAAAAACATACCAGAATACATCAAAATACACATACCCAGCAAAGCCAACCCCACAAAGAGATCGAGGCCGAGCTGGGGAAAGCCAAGCCGGCTCGGCACATGACAGGTTGAGGGATAGGTGCATCATAAGTCCAGTTCATGGGCACAATCCTGAAAAAGTGGCTTTTGACCCTGTTCAGCAAGGCCCGTGCATGCCTGTAGAAACCAAGAAACCAGAGCACCCGAAGAAAATCAGCGCTTTGCTTGGCATTTTACACATTTGTAGTGTAGACTGGCATTTATCAAGGTTACACATTTGCCGTCATGTAGGCATGGCGAGTCGTCCTATGATGCCTGAGTTCATAGGAGGCGCTATGATGATGACAGAGATCATAGGCCATCCTATGATGTCCTAGAAACATGCTTTAAAGTCTGTTGTACCCTATGCTGGTGAAGGGTGTCCTCCTGTCTCAAGACAGGTGCGATGCACTGCTGGAACCTCAGGTGTTTCATCTTCATGGCATCTTATCTGACGTGCAGCAATTGTCGTCATTCTATTGCTCTTTCTTCTTCTTCGTTGAGACCACTGGTTGAGTGATAGGTGCGTTATAATTCTCATTCATGGACAGGATCATGAAAATCATAAAAGACATGGTCTATATGACATCATAAAGACACATTTGTCTGTGTCCTATGATGCCTGAGTTCAAAGACAGTCTGACATCATAAAGACACATTTGTCTGTGTCCTATGCACATACACATAGCCAAATCTGTGTGACATCATAAAGACACAACGACCTATGATCTCTGTGGTGTGACAAAGACACATTTGTTGTCCTACGATGCCTGAGTTCATAGGACATCCTATGATGTTCAGGCAGAGATAATAGACCATCCTATGATGTCCTATGAAGCGTGACAGACACACACAGCATTGGGGGCCCGGCGGAGGGCCTGGAGCCTGTCACATTGTCAAAATCCTTGGGTGCTGCCGAATGAAGAGGGAAAGAGAGAGAGCAGGAGAGGAGACTGAGTTTTAAAAAATCCCTTTATTGTACAATTCAGAAATGTAAGATCACCAATACCATCATTCCACCAAGTGTCTCACATTTCAAAAGTGCAAACATAACTCATCCCCCTCTCCCACAGAACACAAAATATTCCCTACAGTCCATCTATTGGTGAATACCTCCAAATTGTCCACCATTTTATAGTAAACAGTACTCCACCTGGAGTCTGACTTTTAACAAGGAAAACAAACACAGGATCCACATTGCCAGTGTTAGTGGTCAGATTTTTTCTTGTCAGCCAGATGGCAAGTTTAGCAGTACCAGAGAGGAAGTTCATCAAAGTGTGCACAGACTTCTTTGCCACTTTATACTATGGGCCATAAATAAACCAAAAGAGAAACATTCACCCAAATCATGAAACCACACTTACAGAAGATCAAAAGGCCAGATAAATGAAAACATTGAACAAACAAATGCTCCAAGGTCTCAACTTGGGAACAAAACAAACATTCCTCCCCCACATTAGGATCCAGGTGTGCTCTGTATTTATTCGTAGCTATTGCCCCATGTACAATCCTCCACTGGAGATCTGCCGTCCGTTTGTCAATAGGGAGCTTGTACATGGACCGCCAGCTGCCTTTCGGGGAGAATACTGGCCCCAAAAACCCCGCCCACTTCGACTCTTTCACCTTCGTCAGAGAGCGCAGATTCAGAACTTTCACACAGATGTGATACACCGTCTTCTTCCCTACAAACTGGAACTTGCCCAGACGAGGAGTTCTGAAGGGCAGCAGGTGATCCTCTCCCTCCTGCCACTCTCCCACTGCTGGACTTATGGAAAGGGCAGGAAAGGTGGACACAGTGTCCTCATCCCATTGAGTGGAAAGAGTACGGTTTTCCGCAAATGCTCTAAGCGGGCGTGGCAGGGCAGCACACACTTCCTTCACCACCCTATGCACCAGTCTGACAGATGTAATGTTGGTACTCCGCCCCAGCATTTCTATCGACGTGGTTGACATCTTCATAAGATGACAGCGTGCCTCTCTTAAACAGGTTCACAGACTAACAGATTGCAGCACTTGAGTGTCCACGAATTGGATTGAAAAACAGTGGTTCCTCGAACAGCCACATGCCTGGTGTCTCCTCAGGAATGCGGGCCACGGTGAAGACTTGCCATGCATGCAAGACAGATGTGTAAAAAGCAGAAAGTCCAGTAAGGTCCACCTCCCCGGACTTCACGAGGAAAAGCTGCTTATCACAGGACAAGCGGCCAACTCTCCTCAGGAGCAGTTTTGCCGTGTCCATCCAGCAGGGGCCACATCCGTAAAAGAGCCGTTGTGCAGTCTGAAGCCTATAACAGGCGATCTTGGACTGTATGTCCACCAGGCCCTGTCCTCCCTCGCAGCCGCACGGACCCAATGTCGACTAGACCAAAAGAAATCCATGATGATCTTCTGAACCTCCTCAACCAGGCTCCTGGGTGGTGTCAAAGCAATAAGCCCATGCCAAAGAGCCGAAGCGACCAGATTATTGGTGACCAGAACCCTTACCTTATATGACAGCTGTGGTAGCAACCATTTCCATTTAGAAAAGCGAGCACACACCTTCTCCTTAATTCCCTCCCAGTTCTTGCATTCAAAGTCCTCAGAACCCAAAAATACCCCCAACACTTTTGAGACCGGCTTTCCCCCACAGAAGACCTCCAGGTCGCTTGAGGAGTGTCCTGATGTGACCACTGGCCCACCAATAAACCCTCACTCTTGGCCCAGTTTACCCGTGCAGAAGATGCTTTATCATAAATAGATAAAGTGTCCACCAGATGCTGTACATCCCTGTGGGATGTGATGAAAATGTTGACGTCATCCGCATAAGCCGACAAGACAATTGGACGACAACTGCTGGAGGGCCCCGGCAGAATCAAACCACCCAGCTGAGTGCGCAACCTGCACAGCAAAGGCCCAATAGCCAAGCTATACAGTTGACCTGAGATTGGACAATCCTGCCTTATTTCCTGACCTACAGGGATTAGCCGACTCAGCCCTGCCCCCATCTTTACCAAACACTCAGCTCCAGTATATAACAGATTGACCCACCTCAAAAACATATTGCCAAAACCAAACCCCTTCAGTGTGGAAAACAAATAAGAATGGTCAACCCTGTCAAAAGCTTTTTCATGGTCCAAAGACACAATACCGAACTGTAAATTATAACATTTACTGAGATGAAGAACGTCACATACGAGAAAAATATTGTCCATTAATGGTTCGGTCAGCAATACAATATGTTTGATCTCTATCTATGATTAAATCCAATACATTTTTCAGTCTATTTGACAGGGCTTTAGAAAGCACCTTGTAGTCCGCGCAAAGAAGAGCCACAGGCCTCCAGTTTTTAAGCAAGGCCAAGTCCCTTTCCTTAGGCAGCAGAGATAGTACTGCACGCCAGCAGGAGACAGGTAAAGTTACATTTCTGTAACAGGCAATTAGAACGTCATAAAAATCTTTAAAAAAGTCAGAAGAAAGACCGTCAAGTCCAGGTGCACATCCCAGAGCCATTTGATTAACTGCTACAGTTAACTCATCCAAAGTCAGTTCACAGTCCAGAGCAGCCCTGTCCTCTGGGCTGAGCATGGGAAGACCTTCAGAGAGTTGATTTTGAGATTCTATGCAACATGGTTCTGCACCAAACAGGGCCCCGTAAAAATCCACTGCATGGCACCTCATCTCAGATGGATTTGTAGTCATTTGACCATGTGGGAGTTTTAAGCAAGTCATCAACTTCTTTTTTGCAGCAGACTTCTCCAGATTGAAGAAAAAAGATGTTGAGGCATCCATGTCCCGCAGGCGAGTAAACCGGGACCTAACAAGTGCCCCCTTCACTCTTTCCTGTGGGAAAGAGCTCAGGGCTGATCTCTTCTCCTGCAACAAAGGACCTGCGGTAGAATCCTGACCCCTAACCAAACTCTCCTCCAGCCTCTTGACCGTGTCCTCAAGTTCACCGACTTTCATTCAGAACACTTCATCTGTCCTGAGCTCGCATACACCATGTAGGAGCCGTCCCCATGCTTGACCCGGAAGGACACTTCTAGTGTTTGAGTGGGCGAGTCCAAATACATGAACACCTGTCGCCTGAGTGATTTTACATGTTTAAATTTGGTATCCTTGAATCCCAAACTCAGTTCTAAAAGGGCCCGCAAACTTCCCAAATCTGCAGAGCTCCGTCTCCAACTGCTCGTCAGTGATGAAACGAGGAACACCTGAGACGGTGACAAGCGTTGATGGGACAGATAAGGGGGACACCTGTACATACGTATCCCCGATAACAACACCGCTTCCAACCAGACTGTGGACACAGTCCTCCCCAGCCAGAAACACAACTACAGCTTTATCCATTCTGGATGCAAAGCAGATCGCATCAAGTACCACTTTCTCACCCACAGCAAGAAGGATCTCCTCCACAGTAACGCTGCTATCCGGGGAAATGATCCTCACTCCCTCACGGTTAGACGGAGATGGCATCTCAAAGGTCACCATCCTCCAGCAAAAAAAAACAAAAACTGAATATGCGGCCAGTAATAAAAAATAGAAAAAAAGTCCAAACAAAACACAGAGTTCCCTATTTCGGCCCTCCTCCCTCGGCAACCGGAAACAGAGAGAGAGGGAGAGAGGGAGGGGGGAGATAAAATCTATGTGTGACATCATAAAGACAAATCATCCTATGATCTCTGTGGTCTATGTGACATCATAAAGACGGAGGGCCTGGAGCCTGTCATGTCAAAATCAATGGGTGCTGCTGAATGAAGAGGGAGAGAGAGAGAGAGAGAGAGCGAGAGAGAGAGAGAGAGAGGGGGGAGATAAAATCTATGTGTGACATCATAAAGACAAATCGTCCTATGATCTCTGTAGTCTGTGTGACATCATAAAGACACATTTGTCGTCCTATGATGCCTGAGATCATAGGCCGTCCTATGATGTCCTATGAAGAGTGACATACACAGACACACAGAAATTTCTTGCTTTTATGGAGTGATTTTAAAAACTATCATTCAATTTCTTTTTGTTACATTTACAAAAAAAAAACAAACTTTCACCTTCTAATTTACTGAGCTGCACTAGAAGACAGGTAGAGGAAAATAAACTGTGAGCTGCTTCATCTGTTGCATGTTAAACATTATCACAGTACCCCAGTAATCCTGGCAAACCCAGTACGATCTGGACTCCCTCTGTTGTCTGTTGCCTCAGTGGTAACTTTAGTCCTGTCTGTTTTTCCGTCTTGCGGTGGGTTGAAGGCAGTAGAGATGGGATTTTTCACTCTTTTAGCTGCTTCTGTGCTCCGGTCTGTTTCTCTGCCCTGCTGATTTGAAGCAGGCGGGTGGATCTACAAGCTCGCATGCCACTGGAACTTAATGTGTTTCTCCAACATAACCCGGAAGGGCGAGATTTTTTTTTCTGCACAGCACATGCGCTCTGGGGGGCTTGGCATATTCTGCATTTTCTTTAGTTTCCATTGAAAAACTGCTGTGGGTCACCGCGTTTGCCCCGGCCTGGACAGTGACACCACTGCATTTCATAGAATAAGCTCCCATTGAAAAGGACTGCTGAGTTATCACTTAATTGACAACTAATTTAATTTAGTCAACTAAATTGTTATCAACAGTTAATCGAAAGTCAGTTCATCATTAACATCCCTCATGCTCAGTGGTCTGCATTAGCTACTACTGAGGGTATTTACCACCAGGTTCATGGGGGATAATTATGCTGAAACAAAACAAATGTAACAGCGGTCATTTTTTAAATTAATCTGACAGGGTAGGTGGAGTGCCCTGAGGTGGGGCTGCTGGGTGGCTTCGGGATGGGGGAGGGGGGGTGTTGTGGCCCCAGGCTGCCTGGCCCTGTCTTCCCAGCAGGGCTAGGCACTGTCCTGGGTACTGGGGGGTTGCTCCTTCTCTGGGCGGGGGTCTCATGCATGGGCCTCCCTGGGCATGGCCCTGCGGGATGAGTTTCCGTCCCCCCCAGGTCCCTGGTGGTGCTCTGGGGTCTGGTGCCTGTGTCGTTGGGTGGGGAGTCTGTCCCTCATCTTCCAGAGCATGTGTGTGTGTGTGTGTGTGTGTGTGTGTGTGTGTGTGTGTGTGTGTGTGCTGGTCAGGGGGTGCCAGGAAGACACTTCCTGGCCCCATGAGTCACCTCCGGCATGGAGTGGGGTGGTCCCCCTGCAGCTTCCCGCTTTTGCTACTGCCTCACTTGGGTGTGGGTACCTGATGGCTCCCAGGGTGTGTGTCTGGGGCCCTGGTGAGGGATGGGGGTGGGGGAGAGTTCCACTTTGCAAGGGCGTGCTTAGGGGGAAGGCAAGTTATGGGCTCACCCTTTGCCAAGGGGGAAGCACCCCCCCCCCCCCCACACACACACACACACACACACACTGCCAAAAATATCAAAACCTGGTTTAATGACCATGGCATCACTGCGTTTGACTGGCCAGCAAACTCTCCTGACCTTTTAAACCCCATAGAGAATCTATGGAGGATTGTTAAAGCGTACCTGTGGTGGTCATCTAAACGCATTCAACTTGAAAACATTAGGCAAAGTATTCGTTATTTGGTTAAATAATTATTGCCAGCCATATACCACCAGAAAAATATGCAAATACGACCGCACTCATGGCCAGCCAATGAAAACTCTGGGCGCAGCCATGACACATGCGGATGTGACGTCATATCGTTGCCAATACTCCGCCTGTATGAGTGTCTAGGGTGCTTATGTGAGTGTTTTTATTCTATTATGGCTAAATTGTCGGACTCTGAGGAAGAATTCGTCCAACATGGCTACAGGTTTGAGCCAGAAAGGTCTTCTGAGGGTTAAAGTGACGAAGTGGTCCTCACACACAACGCAATTTCGTCTGAAAGGAGACGTCTGTGCCCTGTTCCGAGATTGCGCAATCACTTTTCTGCTATGATCTTCTGACAAGGTGAGCTGGGTTTGGGTACACAAAAGAAGTGTTTGTGGCAGTATAAAATAATTATCTTTGTTTTTTCGCTTATCATTGAGACATCCAAAGGCTTTACATTCCGCCATGTTGCGATATCCATATCGCATTGTATGTTTTTGTTGTAACAAGAGCCTGCTGCCTGCTGTCTGCTCCTCTGTATAGCGGCGAGGGAGGAGCCGAATCATCTGCCGTCTGGCAGCTGTTACGAGCTCAGATCAGACGATATGACCCGCTGAATTTAAGCATTTATTTATTTATTTTCTACTCATTTTAGTTTTGCATTTAATATGAACCCTGAGTTTGAAATAAACGTTTGAATTTTGGTCCTCACACACAACGCAACGCGCCGAGTGTCTGCTGCTCTGTATATAGTTTTAGCGGCGAGGGAGGAGCCCAGCCCGTCTAGCGGCTGTTACAAGCTCAGATCAGACGATACGACCCGCTGAATTTAAGCATTTATTTATTTATTTTCTACTCGTTTTAGTTCTGCATTTAATATGAACCCTGAGTTTGAAATAAACGTTTGAATTTGAATTTGAATATCCCGAAAGCCACTGCTCATCCGGGCACTCCAGGCTCAGCCGATATTGATCCAGATCACGGTGCCAACGATATTATGTCACAGGAAGCGTCCTGGCAGGCCATGTAGATAAGATAAGAGATAAGATAAGCCTTTATTAGTCCCACAACGGGGAAATTCCAGGATTGCAACAGCACAGGGATAGCAACACTCAGAGCAACAATCAGAAGGCAAGAAAAAAACAAGCAAGCAAGAGCAGCTAATATACATATGTACGTATTACTATAAAATATATATATATACACACACACACAGACACACAGTGCAGAGCATTGTAGCTGGATGGAATAAATATATGAATATATGAACACACAGTGCAGAGCATTGTAGCTAGATGGAATAAATATGTAAATATATAAACACCCACAGTACGGAGCATTGCAGCTAGGTGGAATAAATATGCAAGTATATAAACACACACAGTGCGGAGCAATGTAGCTAGATGGAATAATATGTAGATATATAAATATATAAACACACCCAGTGCTGAGCATTGTAGCTAGATGGAATAAATATGTAAATATATAAACACACACAGTGCAGAGCATTGTTGCTAGATGGAATGAAACAGCATAACCGTCTACTTAGTTATCCTACATGGTATGATTATGTGCCCATACATATTCTCACCCTCCATAGCGACCGGTATGTTCCTAGTTGTATGCCGGAGGGGACCATTGTGTAAGTCTATTGCATCTTTTGCATTCAAAAAACTATTAGTTTGTTACGTCTTTTTGCTATCTCTGCGAGCAGCCCTGCTTAGGTTGTACAGTCTGACAGCCGTTGGTAGGAAGGACCTACGAAACCTCTCGGTTGTGCACCTGGGATGATGTAGTCTGCTGCTAAATGAGCTCCTCAGTGCATTCAGTATGTCCTGCATAGGGTGGAACTCGGACTCCAGCAGAGATGACAGTTTAGCCACCGTCCTTCTCTCTCCTATCTCCTCCATCGGATCAAGGCGCTGCCCCAGGACAGAGCTAGCTTTCTTAATCAGTTTGTTCAGTCTCTTCCTATCGGCTGCAGTAATGCCACTGCCCCAGCAGACCACTCCAAAAGTGATGGCTGATGCCACCACCGTGTCATAGAATGACTTCAGCAGCGCCCCTTGTACACCAAAAGACCTGAGTCTCCTCAGCAGGAACAGCCTGCGCTGTCCCTTCTTGTAGAGTGCATCAGTATTGTGTGACCAGTCTAGTTTATTGTTCAGATGAATACCCAGGTACTTATAGGATGTCACCATCTCGATGTCTGTTCCCTGTATATTTACTGGTACTGTGAGGGGCTGCCCATGCCTGCGGCAGTCCACCACCAGCTCCTTAGTTTTCCTCGCGTTGATCTGGAGGCAGTTCCGATGGCACCAGTCCACGAAGTCCTGGATAAGCCCTCTGTACTCAGCTTCATCTCCATTGGAGATGAGGCCAACGATCGCAGAGTCATCAGAGAACTTCTGTAGATGGCAGTGTGTTGTGTTGTGTGAGAAGTCCGCAGTATAAAGAGTGAACAGGAAGGGAGCCAGCACCGTTCCCTGGGGGGCCCCCGTGCTACTGATGATCGTGTCGGACACACAGTCCCGGGTTCTCACAAACTGAGGCCGGTTCGTGAGGTAGTCCAGGATCCATGATGACAGGTGCTGGTCCACCCCTGCGCGCAGCAGCTTGTCCTTCAGGATCATCGGTTGGATGGTGTTGAAAGCACTGGAGAAGTCAAAGAACATGATCCTCACCATATTCCCGGGCTTCTCCAGGTGGGACAGAGAACGGTGAAGGAGGAAGATCACCGCATCCTCCACCCCAATGCCATGCTGGTAGGCGAACTGGAGTGGATCCATCGCTGGTTCCACCAGGGGGCGGAGGTGAGCAAGGAGCAGTCTCTCCAGGGTCTTCATCAAGTGGGACGTCAAGGCCACCGGTCTGTAGCTGTTCAGGTCTTTGGGGTGGGAAGTTTTTGGTACAGGTACCACACAAGATGTTTTCCACAGCTGTGGTACCCTCCCCAGTTTCAGGCTCATGTTGAAGATATACGTCACAATCCCACACAGCTGGTCTGCACAGGACTTGAGGAGCTTTGCGCTGATGCCGTCCGGTCCCGGCGCCTTCCTCGCCTTGATCTTCCTCAGCTCCGTCCTCACCTGGGTCCTGGTCAGGGTCAGGATGGGGGGCTGTGTGTTGGGAGTGGGGGGGTGTTGGTGGAGTGGGGAGTGGGCAGCAGGACTTGATTTCTTTAGAGGCAGCAGTGGTTGTTGTGCAGTCAGGGGGGAGGGCGGTTGGTCAAATCTATTGAAAAACAGATTCAGGTTGTTCGCCCACTCCCTGCCCCCTGTGGCCTGGGGGGAGGTATTCTGGAGCCCCGAGATGGTTTTGAGGTTTCTCCAGACCCCGCTGATGTCGCTCTGTTGCAGCTTGTCCTCCATCTTCTTCCTGAAGCTGTCCTTGCCTTCTCTGATCTTTCTCCTCAGCTCCCTCTGTACGGACTTCAGCATCTCCCTGTTCCCTGACCTGAAGATCCTCTTCTTCTCTCTCAGAAGTGTTTTTATCTCAGGGTTGATCCAGGGTTTGTTGTTTGAGTGACGCCGTATGGTCTTGGTGGGAACGGATTTGTCCACACAGAAGCTGAGGTAGCCCGTGAAGGTGTGAATGAGGCCATCGATGTCCTCACCATGTGGATCGCAGAGCTGCTTCCAGGCGGTGGCTTCAAAACAGCCCTTTAGGGTGTCTATTGTCTCCTCAGACCATAACTCCACAGTGTGCATGGCCGGAGGTTGTCTGTGCACTAGGGGTTTGTACACCGGCCGGAGATGAACCAAGTTGTGATCCGATCTCCCGAGTGGGGGGAGTTGTGATGAGGTGTACGCCTCCTTAGTGTTTGCGTAGAATAAATCCAGTGTTTTATTGTCTCTAGTGTGGCATGTGACATACTGGGTGAACGTGGGTAGAATGGGAGACAGTGAAACATGGTTGAAATCGCCTGAGATGAGGAGAAGAGCATCTGGGTGTTCTGTCTGCAGCCTGCTGGTTACTGAATGGATGACGTCACGTGCTGTCCCAGCGTTCGCCGTCGGATTTGCATAAACAACAATGCAGATCACGTGTGAGTGTTCTCTCGGGAGATATGTAGGCCTCATGCTAACAGCTAGCAACTCAATGTCTTTGCTGCAGTGTCGTTGTTTAACAGTGATATGTCCCGGTCTGCACCAGTTGTTGTTAACATACATTATCACTCCACCGCCCCTAGCCTTGCCACTGTCTGGTGTTCGGTCAGCTCGTATCATGTGAAAACCCTCCAGCTCAATGTTAGCATCTGCTGCTAGTTCAGTTAGCCACGTCTCAGTAAACAAAAGGAGAGAGCACTCCCGGTATGTGCTATCATGACGGGAGATAGCCGCTAGCTCATCTAACTTTCCCAGTATCGACCGTACATTTCCCATGACAACAGATGGAAGGGAGGGTCTGTACCTTATATTTTTTGTCCTCCGCCTTACTCCAGCCCGGCAGCCGCGGCGTTTTCGCCTCAGTTCTCTCGGTATGTCGAGTTTTTCCAATGGGACCGGGTGGCGGTTGAATGCTAGCAGCTGTTCTCTGCTGTATCGTATCCTGCTATAAACAGTGGCTCCGTCCACCGGCTCAGGAGACATTTAGGACGATCTGTGTGTCCGTGATATAAGTGGGGTGAAAAAAAAAAGACGGATCAAAAGAGAGAGGAAGGGAAAAAGACTCGGAATCGAGCCGCTGTTGCAAAAGGCAGCCTACTCGTGTGGCGCCGAGAGAAAAAAAAAAAAAAGTAGCCGCTAGTATGGCTGCACCCATGTTTTGCTGACATAGCTGAACCAGCACATCAGCAATGGATTTATATCAAATTGCTCTGAACATGAATTTCAACTTAAACTTGAACTAGAACGTGAGACAGGGGCTCAATATAATATCTTTTTTTTCACGACCACCACAGGTACCCTTTAAGAGAAAGATGAGACACCAGACCCAACAATGCAGACGAGATGAAGGTCACTATCAAAGCAACCTGGACCTTCATAACACCTCAGCAGTGCCACAGGCTGATCACCTCCATGCCACGCCACATTGATACAGTAATTAATCCAAAAGGAGCCCCGGCAAAGTATTTAGTGTGTACATGGACATACTTTTCAGTCCTTCCACATTTGTAAAAATATTTTTAAAATAAATTTTATGTAATATTCTAATTTTTTGAGAAACTGAATTTGGGGTTTTCATGGGATGTAAGTCATAATCATCAAGATTAAAATAAATAAACACTTGAAATATATCACTCTCTGTGTAATGAATCTATTGTGGTGACCCACCACAATCTACACGGACATTCAATCCTCACACTCAGCCTGCACTAAGCAGAGGACAATTTGCATACAGACAGAGATCCCCTAGGAGACAATCAGAACACTGGACTATTGTTATACAACCCCGGATTAAGGAGAGGACGTCCGGGCACCAGTTGGTCACGCGATTGATATGTATTGACTGATATGTATATCAATATGCAAATGTGCCATGCATTCTCTCTGTGTGTATAACATGTATAAAAGAGCTTGCTATACATGCCTCACGGGACACAGCACAGCGCAACATAATGCAGCACAGCACTGTAGCGCACAGCGCTACAAGTGCGTCTCATGATGTTGGAGGAAAATAAAACTCTGCAACCTTCCAGCTCGCCGCATCTCACCTGAACTTATTTTTCCTCTACACTGGTGACCCTTGACGAAGAATGGAACACGAGGTGAACACCCCAGAGATGGCCCCAACCAGAAAAGCCCCAGCACGCATCATGGTGCGCCCCTCACCTGATCTCTTCCCTCCACACTGGTGACAAGATGAGAGAGAATGACCGTCTGCCCCTCTCATCGCGTTGTGGACACAGAGGACCAGAGAACGCCTGCAGCCTCTTCATCCTCACCGGAGCACGCGCTCCGCAGCACAGCGCTGGGACCAAAACGCACCATGAATGGCGACACGAGCGAACAAACAAAACAGCCTGAACGGGGACAATCATCGACTCCGACTGCATTGATTTCCACCGAGTTCCCCAACTCTGACTACACTCCCGACAGCGGACCTCCCAAGCACAGAAACCCTGCACACACAGGACAAAACCGGCTCCACAGACTGATACAGCGTCCTCCGCCGCTGCACATGCCCGAGAAACACAGCCGGTCGCCACCCTTGAAACCTTCAGGGCTGCTCACGCACTTGAAGCAGACATGCAGCCCGCACACAGGACTTTGTATGGGTTTCTCAGCCACGGCGCACAAGGGGAATTTAGCCGATTGCTGTCCCCGATGGCTTTAGGGCTGCTTCCGCACCTAAAAGCCAAACCGCCTCACACAGCTGCAGTTGTTTCAAAGCCGCTACGCAACCTCGGGGAATTTGGCCGCTCGCCTTCCCCACATCCTCCCTGAATCGAGCCGCAAGAGGAGACAGAGATCACCGCCAGGTTTAACGGGAAAGTCCCTCACCATCGCGGATCCACACGCAATTTTTGCGCGGCCCAGACACCTTTGACGTCCCAGGCCGGCACTCACTTATTCCCACCCCCTCCCCCTCCCCCTCCCCCTCCCTCTCCTCCTCCACAGCGCTTTTCCACACCTCACTCCCTAAAGCTGGCCGATCGCTGTCTTGTTCCATTACGCATGAAACGCACCAGCCCGTGCACCCACGATCCACAGCCGTTCAACGTGCTGGAACCCGGAGCGGAGCACACTGTTTTTTTCCACCCCTCCCCAGTCCCCCTCACGGACTGACATGCCCTCCGACAGTTCTACCAGAACTGGAGCCAAACAACGTGGGGGGGGGGGGGGGGTCACAACCCCTGCTGAGTGTTCTGGGGGGAGCCCTGTGGTGACCCACCACAATCTACATGGACATTCAATCCTCACACTCAGCTAGCCTGCACTAAGCAGAGGACAATTTGCATACGGACAGAGAGCCCCTAGGAGACAATCAGAACAATGGACTATTGTTATACATCCCCGGATTAAGGAGAAGATGTCCGGGCGCCAGTTGGTCACGCAATTGATATGTATTGACTGATATGTACAGTATATCAATATGCAAATGTGCCATGCATTCTCTCTGTGTGTATAACATGCATAAAAGAGCTTGCTATACATGCCTCAAGGGACACAGTACAGCGCAACACAATACAGCACAACACTGTAGCGCACAGCGCTACAAGTGCGTCTCATGATGTTGGAGGAAAATAAAACTCTGCAACCTTCCAGCTCGCCGCATCTCGCCTGAACTTATTTTTCCTCCACACTATATAATATATGGGTTTCACTTTCTGAAGTGAGTGACAAAAAATATTGAACTTTTTCATGATATTCTAATTTTTTGCGATGTACCTGTAAGTTTTTTCATCTTAATTTCAAGCAAACCCCCATCAGAATTTCAAAATGCATTTTGTCCTTTCATAAATTTACGTTCTTTTCAGAGTAACACCAATGTTCCATTTTTATAAATAGCTTAATCATCATTTTCTTCATAAAATTGCATCAGCTTTTCTTAACCAGTGCTATTTTATGGCTTTCCAATTTCCAGTATACTGACAAGTTAAACTAGGGTTCTTTGGTTCCACAAATGTTTGATTTACATGTGATACTCAGTAACTCAGTCTATGATGCCCATAATACGTGTTGAATTCTCTGTTTTAAAGTTATCCAAATGTGTTAACCTATTCTGACATTTTTTTATTAAACTATTGAAACACAAATGGGAGTTACTGTTTGATTTCCTCTCACCCAAAGATGCTGGGATAGGCTCCAGCCACACCCCCCCCCCCCCCCCCGCAACCCGAAAAGGATTAAGTGGAAGAAAATGGGTGAATGGATGTTTGATTTCATGTCCCTCTTCTTGATTATCAGAAGACAAGAACTCACAAGTTTCTTTTTTGTTTGTTTTTTTTTATGATTGATTCATAATCGGTACAAATAAAGAATTATTAATAAAACTGTCCATTATCTGGACTGGTGCCCTATGAGGATATGAGTGTAATGAAAGGAAATCATTCCTACTCACATTCATATTCACATTAATACTTGTACCAACAATAAACACCTCTAAACCCATTAATCTAAATACACTACATAAGATTCTCACCTTAAAATAAGTTTCTGAATTATTTTGATGGTACATCAAGCTTTAGTGCCGAGAATGTCACTTCTTTTATAGCCTGACTGTGCTTGCATTGCATGCAACAGCTCTGTTCTTGGAAAAAACACTGAGAGGCCTTCAACTATGGAGACTATGACCTGTGTCCCAACAGCCAATCACAAGGCACAGCTTTAGCCACCAACAACTAAGCACCTTATGATTGACTTTGGGGAGTGAGGTCATAGTCACCATAGCTGTAATATTTCTAGTGTTCCTACCCGGAACAACAGAGTTAAACAGTGCTGCTTTAATAGAAGGGATGAGTGGTACCACACTGACCCCACTTCCTGTTGTGCTCAAGAAGGGGATACAGGACAACTATCAAACCACACAAAAGGATCCCAAAACAGTTTTGATACACAGGTGTTCAGCTGTGTGACACCCCACTCTTCCAAAAAGACATTGGAAGGACATTTGCATCTGAATGAATGCAATGACAGCACCTGCACTTTATATGCTGATCTCCTTTTCTTATATCTGTATTGTGGAGTGTGTAAAAGATGAGGCAAGTTTGTCTCAGACAGTTTATTACACGTCTCACACATAAGCATTGTAGAAAGAGAAAGCTCACAGACAAAATTCCTCCCTTAAATACCAGGTCTTCCTACAGCTGCTTCTACGCATCAAACTTCACATTTGCATTCACATCAAAGGTCACATTGCATTCACTTCCTTAATCCCTTAACATCCCCCTCGCAGTCTCAGACACACAAAGGATCCTCCAAGTAGTCTCTGACACACAAAAGATCACAATCTCACAACTTCCTGTTATCACCCAGAAAACTCTGCTCTTTGTTCTTATTTAAGATGCGAGTCATTATGTTTCCCATATGGCGGCTACACCCCCCCCCCCCCCCCAGCATATTGGATCGAACAAAAGAATAACAGTCTGTATGCTGGGACAGAATCATTACACATCAATCCACATGCTGCTTGGGCTTCAGTCTTCTCCCGTATCTGCTGTAACCAGGATTCACCGCCTCCGCGGCGCTGTCTTGCTCGGGAGCTGCTGTCTGGGGGTGAAAACCTTTTGTCAGCCCCTGAGGGTGTTCTGGGGAATCTCCCCGTGGGGGTCTACTATGCCGAGGGGCCCTCGCCAACAGCACTTGCTCGTCCGCCACCACAAAAGCGGGTTTGAGTCTGTTTACGCCAACCTTTTCCCTCCTACCCCCCAAATCTAGCAAAAAATGCTTGTCCCCTGTTTCCAGCACTCTGAACGGTCCATCATAAGGTGGTCGCAGTGGGGGGGCGATGTGCATCGTGTCTGACAAAAACAAACTCCGCGTTTTTCAAAGTTTTAGGCACAAAAACGCACGGAAAACTGTGGTGGGCAGGGCCCGGCAGCGTGCCTGTGTCACTGCTACACTGCAACAGCTGAGATGGGGAGCTGTCCGGCGCAGGATTATCTGGGAGAAACTCCCTGGGTAGCTGAAGTGGCTGCGCAAAAACGAACTCAGCTGGGGAGGCTTCCAAGTCCTCTTTAGGCGCAGAACGTAACCCCAATAAAACCCACGGTAGCTTGTCTACCCAATTTGCATCCGTCAGTGACGCCCTGAGAGCCGCTTTCAATGACCTATGAAAACGTTCGCATAACCCATTAGCCTGCGGATTGCACGCGGTTGTGCGGTGAATTGTGACACCCAGGCTGTGGGCCATTGTTTACCAAAGTTCGGAAACAAATTGAGGGCCTCTGTCGGACGTAATGTCCGACGGGATTCCAAAACGCGCCACCCATGCTGTTAAAAATGCGCGTGCCACCTCCTCGGCTGTGGTTGACGCCAGTGGAACCACTTCCGGACAGCACGTGGTGCGGTCCACCATTGTCAGAAGGTGTGTGCACGCCTGTGACGGCGGGAGGGTGCCCACGAGGTCCACGTGAACATGGTCGAACCTCTTAGCCAGGATGTGAAAAGGCTCTAAGGGAGCTCTCGTGTGTCTGTGTACCTTGGCTCGTTGGCACGCCATGCAGGCTGCTGCCCACTCTTTAACTTGTTTGCGAAGGCTCGGCCACACAAATTTCTCTCCTACCATTTTGACCGACGCGCGCACTCCCAGGTGCGCCAAAGAATGAATCGAGTCAAAAACGCGGCGGTGCCACGCGGCTAGTACCACGGGACGCGGTCGCCCTGTGGAGACATCGCAGATTAGGGGGGCATACCGTCTCGCAGCACCCTGCTCTCCAGCCTTAACCCTGTTGGTCCAGACTGGAGCACGCGCACATCAGTGTCACTAACCTGCTCCGCGACCATGGCTGCGTAATCTATCCCCACGCGGACTGGGGCCGCCACGGCGCACGAGAGGCAGTCTGCCACTACGTTCAGTTTACCCGCCACATGCTGAATATCGGTAGTAAACTCTGAGATCACGGCCAGCTGTCTCTGCTGCTGGCTTGACCATGGTTCTGAAACCTTGGCCATCGCGAATATTAGTGGCTTGTGGTCAACGAACGCGGTGAAACAGCGTCCTTCCAGCCAGAACTGGAAGTGGCGAATGGCCAAGTGGAGAGCCAGCAACTCCCTGTCGAATGCGCTGTATTTACGTTCACCATCGCGCAAAGTCCTACTGAAAAAGGGGAGCGGCTGCCAAGCCCCGGCTACATGTTGCTCCACGACCGCCCCTATGGCCACATCTGACACGTCAGTAGTGAGCGCTATGCGGGCCGTTGGGTCTGGATGTGCCAACAATGCAGCATTTGCCAGGGCTGCCTTGACTTCCGAGAACGCCCGCTCTCGCTCCGGGGACCATTCGATCTTATTCGCGGGTTTTTGTTTTTTGAGCGCGGCGTACAGTGGTTGCATGAGCTGCGCTGCGCGGGGGAGGAAACGGTTATAAAAATTCACCATTCCCAAAAACTCCTGTAACGCCCTGACTGTTTGCAGCCGGGGAAAATCTGCTACCACGCGCATTTTTTCAGGCAGTGGAACCGCTCCTTCAGGAGAGACGCGATGCCCCAAAAAATCAATCTGCGTCACCCCGAACTGACACTTCACAGGGTTGATTATTAAACCGTGCTCTCCCAACCTCTGGAAAACTGCCGTGAGGTGTTTTTCGTGTTCGTCTTCGGACGTGCTGGCTACCAAGATATCGTCCAGGTAGACGAATACGAAAGGGAGATTGCGCAGCACCGCGTCCATCATGCGTTGGAACGTCTGTGCAGCCCCTTTAAGCCCGAATGGCATGCGCAAAAGCTCGAATAGACCAAACGGAGTTATCACAGCTGTTTTGGGTATGTCCTCAGTGCGCACTGGGACTTGGTGGTAACCGCGGACCAAGTCTATTTTAGAAATAACGCGCGCCCCCGGCAAGTGAACGGAAAATTCCTGGATGTGAGGAATTGGGTAGCGGTCATGCGCTGTGGCATTGTTCAACCTGCGGAAATCCCCGCAAGGTCGCCATGAACCGTCAGATTTACGGACCATGTGTAGCGGAGAAGCCCATGGGCTGTTTGAACGCCTGACAATGCCCAACCTCTCCAGGTTGGCGAACTCCTCATGCGCTATGGCCAGTTTAGCTGCTTCCAAGCGCCGAGGTTTTGCAAAAACGGGCGGCCCGGTGGTGGTAATAAAATGTTCCACCCCATGTTTAGCGACGGCCGCCGAAAATGTCGGGACCGTGAGTGCTGGGAACTGAGTGAGCAGTGTGTGGAACTTACCGCTTGCAGCTGTGACGTTGGCTTGTGCTGTTGGCCGGGACGCTCGAGCTGTACAGGGGATAGAATCAAAGGACAGTGCATTAATCAGGCGCCTGTTAGCGACATCAACCAACAAACCATGTGAGCACAAAAAATCAGCACCCAATATATTGAAATTCAATGCTGCTACAACAAAAGTCCACTCAAATGCACAGCCGTGTAGCGACAGGAGTAGAGTCCTCTCACCAAAGGTCTTAATCTCTGAGCCGTTTGCTGCTGCCATCTCGGGGCCGCTGGATCCTGCCAGCCGGTCGGCATAGGACGGCATGATGAAAGTCACCTGGGCGCCGGTGTCCACGAGGAAATGCCTCCCCGAGTGTGCGTCCATCAAGTAGAGCAGCTTGTTCTCCTCCCCGAGGGCCGCAGCTGCTACCGACCCCCGGTCTTGGCGTTTCCCGAGCGCTTGAACTGGCACGGCGGTATACATTTGCGTGCCTTCTCTGCAAAGCGGCGGTGGTAGAAACAAAGGGCGTCTTCTCCGCATTCCTCGGTCCTTGCCGCCGCCGTGGTCGGTGGTTCTGCTACCGCCGTCAATGGCTCCTCGCCATCTCCAGCCGTCGCGCCGAGCTCTGTCGCTGCCGCCGTGGTCACAAGCTCACTGTTGGCCATGATGATCCGGTGTGCCTCCCGGGCCAGCGCACGGTAGTCCCGCTTGGCCAGCAATGGCGAACTGGCCAGGGCCGCTCTCGTCGCCGACGGAAGATTCCTGAGGAAGAGGTGGGTAAAAATGAAGTGATCATCATCTGAGCCCTTCAATCTCAGCATCCTCTCCATCAGGTTGATCGCTGTGCAATCTCCTAAACCGGTCCGCACCAGGAGTCTCTCTGCTCTCTCCTCAGCCGAGAGTGTGTAGTGCTGGATGAGTGCGGCCTTCAACGCGTCGTATTTGTCGTTGGCTGGTGGCTGATCCAGCAGGCTCTCCACATGCTGAGCCATGTGGGTGTCGAGCTTTGCGACCACATGGTAGAATTTTGTGTCATCTACTGATATCCCCCGGAGGACGAACTGCGCCTCGACCAGGTGGAACCAGGAGCGTGGATTGTGCTGCCAAAAATCCAGTAGCTGGATTACAACGGCATACACTTGGCTGGGGGCTCCCAACGAGGCTGGCTCCGGGGAATTCTCTACGTGTTGCATACTTCGTCTTGGGTCACCAGTGTGGAGTGTGTAAAAGATGAGGCAAGTTTGTCTCAGACAGTTTATTACACGTCTCACACATAAGCATCGTAGAAAGAGAAAGCTCACAGACAAAATTCCTCCCTTAAATACCAGGTCTTCCTACAGCTGCTTCTACACATCAAACTTCACATTTGCATTCACATCAAAGGTCACATTGCATTCACTTCCTTAATCCCTTAACATCCCCCTCACAGTCTCTGACACACAAAGGATCCTCCAAGTAGTCTCTGACACACAAAAGATCACAATCTCACAACTTCCTGTTATCACCCAGAAAACTCTGCTCTTTGTTCTTATCTAAGATGCGAGTCATTATGTTTCCCATATGGCGGCTAAAGTATGAATGTTTTCACTTGCTACTGTAAATGAAGTTGCTAAAGAGTTTGTTATTGTTTCAATGACAATGACAATAAAGAACCTCATCTGTCTGCTTTAATGTATAATTTTGTCTTTGCATCTACAAAGTGGTTGTTGAGTTGCTCTTTTGTTCTTTGTTGCTTTTGTTATAAATGTATCTCAACGTATCATTAATGCAATTTGAAGGAGGACTAAAAACTTCAATTACTAATATCCCACTTCCACACTAAAATCACTGAGATCTGTACCTTGTTAAAGGCAGATGTGAATACAAAGCCTTATATTCGTAAGACTGCTTATAATGCTTCACTGGACTCACTGAACCTGTTAAGATGTTTGTGTGCGAAGATTCTATTTGTGTATGTCACCTCCTACATTAAATACACAGCACTGACGTGTGACTTCACCTTCTCACAAAATGTGTTCCTTGCGTTGTATTACAATAGTTCAAACGGTTTTAAAATCCATGCTTTGAAATGTATGGACAAAAGCTGACAGAAAGTCTCCACAGGGCTCTTAATGGCTGTGCTGGCTCAGTGTCATGAGGGAGGAAATGCACAGACAGCACATGGAACAACCATCAGCTGCCTTCTCACTGTGGCTCTCAGACTTTATCGATTTATCAAAACTCGCCCACCAACATTTCCATCTTAGCATCACTGACAGGCAGTTTTTCTGTTGCCATGAGCAAAGATTTGGCTGCAGAAAAATTCACTGAAAAAAAAAATCTGCTGTCCATGTCAAGCTTACATGTGGCATTTTTTAATTTTTTTTTTTTTTTTGCACTTTGGCATTTATTAAGAGAAAAGTGAGACAAAAACATAAGAAACAAGTAATTTTCTGCAGACTCAGGTGAAATTCAAACTCACAAACATAATTGCAATGAGGGAGCACTGTGGGCAAACAAAACACTGATGTGCGGTATTGCATTTCAACAAAAGTGCATCTTTTTTTTTTACCACCTAAATGCAAATGTTCACCTTTTGTTCAAGCCTCCCACCTGCGCTCAGACCTCTCTCTCTCTCTCTCTCTCTGTGTGTGTGTATAACAGGGGAGTGTGTGGAGCGACTGCCTGTACGGATGCTGCTGCTACCCGCTATCTTGGCTCCAGGTCTCCCGGGAGCTGAAGAGGAGAGCAGCATCCCACGCCTCCTCTTCCTCCTCAGCCACATACGCCGCTCTGACCTCCCTGCAGGGGGCGCACTTGGTCTAGACACGTCCCGGACCGCCAGCTTCTCTCCACGGCGCGGGAGCTGATTTAATCGCACTTCCTCCGCTGTGCAGCCACTCCCGGTTAATTCAGCGGGGACACGGTTTGCCCCGCACAGAGGAAAGTTCACTTTGAAAAGAGTTTCATTTAAAAAAAAAAAAAAGATAGTGCAGGGTTTTTTTGTGTGCTTCCATGTTTGAATTTGCATGTTTCTTTCAATATGTGGCTTGAGAATAACATACTTCCACCAGTGAATGTTACACTTAAAAAAGTGAAATCTTAATAAGACGAAATATCTTAGCGCCATGTATGTTTTTGTTTTTTGTTTTTTTTTTGTCAGACAAGCTGTTTCTTCATGCTGTGCAGTTTTCTGTAAGAAAGTTGCTCATACTTTGAGATAGTTTTTACTTGCTTTAAAAGGGTTGTTGCAAAAAAAAATGTTTTTGCAGGTTTCAACCTACTGAAGTGTGTCTGTTGGTCACGTGATTATCAAAAAAATATCAAAATGGTCATTTCTGTAAAAAAAAAAAAAAAAAAAAAAAAAGCACAGCCTTTATATTGCTTCAGTTTCTAATTAGCCATTTTGACTCTTCTGGTGGACGTACCAGACGTGCTCATGCTGTCAGATCTACTCTGGGTCCTGCGCCTGCTTATGACGTCATGATGTAGCGCAATTGTGATTGGTCTGTCTGAGAGTTTGTGTTGTTGTTTTTTCTATCAAACTTGATTAAATTGACAAACATCAAACTGCATGTGTAACTAGTGGCAAAATTCAATCAGGATCAAAAGATAATTCCTCTCTTGCCATTCACTTCAATAGGTTTTTTTTCCGATTTAAGGTTTCATATGCATAAATCGAGGGGGCTCTCTATAGCCGCTGGAGTGCACCTTTAACCACTTCATATCTCATTTATTATGGATGCTTTTGCACCCAATTCATTTAGTCTGGATTTTTTTTTTTTTTTTTCATTTTGATCTGGACAAAAATTTAGGAGTGAAACCCCCAGTGATCCACAGACGGGACCAAAAACGAGAAATATGGTCCGGCTAAAAGAGGTGGTCTCAATTCGGATCAAACTGATCCTTAGTCTATAATACGATGAATCCATCGCTCTCACCTCAATGGCTGGGTAACCTCCCAACCATGTTCTTGAGGATGATGGCCAGCACTTATGCTTTGCAAGTAGAATGACTGAGCCTTATGGCATGGGCACATGGTGCTTTCTTAGGGTCATCAGGTGGGTACCCTCCTTCATCGGTGTTTCGTCAGTTAGCCCACAACACCTCCAAAGGGCTTGGCAGCTAGCCCCAGGGTCCTAAGGCAGCCCCTTCGGCCCTATGGGTTCCACCACCACTGTTCTAAGGTGTTTCCTTTGTGCCCGATGGGTTGTTCCAACGCTTGCAGCGCTTCAGCCACAGCCATCTCGATGCTGCCTCAGCTCGCTTGGTGATATTAGCCACTAGCCTTCTATTGCAACCTTTAATTCCGAGTCTGGACAGGCCACTCCAGAGTGACTGCCCAGGAAATCCTCGGCAACCCACTTCCACCGGCAAGTTCCATGCCCACCATCCCCTCTGCTGACACTCGTAAATGAGGGGTTGGTACTTCCCAAGTTTCCTCTCATGGGCCTCCTCCATCCTGTCCTCCCATGGCACAGTCAGCTCAAAAAGGACCACTTGTTTTGATGCTCTAGACCACAGGTGTCAAACTCATTCCATGGAGGGCCAAGACTCTGCAGGTTTTACCTCCACCCAGTGTCTTCAACAGGTGATTTCTCTGAATTTCGTCCTACTGATTGCTGATCAGTGAAAACACCTGCTGAAGAGACTGGGTGGAAGTAAAACCTGCAGGGTCTTGGCCCTCCATGGAATGAGTTTGACACCCCTGCTCTAGACCATAAAAGTAGTCCAGTTTGTTTAGACTGTGATTTTCTGACCAACCACAGAAATACAGAAAGCCAAAAAGAGGAAAAATGAGCCACAGTTGCACTGGGTGAGAGGATGAGACCCAGTTTTTAACTGAAAGTTACTGGAATAAATTATTAAGTTAAAACAAAATCATTATAATGCAATAAACTTAGATACTTTTGGAGGATGTGACAGACTCAAAAACTGGAAGAACAATGCTACCTGAATATCATCACGGCTGATGAGAAGGATAAACATCCTTTTCAGAAGGACTCGGATAATACTCTAGCTTCACTGCAGTTCGTCTCTTAATGTGGTGGGTTTTCTCGAGTTTCAACAAGTGCAGTTACCGATGTGCTCAGAGGGTAAGTAGTATACGTATTTGCTAACTACTGCTGTCTGTAACTTTGCAAATTTAGTAATGACAACAGGGTGTAGTCATAACAGGATGTAGGTGCACAGGTGAAAGTGCACCTAATCGCACTAAATGTATTCAGTGTAACAAAAAACATAAACACTGGTCCAAACCTTGGTGCCAAGTTTCAGGTGTAAAAAATGCCCTGTGATGCAGATGAAACTATACATGACTAAATACTATTTGCTATTGTTATATTTTGCACTAAATGAGTTTTGCCAGAATTAAAAGAAATGTTTGGCTAACCCTGTTTACTATTTGATATGCCAAACATCAGATCTTTTTATTTGGCTCGACTACACCATATTGACATTCAATATTTTGCATTTTAAATAAGTACAAATAACTCATTTCCCATCACTGACTATTGACCTGCTCTGTGACTTGGAGGGGTGCTGTGGTCCAGACATTTTCTTTTGAAAATATCTGAATGTATTCTGCTTAAATAAGTGAATGTTCAAACACTGATGTGAAAACAATTGAGTCACAAACTGTAAATCCAAGGAAATGTACAATCAACAACAGCTTCTCACTGAATGTGACGAAGGGCTTTGAAATATTCAAACAAAGGCACAGAACCATGTGTAACTGTGTTTGAAGATTTCTCTCTGCGGTAGTTTAAATTGGTTATTTCATATCTGAGACTCAAAAAGATACATGATGGTCAGATAATCTGATATCTGAATGGTGGAGGTGTTGGCACAGGACAGACTAGACAGTTGGTGATCAGCATCCTCTTCAGTGCTGCCATATTTACTGCTGTCTGGCAGGGAACTAGATCAGAGGCCCCCCACCTCCCTCAAAATCCATCAAGCATTCAAGCTTTTGACTCAACTCTGGTCCCTCTGCATGAAGGTAAGACTGAGCATACAGAGGCAGACTTACAACCTGGCATCTAATAGATCAGCAATATGTAGAAACTTTCTAATGTTTCAGTTTTAATGTAAAAAAAAAAAAATAAGTGCATGAAATCTTGAAACAGGTTTTGTAATTAAAGATCATGAAAATCTTAAAGTGAACTTTCAGGGTGTGCTTATTCATCTATTCTAAATGTAAAAGTCAAACTTTTTGTGCTGACATATCTTGTAGCCCTACAATCAAGCTGTCTGAGGATGAGGTGGGCAGGTGGCTGTCACAGATTAAGCCTATAAGGCACCTGGACCAGACAGACTTCATGGACGTATTCTTAAGGTGCGCTTGCAGCAGCTAATGGGGCGTTTTGACTGCTTTATTTCAGCTTTTACTAAATGTATGCACTGTACTAAATACATGGAAATCAACTGTCATCAAATCTTTACCTAAAAAACCTGGATAAAGAGCTCTGAATGACTTCCGTCCAGTTGCCCTGACCTCTGTGTTGGCTAAACGCATGGAGAGGGTGGTTAGTAAACACCTGACCTCAGCTATAAGGGATCAACTGGACCCTCTACAATTCACATATAAGCCAAACAGTGGTGCAGAAGATGCATCTTTAACGTTAATCAATATGGTAACAACTCATTTACAGCAAACATACACTTATGTGTGGATTTTATTTATTGATCTGACTTCAGCTTTTAATACTATGCAAACAGATATCCTGCTCCAACAGTTGCTGAACATGGGTGTGTGGAGGACTTATTCATTGGATTAAAGACTTTCTCATGCATCTCCAACAGATAGTGTGTATGAATAATGTAAAATCTTATGAAATTATAATTAATACAGCCCCCCCCCCCCAGGCTGTGTACTATTACCATTATTGTTTTCTGTTTATATAAATGACATGCAGCTGCAGGATAGCAATGTGAAACTTTTGTAATATGCTGATGACATGGCTGTAGTCGGGCTGTTTCATAAGAATAGTGCTTGTAATTATGTTGCTCAGATGCATAAGTTAGAGAAATGGGGTGATTCCTATTCTCTTTTAATTAATGTTGATAAAACAAAGGCACTTATTTTGTGTAATAATGATTTAGCAACACGTGTCACTTTCCAGGCAGCCTGTGGAGATTCTAATTTGTTTTAAGTATTTGGGAACATTCTGTGTATTGATAACAAACTCAGTTTTACAGACAATGCTGCTTCTATTTATAAGAAATGCAACCAGAGTGTGGGGAGACTTGAATAACGAAACCGAATTGCCTTTCATTCCAGTTTATTCAAGTAATCATTCCACTGTCTGCTCTCATTCCTGAGCAGCGAACAAAGAGGGTGAACACACCAAAGTTCTCTCATTTAAACATTCTGACATCAAACCATTTCCCTCGCAGGGGAAATCACACATCTCTCTCAAAATCTCTTTATTCACATTCATTAGCCTTTTATTTACATAACTCCCCCTTCTCTCCTCTCGAGCCTCAGTGGTCAGGAAGTCTTCTGTCCCCTGTCCTCTGCAGGGGGTCCAGGCTCTGTGGCTCTGCACCGCAGGGGGCTGGCTCTCCTTCATCGTGGTTAAATCACATATGCAGTGTCCAACATATACATGTCTCACAACACAGCCATATAACCCCCCCCAAACGATGAAGAACAGACTAATTCCTAAAATTTAATAGCACCTTACTCACTACTGAATAATCAACACCAACATTCAGTCTGTGCGCCGCTTGGGCTTCAGCCGTCTGCCGAATCTGCTGTGCGTTGGCCCCGCCTTGCCTGCGGTGCGTTTCTGCTTCGGGTCTGTTGACTGAGGAAGAGAGTGATTAATTGCCCCCTGCGGGGGCCTGCCTCGTCGAGGCGCCACTGCAACCGGTACAGACACGTCCTTCATGACAAAAGCAGGTTTTAGTCTGTCAATACTGACTGTCTCTTTTCTGTCTCCAAAATCTAGCACAAATTGCTTATCACCTGCCTCCAGCACTCGAAATGGCCCTTCGTAAGGTGGTTTGAGCGTTGCTTTAAGGGCTTCGCGCCTGACAAAAACGAAATCGGCATTTTTCAAAGCCTTGGGGACGAAAACTCGTGGAAAAGCGTGATGAACCGGACCCGGGAGCGTGTCTGCCCCCGTGCTGACTAACAGTCCCAGAGCCGAGAGAGGTGGGGGCTCTGGGTGCTCTGGTAAAAACTCGCCCGGCAGCCTCAGAGTTTGTGCGAATACCAGCTCCGCTGGGGAGGCGTCTAAGTCCTCTTTAGGCGCAGAACGCAACCCTAATAAAACCCATGGAAGTTTATTCACCCAAACTGCATCCGTGAGCGACGCTCTGAGTGCTGCCTTCAAAGACCTATGAAAACGCTCGCATAAACCATTGGCCTGAGGGTGGTAAGCCGTAGTGCGGTGAATTTTGGCTCCTAAGCCGTTGGCCATCGCTGACCACAGCTCAGAGATGAATTGCGGTCCTCTATCGGACGTAATGTCCGACGGAACCCCGAAGCGCGCCACCCAAGCCGTTAAAAAAACGCGAGCCACCTCCGCGGCCGTGGTCGTCGCAAGTGGGACCACTTCCGGCCAACGTGTGGTGCGGTCCACCATTGTCAAAAGATACGTGAACCCCTGTGATGCCGGTAGGGGGCCCACAAGGTCGACGTGCACATGGTCGAACCTTCTGGCTGGAATGCGGAACGGTTCTAACGGGGCTCTTGTGTGCCTGTGAATTTTGGCCCGTTGACAGGAAATGCAGGTTTTTGCCCATTCCTTCACGTGCTTGCACAGGCACGGCCAAACAAACTTTTCCGCCACTAGTTTCACCGACGCCCGCACCCCCAGGTGCGCCAGTGAGTGGACCGAGTCAAAAACACGGCGGCGCCACGTGGCCGGAACCACCGGACGCGGGCGCCCCGTCGACATGTCGCAGATCAGGGGGGGCATACCGGTTTGTAAACACTTGCTCTCCAGCCTCAACCCTGTTGGTCCAGACTGGAGCGCGCGCACGTCTGCGTCCGCCCCCTGGTCCGCTGCCATGGCTGCGTAATCTATACCCACGTGCACCGGGGCTGCGCGCGCCACCGTGCCGCTCTCCTGCGGCGCGGTCACGGTGGCCCGTTCTGCCTCTGCGCGTGTTGGGGTTGTGAACGCGCGTGAGAGACAATCCGCTACTACATTGAATTTGCCCGCGACGTGCCTAATGTCAGTGGTAAATTCCGAGATTGCGGCCAGCTGCCTCTGTTGCCTGCCGGACCACGGGTCTGAAATTTTGGCCATGGCGTATGTGAGCGGCTTGTGGTCCACATAAGCGGTGAAGCACCGTCCTTCCAGCCAGAACTGGAAATGACGAATAGCCAAATGCAGCGCCAACAGTTCTCTGTCAAACGCGCTGTATTTTCGTTCAGCCGCGCTTAAAGATTTGCTAAAGAAAGCCAAAGGCTGCCAAACTCCGGCTACCTGTTGCTCAATAACGGCCCCTATGGCTAAATCTGAAGCGTCTGTCGTCAGCGCGATACGTGCTGCAGGGTCTGGGTGGGCCAGGAGCGCAGCGTCAGCCAAGGCTTTTTTAACCTCTGTGAACGCGTGCTCCCGCTCCGGGGACCATTCGACCGCCTGGGTCGGTTTTTGTTTTTTGAGCGTGGCATATAACGGTTGCATGATTTGAGCTGCGTGGGGCAGGAATCGGTTATAAAAATTCACCATCCCCAAGAATTCCTGTAGTGATTTGACCGTTTGTGGACGGGGAAAATCCGCTACCGCGCGTACTTTCTCTGGTAACGGAACCGCTCCCTCCGGGGAGACGCGGTGACCCAAAAAATCGATCCGTTCGACGCCGAACTGGCACTTGGCTGAGTTAACTATTAAGCCGTGCTCTCCCAGTCTCCTAAAAACTGCTGTGAGGTGCGTTTCGTGTTCGTCCTCTGAAGTACTCCCGACCAAAATGTCGTCGAGGTACACAAACACGAAAGGGAGATCGCGTAACACGGCATCCATCATCTGCTGAAATGTTTGCGCCGCCCCTTTGAGACCAAACGGCATGCGTAAAAATTCGAAAAGTCCGAACGGGGTTATTACCGCTGTTTTAGGAATGTCCTCCGGTTGGACCGGGACTTGGTGATAGCCGCGAACTAGATCAATCTTTGAAAAAATGCGCGCCCCCGCCAGGTGCACCAAAAAATCCTGAATGTGCGGGATGGGATAACGATCGTGCGCCGTAGCGTTGTTTAGCCTGCGGTAATCCCCGCACGGTCTCCAGGAGCCATCGGCTTTTGGTACCATGTGCAGCGGCGAAGCCCACGGGCTCTTCGACCTACGAACGATGCCCAGCCTCTCCAGGCTGGCGAACTCCTCGCGCGCAATGGCGAGCTTAACTGCATCCAAGCGCCGAGCTTTTGCAAACACGGGAGGACCAGAAGTGGGGATAAAGTGTTTCACCCCGTGCTTCGCGACCGTCGCTGAAAAAGTGGGCACAGTGAGCGCTGGAAATTGGGTGAGGAGTGTGTGAAACTTACCACCTGCTGTAGCGACGTGGGTCTGTACTGGTGGCGGGGACACTCGAGCTGAACAGGGGAGAGAGTAAAAAGAGAGTGCATTTACCAGCCGTCTATTAGCAAGATCAACTAACAGATTGTGTGAACACAAAAAATCCGCGCCCAACATGTTGAAACTCACCGCCGCTTTTACAAAAGTCCATTCATATGTGCGGCCATGTAAGCACAAAGGCAAGGTCCTTCTCCCGTAGGTGTTGATGTTCGAGCCATTTGCCGCTGTAGCTCCGCTACCGTGGGGTCCAGCCACCCGGTCCGCGTATGTTGGGGTGATGAAGCTCACTTGTGCTCCGGTGTCGATGAGGAACTCTCATCCGGAGTGTGCATCCGTGATGTAGAGCAGCTTGTTGCGTTCTCCGAGGGTCGAAGCTGCTAGCGACCCCCGGTCTTGCCGTTTCCCAAACTCCTGAAGATGCAGGGCGGCACACACCTGCGTGCCTTCTCTGCGAACCTCCGATGGTAAAAGCAGAGATCTTCTCCTCCGCTGTGTCGTGCCCGCGCCTCTGCCGCCGGGCTATTGGCTCCACCTCGTCGCGGCCGTGTTGCCGCCGTCGTCGGCCAGTCTGGTTCTGCCGCCTCTGGCTCCCCGCTGTCTCGGGTCGCCGCTGTGGTTGCTTGCCCGCCGCAGGCGTCCAGGATCCCATCTGCCTCCTGGGCCAGCTCCCGGAACTCCTCCAGGGTGTGACACTTTTTGCCGGCCAGCGTGCTTCTCGCATGCGCCGGGAGGTTGGAGAGGAAGATGAACTGAAAAATGAAATCATCGTTGTCCAACCCTCTCAGCTGTATCATCTCCTCCATCAGGGCGCTCGGCCTGTGTCCACCTTGGTCTAGCAAAGACAGGATCCTCCTCGCCCTCACTTCAGCCGAGGGGGTGAAAAACTTGATGAGGGTGGATTTCAGCTTGCCGTACCTGTCGGTCGCGGGTGGCTGCTCCACCAAGCTTTGCACGCACCGAGCTGTGCTGTTGTCCAGTTTAGCGATGACATGGTGGAACTTAGTGTCATCCACCGTTACTCCTGCGAGCGCGAACTGCGACTCTGCTTGCAGAAACCACGACCGTGGGTTATCCTGCCAGAAATCAGGCAGCTTAACGGCCACTGCGCTCGCCAGCTCTGAGCACTGTGAGTCCGGGACCCTGAGAATTTCTTCGTTCATTCTCAACGTCGTCAGTCACCAATGTGGGGAGACTTGAATAACGAAACCGAATTGCCTTTCATTCCAGTTTATTTAAGTAATCATTCCACTGTCTGCTCTCATTCCTGAGCAGCGAACAAAGAGGGTGAACACACCAAAGTTCTCTCATTTAAACATTCTGACATCAAACCATTTCCCTCGCGGGGGAAATCACACATCTCTCTCAAAATCTCTTTATTCACATTCATTAGCCTTTTATTTACATAACTCCCCCTTCTCTCCTCTCGAGCCTCAGTGGTCAGGAAGTCTTCTGTCCCCTGTCCTCCGCAGGGGGTCCAGGCTCTGTGGCTCCGCACCGCAGGGGGCTGGCTCTCCTTCATCGTGGTTAAATCACATATGCAGTGTCCAACATATACATGTCTCACAACACAGCCATACAGAGATTATTTTTGATCAGAAAACTGAGAGGCTTTGGAGTCTGCTCAGATGTTCTGCAAAGGGTTTATGCTACTCTGAGTCAAAGTGTTTTGGTGTTTAATGTATCAGTTTGGTATGGTAATATTACTGTGGCAAATAAAAGGAAACTGGACAGAATTGTTAAAATGTCTGGAAAACTAACAGGGCGGTCACAAACATCATTATGTTAAAATCCCGATTCTTTGATTGAAATATCCAAGAATAAGCCGGAGAATTCTTCAGTTCAAAGATGCAACATTTATTCAGAGGTCACATGTAAAGCAAGCAGCGCTGGGTTCAGTGGGATGCAGCTCTCTTGGGAGCGTCGTCAGACTGACCCCGACTTCCAAGTGCAACTTACATTCATCTTCTTGGGCCGGGCAGGCCCCGTACTGTGGGATGGACTTGCACGCAACTGTCTGATTGGCCACTTTAACTCTGACGTGAACATGCCATCCGCTATTCACGTTAGCTATCCCCTAAGATGTATTATGAAATGTGTGTGTGTGTGAGTGTTGATTTGAGTGTGTAACTAATGTAATAGACCTGACTAATAGAATGGAGAGAGAGAGAGAAAGAGGGCTCTATGGCTCTGCCTGATTCCTGTTTATCAGATTGTGGTTTCTTAACACTTCAGACTGTAGTCTAACACTTTTAACATAGTTGTTCATAAGAATGCAAACAAAGACTCTTAACGTATTTGTTCATAAAAAACACAAATATAATATGTATAGAATATGTGTAGAGCATAATGGGAGATTATCTACAGAAATATTATTTTGACACTAACTTTTCATGACCCTTTCAGTTAGAACAGCAAAGACAGGTGAGTTAAAGTGATAATTAAAATGTCCTCAGTTCTGTGCATGTGAGTGTTCAGAGGGAGGGGGGTGGGGCCTCTGACTGTTTGCAGTTCGGATGGCCCAGGGGAAGAAACTGTTTATCAGTCTGGAGGTGTGGGACTTGATCCATCTGAACTGTTGTTCACAGGGATGCAGGTCAAACGGGTGGCGGGCAGGATGTGAGGGGTCTCCTGTGATGGCCTTGATCCTTCTGAGACAGGAGGTTCTGGAGATGTCTTCCGGGGAGGGCAGAGGGCCGCTGATTATTTTTTGGGCGGTGTTGATGACTCTCTGCACAGCCTTCCTGTTCTCGGCCATGAAGACGGCGTGCCACACACCCAGACAGTAGGTAAGTAGAAATGTTTAGAAGGGATCTTTTGTGCTAAATGCAGTTAAGTTACTGAATAAGGAGATGTGAACATGTTTATGAATGATCATTTCCTGTTTTGCAAATGTTTCTGATAATGATTGTAATTTTTATTATTTAAGTACGCATTATGATTTAAGTATGCATCTGGATGCACAGTCTGGGCTCTGGCTGGGGAACTCAAGGACATTCACAGAGTTGTCCTGAAGCCACTCCTTTGATATCTTGGCTGTGTGCTTAGGGTCACTGCTGCTGAAAGATGAACCGTCACCCTAGTCTGAGGTCAAGAGGTCTCCGGAGCAGGTTTTCATCCAGGATGTCTCTGTACATTGATGCATTCATCATTCCCTCTATCCTAACTTGTCTCCCAGTTCCTGCTACTGAAAAATATCCCCACAGCATGATGCTGCCACCACCATGCTTCACTGTAGGGATGGTATTGGCATGGTGATGAGCTGTGCCTGGTTTCCTCTAAACATGACACCTGGCATTCATGCCAAAGAGTTCTATTTTTGTCTCATCAAACAAGAGCATTTTGTTTCTCATGGTCTGAGAGTCCTTCAGGTGCCTTTTGGCAAACTCCAGGTGGGCTGTCATGTTCCTTTTACTAAGGAGTCCTTCTGTCTGGCCACTCAACCATACAGGCCTGATTGGTGGATTGCTGCAGAGATGGTTGTCCTTTTGGAAGGTTCTCTTCTCCCCACAGAGCAATGCTGGAGCTCTGACAGAGTGACCGTCAGGTTCTTGGTCATCTTCCTGACTAAGGCCCTTCTCCCCCGATCGCTCAGTTTAGATGGTCGGGCAGCTCTCGGAAGAGTCCTGGTGGTTCCGAACTTCTTCCATTTACATACTGTGCTCATTGGGTCCTTAAAGCAACAGAAATTTGTCTGAATCCTTCCCCAGATTTGTGCCTCAAGACAATCCTGTCTCAGCAGTCTGCAGACAGTTCCTTTGACTTCATGCTTGGTTTGTGCTTTGACATGCACTCTCAACTGTGGGACCTTATATAGACAGGTGTGTGCCTTTCCAAATCATGTCTAATCAACTGAATTTACCACAGGTGGACTCCAGTTAAGCTGTAGAAACATCTCAAAGATGATCAGTGAAAACAGGATGCACCTGAGATCGATTTTGAGCTTCATGGCAAAGACTGTGAATACTTATGTACATGTGATTTCTGAATTTTTTTATTTTAAATAAATTTGTTAAAATCTCAGTTTTTTTCACATTGTTATTATGAGGTGTTGTGTGTAGAATTTTGAGGTAAAAAAGTGAATTTAATCCCTTTTGGAATAAGGCTGTAACATAACAACATGTGGGAAAAGTGAAGCACTGTGAATACTTTCCAGATGCACTGTATTTATATACATAAAGCAATTGTTTTCAGTTGCTTTTGTGTTACACTTTACCAGCAAGTGACTGGCATTATACAAACCTCAATTTCAGTAAAGTTGGGACACTGTATAAAAGGTAAATAAAACATAATACAAAGATTTAAAAACTTTAATTTTAATGACTTGGGGAGAAGGGGGGAGAGATGGGAAACATTTATGTATGCACATTGGCGCCACATGTCATTCCTAAGATTGCTGGAGTTGAGTAAAGTTCTGAACTGGCAGCTCTTGTGTCTCGTCCCTTCATTCCTCCACACTGGTGACCTCAACGTGATAATGTTCAAGATGGAAGACGAAGCGAGCTCCTCTGCAGGAACACCCATGCTAGGGTTTCCCTCCAAGACCCCGGCCTCATTCGCATGGCAGTCAAGCTCCCAGACTTCTGGCTCCATGATCCTGTTGCCTGGTTCATCCACATTGAGGCTCAGTTTGTCCTCTGTGGGATTTCTGCGGATGACGCGAGGTACCATTACGTGGTGGTTTCGCTCAACCTGCAGTCCACTCAGCGTACCCTGAGTGAGACCCCCCCACCCCGAGGGAAATACACCCATGTCAAGAAGCTGCTGTTACGGCGCTACACCCTCTCCGACAGGGAGAGAGCAGAGAAGCTCCTCTCTCACTCTGAGTTAGGCGACGGCTCGGCTGTGGAGTTAATGGAAAGTATGCTAGCTTTGCTGGGCACAGATGACGGATCTTTTCTCTTCCCCCATCTCTTCCTCAGGAAACTTCCGGTTTCGGCGTGGACAATTTTGGCTAACTCACCGCTGCTGGCTGCCAGAGACTACTGCGTGCTGGCAGAAGAAGTGGACCGCATTATCCTGGCGAATAGGAGTTTCAGTGTTCAAGCTGTAACACCAAGATCTTTGGCAGAGTCCACGGAGGATGTTGAGATGACAGTTGTGGCTGGAGTAGCCACTCGGAGATGCCGGAGCAGGACTGCGTGGTTCTACCATCAGTGTTTTGGTGCCAGCGAGCAGCGCTGCCTCCCGCCATGCCATTTCAAGACGCCGGGAAATAGACCAGCCAGTGGTCAGTAGCAACTATGACCGCTGGCAACAAGGAGAAGGGATAAGGGATAAGGACCTGTACTTATATAGTGCTTTTCTAGTCTCAAAGACCACTCAAAGCGCTTCACTAGCACTAACCCTCTACTCTAAGGGCCTATAGGAGACAGATATCTAGGGACAATTTAGAACAACCAGTTAACCTAACATGCATGTCTTTGGATTGTGGGAGCTACTTTTCCTTGAGGACACATGTTCCGGGAGATAGTTTTTGGTCAACTTTGGTTCCCAGAAAAGTCTTATTTGGCCAACTGGTTCTGATGGACTAGTGGAAGGCTGTGTGGCCTGTTGTTAACCACAGCTAATGGCTCCCCTATCAAGACGTTTGGAGATAGTCAGTGACTTTATGTTTTCATGGACGCAACTACAAGTGGGACTTTGTGGTAGCTGCCTGCTCGGTTCCTGTTATAGGTGCTGACTTTCTGTGTGCTTATGGTTTCCTTGTAGACGTTGCTAATAGACGTTTGGTTAATGCTGTTTCTTTTTCTTCACTGCCTTGTATAACTCGGGGAGCTGGGCCACTAACACATGCTAATTTTTTAGCTCCTGGGGACGTGTACCAGCGATTGCTTTCTGATTTTCCCTCGCTCACACTGCCTATTTTTTCCATTGCTGTGACCAAGCATGGGGTTGAGCATTTTATCACCACAAAGGGCTCTCCGGTTTACGTGCCCCACGCCACCTCGACGCAGCTAAGCTAACCATTGCATGGGAAGAGTTTGCTAACTTGGAATGTTTGGGGATTGTTAGGCGCTCCAATTGCCCTTGTGCTTCCCCACTGCACATGGTGCCCAAGTCCGATGGTTCATGGCAGCCATGCGGTGGTTTCCGTCGGACAACATCCCATCCCTCACATACAGGATTTTTTGGTGCACCTGGCCATAATGTCCATTTTTTCTAAGGTGGATCTGGTCCACAGCTACCACCAGGTCCCGGTGTGCACTGAAGACATCTCAAAGACGGTGGTAATAACACCCTTCAGCCTTTTTGAGTTTTTTCGCATGCCATTCAGGTTTAAGGGCGTGGCTCAGACTTTTCAGAGGATGATGGATGCGGTTCTCCGTGGGTTGCCGTTTGTGTTCATCTACCTGGATCATGTTCTGGTGGCTAGCACGTCTGAGGAGGAACACCTTTCTCATTTGAAGCAAGTTTTCCGACACCTGGAGGCACACGGATTGATAGTTAATCCAGATAAATGTCAGTTCGCGTTGCCAGAAATTCATTTCTTGGGCCATCGCATCTCATCTAAGGGCATGGTTCCGCTGCCGGATAAAGTGCGGGTGGTGTCTGATTTCCCACATCTGCAGACCATCAGGGCACTGCAGGAGTTTTTGGGGATGGTTAATTTTTACAATTGCTTCCTTCCTCAGGCAGCCCTGCTGCTGCAACCACTTTACAACGTGGTCAAGAAAAAGAAACAGACGGATGGCATCGACTGGACCCCCGACTGGGTCCAGGCTTTTTTAGGCACCAAAGCAGCACTCGCCAAGGTGGCTTTGCTGGCCCATCCATCCCCTTCGACATGGATTGCGTTAACTACGGATGTGTCTGACGTTACGGTGGGAGCAGTGGTGGAACAGTACGTCCATGGCAATCTCTTGCCTTTTTTCAGCCGTTTATCGACCACAAACCTCTAACTTACACAATGTCCAAAATCTCAGAACCGTGGTCAGCAAGTCAGCAACATCATCTAGCTGCAATATCGGAATTCACTACCAACATCCAGCATATGGCCGGCAAGCTCAACGTTGTGGCCGACTGTTGTGCACGCTGGTCTCTCCGTTCTACTTAGGCATTGATTTTTCCACTATGGCTGCCGACCAACCGGGAGATGCAGACATTCTCGTGCTCCATTTGGTGAGTATGGGCCTTAGACTGGAGAGCAGGGTGGTACAAGAGGGTTGTCGCCCCTGCTTTGCGACGTCTCCACCAGCCATCACCGCCCGGTTGTTCCAATCTCTTGGTGCCGCCGCGTTTTTGAGTCCGTTCACGCTCTGTCACACCCTGGCATCCACACTTCAATTAAGCTGATGGGGTCAAAATTCATTTCACCCTGCTTATAGGATGGTTTCAGCCCTGCTTGGGCTGCACGGTGGCGCAGTGGTTAGCACTGCGGCAGCACAGTTTACCCTTGGCCGGGGGATTGTGGGGATCGTGGGATCGTGGGTTTGATCCCAGCCCCCGACCAACAGTGATCTGTGTGGAGTTTGCATGTTCTCCCCGTGTTGCGTGGGTTTACTCCGGGATTTCTCCGGTTTCCTCCCACATGCCAAAGACATGCATGTTAGGTTAATTGGCTGTTCTAAATTGTCCCTAGATATCTGTTTCCTATAGGCCCTTAGAATAGAGGGTTAGTATTAATGAAAGCGCTTTGAGTAGTCTTTGTGACTAGAAAAGCGCTATATAAGTGCAGGTTAGTTAGTTAGTTAGTTATACAAGAATGTGAAGAAGTGGGCTGCAGCTTGCATTGCGTGCCAGTGGACTAAGGTTCAGAGGCACACTGGAACCCCCCTTGAACCTTTCCAGATTCTGAGCAGGAAATTCGATCACGTCCATGTGGACTTAGTAGGCCTCCTTCCACCGTCGCAAGGTTTCACACAACTTTTGACAATAGTGGACCGCACCACACGTTGGCCACAGGCAATCCTGTTGGCTTCCACCACTTCTGCCGACGTAGCCCTCTCGTTTTTGTTGTCTTGGGCTGTGTGTTTCTGTTTCCCGTTGGACATCACCTCTGATAGGGGCCCAAAGTTCATTTCAGAACTCTGGTCCACCATGGCTTAGAGCCTGGGAGTCAAAGTTCACCGTACCACCATGTACAATCTGCAGGCTAATGGTTTGTGCAAAAGGTTCCACAGGTCACTTAAAGCCACATTTAGAGCCTCGTTGACCAACGCGAATTGGGTTGACCACCTCCTTTGGGTCCTACTTGGGTTACGCTCCGCGCCCAAGGAGGATTTGGCCGCTTCCCCGGCTGAGCTTGTTTTTGGTCAGCCATTGCGGGTCCTGGGTGAATTTCTGCCGGAAGGTCTTGTGCCCGGCATCGACTCATCCACGCAGTTTTTTCCTAGGGTCAAGTCAGTTAGTGTTCCAGGGCCGGTACACCGTTTCCCCCACATTTTGTTCCGAAGTTTTTGGAGCACGTCAAGTTTGTTTTTGTCAGACACGATGCCCACAGGACTCCACAGCTCCCACTTTATGGTGGCCTTTTCAGGGTTTTGGAAATGGGTGCAAAACATTTTGTGTTTGATTTTGGGGGGCACAGGGAAACCATCTGCATAGACAGGCTCAAGCTTGCTCACGTGTTGGCAGACAAGCAGGTGGTGTTGGCCCAGACTTCCCGGCGTGGACGCCCACCTGCTGTGGGTTCGCAGGTTGTTTTTTTCCTCAAATTTATCATTAAAATTATTGTTGGCATTTGGTGATGGTGGTGGGGGTCTGTCTCTCAAAAGTCAAGTCCATCTCAACAACCACTGGGACTCTTGTTAACAGCGCTTTATAAAATGCATATTTTTAAAAACTTTTAAAAAGTTTGACATGTGGCCTAGTGGTTGTTAAAATAATTGGAACCATTACTAGTGCTGTTGTTCTGTACACTGAAAAAGCACTGTTTGAATATGTGTGTTTAGCAAATTCATCTTTCTATTTAGTCTTTCTATTGATGTTCACACCTTGGGCTTTATGTGTCCTTAGACACCCCTGGTCTCATCTGATCTCAAAAGCCAAGTAGTGTCTGGCTTGGTTGGATGAGAGACTACTTGGGAATACTAGATAATGGACTGATGATCTGTCCTGGGTGTACTCTGCCACTCCACCAAAAGGATCAGAAAATGATCAAAACTGGTGCAATAGAAGTTTGTGTAAGGATCCCTGCCTGCCATGTGTGTCTGTCTCCCTCTCTTCCTGTTGATTAATGCTCTTCCCACAGCCCTGATCACACCTGTGGCTAATCCAGGTGCCTTTTATAAGGGAAGCTCTCCCACTGCTCTGTCTGGTTGCGTAGTTTTGCACTCACCTGTTTGTTCCTGTTGCCTGTTTTTGAACTCTGCCTGCCTTTTCTGACTTTTGTCTGCCCTAAACTCCATTGCCTGCCTCAAATCTTGGACCTCTGTCTGCTCTGTTATGCCTGTCGTGCTCTGACCCCCTGCTTGTTCTTGGATTCTGGATTTCGGC
The DNA here is from genome assembly GCA_020510985.1 of Pholidichthys leucotaenia. Lineage (NCBI taxonomy): Eukaryota > Metazoa > Chordata > Actinopteri > Cichliformes > Pholidichthyidae > Pholidichthys > Pholidichthys leucotaenia. The sequence continues at coordinate 213,417,394 of CM035836.1, forward strand.
TCACGAACTGGAATAGGATACACACGGAGAAGTGCACTTCACCACCCCTCCCCAAGTAAGTCGACTTAGCACAAGTGATGTTAAAACTGAGGCCTCATGAAACAATGAGCAACTTTGAGACAATTGCTTCATGAGCGACACGGTGTTATGACACATCTAATAAAGACTGCCATCTGGTGACTGACTGTCAGAACTGCATCTGAGGTGAAAAACTGAAAAAGGCCAATTCTCTATATCACAGGTTGCACTACACTTTTTGTTTTGTCATTTTCTCACAGGCTTGTAAACATTCTGTTATCTATCATTTTAATTGACTTTAAATACATCACCCTCCATGTAATCTGTCAAATGATAGACAGCTTTCAGAATTTGTAGACATTTCTGGAAAAATTCTGTGGAAGGACAATTTTCAGTGAACGAAACCTCATGGCCGACATCTTGGCTGTGGCAGTTACAACAGCCAAGATGTGTAGAGTAATGATGTAGAATAAGTGATGATATAGAGTGAAGTACGAGGAGACGAAGAAGAGTGATGTCTGAAGATAGAGTTGAGGTTCAGTTGGACACAGCAATGATGATAGAAGGACTACAGCTCCTGACCAGATAGAGTGATGATAGAGTGAAGTATGTGGCGGTAATACACCTGTAAGCTGGTTGCCAACCTCCAATCAAATCTAAAAGAAGAAGAAGAAGGAGAGCGAGAGAGTGAGAGAGCAAGAGAGCGAGAGAGAGAGAGAGACTTTGACTTTTAAAAAAATGCCTTTATTGCACAATTCTAGAAAATGTAAGAGCACCAATATCATTCCACCAAGTGTCTCACATTGGGAAAAGTGCAAACATAAGTCTTCCCCCACACACACAACACAGAGTATGCCTTGCAGTCAACCTATTCCACATTGCCAGTGGCAGTAGTGCGAGTCTTCCTCGTAGTCCGTGCAAAGATGAGCCAGAGGCCCCCAGTTCTTAAGCAAGGCCAAGTCCCCTTCCTCCGGCAGCAGAGATAGCGCTGTGCACCCGCAGCCAGTTCCGTTGTACGTCCCAGAGACATTTTCCTCATCTCAGATGGATTGTAGGCCTTAGACCAGGGGTGGGCAATCATGTGTCATGGAGGGCCATTCTACTGCAGGTTTTCTGTTCCACTCAGTCTCTTCAGCAGGTGTTTTCAATGATTAGCAATCCTTGAAGCTGATCGGAGCACACACCTGCTGAAGAGACTGGGTGGAACAAAAAACCTGCAGTGGAATGGCCCTCACTGCCCACCCCTGCCTTAGACCATGCGGGATTTTCAAGCAAGTCATCTTCGCAGCAGGCTTGTCCAGATTGTCGAAAGAATGAAAACGTTGGGGCATCCATGCCCTGCAGGTAAAGATCCAGTTCTGTGACAGTCAATTACAGTCAATTAGAAACGTCATATAAAAGTCTGATCAAACAATATTCCAAAAATGTGTAAAACAGGCAGAGGAACGACCGCCATTTATTCCTCCTGTCGGGCGCGCTTGACCCCCGTTCTCCCTGCTGCTTTACGCAGGGCTGTCAGGTGTTTCTTGAGGTGAAAACGTTTCCTTTCATCCAGGAGGTCAAGACCAACCTGCCTTCTTAGCACATCAACAGACTTAATGAATTAGACACAGTGTGGGGATCAGATTCCATTTCCTCCCATAGCAAGATTCTGAAGCACCATCAGTTCGGTGCTCCGTCTCCTGCTCCGAAACGGTAGCAGCTTCCGGAGGCACAGCCGCTGATGTCACACAGTGAGATGATTGTGACGCACCATCAGTGACATTTTGGACGCCATCACCAGCAATGCTTCCGGCCGTAAGCTGGGCCGCGGGCGCCACAGCCGGGCCTTCCACAGACACAGCGGCAGGCTCCGGAGCAGGGCCGGCGGAAGGCCCCGCAACGTCGTCCGCAGTAGCGGCGGGAGCGGAGGCCGCGCCGCTGTCCGCAGCTGCGGCGTGAGCGGAGGGCTCACCACTGGCACCAGCCGCGGCTCCATCAGGGCCCTCCGCCCGCTGCCTGTGCAGACAAGCGAACCGTTTATGGCCCACGTCTCCACATTCAAAACACTTCATCTGTCCTGAGCTCGCGTACACCATATAGGAGCCGTCCCCGTGTTTGACCCGGAAGGACACTTCCAGGGTCGCAGTTGGCAAGACCGAAAACATGAACGCCTGTCGCCTGAGTGATTTCACATGTTTTAACTTGGTCTCCTTGCATCCCAAAGTCAGAGTTGAAAACGGGCCCGCAAACTTCCCAAATCTGCGGAGCTCCGTCGCCAACTGCTCATCAGTGATGAAAGGCGGAACACCTGAGACGGTGATTCGCGTTGATGGGACAGATAAGGGGGACACCTGTACATATGTTTCCCCGATAACAACACCGCTTGTAATCAGGGTGTGGACATCCTCTTCAGCAGCCAGAAACACAACTACAGCTCTATTCATTCGGGACGCAAAGCAAATCGCATCATGGCCCACCTGCTCGGCCACGGCCAGAAGCACCTCCTCCACAGTAACGCTGCTGTCCGGGGGAACGATCCTCACCCCCTGGTGGATACATGGAGGTGGCATTTCCAAGGTCGCCATCCGCCACACAAAAAAACAAAAACTGAAAATGCGGCCAGTAGTAGAAAACCGAAAAAAAAGTCCAAACAAACCACGGAGTTCCCTATTTCCGCCCTCCTCCTTCGGCCGCCGGAAACAGAAAGAAAATGTAAGAGCACCAATATCATTCCACCAAGTGTCTCACATTGGAAAAGTGCAAACATAAGTCATCCCCCTCCCCCACACACCACAAAGTATTCCTTGCAGTCCACCCAGTCCACATTGCCAGTGGCAGTGGTCTGAGTCTTCCTTGTAGTCCGTGCAAAGATGAGCCACAGGCCTCCAGTTGTTAAGCAAGGCCAAGTCCCCTTCCTCCGGCAGCAGAGATAGCGCTGTGCACCCGCAGCCAGTTCCGTTGTACGTCCCAGAGACATTTTCCTCATCTCAGATGGATTGTAGTCCTTAGACCATGCGGGATTTTCAAGCAAGTCATCTTTGCAGCAGGCTCGTCCAGATTGTAGAAAGAAAACGTTGGGGCATCCATGCCCTGCAGGCGAGTAAACCGGGTCCTTGTAGTCGGTGCAAAGAAGAGCGACAGGCCTCCCGTTTTCAAGCCAGGCCAAGTCCTTGCTGCGTGCCGGCAGGAGACCAGTAAAGATCCAGTTCCGTGACAGTCAATTACAGTCAATTAGAAACGTCATATAAAAGTCTGATCGAACAATATCCCAAAAATGTGTAAAACAGGCAGAGGAACGACCGCCATTTATTCCTCCTGTCGGGGGCGCTTGACCCCTGTTCCCCCTGCTGCTTTACGCAGGGCTGTGAGGTGTTTCTTGAGGTGAAAACGTTTCCTTTCATCCAGGAGGTCAAGACCAACCTGCCTTCTTAGCACATTAACAGACTTGATGAATTTATCAGTGTCACTGAAGTAGTCAGTGACTTTAATGGCCTTGTTATAGGTTTCATCCAGAAAAGCATTTATTTCTTCCAGTGAATACAAACTTGTGTTTGTGCTGCATTTTGCCTCAATAGACTCAGTATTAGACACAGTGTCGGGATCAGATTCCATTTCCTCGTCAGCACAACTCAGCTGACTGTTGGGTTCATCTGGCCCAGTGGATTCATCATGGGCCACGTTTTCCTGGACGCCACCCACAGCAGCTGACTGTCGCTGCTCCGCCTCCTGCTCTGAAATGGTAGCAGCCTCCGGAAGCACAGCCGCTGATGTCACACAGCGAGATTCTGACGCACCATCAGCGACAGTTTGGGCGCCATCACCAGTGACGCTTCCGGCCGTAAGCTGGGCTGCGGGCGCCACAGCTGGGCTGTCCACAGACACTGCGGCAGGCTCCGGAGCAGGACCGGTGGAAGGCCCTGCAACGTTGTCCGTAGTAGCGGCGGGACAGGAGGCCGCGCTGGCAGCCTCAGCTGCGGTGGAAGTCCCCGCCACGCCGTCCCCAGCAGCAGCGTGAGCGGAGGGCACACCGCCGGCACCAGCCGCGGCTCCATCAGAGCTCCCTGCCCGCTGCCTGTGCGGACAAGCGAACCGTTTATGGCCCACGTCTCCACATTCAAAACACTTCATCTGTCCTGAGCTCGCGTACACCATATAGGAGCCGTCCCCGTGTTTGACCCGGAAGGACACTTCCAGAGTCGCAGTTGGCGAGTCCAAAAACATGAACACCTGTTGCCTGAGTGATTTCACATGGTTTAACTTGGTCTCCTTGCATCCCAAAGTCAGAGTTCTAAACGGGCCCACAAACTTCCCAAATCTGCGGAGCTCCGTCGCCAACTGCTCATCAGTGATGAAAGGTGGAACACCTGAGACGGTGATACACGTTGATGGGATAGATAAGGGGGACACCTGTACATACGTTTCCCCGATAACAACACCGCTTGCAACCAGTGTGTGGACATCCTCTTCAGCAGGCAGAAAGGCAACTACAGCTCTATTCATTTGGGACGCAAAGCAGATTGCATCATGGCCCACCTGCTCGGCCACAGCCAGAAGCACCTCCTCCACAGAAACAGTGCTGTCCGGGGGAACGATCCACACCCCCTGGTGGATAGACGGAGGTGGCTTTTCCAAGGTTGCCATCCTCCACCGAAAAAAACAAAAACTGAAAATGCGGCCAGTAGAAGGAAGAGAGAGAGAGAGAGAGAGAGAGAGAGAGAGAGAGAGAGAGAGAGAGAGAGAGAGAGAGAGAGAGAATATGCCGGGCTTGACATTAACACCGGCCAATGGCTGGTGAAGCTCCGCCATGGCCGGTCCCAAGCCCGGATGAGAAAGGAGGAGGGTTGGGTGTGGGGCTAGCAACCCCACCCCGTAAAAACCCTGCATGCTACAGAAACGCCAACAACAGACCAAGAGACTACTGCCCTGGGAGAGAAAGAGTCCTCATCAAGAGGACATATGACGCCATGTGGTGAAAGCTGTGAGTCTACGGAAGCTACAAGGCCGACCCCCCTTCTATCGACTAGGACCATCAAAGTCGGAACATGGAATGTGAGGACCATGTATGAGACGGGAAAAACAGCACAAGTAGCCGCAGCGATGAAGAGCTACAACCTCACACTGCTTGGAATTAGCGAGACCCGTTGGACACAGTCAGGACAAAGAAGACTGCTCACCGGAGAGATGTTGCTGTATTCCGGCCACGAAGAAGACAACGCTCCCCACACAGAAGGCGTCGCACTCATGTTGTCAGGACCTGCACAGCGAGCTCTGATAGGATGGGAAGCACATGGATTAAGAATAATCACAGCATCCTTCAGAGCAAAGAAGAAGAAGATCAAGGTGAAACGTTATCCAGTGCTACGCCCCAACCAACGACAGTTATGAAGAAGTCAAGGACCGATTTTATGACAGACTGCAAAACGTCATGGCCAAGTACCCAGAGAAAGACGTCAACATCCTCATGGGCGACCTCAATGCCAAGATCGGACAAGACAACACCGGATACAAGGACGTGATAGGAAGACACGGACTGGGGGAGATAAATGAGAATGGCGAGAGAGCTGCAGACTTCTGTGCAATGAACAACCTGGTCATCGGTGGCAGCACTTTCCCCCACAGAAGATTACATAAGGCCACCTGGGTATCACCGGACTTAGTGACTGAGAACCAGATCGACCACATCTGCATGGCCAAGAAATTCAGGAGGTCCCTACAGGATGTAAGGGTGAGAAGAGGAGCAGACGTGGCATCTGACCACCACCTACTGGTAGCCAGGTTGAAGCTGAAGCTGAAGAAGAACTGGATGGGGGCAACAACAAAAAGGCTGAAGTACAACGTCAGCATGCTGAAAGATACCAAGACCAGAGAAGAATTCAGATTGTCTCTCACCAACAAGTACCAAGTGCTACAAGAACTGCTTGAAGAAGAGGTCACTACCGAGAACCAGTGGAAGAAAGGGAAGGAGACACTTGCGCCAACTTGTCAGGAAGTAGTAGGCCCCAAGAGACACCAACAGAAGGAGTGGATATTGGCAGACACTCTACGCAAGATCCAGGAGAGAAAGCAGAAGAAGGCAGCAGTAAACAACAGCCAAACAAAAGCAGCAAAGGCCAAGGCACAAGAAGACTTCACAGAAGCCAACAGACAAGTGAAGAGGAGCGCAAGAGCAGACAAGCGCAAGTATATCGACAGCCTGGCAGAGGAAGCCGAGGAAGCAGCAGCCAGTAACAACATGAAACAGCTGTTCGACACCACCAAGAAACTGTCAGGGAAGTACAGCAGGCCCGAGCGTCCAGTCAAGGACAAGGAAGGAAACACCATCCTGGGAACAGAGTGACAACTGCATAGATGGGCAGAGCACTTTGAAAAGCTCCTGAACAGACCTGTCCCTCCGAATCCCCCGGACATCAACCCTGCTGACATTGACCTGGACATCAACTGTGAGAAGCCGACCAGGGAGGAGATTAGGAAAGCCATCAAGCTACTGAGGAACGGCAAGGCAGCAGGACCAGATAGCATCCCTGCAGAAGCACTCAAGGCAGACCTGGAGACCACTGTAGAGATGCTGCACCCTCTCTTCGAGAAGATATGGGAAGAAAAAGAAGTACCAGCAGACTAGAAGGAGGGCTACCTCATCAAGCTACCCAAGAAAGGAGACCTCAGCAACTGCGACAACTACAGAGGAATAACGCTTCTGTCAGTGCCAGGGAAGGTCTTCAACAGGATCCTACTTGAGAGAATGAAAAGTGCCGTCGACCCCCTCCTCCGAGACTAGCAGGCCGGCTTCCGCCAGAACAGATCGTGCATTGACCAGATCGCTACCTTGTGCATCATCGTCGAGCAGTCTTTAGAGTGGAACTCCTCGCTGTACATCAACTTTGTTGACTGCGAGAAGGCCTTCAACAGCGTGGACCGCAAAACCCTCTGGAAGCTGCTTCGCCACTACGGAGTGCCAACCAAACTGGTCAATTTGATCAAGAACTCCTTTGAAGGAATGACCTGTCGAGTAGTCCATGAAGGACGGCTAACAGACAGCTTCAGGGTGAAGACCGGAGTCAGACAAGGCTGCCTCCTGTCACCTTTCCTCTTCCTCCTGGCGATCGACTGGATCATGAAGACGTTAACATCAGACAGAAGAAACGGAATCCAGTGGACACTGTTTGACCAGCTAGATGATCTGGACTTTGCAGAGGACCTGGCCCTGCTCTCCCACAGCCACCAGCAGATGCAGGACAAGACAACAGAGTTGGCAGCCACCTCAGCACAAGTTGGCCTCAAGATCCATGAGGGCAAGACCAAGAGCCTCAAGATCAACACAGCAAATGAGGACCCAGTCACACTGCATGGGAGTGAGCTGGAAGAGGTAGAGGCCTTCACATACCTGGGCAGCGTCATTGACAAGCAGGGCGGCACAGACGCAGATGTCAGAGCAAGAATCGGCAAGGCGAGGGCAGCATACTTGCAGCTGAGGAACATATGGAGCTCCAAGGTGGTGTCAACATGCACAAAGATCCGGCTGTTCAACTCTAACGTCAAGTCAGTCCTACTGTATGGAGCAGAGACATGGAGGACAACGAAGACCACCATCAGGAAAGTGCAGACGTTCATCAACAGCTGCCTGAGAAGGATCCTCCAGATAAGCTGGCCTGACACCATAAGCAACGCAGACCTGTGGCAGCGTACCAACCAGCTGCCAGCCGAGGATGAGATCCGGCTCAGAAGATGGGGATGGATTGGGAATACCCTGAGGAAGCCAGCCAGTAACATCACAAGGCAAGCACTCAAGTGGAACCCCCAAGGAAAGCGGAAGAGAAGAAGGCCAAGAAATACCTGGCGACGAGACCTCGATGCTGACGTCAAGAAGATAGGAAAGACCTGGAGACAGCTGGAGAGAGCAGCCCAGGACAGAGCACTCTGGCAGACTGTTGTCGGCGGCCTGTGCTCCAGGAGGAGAGATGGGCCTAACTAACTAATGGCTGGTGAATTTCAGCAGTGGCCGGTAAGACAGCTACACTGTACAGCCATTTTGGCCATGTACAGCCATGAAGGGGTGTCCCAATTTGTTGGGGCAGTGATATTACACTCGACACCACCCATTCGATACTGATTTGCGCAATATAAAGTGGAAGTGTCATGAGGAGGTTTTTTTTTGATTTAACAGAACAAAATACAGCATACAAACTCTCAGTGAGGATAAAGGTTACAAAAGAGTTACAAAATCAGGACTTTCACAATAAATATACAATCAGTCAAACTTCACATTCCAATTAATAAACAAAAGGGATATATTAAAAGAGAGAGAGAGTAAAGAGCACAACAATTCTGATAGTCTTTTTTAAATTATAGTAATAGGAGCTGTCCAATGTCTCTTGCAATTTTTTTTTTGCATCATGAGCAGTGCATTGAGTGCTGTTTCAGCATGCCCACAGTCACATGACCGTAGCAAGCGAGGCCTCATTATGTCGGTCACATGACATGACTTGAGGGCTCGTGGGAAATTTGAGAGGGTTCTATTGGAATTATTATTTTTTTTTTTTTTTGCTTTGTATTGTTTGTTCCCGCCATCCAATTTTGAATAGACCTCAGATGGGCAAATGCTAAAAAAAAAAAAAAAAAAAAAAAAAAAAAAAGGTATTAAGATATTTTCAGGTTTTCTACTCAGATGTCGTTTTGACAGTCAGCAGATGGCACTCTTTATTAAATGTTTCATAACACTATGTTGATTATGAAGCTGTTCAAAGTTGCTCATTGTTTTATAAGATCTCAGTTTCACCATCACTAATGTATCTGTAATATTTAGTAAATGTAATGTGTTGTTTAATGTTACTAAACCTAATTCTAACTTGTGTAATACTGTCCCTGACTTCTACTCAAATAGCAAATGCAATGATGATAACAAACCACCTCCTCTCAAAAAACCCTCAGTTTGAGTGATGAATCAGACCCCTTTTAAATCCTTCACTACTGACATATGCAATGCCCAGCCCTCTCAAATTTCCCGCCAGGTCTCAAATCGCGTGATGTGACAACGAGGCCTCGTTCGCTATGGTCATGTGACTGTGGCCATGTTGACACAGTGCTCGACACTCTGCTCACGACACTTCGATGTTATATTGCTCGAATCAGTGTTGAATGGATGGTGTCAAGTATTACATCACTACTTACCACCTTTAACATTCACTGCTCCCTGCTCCATCTCCCCTTCACCTAGGCCTGGCCAGCCTGTCCTTGTACAGTATCTTCTCCGGAGCTCCCCTGCCGCACTTCATAACCACCATTGCTTTCAACCCGCTCTCTGTCTCTGGAGGACCCTTGCCCTGTCACCGCAGCTTCTCCCCAGAGTGCCTGTAAGCATAAAGCAATATTATTCATTATCATTATCCGCCCATAAATACTAACTCATGTTTCTGCTCTCCTCTGCAGGGTTTCCAGATCCTTGTTGCACATTATTCCACTATAGCTCAATTACTGTAATAAAGATTATTGTTGAACTCTATTCACTGTTTCCTTCCACATTGCTTTTGGGTCTTGGTCTCAGAATTCTTGTCAGTTTGTTACAGATGTCTATATGATAACATTTTTGTTCAACAACCGGAAAAGACGGCTTTTTATCTTTCACTTTTCAACCAAATCCATTTTTAGAGCACCGACAAAGCCGTCTTTTCAACATTTTTTTTTCAACCAATTTGTGCTGGAAGGGAAATTTTAATGCAGTGTTGTATTTAACAACCATGCATTTCTTTTAGTTTTTGAAAGTAATTTTAATTCTCAAAAAAAAAAAAAAAAAACTGAGGTTGAACTTCTATCTTGGGGGCATGTAGTGGCTGTGGGAAACCATAGCAATTGCATTCTCTGTGTTATAACCAGAAATGACTACGACCTATATGACACATTAAAACAAAAAAACAAAACAAACAAAAAAACAAAGACTTTTGGCCCTGTTATGATGAAGTAGGCATCTGCACCATGCTTTGCACCTCGCGCCAGTACTGTGACAGTAAGTGGGTAAGGCTTCGTGCAAAGTTCAGCACATTGGTATTAAGGTGCATTTTATTCCAATGCACTTTTGATCTGCTAAAGTCTGTGCAGAAGGAGCTGAGGGGAAAGACAATGACAGGAAGAAGATCAAGCATAAACTGCAGCAGAGTGACATCAGCGGTGTCACATAACCATCTCAGGGCACCAGGATACCATCTCCCAGGCCGTAAGAGTAGGGAGTGGGTGAACAACTTTAACCTGTTCTTCAACAGATTTGATCAGAAACACACCTCTCCCCCAACCCTGTTGCTACAACCTCCATCTACTCCCCCTGTCCACCGCCAACGTCACATCACCCAGCCTTCAGCAAACACCCCCTACTGTTTTTCCTTCACATACCCAGCAACTTCCCCCAGCACACAGCCCCCCTGCTTTCTCATCCATCCATCCATCCATCCATCCATCTTCTTCCGCTTAATCCTTTTCGGGTCGCGGGGGGGGGGGGGGCTGGAGCCTATCCCAGCATCTTTGGGCGAGAGGCAGGGTACACCCTGGACAGATCGCCAGTCCATTGCAGGGCCAACACAGAGAGACAGACAACCATTCACTCTCACAGTCATACTTAAGGACAATTTAGAATCCCCAGTTTGATGCCAATTAACCTCGTCTGATGAAAACACGGTAATCACACTCAGGTGTGCTCTCTCATGTCCCTCACTAAGACCCAGGTGAGAAATGAAATACAGAAGTTCTCTGATGACTCTGTGATCATCGGCCTCACGTTTGATGGGGCACTCCTGAAGACATTCTATGACTCTATGTCCCGACCCCCCGAGAGGTCCCAAAACGCTATGGGGGATCGCAAGATGATTTTTAGAATCCTCCTGAGGTGATTGCGCAGGTATCATGTTACTTTAACTGTGCCACAATAAACCTCACAGGTCACACACAGGCCAGTATGCACCAGTAGATTTCATCTGAACAGCTCAAATTGACACTACGCTTTAAGTCCAGGATATTATTTTTAAAAATGAAACGTTGGTTAATACCGACCAAAGACAATGCAGAGAGGCCAGCGGAGACGGCAGCAGAAGAGAGCGGAGAAATGCCGTCAGAAAGGCCGTCGACTTCTGGCGCAGGGGGAGGAGGACAGCACCGTAAAGGGCTCCATAAGCAGTCGGACCAGCCTTCCTTCAAGTGTCGCAAGTATTGAGAGGAATATTTTCAGTATGAATTCATGCATTGTTATCAGTGAAGTACAACATCCCCAATGTGTAGTGTACACCGAAGTGCTTGCACATGAGGGTTTAAAGCCCATAAAAATGTTTACTTGAAAACTAAGCACCCATCTCTTGCCGCTAAACCCGCAGATTTTTTCCGCTGAAAGGAGAGAGCATTGCAAGGTCAAAAGAAAGTCAAAGCTAACCAGACAACAACCATTACCAATGCTCAAAAGGCATCAAATGAGGTGGCATATTTAATTGCATAGGCAAAAAAGCTACACACAATTGGAGAAACCCTAATAAAACCTGCTGCTATTGCTAGGAGTCCAACAATGCAAGGGGATAAACAGGCCCGGGAGCTGGAAGCAGTGCCGCTGTCTGATGGGACCATATCCCAGCGCATCATGGACATGGCCCAGGATAAAGTGTCTGATTGACAGAGTGAAGGAAGGGAAATATGTTTTGCAGTTACATGAATCCACAGATATCTCAAACTGTGCACATGTTTTCTTATGCATCAGTCACCTCCGGGGATAGTGGGGGTCACCATTCTGTGTCACGGTTATTTTGGGGGTCGTGGGCTAAAAAGTTTGGGAACCCCTGATCTATGGAGTGGTCTGCTGAGGCAGCAGCATCACAGCTGCTGACAGGAAAAGACTGAACAGGCTAATCAAGAAGGCCATCTCGGTTCTGGGGTGCTGCCTCAACCCAGTGGAGAAGATAAGAGAGAGGAGGATGGTGGCTAAGCTGTCATCTCTCCTGTAGTCGGAGTCCCACCCCATGTGGGATATGCAGGCTGCTCCATTCAAAGAGCACGAGGGAGAGGTTCTACAGGTCCTTACTACCTGCTGCTGTCAGACTTTACAATCAACACTGCTCATAGAGACCGCACATAACACTACTACTTTGCACAGTAGAGATTGTTCCCTGCCAATACAATGTCAATACAATTACGATTACTACTGAGGATGGTAATAACACTGTACTCATTCAACTGTGAAAGATACTGTTAAAGGGACACTCTGGCAAAAATCAGTTTTTTTCTGTTGTTAACATGTCTGTAACATGTTTTTTGTGACTTACAAGACATATCAAGAGCAAAATCATTCCAAACTTCCAAGTATGTGTTTTTCTGGTGTGAATGTCTGCTTAAGCTACACCCCCCCTCACCCCAAAAAGGCAGATTTGGACAGAGTGTTTTGTCAGTATTCCTGCTAAGCCTGATTGGTTACAACATTAACCAAGAGAAAAAAATTGGGGTGGGGTGGGGCTGAAAAGCTCATAGGCTGAAAAGTTCAGAGTGGTCAGATTTTACCTATTGTGGTTTATTTTTCAACCGCAGGAATCCAAACACTGCAACATCGATGGAAGAAGTGTCTGGATCGAAGGGGTGACTATGTTGAAAAATAACATTTGGTCAAATTTGACCACTATGAACTTTTCAGCCTAGGAACTTTTCAGTCCCACATACGTGTTCAGTTTTTGGCTGTGTGAGCAAGAAATCCTCTTTTAAATTACATGTCTTACCCACGGACATGAAAATATGACAGCAATGATTAATTTTAGTTGGAAAAAACCCCAGTGTTCCTGCTAAAATACTGGACAGGACATGGGTTTGCAGCCTGCATACCGGGGGAGACAGCCCTGGTGTGTGTGGCACAATGGCCAGGCGAGTATCGTCATAGGTGAACCTGCTGAAGGATCATTCTTGGTGGAGCAGAGAGGCAGTCGCTGTCCAGCTGGAGGGCTCCCCTCATCTCGCTGGGAGCACCTGCCGGTGTGCCCCGCCACCCGCCTCGCCTCTCCCCAGACTGAGCCAGGGAAAACGCTCCGGAGGAACTTACTGAGCACTCCTCGGCTCCTCACTCTTCCCCTGAAGGAGCAGTCACTGGTTACTCATTCACCGTGGATCATCTCGGATCAGCTCAAGGTGAGGCGAGCTCCGAAGGAAGGAGGCCGAGGAGTGCCTCGGAGGTGAGCCGGCTGGCAGGTGCACTGGACCGAGACAAACTCCCAGTCCCCAGTGAGGTGATCCACAATGAGTGGGTAACCAGAGACTGACAGGAAGCCTTCCAGGCTGGAAGTTCCAGCCTTCATGCCAGGCCAGGCAACAGTTCTTCCATGGATTCACCTACGATGTTACTTCCTCAAGTTAGATCCCCTTGTCGGAGCCTAGCACAATGTCCTCGTCTTCTTCCAGCTACTGGTGGGCGGGAGTATGGGTGAAGCTACTTAGAATATTCATAGATATGTAAATACTTAAGTAGGTCAAAAACATAAAAGCCCTTTCCAAGGCATTCTAAGGCAATGAAAGTATTTTTGCATATTAAAAGCCACAATATACTATTTTGGGCAAAAGGCATTGGTTTTGAGGTGGTTTTAGAGACGCTAGAATGCATCTTTAATATAATATGTACATATATTGCTGAATAACTTAATTTAACTGCTTAGCAGTGCTGTAAATATTCTACATATTTTTTTTAACTTCTTGCACTGTGTATATACTGTTTTGCCCTATTTTATTATTCATTATTGCTCTGAGTGCTGAGATCCCTTTGCTGCTGGAATTCTGTGCATTTCCACATTGTAGGACTAATAAAGCATCATCTTATCTGCAGTTGTTTCTTCTAAATTTTCAACCTCATTCTGATAAAATTTTTGATGTTATTCTCACAAAAACTATAAATCCAAGATCGACCTCATATTTTAAAGTTTTTTTGCAACTTTCTCATAAATGTTTTGACAAAAATTTATATAAATCGTCTAATTTGACAAGTATTGTTAATTCAAGGTTTTTTTTCTTGTAAATATACGTATTACTTTTTTCTTCTTAATCCATCCATCCATCCATCTTCTACCACTTTTCCGGAGGTCCGGGTCGTGGAGGCAGCAGTTCAAGCAGAGAAGCCCAGACTTCCCTCTCCCCAGCCACCTGCTCCAGCTCTTCAGAGAGGATACCAAGGCTTTCCCAGACCAGCTGGGAGACAGTCTCTCCACCGAGTCCTGGGTCTGCCCCGGGGTCTCCTCCCAGTGGGACGTGCCTGAAACACCTCAAGTGGGAGGCGTCCAGGAGGCATCCTGATCAGATGCCCATACCACCTCAAATGACTCCTTTCAATGTGGGGGAGCAGCGGTTCTACTCTGAGCTTCTCCCGGATGACTGAGCTCCTCACCCTATCTCTGAGGGTGAGTCCAGCAATCCTACGGACAAAGCTCATTTCAGCCGCTTGTATCCGCAATCTTGTTCTTTCGGTCATTACCCAAAGCTCGTGACCATAGGTGAGAGTAGGAACGTAGATTGACTGGTAAATCGACAGCTTTGACTTAGAACTAAGCTCCCTCTTCACCACAACAGACCGGTACAACGTCCACATCACTGCAGATGCTGCTCCAATCCATCTGTCAATCTCTGACTCCATTTTCCCCTCACTCGTGAACAAGACCCCAAGATACTTAAACTCCTCCACTTGGGGCAGGAGCCTGTTCCCAACCCAGAGAGGACAATCCACCTTTTTCCGGCTGAGGACCATGGACTCGGACTTGGAGGTGCTGATTCTCATCCCAGCTGCTTCACACTCAGCGGCAAACCGTCCCAGCAAGAGCTGTAGGTCTCTTCTTAATGTGATACATTTTTCTCCTAAATTTGTGAAGACTGTGTGATTCCTTTTTTTATTCATGTGCACTTTGCAGACCTACAAGGTAAAGTGTGACAGTGATTAATGGCTGCTACAGAGCAGTCAGCTGTGTTATGGTCATTCATGCAAGTACACCTTTATTATTTTAACCCAGCACCCCTCTAACTGTGCCTCTACATCCAAGTCTGCTTCTGCGGGCCCTGCACCTGGCGTCAGATAGTGGAAGAGCAAACCAGGAGCAACTCCACCGCACTCATAAGGCCTGATAAGAACAGAAAACAGGGCTAAAATTCACCACTCATTACCAATGCCATCATCAGAGTTGTCAGGCCATTTGGAATGAGAGAGGGGCTTTAAATGTCTGCACTGCCTCTGAAGAATGAAAGATTAGATTAAAGATCAGTCCATGATTTTCACAATTCAGCTAATGACAAATACTGAAGATTGGCTTGTCATGATTATTCTGTTGTTTATACAATCTTCTGATGCTTTTTTTCATGTACACTACACATTTTCTAAGGGTGGATAAAGTAGACACCCTGGCAGAGACAAGGAAAGTAGTGCAAACAGCACCTTCTAGTGGTTCAGAGAATTGAGAGGACTTAATAAAAATATGCCCCACATCTTACCATTATCCTAATAATCAGTGGGAATGAAGTCAGTGAAGTTACCTGTTAAAGAAGGTTGGAAAGAGTGTCTTGGCACTCACTACCTGCTGCATTACAGTAACAAGAGCCCCGAACACTGAACATGGACCTGATTACTGCCCCCCCCCCCACCTCCACACTAGGATTTGAGCACTTTTGAAGCTTTGTAGTTGTAGTAGCGGCCTGGCCAAAGGTGACAAAAGTGAAAGCAGGACACACAGTGTGTAATGGCTAAAAACTGAGAAATGCAGGACATACTGTTGTGGGCCAGGTGTCATTTACATGCATGGCCACAATACTGGAACAATCCGAGCACAACTAGAACTTCTCTTCCTGCAAGAACAAAGAAAAAACCATCACAAACCAAATGCAAACACATTCCCCATATGGCCTGTAAATCTTGAAAGGCAGGTTGACAAATACTGTACATCTCCAAATCCACACTTCTCAGATTAAAATTAATTTATTCCAATTTCACTCCATATTTATTCCACAAGCAAGCTCGTCTTTGCACTGGTAAATTTGCCTATATTTATACAATGTTTCTTGGATTCAGACTAAGTGCTCCAAATTGATTTTAACTACTAGTCACATTTATGTGTTTATATAGAAACACTGATGGATGCAGCAGGCCCAATTTAAAGTTTATTAATAACTTGCTAAAATTATACCTTAGCACAGACTGCTGGGAAGTTTGGGACCAAGTCAACAACCTTCTGCCTGAACTAGGGCCAAACACTTAACATAATTAAAGTGATGTGTGTGATATGACACAAAAAGTACCCTGGACCCAACCCTAATGCTCACCCCAAAAAAGTAAAATTTAAAGCCTGTGTATGCCCATCTGATGAGCATGAGATGAAGCTGAGAACACTGACCTTTTCACCCTGTATTTTACAGGGACAGCAGGTGAGTGGTTCAAGACGGAATTCAAAAGTAAAGACTAAAAATGCATAAATGAAGGTGTTTGTTGTCAGCACTCTTGATCTATTCTGTTTGGGAACACTACTTTTTCTTTATAGGAAATGCCTGCAATAAAATAAAACATGTTCAGTTCATAGTAAACAGCTATCAGGGCATGCCAGGCAGTTGAGTGAACGCTGTCGTGTGCCTGAAATGGGACTTATCATGACACAGAACAATCAAAGGAAGGAAAGGTTTTGGACCAGCAAACATCTCAGGAGCTTTATTCACTTGTCTGAACGCTTGAGGTCAGCCATAAAAAATAGGTGCAGTGAATGGAGAAAGAGTCTCATGAGACAAGGAAAGAGGTTGTTGTGTTTATTTTCAGGATTCTTTATTTGAGCAATCACCATGGCAACAAGCGTGCAGCACAGAAAGCAGCAGCCTCAGTCTCCAGCTCAGGTCTGTGTCCATGTTAATGAGCAGAGAAACAATATCAGTGGCTACTTCAACGTATGACAGAGTCTGGGTCTGTTGGGGCTGCATTAACTAAGTGCTGTGATCTAAGAGGATTGTTAGGATTACTTTGCAAAATCTGGTTAAGAACAGTCTTAGTGTTATTTTGCTGGGAGTAAATGTTGCTTTATCCTACAATGTAAGAATCCTTGTAAAGAGACCAAGCTTTTTCCAGCAATCCCTCTATCAAAAGACAATAAACAGGGTTGGAAATTCCCTCCATGCCACATTAACAGCTGAGCTAGTAGATATCTGAATCCTTCAGACATTTTCTCAGCATCAGGATAATTTGTTACATTTTGTCATTTTGACAGCATGCAAACCCCAATTCCAATGAAGTTGAGACATTGCGTAAAACAAATAAAGCAGAATACAATGATTTTCAAATCCTGGCAAGAACCGAGGACATGTGGCAGACGCTTCTCTCAGTGCGTGACTTTATTTGGCATGACAGAAGAACAGATTATATGAATATCAACGGTCTCACAGAGATTGGTGTTATGCTGAACTGGGCATCAGCCGTCAGTTTTGTTTTTTGTTTTTTTATTATTTCATTTGTTTATAGTGTATCATATTATAATGCAAGAAATCTGTCTCTGTGTGTGCGTGTGTGTGCGTGTGTGTGTGTGTGTGTGTGTTCCATGCGTATCTCCCTAACCATTCGTCGAACTGGCCTCAGATTTGATATGTGCTGTGCTGAGGTTACAAAGGTGTGCATCCCCAAATTTCAGCCTCCCCGGATATGCGGAAGTTTAGGGGAGGAAATCTTTAATGAAAATCCATAGGGGGTGCTATGGAGTTAGCTCAGGGAGTAGGCAGTCATTGTTATTGTGATGTCAAAGATCAAAGGCAGGCATCACCATGGCTACTGTTGCCAGGCAGACACATCAAAGATCAAAGGCAGGCATCACTGAACGAGTGGTGACGTCAAAGATCAAAGGCAGGTTTCACCATGGTTACTGTTGCCATGGTAACCATGTCAACGATTAGAGGCAGGCATCACCATGGTTACTGTTGCCATGGTAGCAGTAACTTTCTACGGGCATGCAGAAATACTTGCTTATACTTGGTTTCTATGGGCATGCATGGGTATGCACTAGTATAGCCTAATACATGAATTTGTATCCATAAAATAGGATACAATAGGAGCCTTTATACCCGCAGTGGACATACAGATAGTGTCAGCCGATAATGACTCTTTTCTTTTCTGCAGAGTTTCAGACTCAGATCTAGAGTTTTCCTATCATCTCTCCTGTTAAGTATTTTTTCTGTGTTCATATTGTTCATATCGGAGCTCTTATTTGTGTGGTATGGGATGGCGGCCCCGATGTCCGGTTCCACCATCTCCGGTGGTATAAGAGGGGCTGCTGATAGAGGGGTGGTCTCTTCCGCCTTTCCTCTGCCAAGTGGCTGCATTTACAGTCAGGTGTACAGAGTCCAATTTATTTAATAAAACAGTGTTCAGCTCCACTCCTGGCCTCATCCTTGTCTACGAGTTATGACATAACATTTGGCGACGAGAGGTAAACTCATGGAGGTGGGAGCCGCGGGGGAGCCGCCTGTGCCGTGGCCTTGTTGGTATGAGGCTTTCCAGATGTACATGGTAGCGCAGGACCTGGGAAGAATGGAGAAACTGAGCTTGTGCATTATTAGTACACAACCTGGGAATGGAGGGACTGCGGCGGATGATAAAAAATATAACAGCGATGCTGTAGGTTTTAAGTGAAGCTTTATTATATCATCCAGCCGTCATGAGCTCCGCTCCCGGCGCCGTGCATGCGTGCCGGGAGCGAGCCCACAGCTCTCAGAGAAGGAGGACACAATGTCTGTGTCCAGCAGCAGCAGTTGCAGAAGTGGAATGGAGAGAGTGAGAGAGAGAGTGTTTGCGTTACAGAGTTGCAGCATATATACTCAACTACAACAATACATCAAAGGGCATTCCCCAGCAGTTGGCATGATCAAAAGAGATAACAGAACGGCATGAGACATTTGCATTTGAGAGACATATTGATCTCAGTCCCTAGGTCACAGTGAGGACAGGATGCATGAACACTATACATGAATGGCACATTGCATCACAATACATGCGTGGCACATTGCATCACAGTAGTGCAGCGGGAAAAACCGAGACAAGAGAGCTGAGTGTCCTGTGTGTTGTGGGGGGGTTGAATCAACCCGGCACAGGACAAAGAATTTTGAGCACACTTGGAGATGCGAACAATGGTTGAGTTAATGGCCTGCCATTTCAGAACGCCGGACAATGCCATCGTTAGGTGGATTAAGTTTAGACAGCGCCACCAACAGGTAGGCGAACCAATCCTGCAGTTCGTGTCGGACTTAAGGCAGTTGGCCGTTGAATGTCGGTTTGGGCCATTAGAAGAAGAAATGGTGCGTGACCAGTTGGCGGAACACACCAACTGTGCAGTCCGCTCCAAGCTGTTCACATTCCCGGGGGAGTTGATGCTGACTAGGGCTGCTGAGATAGCGCTACAGCTAGAAGCAGCAGATAAGCTAACTCGGGAGCTAAGCGAGTGCCTTTCGCTGGGAGGTTCAAGATCCCCTGTGGCCATACAGGTAGTGGACCCGGACAGTGATGGAAGCGTCATGGACGACGTGGAAGAGGCCAACGTTGCACGGATGAGGTCCGGCCATGGGAAGCCCAGGTGTATGTGTTGTGGGTCCATGAAGCACCGCCACAAGGCCAGAGAGCATGTGGCAAGAGGGAAGCGCTGTGGAAATTGCAGCCATTTCCACCATTTCGCGAGGATGTGCCAGTCAGCTGAACAAGAGAGCCCGCGCAAGACTTCAACTTCTCTTGCTCCAACGGTGGTACACACGGTGTCCCTGAGTACCAATGGACGCATGCACTGCACAGTGATTCTGGATGGAGTTCCGGTACCGATGTTGGTCAACATGGAAGCGGAGAGTTCTGTGCTGAACTGGGCTACAGTCAGAGTGTTTTCCCCACTACAGGATTGGAAGTTTCTCAGTGCCACTTTGCGGCTATGGAGGAGGACGGTTGGCCACAGTGGGTACCATCACGTTGACAGCTCGGTACAAGTTGGCGATGATGGTCCCTGTGGAGTTCATTGTGACAGCGTATGGCTTTAACATCATGGGCTGCAACTTATTTTATGGCCTTGGATTCTCCATTAGGAGCGGTGCTATGGTATGGGTATAAGAGTGGTCAGGATGGCAGATTGTGGGACCGACCGGTTCCGAGGGTCCAGGGCGATGCAGTGGGGGATGAACCGTTGCTGGGCACTCCAGAAAGAGAACAGGCCGCGTTGCATTCAGGGTCGCCACAAGAGGACCCCTGTGCCAGTGTCCAAGCTGCCCTGGACGTGGGCACCGGGTGGCATGGGGGAGGACCTGCGGTGACGAGCAGGGCTCAAACGATGGTCTCAGATGTTGCCAGAGCATGGCCGTGGAGGACTGGTGAACACAGGACCACAGGGGAGGGGTCAGCAATGGATCTACAAGCAGTCAGGGCAGGACTGAGTGGCACTGGAAGAGTGAGTGCCAGACGGAAACACCGCAGGCCGTGCAGGGCCCCACTTGCAGTTGCAGACTGGGTTTGGGCTCGGGTGGAGGCGAGGTCCAGGTGGATGAGACGGAAGCGGAACATGGAGCGGTACCAGGGTCGGCTGCAGGTGATGGGTGAGCGGCACGATCAATACCTGCTGCTGCCGGATGGCTCGTGGCACCATCTCAATGAGTTACAGCATGCTCCGAAGAAGACGGGTGAGCACGACCCCAGACGGTTGGAGCGCTCGGAAGTGTGGAGGAGGAGACGTTCCGGGGAGGAGGCAACCTGCTGTGGTCCGGGAAAGAGACTGCCGCCAGGGGTGGACTGATGGTGAAGGTGGGACGGGGGGGGGGGGGGGGGGGCGGCGGCACGGGTCATCCTTACCGAGTCATGGGCGTGTTATAATTGTTCAAGTGTTCTGTGTTAATAGTTTTGAGGATTATTTTAGTCTGATATATGGGAGACACGGCAGCACTTTTTTTTTCTTTTATGGACTTGAATAGTATAGGCAACAGAATAACCCGCCTTGCCATGTGGGGGGTGGGATGGCAGTCCACCCGTTCCTCCTAGTTTTATTTTTTTTGGTGTGGATGTCATAGACCCCTTTTTGGTGATTTTAGTGGATGATTCAGGTTCCAAATTGTGGTGGGTTGATTGTGTGTGTGTGTTCGTTTTTCTGCGGGGGGGGGGGGTGTTAAGTATTTATTCTGTGTTCATATTGTTCATATCGGAGCTCTTATTTGTGCGGTACTGGATGGCGGCCCCGGTGTCCGGTTCCGCCATCTCCGGTGGTATAAGAGGAGCTGCTGGTAGAGGAGCGGTCTGTTCCGCCTTTCCTCTGCCAAGCGGCTGCATGTACGGTCAGGTGTACAGAGTCCAGTTTATTTAATAAAGCAATGTTCAGCCTCACTTTATGCAATGTCCCAACTTCTTTGGAAATAGGGTTTGTAGCATGATGGACAATTTCTAAATATTTCTAAATACGCCCCATCTTCGAAAAAATCCTTTTTAATCTTCTATGTAAAAATTCCAGGATAGAAATTTTTGTTTAAAAATATACCAACTTAAGAGATCCAACCACATATTTGGTAACATTTCCATGCAATTCTGGCCATAACTTTTGGGGCAATACTTCTTACAAACAAGGGTACAAATTTGACATATCGAATAACATAGCAACAAGTAACTTTTAGGGAGATATTTTGACACAGAAAGCCATAATTAACTTTTAAGTACAAGTTTGACCAAGGTTTAATACTTGAATCGTAAAAAAACAAGCAAAAAAAAAACTGAGCAAAAACAGCTTTAAAGATGTTCAACAGTTGGACGAATTCAAAATTACATGTAATCCAAACTCTGAATTTGGGACACTGTGATAAATTTGAAATGTTCTTCAAAACTGCCAGAGCTATTTCAGGCCATCCCAAGACAAAGGTCCTAGTGGTGGGTCTTGAGATAAGACATCTGTTCCCAGATCACACCTGCTCTGCTTACTCTTCTGCAAAAACACCTGAGTCTACAAAGTCTTTCCCTCTCCCTCTGCTGGAATTGCTGCAGCTCATATTGCAGATGGTGTTTTACCGATGGTATTATCTGTTTCTACACTACAAGAGCAGCTGTATCTGTATGCTCAAGAGTTCATCTTTGCAGAAAATGATTAACAAATCTAGGAAGAGGCAGTCTTAAGAAATCAGTCCTGACTTTCATGGGAATACACGTTTGAGTCTACTCCTAGACTGAGATATAAAGGCATTTTTATCAACTATGCCAATCTAAGAATGCTTTTCTTATCTCTAGCAGAATGTAAGACATCTCCAATGCTGTTCTGACAAGCTAAGAGTCCTGTAGTGATGACACAGATAACACATACAATCCTAAAAGGGGGAAAGCCACTCTTTGCAAAACAAATTTTCCACAATTAGTTCAGTTGTGATGATGGCCATTAATGTGATGCCACAACATGCTGTATATAATAATCTATTTTTTCTTTTTAGTTATTACATCTACTAATGAGATCTGGGCAGTTTGTCTGTCTGTTTGCAGGATTATGCAAAAATTACTCAGTGTTACTATTACATCATCAATTAGCTGTGATTAACCACAATTTTTGGAAAGCTGAGTTCAGTTTCTCCAGTCACACCCAGGCCTGACGACTGCCAGACCTGCTGAATCAAGAAATCACTTAAAGCAGCACTATGTAGGAATTGCTCTTGGAAACCCCCTGCAATTGCCAAGCCGTAACCGTCTGTTACTGCTGTCATAAATTAACATGGTTTGAGCCATGTGCATTTGTTTACAAACTGAAGGAAAGAGAATGGTGCATTCAGGAGCATTTCCCTCCTTTGGAAACGGCCATGTCCACAGACAAGGTAAACAGCTTGATGCAAATCTTACCATATAGTTATTATTACATGAATTTACATTTGTATCAGTTTTTACTAATAACTTCCCACAAATAAAACAAATTTATTTTACATTTGTAATTTGTTTTCTTGTATATTTCAGACAATAATTTTGTGAGACTACTCAAATTTGTGATATCTTTACAGATGCAATGCTATTTTTTTTTCAGTAACGTGAGTTTTTGTGACAGTTTTATTGCTACATAATTTTGCAACTTTTTTATTGTCTTTTTGGAACTCATCGCTAAATTTAAAAAAGATAAAATTACCAAAGTGAATAAAGATGAGTCTCTTTAGTAAAAAAAAAAAAAAAAAAAAATACAAAAAGCTACTATCCACCCTTTTGGATATTATATTAGATATATTATAATGGCGGTGCCTTAAGGTAGAGAGGTGGTGACACCCCGCCTCTGGGGGTGGCGTCACCTGGGGTATATAAGACAGCAGCGGGACCCATCTTGTGTCTTCACTGTGGCTCTCAGGCTAGCGTCAGAGTCTCCTGTGTTCCTGATCTCGTGTTCCTAATAAAACTAGGAAACGTTACCTCGGCTCCTCATTAATTAGAGACACAACATTTGGCGACGAGGATATACAGCATGGAGAGGGCAGCTACCGCTTTTCGACCATTCCTGGAGACTCTGGGTAAGCCGCTGGTCCCTTGGGCCAGATGGTATGCAGCCTTCAAGAATTATCTCACAGCGCTGGACCTCAGCGACCTGGACAAATTACGTGCGAGGGCTATTCTAGTCCACAACCTCGGTATGGAGGGCCAGAGGATCCTGAACATGCTAGGAGGGGGTGACATATTTGGAGACGTCGTGAGGCTCATGGCAGGCTACTTTCGCGCCCCTGAAAACATCATTATGAGGCGCATACAGTTCAGACAGCGACACCAGCGTCCTGGAGAATCGGTTCAGCAGTTTGTGGCGGACCTTTGGCAGCTGGCGGGTGAGTACAGGTTTGGGGCCTTGGAGGAGGAGATGGTTCGTGACCAGCTAGCTGAGCAGGTGGCGCACTCCTCTGCTAGGGTTTGGTTGCTAACTCATGCTGGAGAGCTAACGTTGCTAGCGGCCATGGAGCTAGCGCAACAACACGAAGCAGCGGAAAGAATTTCAAAGAATCTCAGTGATATGGAGGCCCTGCCTAGGAACATTAGCAGTGGAAGGCACTGACCTTGGATCCGGACGACGGCAGTGACAACGAGTATGCAGCCATCGTGAAGATTAGGTCCGCCCCAGGGATGCCGAGGTGTTACGGCTGCGGATCCAGCAGGCACCGCTATAAAGCGAGGGAGTGTGCAGCGAAGGGGAAGCATTGTGGACGGTGCAGATTGTTCCACCACTTCGCCAGGGTTTGTCGGAATTTTGAGAAGGAAGAACGGGGAACAGGAAAGGGGGCATCGGCTAAAAAGATGCCCACGGTGGTCCACATGGTCTCACCCAACACAGACAGATGAATTTTGTGCAATATCGTGTTGGACAGGGTGCCAATCCCGTTGATGGTGGACTCGGGGTCAGCAACCTCCATCTTAAATCTGGCAATGGTGACGAAGTTCTTCCCACATTACACTGTGAGTAAGACAGACATTGCCTGTTACAGGTATAGCAACAACCCCCTGGACATTGTGGGCTTGGTGTGGCTATCAGCGAGGTACAAGGCGGCCTCAATGTGTGCAGTCGAATTCATGGTGGCCAGTGAAGGTAACAACTTAATGGGCTGTGATTTGTTTTATGGGCTCGGTTTCTCCATTGCCTGCGGAGTTGTGGAGGAGTGGTCAGGTGGTGGATTGTGGGACCAACCATTTTATGTGGGAAACGGAGAAGAAGCGTGGGACTTGGGCTGGCCTAGTCTGGGTGAAGAGGGCCGCCTCCAGCACCAGAGTACGCCGCCACGGCGAGCACTCCGTGCCAGTGTTTGCAGTTCCTTGGATGAGGGACCTGAACGGCATGGTTTAGTGCCCGTGGGGGTGGATGGATCCAGAGAGGAGGCACAGTGAAGCTCTGATGGCCGGCCAAGTACCACCATTGAGCCGGGCGATGTCAGTGCTGCTCCGACACAAGAGATGAAAACGATCGGGGCGGACCAGAATGGCACGAACCCGAGACGTGCCCAGAATGAAAACAAGGGACAAGACTCGAGTCGGATCGGTGGGACGCTAAGAGCCATGTGGATACCGGTTCACATCACCGTAGAAGAAGGAAGCCAGTCAGTACTCCCCTGGGTGTGGGAGATGAAGTGTGCCCCAGGGTTGAGTCTCGGCTTGGATGGGTTCGCAGGTCAAGGGAGCAAGCAGTGAGGTGACCAGGGTGGCCTGCATGTGGTACGGACTGGCGACAACAGTTATCTGGAACTGACAGATGGGTCGAGACGGCACCCAAACAAGCTGCGGCATTTGGAGGGGAAGATATGCAAGTGCAGCCCATCTCCGGTTAAGAAGAGGCAGAGACGCTCTGGGAGCGGGCCATGGGATGGACGCTCCAGATGGGGGCCTACGGGAGACCCGGGTTAAAGCTGTGTTTTTCTTTGGGGCTTACAGTGTGTGTAGTTATAGCATGTTCTGATGTTTAGTTGCTAAGGTTAATAGTTTAAAAAAAAAAAAGAAGGAAATACAATAGACCACCGTTGTGTGTATTGAATGTCGTGTGTGTGTGTGTGTGTGTGTGTGTGTGTGTGTGTGTGTGTGTGTGTGTGTGTGTGTGTGTGTGTGTGTGTGCGTGACTGGGTGAAGTAACACTTAAGTGGAAGTAGGATAACGACTGTGTGTGAAATGTAAATGCGCCCTATGTTGTGTTGCTATGACTTCTTAAGAGATTGTGCCCAAGTTATCGGGTGGGAGTGCTAGTTTAGAGAGTCAGGTACTGCCATTATTTGCAGTGTTTACAATTGTATGTAATTTTACTGTCTAGGATGTACATATTTATTTATTTCGGGAAGAAGTTATTTTTGTGTGTGGCCCTTTTGTGTTCATTGACTGACTATTTACATTGTGGAGTGATCCGCTGGGCCGGTGTGGTATGAATGGATAGGTCTGTACATTTCTGTGTTTAGAGTGTGTATTGGGTATAAATTTTGTAAGGGGGCAATTGGTGTGCTTGTGATTTTCAAAGGGGGGGTGGTGGTAAAACGTCACCTCGGCTCCTCATTAGAGACACAACACACCCAGTTTTCAAATCAGTGAAATCAAAAGTAACTGAAAGTATAACCAAATGTTCATGACTAAAAGTACAGTTCCTTCAACAATGTAGGGCTGGACGAAATGGCTTTTAACGTCTATCACGATACATTTAAGGTTTTATTGCAATACCCGATATATATAGAGATATCTTCGTATTGATTGATTCTGTTTATTTTTAACAAAACAAAATAAAAACAAGAAAAAAATTAATATTCAGTGGTGTCCGAAAAGGAACAGGATTGTAGCAAAGCTCATCTTGTCCTGTTCCAACCTTAACTAATGAACATACCTACATACAGTGGTGTGAAAAAGTGTTTGCCCCCTTCCTGATTTCTCATTTTTTTTGTATGTTTGTCACACTTAAATGTTTCAGATCAAAGAAATTTAAATATTAGAAAAAGATAAAAGTAAATACAAAATGCAGTTTTTAAAGGAAGGTGTTTTACCCCCCCCCCCCCCACACACACACACCGTTAAAACAAATTAACTGTGGTTTATCACATCGGTGGAAAGCTGAGTTCAATTTCTCTAGCCACACCCAGGCCTGATTGCTGCCACACCTGTTCTCAATCAAGAAATCACTTAAATAGGACCTTCTTGAAAAAGTGAAGTAGACCAAAAGAGCCTCAAAAGCTAGATACCTTGCTGCGATCCAAAGAAATTCAGGAACAAATGAGAAACAAAGTTATTGAGATCTATCAGTCTGAAAAAGATTATAAAGCCATTTCTAAAGCTTTGTGACTCCAGCAAACCACAGTGAGAGCCATTATCCACAAATGGCGAAAACATGGAACTGTGGTGAACCTTCCCAGGAGCAGTCGGCCGACCAAAATTACACCAAGAGCACAGCGACGACTCATCCAAGAGGTCACAAAAGACCCCACAACAACATCCAAAGAACTGCAGGCCTTACTTGCCTCAGATTAGGTCAGTGTTTATGACTCCATCATAAGAAAGAGACCGGGCAAAAATGGCCTGCGTGGAAAAGTTCCAAGACAAGGCTTTTGGGAAAATACTCTGTGGACTAACGAAACAAAAGTTGAACTTTTTGGAAGGTGTGTGTCCCATTACATCCCGCCTAAAAGTAAAAGAGCATTTCAGAAAAGGAACATACCAACAGTAAAATATGGTGGTATGGTAGTGTGATGGTCTGGGGCTGTTTTGCTGCTTCAGGACTTGGAAGACTTGCTGTGGTAAATGGAACCATGAATTCTGCTGTCTACCAAAAAGTCCTGAAGGAGAATGTCCGGCCATCTGTTCGTAACCTCAAGCTAAAGCACACTTGGGTAATGCAGCAGGACAATAATCCAAAACACACCAGCAAGTCCACCTCTGAATGGTTTAAGAAAAACAAAATGAAGGCTTTGGAGTGGCCTAGTCAAAGTTCTGACCTGAATCTGATTGAGATGCTGTGGCATGACCTTAAAAAGGCGGTTCATGCTCAGAAACCCTCCAGTGTGGCTGAATTACAACAATTCTGCAGATACAGTAAATGGGCCAATATTCCTCCATAGCACTGTAAAAGACTCATTGCCAGTTTTCGAAAAAGCTTGATTGCAGTTGTTGCTGCTAAGGGTGGCCCAGCCAGTTATTAGGTTTAGGGGGAAATCACTTTCTCCACACAGGGCCATGTAGGTTTGGATTTTTTTCCCTTAATAATAAACACCTTCATTTAAAAACTGCATTTTGTGTTTACTTGTCTTATCTTTGTCTAATATTTAAATTTGTTTGATGATCTGAATCATTTAAGTTTGACAAACATACAAAAAATGAGAAATCAGGAAGGGGGCAAACACTTTTTCATGCATTTCTATTGCCACAGTGGCAATAGAAACACTGAGTAAACGAACAAATCTCAACATTCATTTCAAAATCTAATTATTAAAAATAGAAATTCAAAATAAAAATACAATGAACAAATGTCATGATTACCAATTAAGGACAGCTCATGTGCATGATGCAACAACAAAGGAACAATCAAAAACATGAGCACACGTTTGAGAAGTTTATTAAATGTCAAAACACAACACAGCTTAGGGAAAATGTCACTTGCCAGAGGGATTGGCCTGTGGAGAGAGAACAAGAGCTGTGAGTGGAGGAATAGAGACAGGGAAAATGGGCGGGCCAAATTAGATACTGTTGTGCTGACAGTGGACTGCTGTGCTGACAATGAGTCTTTGTGTATTTGAGTGTGTGTGTGAATGTGTGTGTTTGCCGACCGTCTTCCATATGGATGAGGGTTTGTCTATGTCTCTAAGTGTGTATTGTTACTGTGTGATCCCAGTAAATTTTATCAACTATCGTGCATAATGATCTTCAATGAATCTAATGAAGAGAGTGGATGTGACACAATTTATGGACTATAATAGGAATATAAGCTGTGATCAGTATATTCCTGAGCAATTAACATCTTTTAAAAACCAATACAATTATTCTTTCATGCATTTAAACAACAGAAGCTTGAATAAACATCATCATGATCTAGCTACTCTACTTACCAGTACAGGCTGCAGCTTTGATGTAATTGGTTGTAGTGAAACTTGGCTGAATGATAAGTCATACATAGACATCCTAAACCGTGATGGTTACAAACTGTTCACGAAGAACAGATGTGGCAGATCTGGTGGTGGTGTCTGTATATCTCTTGTAGACATGATGTCGGTGTTCATGATGATATTGTCATGGAAGACTGTCATACTGACTCTTTTTGTTGAGATACATGTCAGAAATGGGAAAAATTTAATTGTAGGTGTAATTTATCGCCCCCCAGACACCAACCTTAATATTTTCACAACCAAACTGGAAGAAATTTTATTCTCAATCAACAACAAAAATAAAAGTTGTATCCTCCTTGGAGACTTCAATATTGACCTCTCCAGGGATGATGCAGCTAAAAATGACTATGAATACATTACACTCCTCTTCCTTCTTCCCTACCATTAATACCTATACTAGAATCACTCACTCCACCAAGTCCATTATTGATAATATCATTACTAACATTTGTAACTCCACACTGGTATCTTGAGTCGTGCTCTCCGAGATTCCTGATCACTTCCCCATTGTTCTGTTTCTTGACCTTGCTGTTAGGCCCTCAATCTCGCAACATAAACTAAAAATAAAACTACTTGATGAAGAAACCTTACGACTGAGTGAGGACTTGCATGTCAAGGAATGGGATAGAATCTATAGTTGTAGTGATGCTGATGCTGCGTTTGACGCCTGTGACCAAGGAAATAATAGAATCCATCCAGAGGACAATTCCTGTCAAGACTATCATATGCAATCGTACTATTCAACATCCATGGCTTTCTAAGGGCATACTAAAATCTATTAAGTACAAAAATAAATTATATGAACACTACATAAAAAATCCAAATATTAACAATAAAAATGTATATACTAATTATAGAAATAAATTAACATATTATTAGAAAGAGTAAGAGTAACTACTATGCAGAACTTATAAACGCATCACAGGGTGATTCCAAGAAATCCTGGAGAATACTAAATAAGGTTCTAAATAGGGACCAAAAAGCCCCCACACTTCCGAACAATAACGCGGTCAGTAATCTCACCAGTAATGCCATTGTCGTTGACAAATTTAATAATTATTTTGTCTCTCAGTGAAAATTTATCTAATAAAATTAACCAACCCCAGGCTGCCTCTTTCAAACACTATCAGGAAACTACCGGAATTCTTTCTTCCTGAAGCAAACTGATTGTGAGAAAGTCTGGAAAATCATCAAGGACATGAAGAACTCAAACTCTGCTGGAGCTAATGAAATTTCCAGCAAAATTTTGAAAAGTATTAATTTAATACTAGAACCCCTTACCTACTGCATTAAGCTGTCTCTCATCTCCGGAGTAGTGCCACAAATAGCAAAAAATTGCACAAATTATACCAATTTATAAATCAGGTGATAAGAATGATTTGACTAATAATTGTCCAATATCCATTCTGCTTACTCTAAGGTTTTGGAAAGAGTAGTTTATAACAGACTTACCAGTTACCTTGATAAGTTCAACATTATTATCTCATCTCAGTATGGCTTCAGAAAGAAACACACTGCCTATATGGCAATACTTGACCTAAGTGAAAAAAAAATCAATGATGCAATTGAAAGAGGCAACTATGGTATTGGCATTTTTTTAGACCCGTCTAAAGCATTTGATACCATTAACCATGACATCCTAATTAATAAATTACAACATTACAGTATCAGAGGCCTTGTATTGGATTGGTTTATTAATTATATGTCTGGAAGATTTCAGTATGTTTATATAAAAAACCACAAGTCATCATTTAAATCCATCGATCATGGGGTTCCCCAGGGTTCCATTTTAGGACCAGTTCTGGCATCCTCGCCCTTCCAAGGGTGTGGAGGGTGAAACAGGGCATCCTGGCAGAACTAAAAACAATATCTGTCACAGGTCTGTGGTGGACCACTCCCAGTTACACAGGGTGAGACTGGACATCCTGGCAGATAACCACATCTGTCACAAGGTCTGTGGTGGACTGTGCCAGTCGGTGTATTGTGACATGCACTACACAAAGAGCAGAGATAAACAAACCTATCATCTGGTCAGTCACTGCAACAGATACTGGAGTCAGTTTGTCTTGGCTTGTCCTTGTCACTGATATTACCTTTCTCTGCCAAGAATGTGCTGCTAGTCCAGCAAAAGCTAGCAGTACTCAAATACTTCGCAAGCAGTTTCATGAAATGGTCAATCAGAAAGCAACTCATACCGGCTCGGACGCCGCCCGGGCTTACAAGGTCCGCGCTGATCTGTTCACACTCCGACAGGCAGCGAAAAGAAAGCTAGGAGCAGGAAGACAAAAGAAGAGGAAAACAGCAACCTTGTGTGTAGCAGAATGGAATGTACGCAGTCTGTTGGACAGAACATCACAGCGCCCAGAAAGACAGACCGCGCTTGTGGCCCTGGAAATGAACAGGTACAATGTAGACATAGCTGCACTTAGTTAAACAAGATTGCCTGGATATGACAGCTTGGAAGACCATGGGTACATCTTTTGGAGTGGGAGATCAACTCAAGAAAGGAGAGAAGCAGGAGTGGGCTTTGCAGTTAGAAAGGAGATAGCAGCAATGCTTGATGAGGAACCAGTGCCAATCATTTTTTTTTTTTTTTTTGGACTTATTTTGTACCTGTAGGTAGATTTGTTCTGCAGTCCGGTGACAAGCCACCGGCTGCCGGTCGCTGCGTGCGCAAGCGCCCCATATCCCTAACCTGCATGTTTTTGGCATGTGGGAGGAAACCGGAGAAATCCCGGAGTAAACCCACGCAACACGGGGAGAACATGCAAACTCCACACAGATCACTGTTGGCCGGGATCGAACCCCCGATCTCATGATCCCCGTGATCCCCCGGCCGAGGGTAAACTGTGCTGCCGCAGTGCTAACCACTGCACCACCGTGCAGCCACATGACAGGTTAATGACTATGAGACTCCCACTACAGTGGAAGATGTATCCCACACTCATCAGTGTATATGCCCCAACAATGACCAACACAGAGGAGGTGAAGGAAGAGTTCTACAGTGATTTTCGTGAGACTATCAGGCTTGTACCTACTGATGACAGGCTGATTCTCATTGGAGATTTTAATGCCAGAGTTGGTTCGGATACCAAGAAATGGAAAGGAGTGCTAGGCAGCCATGGAGTAGGCAAGTGCAATGCTAATGGAGAACTTCTACTTGCACTATGTTCAGAGTACAACCTTGTGATAACCAACACTATTTAAGCACAAGGACACACAAGAAGACATGGATGCACCCAAGATCCAAGCACTGGCACTTATTAGACTACATCATAGTCAGGCAGAGAGACAGAAGGGATGTATTCGACACCAGAGCAATGAGAGGCGTGGACTGTGGCACTGATCGTGTTATGCTGAGATCTAGATTAAGGATTTGCAGATGAAAACAGCACTGCACGACGGGTGCGAAGCCACCACGGAAGCTAAACACTAGTGCACTGAAAGGCCAAAAGAAGCAGGAAGAACTTACACAGGAAATGGATGAAAACTTGAAAGACTGGGACAGCAGCAACTCAGAATGACATAGAAGAGAAATGGGCAACACTGAAGGATACGGTGTATCAGACTGAGTGATGTATTAGGCTACCCTGAGAGAAAACATCAAGATTGGTTTGATGAGCATGATGAACACCTGAAGAAACTACTAGAAGCAAGGAGTACAGCTAGGAAGGAAAACCTACAGTGTAACACAAGGTCGAAGAAGAAGAAATACTCAAAGGCTCAGAGTGAGCTACAGAAGTACACCAGAGAGATGAAGTCCAACTGGTGGGATGAAAAAGTGGAGAAACTTCAAACTGCAGCAGACAGGAAGACAGGACATGAAAACATTCTTCACAGGTTTGAGAGAAATCTACGGCCCTAAACCAAGAGGATTGATCCAACTAAAGGCTATGGATGGTGAAACGGTTTTGCAGGAGAAAGACAAGATCCTGGACAGATTTGTAGACCACTTTGACCAACTACTAAACAACGCTGGAGATCTCACTGAAGAGGCTAAAGAAGTTCTAGTGCAGCGACCAGCTGTATCAAGTCTGGATGAACCACCAAATTTTGATGAACTAATGGCAGCTATCAGGACAACACAGGATGGTAAATCTCCAGGAAGGGATGGAATTCCAGCAGAAGTGTGGAAATTTGGTGGTGTTCAGCTGACCAACCGCCTGCACAAGCTCATCCAAGAGATATGGGATGCCCAGAAAGTACCTCAGGACTGGAAGGATGCAAGTATTGTGCCTTTGTTCAAGAAAGGTGACAGGAAGGATTGTGGAAATTACCGAGGTATATCACTACAAGCCACTGTTGGTAAGATTCTCTCATGTGTACTACTTAACAGACTCAGTGAACACATCTCGCAGAATGTACTACCGGAAACCCAGTGCGGCTTTAGAGGTGGAAGAAGCACAATGGACATGATTTTCTGCTTGAAACAGGTTCAAGAAAAGTGTATCGAACAGAACATGCCTCTTTATGTAGTCTTCATAGACTTCAGTAAAGCCTTCGATACCGTTTCGTGACAAGGACTTTGGCAGGTACTCAAGAAATATGGTTGTACAGAGAAGTTTGTCAGCCTGATCAAGGCACTCCATACAGGTATGCAAGCAAATGTGGCAATGAGTGGTTCAGTATCTAAAGACTTTTCAGTAAGCAACAGGGTGAAACAAGGGTGTGTGCTGGCACCTACACTCTTCTCGCTATATCTGGCAGCCATGCTTGAGGTGGCCTTCAAAGACACTTCAGAAGGAGTGTACATTCAAACAAGGAAAGAAGCAGACTTGTTCAGTGTGGCACAGTTTAAAGCCAAGAGTAAGACATTGATAAGATAGTAAGAGAAATGCTCTTTGCCAACGACAGTGCTCTAGTTGCACACAGCATGGAAGATATGCAATCTTTAGTGGAGAAATTCGCAAGACCAGCTAGCCAATTCAGCCTCTAAATGAACATCAAGAAGACAGAGTGCCTTTATCAACCACCAAAGTTCCAATTATCAACATCACTACCAGAAGAGATCAGCATTGGTACAGAGCCACTAGTCAAGTGCAAGACTTTCAAGTACCTAGGGAGTACTGTTTCAAAGAATGCTAGGCTGGAGGATGAACTATCTCTCAGAATGGGAAGAGCGAGCGCTGTGTTTGGAAACTTGAAGGAGAGACTGGAACAATTGACATGTGTCTATCCGTGTGAAATGCAAAGTGTACAGAGCGGCAGTACTGGCTACTCTATTGTATGGTGCTGAAACTTGGACTGTCTACAGAGTGCAGGTGAAGAAACTCCACGCGTACATGATGAGACACCTTTGAGCCATAATGAACATCTCATGGAAAGACAAGATAACCAACATAGAAGTGTTGAAACGAGCTGGTCTACCATCAATGGAGGACATGCTAATACAGATGAACCTGAGATGGCTCAGACATGTTGAGAGGATGGACCACCAGCGTCTCCTTCGGCAGTTACTCTACTCACAGTTATGAGAGGGCAAACGTAATCAGGGTAGACCAAGGCTCAGATTTAAAGACACTGTAAAAAGAAACTTGGAGAAGTTGGACAGACAGGAGTTCCTGGCAGCAGAAGGCTAAGGACAGAGCTGTATGGAGGAATCTGATAAGACCTAAATGAAACAGTCATTGTTGCCCACGACAGACTGCTATGATGATATTCATTTTGTATATAAGTGACATTGCTAACTTCTCGTCTCTGCTACATAAAGTACTGTTTGCTGATGACACCAATTTATTTTTTGCTCACCAGAATCCAAATGAACTTGAACAGATAACACATAGTGAACTTATGAAAATAGACACCTGGCTTCAGTGTAACAAACTCTCTTAAAGCGTACCTATGGTGGTCGTGAAAAAAAAGATATTATATTGAGCCCCTGTCTCACGTTCTAGTTCAAGTTTAAGTTGAAATTCACGTTCAAAGCAATTTGATATAAATCCATTGCTGATGTGCTGGTTCAGCTATGTCAGCAAAACATGGGTACAGCCATACTAGCGGCTACGTGGACTTCCAGGACGCTTCCTGTGACGTAATTTCGTTGATACCGCGATCTGGATCAGTATTGGCTGATCCTCGAATACCCGGATGTGCAGCGGCTTCGGGGATATTCAAATTCAAACGTTTATTTCAAACTCAGGATTCATATTAAATGCAGAACTAAAACGAGTAGAAAATAAATAAATAAATGTTTAAATTCAGCGAGCCGTCTTTTCTGATCTGAGCTCGTAAATGCCAATGATTCTGAAACTATGCGATCTGAGTACCCGGAAGTGCAACGGCTTCGGGGATATTCAAATTCAAACGTTTATTTCAAACTCAGGATTCATTTTAAATGCAGAACTAAAACGAGTAGAAAATAAATAAATAAATGTTTAAATTCAGCGAGCCGTCTTTTCTGATCTGAGCTCGTAAATGCCGATGATTCTAAAACTATGCGATCTGAGTACCGGGAAGTGCAGCGGCTTCGGGGATATTCAAATTCAAACGTTTATTTCAAACTCAGGATTCATATTAAATGCAGAACTAAAACGAGTAGAAAATAAATAAATAAATGTTTAAATTCAGCGAGCCGTCTTTTTTGATCTGAGCTCGTAATGGCCGATGATTCTAAAACTCTGCGATCTGGATCAATATTGGCGGAGCCTGGAGTACCCGGATGTGCAGCAGCTTCCGGGATATTCAAATTTAAATTCAAACGTTTATTTCAAACTCAGGGTTCATATTAAATGCAGAACTGAAACGAGTAGAAAATAAATAAATAAATGTTTAAATTCAGCGAGCCGTCTTTTTTGATCTGAGCTCATAAAGGCCGATGATTCTAAAACTATGCGATCTGAGTACCCGGATGTGCAGCGGCTTCGGGGATATTCAAATTCAAATTCAAACGTTTATTTCAAACTCAGGGTTCATATTAAATGCAGAACTGAAATGAGTAGAAAATAAATAAATAAATGCTTAAATTCAGCGGCTTGTCTCATCTGATCTCGTAACTGCCGCAACAAGGAAGATGATTCTAAAACTATATACAGAGCAGCAGACACTCGGTGCTCTTGTAAAAACAAAAACATACAATGCGATATGGATATCGCAACATGGCGGAATGTAAAGCCTTTGGATGTCTGAATAATAAGCGAAAAAAACAAAGAAACACTTTTTTTGTGTACCCAAACCCAGCTCACCTTGTCAGAAGATCGGAGCGGAAACAGGGCACAGACGAATAATTTCAGACGAAATTGCGTTGTGTATGAGGACCACTTCGTCACTTTAACCCTCAGAAGACCTTTCTGGCTCAAACATGTAGCCATGTCGCCCGAATTCTTCCGCACAGTCAGAAAATTCGGCCATAATAGAACAAAAACAATGGACAACAGCACCGTAATCACGGGGAAACGCTTATTATTGTCTTTTCCTATCCACGAAGTGACGTCACATTCGCAAGTGTCATGGCTGCGCCCACAGTTTTCATTGGCTGCCCGTGGCCAAGGTCCTATTTGAATATATGTCTGGTGGTATATGGCTGGCAAGAATTATTTACCAAAATAAGAAATACTTTTTCATAATGTTTTCAAGTTAAATGCGTCTTCACGACCACCAGATGTACGCTTTAATATCAGTAAAACTAATTATATTGTATTCCGTTCCAATAAAAAGCCAGCCAACAAGGAACTTTGCCCCCAAATTAATGGACAGAATATTACAAGAGTTAGCTCTATAAAATTCTTGGCGGTCCTCATTGATGAATTTCTCAATTTCAAATGTCACATTGACGATCTAACCAAGAAACTGTCCAAATATGCTGCTGTTTTTTAAAGTGAGACATTTTCTACCACTTTCAGCACTTCTCACTCTATATAAAACTTTATTTGAGCCTCAGTTACATTACTGCAACATCATATGGGGTAACACATTTCCAACTCACCAAAAAAAGCTAAAAATTCTCCAAAAGAAAGTCATACATGCCTTATCATGGTCTGAATATAATTCTCCTACTAGTCATCTTTTCCATCATTATAATCTTCTAAGACTTGCTGAGCATAATTACTTCCAGAATGCCTGTATAATGTATCAGGTTGTCCACAAACTCAACTATAAATTATGTGAACTCATTCCAACCTTCCTTCCCATGCACACTTATACCACTAGAAATAAAAGCCAAATTACTGGGGAAAAAAAAACAGACTAAAATCCACCAGGTTTAGTATTGTGTGCAGAGGACCACATATTTGGAATGAGCTTGAGAATCTAAAAAGGTCACCTTCCATCTCCATCTTCAAGAAAAAACTAAAAATGCAACTTCTATCATTATATAATTAATCTGCTATTTGCTACACAAACTTGCTTGCTGATGAGTTGTTACGCAGTTGTAATTTTGTCTTATGTCTCTCTGTGTTGGCCCTGTGATGGACTGGCGATCTGTCCAGGTTGTACCCTGCCTCTCGCCCAAAGATGCTGGGATAGGCTCCAGCCCCCCTGCGACCTGAAAAGGATTAAGCGGAAGAAGATGAATGAATGAATGAA
The DNA here is from genome assembly GCA_020510985.1 of Pholidichthys leucotaenia. Lineage (NCBI taxonomy): Eukaryota > Metazoa > Chordata > Actinopteri > Cichliformes > Pholidichthyidae > Pholidichthys > Pholidichthys leucotaenia. The sequence goes on from CM035836.1 coordinate 213,454,477, forward strand.
TGAATGAATGAATGTTGATTCACTCCAATAGTATTTAATAACTTGACTATATACCTTGAACTCACCTACTATGTTTAACATGTTTTGGAACCGCCCATCACTTATGAGGCCTGATGCATCCACCCAAATAGACTTGGTGCACGTGTTTTAAGGGACAATCTGTTCTATTCCATTCAGTGTTTTTTAGTACAGTGACTGAAAATTGGTGTGTTAACTCACTCTGAAGTTCCTGGGTCTGACAATCAGCCCTTTTTTGGTCTTGTTTCCACTTCTCATATTAATCCCATTAATCCAAATAACACTCATTGTTTGGATCAGTCTTCAACTTATAACCCTACAGAGATTGTGTCTGTCTCCCGTTACCCAAAATATCATAACTCAAGACAAATACAACACAACTTGATACACATCTTTCTGCATCTCGTGTTAGTTTTACTTTCCATGGGTAATCCCTTTGTCTGTCATGTGTGTGTTTCTGTTGTTTGGTTGTCTACTGTCATGCTGCTGTTACACTGTAATTTCCCAGTTTGGGATCAATAAAGTACATCTATTTATATCTATCTATCTAGCTCCTCCTCATCCACCACCCTCCGACTTTGCCCCTGTCTTCTTCTCCCTTAGAGAACCCTCGTCTGCTCCTCCCAAAGTTAATTAAAAAGTTAATTAAAAATATGGTGCAAAAACATCCCAAAGTGATTAAACAAAATGTTGGTAAAAGTCAGATCAAACCTCAAGTCTCTAAATTTAATGATTTGGCCTCTGTTCCTCCTCATAATTTAAAAATTAAATGTGGTTTATTAAATATTAGGTCTCTAACTCCCAAGGCCCTTTTAGTCCATGATCTATTAATTGATCATCAGATCGATTTATTATCCCTCACAGAGACTTGGCTAGGGCAAGATGATTATGTTGGTTTGAATGAATCAGCTCCCTCTGGTTATCTAAACTATCATAATCCCAGAAGTTCTGGTCATGGAGGTGGAGTAGCAGCAATTTTCCATTCTAAATTACTAGTTAATATAAAGCAAAAATCATGTTTTAATTCCTTTGAGGGCCTGGTCCTCAGTGTGGGGCACGTTGGCTATCTTGGCTTGAATCCAATTTTCTTCGCCATAGTTTAGTGTCCTCCTTCGGCCTACTCAGAGATTTTATCCAAATTTGCTGAATTTTTAGCTGATTTAGCGCTGAAATCAGACAGACTAATTATTGTAGGGGACTTTAATATACATGTTGATGTAGATAGTGACTGTCTTAATAAGGCATTCAATTCAATTTTAGACTCAATGGGGTTTTCCCAGAAAGTAGAAAATTCTACCCATTATCTCCACCATACATTGGACCTCATTTTGACTTATGGTATAGATATAGAAAATCTGGTAGTGTCTCCTCATAATCCTGTACTGTCAGTCGATTGTCTTTTAACCTTTGATTTCACTATTTCTGATTATTTGACTCCTAAAGAAAAAAATATTACTACAGCAGATGTCTTTCAGATGACATTGTTACCAATTTTTTGCAGATTGTCTCCTCTATACCATGGGTCAACACAACGGAAATAAAAGATGGAGAGCCTGCTCCTTCCGTAATTGATAGCATGGTAGATAGTGTTACAGCCTCTCTGCATCTGACTCTAGATTTGGTGGCCCCTTTAAAAAAGAAAAAGTCTAACCAGAGATTTCTAACCCCTTGGTTTAACACAGAAACTTGAAGCTTAAAACTGAAGATTCGTCAATTGGAAAGGAAATGGCGTTCTACTAATTTAGATGAATTCTATTTAGCGTGTAGAAATCATCTCTTAATTTACAAAAAATCTCTTAGAAAAGCTAGAACATGTTATTATTCTGCATTAATAGAAGCGAATTAAGAATAACCCCAGGTTTATTTTCAACACTATAGCCAGGCTGACAAAGAGTCAGGACTCTGTCAATCCTCGCATCCCCCTTGAGCTTTCTAGTCAGGACTTTTTGAACTTTTTCAATCATAAAATTTTATCTATTAGAGATAAAATCAGTCAGATTCTTTTTACCGTAAACTCAAGTACATTAACTACTACAACTCCCTCAATTGATATCTGTTTAGATAAGTTTACTCAACTGACCTTTTAGAGTTGGATAAAATAATCTCCTCATCTAAGCCTTCATCTTGTCTTTTGGACCCTGTTCCTACCAGGTAATTTAAAATTGTCTTCCCAATTATTGGTAGCCGTATTCTTTACATAATTAATGCTTCTTTAACTCTGGGTTATGTACCACTGGCTTTTAAAATTGCTGTTATTAAACCATTACTCAAAAAGCCAACGCTCGATCCAGGAGTTTTGGCTAACTATCGACCAATCTGTAATCTGCCTTTCATTTCAAAAATCTCAAAGAGTTGTTGCTGTGCAATTGTTTGACCACTTGCAGGGAATTGGTTTATTTGAAGAGTTTCAATCTGGGTTCAGAGTTCATCACAGCACTGAAACAGCCTTAGTGAAGGTCACTAATGACCTCCTTATTGCATCTGATAATAGACTTGTTTCTGTTCTTATCCTTTTAGATCTTAGTGCAGCCGTTGACACTGTTGATCATGACAGTCTACTTGATAGACTAGAACACTATGTTGGACTAAATGGAACTCCGCTGCAGTGGTTTAGATCTTATTTGTCTGATAGACTTCAGTTTGTTCACATCAATGATGAATTTTCTTCCAACTCTAAGCTCAGTCACAGAGTTCCACAGGGATCTGTGTTAGGCCCTTCTCTTTTTAGTTTATATACAGTATGCTTCTGTTAGGCAATATCATTAGAAAGCACTGTATACATTTTCATTGTTACACAGACAACACACAACTATACCTGTCAATGAAGCCCGATGATTGTAATCAATTAGCCAAATTAGATGTCTGTCTTAAGGAAATCAAAGCCTGGATGACTTGTAATTTTCTGCTACTAAACTCACATAAGACTGAAGTCATTCTTGTTGGCCCAAAAAACCTTAGAAATTCCTTTCCAAATCATACTCTTAATTTGGATGCCGCCACTCTCACTCTGAATAGTTGTGTGAAGAACCTTGGAGTTATTTTTGATCAAGATCTGTCCTTTAATTCACATATTAAATTGTTTCTAAGACTGCCTTCTAGCATCTGCGCAATATTGCCAAGATTAGGAGCATCTTGTCTCTGAATGATGCTGAGAAACTGATCCACGCCTTATTATTATTATTGTTATTATTGTAACTCGTTATTATCAAGTTGTCCCAAAATATCCTTAAAAAGTCTTCAGTTCATCCAAAATGCTGCAGCAAGAGTTTTAACTGGTTCTAGAAAGAGAGATCATATCTCTCTGGTTTTGTCCTCCCTTCATTGGCTTCCCATAGAGTTTCGAATTAAGTTTAAAATCCTTCTTCTCACTTTCAAAGCTCTTAATAATCAGGCCCCCTTATATATAAAAGATCTGATATTACCCTATCAGCCTAATAGAGCTTTATGCTCCCAAAATGCTGGATTGCTTGTGGTGCCCAGAATCTCCAGAAGTACATTGGGAGGCAGAGCCTTCTGCTATCAAGCTCCTTCTCTGTGGAACCAGTTACCACTCTGGGTCCAGGAGTCAGACTCGGTCTCTGTTTTTAAGAACAGGGTAAAATCCTTCCTTTTCAAAATAACCTACGGTTAGGGAGGGATTTCGTGTCTCTTAACCCCGCTTCTGTTCTGCTGTTAATAGATTCAGACTGCTGGATGACCGCCAATACTGTACTTGGTTTTTCACCGTTTCATGTTTTTTATGTCTGTTCTTTTCGTCCTCTCTATCCCCTCACCCCCAGCTAGTCGCAGCAGATGACTGCCCCTCCATGAGCCTGGTTCTGCTAGAGGTTTCTTCCTGTTAAATGGGAGTTTTTCCTCTCCACCGTCGCTAAGTGCTTGCTCACTGGGGATCATCTGATTGCTGGGTCTTTCTGAAATTGTGGGGTTTTCGCTGCATTTTGTAGCGCCATATGAGATGACCTTTGTTGTGATGTGACGCTATATAAATAAAGCTGAATTGAAAATTGAATTAAATTACTATTTCAATGTAAACAAATACTGGGATTACAGTGGGGCAAAAAAGTATTTAGTCAGCCACCAATTGTGCAAGTTCTCCCACTTAAAAAATGAGAGAGGTCTCCAATTTTCATCATAGGTATACCTCAACTACGAGAGACAAAATGAGAAAAAAAAAATCCAGAAAATCACATTGAAGGATTTTTATTGAATTAATTGGTAAATTCCTCGGTAAAATAAGTATTTGGTCACCTACAAACAAGCAAGATTTCTGGCTCTCACAGATCTCTAACTTCTTCTTTAAGAGGCTCCTCTGTCCTCCACTCATTACCTGTATTAATGGCACCTGTTTGAACTCGTTATCAGTATAAAAGACACCTGTCCACAACCTCAAACAGTCAGACTCCAAACTCCTCTATGGCCAAGACCAAAGAGCTGTTAAAGGACACCAGAAACAAAATTGTAGACCTGCACCAGGCAGGGAAGACTGAATCTGCAATAGGTAAGCAGCTTGGTGTGAAGAAATCAACTGTGGGAGCAATTATTAGAAAATGGAAGACATACAAGACCACTGATAATCTCCCTCGATCTGGGGCTCCACGCAAGATCTCACCCCGTGGGGTCAAAATGATCACGAGAATGGTGAGCAAAAATCCCAGAACCACACGGGGGGACTTAGTGAATGACCTGCAGAGAGCTGGGACCAAAGTAACAAAGGCTACATCAGAAACACACTACGCCGCCAGGGACTCAAATCCTGCAGTGCCAGACGTGTCCCCCTGCTTAAGCCAGTACATGTCCAGGCCCGTCTGAAGTTTGCTAGAGAGCATTTGGATGATCCAGAAGAGGATTGGGAGAATGTCATATGGTCAGATGAAACCAAAATAGAACTTTTTGGTAAAAACTCAACTTGTCGTGTTTGGAGGAGAAACAACACCTTACCTACTGTGAAGCATGGGGGTGACAATATCATGCTTTGGGGCTGTTTTTCTGCAAAGGGACCAGGACGACTGATCCGTGTAAAGGAAAGAATGAATGGGGCCATGTATCGTGAGATTTTGAGTGAAAACCTCCTTTCATCAGCAAGGGCATTGAAGATGAAACGTGGCTGGATCTTTCAGCATGACAATGATCCCAAACACACTGCCCGGGCAACGAAGGAGTGGCTTCGTAAGAAGCAGCCTTGCCAGTCTCCAGATCTCAACCCCATAGAAAATCTTTGGAGGGAGTTGAAAGTCCGTGTTGCACAGCGACAGCCCCAAAACATCACTGGTCTAGAGGAGATCTGCATGGAGGAATGGGCCAAAATACCAGCAACAGTGTGTGAAAACCTTGTGAAGACTTACAGAAAATGTTTGACCTCTGTCATTGCCAACGAAGGCTACATAACAAAGTATTGAGATGAACTTTTGTTATTGACCAAATACTTATTTTACATAGGAATTTACCAATTAATTCATTAAAAATCCTTCAATGTGATTTTCTGGATTTTTTTTTTCTCATTTTGTTTCTCATAGTTGAGGTATACCTATGATGAAAATTGGAGACCTCTCTCATCTTTTAAGTGGGAGAACTTGCACAATTGGTGGCTGACTAAATACTTTTTTGCCCCACTGTATGTGCTATATGTCTGTCATATGTTTGTTTGTTCTTTCACACAAAGACATCAGACTGATTTCCGTCATTATTTCATTGTAGAATTGGGCTCCCTACTAAAAGCTTTAAATAGCTTATTTGGGATGACCATTCACACTCCAAAACAATGTAAAAAAAAAGCCTATTGTATACTGCTAATCATGCTGTTGATAACTCATATTGTAATTCATTCATGCTGTTGATAATGTGTGATGTGTGTGTGTGAATAAACTAAACTCCACTTACGCGGGATATTATAGAGAACCAGCCGGACCCCGAAACAGGGTACAGACAAACCAGCAGGGTGAAGGTGGTGGAGTCGGTGGTGCCTGACTGGGTGGAGTATGGTTGCAGCTGAGTGGAGATGATGGGGCAGTGAGCGCACGTAGTCCCCGGAGACACACCCGCTTGATGGCAGCAACCTGGAGAGAAGAGGAGAAAACAAGTGAGTGCGAGAACTTCACTTTCATGGAATAGCACTAGCAATAAAGTACTCTGCTTCGGCAGTATACCCAGAAGAGCCAGCATCAGCACACTGAAGAGAAGGTCCTTATAAACGCTGGCTGATGAAAGGCAGCAGGTGCGTCTCCTCACCCAGGTGAGTTGATGACCTGAGAAGGGAAACAACAGGAAGGAGGGGGGTGAGCGCTCACAGCCATGACAAATAAATTCACACTAATTATATAATCTATGCCCAGCCAACCCTAGTGATTAACAGAACCATCTTCCTCCTTGTATTTATCTAATTTCTCCTTTTTGTACCTTTTTTAAAGCTCAAAATGTTTGGACACAGTTTTAACTCTGTATCTATTCCATTCCATAATTTAACTCCACAGATCGAAACACAAAAGCTTTTCCTTGTTGTATGTATACCCATTGTCTTTAAAGGTAACTTGCCCCTTAAATGATAACGTTTTGTCTTTCAAAGAAGATGTTTTGGATGTTGACTGGCTGTAAATTATTTCTTACTTTGTACATTATTATTGCAGTTTTATATTTCACCAGATCAAAGAATTTCAAGCTTTTAGACTATTAAAAAAAATGTGTTATCACGAAAACCAGCTTTATGAATGATTTTTATTGCTCTTTTTTGTAAAATAACAAGTGACTGTTTTGAACTTTTATATGTATTTCCCCAAACTTCTGAGCAGTAAGCTAAATATGGTAAAACCAGTGAACAATACAGTGGGTGGAGTGATTTCTGATCCAGTATGTGTTTTGTTCTGCTCGTAACTGAAATACTTCTACATAGTTTAGCTTGTACATATTTAATGTGAAATTTCCAGCAATTTTTTTTTCATTTATAAGCACACCTAGAAATTTATTGTTTTGAACTCTTTCTTTTGATCTTATCTATCTGTATTTTTACTTGATTATTTGCCTTACCATTTCCAAAAAACATGAATTTAGTTTTGCTTAAATTTAATGATAATTTATTTTTATTATACCAATTTTTTGCTGTAGATCCTCACCAGTACCCAGAACAGTTGTGTCATCTGCAAACATCACCATTTTCAACAGTTCCGAAAAATTACAGATATCATTGATATATAAAATGAAAGGTTTAGGTCCCAATACTGACCCCTGAGGGACACCACAGACAATGTCCAAACTCTCAGATTTATATTGTGCCATCATCACAAATTGTTGCCTGTTTTTTTAAATAGTTTCTGACCCAATTCAGTACTATCCCCCTGAGTCCATACCGTTCCAGTTTGTTAAGTAATATTTCATGATTTAATATGTCAAATGCTTTTTTTAAAATCAATAAATACTCTCACCGTAATTGTTTTCTGTCCATAGAATTAGTGATTTCTTCTATAGCATCCATTAAAGCTGATGATGTAGAGTGGTTGGTTCTAAATCCATATTGACTGTCTGTGAGTAATTTGTGTTTAACTATGAACTTGTCTAATCTGTCATTAAAGAGTTTTTCCAGTATTTTTGAGAATTGGGGCAGAAGAGAAACAATAATTTGTGAAGTGGTGTTTGTTTCCAGTTTTGTATAGTGGTATAACTAGCTATTTTCATTTTACTTGGAACTGTACCAGTTTGGAATGATGTTACAAATGTGTTTCAATGGTTTAGCAATTTCCTCAACAACCTTTTTAACAACTACCATGTCAATGTCACCACAGTCAGTCAAATGTTTATTTTTGAATTTATGTATAATCTCAATGATTTCCTTCTCTTTCACTGCTGTTAAAAACATTAAATTTGGATTTTTTTTGATTAATTTACTATTGCCTTTTTCATGTACTGTATGAATGGATCAGGGATTTTTTCTGCTAATTTTTGGTCCAACATTTACAGAGAATTAATTGAATCTATTTACGGTGTCATTTATATTGTTAATATTTATATCATTATCTATAAAATACTGAGGATAATTATCTTGTCTGTCTTGATTTCAAATTACTTTATTTAATATATTCCATATACCTTTCATATTTTTTTTATTATCTATTAATTTACTATAGTATTCCTTTTTACTTGTTCTTATAATATTAGTTAACTTACTTTTATATTTTTATATATATTGACATGATTGGGTGACCCAGGAATAGATGTGGACTCAGAATAGACACAATTATCCTTTATTATAATGTGAGTGTGGGTGTGTGTGTGCGTGTAGAAATGTACCAGCAGGGCGAGCAGAGCACCGTTCAGACTGGCAACCCTAGGAGGAAACACAGACACATGGATGAGTGCCTGAGGTATGGAGGAACGTATCAGGGAATGTGCAGTCTTACGAGTAGGCTGGAGAACTGAGGCGCTGACGAACTCCCAAGGCTCCAGTCCAGTCGTTCCGTGTCAAAGTCGCCGCTGCTGACGAGGTGAGGAGGTGCAGGTTTGTACAGTGTAGGAGTAATGCAGGTTGTGCTCAGGTCCACCACCAATAGGAGGGAGTCCGCCGCCAGGAGGCTTCCACCTGTGCACAGGGGAGAGAAAGAAGAGCGGAGAGTGCAGGAAAAGATGATGGCTTACTTGTCGGTGAGGAGTTCAGATTCCCAGGAGAAGCGATGAGTGGGACGAGGCTGAGGAGGCGGAACTCCAGAACAGAAGGTGTAGTGTAGGCGAGAAGGTCGTGCCAGACAATAGGACCGTTGACGTCTCCGTGCAGACCAGAGGGCAGCACTGCTTAAATAGGCCACTGGGTAAGACGGACAGGTGTGCGCGCAGCTGTGGAGATAATTATGGCAGCAGGCACGCAGAGTGGATCATGACATATATTTTCTACATCCTTAGTTGTATGTTATATGAATTCTCTATACAACATATTTTTCTTTTTGCAGGCATTTTTTAATCCTTTGGTGAGCCATGGACTGTCAGAATATTTTTACTTCTTATTGTTTTTTTTTTTTAATTGGACAATTTTTTATCATATAATAATTTAAATATTCTTAAAAAATATTTCATATCCTTTGTCTGTGTCTTCTTCATTATATAGTTCTTCCCAGTTCCGTTTTGCTATATCATTTTTTAAAGCATTCATTGATTCTTCAATCCTCACTCGTCTGTACATAAATACTGTTTTTTGCTTTTCTTTCCTATAATCATTGTCAAAAACTGTGAATATTGGCAGGTGGTCACTGATGTCATTGATTAATAATCCACTTTTTGTGTTATTATCCATATTATTTGAAAAGATGTTACCAATGTGTGTAGCACAATGGGATGTAATTCTGCTGGGTCTGATGATCTTAGGATAAAGACCTAAACTATACATTGTATTAATAGATTCGTCAGTGGGTTTATGGTTATTTTTGGTTTAAAATCACCGCCTGTAAACATGATCTTTTTGTCATAAAAGCGGCCCTCTCTGAGGGCAAACAGCATGCCAAACACAGATTGTGAGTCTTCAGGTTTATTAACTAAAAAATAACACAAAATACAGAACACAAACTAACAAAAAACACAGCACTGAAGCTGAAGCCCAAAAATACAAGAAAAACCTAGGACAAGGACAAAGACAGATGAATAATAACAAGACTAGACAAGAACCCAAGCAAGGACAGGTAAACAATAACTTAACTTGGATAGATGGTTCTCAGGTAACTGGACAGAGTAGTTGTAACACCGCTGCACCAGGGAATTGGTGCCTATGGCTTAAATAAGCCGCCCCGATCACAAACACCTGCGGGGTCCTGAGTGGCGATAATTGCTGGCAGCCATGACAGCCCACAAACAGATTTTGACAGCCAGAAGTGATGCGCGAGCTGTCACAGCGCCAACAACAATCAATGCAAAAACCAAACAAGGAAATACAGGCTCTAATAATGAATTAACCAAAAACAATCAACAAGGAAGACAGAAAAAATAAACAAACAGAAAAAGACAAAATAAATCTAATAACTAAGCACGGCCCTCGCCCGTGCACTGGATCATGACACTTTTGATGCGAAACAGTGACTGTTTCTTCTATCCAGTCCTTAAAAGTCTCAGTTTGTGACCCAGGTGTTTTCTATATATACAGCTAACCAACACATTCTTTTTTTCCCTACAAATTTCAATAGTCAAACATTCTAGTAAACCTCCAGTCAAAGTTGTCATGATCTCTACCACCTGAAATGAAAATTTTTATCAATGTAAAAGGCCACACCTCCTCCACATTTGTTCTCTCTGTTCTTATAGTACAGTTCATATCCATTCAATTCAAAGTCCACACCCTTTTCAGGACTGATCCGGGTTTCTGTTATGGGGATTATGTTAAATGGATGAGAAACCTGTTCCTTAATTCCTTAATTTTATTAAAATTTGCATACAGACTTCTACTGTTAAAGTGAACAATGGATAGTCTAAGCTATGTCTTTTTTTTTTTTTTTTTGTTACTTATTTGTACCCGTAGGTAGACTTGGTTTGCAGTCTGGTGACAAGCCACCGGCTGCTGGTCGCTGCGTGCGCGAGCGCCCTAAACCTACATGTTTTTTGGTGTGCGGGAGGAAACCGGAGAAATCCCGGAGTAAACCCGCGCAACACGGAGAGAACATGCAAACTCCACACAGCTCACTGTTGGTCGGGGGCTGGGATCGAACCCACGATCTCATGATCCCCGCGATCCCCCGGCCGAGGGTAAAACTGTGCTGCCACAGTGCTAAACCACTGCGCCACCGTGCAGCCTATAGACTATAGGCCTATAGCCTATAGCCTTAGACATAGTCTAAGCTATGTCTTGATGTTCTTGTTAAATTGTTCATCTGAATAATAGCAGCAGTTATCATTCAAATGGAGAAAAAGTTGTTTTCAGGATCCATATCACATTCCATGTCCTTTGAGTTATGTTCAGTGTATTCAAATGTTTTCAGTTCTATTATCAGAATCAACGATCCTCTGGTAAATTATCTCCAAATGTGTAGATCAAATTATCCATCAGAGAAAAGAAAAAAAAAAGTGGATTATAAACACAATAAATTAACTGATAAATGTCATGTTATTCATTACAAAATAGGAAAAGCAGAAGCTAATCATAGCCCTGTACATAGTAAGTCCAATTCTTTTGTGTTTTTTATTTGTATAGTGTTTGATCCTCCTTTTTCTTTTACCCAAATTTTGCAGTTCCATACCCATGTAGCAAAAAAAAAAAAAAAAAAAAAGCTTCTGTAGCGGGTTAATTCAACCCCCCACAACACACAGAGACAGTCAGCTCGTTACTCCTGGGTTTTTTCCGCTGCATGCTGCGTTTACAGCTGTGAGGTTAAAGTGTCATCCATGCATTGTGTTCATGCATCCTGTCTGTACCTCTGATATGCAAATGCCCAGATCGACTGCTGTGAATGTCTTTGATGTATTGTCTGAGTTGGGTATATATGCTGCACTGTTCTGTAAATCTGCCTCTCATTCACTGACTCCTTCAACTGCTGCAGACACGCACTTTGTGTCTCCTCTCTGAGAGCCTGAGGACATCACCTCAGCCCGCAGCACGAGGGCTGGGGAGGTGTTCCGATGAAGGCGGTATGATTCAATAAACCAACTAAAAACTCCATCGCTGCCTTTATTTTATCATGCCGCTTCACTGGTGACCCCGAACATGCACACGCTTTGTGCAACGCAACCTTCTGGTCTGGACAGCCATGCTGGCGACCCGACACCGAAGAAAACGAGCTGCCGGCGAACGCAGCACCAGGCAGTGATGCTCCGCCGACGAGCAAACGCAGCAGCCTGACTGATCTGCCCTCCCTGCAGCTTCAGGGAGGCCTCAACGCAGAGCCCACGGCAGGCGAGTTACTCTCCGGACATCGCCCAAGACCGGGTAAACGGCAGTAAACGTCATGGTGCGACCCTCGCCGAGATCGGGGCGTCAATGCGGGACAGCCTGAGGGACAAAGATCGTCTATCTCCCCTCAACGCTCCAACACACCATGACTAATCTGCAGCCAGGGCTCATCATAGATGTTTTTCGGCGCCGACTGCGCCGATCTCCACCAAGTTTCCGACCCTGGTTTCCTCTCCAGCGGGCCCACCCACGCAAGGAGCCCCGGCACACGCATCGGGGGTGACGAGGACGGCGCAACACGCACGGAACAAGGATGGCTCCAGAGACTGCCATCGTACTGCGCAGCTGCACGCAAAACCTTCAGGGCTGCGCGCTCACCTGAAGCAAGCACGCGCGCAGCGCGTTCACAGGATTCACTGATGGTTTCAGCCACGGCGCACAAAGGATTCAGCCGGCTGCTTTTCCCGAGGGCTTTAAGGCTGCGCACGCACCTAAAGTCAATACGCCAAGTTCCTCTGCTTTTGTTTACGCAACCTCGCCGCTCCTGTTTTTCTTCATGGCCACGAGAGGAGTCAGAGACTAATTTTTCTTCTGGTGATCTCCGCAAGTTCAACGGGACAGCCCCTCGACATCGCGGAGCAGCAAACAATTTTTGGCGCTGCCCGAACGATTTCACTGCGCCCGGTCAGCACTTACTACCCCCCTTCCCCCTCCCCCTCCACCTGCACAGAGCTTTTCCCTGCTCGCTGCCCAAACTGCAACATCGAGGTCTCGGCCCCCTGCCGTGCCCTCTGGGGGGGAGCGGTGTAGCGGGTTGATTCAATTCCTTTATTTATTTAATTCCTTTATTTTATCATGCCGCTTCACTTCCTTTGTTTTCTCAATCGCCCAGCAATACTGGCATTTTATTTTTTATTTTTTTTTTTTGGGGGGGGGGTAAATGATCATTTATGTAGACATTTATTCCTTTCACCTGGTTTGCTTTTCGTAACAACTCTGTGCAAAAATTTTATCAACTGAACTGGACAATCTGTAGAAAAGCAAAAACGAGGATAACATGGTAAAACCACAATACTTTTGTGGTGATGGACTGTTTCATCTGAAAATGCCAAGAAAAGTGAGCGAGGTGTGCCGAAGAAATCACTAGCATGCTAACTACTAGCCACCAGCTAGCTACCGGTGTAACAGACCACAGTGTACCCACAGTCCAGACTGCACCCGGCGTTAAAACCGCCTAGGATAGATTATACCTGGGGTGCATTATGGCCTAGGCCTATTCATACCCTATTCATACCCCCTAGGCCAATTTATACCTCCCCATGAGATCAGCAGTGTTGAGTGATATACACAAGAATTACTTAATTTTTTTACTTTTGTTGTGTTGCAGTGAAGAATGTCAAACAGTTGGTCTTCCATGGTTGTGAAAAGTCCCGCCAGAGCATCCAAATCACATGACTGATTTAGGACGAGGTAGAAGAAAGACGCAACCTCGCAGAATTGCCATTTCAACTTGTCTTGAAAGTGCAGATTCGAAACTCTCTCACAGTTTTTTAAATTTTGTTGATAGGGCAAGTAAAACCATAGTTATGATAAACAATTTCCATCATGTTTTTCCGAATATTTTTGTCACGTTTGGTGTACATTTGGAGTGGCAAAAAACTTTAAAAATGTAAAGTGAAACTGAATATATTGATTCTAAACACTATGTTTGTTTGACGTTGACAGACGATGTAAACACTGAGATATGGTTTTAATATTATAGTAGAAAAATATTTACCTGTGGGTAAAAATGGGATGGTCAGCCATGTCATTTATTTCAATATATGTCATTTTACAAAACGGAAAGAAGTGGTTGGATCAGCGAATAACATAAGGTAACGTAATGTAGTGACGTCATGATGTGGTGACATGTCTTGTAAATATACAGTGTAAATACAATCAAAACCTCTTTACACTTCTTCTTTCAGCTGCTCCCTTTAGGGGTCTTTACAGCGGATCATCTGTCTCCATCTCATCCTATCCTTTGCATCTTCCTCTGTAACACCAACCCTCTCCACTACATCCATGAATCGTCTCTGTAGTCTTCCTCTTTTACTCCTGCCTGGCAGCTCCAACTTCAACATCCTTTGTCCAATAAATCCACTATCCCTCCTGTGCTTATGTCCAAACCATCTCAGCCTTGACTCTCTTACTTTGTCTCCAAAGTGCTCAACCTGAGCTGTCCCTCTGATATACTCATTTCAATCAAAACTCAATCAAAACCTCTTTACACAAGAGGGGTATATTCTGGCCTGGAGGGGTATAGTCTGACTTAGGTTCTTTTAATTCAACTTTCAATTCAATTCAACTTTATTTATATAGCGCCATTTCCACAACAACAGTAATCTCATAGCACTTTCAACTGTAGGGTGGACCCCCACAGTTGCAGAAAGACCCCAGCAATCAGGCGATACACCCCTGGGTATAGTTTGGCCAATGCCAGTTTATCCCCAGGGGTATACTCTGGTATGGGCCAGACAATACAGTTGCGGTAGCAGACGACAGCACAACTAAAACACTCCAGAAGGAGCAGCTCCAACCCCAGTGACAGTCAAGTCAAAACAGCACCCAGTAAAAAATCAGCTAACTCCAAAGACCACCAGACAGCAAAGCCACCTCAAAACTTGGAGGGAAACCCCCTGGGTGGAGGTTAATTTGGCTTATTACACCGGCATTGGCTACATTTTGATCTGGGATCGTCTGCAGTACCGAATCAACAGGAATGTTTTATAAACACGTTGTGGAGAATGTGTGGAAGGATGAGACTGAGTTTATTCCTCAGGTTCAGCTTTATTCACAATCACATCTCTAACATTCAAAAGCAGAAACAAAGAGGATGAACTTTCTCACATCTGTCCCTTTTATACCCGGGACATCAAACCTACAGTCACATGGTGTTTAATCAAACATACAGTCACATGGTACTTAATCCCAGTCACAATGTAACTTCCGCCGATCTTCACACCATCCACCTCCTAATCTCCTGTGGTCAGGAAATCTCTCAAGGTCATCTTCTTGAAACAAAAGGCCCAATCTCACACTCTGCTGTTACCTCTAGGAGGCTCAGTCCCTTTGTTCCATGAGACGTGAAGCACACAATAAAAATACAGTGAAATATCTGTGGAACATATGAAACCAACATATGTGCCCCACATGACCCCCCCCCCCCGCCAAACGTCTAAGATGGAACAATCAAAACTAAAGATGCATGTCACAATAAAATCACTACATATCAGTCCACCTGCCGCTTAGGCCGTAGTCTTCTGCCGTATTTGCTGTAAGCCGGCTTCACTGCCTCCGCAGTGTCCCCCTGCTGTGGGGCTGCTGCCTGTGGATTAGAACTGTTAGTCAATCCCTGTGGGTGTTCTGGGGAATGCTCTCTAGGGGGTCTGCCGCGTCGGGGGGCCTTCGCCAACTGCACAGGTTCATCAGCCATCACAAAAGCAGGTTTGAGTCTGTTGATGCCAATTGTCTCCTTTCTGCCCCCCAAATCTAGCAAAAAATGCTTATCTCCTGTTTCCAGCACTCTGAACGGTCTGTCATAAGGCGGCCACAAGTTTGGGCGATGGGCATCATGTCTGACAAAAACAAACTCCGCATTTTTTAAAGCTTTAGGCACAAAAACGCGTGGGAAGCTGTGATGAACTGGGCCAGGAAGCGTGCTCGCTCCCGTGTCGCTCTGCAACCGCTGAGTGGGGGGGCACTCTGGCGCAGGATTATCCGGGAGAAACTCCCCGGGCAGCCGGAGTGGCTGCGCAAAAACTAACTCAGCTGGGGAGGCTTTTAAATCCTCTTTAGGTGCAGAACGCAACCCCAATAAAACCCATGGTAGCTTGTTCACCCAATTTGTATCCGTGAGCGATGCTCTGAGGGCTGCTTTCAATGACCTGTGGAAACGTTCGCATAAACCATTAGCCTGTGGGTTGTACGCAGTAGTGCGGTGGATCGTTACCCCCAGGCTGCGGGCCATCGCTGACCAAAGCTCGGAAACAAATTGAGGACCTCTCTTGGACGTAATGTCCAACGGAACTCCGAAATGCGCTACCCATGCTGTTAAAAACGCACGCGCCACCTCCTCGGCTGTGGTTGATGCCAGTGGGACCACTTCCGGCCAATGCGTGGTGCGGTCCACCATTGTCAAAAGGTGTGTGCACCCCTGTGACGGTGGGAGGGGGCCTACGAGGTCGACATGCACATGATCGAACCGCTTAGCCGGGATGTGAAAAGGCTCCAAGGGAGCTCTCGTGTGTTTGTGTATTTTGGCCCGCTGACAAGTGACGCAGGCTGCTGCCCACTCCTTGACCTGCTTGCGCAGGTTCGGCCATACAAATTTCTCTCCTACCATTTTGACCGACGCGCGCACTCTCAGGTGCGCCAGAGAATGGATCGAGTCAACAACGCGGCGGCGCCACGCGGTTGGCACCACCGGACGCGGTCGTCCCGTGGAAACATCGCAGATTAGGGGGGGGCATACCGACTTGCAGCACCCTGCTCTCCAGCCTTAACCCTGTTGGTCCAGACTGGAGCGCTCGCACATCCGCATCGCTAACCTGCTCCGCGGCCATGGCTGCATAATCTATACCCATGCGGACCGGGGCTGCGCGCGCTTCCGCGTCGCTACCCTGCTCCGCGGCCATGGCTGCAGAGTCTGCCCTCACGGGGCCTGGAGCCGCCACAGCACGTGAGAGGCAGTCTGCCACTACATTATATTTACCCGCTACATGCTGAATATCGGTAGTAAACTCCGATATCGCAGCCAGCTGTCTCTGCTGCCGGCCCGACCAAAGTTCTGAAATCTTGGCCATCGCGAAAGTCAGTGGTTTGTGGTCCACGAACGCGGTGAAACGGCGTCCTTCCAGCCAGAACTGGAAGTGGCGGATGGCCAAGTGTAGTGCTAATAACTCCCCGTCGAACGCGCTGTATTTTCGCTCGCTATCGCGCAAGGTTTTGCTGAAAAATGCGAGCGGTTGCCAGGCTCCAGCCACATACTGTTCCACGACCGCCCCTATGGCCACATCTGACGCGTCAGTAGTGAGCGCCATGCGGGCTGTTGGGACTGGATGTGCCAACAACGCAGCGTTTGCCAGGGCTGATTTGACTTGAGAGAATGCGCGCTCCCGCTCGGGAGACCATTCGATTTTATTTGTGGGTTTTTGCTTTTTTAGTGCAGCATACAATGGTTGTATGAGCTGCGCTGCGCGGGGGAGGAAACAGTTATAAAAATTAACCATTCCCAAAAACTCCTGTAACACTTTGACCATTTGTGGCTGGGGAAAATTTGTTATTGCGCGCACTTTATCGGGCAGCGGGACCGCTCCTTCTGGCGAGACGCGATGCCCCAAAAAATCAATCTGCGCCACCCCGAACTGACACTTCGCTGGGTTGATTATTAACCCGTGCTCTGCCAACCTCCGGAAAACTGCTGTGAAGTGGCTTTCGTGTTCGTCTTCAGAAGCGCTGGCTACTAATATGTCATCCAGGTAGACGAACACGAAAGGGAGATCGCGCAGGACCGCGTCCATCATACGTTGGAACATCTGCGCTGCGCCCTTAAGCCCAAACGGCATGCGCAAAAACTCAAAAAGCCCGAAAGGAGTTATTACCGCTGTTTTGGGTATGTCCTCAGCGCGCATTGGGACCTGATGGTAGCCGCGTACCAAGTCTATTTTAGAAAAAATGCGCGCCCCCGCCAAATGAACCGAAAAATCTTGGATGTGCGGGATCGGGTAGCGGTCGTGCGCTGTGGCGTTATTCAACCTGCGGAAATCACCGCAAGGTCGCCTCGAGCCATCAGCCTTTGGGACCATTTGCAGCGGTGAAGCCCATGGGCTCTTCGAACGCCTGATGATGCCCAGTTTTTCCAGGTTGGCGAACTCCTTGCGCACTATGGTCAGTTTAGCTGAGTCCAAGCGCCGAGCTTTTGCAAAAACGGGTGGGCCAGTGGGAGTAATAAAATGTTCCACCCCATGTTTAGCCACTGTCGCCGAAAACGTTGGGACTGTGAGTGCTGGAAACTGAGTGAGCAGTGTGTGGAACTTACCACCTGCAGCTGTGACGTTGGCTTGTGCAGTCGGCGGGGCCACTCGAGCTGTGCAGGGAATAGAGTGAAAGGAGAGTGCATTAACCAGACGTCTGTTAGCAAGATCAACCAATAAACCATGTGAGCGTAAAAAATCAGCCCCTAACATGTTGAAATTGACTGCCGCTACAACAAAAGTCCACTCAAATGCACGGCCCTGCAAAGACAGAAGCAGAGTCCTCTCACCGAAGGTCTTAATCGCTGAGCCATTCGCTGCTGACACCCGGGGACCACTGGAAGGCGCCAGCCGGTCCGCGTAGGTAGGCGTGATGAAGCTCAGCTGGGAGCCCGTGTCCACGAGGAAATGCCTCCCCGAGCGTGCATCCTTCAGGTAGAGCAGCTTGTTCTCCTCCCCGAGGGCCGCAGCTGCTACCAACCCCCGGTCTCGGCGTTTCCCGAGCGTTTGAAATTGCACAGTGGAATGCACTTGTGCGCCCTCTCTGCAAAGCAGCGATGGTAGAAGCAGAGGACGTCGTCCGCTCTGTGTCACCTGGCCCTCGCTGCCGCTGTCGTCGGTGAGTCTGGCGCTGCAGCCCCTGGCCCCATGCCGTCTCCGGACGTTGCACCTGGCTCTGCTGCCGCGGCCGAAGCCGCGCTCTGTTTGTGGGCGTCGACGAGTCGTTGCACTTCCTGGCTCAGCTCGTGGTAGTCTTGTCGGGCCAGCAGAGGTGAACCGGCCAGGGTCATTCTCACCGCTGGCGGTAGGGTCCTGAGGAAGAGGTGGGTGAAGATAAAGCTATCATCTTCGGAGTCTCTCAACCTCAGCATTTTCCCCATCAGGTCTGCGGGTCTGTCGTTCTCAAACTCTGTCAACGCCAGGAGCCCCTCTGCTCGCTGTTGCACCGAGGGGGTGAAGTGGCTGATAAGCGCAGCCTTCAATGCGCTGTACTTGTCGCTGTCCGGCGGGTGGTTGACCAGGTTCTCCACCCTCTGGACTGTGTGGTTGTCCAGCTTTGCCACCACATGATAGAACTTGGTGTCGTCTCTCGAGATTCTCTGGAGGTTGAACTGCGCCTCGACCGCGCTAAGCCAGAAGCGGGGACTATTCTGCCAGAAGTCCGGCAGCTGGAACGTGGCTGCATTCGTCAGGCTGGCTTCTGACAAGTCTGGCTCGGGAGAATTACTTCTGCTCATGCTTCATCGTGAGGTCAACAGTGTGGAGAATGTGTGGAAGGATGAGACTGAGTTTATTCCTCAGGTTCAGCTTTATTCACAATCACATCTCCAACATTCAAAAGCAGAAACAAAGAGGATGAATTTTCTCACATCTGTCCCTTTTATGAGATGAGATGAGATTCAACTTTATTGTCATTACACATGTATACAAGGTAACGAAACGTGACTTGGCATTTGGGCACGCTCTGCAGAGCGCATCCAAGGCCGGGGCAGCCGCTAGGCGCCAGTCATCATTATACCCGGGACATCAAACCTACAGTCACATGGTGTTTAATCAAACATACAGTCACATGGTACTTAATCCCAGTCACAATGTAACTTTCTCCGATCTTCACACCATCCGCCTCCTAATCTCCTGTGGTCAGGAAATCTCTCAAGGTCATCTCCTTGAAACAAAAGGCCCAATCTCACACTCTGCTGTTACCTCTAGGAGGCTCAGTCCCTTTGTTCCATGAGACGTGAAGCACACAATAAACATACAGTGAAATATCTGTGGAGCATATGAAACCAACATATGTGCCCCACAATGTATTAATTTTGTACTTGACAATATTTAATTTGTTTACAGGTGTGTGAAATGACAATAGACGTCTTCATGCTGATTGAAATGTTTAGCAACAGTTACTGGCTACATTTAGAACAGATATTTTTTTTCTCAACTGCGCAAAATAACCGGTTAAACAAACAAATCATAATATTTTGTCCAGTATTGCTGTCATTTAATAAACTGTGCTTGCAGAACTGTGGTAAAGGGCAATAGACGTATCACACCTGCAGTTACTACATCCATGTTACTGTAACGACCTCGAGTGTAATATTGCTTAATTGTAAAACACTCATTATGATATTGGGTCATTTTTCTAAATGTATGGTCATGTACATATATTAGTAATATGGGTATATTATTCATCCATCCATCCATCTTCTACCGCTTAATCTTTTTCGGGTCACGGGGGGGCTGGAGCCTATCCCAGCATCTTTGGGAGAGAGGAAGGGTACACCTTGGACAGATCTCCAGTCCATCACTGATGGATTTATTATTTATTAGCTTTTTAAACTAATAAAAAGCTAAAAGAGATTGATTGATTGATTGATTGATTGATTGAAAAATTGATAAAGTATGTTGTAATTTTTCTGAGACAAAAGTAAACTGCATCCAGTCATCTCTGAACTTTTTCAACAGCTTTTTTTTTTTTTTTTAAATTAGGAAAGATGCGTGGGAAGGTTGAGGACATCCGGTGCTTTCAGGTAGGATTTTTCTTCAGTTCATTGGAAAACATCAGCATTCTTCCTACACATGATAAATAAAGTTTTTTGTTATCCCCCGCCGGTCGAAGCCCAAAGGGGTTGAAGAGCCCTTAGGGTGAAGACGGAAGGGGAATTATGTTATGGGTCAGTCCGTCCGTCCATCCCTCCGTCCCTAGGTCTTTATGTCTGATTGTTTTGAAACTTGGTACCATGGTTTGATGTATACTGAGGATATGCATATTGCAATTTGGTTCTGATCAAATGATTTTTGTGGGAATTGTAGCCCTTGACCTATGACCTCCTGTTTCACCTCACTTCATAGACAGTAACTGTCCTGTGAAATCAACCCTTCCTACAGTTTTGTTCAGATTGTTTTGAATCTTGGTACCATGGTTTGAGATACTCTGATTCAATTCAATTTAACTTTATTTGTATAGTGCCTAGTCACAACAAAAGTCACCTCAAGGTACTAGGTGCATAAACACAAATCATAAATAATTCAGAGAAAAGTTCCAACGATTAAATGATCCCCTATAAGCAAGCATTAGGCGACAGTGGGAAGGAAAAACTCCCTTGAAGGAAGAAACTTCTGGCAGAACTAGGCTCAGGGAGGGGCAGTCTTCTGCCACAACTGGTTGGTGGGGGGGGGGGGGGAGAGAAAGGAAGAAAAGGAAGAAAGAAGAGACATACTATTCATAACATAACAACAACATGCAGGTAAAAAGATATGACGTGTAAATTCTATCAAAGCTAATTTGACCTAAGATTACAGCAATTTTATGGACTTTTTAAGGCTTATTAAGTTAACTAAAGAATCTCAGGAAACACAGCAAGCAGACACATCCATAGCTGGACCTGGTGGTGTAATGCCCAAACACTAGCACAGTGAGCATAAATAGCGGGGGGGGGGGATTATTGACATAGTAGATACTATGCTATGCAAAGTCCATTCTACACTTGTGAATGACGTCCAGTTAAAACATGATATCAAATTTAGCTAGCCAGCTGTTACATATCTCATACACACAATCAAACACAATCAAACACATGCACAGTGGGCCCCATTGATGTGGATTACAACACTACGCACGCATCTAGAAGTGGACCAGTATGCGTAGTATTGTTACACTACTAGTTACAGACATACAGTATAACGTGGGAAGTCTATTCAAAAGCTTTGTCAAATAGGAAAGTTTTCAGTTTTGTCTTAAAGGCAGAGGGGGTGTCTGTCTCTCAGACCCCAGCTGGTAATTGGTTCCATAGAAGAGGAGCCTGATAACTGAAAGCCCTACCCCCGTGGTACTTTTAGAGACGTTAGGGATTACTAGGAGTCCAGCATGCTAAGAGCGTAATAATCTGTTAGGATAATAGGGTACGATCATTTCTTTAAAATAACTGGGGGATAGATTATGTATGGTTTTATACTGTATGTCAAGAGAAGAACTTTAAATTTGATTTTGGATTCAACAGGGAGCCAGTGAAGGGAGGTTAATATGGGAGGATGACAATGCACATATTGCAATTTCACTCTCATGTGATGACCTTGAGGTCAAAGGTCAGAGGTTAGATATTTCCCTAAATCTTAACACAATAACGACTGAAAGAAATGATGTAGGCAAAAGGTCAAAGATCAAGATTACCATTCCTTATACCTTATTACTCTACAACGCATAAAGATAGGGGCACCAAACCTGGTACACAGATTCACGTTGGGATCGTGACCTCAGACTATGGGTCTGGGGTCAAAAGGTCAGAGGTCAAGGTTAGGATTCCCTATGCCTTATTATTGTACAATGAGTAACGTTGTCACAAAACTCTGTACACAGGTTCACTCTGTTCACCCAGGCTCACCCTGGCATGTACGTAAACATGCCAAATTATAGCCAGAGGCTAATTTCCATCTGTTGTCCAGGTATATAGATGCTCCCTGTGACTGAAGGTGGAGAGACCCATTGTAGCAGATACAAATGCTACGGCCCAGGGGAAGGATGGGTTGCCACATAGAAAGACAGTATACATACTGGACACACCCATGAAGAAAATTGCATCAAAATGGCTTATAAACTATATCTCAACAACAAAGAAAGCTAGATTCACCAAATTTGCTACACAGGTTCACCTTGGGATCCTGACCTCTGACTATGGGTTTGGGGTCAAAAGGTCAAAGGTCAAGTTTAGCATTTCTTTTGCCTTATTACTGTACAATGAGAAAGGCTAGGGCCACCACGCCTGGTATGCAGGCTCACCTTGGGATCCTGACCTCAGACTATGGGTTTGGGGTCAAAAGGTCAAGGTTAACATTCCCTATGCTTTATTACTGTACAGTGAGTAAAGTTAGGGTCACCAAGCTTGGTACACAGGTTCACCCTGTGACCCTTAAGTTTGACTGTGGTTTTGGGATCGCAAGGTCAAAGGTCAGCATCAAAATGGCTTATAAACTATATCTCAACAACAAAGAAAAATAGGGTCACCCTACCTGGTACACAGGTTCACTCTGGGACCATAACCTCTGACTACAGGTTTGGGGTCAAAAGGTCAAAAGTCAAGGTTGGCACTCCCTTTGATCTCTTACTATAGAACATGTAAATCTCTCTAGTGTCACCACACTTGCTACACAGGTTCACCTCGGGGTCCTGCCCTACAACTATGGGTTGTATACTTTGTTGTATATTTGTGGATGATGGGCTTATCATAATTTGGTTCTGCCTCAGTAATTATATTGAAAAGCTGAAAACTGCTCTCTCAGTATGTATTGGGATCATCAAAGAAAATGGAGGCGGGGCATATTGCACTGCCCTCAGGGTGCTCTTGTTTTTCTTGTCACTGTGTCTAAAATGATAAACCCAGTGGTTAAAGATGCCTCATGTTTCTGACTGCATTAAAACTCTGCAAGCATCGGAGCCAAGGGTGTTGTTCTCACTGGATATTTCTTTCTTTAGGCAAGTGCATTATGCTAAAGACAAAACAGTAAAACAACCAACAGATCAGGGCTTGACATGCACCATCTGTTTAGTTTGATGTTCACTAGAGAGAAGAATTCAGCAGCTAAGTGCAGACACTTACTTGGAAGCTTTATAGTTCAGAGGTCAGCAATTTAGTAAGCTGGTTGGTTTGTATTAAATGAATGTGTGGCAGATGCAGTGGTGCGGAGATCCCTGTGTCCGATTGGCTGCTGTGCATGTGACCGATCATGTGATCTCTGAGCCTCAGCTCTTGAAGGTTACCACACCACTTCCCTGCCAGTAAAATTTGCATTCTTATTTAAGGGAGCTTGTGCTTGACTCCTTGCAACAAACTCCAAGCACTGCTCTGCTGAGTAATGCAAACACAGGTCCTGATACAGCTATGTTTTCTTTTCACTCGGGTTAATGTTCGTTGTCTTCAGAGCCGTCAGCTGCATGCGGTGTGGGCTGACTCCTGTTGCCTGGCTCAGGTTTATGTAACCAGAAGAGAGGAGGGTAGTGCTGTAGTTCACTGATCTGGCTGCTGAACAGTGAGTAGCATACTGTTATTGTACTGTAGTCAGCCAATGCTTACCTTATTTTATTTCTGCTCTAGTGACCTTGCTGCTTTCCTTCTCCCGCTTTCCTGGCCACACCCGCCTCACGGGGTTCCAGTTTAGATTTCTCCCCCTAGCCTCTCACGATTTTTTTCTCTGTTTATTATGATTCAGAACAACATTCCTGTACCCAAATCTTACTTTTAGAGGGAATGGACAAAATTTTGGTTGAATGCACAATACAGTTGTGCTCATAGGTTTACATACCCTGGTGGAATTTGTGATTTTTTTTGGCCATTTTTCAGAGAATATAAATGATAATACAAAAACTTTTCTTTCACTTATAGTTAGTGGTCGGGTGAAGCCATTTATTATCATACAATTGTGTCTGCTCTTTTTGCATCATAATGGCAACAGAAACTACCCAAATGACCCTGATCACAAGTTTAAATGCCCTGGTTCTAAATACTGTGTATTGCTGCCTTTAACATCAATGACAGCTTGAAGTCTTTTGTGGTAGTTGTGGATGACTTTATTTTCTCAGATGGTAAAGCTGCCCATTCTTCTTGGCAAAAAGTCTCCAGTTCCTGTAAATTCTTGGGCTGTCTTTCCTGAACTGCACATTTGACAATAAACCTTATTCATTCATTCATTCATTCATCATTCATTTGAGATCTCTCCAAAGTGGCTCAATGATATTGAGGAAAGGAGACTAAGATGGCCACCCCAGAACCTTCACTTTTTTCTGCTGTAGCCTGACTTGGCGTTGTGTTTTGGATCATTGTCATGTTGGAATGTCCAATTGCGTCCCATAAGCAACTTCCGGGCTGATGAGTGCAAATTTTCTTCTAGTACTTTATGTTAACATGCTGCATTCATCTTGCCATCAATTTTGACCAAGTTCCCTGTGCCTTTGTAGCTCACACATCCCCAAAACATCAGCGATCCACCTCCATGTTTCACATAGGGATGGTGTACTTTTCATCATAGGCCTTGTTGACTCCTCTCCAAATGTAATGTTTATGGTTGTGGCCAAAAAGTTCAATTTTGGTCTCATCACTCTAAATAACTTTGTTTCAGAAGTTTTGAGGCTTGTCCCTGTGCTGTTTGGCGTATTGTAAGCGGGCTGCTTTGTGGCATTGGCGTAGTAATGGCTTTCTTCTGGCGACTCGACCATACAGCCCATTTTTGTTGAAGTGCCTCCTTATTGTGTGTCTTGAAACAGCCACACCACTTGTTTTCAGAGTCCTGTATGTCAGCTGAAGTAATCTGAGGGTTTTTCTTTGCATCCTGAACAATTTTCCTGGCAGTTGTGGCTGAATTTTTTGTTGGTCTACCTGACCGTGGCTTGGTTTCAACAGAATCCCTCATTTGTTATTTATTTATTATCAAACACAGTTGTTTGATAATAAATGGCTTCATTCAACCACTAACTATGAGTGAAAAAAAGTTTTTGTATTATCATTCATATTCTCTAAAAAATGGCAAAAAAAAATCATAAATTCCGCCAGGGTATGTAAACTTATGGGCACAACTGTAGATGGGAGAAATAGAAATTGCAGAAACTAAGCAAACTTAATTTTATTTTTATTTTAATAACTACTAGTACATACCTGTGCATGCTCGTGCATACCTGTTCATGGCCATAGAAAGTAAGTGTTGTTACAACTCGCCGCTCATCAGCGGCGCCAGCTGCACGCACACCTGCACCTCGTCAGCAGTGTGGGATATAAGCCACTCTGCCCTGGGCTTCGGCCTGAAGCTGTCTGATTCCTTCGGCCAACTTGCTGCAGAGGAACCCCCTCATCTATCTGCAAGATCTACGATGTAAGCATACCTTACTCTTGTCTTTCCAGTTTCTCCCCTGTGCACAGGTGGATTTTCCGGCGGCGGACCTCGCTCCTGCATCGCCGCCTGCCTGCTGCTGCCACAGGTGGATTTCCCGGCGGCGGACCTCGCCTCTACATCGCCGTCTCCCCGCTGCTGTCAGGTGCATCAGGTCGCTGTCTCCCGGGCTCGCCCTTGTGCACGCCTGCCACCTGCCCTACCAAGTAAGCCAACAAACTTTATTAACCCTCTGTACTGGTTTGGTGCCCGTTACCATTTCCCTGTGCTCTCTCCCCAGGGTTGTCCGGCTGCACGGTTTCCTGCCCCCGTGCCTGACGCAGACGTCCACCACCAGTACATCTACATATCACAGACACGCAAACACACATCCCTGTTGTTGAATAAAGCTGTTAAATTTACCCTGAGCCTGCGTATGTGTCTCCTGAGCCGTGCGTTATGTCAGTACGGCTTCAGCAGAGCGGCTCGGCGGACAGTGGGCTCGCACGCCGTTTTTCCACCCTCGAGGCTCGGGTGGATTTAATAGCTCATCAGCAACAGGTGATACTCAATCAGTTAACCTTGATTACTGACCGGTTAGACCGCCTGGACCCCCGTCAGCCGTTCCCCCCGGCTCGTCAGGGTGGTGCAGCTCCAGCTGCTCCAGCGGCCGTCCAGCCTGCTCCGGGTGCCCCAGCCCGACTCACACCTATCCCGACCCCCGCCCACTTTAGCGGTAAGCTCGGTGGAGCGCGGGGATTCATTATGCAGTGTGAGTCGGTGTTCCTGCGCATCCCCGGAGATTTTCCCTCAGACCACAGCCAAATTGGCTATATAGGAAATCTCCTGGAGGGTCGTGCGCTCACCTGGGCTTACGCCGTAATGGCGAAGCCCAGCTACGCCACCCTCACCTATGGCCAGTTCGTTAACCAGTTCCTGGAGGTCTTTGATCACTCGCGTTTGGATAGTGTCCAGGTCGATCGTCTCCTCAGTCTGCAACAGGGGAGCCGATCGGCCGCGGATTACCATTGACTTCTGGGTAACAGCGGAGGAAGTTGGCTGGGAGGAACGCTCCCTCTGTGGCATCTTCCTCCGCAGTTTAAACTCTGGTCTGAGGGATGAGCTGGCTGGTCGGGATATCCCTGAGACATTAGCGGAGCTAATCTCCCTCGCCATCAGCTTGGATAACCGGCTGCGCGAGCGCGCCTCGGAGCGGAAGTTGCCTTCTCGCTCGCGGGGTGCCTCGTCGCGCCCGTCCCAAGCTCGCCCCCTGGCGTTAGCGCCACCAGAGTCCTCCGAGGAGTCGGAGCCCATGGTGACGGGCCGGGCAAAGCTCCCCCTTGCGGAGAAACAACGCCGCCGTGAGTTGGGTCTCTGCATGTATTGCGGAAGCAACCAGCACACTGTGGAGCGTTGCCCGGAGAAGCCAAACTGGGAGGTCTGCGAGTCACTGTAGGGGGTCTCGCGGACGCTAACCAGTCAACTCCCCTCACACATTTGTCGCTGCCCATCCATTTTTGCCATAACACCACAGGGCATCTCACCCACGCACTGGTGGACTCAGGCGCGGAGGCAGGCTTTATTTCTCAAAGCCTGGCAACCCGATTGGGCATCCATTGCCAGCCCCTTAAGACTCCTCTCGCCCTCATCAATCTGTCCCGTGCGTCCCTGGGGAAAGTGACTCACTGGACGAACCCCGTCTCAGTCATTGTCTCTGGAAACCACCGGGAGGACATATCCTTCTACATCCTGCCATCCTCTGTGTCTCCGGTGATTCTGGGTTACCCGTGGCTCCGCCTCCACAACCCCGTCCTGGACTGGAAGACCGGAAGGGTGACTGCCTGGAGTACGTTCTGCATGAGCACCTGCCTCCAATCCGCTGCCTGCGTCCCATCCTCTCCTCCCGTGGCCAAGGATGCCGCGCCCCCAGACCTCTCCTTGGTGCTCGCGGAGTTCCACGACCTGGGCGCGGTCTTCAGTAAGTCCAGGGCGATGTCTCTCCCCCCACACCGGCCTTACGACTGCGTTATAAATCTCCGCCAGGGGGCGCCCCTTCCCTCAGGACGTCTGTACAGCCTGTCAGCGCCAGAGAAGGAGGCCATGAATACCTATCTGAAGGAGTCACTCAGTGCAGGAATAATTTGTCCATCCTCATCTCCATTAGGTGCAGAGTTCTTCTTCGTGGGCAAGAAGGATGGCTCCCTTCATCCATGCATCGACTTCCGTGCCCTTAACGACATCACGGAGAAGGACCGTTACACCCTGCCCCTGATGGACACTGTCTTCCACTCCCTCCAGGGGGCGACCTGGTTTACCAAGCTGGATCTCCGCAGCGCGTACCACCTCGTCCGGATCCAGGAGGGAGATGAATGGAAGACTGCCTTCCATATCCCGAACGGACACTTTGAATACCTGGTCATGCCGTTCGGGTTGACCAACGCTCCAGCCGTCTTTCAGCGCCTGATCAATGACGTTCTCCGGGACTTCATCGGTCTGTTCATGTTTGTCTACCTGGATGACATACTCATCTTCTCTAAATCCAGGGACGAGCACCAGGTGCACGTGAGGCGGGTCCTCCAGAGGCTGCTGGAGAACCGGTTGTATGTGAAGGCGGAAAAGTGTGAATTCTACGCCAAAACGACATCATTTCTGGGATTTGTCATCTCCCATGATCAGGTGCTTCCAGACCCAGCCAAAGTTAAAGTGGTGGTAGATTGGCCTACTCCCACATCCAAGAAGCAGGTGCAACAGTTCATTGGCTTTGCCAATTTCTACCGCCGCTTCGTACCCAATTTTGGAGCCATCGTCGGTCCTCTGACCCGCCTCACCTCCCCTAAGACCCCGTTCCAGTGGTCTGAAGAGGCCGCAGCGGCCTTCCAGGCGCTGAAGGCGGAGTTCTCCTCCTCCCGGGTCCTCAGCCAGGTCGATCCCTCTCTACAGTGCATCGTGGAGGTCGATGCCTCGGATACGGCGGTGGGGGCGGTGTTATCACAGCGGTCACCTGCTGACGGGGTCAAACGGCCCTGTGCCTTCTTCTCCCGGCGCTTGTCCCCGGCGGAGCGTAACTACGACGTGGGGGACAGAGAGCTCCTCGCCATCAAGCTCGCGCTGCAGGGGTGGCGTCACTGGCTGGAGGGGGCCACCCTGCCATTCGTGGTATTAACAGACCACAAGAACTTGGAATACTTAAGAACTGCCAAGCGTCTGAATGCCCGCCAGGCACGTTGGTCCTTGTTTTTTGCCAGGTTCCGTTTTACCATTACATTCAGGCCGGGCTCCAAGAACGGTCTCCCTGACGCCCTCTCCAGGCAGTTCGCCCCTGAGGAATCTGAGGACGCCGTACACACCATCCTGCCTGGGTCATGCGTCGTGGGGGCTGTTTCCTGGGAGATCAAAGATAAGATCCGGAGGGCGCTGGAATCGGAACCGGACCCTGGCGGCGGACCGGAGGGGAGGCTGTTCGTTCCATCCTCCGTCCGGGGTGGGGGGGTCATCCATTGGCTCCATACATCCAGGCTCACCTGCCATCCTGGGACCTCTCGGATGATCGATCTTCTCCAACGTTCCTTCTGGTGGCCGGGACTGCGTAAGGACGCCGCCCGCTACGCCCGGGCCTGCCCCGTCTGCGCCACCAGTAAGTCTGGCAACGCTTCCCCCACGGGCCTGCTCCAGCCCCTACCTGTCCCTGGTAGGCCCTGGTCGCACATCGCATTAGACTTCGTCACCGGTCTCCCCGTCTCTAACAGCTTCGACACTGTCCTGACCATCGTCGACGGCTTCTCCAAGGCCGCCCACTTTGTGCCATTACAGGGGCTCCCCTCTGCCTTGGAGACGGCAGATCTTCTTATCCAACACGTGGTCAGACTGCACGGGATACCGGTCGACGTGGTTTCCGACCGGGGACCCCAGTTCACCTCGGACGTCTGGCGGAGTTTCTGCAAAGCTTTAGGAGCCCAAGTAAGCCTCTCCTCCGGCCATCACCCCCAATCTAACGGGCAGTGTGAGCGGACCAACCAGGAGCTGGAGGCTGCTCTCCGCTGCGTCACCGCCTCCAAGCCTGCGTCATGGAGTAAACACCTCGCCTGGGTGGAGTACGCCCACAACACCGCTCGCTCCTCCGCCACCGGGATGTCCCCCTTTAAGGCGTCCCTGGGTTACGACCCCCCTCTGTTCCCCTTGCTGGAGAGCGAGTCAGCAGTCCCTACAGTCCAGGCTCACCTCAGGCGGTGCCGCTCCATCTGGACCGCGACGCGCAATGCGCTTTTACGCACGGCGGAGTGCAATAAAACCACGGCGGACCGACGTAGGAGGCCTGCTCCTGCCTACCAGGTAGGCCAGCCAGTCTGGGTTTCCACGCAGGATGTGAACCTGAAGGGTGAGAGGAGGAAACTGGCAAAGCGTTTCATGGGCCCATACCCCGTTACCAAAATTATCAACCCGGTGGCTGTGCGTGTTGCTACTCCCCCCTCCATCCACATCCATCCCACCTTCCACATCTCCAAGGTGAAGCCGGTGGTGTCTGATCCCATCTGCCCTCCTCCTGCTGCGCCGCCCGCGCCCCGGATGATAGATGGCCATCCGGCTTGGACAGTCTCCACCATCTTGGACTCCCGGTGCCGGGGTCGCGGGTTACAGTACTTGGTGGACTGGGAGGGCTATGGCCCAGAATGGAGACAGTGGGTGCGTCCCTCGTTTGTGTTGGACCCCTCCCTCATCACTGAGTTTCACCGGGCGCACCCTGAAAAACCATCGCCAGGAGGCGCTGCTAGAGGGGGGAGTACTGTTACAACTCGCCGCCCATCAGCGGCGCCAGCTGCACGCACACCTGCACCTCGTCAGCAGTGTGGGATATAAGCCACTCTGCCCTGGGCTTCGGCCTGAAGCCGTCTGTTTCCTTCGGCCAACTTGCTGCAGAGGAACCCCCTCATCTATCTGCAAGATCTACGACGTAAGCATACCTTACTCTTGTCTTTCCAGTTTCTCCCCTGTGCACAGGTGGATTTTCCGACGGCGGACCTCGCTCCTGCATCGCCGCCTGCCTGCTGCTGCCACAGGTGGATTTCCCGGCGGCGGACCTTGCCTCTACATCGCCGTCTCCCCGCTGCTGTCAGGTGCATCAGGTCGCTGTCTCCCGGGCTCGCCCTTGTGCACGCCTGCCACCTGCCCTACCAAGTAAGCCAACAAACTTTATTAACCCTCTGTACTGGTTTGGTGCCCGTTACCGTTTCCCTGTGCTCTCTCCCCAGGGTTGTCCGGCTGCACGGTTTCCTGCCCCCGTGCCTGACGCAGACGTCCACCACCAGTACATCTACATATCACAGACACGCAACCACACATCCCTGTTGTTGAATAAAGCTGTTAAATTTACCCTGAGCCTGCGTGTGTGTCTCCTGAGCCGTGCGTTATGTCAAGTGTAAGCAAACATTTCTGCATGGCAACAGCAACCATGGTGAAACCTGCCTTGGATCTTTGACATCACCACTTGTTCGTTGATGCCAGCCTTTGATCTGTGATGCCTGCCTTTGATCTTTGATAATGTCATAGCGAGTGCTATGATCATGAGTAATACCTGCCTTTGATTTTTGACGATGTCATAGCGAGTCCTATGATGGTGAGTGCAGCCCGCTTTTGATCTCATTGCAAGTCCTATGATCTTCTTGCGAGTCCTATGATCGTGACATCATGACATCATGACAGACAGAGACTTCTTGAATTCTATATAGAATGATATTCCTTGTCTTCAGGGCATGGGTCCCAGCCCACATCCTCACTTTAAGTTTGGATTTTCTGTCTTTCACCTTATTATTATTATCCTGGGTTGCTATTATTGTGATTGTTATTATTCTGTCTTGCATATTTATTTCTTCATTGGTCTCCCTCTTAGTTTAATTAAGTTTATCAGCATTATTACTATTATTATCGTCATTATCATTGTCATTATTGCCTTGGTCTTGTCTCCCCTATAGAGTGATATTCCTTGTCTCCAGGGCATGGGTCCCAGCCCACATCCTCGCTTTAAGTTGGGATTTTCTGTATTTCACATTATTATTATTATCCTGGGTTGCTATTGTTATTATTCTTACTCTGTGTTGCATATTTATTTCTTCATTGGTCTTCCTCTTAGTTTGTTTATCAGCATTATTATAATTACTATTATCGTCATTATTATTATCATTATTGCCTTGGTCTAAGCTCCCCTCTGGTCCCCTGTGGGTGATTATCTGTGCAGCCCCGCACATCGCATTTTCTGTAACCATGCACTTCTGTCTCTGTTTGCCCCTGCTTGTTACTTCTTCTCCTGCTTGTTACTGTTCTGTGTTATGTTCTTCTTCTTTTAGAGTTGATTGGTGGTTGGCAACCAGCTTACAGGTGCATTACCACCACGTACTTCACTCTATATCATCACTCTATCTGGTCAGGAACTGTAGTCCTTCTATCATCATTGCTGTGTCCAATCGAACCTCAACTCTATCTTCAGACATCACTCTTCTTTGTCTCGTACTTTCTTCTTCTTCTTCTTCTTCTCTCGGTTACTGGCGGATAGCAAACAACTGAAAGGTGCATACCGCCATCTACTATACAAGAGTGTGGTAACATTATGTCATCTGAGCCCGACCCCTAAATTCTATGACTTAATCCTGTGTTATTTAAAAAAGAGAAAAGAGCCCTTTTCGTGATTCTTATTGCCTCTCCATCTCCCATCTGTTCCCAGAATCCCAGTTAAATCCCATTCCCTACCGGCCTCTCGAACTTCATTTTCCATTATCTGTCTTTTATTTCCATATTTGTGATAGTGTAATAAGATGTGCTTGACATTTTCTTTTACTCCACATTCTCAACATTTGTCACTTTCGCTTTTCCCCATGGTGACTAAAGTGCCGTTTAAACCTGTGTGATCCAGTCTGAGTCTTGCCATAAGGATGTCTTCCCTCCTTTTGGTTGTTATGAAATTCTTTATTGCAATAGATTTTTGTGTTTTGTAATATGATCTACCTTTATGATCCTCATCCCATCTTTTTCTGCCATAGTTCAGTTCCTTTTTTCTTGATTACTGCTTTCCCTTCACCTTTTCCAAGAGACAATGGTATAGTTATCTCTTTTCCAAGAGTACTTTTTGCTAATTTGTCTGCATAGTCATTCCTTTTCAACCCTTCATGTGCAGGAACCCAACAAAACTTCTCCACCACCCCTGTGTACCCTAAATAAACTGTGATATAGCTCAATCACGAAGTCTTCCCATGTAGATTTTAGTGTCTATGTTTTTTAGCGCTGCAAGTGAGTCCGTGCACACCACCACCTGGTCCGGTCTGACCTCCTCCACCCACTGGAAAGCAATAATTATTGCCACCATCTCTGCTGTAAACACGGATGTATTGTTGGAGAGTCTTTTTGCGATGGTCACTTTAAATTCTGGGATGTATACTCCAACTCCAACAGAGCCCTCTTTATTCTTTGAACCGTCAGTATAGAGCTGTTAGAAGTTATAGTAGTTGTTCCTGAGGTAAATGCTTGTTTTAACACCAACTTCACTTATATGCCAATCCTTTTTCCTCATTAGCAGACTAGCGTCGTTGATTACCTGTGTCTATATACAGTATATGTAGACTAGCGTCGTTGATTACCTGTGTCTATATATATATGTGTTTTAGCGAGTCCTGCAGTCTGTATGACGTCATATAGACATCCTTCAGAGATCATAGGAACATCAGCCGTCAGCTGTATCTGATGTCATATAGACTATGGTTTATCTGATGTCATATAGACATCATGTAGATGGTCCTATGATTGCTGACATCATAGGGACATCATAGGACATCATGCAGACATCATAGGAACATCATAGACAGCCTATGATCGTGACACACACACTGACAGATTTCTTGAATTTATAAGAGTGATGAATCAGTGTGCAGATATGA